>CM062650.1:17598768-19998768 GCA_031772095.1 Zeugodacus tau | reverse complement strand
TTTTTAAAATCTGACTTTAAATAAGTGATCAGCGACCTTAAAAACCCCTCGATCCCAAAATTAAGCTGAATCCGTTAATATTTTTAAATTTTTTTCTGTCAAGTAAAATCCGACATGTATTTTGAGGTTAGGAAAAAATCCTGACGTGATGGAGCAAAACGGACTTCAGATTCGGTTTCAGCGGCCCAAAATACATATGTTTGGTCAAAGGAACCTTTCATCGATTTTTTTTTGTGGACGTCAAATTATTGCTATTGAAAGCTTAAATAAAACCGAAAACCAACATTTTGAAAATATAATGCGTGAAAATCGTGGCCTTTTCACCAACAGTATTGAAAATATTGGAAAGTGTACAATCTCAAAAATGAAAATGACTTAATGTCTAAAGTAACGGTAATCCAATTCAATTAAGGCCATTCTCAAAATGACCTATCGTATCGCAAATCTTAAGTGAGTTACTAGAAAATAATATAATCAGATCGAGTGAATCGTCGTACTCGTCTCCAGTCGTCTTAATCGAAAAAAGAACAAAGAACATCTTTGTATATATTATCGGTGTTTAAATAAAATTACGGTTAAACAACCATTCCCCATGCCGAACATGAAAGACCAATTCGCACAACTCGCGGGTAATAAATATTTTACTACTCTTGACCTTCGGATGTGTTATCACCAAATCGAAATTGAAGAATCATCGAAACAATATACCGCATTCGGTTGATGAACCGTACGCCTTTCCAAGCCATAATGAACAAAATCGCGTCGAAAATCAACAATGGGGAAGTGTTAGTGCACTTAGACGACATAATTATTCCAGGCAAAACTGTGTGCGAAGGACTTTTACGCCTCAAAAAAAGAATAGAATACCTCAGGCATATCATCGACGAAAATGGTATTACACCGGGTATGCAGAAGGCAGCAGCTATAAAAAAAATTAAAAACACCAACTAATACGACAGAGGTTAGAAGACTTTTAGGCCTTAGGGGGTTTTTCAGAAAATTTGTCCCAGAATACTCACTGATTTCGAAACCTATTCCCATTTTACTGACTAAGTCGAATGAAAACAAATTTGTATCGGGCAGCGAACAGCAACACTCTTTCGAAACCCTCATCAAAGCATTAACTTCTTTACATTATACGATGTCAATGCGCAACATGAAGTACATACTGATGGCAGTAGTAGTGGTTTAGCAGGCGTACTTCTACAATCAACTGACGAAAGTGCATGGCGTCCAGTGTGCTATTACAGTCGTCATTACACTAATACAGAAAGCCGATATCACAGTTATGAACTTGAAGTTCTGGCTGTCGACAAAATGAAGCCTTGGTGTAGAAATTGTCCTGAACTAGAACCCGACGACGATTTAGCTCAGGAAGGGCCGAGTTGTCACGCCACAGGCAAAGTGTTGCTGAACACCAAAAATACTGCCCTGTGTGGGGTGACGCGTGAACACTTGTACTTGAAAGTTCTCGAAATTACATTACTTGCCGCGACGCATTCAACAGTTCAGTTCAATTGTCTCTTTCTGTGTATATTATTATTCTTCTATCGAATTAAAATTAACTTTTGTATCCATATTAAAATAAAGTGTTTTACTTAAAAGAAGAGAACGATCAAAAGCCATCCTTAGGAGTACAAAGGTCCTCCAATGACACAAGAAAGTTATAAGTCATGAATATAAATGATGGAATAACATATTTGGTAAAATGTTATATTTTTTATTTAATAATTACGTTTTCATCACATATTTAATGTAGTATTTGAGGATAATGGTGGATGAAGTTTTAATATTTTTATCCGATACATCAATGATTTTTTTTTGAATTCGTCTCGTTGGGAACATGTTTTAAAATGACAAACGCCAGTAATCAAAAATTGTCTGAAACACAAATCTTTAACTATTGGTCTATTGAACTAGTTCAAAGGCATACATTTGAATATACATATGTATAAGCGAGCAAATTTTGAAAAATGCGAAAATTGGAGTATTAATGAAACCAAAATATCAGCAATTGGTACTGATAATACTACCAATATGTTATAAACATTAACCTTAGTCTTTGGAAAAAGATGCAACATTCTGTGTTTGTGTGTGCAACGTTAAATTCAGTTGCAAAATCAGCATAAGGATTCCAAGAATTATAAACCGTTTTATGAAATATTAACTCTTCCGACCCCGACTTTTTTCCTGTGGTATTAAAATATTTTTCTCCATTGGGACCATAAAAAAATGCCAAAAAGAGATTACAAACAAAATTTTACCTAGCCACGCCTTTTATTATGGGCGCTACAGAAGGTTGCTTGTGAGTAACATTGGGGCATGATGGTATACAAAAATCATAAAGCGAAGATTTTGCATTCATGAAAAAATGCTATAATACATTTCGAACAAAAATGCATACTCATATTATAATAATTGGATCTATTCTAACAAACGATTAAAAATTTCCGTTCACAAATTATCAACAATGCACTATGTTAAAAAAAACTATAAGAATAACGGTAAAGAATGTTGGTAACTCTTTTGATTTTCATTCAAATCAAGTTCAAACATTGAACACAGCTTTTGCTTTAAATCATCAAACTGGTGAAATTGCTCACAGGCAACGTCGGGGTCGAAAGGGTTAAAGTCCTTTTAGATGGTTCACATAGTATTTTTGTACCTCCATGAATAATAAGAAGGGATGGATAAAGCTGAAAACTCATTTAGTATTTGGACTGGTCATCATGAGTTAGTCCAAATAAATTGGAAGATGAACAGAAACAATTTGTTAGATATGTTAGACGAAGTATCCTTATAAATTAGCACAATCCAATTGGAAGGCTAGTAGGAAATCTGCTGGAAATTTGGAACGATTTACAAAAACAATTTGCTAAATTATATAAATCAGCCTTCAGATGGTTCACATAGTATTTTTGTACCTCCATGAATAATAAGAAGGGATGGATAAAGCTGAAAACTCATTTAGTATTTGGACTGGTCATCATGAGTTAGTCCAAATAAATTGGAAGATGAACAGAAACAATTTGTTAGATATGTTAGACGAAGTATCCTTATAAATTAGCACAATCCAATTGGAAGGCTAGTAGGAAATCTGCTGGAAATTTGGAACGATTTACAAACACAATTTGCTAAATTATATAAATCAGCCTTCAAATACTTAACAATTGTTGCTACATCATTATATTATACTGTTTTTATAAACTGAAACTATTGAATAAGATTATTTTTAAATCCTTTAATCAAAACTGTTACACTTCAAATTTATGTACTTGCAGAAGTGATATTTTGTATACATAAGCAAACAAAAAATGTAAATAAATTTGTAGTTTTAAAGTTTTACTTTCGATGCATTGATTTTTTTATTCGATGCATAGCATATCATCGATGTCAAGTTTCGATGCATCATATCGAATCGACAGAGTAAATTGTCGAGCGCATTGCCTCTTTTACATTTACACATACGCGAGTTATGTATGTGTGTATACAACTGGTAGACACCGCTTATGCGATTATAGACGAATGAATAATAGCGCGCCATTCGTCTATTTTTCTACAATTTGCTCTCTACTTGTTAAAGAATTGATGCTCAGAGTGCTCAGAGTTGTATTTTTTTAACTTATTTTGGCATACAATTCAACAAATAATACATCAGTGTAAAAATATGTGACTATGATTTTAAGTCGCGTTTTCACAACTTGTGAATGCCCATACTATATTTGTTATTATTAAATACTCTAATTTATGTCTAATAAACGCAGTGTCAGAACAAAGGAAATGTAACCTAAACGGAAAGGTCTAAATTGAACTTTTATCGCAAGAATAAAAATTGAATGCAATACATTCATTATAATATGAAAGCACGTATCATTTTATATACAATTATAATTATATTTTATCGACAGGACCTTTTTAAATTAAGACACTACAATGCATCTCTGTATATAAACTTACCTATAAATTATGCGAGGAAAGAAACCCAGCCTTGTTATAATCCATACAACAGTAAATATCGCGAATATAAAGTCACATAATTTTTGATATTTCGCGTACTTTGTCAATTTTGCAGCCTAGAAATAGAAATGTATATAAATAAATACAATTTATATTTCGAGTGTTCTATATTTTTGATATAATTCTATAATTTGGTTTGTTATGACATTGTGCAATAACGAATTTATGAAAAATTGTACTCCACATTAATTTAAATTTTTACATTTTCTTTTTTTTAATTTTAACAATATCCAAAAGCTTTTGTAATTACAATTAACTAATAGAGTAGATTTAACGTAATCACCGTACCCAACTGCTATTGCTACTGAACCCAAAAAACGTATTGTCACGCCACAGAAAGGCTGCTCTGAAATCTCTCAATCTCTCACAGACATCCGTTTGGAGGCGAGCTAAAGTGAGAAGGCGAAACCCGCCTATGCGGTTGTGCGTAGGGTTTGGGAGCCACCACATAAAAACACCCCCCAATGAAAAAGAAAAAACAGCCTCGGATGAGAGACCCCAATTTTGATGACGACCACTGCAAACGTTTAAAGGACTACGAAATAAGGGCATGCACCTGGAATGTCCGGACCCTTAATTGGGAAGGTGCCTCTGCCCAGCTGGTTGATGTCCTCGTAAGAGTAAAGGCTGACATCACCGCAATCCAAGAAGTGCGATGGACGGGACAAGGACGGAAGAAGGTGGGTCCTTGTGACATCTATAATAGCAGAAGGAAGCTGCACTGAGATTTTTTTACAAAATGGAAAATGGGCGTGGCGTCGCCCACTTATGGGTCAAAAACCATATCTCAGGAACTACTCGACCGATTTCAATGAAACTTGGTTTGTAATAGTTTCCTTACATCCTAATGATATGTTGTGAAAATAGGCCAAATCGCCTCACAACAACGCCTACTTCCTATATACCAGAACTTTGATGACGATCTGAATCGTTTACTTTACAATATATAAAGTGAGCACTAGTGAAGATATCGGTGCAGAACTTTGCACAAATACTATGTTTATAGTGTGGTAGCCCCATTCTAAAAATCGCCGAAATCGGACCATAGGTTTTTAAGGCCCCATATATCGAACGAGGACCTCGGTGCTTCTAACCTAATATTATGGTTTCCAACCCTCAATGGACTTTATACAACATATATGTAGGTCAAATTGTGTATTATATAATATAAATAAAGTTAAATAAATTGCGAGTATAAAATGTTCGGTTACACCCGAACTTAGCCCTTCTTTACTTGTTTTAAATATTATTCTTATAGGTGGAATATGGGGGTTGGATAAGGGAAACTATACTACAAATCATATTCAGCTTTTTGTTCTGCTTTCTTAAATATTTTTACAGAGCCTTACTGAAAGTTTTGACGATCCGACCATGACCATGAGAAGTATTTTTGCGCGTATTCGCCATATAAGTGCATTTACTGTGCTATGTGAGCTATAGGATCTAGTAGTCCCATGTGGTCAATTTTTTTGCTATATATTTAAAATATTTTTCTAGATTTTTGGTGTAAATTTCAGCGATATCTCAACGGGACGTATTTATGGTTCGCCCCTTCATACAAGCCAAACCACTGAGCAATCTATGTTTGGTGTATACTTCACCAAATACGTGCAATAATACAATCAAATTTATTTGGTTAACCTAAAAAAACAATTCCTTTTTATTATTTTTTTTGGTGAAACAATAACTCCAAACGCAAGATATATTATAAAATATTGAAGGGTAATGTGGACCAGTTAGTTGTAAGGCTACCAATCTCCCTTTTACCCTTCCTTGACAATATTTGAGGTAATTTTGATGGAACAACACATATGCCTGCTTCATCAACTTAAACACATTGTTGGCTGAAAAATGGTCCATTTCCTTCTCAAGGATATCAAAAAAGGTATTCACATAATATTTTGTGAAACCGCGTGCTTTTGCCAGTGAAGTTTCCTTTGGAGAGCAAAACGCCAAATTTTGGTTCCTCTTTAAAAACTAGCGTAGCGCATGGGTGTACAATAGTATTTTTTTCAGTCAGTTAATAGGCTAAGTACTTAATATCCACTAGTTCATATTAGCCTCTACCGTGGTAGTCCATATTACACTCAACATGTACTGCCGACATAATTGAGTTTGATTTTTATCTGAACTATACAGAGGTAATAAAAATTATTTACACAACGCAGGGTAACAAAGTGCTATGGCTAGAATAGCTAGAAATATGGCGGAGATATAAGCAAATGAACTACAGACTCGCAGTAGTCAAAAGTATTTCCACACATTTTTTTTGCGTCAAAAGTATTTACACACCGCGATTTAGCGTTTATTCTTGGATATGGTTTAGGAAAGAGTAGTGATTGGCTTCTATTGCATTCATAACTAACTAATTCAGCTTTAATATATGTATAAAAATTGGTAAATAAAATGCCGAAAACAAAGGAATTATCGATTATAACTAGATCGGAGATCGGCTTCGAGTTAGTTAAAATGTATAGAATTTGATGGAATACTGTTTATAATGTTATTAAAAAGAAGGTAACGAACAATTGAAAGACATTTATCATAAGAAAATAAGAAATATGTAGTTTAGGTGCTAAATAGAGTCGGGAGTGACATAATGATGTTTTGGGGAAATTTTCCTTTCTTCTGTTTTGGAGATTTAGTACTAATTTAGGGACCCTAAATCATCCGGATATTTCAGAATTCACGTGGCCATGCCATTGTAGGGGTCCGTCGGCCTTTTCCACCCATTGACTCCATTTTACAACAGGACAATGCTCCATTTCAAAAAGGATCGTTACCAATAAAACTTTTAAGTGAGGCAAATAAAGTTGACCTGCGCAGTACCCCGATCTAAACTTTATTGAAAATATTTGTGGTTTCGTTAAATATCAGAGGACAATTGATATAATAACCGAAAACGGCGAAATTACCGACATTTGGTCTAATTTAACAGTTAACTTAGCGCTCAATTGTGTTGAATCAATTCGGACCATAAAGCAGGCTGTTATTGATGCCAAATGCGATGTAACCAATTATGAATTTACCGCCGTAGAATAAACATTAATATTAAAAAAATTATCATGAAAAAATAACAGGATAATACAGTTCAAGTTGTGTGTAAATACTTTTGACTACTGTGAGTCGGTAGTTCATTTGCTTATATATCCGCAATGTTTCTAGCTATTCTAGCCAAACTGATTTCATTCGCTCAGGAATAGATCAAGGTTTACAAGAACATAGCACTTTGTTACCCTGCGACAACAACAACAACAAGCAAAAGCTTTTTCTGCGAAATATGTAAAAAACGTCCGATGTGTAAATAATTTTGACTACCTCTGTATATCCAAAATTTTAGAAACTTCACTATTGCTCGAATATCTGAACTTGCTGAACGATAAATTCACACTGAGGAAGCATGCGCGAATAGGCGGAGAAATCAAACAATAATACCGGATTAAGCAACTGGAAATCAAGAAGATGATCAATATTGAAATTATGGACCACTCTTCGTTTCTTTGTTGAGGGTAATTATCACAAATCCAGTGAGAATGATTTTAACGTTAGACTGGCGAAATCTACGTAGGAGCTTTTAAATAATATGCTAAAGCGTTTTGAGCGAAGTGAAAGGGTATAAATCGCGTCAAATGTAACATTTTACTTTACTTTTTTAAAATGCAAATTTGCCGGAGTTTATTCCCCCAAATGCTCAGTTTGATTTTGCTTGAGAATTGCGCCGACTCTTGCCAAGCTTTGGAAATAATTAATTTTTTTTATTCGCCTTCCATTTTAAGTTAAAAATTTTTCAAATCTTCTACACCAATGTTTAATTAGAACTGCTATCTAGCAGTTAGGTTGTACCCCGTAATAGGGGAATAAGATAACTAAATTTTTATTCAAGACATCTAGATTTCAAGTAGTCTCATCATCCTGATCATGCTGATATATATAATAAAGAACTTTTAGTGTTAAGTGAACAAACTCTGAGCGACATCCTGCGAGAGTATAAAAATATAGTTCAGTGTTGGTATTTGAGAGTTTTACTGCACAAGTGGTTACTATGTGAAAGCTGATTTGCTTACATTCGAAAAGACGAAACACGGTACATATTCTGAGAAACTAACCAAAATAGAACTTGTGGTGCACAACAACTTTGAATCATCTTTGTCCCTTAGAGATTGAATAAGTGTGAAGTAATCGAAGTGGCATTTACCATTTTGATTAATTGTTAAAAATATTTACCATATAATAATATAAAAATGTTAGAGAAATTTTAACTTACCTCTAAAAATATGTCGGCACAGTCATGTACAACAAGAACTAAGGAACCGACACGATGTAAATTACAGACCCAGCTCAATGCCATAAGTAGTAGCGTGACCATATGGTGGACAAACATTTGCCAAAAATCTTTCCGCTTAACATCAATAAACTGTGTTACGGTAAGGGACCAATAAAAGGCCATTGATATCATATAGTACCACCATATATCGCTAGAAATAGACTAGAAAAAACATTAAATAAATGTACGTAACATAGTAACTTCTATACATAACTTACAGAAATAAATACAAATTTTTACAATTAGATTAGATTAGAACACATATTATAAAAGGTTTTTTAAGTATACTTTATTCATATACTTATATTCTGGTAGGATATATCAAACGTAATCAATCATTTGTTTAACTGATATTAAAGATCTTCGTAAACGGATACTTTAGTCAAAAATAAGTTACTGGATTTTTTTGGCCATTCTTCAAATACTTTAATAGTTTCAATGATAACAAACTTGTTACGTTATTTATTTCCTATCTATTTGTGCCACATGTTGCAATGGGATAAAAAATAAAGAGTATTATTTATACTTTAGATTTTTATAACATCAATTTTTTATATAATTGTGAATCATTTCCAGTGCAAAAACAATCGGCATTTATTCCTGCCTATAATTTACAAGTCGTGATATTTGTCATATTTGTGTTACTGTGTATTCAATTTCAACAGATGTTAGTTTGTTGTCATTGTTTCGCAAGTTAAGTTAGTTATCGTTAATAAAAAAGCAATTATATTCGCTAATTTAAAAAGTATTTGTTACATATTTCCCTTTCATTTATGGTATATTATATATTTTGTTGCCTAATGAGTAATATTTTTTATAAACATTTTAATTTAATTCAGTACTAATCGGTTCATAATATTCTTGGTTATCCTGTCTCTAGCTAATACAAATAGATTCCCATGAAAAAAAATGAATTCTGTAAATCGAATCCGTAGACGCACAGTTTTGGGACTTCTTTATAGACTTAGCGATTGCTAAACGAATCGGAAACTATAGCCTTCTGAAGAGTATCGTAGATTCTGACGGTATGATTGGTATGCGTGGTAACAGAATAGAATAGAGAAATGATAGCTCATAAACGTTTTTGTCCAATTGGTGATTATGGGGCATTAGTTGAGCCACTTAAACTATAACCCTTTGCCCGGAATTTTAAAAATTTAATATTGGGTACCTTGTAATATGAAAAATGCCAAATTGAATCACTAACTAATTGACAAATTTAAGTGCTGAACACATAAACGACGACATGCGACAAGCGACATCTGTCAAATATTAAAATACACGCGTCCTTATGGGCACAGATTTTTAGAGAACAGCACGACTTCACCACAAAAGGGTTGAAGTCTTCGCTGTCAAGCTGCCGGGAGGCGCTGCATCTCTGATATGCCCATCCAGTATTTTCTCTAGCGTTGTCATTGTAACATTGGTTGTGGTACTTTATTTCTATTGCAGATATATACCACATTTTTAATTCCAAAGCTGCATTCTTCAAGGGCTTCTTCGATATCAACTAGGCCTTTTGAGTTCTTCAGTTGATAAGAATAATAATTATTGTTGTTATTTGACAAACATTTCCGTGGATATGGAGGAGTATTTATATTGTCATTACTCCTGACACTCACGTATCTAATGAACGACTACACAGCTGTTAATGCAACATCTAAAAGTACATCTCAACTGCAGTGCTTTTCAAAGACAATTTTACCGAAATAAATGTAATTTATATTAGACATTTTTAAATACCTTACCTTGCTGATTAATTTGTCGCTTTTAAACCAAATATGACCGCTTCTGCGGTTGTGCGTAGGGTTTGGGACCCACTACATAAAAACGATGTACCAATGAAAAAATCGAAGAAAGCCTCGGATGACACACCCCCCTTTTGATGACGACCCCTGCAGACGTTTTAAAGATAATGATTTAAGGGCATGCACTTGGAATGTCCGGACCCTTAATTGGGAAGGTGCCTCTGCCCAGCTGGTTGATATCACCGCCATCCAAGAAGTGCGATGAACGGGACAAGGACGGAAGAAGATGGGTTCTTGTGGTATCATTCACATCACAACAGAAGTATGTATACCGTGGTAATATTTGCCATTTAAATAGGAAAACAGTTCAGTTTCAATGGTCTATCAAAGCTGGTATTAATCGAAGGCAAATGACGGGATAGTCCTACGGAGTGATGCTCAGTACTAATTTAGAGGTCTCAGCACAAAAAATGGATTGGAAGATACTTTATACAAGTTGGGTTAGGAAAAAAGTTTCGATCATCGACAGAGCTCCTACAATGGCCTGCCCAAACCTCTGAATTTTATTAACCATTTATAGCAATATTTAAATGATAAGCTCGATCGATATTCTTGTCATCCCAATAAATGAGACATTTTTAATAGATTGAAGGACTCCTGGGAAAACATACCAGAATCACTTTCTCTGAACTTGGTAGACAGCATGTCTCAAAGTCTTTTGGATGTTATTAACGCTAAAGATACCAACAGTAAATATTGAAGCACTTTTTTTTATAATATATAGGGGTATCCATACTTTTGTCGTTATTAAATATTTGCCTTTTTCAGATGATCGCGTGTTTTGCAACAAATAGTTCAAATGTACAATATATAAATTTAATTCTTTAATGCAATATACCCATAAGCAAAATAGAAAAACAATCAAAGCGTTAAATTTCACTGCTTAAAAGATATACTCTTTTTGGTGTTAACATTCATAGGGTATACATAATTTTGTCGGATACTGTATATACATGATTTTAAGCTAAATCAAAAGAATTTAGTGCGTTCAAGACTTTTTTGTCGCCTGGTTTTGCATTTCACTATTTTTTATAATTAATGTTACATATAAAGTAATTTATAAATAAACTTTTAATATTACTATGCAAAATATACGATATTAAGAATAAGTTTACAAACCTGATGTGGATAACCATACCAACAATTCTTTATGTCCCAAAACCAAGGCTTATCCCAAAGGACGATAATTCCAAAAATAAAGCTGTAGGAATAATATATGCAGCGCCACGTATTTTCGCAAAACTTTACTATAGTTGTTGGTCTATCTGCAGCTCTTCTCAATCGCCACCAACGTTGAATTTGTCGCTCAGACATATCAGTTTGTTTTTTTAAAGACGGTACCTTAAAATATTTTGTAGTTTTAAATTAAATAAATTAAAAAACTAGTAACTAACATATGCTGGTAGTCGATATATTAAAAAAAAATATTTACACATAGTTTTAAACGCAATTTATTCCAATGAAATGAAATTTCTAAAATTTTAAAGGCTATCGTGTCTATTAACACTTCAACTTTACAGCTAAACTCGAATAAAGCGTCAGGATTGGTGCTATAATTGGTGGTATTATACTCCCTAATTTGGTTTTCGGTTAACAAATAGCACAGTAGAGCAAGTAAATCGAATTACTAACGAAATAAGAAAAGTACAGAGAGTAGGTACTGTTCAGCTATATTTCTAGATGTTGCTTAGGTGTTGCCTAAGGCCTCTTACATAAGATAATACCTTTAGCATTGAATACAACATTGTCTTATTTAAAAAAAAAAATAGAAAATTTACTGTTAAAGTAAAATATTTTATTTATCACAGTGCAGGGTATTAGACATAACGCAATATATAATGTATACAGCAGATATTTCAATAGCTAATAACATATTATCATGTACTTTTGCGAATGACACAGCTCTAGTAAGCATCAAGAATATTTCAGGATAACTTACATACCTACATATGTCGGAGAATGACTAGCCAATCTACTGAATAAATGTCAATGAGCAAAAGCGCAAACAAGTTGCATTCAATAAATAATTTGCTAGTACCCTATATAGGAGCTAGGGTAAGTTATGACCCGATTTTAACCATTTTTAACCAAATTTTTTATCCCCCAATCGATAACGATGGAACAAATGTTCCATTACCTGACCATGAAGAAATTCGAATAGCAATTACACGTTTGAAGAAGAGCAAAGCGGGGCCGATGGATTACCGAGCTATTCAAATACGGTGGTAAGGTGATAAGGTGCATGCATCAGCTTATTTGGGATAAGTATCCTAAATATCACTTATAAGTTTCTATCGAGCGTAATGTGTGAAAGACTAAATCCCACTGTTAACATGCTGCTTGGCTGCCTTATCCATGTAACAACAACTAACCAGATATTCACCATGGACCTTTCCGAGCCGTTCGATGCCAAACGAGGTTTCAGACAAGGTGACTCACTATCGTGTGACTTCTTTAACTTTATGCTGGAAAAAATAATACGAGCCGCAGAACTAAATAGAGAAGGACAATCTTCTATAAGAGTGTACAGCGGCTGGTGTACGCCTATGATATTGATATCATCGGAAGCAGCAACCGCGTCGTTAATTCTGTTTTGTTCCGTCTGGATTAGGAAGCAAATCGAATGGGTCTGGAGGAGAAGGAGAACAAGACGTAATATCTCCTGTCATCAAACAAACAGCACTCGCGACTTGGCTCCCACGTCACTGTTGACGGTCAGAACTCTGCAGTCGTAGATAATTTCGTAAACCTGGGAGCAACATCAACAATACCAACAATGTCAGCCTCAAAATCCAGCGCAGAATCACTCTTGCCAACAGGAGCTACTTTGGTCTGAGTTGGCATTTGAAAAGTAAAGTCCTCTCTCGACGAACCAAAATCAAACTCCACAAGCCGCTTATCATTCCCGAGAGGCGACACTAGGAGTTTTCGAGAAGAAAATTTTGCGCAAGATTTACAGTCCTCAGAACATTGGCAACGGCGAGTTATACGACGACATTGACATAGTTCAGCGAATAAAAAGACAGCGGCTACGCTGGCTAGGTCATGTTGTCCGAATGGACAATTATATCGAAACAATTCAAATTACTTAGTTATTACGCTTCAACGACAATAGTCAAATGATACCATATTACTAAACTGATGTTCTGTTCTGATCGATTGTATAAAATCTTCTACCACTTAACAATAACTTTAGTTTTATTCAAAGAGCATTTGCCTGTAGATGAAGAAATTTTTTCAATAAAAGCGCGAAGTGCTATTTGGATATACATATGTATATGTATATAGGTATATAATGGAAAAGAAAACTTAGATGCAGCCGGCGAACCTGAATGAGAAGCCCGGCTTATGATGTTCCCCAAATTCCAAACTTAGTCTAAAGTCAAAGTTATTTCATATCATACATAATACAGAGGTTTCAATCAAAGTGAAAAAATAAGTATAAGGCAGCAGAAAGACATATATGTCAAAACTCCGTGATCATTAAACCCCAGTAGCCAAAATTCATGTAATGAAATCCGCTTGAAAATAAAATATCTACCAGCCTACTAAAGTGCAACATAATACCAAAACAGTTTAATCACTTCTTTGAACGTGATTAGTTTGCAAATGGATTAGAATTTTGTTTTTTACTTAATGTTAGGTTCCAAACGAGAAAATTTTAAAAGAAATACCTAAATTAAAAATAAAATAAAAAAACAAGTAAGATCAGGGTTAACCGAACATTTTATACACTCGTAATGTAATCATGTAATTTTATTAAGATTGCATTCTCCACCACGGTAAAAGATGAAGTGCCATTTGAAGAAATAATGTAATAAAACAACTTGCGGACGCACCTTGGGGAGCCACTTGACAATATTTTTATATTCTGAAATCGATTTCGATTGTGGCCCTATGATATTCAAGGAATCATGTTACTTATCCAAAATGGATGTACTTTCTCATTATTTTTTTTTAAAGCTCTTTACTAGGTAGGGATTTTCCACTTTAGTGTTGTCCAAAAACCTCAACGATGTTTTTATAATAGATCTTGGATTACAAACTATGGCTGTTCTCCACAAGAGAAGAGTACACATAGACTGTCCTTATTGTCCGTGTGAAGTCAGGAAATCACCTAAATTAGATATTAAGGCTCGAAAAAGCATTGTGAACCTTCTATAATTCTGCTTGTTGCCATTCTACTGTCGGTGAGACTGATCTGCCTAGCTTAGGAAGCTCATCTGCCTTACAATTTTCTGTCAGGCATTCTAAACAATCTAATTGTGAGGTAGCTCGATGACACTGGTAGTGAGGATAAGAATTTCTTTACCAGTCTTAAACTCGCTGTCAGCAAGCTTAGCCGCAATCCAATCAAAGTGAATCGTAACTTCCCTGAAGGGTTAAGTAAAACTTCGACTCAACCTTTCCATGCCAGCTTCTTTGAGTTTGATAGTAACTTATATTCAAGCGTTCTTCACCACGCAAGAATCCCATAGATTATTATAGACTTAACTATGGTTTAAACAGCGAAATAACTATTTAACATATGTACATTAGTTCATATTAAAAGAATAGTTAAACAAGTAAGGAAGTGCTAAGTTCGGGTGTAACCGAAAATTTTATACTCTCGCAATTTATTGATGTAATTTTATAAAGATAACACAATTTGACCCATATATTCGGTATAAAGTTCAATAGAATAACAAAAATCATCATAAATAGTATATGGGGACTGAGGTAATTCCTAAACCGATTTCACTCGTTTTCACCACCAAGATACAATGTATCAAAGACTATACGCTCCCTTAATTTAATATTTAATTTATTAAAAAAACAGGTTATTCTATTTATTCTTATATTTATTGAATAATCTTTAATAAAATCAACATTTAGTTAAATATTAAAGTACAGAGACAACGAATAACTAGTCAAGAAATAATAGATACTTAATTATGCTGCTGCGTGATCGGCGTGGTACAGAGCAGCCAGTCGTCTAGCACCCAGGAGCGCAGCAGAGCGGGAAACGATATTGCCCTAAATTTTTAATGTGATGTCACAAAGCTTTTGACCCCCCCTGCCCCTTGTTACACAATGTCACTTCTGAATGATACCCTCCCCCCCTTCAAGGTGTGACGTAATTTATGGATGGCCCCTATGGGATCTGGGGGAAGTTATGACCCGATTTTTACCATTTCAGGTACAGAGAGAAACTGTTATAAGAAAAAAATTCAGAGGGAATGAATTACATAAAAATATCTGAGGTATTTACCCATATTTTCGGTGAAAAATTACACTTAGGCACTGAGTTCTTCATGTTCGATATCAGGGGCCTTGAAAAGTCATGGTTCGATTTTGACAATTTTTCCACAAGTGATGTCACAGCTCAAATACAGCATTTGTGTAATGTTTTATTCCGCTATCTTCATTTGTTCCTAATGTATATATGTATTATAAAGTGAACGAATCAAAAGAATTCAAAATTGAGTTATATGGGAAGTAGACGTAGTTGTGAACCGATTTCGCCAATATTCCACCCGTGTCATCAGGGTGTCAAGAAAGTGTTATATATTGAATTTATATGAAATCTGTTGAGTAGTTCTTGAGATATGGTTTTTGACCCATGAACGGAAATACTAATTTTCAGTAGATCTGTAAATATATCCTTTATAACGTTTTCTTATTTTGTAAAAAACAGTTAAGATGTAGATATCCCCTTTTGAAAAGACACTCCTCAGTTATTTATAGCGAAGTGGATGGGGCAGATAGCGGTTGCTTTTTACTGGCTACATCCGACGAGTAGGGGGGACGCAACACTCTTCTTACAGTCACATGGTTAATATTGCTGCGGTAATATTTTTTAATAATTTTCGTTCACTCTGCCATGCTATTTTTCTGGCTTTAAACTTTTTTTTAAATAATGAAAGCTCTGACAGTTAGCCACAGAGTTTTTCAAATACAGTATATTTTTTTTGCCCGCCGAATAACATTGTATAGAGTAACCAGCTTCAAATTAAACATTTCCCACAATTCTTTTCCATTAACTCATTTACTTTTATTCCAGTTCATTTCTTATAAATCTCTCCTTCACTTGTGTTTGCATTTTGCAAACAATTAATTGACAATCGGATTTTAGTTATTCTTGCTTATTTGAAGCCCATCTTATGTTTTTGTTTTTACTTGTTGCTGTTTTTTGTATTACTAGATATTGTTGAAATTATATCGCTTCTTAACATGAATAGTGTCGTAACTTGTATAAAAATTGCATTCTGATGCGTAGAAAAATTACCCGTGAAATAAGAATGTGACGTTATTTAACTTGTAATTTTTTTTTTTGTTTCAATATACATTTATTTACTGAATCTGCTCTTTAAAGCCCAACAATAAGTTATAAAATCTTTAAACTAATTAAAACTAGACAAGCTCAACCAGGTGATTGAGTTGTTTTGGTGAAACGTTGCTCTTTAGTATGCAGGCATATCTCCTTCTTTTTAGACGTGATTGATAACAGGATTGTACTAAAGCATTAGCCAATGTGTTTGAGTTATCACGGAGTTTAGATATATAATTCAATCTGCTGTCCTCTACTTATTTTTTACCATAGGGATACCAAGATCTTTATGGATATTATCATTGCGCATGTACCATGGTGAGCACGTGATTGTTCTAAGCATTTTCGATTGGAACCTTTGTATTATATCGATATTAATTGCACAGGTCGTACCCCACAGTTGAATGCCGTACATCCAAATCGGCTTTATGACCACATTGTATAAAAGCACTTTGTTGTCTAGGCTAAGTTTAGAGTTTTTATTTATAAGCCAATTTAAATGTGCAGCTCTTATCTTCATGCTAGTTATTTTACTAGAAATATGTTTTCTCCACGTAAGCCTTCTATCTAGGTGAATACCAACTTCATTCGCTTGGGGCACCAAAATATTGTTCATTTTTACTGCCGGACACATTTTTGGTCTTAGAGAAAATGTAACGTGCTTACATTTTTGTTCATTCACATTTATACGCCAGTTGGCTAGCCATTCTTCGACAGATCTTAAGTGCTCCGCTAATATTCTTGATGCTATAATGTGGCATTTGTTACGGCTCACTAAAGCTGTGTCATCCGCGAAAGTTGATGTCAAAACATTATTAGCTGTTGGTAGATCAGCAGTATATATGATGTACTGAGTTGGCCCTAAAACACTGCCTTGTGGTACACCAGCCCTTATTTGTCGTTCATCAGATATGAAGCCTCCTACTTTAACCATAAATTGTCTATTATTTAAATAAGACTCCAATATTTTATACAATTCTAAAGGTAGAATGTTTTTAATCTTATATAAAAGCCCTTCATACCACACCTTATCAAATGCCTGAGCAACATCTAGAAATATAGCTGAACAGAACTCTATGTGCTCAAATGCTTTTCTTATTTCGTTAGTTATTCTATTTACTTGCTCTATCGTGCTATGTTTTGCACGAAACCCGAATTGATGCGCTGGTATTACATTATTTTCGTGGAGGAAAGGAGACATCTTTGATAGTAACACCTTTTCAAATATTTTAGAAATACAGGGTAGAAGACTGATTGGTCTGTATGAAGACGGCTGTGTCAGGTCTTTCCCAGGTTTATCTATCAGGATAATCTGCGACTTTTTCCATGAAATCGGATAGTATCCAAAACTAAAAATCGCATTAAAAAGCAAAGAGAGCACCTCTACAGCAATATTTGCTAACTCTATTAGTATTTTTGGGATGATATTATCATGTACTGGCGACTTTTTTTGATTTAGTTCTTTTATGATGCAATTAATTTGTAAAGGTGAAGTCTTAAAAGACTCGAGCGACTCATTTGCTGTGTTAGGTAAGATTGACAACTTAAAGTTGTTCTTTGTACGGCAGATTTCAATTGAAGCTGAGTGGAAGGGGAGCGATTTATCTGCCATTCTCGTCTAGCACGCCTTTTTTCATTTACAAGCTTTTCTATTCCTCTATTGGTGGTTTTTCGGAGACCAAGTGTCTTATAGTTTCTGTTTGGTGTTGCTAAGACAGCTGCGTTAGTTCTTATATCATTGAGTTCTCTTATGCTTTCGTCAATATCCCTTCCTGTATTTATTTTGTACTCACTATTAATGTGGCTACTCACGTATTTCTTATATTTTAACCAGTTCGTTTTATAAGATGTTAGACCCACTTTTGGATCAACGAATATGGGTTGTTCACACAACTTTATTAGTACATGTATCAGCTGTCACAAGCGATCTATCTATATTTTTGATTACTGCGAAATCAATTAGATCTGGTGTTACGATCACTGGGCCAATATGTCGGCTTGTAATGTTGCATTATTTTTTAACTACAACTACGACACATTTCAGTTGTGCCAGAATTAGGTATGCTTTTTTTCAGAAAGAAAGACATATTTTGTGTGTGTGTTGTAAACATACATATTGTCATAGTGTCAAGTTGGTTTTCTTTTAAAAAAGAACGACATATTTTGTGTTAGAACGATATTGGTGAAAATGTAATTAAATTTGTCATGTTTCTTTTTGTCTGCAAAAACGACACATTTAACTTATGAGGGCGAAAATGATTTATAATTTTCACAAATAATGACATAATTCAAAAGGGGTCACGTTTATGCCTAAGAGAGAGCCTTAGTACACTATTTTTAGTCCACTTATGCTCAGCATTGTGTTCAATATATTACACGCCACTAATTTAATTAATAAACTTATGTCGTTCTTCTGTATTTACTAAATAAGAGACAATTGAAAACTTTAATGCCCGGTTTCACAGTTCGTACTCAGGTTGTGCTTAAGATAAGTCAGAAAAATAATGTTTTACAGTTCATACTTAAGTTATGCTTAAGTACTAAAAATGGGAGTCTTAAGTAGTGCTTAAGTAGAAGCTGATTTTTGTTTTGAAATGCGTTTACTGAAAAAGATAATATGGAATCACTTGAATTCTATGGCGATTTTATGATTTCCAACGGTAACGGTAAAGTACGGTTAAATGTATAGCTCGTGCTTAACAAGTAAAAAAAAAATCGAAGTGTGTCAAGTGTTTCTTGACACTAACAAAATTGAATGATTTTTGGTTTTTGTTGTTCTTGGTTTGTTTTTGCATTGCTTTCGCAGGTTTGTTTGCATAATTTCTCTTTAAATACTGTATGTAACCATCCCTGATTAAAAAAAAATGTTGAACTGAAGTAAAACGTAATGCATTTTGCTGCGGAAAGTGAAAAAGTGTTTTTTATTTTTAGTGTGTAAATTGTTTCTTGACAAACTGTATATTAATACACTTATATGCATGTACATACATTTATGTATGTATATTCGCGGGTTCAAAAAATCGATTTAATTATTATTAGTTTCTACAACATCTCAAGAATATTATCCTAAATTTTCAAGTCGATCCGAATAATAGTTTCGGAGATACAGCCTTTGGAAGGTGTGCGCTCAAGTCAGGTATTATTGTTCCTCAATACTTTAAACGCGTTTTTCTCGGAACCGTGTTTTCAAAGTCGGTTGTCAAATGTTCTCGAAAACTACTCAACCGATCTTGATGAAATTTTGCACAGATGTTCGAGATAGAATTTACTCGTGTTTGGATGAAGGATTTTTTTGGTAAAATGTTTGCCACAATTCCAATTTTTACTTTTTTTGTCTTTCCTTCGTTCAAGCAAGAGTTTATGGCCTTAACTAAAACACTTATTTTTGTTTTTTAATTTTAGATGATCCTGTCAGGAGTTGTGCTGACAACGCGGACGCACCTTTTTTCCGAGGGATCACCGGAAATGACGTCACAATGGAGGAGTTTTAATTTTTTTTTGAAAATTTCAGATATTATTCTTCAAATATGTCTGACAGAAAAAAATTTGAATTAAATAAATAATTTTTTACATAGAAAACAAATATTGAAAATAGGCCTTTTTTACCCGACAAAACCCATGTAACCAAACAAATATTAGAACTTGTGCACACAGACGTTTGTGCAACGATCAATGTAAATTTAATAAATATTTAAATGCGGCATTAAAAGACAATTGACTGTGCTATATACTTCACAACAAAATGGGGTGGCAGAAAGAGTTGAGATAGCTAAAAGCTTATTGGTACATGCTAGCTCATTATGGTACAATAAGATATGAAAAATGAGTATGCGGCGTTAGTAGTAAACAACACTTGGTCAGCAGTAGTCCTGCCGAAGGGCCAAAAGCCGATTGGGTCAAAGTGGGTTTTTAGTATGAAACTTAATCCAGATGGAAATATCGAAATATTCAAGTCGATATTAGTAGCGAAAGGCTGTAGTCAGCAGCTGAGTTTAAATTATTGGGAAACATTTTCGCCAGTAATTCGATACGAAACGATTCATATGCTACTAGCAATTACTGTGGAGAAAGAATTGCATTTACTTCAAATGCATATCTAAATAGCAATCTAACTGAAGAAGTTTATATAAGACAGAAGGTTTTATAGGCACTAAAAGTCCGGGCAAGGTGCTAAAATTAAACAAAGCTATTTATAGCTTTAAATAGTGGTAAAGTGGAATAATACACTTAGTATCGAAGAGTTCGGATTTCAATCCGTCCAAAAGCGAGCCATGTGTGTATGTCAAAGAGATATGCACATTGTATAGCTACATAGCAGTTAATGTTGTTGAACATTAAACATGTCCTCGTGAAGAAGAAATTACAAATATAAAACGCAAACTATCAAACATGAAGCTGGTGCAAAGCATGTTCTGCGGTACTTATAAAAAACCGTAGATTAAAAGCATTATTATATTATCATTATTTCAACAGTGGTAAACCGGTAATACTATGTTGGGACCGACATTGAAAACATGTCATCCATGCAAAATCTGTCAAACGAAATCACAGTTTTCGCTGAAAACTGCTTAAAAACTTACATTCCACTCATTATAATCGATGCCTGTTCTAGTTTAGTCGATATAATTAGAAGACATATTTTCCCATCCCCAAATTGTCAGTTAATATTTATTTACATTTTCAAAAGAATGGAGAAAAACAAAAGTACAAAAAAAAATCGTGTGGTGAGTGGGAGGAAGCGCTCCTATGTAATTGAATTGTGGCAAAATAATTGTGTGTGCTCTACGCGGCCCAGAAAAAATAGCCATTAAACTAAGCATTAACAGTTCTTTGTTAAACTCTTCTATCTTTTTTGCAAGACTAAGATGCTGGGTAGTAAGTGTCTCTAACAATTCTCTTGAAGAATCATCGTTCCAATACCTTCATTATTAAAATTTTCTTGTCGGTCAGAACGACTTTGGTTCCAGAATCCACAAATTGTGTTTTCAAGATGTTTTGAATGTCGGTCCGAACGTAGTATGAAAGGCCAAGGAATGCAAATTGGGCAAGCAACACTACAGATAGGAAGTCATACATCGGCTATTCGTTCTTTCTAACCGGCAGCGCATTTTCTTGGCAATCCAAGAAGCAAGATGTCGTCGCTTTAATTATATAGTATCTTCGTCGCTTACTGAAGGAAATAGCTTGCGGTTCCGAAGATCCTATTTTGTTGAAAGGCGACAACATGAGCGCAATACAAATTTCGAAAAATCCTGTATTTCATAAGAGAAATAAACATATAGAGATAAAGTATCAATACCTTCGGGATGTAATAGAACTAGAGTTCGCAAATTATCGATAGCAGCAACCATCGATAGTAGAATTGCTTCTTCTTATAGTATGTTTACATATATAATCTCGTTCAAAGCTCGTTCAATAATCTAACCGTTTACATTAGCGAAATGAGATTATCAATTGTCAAATGTGTTGTATTGCACATCTTTCTCTCGCTGAATAACTCCGAAAATCTAGTTGTACAAAACGAGATAATTTTATAACTTCGGATTATCAAGAGAAATTTTGTATGAGAAGTCTCGTTTCTTAATTACAGATTATCGAGTTAAGCTCGTAAATGGGGATAATCTCGTTATATGTAAACATAGTATTACAATGGAAATCAATGCAATTAAAATTTAAGTTATTAAGCATATTACAGCAAAAAAAAAACATTTTAAAGAGACATATATAATTTTATTTAACTCCTGTTGGAGCGTGGGTCCAAAAAGTTTAAAGAAAGATGAAGTATATTGATCCTGTTATGCTTTCGTTTCTTCAGGTGAATTACGTTTTAACTTTGCTAACTCGAATCACTTTAATTCACAAAACACTTCGAGTTAGAGAGACTATAGAAGTTATAGAGTTATAGAAGTTTTCATTAAAACATTAACCTTTTCAAAATGCTGTAAAATATAGATTTATACACAGTTATATTTATTTACTTCGCATAAACTTATATGTACATACTTTAAAACATGAATTCTGTAATTTTTGTTGCTGCAGTTTGCTATTGTTTGGCCCTTGACGTCTGTATCCCATACCCTTTATGCAGTTCAAAAGTGTAATATCATATACCAACGATAGTCGCGATTGTTCAATACCATCGATAGTATCGATAGTGCCATCGGTAGTTTGCGAACTCTAATGGAGGGTTAATCTGGAGATCCTTCTGTTTCCGACCATACCCATTTTAACCCCGAAATTTTGAGATAGTATAATATAAGTTCACCTTCATTTCTTATGAATCTTTATTTGACTTGTGTTTGCAAATAATTAATTTACAGTTGGTTTTTGTTGTTTTTCCTTATTCGAAACGCTATATTTGTGCAAATTTTTTTTATGATATCTTCACTGGTGCTTAATTTATAGATTGTTAAGTGAACGAATCAGTGTGACTTCAAAATAGTGGTATATGAGAAGTTGGCGTGATTGTCAACCGATTTTTCCCATATATTCACTATAGCATTGGATAGGATACCAAGGAAATATTATGAAATCAATTTCCTTGAAATTGGTCCATTAGATTCTGATATATGGAAAAGAAATAACTAATAAGAAAGGATTTGTTTGCATTGCCTTTCAAGCTTAAAAAAAACGAGGAGGCATTGCATTGTCGTGAATACGAACAAGTGTTGCTTCTTTATGGCTTGTGTGTTCGTTGCTATTTAGGTTCACTGCTTATATTGTTTTAAATGTCATCAAACAAATCACATGCAATAGGTCGCACATTGCTTTGGTGATTACAGGTGCACTTGTCCAGCAGTTTATTATCTATGATTGTTACCACCGAAAAGAATGCAATACTTTAAATAACGGGTTTCCGCTAATTTACACACAATTGCTTATGGTTAATATACCAATATCGAAATTCAAACATTGTTTTTTGTTTTGCAGCTCTTTCCACTTAACGGCTATAACAAGTGAATCGTTATTTACTAAAGACTATTGAACTCTTGACCTTCGAACATGAAGAACAGGACGATTCCAAGCTAACGAACTAAATTTAGCAATTTACTTATGACCACCCTTAAATAATAAAAATATAGCTTCGAAGGAGCCACGTTTATAGGTACAGTTTATATATTGTTAGGAAGGAGATTTAAAAGCACGTTTTTTGCGACTGTGTTTCATCTAATCAGTACAAGACAAATCCACGTATTTGGATAACAAGTCTTTAATTCTTCCTGAAGGAAAATATTCTTTAAGACGTTATGGCGATGCCAATTTTCTTTTTGGAAATTGAATGTCAAAGTGGGTTTGATCACCAAGACTTATTTCAGATTTTGGGATTAAAGTCAAAGAGGACTCCTGGCCTCCTCTTTAAGGCCTGAAAACAGTGTAAATACAAATATAAACAGCTAACAGAATAGAAAGGTCGCAATTTCTTTGGCTTTTCGACAAAACAAGTTTAAGATATATAAATTTTCGGTAACAAAAGCATAATAAACGGACGACTTTATATACTATATTAAATATTATTAGAAATCTTTCTTTATGAAATGATTCATTGGACTATATATCAGTTATTATTCTAACAACTTTTACTTACCAGTTTGTAATTCAACCGATTACTCTTTTGGTAAGCTTTTTCCAAAACAGGGACATTGGAAGCTTTTTTTGATCGAGACGATTTAATACCTAATGATTTCCCGATAGGCATTATCCAGAATCTGAAAAATTACAATGTTAAACTTTAAATTCTAAATTGGTATTATTTTAGAAGTAACAATCGATTACTATTTTATGAATTCGCTAAAAAAATTATTTTTAATATTAAATTCAACATAATATCGGGATTAGATTAGATTAGATTTCAGTAGAGATTCCTATGCCACCAATACAATTGTGTTATTTGTATTATAATCTTGGGAACATCATACAGAAATACGAAAAAATTTACAAATTTGGAAGTAACCAAAATAAACGGTGTGAAAGAGTAGAATTATTGGCCTTTCTTAAAAGTAAATTTTTATACTGGTTCCACTTGAAACTAGTAAGGGGTAGGTTCGAGTGTAATCGAACATTTCATACTGTCGCAATTAATTTACTTAATTTTTTAAGATAACACACAATTTAACCCACATACATAACTTAAAGTCCTCTAATC
This sequence comes from Zeugodacus tau, assembly GCA_031772095.1. Taxonomy (NCBI): domain Eukaryota; kingdom Metazoa; phylum Arthropoda; class Insecta; order Diptera; family Tephritidae; genus Zeugodacus; species Zeugodacus tau. Next base: position 19,974,166 of record CM062650.1, on the reverse strand, counting down.
CTGGACCGATTTAAATTATTTTTGTCACCAAGCTTCTTCACATCCAAGATTATACGCTCACTTAATTTTGCAATATAAATTCCACCGGAAGTTTGAAAAGCCGTATATCAGTTATATGGGGTCTAGAGGAAGTATTCACCATATTTTTCCAAATTCCGGCACAGAGAAAGGAAACATCTCTTCTAAATTTACATAAAACTACCAGACCCGACCACACGTTTTTATGGCTTAGTAGTAAATTTGAAAATTATTAATATACATTATTGTAGATCTGTATTAAGATAAATCATCATAATTTGTTAAACTTTGAATTTTTTAATCGTATATTGAAGTATGTAAAAAATCTGCAAATTTCAAAGTTGGCTCAATCTTGGCTTCGGTGACGATATAGATTACTTTCTTCACAGCCACTCTTGTTCTATTGCAAAGTCAAGGTTGGTTTATGTTACGCAGCATGCAATTTTAAATAGTCTGTGAGATAATTGACTATGTCATACTGGTCTGTAGCTGTGTCAATTCTCCTGGAACTAAATTCTAAATTGTCGCATTGAGATCATCCATGAAGTGACAGAAATCTGTTGGAAATGTTATTAATCCGTCGTTATACTCCTGCAACGTGTTGCTAAGAAAGTATCAAAGTTTTGTTCTAATGTTGGTTTTAAGACATAAAACTAAACGATATAGGGTTATAAATATCAAAATGATCAGGATGAATAGACGTGTTAAAATCCGTCTGTCCGTACAAGCGTTTACTTGAGTAAAACTTCTGATATATTAATGAAACTTCGGGAATTACACCATCTTTCATATAATGATTTTTGTTTTCTAGTAGACTTTGTGCCCAATACTTGAGTCGAGTTGCATGTAATTTTGAAGCTCTATTTTAGAATTTACTCTGCCCTGTACTCTAGTTATCAAATTGTCAGTGAGAGATGACCAGCATAATAGGGTGACATTTTTTTGTTCTTTAATCATGTAAAAAATGGAACACATTCAAAAAGGTAATGCAGCATGTGTATAATGTTGAATATAAAAAGTCACCATTCGAGAAAAGAAAATAAAACGCGCTTAATAACATTAAACAAAATGTTCGGTCACACGCGAACTTAGCCCTTCCTTTCTTATTTTTATTTCTGTTTCTCCATTGTTTTGACAAAGTAGTGGAATTTGTTTACAATATCAAATGACAATTTAGAGCTGGCAAATTATGTCTTCCAATAATATCGACTAAACTTGAGCAGGCACCGATTATAATGAGTGGAATGTAAGCTTTCAAGTAGTTTTCAGCGAAAACTGTGATTTCGTTTGACAGATTTTGCATGGATGAAAACACAAGTTTTCGTACGAAAACCCATTTTTTCAATGAAAACACGTTTTCAATGTCGGTCCGAACGTAGTATAAGACTCATTTCCATCAAACTAAAAAAAACTCATAGTATTTCTACAATTATATGTGTCGTCAATTTATGACTCAAACGAGTGTATAGGAACAATTTGATTTTACTCACTTGTTCATTGGTCACGATGAAAATAAACTTGAATGAGTTCGGTACACTGATCGGTACGAGAGGAATTGTGACTTCGTAACTGAGCATGAAATTAAAGATACCCAGTGAGAACTTTGTCACATTACATTTTTCATTATTTCATTGAACATCCCTTTTCGGGCGCCTTTTTTCATTTTCAATATATTACTATTAAGAGAAATATATTAGAACCTAAAAGCATCAACTTTACTGTCATTAAATAACTTAAAACATTTAATGTAATACACGACATCAAAGAACAAAACACATCGTAAGTAATTTCCCGCAGGGCACCTTTGCCTAGCGGCGGCACAGCCTTCGTCAGTTTTACTTTGATCACATTCATATTACTTTATTCATTCAGCTATACTCTGGGTGTTTTTTGGTGGTATAGCTCATTTTGGTTTAACTTGACTGAATTATTGGCTCATGAGACAATTGAGCACTTCAACGATACGTATCAAGAGAAACTTACTCATTATTCAAACTCTCGCTTTGAGTGCTGTGCGTAAATGTGTTTTAGTGGATATTAGTGTTTGATGATTTCTGACTTATATGCACTAATACTATTTTTTGTGTTACTCAAGCAACGACTCAAAAAAGGGAATAATTGCAGTTCTCTGTTTCTGACCCAGGGATTCCATGTCCCCAAAAAACTGTGCGTTGTGTACAGCTTCTGACAACAGTTTCCCGACGCGCTATTGTAAAGAATAAAGACGATATCATGGCCGTAACTATAAAAAGTCGTACTACAACACCACGCATGGAATCCAAAAACGACTTTAAAACCTAAAAAAAAACAAAAACTAGAAAAGATTCCCAGCCATCAGTAAAAAAAACCAATATCTGTAACTTGCACCACAAAAACACATAATTTTTTGAAAACTTAATTAAAATAATAAAATTTTATTTTCGATCCACCGTATTTGCCACAATTTTAGAATAAAACAAGTAAGGAAGGGCTAAGTTCGGGTGTAACCGAACATTTTATACTCTCGCAATTTATTTATTTAACTTAATTAATATTATATTATTATATTGTATAAAGTCCATTGGAAGTTGGAAACCCTAATATTAGGTTAGAAGCACCGAGGTCCTCATGTGCGATATATAGGGCCTTGAAAACCTATGGTCCGATTTCGGCGATTTTTAGAAATGGGCTGCCACACTATAAATACAGTATTTGTGCAACGTTTTGCACCGATATCTTCACTAGTGCTTACTATATATATTGTAAAGTAAACGATTCAGATCATCTTCTAAGTTCTGGTATATAGGAAGTAGGCGTGGTTGTGAAGCGATTTGGCCAATTTTCACAACATATTATTGGGAGGTAAGGAAACTATTACAAACCAAGTTTCATTGAAATCGGTCGAGCAGTTCCTGAGATATGGTTTTTGACCCATAAGTGGGCGACGCCACGCCCATTTTCCATTTTGTAAAAAAATCTGAGTGCAGCTTCCATCTGCCATTTCTAATGTTAAATTTAGTGTTTCTGACGTTTTTGGTTATTGATTTAACCCACTTTTAGTAATTTTCAACCTAACTTTTGTATGGGAGGTGGGCGTGGTTATGATCCGATTTCTTTCATCTTTGGACTGTATTAGGAAGTGGCTAAAAAAAACGACTGCAGAAAGTTTGGTTTATATAGCTCTATTGGTTTGCGAGATATGTACAAAAAACTTATTAGGGGGCGGGGCCACGCCCACTTCCCCAAAAAAATTACATCCAAATATGCCCCTTCATAGTGCGATCCTTCATACCAAATTTTATTTTGATAGCTTTATTTATGGCTTAGTTATGGCACTTTATGTGTTTTCGGTTTTCGCCATTTTGTGGGAGTGGCAGTGGTCCGATTTTGCTCATTTTCGAAAGCAACCTTCCTATGGTGCCAAGAAATAAGTGTGCCAAGTTTCATCAAGATATCTTAATTTTTACTCAAGTTACAGCTTGCACAGACGGACGGACGGACGGACAGACAGACATTCGGATTTGAACTCCACTCTTCACCCTGATCACTTTGGTATATATAACCCTATATCTAACTCGTTTAGTTTTGGGTGTTACAAACAACCGTTATGTGAACAAAACTATAATACTCTCTTTAGCAACATTTGTTGCGAGAGTATAAAAAAAAAACATGGGAATATCTGTATGCTGCATACATAGAAGCACAAACTTTCGTTATAATCGAAGCAACGAAGCACAATTTTCCGGATCGCTTCTTATGAAAGTGTAGGTTTTTGAGTACAATTTAATAAGTAAGGCCTCAAAATCTAAAGACGCTCTGCGCGAAATGGGAATTAATTTTAGACCCATTGTTTCTTAGCAAAACTTTCTAAGAATTTTCTGCAGTTTTCGTTTTGCTAGCCGCTTTGTTGGGTTTTTCCACCCATACGCCATTTTTGAAATTCTTATGATACGAGATGATGATAGTACTCTTGTTGTACAAGAAATCAAGGTCATCTATTTTACATCAACAGTATATAAGCAATGAAGTAATTCAACACTTGTTTGAAAAATCACAATCACTAACAGGAAGGATCGTATTGTTGCTATTGGAGAGACAGAAAACATTGACATAATCGTTTTGACAATTCTCACCCGGATAAAAATAAAGAGTTCGCGTAGACTAAAGCGAGTCTTACACTGGGTTCAAACACCACAAAAGAACTAAAGAAATAATGAACAGCGAATTGGGTCTAAAAATGCAGATTTCTTTTATCAAACCTATTACGCGACTGTTATACCATAAAGCATAAATTATCATTCCATATGGAAGTGTTGAGAAGTTTTCACATCGTCTCCTAAACTTCCAAGATGTCGAGATTTTCCTTGGGTCAGAAGGATCTTACTATTTACTAGCGCTTGTGCAGCTCAGCTGAAGCAATACAATATAATAGGGTAGTGCTCCTTATTGTTTCCATCCTCCTTTCGATAAGACTGGCAAGTGTAGTCCTACAATTTCCTGAATTGTCATTAATCTAAGATACTAAGCTTCGAAGATACGCTGCTACCTTTATAGCAGCCTCTTGCAATTTAAAAACTCTAAAATAGTTTTGAAGAGTTTTGAAGCGCCCTCCCCCACACAAGGATCATACCGAATATTAATTTAACTATGGTTTCATATATTCAAAGAACTAACATACCTTAATTCATATTCAGTCTTATGATAAACATGTAAACATTTCATCAGACTTCACATTAACGACACATTGAATAAACTCACACATTTGAGTTTTTCGTATCATGAATTTTACATGGGGAAAATCTCACATCTCATGAAACAGAAACAAGTATCAATAGAAATAATTCAACTAATTTCAAAAACTTTTTTAATATGAATATATATATTAAGTAGTTCTTTAGCTATATGAACCCAAAGTTAAATTAATATTCGGTGGGATCCTTGTGTGGTGGAGGCTTCAAAATGCTTCACGACTATTTTAGTGTTTTTAAAGCAAAAGTGGCTGCTAAAAAAGTATCAGTAGATCTATTTCTTCGAAGCGTAGCATTCTTCAGTGATGTGACCATTCACTCTGGCAGTAAGTGCTCGCTGACTACGCGCTCGAGGCTAATAAAAAAGTCTACCCTCTCTTTCAGTCGATACCAGTTATATATTCACGATTAGACTATTTTGGGTGTCTGGCCAATTTAGAAGTAAAAACATATTAACATTTGTAGTAGATTCACTACGCTTTTTTGAGCCCTTAATATCTAATTAGGGGTTTTCTGACTTGCCAAAGTACTGGCATTATAGTCTACGTGTATTCCTCCTTTTATGGGTCTATAAACAAAACACAGTTAAAGTTTTTGGTGAAAAAGGTGAATGTATTTTGGAATAGTAACATGATTCCTGGATATTATGGAGCCATCATCAAAGTCGATTTTAGGATAGAACAAGGTTATTAAGCTGCTACCAATTGTGCAGTTAAATTAATTCGAATATAAGTTTTCATTCACATGAAATTTTTGATACCAAATTTTATTTCGTGTGAAAATAAATTCATGATACAAAAGATAGAAATATTTTAGTTTTTCCTTGGGAATTTCGATCAAATATTGTGTAAATAGCATTTTTTTATTTCGTTTGGAAGATACAGAGTTGGTTAACACATATAGAGATAGAAAACGGGGAAGTGGCAATATGTGCCATTCTGGATATCGCAGGAACGTTCGACAACGCCTTCACTACCATCATTTTCAACGCATTGGAAAAAGCTGTTAACGTAAAAACGTATCCGATATCATGGTTATGCTGATGACATCGTGGTATTAGCAAAAAGGAAATTTAAAAATACCCTTGGCAATATAACCCCAAAGGACTTAGCTTAGCAAAATAGTGTAACGAAGTGGGGCTAACATTTACCCGCTTAAAACATCACCAAGATAAATATCCCTGTCGGCTTTAAGGCATTGACATTGGCTTTTCCGACGAGGGGAAATACTTGGCCCTTACATTGAACTCTTCACTACGATGAAACAGACTTGTAGACAGTACGGCTGCGAAGACAACCAAAGCACTCATGGTGTACAAATGTCTGGCGAGTAGAACATGGGGCTGCAGCCCATACATCATCAGACGGATGTACAACATGACAGTGAGACCTATAATCACATATGGTATGGTCTTATGACACAGTGGTTCAGGTTGCGATGCCACGCCCATTTTCCATTTTGTAAAAAAATCTGAGTGCAGCTTCCATCTGCCATTTCTTTTGAGAAATTTAGTGTTTCTGGCGTTTTTCGTCATGGTCGGAATGTCAAAACTTTCAGTAAGGCTATGTAAAAATATTTAATAAAGCAGATAAAAAAGCTGAATATGATTTGTCGTTATAGTTTCCCCTATCTAACCCCCATATTCCACCTATAAGAATAATATCATATAAAAAAATTAGGTAGGAAAATAGAAAATTATCAACGAATTTAATACCGTTAATTTTTTCACAGCCATTATAATTAGAACAGAAACTTATAATGTCTACTCTAGTAAAACATAAACAGATAGAAATAACGTCGATTTAGCATTCTTTCCTAGCTTTCATAGCCCAGTTATAATAAGTTTGCTCGTAAAATTAGTGAACTCATAGGGCATTAGTATTTTGACGATTGCTAATACATCCGCAAATTTCCGCACCTAACTTTAACACTGTTATTACCTTAAGACTCTGATAATAACAATATAAAATAAACCTAAATTGGGATCGGGATTTTGAAGACGCAAAAAAAGGTAAAAAATGGGTGATATAAAACGCTAATTTCACAAAAAACATAAATCACATAAATAATTTCACAAGTTAAAAAATATACTTTTAACTTAAGGCCGCCAATGCTGAAAGGAGTTCTACGCGAAAAAAATTCAGACATCCCTGGAAAGATTTTTAATATGCATACTTGATGCAGAAGAAAGTTCTACGACAAAAAACTATGATAAGCAAATAAATAAAACGCAGTGTTGCAAAATCCTTCACATATAGCTAAATGATTTTTAAAATAAGTAATTTTTGCTTAAAAACCTTAAATAAATCTAGAATTTAAATTAAATTGAATGTAAATATTGTAATTTTCAATATGCGTAGTGAAAAATGTGAGAAAATTGCGTTAAAGTGTGTGAATTACCATATTACAAATATTTCAAAAACTATAAGTCCGATCAACAGTATTTATATATATTCCATCTCTTTCACCGGATACCCCATTTATACCGGAACTAATTGTCAAACCGCCAAAGTAATCGGAATCGTGCCATAAAACCCATAAGTTTGTAGTACCAAATTACATAATGCAAATCACTTAAAGAAATTGAGATACCTGCTAGACATATGTGATATAAACTAAACCAAACGGATGAAATGTAATCCATAATATTAAAATGAATCGCTAAATGTGTTGCTAAGCGCATAACTCGAGAACAGCTGAACCGATTTCTCTAATTCTTTTTTTAGAATATTCCTTTAAGTACAAGAATGGTTCTTACGTAGAGAAAAAAAAATTACCTGAAAAAGTCTAAAATCCACCTTTTTCTAATCTCCCATACAAACAATTTGATATCTATAGATATAAAAATGAATGGCGTTATCGTTAGTCTCGCAACAAGTCGAGAACGGCCAAACCGATCGGGTTAATTTTAGTCTTGAAATATTTGTGGAAGGCCAGAAAAGGATTAGAAAGTATGTAAATATGAAAAACGCGAGGAAGATAATAATTAAAGAATTTTATTTGAGTTGACAACAAAAATATAAAAATAAGAAAACGAAAAATAATAATATTTTGAAGATTGTCATAGTTGAAATATTTTTGTCATTGTTCAATTGTAAAAGGTTTGATAAGTAAGCAGCTTTCTCACTCTTTTTTTAATCCAGAAAATTGTTCATAAATCTGTAAATAGTAGCAGATATTTACCAATACAAGGGGTAGGCATACTGTTTCATTTTTGTTTTTTTTCCATTTTTTTTTATTTACATTTGATTTTTACATTGAGCAAACGGAAAAATTGAAATGTTTTAGTATAAAATCTTTTAACCGCTTCGGTATTATTCTTATTCAATATCATATATCGAGACGCTCATCTCTTTATTTGACTTAATGAATTTAACCCATTAAATCCCAAGGGTAAAAATAAATGCATATTTTATGGTTTTATTGTTTATTACGTTTAAAAATACATAAATTAAGAGAAAATCATTAAAAAAAATATTGATTAATTATTTTTCATTCCGTGAAATGTTGCGCCTACGCAACGTTGGGATTACTGAACTTATATTATAAATATAAAATATTTTAAAACAATCAGTATGAAGATGTATTTGACATTTTTTAGACATATAAATTGTTGTACTTCTACACTGTCTACATCTTCTTCGACGTTTATTTTAGTGCTCCTCTATGACATGACCAATATTATCGAAGCGAGTATTAGAAGGTAATGCGTTTTTGGATGGTCTTCGTAAATTTCTATTTGAATTACTCAAAAAGTGAGAATTATCTGCAAGTTGGGCTTCTTCGGTTTTCATCAAACTAACAGCAAAGTAAGATTTAAATTCTAATTGAGTCATAGATTGCTCATTTGCCAGATTGTAAATCTTCCACGAGTTTACTAAAACACTATCTATCAAATTGATGAACAGTGGCCACCACCACTTTTTCCCTCTTACTCGAATCCTATAATTGGCAATTCCATTATCATGCAGATCGACGCCTCCCATATTTTTATTATAATCTGCTATAACCTGGGGCAGTGGCACATTCACCATTTTTTTAGTTTTCTATCGTAACGTTTTGCTGTAACCAATGGTTCGATTTTTGCGTTGTTAGTCCACATTCACCACAGAATTGTCATTCCATCGAACTAATAGTACTTCATGTTTTTGGTCAAAGCTGAAATCAAATGACACTCTCTTGTTTTTCTGATGAGTTTTCGTATTTATCATGATTTTATTCATAGTTCTATTTTCTCGAATAGTACCAGTGGCAAAATAGCCATTCTCTTTCAGAATGCAAAATAATTTGTGTGAAGAAAATAAATTATCAAAAAAAATGCGATGTTTGCGAGGATCTTCAATGACAGACAATAGGTCCACAACATTTTTTTCTCCTAGACCTAAATCATTTCTATTGTCGTTAGTATCCTTTCCGCCATATGGAATAAACCGATACAGATAACCATTTGAACTACACAAGCAACATAGCTTGAATCCAAATCTTACAGGCTTTCCTTTGATGATTTACTTGACGAAATTAGTGTGAAATGAAATTTCATTGAACTGTGCGAACATATTTTGGCAAAATATGTATGCATTTTCAAAGTGTTTAATTTAGTGTTTTGTATAATTTATTAAATACCCAAGCTAATATTTTTCAGCAGTGGCATCATTGGCAAATGTTATAAAAAATGTGAGTTTTGACAGCTCTCTCTCGAACCAAAGAGTCTCGTATCAAGTTATCTATGCTATTAGCTCAACGTTCTAGAACCAACTGTATAATAAAAACAAAACAGAACTACTCCTTGAATAGCGAGAACCCATTATTGACAATACATTTCTAACACGAATGGCATGCTGAGTAACAATAACAACTGACTATTGTTACTCCCAACGTTGCGTAAACGCAACATTTCCTAGAAATGTAAGATAAACAACACGGGTGGGTAGTTTTGGTTTATATCACAAATAAGATATTGTTAAAGCTTTGTACAGTGTAAAAAGTAAAGCTTTATTTAAATTAATATTTTTTATGATTGGATGAATATACCGATCCCAAGATGACTCAATTAGCAGTTTTTGAATGATAAAAATAAAGTGCATTTGTATTTGAAAAACCTTAAAAAAAAATTTTATTTATCTGTTAGTTCTTCTTTTTGAGACTGGCTTACATTTCATAGATTTATTTCCTTATTTTAAAAATAAAAAAAAAAAAACAAATTTGAAATGTTGCGTTTGCGCAACGTTGGGTAAAGATGGGTTAAAACACGTACGATTGCAGAAAAACTAATCTATAGTCCAAAGAAATTCCAGTATATGGACTGTGACAAAGACCAATGTGACAGCGGATTAATTTCAAATAGACGGCAGAAAACTGATGAATGCAATTATAAGAAAGTTAAAAGGGCATACTATAGCAAGAACGTGTTTGTAGGAGATAATTAATATAGTTAAATAGGCCCAAGTCAACCTTAATGTTTGCTATTTAACTACTAACTTTCCAATCGTACTTCTTTGTTTTCACAATTGTTTATTTCACAGAAGGAAATTGGGACTATATCCTCAACTCTAGGTCTTTTTGTAACTCTATGTAATCAATCAACGTTATTTATTCATTGTTAGAATCTTCCTAGCGTTTCAATTGAAACGAAAGCATATTGTGTAGGTCAACTTCTGCCAGACTAATATGTACGTAGGTGTCTGATTATTTATTATAAAGTTTTAATACTAATTTCCGAAAATAAAATTAGATGTTTGTTTCATGGAGAACAAATTGTATATTCCCTATAACTTAATATAAAATAGATATTAACTCTCTGCACTGGACGTGACTTACCTGTACAAAAAATTCAAACCATTATTAGAAGAAAATCGGACATATTTTCATGCTACTTATTAATTTTGGATCTAGAATAGTAGTATATTTTACACTATTTAAAATAAATTTTTAACTACGTTCACAAAAAAAGCGATTTTTTCCGTTTTTCTTTCCTTCGCAAAACAACCTTTTGTAACGCAGTGTCAAATCTAAGCTGTCACTACTTACCAAATCTTTTACAATTGAATCATGCAATTGTATAAGGTTGTGTCATAGCCCAAAACAATTTGTAACATGTAAGAAAAGGCGAAGTTCGGGTGCAACCGAACATTTTATATTCTCGCAATATATTGGTATAGTTTTATTAAGATAACACACAATTTGACCCATATATTCGGCATAAAGTACTAGAGAATAACGAAAATCGTCATATATAGTGTATGAGGGCTAAGCTAATTCCTGAACCGATTTCACTCATTTTTACCACCAAGGTATAACGGTAATAGGGGAAACTTGGCAACTGTTAGTAGGAAGACAAATGGCACATTCGGCAATAAAATTACTCTTAAATTACAAATCAACTAAACATCAGTCTCCAAAATCGGCAAAAATAGCGCTATAGCGAAGATTTTCCAGTCATTGGAGACAATACACAGGACTTTAAAAGGTTTACGCGAAAACTAAGACATATTTGGTGGAGTCATGATTCTGTTGGCACGTCCTGGATCAACTGCCTCAAATCATCTAATTTGTGGCGACACATAAAGAATAACAGTAAATAGTAGGGTCGTAGTTGACACCTCGAGGGATTTATAACATTTCCAACAGATTTCTGTCCCTTCATGGACTCGACAGAGGACGTTATTCTTCGTGTTTTTCCTGACATGAAACCACAATATCCCACAGACTATTTAAAATTTCCTGGACTATCACCACTCACTTTGCAATAGTATTGTGAGTTGTCATCATGTTGGGTAACATAAATCAATCCCGACTTTGCCATAGAAAAAGACTGACTGTGAAGAAGGTAATCAATATCGTCACCGATGCCAAGATTGAGCCAACTTTGAAATTTGCTCATTTGTTATATACTTCAAAATACGATTAAAAAATTAAAAGTTTAACAAATTAAGATGATTTACGCTTAATACAGATATACAATAACGTGTAACAATCATTTTCAAATTTTCCGACAAAAACGTTTTCGTCTTTATGCGTAAGAATTTTTTCACTATATTGAAAAATTTAATCTATACCTTGACCATAAAAACGTGTGGCCGGGTCTGCTAGTATTCAATAAAAATTGCTAAAATATTTTTTTTACCTATAAATATTAAATGCCAATATCTTTAAAACCATAAGTTTAATGAGGCTACATATTCGGCCATAATTATACTCCAATTTCAACATTCAAATAATTAACATAAGAGCGTTGCGTACATACATACATACGTATCTATACGTTAAGTGCTTTTTTCAAGCTCATATGTGCACACTACAATCTCCATACTTCATCGGAACACATGTACTTAATTAAACGTGTCTATAGATTGTCCTTCATACCAATGGGTATCTGATCCAATAATGAATGGGACTCAATTTTATACACATACATAAGTAAATAATTGTTTATCATTTAGTTTTTATAAACATTTTCTAAGTTGTTTATTAAACTAACAAGATTAAGTAAAAACGAAAGTAAAGAACGCGATTTAAAAATATTACTAAAGTAAACACCCAAACACTCGATAACGAAAAGGGAGTGGCCATTTGAAAAAAACATAGAATTATTACTTCTTTTTACATATACAGAATAATTGAATGATAAGTTTGACACATACAGGTCAGATAACTATTATCTCTGAGGTATAAATTTTCGTCGAGTAGAATTCGAAGTTATTTAAGGTTATAAACCTACTTAAAAATCGACCAACCCTAATTTAGCATAGCATTTGTGCTAGGCTAATGATGCTAGACGCCGGCATTATTTGGGGGATACAAAACATATTTATTGAAAGAAAGTAAACGATATATTACACATATGTACCTTTCAACTGCATATCGAAGTAGCATAATTACTACTGCCATTGGTATGGGCCATATAAGATCCCTGTAATCAGCATGCGTCACATCCGGGCGTGAACCTGGAGCTATGTCCTCCCATGTAGTATTAGGAGGTAACCATATATGAGTTGACCAAAATGATTCTCCAGCCACCTTTATAATATCCATATCTCTTTTGAAAACTTAACACGAAAATCAAAAAAATTCTACACGCAGATCATTCATTAATAAAAATTTACAAGAGAACTGTCATTGAAAATAAAATGATATCTAGAATCATTAACTATTTTCGATTTATTGTCGATTCTATTAGTTTAAATGCAGTCTCTATAAGCCCTTGCTGATATCATGATAATTTTAAAGCAATCGATTCTAGTACTCACTTGACATTCTATTAGGGTAGTCAATACCCAGCAAGTCATGGGTACTGAAACTCCAACACATTCAAAGAAATTTTAATAACACCACTACATACACACATATGCAACAAAGAGCAAAATGTGCATAAATATTTACCTCAACTCTTCTCTCGTACAGCACCCTGAATGATAGAAAGAAACAACCGAAGTTCTCGTGTTTGAACAAGTTTTGTTTTGAGCTATATCATGGCTGCTTGTGAAGTATTATTTTGCGTGTTTTATTTAAATCAGTGATATGCAGCCTAATTAAAGTTTAAACTATTGAAGCACGCATTTTTAAACAAGTAAAAGGTAAAATAAAGGTTTTCTAAAGCCAAAAGATGGAGATACAGTAATATTTCATTACATTGTCAATTCGAAGCACGCAATAGAAGCTACGCCAACAATGGTCAACATCAAGGGCGAAACCATTGAATACGTAAATAATTTTTGAATATAATAATATTATCTTGCCTTAAATTCGAATTAATTTTCCATACAGATATTTTAAACCTCATATGGCGCGTCATGGTACGCAAACTTATTGGTGCCACTTATGGTAGCAGCGTAAAACTTTCGAAGCGATTGAATAGATAGGCTTTTGTAGGTTGCAGTACTGAAAGTGTACGTATAGTTTTGGTTCGCAGTTTTGGGACTTTCATCCGTAATAGTACCAAGAACAGTACTGAAAGTGCACATATAGTTTTGGTTCGCAGTTTTGGGTCTTTCATCCGTGATTTTACCAAGATCATTCACAGAATTGTGCAAGACTTATATATATATTGCTAAATGATGAATGTAATGTGCAAGAAAGGGATGAGCGATCACACGTACACAAGAGTTTCGTATATTTTTGTCAATTCGCCTTTAAGAATCGCATAGAAACTTTCATTGAAACTGCTAGTATCGCTCCCTGGCTTTTCACCGAAGAATTCGCCGGTACCTGTCTTGCTGGGCACTAATATAATACAAGCTTTTTTTACTGGTAACCAATACACCATAAGATAGGTAACTTTACTCGTCTTGCAGGGTAGCTTTGCAATGGTCAAAGGATTTTTGAAATCGGCACATTAGTTTTCGAGTTTATTCAATACCAACATACATAGAAATCTTTCCCCTTTATAATAGTAGTACAGATAATATAGATATATCAACCAATATTGAGGTGTTTCAAATTGACATTCTTTCACATTTCTTGAAAGAATACCTTAAGATTATAAGATTAATACTTCTTCTTCTTGACTGGCGTAGACACCGCTTACGCGGTTATAGCCGAATCCACAACAGCGCGCCACGTATCCCTCCTTCTGGCAGTTTGGCGCCAATTGGTTAGACCAAGCGAATCCAGGTCGCTCTCCACCTGGTCCTTCCATCGGAGTGGAAGTCTCCCTCCTCTTCGGCTTCCACCAGCGGGTACTGCAGCGAATACTTTCACTTACTTTGAGTACTTCGAAAATTTTGATTTTCAAACTCCGTCCACAATGTTTATCATTTTCTGTGGTATTTTTCATTATTCACGGTACGATGTACATATCACAGTGTCACAACTTAACTGAAAATTGCACAGTTTTCGCCATACTTCTCACAAATTCACAACGTGAGGTGAAAACTCTGTTCGGGTTATTCTCTCATATCATTTCCTCAACTTTTAATTGGTATTGTTATTCTTCATTTTCTAACATATTTTAATTATATTATGCATATTTTTATATGTAATTGCAATTACATACAAAAAATAAATTATTAAAAAATATATTGATACATTAATTACAATAAAATAATAATAATAAAAGGTGCGCAAATGCAACACGTAGCAGCGAACTGTTACGAATAAGAAAACAAAGCGAGTTGCCGAACACAGCAGACTCGGCGCGATTCTCCTCTCCTCGTCACCCCCTCTCCAAAAACTAAGAACTGCCGCAACAGGAATTGACCCGTGTGAAAAAGCTGTAAGCAGCTTAAAATAATTAATCGAAATCCCAGTATAATGTTAATAAAAATTAATCGATTAAATATGCAATTGATTTTGTTCCAAAAATAATATACTCTCATCGCTATAAGAATTTATGTTGACTTATAATTTGGGCGAAGTTTTGTTTATGTTCTTCACGATTGTAATGCTAGAACTATGTGGTTGCTTCGTACTATATACTTAACTTGTTAAATTTAAGTTTTCTTTAAAGGAACATGTTATATTATGACAATATCCATTGTAAGTGATGTGAAAATATTGTATTTTAATTTTCCTGTTTACACCAAAAATTAATATTTAAACAGTGGGATTATTGTGGTTAAGTGAAGTGAAATATGTGGGTATTGTTTTATAAGCTGGTTTATGTTATATTGATATTACGTATTATTTAATAGAAAGTACATATTTAACGAGGTTTTCGTGAAAGTGTCTTATTCAAAAAGTGTTGCACTATATTGTCACTGTTTTTTTTAATAAAATATATATAATACATTCTCCGGGAAAACTTTAATATGCCGTCCCACGATTTAGGGGTTAAAAAGGATATGGGCGGATAGAGGAGGATCTCCAGATTACGAATATGTTAATAATTATAGCCGCCGCAAACTTATAGTTTTTGATATATTTGCAATTAAATATTTAAAATTAACAATTTTTAACACGTTATTTCTCACTGTATATTGAATTTTTCACATATATTTTGCACTGTATATTGAATTTTTCACATATATTTTGCACTTTAAATATATTTACACTTCACTAATTTGTGTAATAAAATTACCCTAGTCGAGCCAACACCGGGGATTATCAAAGAGGTGCAATAACAAGTTCTTCCGCGTAGATCTACTTTCTTGATTGGCGACCTTCGGCCACGCTTCAAAAAAATTACCCTGGTTGAGCCAACACCGGGGATTATCTAAGAGGTGGAATGACAAGTTCTTCTGCGTAGAACTATTTTCTGCATAGGTGGCCTTCGGCCGCGCTTCACAAAAATAACCCTGGTCTAGCCGGATATTATTATATTACCCATTACACGATTATGCTTATTGTATTTGGGATATAATCTTTCTCGTTCATTATTGTGTTTCCTATAATTCGTTTACATAATATGTGATATGGTAACACTTATTTGTGTCCGAATGCAACCATTTTTTATTGTACAAATAAAGAGAATTGTAAAAAAAAAGTTAAATGTTTATTTACAGCAAATTTTAATATAATTAAAAATTTTAATATAATTAAAAGTATGTATGTATGTGATTGGCGTTGCAACCGTTTAGCCGGTTATAGCCGAATCGACGATTGTGCGCCATCTCTCTCTCCTTCGCAGTTCGGCGCCAGTTGGAGATCCCAAGTGTAACCAGGTCGCAAAGTGTTTCGAGGCTGACATTGTTCGTGTTGTTGATGCTGGTTCCCAGGTATACGAAATTATCTACGACCTCGAAGTTATGACATGGAGGATGGGACCATGTGTAGAAGTGAGGAAAGTTTTTGATTGTCATTCACTTGGGAGTGGCCAGAAACGATTCTTCTCCACATGGTTCAAGCAGCTCACGACTCCGGTTTTAGACCAAGTATCCTCTGGGTAGCCAACAGACATCCGTTTGAAGGCGAGCTAAAGTGAGAAGGCGAAGCCCGCTTATGCGGTTGTGCGTTGGGTTTGGGACCCACCACATAAAAACACCCCCCAATGAAAAATCTACGAAAGCCTCGGATGAGACACCCCACTTTTGATGACGACCCCTGCAAACGTTTTAAGGACAATGATATAAGGGCATGCACCTGGAATGTCCGGACCCTTAATTGGGAAGGTGCCTCTGCCCAGCTGGTTGATGTCCTCATACGACTCAAGGCTGACATCACCGCCATCCAAGAAGTGCGATGGACGGGACAAGGACGGAAGAAGGTGGGTCCTTGTGACATCTACTACAGCGGCCATATAAAGGAGCGCAAATTTGGTGTTGGATTTGTGGTGGGAGAGAGACTCCGTCGCAGAGTCCTGGCATTCACCCCGGTGGATGAACGTCTTGCCACAATCCGCATCAAAGCGAGGTTCTTCAACATATCGCTGATTTGCGCCCACGCCCCAACGGAAGAGAAGGACGATGTGACCAAAGATGCTTTCTATGACCGCCTAGAACGCACCTATGAGCGCTGCCCCCGCCACGATGTAAAAGTCGTGCTTGGCGATTTTAACGCCAGGGTGGGTAAAGAAGGTGTCTTTGGCACAACAGTCGGAAAATTCAGCCTCCATGACGAAACATCGCCAAATGGCCTGAGGCTGATCGACTTCGCTGGGGCCCGAAATATGGTCGTCTGTAGTACCAGATTCCAGCATAAGAAAATACATCAAGCTACTTGGCTGTCTCCTGATCGAAACACGCGGAACCAAATCGATCACGTTGTGATAGACGGAAGACATGTCTCCTTTGTTTTAGACGTGCGTACGCTCCGAGGACCAAATATAGACTCGGACCATTATCTGGTCGCAGCGAAGATACGCACCCGCCTCTGTGCAGCAAAGAACGCCCGTCAACAAACACAAGGAAGGTTCGACGTCGAAAAGCTGCAATCGCAACAGACAGCCACGAAATACTCTACTCGACTTGCACTCCTGCTCTCTGAGAGCACTCATCAGCATCTCGGTATAAGGGAACTGTGGAGCGGCATCTCAAACTCACTGCGTACCGCTGCAGCCGAAACAATTGGTTTTTGGCAACGACAAAAAACAAGCTGGTACGATGAGGAGTGTCGTCTCGTAGCGGAGAGAAAACAGATTGCCTACCTCGCAACGTTGCAAACGACCACAACACGTGCGGGATGGGATAGATACCGAGAGCTGAAGAGGGAAGCGAGACGCATCTGCAGACAAAAAAAGAAGGAGGCCGAAATGCGTGAGTACGAAGAGCTTGAGAAGCTGGCAGACAGAGGGAATGCTCGAAAATTTTATGAAAAAATGAAGCGACTTAACGAAGGTTTCAAGACCGGAGCATCCTCATGTAGAGACCAAGGTGGTAATCTGGTAACCGATGTCCAGGGCATACTGGGATTATGGAGGGAACACTTCTCCGACCTGCTGAATGGCAGTGAGAGTACAACACCAGGAGATGGCGAACCCGATCCCCCAATCGATGACGATGGAACAGATGTTCCATTACCCGACCATGAAGAAATTCGAATAGCAATTACCCGCTTGAAGACCTGGAAAATCAACAACTGACCAGATATTCACCATGCGCCAAATCTTGGAGAAGACCCGTGAAAGGAGGATCGACACACACCACCTTTTTGTCGATTTTAAAGCAGCTTTCGACAGCACGAAAAGGAGCTGCTTTTATGCCGCGATGTCTGAATTTGGTATCCCCGCTAAACTAATACGGCTGTGTAAGTTGACGTTGAGCAACACCAAAAGCTCCGTCATGATTGGGAAGGACCTCTCCGAGTCGTTCGATACCAATCGAGGTTTCAGACAAGGTGACTCACTATCGTGCGACTTCTTTAACCTGATGCTGGAAAAAATTATAAGAGCTGCAGAGCTAAACAGAGAGGGTACCATCTTCTACAAGAGTGTACAGCTCCTGGCGTACGCCGATGATATTGATATCATCGGAAGCAACAACCGCGCCGTTTGTTCTGCTTTTTCCCGCATGGATAAGGAGGCGAAGCGAATGGGTCTGGAGGTGAATGAGGACAAGACGAAATATCTCCTGTCATCAAACAAACAGTCGGCGCATTCGCGTCTTGGCTCCCACGTCACTGTTGACAGTCATAACTTCGAGGTCGTAGATAATTTCGTATACCTGGGAACCAGCATTTGTTAAAAGTAAATATGTAAAAACAAATTTGTAAGGTGTAAATATATTTAAAGTGCAAAATATATGTAAAAAATTGCAAATATTTCGGAAACTCTAATTTTACGGTGGCTATAATTATATATATTCGTAACATGGAGATCCTCTATCCGCCCATATCCATTTTTTTTATCAATTTTTTTATTTATTAAAAAGTGTTTATTTTGGTTTAATTAACATAAAAATGGCCTCGAATTTTGGCGCCCAGTAACTAAAATCGAGCTCTTATTATACGGTTTGGTTCTTGTTTAATTTCATTACTAAATTACATTTGTATTTTTTTCTGCAGCTCGTCTGCACTGGTGAGAACTCAAAATAATTCTGATTAAAGAAATACAAAACTGTAATCACTTAGCCTACCCTGCAAGCTATTAAAACGATGCTGCAGGCAGTGCAGTCGCTAAACAGTCAGCTGTATCAAATTACAACTGCAGACGTGAGATTGCAGAAGTGCTGATTTAGTGCACTCGCAACTTTTTTAATTTGGATATTTGCTTTTCGTCCACAACAAGTAGCGTGGAACCTGCTGAGTCAGGCCACTCGCAACAGTTTTGGATAATTCTAAACTCAAATGCGTTTCCCGTGATGTCTTCCTTTGATCTTCAATATGTAGATATAATACTGCCAAAGTAACAAAAATATTTCACATTTTCCAGTTCTATAGGTGATGTTGCTTCGAATTTTTTTGGTGTTGTCGATATTAATTCTTCGACTTTCGATTCAGTTTCTTGTACCATAATAGTTTTTTTGCCATGTTATCAAAGATGTGTGTTGTTACATATATGGATAACATTTGCATAGTCTAGGTTTTCGAGTCTTAGTTATTCCTTTCCTTTCGCACGTAGCTTTTTCCATTATGATTTTAAACTAAGCTAGTTAGGATTAATATTAAATATTATAAATGATTTACTATATTTTATAACTATTATAACGACAGCATAAAACATGTATCGCTTCTTTGTGTAATATATAAAGATGACAAAAGACTACGACTACTTATTAAAGGTGCTTTTAGTGGGAGATAGCGATGTTGGTAAACACGAAATATTATCCTGCCTTGAAGATGCATCATCAGAAAGTCCTTTTTGTAGCGGAAACGGTAACGTTTAATGAAGTAAAGTATTAAAGTAAATTATTAAATTTTTTTACCATTTTTAGCTTATAAAACTACGACTATTCTTTTGGAAGGAAAACGTGTTAAGTTGCAAATTTGGGATACATCTGGACAAGGTCGATTTTGCACCATTATAAGGTCCTATTCAAGAGGGGCCCAAGGAATTATATTAGTTTACGACATTACTAATAAATGGAGCTTTGATGGAATTGATAGGTGGTTAAAAGAAGTGGAAGAGGTAAAGATATTATTTAAAAAATGTTGTAACAAATGTTCAAAATATTTATCACATATAATGATTTTCTTTGAGAAAATATTTCTTGGTAATATACGTTTTGAATAGTTTCTTTCATAATCTCCGGTACTCTCAATTATATGTATATACATATTTTTTGCGCCATATATGATAATTATAAATGCATATAATATATAATCCATATATATAATTCTACAAATAAACGAATATAAATAAAATTCGATCAAAGCATGCACAGGAACCCAACTCATCTAAAACCCCTTTCCCTTTGGTCCGACCCCATCGAAACATCATGTTTCCTGACAACTGACAACTAGACTTATGCTTTCCGTTCCATCATGGCTGGATAATCGCTACAACAACATCAACATCGACCCCAATTTGTCCAACCAGAGGTTTTATTTCGGTGATCATCTTGTTTGTCGACTTTATGTTCTAAGTCAATTTTATTAATAAAAGATAATAAATTGTCTAAATTATCCCTTTCACAAAGAGTGAGGACTTTTGTGCCCGGTGTCACAGTTCGTGGTTAAGTTCTGCCCAATTAAAATCTTAGCTAAGCATTGTTGTATACTGAGTAGTCGTTTGCGTTTCACAGTCGATGCTTATTTTCAATAAAATTTTATAATTAAATATGGTAGCACAATGGAAAACATATGTTTTACGAATGCCATGTATAAAATTATGTTTGACAAATGGAAATTTCTATTGATAAAAAATAAAATTGGGTTGAAAAAATATTAAAATGAATATTGAAAATGAAGGTAAACAATAAAAGGACACCGATATTGACCGCATGCGATTCGGGGCACCTATTACAACTCGTAGGAAATCATAAAACCGCCATATATTTGAAGCGATTCCATATTTTCTTTTTCAGTAAATAATTTTTTATTTTATATTTTTGACAAATAATTCAAAATTCTACGCATTTCAAAACAAAAATCAGCTGTTACTTAAGCACTACTTAAGACTCCCATTTTCAGTACTTAAGCATAACTTAAGTATGAATTGTAAAACATTATTTTTCTGACTTATCTTAAGCACAACCTGAGTACGAACTGTGAAACGGGGCATTGATACTTTTTCTCTCCCTCCCTCACTGCAATTTTATTGACAAACAAAGAAAGAATACATTACGAAAAACCCCAAAATATACATATATGCTAATATGCCTACAATGACAGTTTGAAAAGGTGGATGGGAAGAGAGTTAGTATATATTTTTGTGATGGCTATTGCCTCGGGATGACCGGTTAAGCGTAGAAAAAATAAGATGATGTCAAGATATTTTTATGTTAAGCCTTTTTTAGACATATTAATTGGGTATTAGGTTAATATGACTCGCCACTGTGTTAAGCACCACCAAACGATTTGTAATTCTACATTTTAATCGCGATCTCCGTACTTCTCGGCTATTATAAAAACTATTAATATGATTTTAGTTTTTATCTTGAACTTAATGACTGTTGTTATTCAGTGTTCGACGACATTAATCTTTTAAATATTTTGTATTGTTCCAGCATGCTCCAGGTATTCCGAAAGTATTAGTTGGTAACAGACTACACCTTGCTTTTAAAAGACAAGTTTTATCTAAACACGCAGAGCTTTATGCTTCTCGTAATAATATGTCATGTTTTGAAATATCGCCACTTTGTGATTTTAACATTAGAGAGTCTTTTTGCGAACTCGCCCGAATGGCATTGCATAGAAATGGTATGGAACGGATCTGGCGCAATAATAAAGGTAAATGAGTATTAATCTATACTTATATAATTCCTATTTTTTATTTGATTTTCTTGTTTGCAAGATTATAATAACAATCTATTTTATTTTTAATTTCTATAGGAACAGTTAAACTATGTCTTATTAAAAATTTAAATTTAGGGTATTCACAAGGTGTCATATTGTGTCATATCGTCATATTGTCATATTTTTTATGACTGTCATATCAACACTGTTGTTGTTTCACATGCAAAATTAAAATATGACTTATACAACACTGCGTGGTATGTTTCTTGAGTTCGCTATTCTATACCCCTACCCACTTGCTGCCGAATTTTTTCGGTTTTTTGCGGCATATGCCTAGTACTGCAGTAACCGGTTACTTTTTGGGACACACTCGTGGCAGTGTGGGCGGTCGGTGGGTGGGGCGTTTTGGGGCAAACGATGGCGACGAGTGGGTAGTCGGTTTTCTGTGAAGAACCGGTTTTTTGGGTCGGTCAGTGGTCGGTTTTGCTCGTGCCCTTCTGCCTGAACACTTCTCAACCGATTTATACCGCACATTATATATATCTGGAAAATACGGACATATATCTGGTTTTGGCCTCAGTAAAAATCGCTGTTCTTTTTTCTAAGGCCAAAATCGGATGATCGCATATATATATTGATGATTTTTTATCCTGTCTTCTTAATTTTTCACTATCAGCTGCTTAATAGCGTTTTCTTTTCTCAAAAAAATGTAACATTTATTCTGCCCTGTATTCGGATTTTCAAATTGTGGATGAGAGTTCGCTAGCATAATAGGAAGACATTTCTCTGTTCTTTTATCACGTAAAAAATGGAAAACATTCAAAAAGGTAGTACAGCATTTGTATAATGTTGAAATATAAAAAGGCAGCATTTTCATCGAGAAAAGAAAATGCTATAAGTGTAGAAATATGACAAAATATGACATACAACAGTTAAGGGTGCTCACAAGTGTCGTATTTTTTAAGAATATTAAAATATGACATAAGACATACAACAAAGCTTGTGAATTGCCTAATTATCTTCCTTTATTTTCGTTTTTTGTTAAAGAGTGTTCATTAATGTATCGATGTTTTATTGCAATAATTTGGTATAAATAACTGATTTATCGTATGTAAGGAGAGCTGTGAATATCCTCTTATATAATTGATTCATGTAATCTAATAATAATTTTTACAAACGTCTGCTGTTTGGTCCAACTTAAAAGATAGGATAGTTTATATTATATCATTTTATACTCTCGCAATTTATTTATTTAACTTTATTTATATTATATAATACACAATTTGACCCATATATTAGTCATATATATTGTATAAAGTCCATTGAAAGTTGGAAACCATAATATTAGGTTAGAAGCACCGAGGTCCTCATGTTCGATATATGGGGCCTTGAAAACCTATGGTCTGATTTCGGCGATTTTTAGAAATGGCCACACTATAAATACAGTATTTGTGCAGTTTTGCACCGATATCTTCACTAGTGCTTACTTTATATATTGTAAAGTAAACGATTCAGATCATCTTCTAAGTTCTGGTATATAGGAAGTAGGCGTGGTTGTGAAGCGATTTGGCTAATTTTCACAACATATTATTGGGAGGTAAGGAAACTATTACAAACCAAGTTTCATTGAAATCGGTCGAGTAGTTCCTGAGGTATGGTTTTTGACCCATAAGTGGGTGACGCCACGCCCATTTTCTATTTTGTAAAAAAATCTGAGTGAAGCTTCCATCTGTCATTTCTTATGTGAAATTTAGTGTTTCTGACGTTTTTCGTTAGTGGATTAACTCACTTTTAGGAATTTTCAACCTAACCTTTGTATGGGAGGTGGGCGTGGTTATTATCCGATTTCTTTCATTTTTGGACTGTATTAAGAAGTGGCTAAAAAAAACGACTGCAGAAAGTTTGGTTTATATAGCTTTATTGGTTTGCGAGATAAATACAAATAACCGATTTGGGGGCGGGACCACGCCCACTTCCCCAAAAAAATTACATCCAAATATGCCCCTTCCTAGTGCCATCCTTTATTCCAAATTTTATAACTTTATTTATGGCTTAGTTATGACACTTTATGTGTTTTTGGTTTTCGCCCATTTTGTGGGCGGGGCAGTGGACCGATTTTGCCCATTTTTGCCCCTCTCACGGTCCCAAGGAACATGTGTTCCAAGTTTCATTAAGATATCTCAATTTTTACTCAAGTTATCGCTTGCACGGACGGACAGACATCCGGATATCAACTCCACTCGTCATCCTGATCATTTATACATATATAACCCCTTATCTAACTCTTTTATTTCTTGGTGACACAAACACTCTCTAATACTCTGTGCAGCAGGTTGCGAGAGTATAAAAAAACAGAAATGTCGAATCGCTTGAATAAGATGGCGGTTTTATGTTTTTCAACGAGTAATATGCGCCCCGACGTGTCAAATTTAGTGTTCTTTTATTGTTTACCTTCAACGCAAAGTTATTTTTCATCAATTAAAATTTCAATTTGTCAAACATATTTTTATACATGGCATTTTTAAAACATATGTTTTCCATTGTGTTACCATATTTCATAATAAATTTTTATGGAAAGTAAGTATTGACTGTGAAACGCAACCGACTACTCACTTTACAACAATACTTAGCTAAGATTTTATATGGGCCCCAATGTCCAAACTAAATGATATTACATCACTTGACACTTTATATCGGTCTGGCAAAAGGTTTAACAACCGATTTTTTATCTGGCAAATTAATTCTGAGATTTTTATTGCTTAAATGACATGCTGTAAAAATTTCAACTATACTAAAATATTTTGAAAAAAAAAAATATTTTTTAATTAAAAATAGGCGTTTGGCACCGTTTAAACAACAACAAAAATATCTGGCAATAATAAGTTTTTATTGAGAATTGTTTAATAAAAATATTAAAATAAAAAAAACTTCTTAAAATGATGTGAAATTATAATATTTTACCTGTATAGGTACGATGCGCACTGATGAACGCAACCGCTACCGCCAGCCAGATAGCCTGTATGATGTCCGTGGGAGTGAGAGAGATAGCATATCTAAAAACTGGCCTACCTGAAATTCTTGTTTTTTTTGACGTTGCTAGCTCTCGTACTATAAAGAGACAGCGGTTATTGCCAAGAGGTGTGATGTATTTTAAATCAATCGACACTATTGATGATGAAAATTAAAGTGTAACATTTTCATGGGAAGTTCTAAATGCTATTGATATAGCTGTAATGCCACCACATAATATTAAGTTAAGTCGAGCACCTATTATTCTTCTGGGTAATTTGAATCCACCCCAATTATGCAACGGAAATCATTAGAAATATTATTGAGGAATATTTTTGACCGGAAAGTATAAAGAAGAATTGGTTCTGTTACCACGTATACCGTGATACCGTCAGAATCTACGACACCCTTCAGAAGGCTACAGCTTCTAATGTGTTTAGCATTCTCTATTCCTATTAATAAGCCCCAAGGTCAAAAACTATCCGTTTGTGGTTTAGATTTGATAGTCCATGTTTTTCTCATGGGCAACTAAATATATGTTGCATGACTATGTAATAATTTAAATGTATTAAAAAATTAAACAAAATATAAATTATCCACAGCAGGGCGTTGCGGATCTACTAGTTTGAATATAAAACTAATTTAATTAAAATTACAAAAGTTTACATTTTTATTTTTAACTTAAAAATAGATTTTAATATTTGAAAATATTTTTCTATTTATAGTTTTGTCTTTACAAGAGCTTTGCTGCCGGACAATTGTTAGATGCACAACTGTATATGCGATTGATTCTTTAAGTTTACCATCATCTGTGAAGTCTACACTAAAATCATATGCACTAACAACATCTCAGAGCATTCATAACATCAGTCATGGTTCCCGATTTAAATATCAATGTAAATATCCATTAAATCATAATCGAAATAGTTGTGCTATTTCATGATTAAATATGTTAATAGAAATATCTGTTTTCACCTTTATTGTATAAGTTGGTATTGTATTCAAAAAAACTGAGTCTTGTTATTATGTTTAATTTATTCTGAATTTGCGTCATGAATAAATTAAGTTTTAAATAAGAAATATATGAGTAAATCTAACTACGGATGGATATTCTTTGCTATCATAATAGGGTTTTACACTTCGATACTGGGGAAAACTTTAGTATAGCATCCCACGATTACGGGGATAGAGTGTGTATTGTTGTATAGTTATTGTTTTCGAGATATTCGCGTTTAAAGTTTCAAAATTGGCAAATGTATCGCTATAGTGAATTTTTCATACATATTTTGCACTTATTATACACTCACATATCACTACATACGTTCCACATAATTATTTTAAATTAATTACTAGCTGGCCCAGCGGAGAAGTTTCTTCCGCCTTAGAGGCGATAAATGAGAAGATTTTTGATTTTATTGAGTTCATTTTCATGCATTGATTATGATAATAAAAAAAATAAGTATTTTAATGATTCTTTATTAGCTATGTATTTTGGTGCATGGGTTGCACTCTTCAGTGAAGCTCCTTATAATTTGCAATCAGACGTTTTTCATTTTATAATCAGGCAAGAACAAATAACGCAGATGGTCGTCTGTCCCGTGAACATGCCACATACACATAATTGACCATTTGTTAACAGTCATAGAGAATGTAAGACAGATCGCAAATTGAAGTCGTTTAAACTCCAACGGCAAATCGGTTGCTATCACCGGAATCCTCCTAATGAGAACTTCTTCACCTTCGAACTTTCCTTTGAGTATCATGGCATAGATCACATTGTTCATAAATTTTCTTTACCACTAAACGCGTTCAGTTATCCAGTTTTTTTTGGTTTAAGTTTCGAAGCATGACTACTACGGAGCCAATAGTCGTAAATTGTGCGATGGCAAGCCAGACACGTCCAAGAATTTAAAAAAATCAATTGGATCACAGTTAGTGACTTTTATTACACACTTAATAGATTTAAATGAATGCAATGTACCAATTATCTCATTCCAAATTATGTATTTTAGGTTAATTTTTATTCTTAGACTTGCTTCATTATTTGAATTGTAATTTTTTAATACATGAGTCACGTCCAGTACTATGAGTTCATATCTATTTATAATAATAATTATAGAGAATGGAATACTTAACTATTTTCTCCATGAATCAAACATTTAATTTTATTATTTCTTTTATAATAAATTATCAGACAATTACAAACTAAGTGGTCTTTCGGAAGTTGGTCTAAAAATTATGCTTTCGCTACAATTAAAGGGCAAGGAATGTTCGGTCAATGGATACAAAATGTTGACTGATTACATTTAGGATGACTTGGACCGATTATCTACTACAACAGTTTTATTTGGTGTCTTTAAACACGTTCTTGCAATTTCTTTTGAACTGTAGTTTAGTTTTCTTCAATCGTAGATGTTTGATGTTTGAAATCTTTACGGTGAAGTAAAGAGATCAGCATCTCAATATATGCAACTGAATAAGATAATTAAAAAGCGGTTCCAAGGTTTTTACACAAACATTTAATTTCAGCGAACTATTTTCTATTCACGTATTTTTAATTAAAATTTATAAAAATATCTTGGTAAATCTGCTACTATATAAAACTTTTTGAACGGTTTTCTGAATATACTATTTCGAGAAAAACATTAGCACCCAAAAAAAGTGAGAAATCTGTTTACTTACCAAACCTTGTATAATTGAATCATGGTATACAATCACAGACAACATTAAGTTTGTTGTCATTTGCGCTTATTTTTATTTTCATCATGATACATGATTCAATTATAAAAGGTTTGATAAGTAAACAGCTTTCTCACTCTTTTTTGACAACTCTTCTGCGTTAGCAAAACAATAATGTTTTTTTCGAAATTTATCCAGAAAATTGTTCAAAAAGTTGTAAATAGTAGCAGATATTTATCAACGCAAGAGGTAGACAATATTGTTTCATTTTTATATGTTTTTCTCGATTTTTTTATTGACATTCGAATTTTATATTACCAAAATTCAAATAAATTGTTCGATTCAATTATATTTTTAATATAAAAACTATCATAACCGTTTCATTTATATACATATACGGTTATGTATATCGAGAAGATAACTAACCGCGTTTTTTATTGACTCTGGATATTGCGAATAAAGCGATTAAAGAAAAACCAAAACAGGCGATTGCCAAAAAGGCGCAGTTACAAGGATTGCAGATTAGATACCGATATTTCGTCTCAAAAGAGAGTTCAAAACAGAAAGTAACAACTAAAGATATGAGAAGATTATTTTAACTGTCTCGGTTGGAAGAACAAAGGAGTTAAAAGAAGTCCAGTTATCTTCAATTTTTGTTACGTAACTACTGTTTAAACCTAATTTTAAATAAAAAGTGTTCATTGTACTTCGCTATTTTTTCTGTTTTACTTGTTTCTCGCATAAGGAAATCAGGAATATTTTTCGGACTCTAGTTGTTCCATTGTCTTTTGCAATTTTCCCAATAAAAGGTTATGTAATCAATCGCCCTTATATTGTTTTACTGATCTAAATGTTCCTTCTCCTTGAAGCGGAACCGTAATATTTAGAGACATGTACATGTATGTATGTGAGAACAGGTGATTTTCAGGTGTCTAAGGATTTATTTCATAGGTTTCATATACATTCCCGAAATTAACACTGTCAAGTCTAGTAGAAATATACATACTAACTATTATAACATCTGAATAATACATTTTGAGATTTTTCTTAGAATCTTCAGAGCAGTCGCACAATGAATCTAGAGTACTTTTGTGTTTTTAAAATTGTTTTATTTTCCACAGAAGGAAATTGAGTCTATATCTTTAACTCTGTCTCTTTTTGTAACTCACTCTTTGAAAGATCAAATAATCAATCAACGTTATTTATCCATTGTTAGAATCTTGCTCGAGCTTCACTTCAAACGAAATCATAATGTGTGGGTCAAATTCTACCAGACTAATAAGTATAGTAGGTGTCTGATCAATTATTATATAATTTTAATGCTAATTTCCAAAAATAAAATTAAATGTTTGTTTCATGTGAAAAATGTTAAATATTCTATTCTTTATGACTAATAGATATTAACTCTCTGCACTGGACATCACTCACCTACATAAAAATTAAAAATTCAAACTATTATTCGAAGAAAACAGGACATATTTTCATGTCAATTATTAATTTTGGTTCGAGAATAGTAGTATATTTTATACTACTTGGAATATATTTTTAACTACGTTCCCAAAAAAGCGAATTAATTTTTCCCTTTTTTCTTTCCTTCGGAAATACAACCTTTTGTAACGCAGTGTCAAAACTTTGCTGTCACTACTTACCAAACCTTTTATAATTGAATCATGATCATGATATACATTTTTTTGTTTTTTTTTTATTTATCAAATTTATGTTGTGATTGAAATTTGTTTTGTTTTTCAGTTTTGTTTTCATTTTTATGAAAAGAAAGCCTACTCAGATGTTTTGAACAATAAATTTGTGTTTTATATGGAATGTCAATTGCGTTTTTTATTCCACAGTTTATTCACGTTCTCGTCACGAAAAATGAAAAAAATGTATCCTATGTCCTGCCCCCGGTGCTAAGCTACCTCCAAGCATGAGTGGAGGGCTTGCCCTTCCTCGGATTCCTCCGGCGGGTACTGCATCGAACACTTTCAGAGCTAGAGTGTTTTCGTCCATTCGGACAACATGACCTAGCGGGCGTAGCTGCTGTCATTTTTTTTATTCGTTGAACTATGTCAATGTCGTGGTATAACTCGTACATCGTCTGAGTCATTCGCCCACGGTCCACGCTTCTGCACCATAAATCAGGACGGGAATGATAAGCGACTTGTAGGGTTTGATTTTGGTTTCGTCGAGAGAGAACTTTACTTTTCAATTGCCTACTCAGTCCAAAGTAGCACCTTTTGGCAAGAGTGATTCTGCGCTGGATTTTCGAGGCTGACATTGTTGGAATTGTTGATGCTGCTTAACAGGTATGCGAAATTATCTACGACTTCGAAGTTATGACTGTCAACAGTGACCTTTTGTTCAACATTTTTGGTCCAAATCGCAAGAATTTTTAATAAACGTTTTGCCGCATTTGGATAAAAACAGGTTTAGGCAAGAGTCAGCCGAACAACGTTTGATTTTATCATTAAGTTAATAAAATATGATGACGTGTTTATTGGACCACGTTGGTGTAAGCAATTTCCCGTCCAAATACAACTTATATTAGTTCTTTACCGACTGGGTTCAAGTTTGGAAGGAGAACCATTTTCGAAAATCGCAAGTTTGTTTGGTTTTAGCGTCGGAGGAGTAATAAATGTGATATTTACCATTAAATTGCGCAATTATGCTAGATCTTATATTTCTCTATAACATAGGTCATAACCAATAAAGTATTTTGTGCAATTGTGAAGTGAAAATATAAGTTCATGTACTGGCCAGATACAGCAGAGCGCAGGAATTTAGTGGCTAAAACACTCAATGAGCTGCCACATTGTGTTGGCTATGGAGACGGCACGGAAATAAAATTGGCTGAGAAACTTACTGAAGACCCAAAAGCATATTTTTTCCCGTAAACATGTATACTCACTAAAAGCTCAATGTGTCCGGGGCCACAATCTACTTATTCGTCATATGGTATTGGAGTATCCTGGCAGTGTACATGATGCAAGAATCTATAATAACTGCGAGTTTTCTACAAATGCTTGTGAACTATTGACAGGAGCAGAGTGGTTTGCAGGTGACAGTGCTTATAAATTGACTGTGAGTCTTATAACTCCCTTTAGAACAAATGCTACGGAAGACACTTTACAACAACGAAATCTGTTCAACAGAACTTTTAGCCAATATCGAATTGAAATTGACCATTGCTTTGGATTAATGAAAGAACGGTTCAACAGTTTAAAAGACCTAAAAATACAAATAAACAAGTAAGGAAAGGCTAAGTTCGGATGCAACCGAACATTTTATTCTCTCGCAATTTATTGATTTAATTTTATAAAAATAACACAATTCGACCCATATATTCGGTATAAAGTTCAATAGAATAACGAAAATCATCATAATTTGTATATCTGAGAGATTTACCAAATTTTCGGTGAAAAATTACCCTTAGGCACTGAGTTCTTCATGTTCGATATCAGGGCCCTTGAAAAGTTATGGTCCGATTTTGACAATTTTTCCACAAGTGATGCCACGGATCATATACAGTATTTGTGTAAAGTTTTATTTCGCTATCTTCATTGGTTCCTCATGTATATATATATTATAAAGTGAACGAATCAGAAGAATTCAAAATTTAGTTATATGGGAAGTAGGGGTAGTTGTGAACCGAGTTCGCCCATATTCCACCCGTGTCATCAGGGCGTCAAGAAAGTGTATGTATACCGAATTTCATTGAAATCGGTCGAGTAGTACTTGAGATATGGTTTTTGACCCATAAGTGGACGACGCCACGCCCATTTTCCATTTAGTAAAAAAAAATCTCAGTGCAGCTTCCTTCTGCCATTTCTTATGTAAAATTTGGTGTTTCTGACGTTTCTCGTTAGTGAGTTAACCCACTTTTAGTAATTTTCAACCTAACCTTTGTATGGGAGGTGGGCGTGGTTATTATCCGATTTCTTTCATTTTTGGACTGTATAAGGAAACGGCTAAAAGAAACGACTGCAGAAACTTTGGTTTATATAGCTTTATTGGTTAAGATATATACATAAAACCTATTTGGGAGCGGGGTTACGCCCACTTTGCCAAAAAAATTACATCCAAATATGCCCCTCCCTAATGCGATCATAACTTTATTTATGGCTTAGTTATGACACTGTACAGGTTTTCGGTTTTCGCCATTTTGTGGGCGTGGCAGTGGACCGATTTTGCCCATATTCGGAAGCAACCTCCTCAGGGTGCCAAGGAATATATGTTCCAAATTTCATTAACCCTCTCATGCCCGAATTAAAATTGGAGGGGCTAAAAAATATTTGAGTACAGATATGTTTTAATTCGACCTGAATATGAACTGACCAAAATTTCATAGTCCTAGGTGTACTGGTGTGGGAGTTGCAGGATGTTGCCTATAGGCAACATTGGGCAACAGTGTATAATATTTTTTTTTTTTTAATTGATTTCTTTTATTGAAAATTGTATATGATAGGACGCAAACACATTACAAATTTTGTATGGTATGATACAAAGCAATTTTTTTGTGGATTGTAGCACAAATAAACGTTGCATTTGCTACATTTAGATCTGGAAAATCCAGTGTGGCATAGCCTGCATCTGCCTTTTGATCCCCATTGCACCCAGTGATTAGACGTATCGAAACGCGTTGCTCTTGAAGGTTCTGCAACATACGCTCTTTTAGATAGGGTTTTTTCAGAGGCCATTGAAGGAGCCGACGAGGACTGAGACGATGACATAGGTGATGAAGTAGTTGAGCTCATTGTTGCAAGAAGTGAAGGGCGTCCTCTTTTCCTTGATACAACTGCTGTTTGACTTGCATTCAAAAGTTCAATCGCGATATCCAACTGAAATTTTATAAGAGACATATGCTTCAACTCGCCGTTCGTATTTGCCAGGTCTCTGCGGTATAGCAGCCAGCTATTGACTACAGCGGAATTTATACACCAGTACACTAAGCGCATGTACCATTTATTCGAACGGTGGTTGATTCTGTACAATTCCAACAGCATGTCAGCAAGATCAACCCCTCCCATGTGTTTGTTGTAGCAATCCTCATCCTCAGACTCGTCCCAGTCAAAATTAGCGAACTCTTCAATTTAAGCTTGTGTCAAACCTTTTGGACGCATCTTAGTATGTAAACAAGTAAATGCAAAACTTTATTACACACAATTGACCGATGTTGCCTATAGACAACTTAACTTTTATAAAATTATTGCACAGAAACGAAATAACTTTTTCCACTTTCTTTTTTTGTAAATTACTCACTTACCTTTCTTTATTTATATTATCAACGTTACTTTATGACGAAATAGTGTTTTTTAAGTTTTTGGGAACTTTTCCCATATGCACTTTTTTCCAAATTTATTTTTTTTTATTTTCGTCTACGGAGATGGATCACTGCATGAACACGCTCGAAAATTATAACGAACATGAGAACTAAAATGATGTAAAACACATACACCGATATTTTTGCAAAAGATCTCACATTAAAAAAAATCATGAGAGGGTTAAGATATCCTAACTTTTACTCGAGTTATCGCTTGCACGGCCAGACGGACGGACATCCGGATTTCAACTACACTCGTCATCCTGATCATTTATATATATGTATATAACCCCATATCTCATGACGAGACGAGTTGAAATCCGGATGTCTGTCTGTCCGTCTGTCCGTGCAAGCGATAACTAGAGTAAAAATTAGGATATCTTAATGAAACTTGGAACACATATTCCTTGGCACCCTGCAAAAACCGAAAACCTATAAAGCGTTATAACTAAGCCATAAATAAAGTTATGAAAATTTGGTATAAAGGATCTCACTAGAAGGGGGCATATTTGGATGTAATAGAATGTAAGAAGCCCTTAAAGAATGCGGCTTTGGAATTAAAAATGTGGTAAATATCTTCAACAGAAATAAAATACCACAACCAATGTTTAAAATTGAATTGATGCCGAATTCTAACCAACTAAACAAAAAACGAAACCCATATACAACTTAAAATATTTGCTTCACCGTAGAGTAACTATTGAAGAACCTCATAAAAGAAATGGTCCGGTACAGTGCACCAACTGCCAAGAGTATGGGCATACCAAATCTTATTGCACTCTACGCTATATTTGTGTGGCATGTGGTCATTTACACCCTACATCAAAGCGTACTCTTAAAAAAGAGGATACAAATAAAAAATTTTGTAATTGTGGAGGAAATCACACTGCTAACTACAGGGGCTGCCCTGTGAATATAGGTTTGGAATCAAAATTGTCGCTGGGAATTCAAGCTCCCCGTGATCAAATGATGAATATCCCTCGTAGCGAAAATATAGAAATCACAGACCAGATTTCAGTCTTATCCAAGGAAGCTATGCAAATGTCGTACAGGGCGGCGCTGTGCAAATGCGACAGCCGCCAAATCTACCAAATGGAGGTACTGAAAATATGATTCTAAACCTCACTCAATGATGACACAATTTATGTCTACGGTGCAAAACATGATTCAAGATTTGATCAAATCACAAAACCAAATGTTCTTCTTCTTCTTCTTGCCTGACGTAGACACCGCTTACGCGATTATAGCCGAGTCCACGCTTATGCACCATAAAGTAGGACGGGAATGATGAGGGACTTGTAGAGTTTAGTTTTTGTTCGCCGAGAGAGGACTTTACTTTTCAATTGCCTACTCAGTCCATAGTAGCAGCTGTTGGCAAGAGTGATTCTGCGTTGGATTTCAAGGCTGACATTATTATCGGTGTTGATGCTGGTGCCCAGGTAAACGAAATTATCTACAACTTTAAAGTTATGACTGTCAACAGTGACGTGGGAGCCAAGACGCGAACGTGCTGACTGTTTGTTTGATGACTGGAGATGTTTCGTCTTGTCCTCGTTCACCACCAGACCCATTCGCTTCGCTTCCTTATCCAGTCTGGAAAAAGCAGAACTAACGGCACGAGTGTTGTTTCCAATGATATCGATATCATCGGCGTACGCCAGTAGCTGTACACTCTTATAAAAAATTTTACCTTCTCTGTTTAGCTCTGCGGCTCGAAATATTTTTTCCAGCATCAGGTTAAAGAAGTCACACAATAGCGAGTCGCCTTGCCTGAAACCTCGTTTGGTATCGAACGGCTCGGGGAGGTCCTTCCCGATACTGACGGAGCTTTTGGTGATGCTCAACGTCAGCTAACACAGCCGTATTAGTTTTGCGGGGATACCAAATTCAGACATCGCGGCATAAAGGCAGCTCCTTTTCGTGCTGTCGAAAGCAGCTTTAAAGTCGACAAAGTGATGGTGTGTGTCGATCCTCTTTTCACGGGTCTTCTCCAAGATTTGGCGCATGGTGAATATATGGTCAATTGTTGATTTTCCAGGTCTAAAGCCACACTGATAAGGTCCAATCAGT
Organism: Zeugodacus tau; assembly: GCA_031772095.1. Classification (NCBI taxonomy): domain Eukaryota; kingdom Metazoa; phylum Arthropoda; class Insecta; order Diptera; family Tephritidae; genus Zeugodacus; species Zeugodacus tau. The sequence continues at coordinate 19,939,141 of CM062650.1, read as the reverse complement.
TTGTTGACTTTAGTCCTTCACACAGTGCGCTCGATAGAACCTTATAAGCGATGTTAAGGAGGCTTATCCCACGATAGTTGGCGCAGATTGTTGGGTCCCCCTTTTTGTGGATTGGGCAGAGTGCACTGAGATTCCAATCGTCGGATATGCTTTCTTCCGACCATATTTCGCAAAGAAGCTGATGCATGCACCTTATCAGCATTACCCCTGTCGGCCAGTTTGTTAAGCTCTTCATACTCACGCATTTCGACCTTTTTCTTTTTTGTCTGCAAATGCGTCTCACCACCCTCTTCAGCTCCCGGTATCTATCCCATCCCGCTCGTGTTGCGGTCGATCGCAACATTGCGAGGTAGGCAGTCTGTTTTCATTCCACTTCGAGACGACAATCCTCATCATACCAGCTGTTTTCTGACATTTCCGAAAGCCAATGGTTTCGGTTGCAGCTGTACGTAAGGAGTTTGATATGCCATCCCACAGTTCCCTTATACCGAGATGCTGATGAGTGCTCTCAGAGAGCAGGAGTGCAAGTCGAGTAGAAAATCGTTCGGCTGTCGGTTGTGATTGCTGCTTCTCGATGTCGAACCTTCCTTGTGTTTGTTGACGTGTGCGCTTTTCCACACAGAGGCGGATGCGTATCTTAGCTGCTACAAGATAGTGGTCCAAGTCGATGTTGGAACCACGAAGCGTACGCACATCAAAAACACTGGAGACATGTCGTCCATTACAACATGATCGATCTGGTTGCGAGTGATTCGATCCGGGGACAGCCAAGTAGCTTGATGGATTTTCTTACGTTCTGGGCGCTCATAGAAGTTATCTTTGATCACTTCGTCCTCCTTTTCCGTCGGGGCGTGGGCGCAAATCAGCGATATATTGAAGAACCTCGCTTTGATGCGGATTGTGGCTAGATGTTCATCCACCGGAGTGAATGCCAGGATTCGACGACGGAGTCTCTCTCCCACCACGAATCCCACACCGAATTTGCGCTCCTTTATATGGCCGCTGTAGTAGATGTCAAAAAAAAACCACCCTCTTCCGTCCTTGTCCCGTCCATCGCATTTCTTGGATTGCGGTGATGCCAGCCTTTACTCTTACGAGGACATCAACCAGCTGGGCAGAGGCACCTTCCCAATTAAGGGTCCGGACTTTCCATGTGCATGCCCTTAAATCATAGTCCTTTATTCGTTTGCTGTGGTCGTCATCAAAAGGGGGGTGTCTCATCCGAGGCTGTTGCTTCATATTCATTGGTTATTCGTTTTTATGTGGTGGGTCCCAAACCCTACGCACAACCGCATAAGCGGGATTCGCCTTCTCACTTTAGCTCGTCTCCAAACGGATGTCTGTTGGCTACCCAGGGGATACTTGGACTAAAACCGGAAGTCGTGAGCTACTTGAGCCACATGCAAAAGAATCGTTCCTGGCCATTCCCAAGTGAATGGCAGTCAGAAACATTTCTCACTTACGTGAACTTCTACATATGACTCCATCCTCATGTTACAAACCTTATTATCTAAAAAGTGAGTAAATTAAATATTTGTATATGGAATGCCAAAGTGTAAGCCAACACAAACTGGAGATAATACGATTTCTGACTGAAAAAAGCATAGATGTTCGGTTAAACCACCATGCTTTAGAACCGCTTGCTACAGCCCAGTTACAAGCTACATCAATATTCTTGAAAAATCGGGGTTCGGACCTAACTCTAACGGCTATATACAGTCCACCTCGTTTTAAAATTACAAATTGCGAATTTAAAGACTTTTTTGATACACTAGGTCCAAGATTTCTAGAAGGTGGAGATTATAATGCCAAGCATGTCTACTGGGGCTCACGTCTTATTAATCCGAAAGGACGCAAGCTGTACTACACTGTTATGAATAAGCACAATAACCTTGATATAATCTCTCCTGGTAAGCCGACATACTGGCCCAGAAAGAAATAAAATACTAGACTTAATAGATTTTGCTGTAATCAAAAGTATAGATAGATCGCTCATAACAGCAGATACATGTACTGAGTTATTTTCTGAAAAGTATCTCTAACATCTTGTAAAACTAACTGGTTGAAATATGGAAAATATATCAGTAGCCACATTAACATCGATTTAAAAATAAATACAGGAAAAGATATTGATGGAAGCATAATAAAATTCAATGATGTAATAACTAATGCAGCTGTCTTGGCAACACCTAAAAGAAAGGGGAGCTAGACGTGAATGGCAGTTAAATCGTTCTCTTTCAACTCTGCTTCAACTGAAATCTGCTGTACGTAAGTTAAAAAAGCGCTTAAACGCGAGGAAGAATACAATACTGAAAATTATATAAAGAAACTATGCCCAAATTCTAGCAAGCAAAACTCCCTTTGGAAAGCCCAAAAGTCTTTTAGGCCACCAGTAGACTCCAACATGCCTATAAGACAGTAGTGATGCAAATCACCTAGAAAAGGTATTTCAACCTAATTGCCCAAATAACACTTTTAAGTTGCCAACTTTGCCCTATACTGCTAACGAGTCGACCGTGTCTATTAGGACGTCTACTTATGAAATTACTAGGATCATAAAAGAGCTAAATCCAAAAAAAGGTTTTAGGACATGATAATATTGCTCCAAAATTGTTAATTGAGTTACCGAATATTGCTATAATAGTGTTCTCCTTGCTCTTGAATGCAATTCTTGGTTTCGGGTACTATCCAATTTCTGGCATGAAGGCCTCTTATGGAAAATCAAAAACATCTTACGAAATGCATAAAACTTTGGAGTCATATAAGGGCTGGTACTGCAGACATTCAATGTATTGACATCCACTTTTGCGGAATACACAGCTCTAGTATGTCGTAACAAATGCCCTATTAGAGCATCAAGAGTATTAGAGGAGCACTTAACTTTTGTCGAAGAATGGCTAGCCAACTGGCGTTTATATAGTAATGAAGAAAAATGCAAGCTTGTTACATTCTTGCTAAGATCGGAAACATGCCGGACAGTTAAAGTTAACAATGTGCTAGTACGCCAAGCGAATGAAGAAACTTATCTTGGGATTCACCTGGATCGAAGGCTCACGTGGCGGAAACATATAGCGAGTAAAATAACCTGCATGAAGTTAAGAGCAGCAAATTTAAATTGGCTTTTAAACATAAATTCTAAACTTAGCCTAGACAACAAAGTCCTGTTATAAAATGCAATCAACATTGATATAATTCAGAGATTCCAATCTAAAATGCTTAGAACAATCCCGGGTTCACCATGGTACATGCGTAACGAAAATATCCATAGACAGGTAAAGAAGGAGATAGAGGACAGTAGAAAGAATTATATTTCTAAACTTCGTGAACATCCAAACCCATTGGCTAATGCCTTGGTACATTCCTGCACGTTTAAAAAGGAGAGATCTACCAGCCTATTATACCTAAGACAGACATATGGTTTCCATACTATTATATGTACTACAGTATACTCTCGAAAAGTAAATCGATTGGTATTTTGGGTAATTTACTTTTTCGAATAATTTACTTTTCCAAATATATACATAAATTATCTGTTTTTATAATATTAAATGCATTTTTAAACTTAAAAAATTCATACATTTATTTGCTTCAATAAAACATATGGATTTACATGAAAAACATATTTACATTTACATATGTACATACATACATATGTATTTACTATGAAGAGAAAAAATCTTGAATATTCTTTTGTTTTTTTCTTTTGCAATATATTTTCTGACCATTTTTGTACGACAATTCAAAAAATCTGACACCTGATTTGCATCGTTTTCATTTTAAACCAGTGGATCAAGTAGGAGAGTTTATTTACTAAAAAGACGCGATAAACAAGAGAGTAAGTGTTTTTGCAACATCGTAAAAAACGCTGCTTGCTTCGTTTCGAATTTTTTATCACACTCTCTGAAAAGTAAATTAAAAAATTTACTTTTTCGAGGTGCATATGTAATCTTAAAGGTGATTGACTTTTCCGAGATTATTTACTTTCTGAGAATTTACTTTTCGAGAGTATACTGTACAATAAAAGCTCTAGAAACCATGAATCAGCATAGTGACACACATGTAGTATATTGTACTATGTTTACATTCATCAGCTGATACAAATAAATTCAAGCAAAATGTAATTATGAATAACAGGCAGGAAAATTGATCCTGACTTAGTTATAACTTCAAGCAATCTTAAAATATTATTGTCCAATATAATTATTACATATTACATATTATTACATACATATTACATATGTTTCACATTTTTTGTTCAAATTTTGTTTTTTGATTTCAATTAATTTTGAATTTAATTTATTTTCTGTATGTCAAAATGTCAGAAAACATATGATTGTGGCAGAAGAGCTTAAGGCTTTCGGTGTGTTCAATGCAATGCATTGTAGTACATTTCACAACACCACAAAATTTCTATTGTAGTACGGAACACCATGTGCTTTCAAACTAAATTCGGAAAACCGGTGATACACATATGGTTTCTGAAGCATACTACAATGTATACTATATGTCCGTCTCAGGTATTAGAGAGTACCGTTAAACCAAAACAGCTCAACCACATTCCTGAGCTTTTTTAGTTGTAAATAGATTTAAGATTTTATTACTTATTGTTAGGCTTTAAACAAAGCCAAATCGGTTCACTACCACGACCACTTCCCACATAACTCAATTTTGAATTCCATCTGATGCCTTCACTTTATAATATATACATAAGGAACTGATGAAGATAGTCCAATAAAACTTTACACAGATACTGTATATCACCGTGGCTTCATTTATGGAAAAATTTTAGAAATCGGGCTATAACTTTTCAATGCCCCGGATATCCAATATGAAGAACTCAGTGCCGAACGGTAATTTTTTACCGAAAATATCGGTAAATCTTTCAGACATTTTAATTTAATTCAGAGGAAATTTTTTTTTAATAGTGTGTCTCTGTTCCAAAAATTATTAAAATCGGGTCATAACTTCCCCCAGCTCCCATATACTTAATGATAGGTTTTTCAAAAATACGGTGGCCTTTATTCCGCATATGTATATCGGTCAATATGTCAGATATCTTAGCAAAATTAAGTAGTCTTGGATATAGTGTAGCTTAGTTATGAAATCGGTTCAGTAATTACCTCAGCCTTCATATTCTATATATGACGATTTTCGTTATTCTATTAAACTTTATGCCGAATTTATGGGTAAATTTGTGTGTTATCTTAATGAAACTATATCAATAAATTGCGAGAATATAAAATGTTATGTTGTTGTTATTAATTTTTTTCTGTTTTAAATAAATAAATAATAACTGAATATTGTAAATTATTTACATACCTCTATTCACCTACTTGTTTCAATTTTAACAGAAACTCTTCTCCACTTAAAAAATTAAGAACTCAAGTTTTTCTTTCGTAACCAAATATTTAGTTTAAAGCATTATTTTCCTTTTATCTTCGTTTTTCAAATACTTCTTTAGTATAAAATAACAATAAAAAACATGTTTTTTTTTAAATTTGCCTAATTTATCTATAAAAATAGTGCAACTTTTTATTAGGTTAAAAATATTTTTTAAAACTACAATTAGCACAGGGTTACTCTGTAAGGCGTTACGAAGTGAATTGCGTTCCGAAGGGACATTACTGACCGAAATAAATGAGAATGAAAACAAATTCAATGACAAAAAAGTCAAACACGTAAGGAAGGGCAAAGCTCGGGTGTAACATATCATTTTATATAATGTATGTATGTATGTATGTGATTGGCGTTGCAACCGTTTAGCCGGTTATAGCCGAATCGACGATAGTGCGCCACCTCTCTCTCTCCTTCGCAGTTCGGCGCCAGTTGGAGATCCCAAGTGTAACCAGGTCGCTCTCCACCTGGTCCCTCCAACGGAGTGGAGGCCTTCCCCTTCCTCGGCTTCCTCCGGCGGGTACTGCATCGAACACTTTCAGGGCTGGAGTGTTTTCGTCCATTCGGACAACATGACCTAGCCAGCGTAGCCGCTGTCTTTTTATTCGCTGAACTATGTCAATGTCGTCGTATAACTCGTACAGCTCATCGTTCCATCGTCTGCGGTATTCGCCGTTGCCAATGTTCTGAGGACCATAAATCGCGCAAAATTTTCCTCTCGAAAACTCCTAGTGTCGTCTCATCTGATGTTGACATCGTCCAAGCTTCTGCACCGTAAAGCAGGACGGGAATGATAAGCGACTTGTAGAGCTTGATTTTGGTTCGTCGAGAGAGTACTTTACTGTTCAATTGCCTACTCAGTCCAAAGTAGCACCTCTTGGCAAGAGTTATTCTGCGCTGGATTTCGAGGCTGACATTGTTCGTGTTGTTGATGCTGGTTCCCAGGTATACGAAATTATCTACGACCTCGAAGTTATGACTGTCAACAGTGACGTGGGAGCCAAGACGCGAATGCGCCGACTGTTTGTTTGATGACAGGAGATATTTCGTCTTGTCCTCATTCACCTCCAGACCCATTCGCTTCGCCTCCTTATCCATGCGGGAAAAAGCAGAACAAACGGTGCGGTTGTTGCTTCCTATGATATCAATATCATCGGCGTACGCCAGGAGCTGTACACTCTTGTAGAAGATTGTACCTTCTCGGTTTAGCTCTGCAGCTCTTATAATTTTTTCCAGCATCAGGTTAAAGAAGTCGCACGATAGTGAGTCACCTTGTCTGGCTCGTTTGGTATCGAACGGCTCGGAGAGGTCCTTCTCAATCATGACGGAGCTTTTGGTGTTGCTCAACGTCAATTTACACAGCCGTATTAGTTTTGCGGGGATACCAAATTCAGACATCGCGGCGTAAAGGCAACTCCTTTTCGTGCTGTCGAAAGCAGCTTTAAAATCGACAAAAAGGTGGTGTGTGTCGATCCTCTTTTCACGGGTCTTCTCCAAAATTTGGCGCATGGTGAATATCTGGTCAGTTGTCGATTTTCCAGGTCTAAAGCCACACTGATAAGGTCCAATCAGTTTGTTGACGGTGGGCTTTAGTCTTTCACACAGTACGCTCGATAGAACCTTGTATGCGATATTTAGGAGGCTGATCCCACGGTAATTGGCGCAGATTGTGGGATCTCCCTTTTTATGGATTGGGCAGAGCACACTGAGATTCCAATCGTCAGACATGCTTTCTTCCGACCATATTCTGCAAAGAAGCTGATGCATGCACCTTATCAGTTCTTCGCCGCCGTATTTGAATAGTTCTGCCGGTAATCTATCGGCCCCCGCTGCTTTGTTGTTCTTCAAGCGGGTAATTGCTATTCGAATTTCTTCATGGTCGGGTAATGGAACATCTGTTCCATCGTCATCGATTGGGGGATCGGGTTCGCCATCTCCTGGTGTTGTACTCTCACTGCCATTCAGCAGGCCGGAGAAGTGTTCCCTCCATAATCCCAGTATGCCCTGGACATCGGTTACCAGATTACCACCTTGGTCTCTACATGAGGATGCTCCGGTCTTGAAACCTTCGTTAAGTCGCTTCATTTTTTCATAAAATTTTCGAGCATTCCCTCTGTCTGCCAGCTTCTCAAGCTCTTCGTACTCACGCATTTCGGCCTCTTTCTTTTTTTGTCTGCAGATGCGTCTCGCTTCCCTCTTCAGCTCTCGGTATCTATCCCATCCCGCACATGTTGTGGTCGTTTGCAACGTTGCGAGGTAGGCAGTCCGTTTTCTCTCCGCTGCGAGACGGCACTCCTCATCGTACCAGCTTTTTTTTTTGTCGTTGCCGAAAACCAATTGTTTCGGCTGCAGCGGTACGCAGTGAGTTTGAGATGCCGTTCCACAGTTCCCTTATACCGAGATGCTGATGAGTGCTCTCAGAGAGCAGGAGTGCAAGTCGAGTAGAGTATTTCGTGGCTGTCTGTTGCGTTTGCAGCTTTTCGACGTCGAACCTTCCTTGTGTTTGTTGCTCTTCGCTGCGACCAGATAATGGTCCGAGTTTATATTTGGTCCTCGGAGCGTATGCACGTCTAAAACACAGGAGACATGTCTTCCGTCTATCACAACGTGATCGATTTGGTTCCGCGTGTTTCGATCAGGAGACAGCCAAGTAGCTTGATGTATTTTCTTATGCTGGAATCTGGTACTACAGACGACCATATTTCGGGCCCCAGCGAAGTCGATCAGCCTCAGGCCGTTTGGCGATGTTTCGTCATGGAGGCTGAATTTTCCGACTGTTGTGCCAAAGACACCTTCTTTACCCACCCTGGCGTTAAAATCGCCAAGCACGACTTTTACATCGTGGCGGGGGCAGCGCTCATAGGTGCGTTCTAGGCGCTCATAGAAAGCATCTTTGGTCACATCGTCCTTCTCTTCCGTTGGGGCGTGGGCGCAAATCAGCGATATGTTGAAGAACCTCGCTTTGATGCGGATTGTGGCAAGACGTTCATCCACCGGGGTGAATGCCAGGACTCTGCGACGGAGTCTCTCTCCCACCACAAATCCAACACCAAATTTGCGCTCCTTTATATGGCCGCTGTAGTAGATGTCACAAGGACCCACCTTCTTCCGTCCTTGTCCCGTCCATCGCACTTCTTGGATGGCGGTGATGTCAGCCTTGAGTCGTATGAGGACATCAACCAGCTGGGCAGAGGCACCTTCCCAATTAAGGGTCCGGACATTCCAGGTGCATGCCCTTATATCATTATCCTTAAAACGTTTGCAGGGGTCGTTATCAACAGGGGGGTCTCTCATCCGATGCTTTCGTAGATTTTTCATTGGTACTTCATTTTTATGTGGTGGGTCCCAAGCCCTACGCACAACCGCATAAGCGGGCTTCGCCTTCTCACTTTAGCTCGCCTTCAAACGGATGTCTGTTGGCTACCCAGAGGATACTTGGTCTAAAACCGGAAGTCGTAAGCTGCTTGAACCATGTGGAGAAGAATCGTTTCTGGCCACTCCCAAGTGAATGACAATCAAATACTTTCCTCACTTGCGTGAACTTCTACACATGATTTTATATAATACTATCATATTATTACATGTATTCGATTGGTCACTTCTCTGGTTGCTATCTTTAGGCGCTGCTCGTTTGTTAAAAATGCTACATGTGAAAACAACAACAAAGTTACCCAGTTGAATTCGTGCAGGTGAGTTTGCGGATACCTCGTTAAAAATATCACCGCTTGATGAGTGCTACCAAGTTTTGTTTTACATATTTATACAATTCACAATGATAAAAATTGCTCAAAGGACAAATAAAAAAAAAATTATGTGTTCTATTGGCTTCTCTATAATGCATAGCCAATCGAAGACAGCTAATATAAACAATGATATGTCTTGTACATAATCGAATATACTACTATACTACAAATATATGTACCTTATTAACTACCTTTTTTCATTGCGTTTGCAAGTTTATGTCGACTTATAGATTTTGAACATTCAAATATCAATTTTTTTCATTGCAAAGAAAATAATATAATTGAAATAAAAATAGTGTATAAATAGCTTAAAAAACCCCGGTTAATATTTGTTCTCTGTGTCTAAAAATTATCACATTTCTCTCTATATTGTGATATTAGTAAACAAAATATAATTCATATAATTAAGTGCCTTATACTATGTTTACATATAAGATTATCTCCATTTACGAGCTTAACTCGAAACTTAACTGTAATTAATAAACGAGATTTCCCATACAAAATTGCTCTCTGGATAATCCGAGATTATAAAATTATCTCGTTTTATACAACTAGATTTTCGGTGTTATTCCTAGGTTTATCGATAATTTTGCGAAGAAAAGGAGAAATGTCAAATGAAAATGTAAACAACAATGGCCGACAGCGAGAGAAATATGTGTAATACAACAACAAATGCAACACATTTGACAATTAATAATCTTATTTGGCTATTTGTAAACGGTTGGATTTTTGAACGAGCTTAGAACAAGATTATTTTCATATGTAAACATAATATTATATTTTTAAGACAGAGAGAGAGAGAACATCATTTAAATAAAATAACATTATACATATATAAGCTGTGTTCGATAGGGCATTTCTCTGCTCGCTATCCTTGGGCGCTGGTCTCTTGTCAGAAAATAATAAATAACAACCAAGTTATCCAGTTAAATTCCTAGAAAAAAGTATACGGATATATTATTAAATTCTGCCGCTGCTTGCGTCAATGCCACGAAGTTTTGTTTTACGCGATTATAACACTCACAATAGTAAATTATCAAAAGCCAAGTTTTTATCAAAAATGATAATTCACGTTATTGTTTTAACGTTTTAAATATTAAATAAATTATTATTAAACAGGTCATAATTATGCTGCCACTTTTTTTTTTTTTTGAATATCTAAATAGTTTGTTCGTTTGGCTTCTCTTCAACGCTTGGCGAATCAAACACAACTATAGTTACACATATAAATAAATTGGGCACTAAGGGGGTTAAATCAGCGCTATATTCACGGGAAAGAACTTGCTTTCAAGTTGATCACACGAACTAATTGTCCAAATACATTATGGAATGTCCAAATGACATAAATTGGAAGCCATGAAGTACCCAGCAAGTCATGGGTACTGAAACACCAACACATTCAAAGAAATTTTAATAACACCCATAACATAACTACATATGCAACAAAGAGCAAAATGTGAATAAACACTCACCTCAACTCTACTCTCGTACAGCACTCTGAATGATGGAAAGAAACAACCAAAGTTCTCGCGTTTGAACAAGTTTTGTTTTGAGCTATATCATGGCTGCTTGTGAAATATTATTTTGCGTGTTTTATTTAAATCAGTGATCTGCAGGCTAATTAAAGTTTAAATTATTGAAGCACACATTTTTAAATAAGTAAAAGGTAAAATAAAGGTTTTCTAAAGCCAAAATATAGAATTGCAGAGGGTGATTGAATACGTAAAGAATTGTTGAATATAATAATATTGTCTTGCCTTAAATTCTAATTAATTTTCCATACAAATCTTTCAAACCTCATATGGCGCGTCATGGCACGCTAACTTATTGGTGTCACTTATGGTAGCAGCGTAGTACTTTCGAAGCGATGGAATATGTGCTGCAAGCAAATTCAAAACTATGGATGCAAACGCTGCTACATGGAACACAAATCATTCACACACCAGATATTACGTTTAATGTCACTTTTTTGCGTGCAATTAAACCTTTTGGTCAACACAAGCACGAGAATTGGAACGACATGGTTTAGGTGCTTTTGAAACCGTTTATTATCACGACGTGTGTCAACTGGGTTTTGCCAATGAGCTAGAGGGCAAAGCAGTTTCAGTATCTTTGAGCTTACCGGCACTTGGCCGTGCCATTAGCAGCTAAAACACAGAAATTAAAGGGTAAATTTAAGTGAATGTTTGTGCTCATAGAAATTTAAAAACTTTTTGTATGTTTAATTAGGAGGACTTTTTTGATTCATTTTCACCTTGTATTGAGGAACCATAACGTTGTTGTATCGCTTTACAAGGACATAAATTCACCGAAATTAGTTCAATGGAAATACTACAGCAAGAGCATGGATGTTAAGACTTGAACGGTGCCATGTTAGATTTAGAATTCCTGAAACATAAGGTAATTATTACCAACTTTTATTACAAACTTTATAAAAATTCAAATTTTACTTTATATTTTATAGAAACCCTCCTCCCAGATGAATCTAGTACTAGTGAAATTAATGAAAGAACAGATCTTATAAAAACTCCGAAAGAAACCAAAAGAGTCCTCACATAATGTGCGCAGCTTACACTTCCAGACCGCACGGGGTATTTGACATTTTCCACTCTTCCTCCAGCCTTTGTCCGATAGCAAAAATTGTTCAAATATTCATTTTCACCTACTTTATACATATGTATATAGTGTAGTACGATAATATATGTATAAAGTAAATATAATAATAAACAACTAAATGGCATGATATTTTCAATAAATATGTAATATAATTAATGATTTTTTTATTAAATTCTCATTTGGGATTTTGGTAGAACTAACCGAAAACAGAGGCTATAGTTTCTGGGCTTTTGTGGGTCGCAGTATTGAAAGTGCACGTGGAGTTTTCGTTCGCAGTATTGGGTCTTTCATCCGTGATTGTACCAATACCATTCCCCAAATTGTGCAAGAGGTATATATACATTGCTAAATGATGAATGTAATGTGCAAGAAAGGGATGAACGATCACACGTACACAAGAGTTTCGGGTACTTTTGTCAATTCGCCCTTAAGAATGGCATAGAAACTTTCATTGAAACTGCGGGTACCGCTCCCTGGCATTTCACCGGAGAATTCGCCGGTACCTGTCTTGCAGGGTAGATACGTCGGAAGATTCATGTTCCATAAATTGTATTGCTTGTGTACAATTTCGTAAAAAGGAGTAATTCACTTATTTCAACTTTATTCGTAATTTATTTTAAAATTTTAATACTTGTAATACTTGTAACACCCTGTGGTAGGTTTGGTGTTAATTTACTCTATTATTTTTTCGGTAAAACATTATTATTATACATATTTAAAATTCTTTAGAAATAAACTTGCATTTTTTTCTTTTAAGCGCGATACTGAAGTTATTAACGCCACCCTAGCATAAATCTAATATGAAGAACTGAAAATTAACCCTGGTCGATCCAACACCGTGGAGACCTCAATCATTTTGCGTACTACTTTGATCATCAACTTGATTGATCAACATCAACATTTTTTGATCATCAACTTGAAGCATTTCTTGCTCGCAAAAATTGAAAGCTAGATGGCTTTCAAGTTCGGAAAGGGGCCTGCTACACCTTCAATATGTATCGTGATATTTGGATCGCGATCTATATTGAATATTGATGGATTACTTCGCGACTGCTAGACGTTCAATATATATTACGTCAATATTTATACGATGTTGTTAGTGTTTTCATAAGAAAAAATATTTAAAAAATTTATTTGTTTATTTTTTCGTACATTTTTTCATACAATTTCGGAAGAAAACCTATTGTTTTTGCTCCCACAGCAATTTATTATATGTATCCAATATTTGGACGTTATCAAAAAACCTTTGGCAGATGAGTTGCATAGCTCTGGCAAAGATTCTATTGTAATCAGTATAATTCATGTTCATTTATTAGAATAAAGTTAATTTTAAAATTTTAGCACTGTTGTATTTCACCAATTCGGACTTGTAAATCACAAAATATGATACACATATAATATTTATCTCGCGATCCACGATCCGCGATCTGGATTTCAAAATATTTAAATCTTTTGTGATATGGATCGTGATCCATCAATATTGCATGCTAAACGTTCAATAAATATCGCGATACAGGAAATATCACGATAAATACTGAACGTGTAGCACATATATCGTTGGCTCGACCAGGATTAGTTTTTGGAAGCGCGCGGAGAGTGGGAAAGTAAATAAGGGTGAGTGTGTGGCAATTTCTCTCCTGTGTTACGTCCGAGTTAGTGGCCTGCTACGCCCCTGCTATTTATCGTGATATTTTTATTTTATTTTAAATATTGATGGATTGCGGGTGAATACTTCGCAACTGCTAGAGGTTCAATATATATTACGTCAATATTTATAAATGAATATTTATATATTTAATATTTATAAATAAATATTTTGAAAATGTATATGTTTATTTTTTCGTAATTTTTTTTTTATAAAATGTTGGAAAAAGCCGAAGAAAATCATGTTTTTGCTCCCACAGAAATTCATCATATGGATCCAATATTTGGGTATTATCCAAAATAACCTTTGGGAGTGATATGGATCGTGATCCATCAATATTGCATGCTTAACGTTCAAGAAATATCGCGATACAGGAAATATCACGATAAATACTGAACGTGTAGCAGGCGCCTTAAACTTATTTCTAGTAATTATCAAAGATAGTGGGGTGGTAGCCCTATGATTGAATTATTTTGGCGGAAGATTTGTGTGCAAAGGTTTGAATGGTGGTCACATTTTCGCCATAGTAAACAGAAAAACTGATGGAAAAGTTGAAGTGTTGCAAACAAAGTCCTGAGGCCTGTTTAGGGCCAATGGAAGATATGTGGACGCCTTATAAACATTTAAATTCTGTAATTCAACGTAACCTGTGTAATCCTACAGATCAATCGTTGATAGAATTGGAGGTTCATTTTAAGAAATATAAACAAAGCTTTACGTCGTTGCTCCTGTATCCGGTAGGTTATAATTGATGGTATCTTTAAATATATTGCTATGGCAAATATTAAAATGTACGTCCATATAAATATAATTATATGTTTTAAATTATGCCCAAACACAAAATATTTACTATTTTACTTAATTTTCTTAAAAACACAAGCTATTATTATTTAGTTAAAAATTAACTATTTACAGTTTGTTTGCTAAACTAAATCGGTCACCGATATATATTTAAATAATAAATTTGAAATAAACATTACAGTCTTTACCAGTTATCTGTAATTAATACAGAGTTTAGCATAAACAATAAACCCAAAATAATTATCACATAATAATTAAAAAAAAACATTTATTTTTCAAAGTCTCGAAAGCGGTCATTTGACCGCTGTGGTAGGTTTGGTGTTAATTTACTCTATTATTTTTTCGGTAAAACATTATTATTATACATATTTTAAATTCTTTAGAAATAAGCTTGCATTTTTTTCTTTTGAGCGCGATACTGAAGTTATTAACGCCACCCTAGCGTAAATCTAATATGAAGAACTAAAAATTAACCCTGGTCGATCCAACACCGTGGAGACCTTAATCATTTTGCGTACTACTTTCTTAAAAAAAAAAAAAAACTTTTTGGGGATCAAGGACCTAACAATATGTTCCCATAGAAAGTGGCAGAGGCGATCATCAACTCTATAGGTTATATATGGCCAACAAAAAATTTAAAATATCTCAGAAATTAAAGAAAGTGTAAACAGGGCGATCCCTGTCTCTGTCTAAAAATTATTATTTCTAGCCATTCTAGATGCAGCCATATTCCTCACCACGGACAAAGTATGAGCATATATAGTATATACTATCCATGCAGATGTAGAGTGCTTGTTCATTATGAAATTCTGACAAATAAATTAATGCGTTAGACAATTATTTCTATAGAGAAATTAATAATGTATCTACAATATAAAATAAAATGTTTACTTTGTCAAAAAGCAGTTTCTCTTATAATAAAATTCTAATATGGGAAAACTAAAGTACACATAAAAACTAAACAAAAAATTGATATAACTCATTATAAGGACACTCATTTCTGCTGAAGCTCTTAAGCTGTTCACTTTTTACCGCAGTGATATAAATGAATATTTAGTCCTTAATCCCAAATAAACAATTTTAGTTCTGTCTTAGAAAGGTAAAATGTGTAAGTATATATGCAAATTATAAAGGAATTTATATCACATAAAAATGCGTCCGACTTATGTAGATGGTTTTGGTTTGCATGTAATTGGTAGTAAATGTTAGTACAATTTAGAAAGTATGTTAAATTAAACTAATATTATTTACACTACAATTTATTTGTTTTACATATTTTAAGCAAAAAAACGAAAAACATCGGCAACTATTGAAAAATGGTCTAATAGATGGTGTGTCGATATCAAAATATACTAGAACTGTAGCAATTTCCAAAGAATTGGTGGATGAAGCCATTATTATATCGGATATGTTCAATGTGGATGAAATCATGGCATTGGAATTACTTTGTACTGCACAGCGAGAAATGATAAAACACCCTGGGTTATCAAGAGGATTAGTTGCCGTTTTACTGTACTATGATGGTAAAAAGGCTTTGGTGAATTCTCTTAGAGATCTTTTTCAAGCAACTAATGGCATATCATGGATAACCGATATACCAAAAGAGGTGCGTTTATATATTTTTAATTTTAAAATAATGGTTTGATATTTCCTTATTATTTATTCGTAGATATCCAGTTTAATTACATCCTTTACACAAAACTTGGTTAATCAGTGCAACATCCTTGATAGAATAGTTGGACTATTAGATGATCTCGATATATCGAAAGAGGCAAGTAATTATTATAATCCTAATGAATTTCATCGACATTCAGTTATCACATTTCTTCAAATATTCGTCTATACATAACTATATGCAAATTTTAAGTAGAGTTGGTGGATAAATCTTGTATTATGTGTATTTTTGTTACATTTAACTTATTGGAATTAAATAAGTTAAAGTATAATATGAAGAAGTGCAGTTTTAGTCATCTAATCATGGTGATAAACATACAACATTTATAGAGGAAAATTGATTATAAGTCGATATTAAGTTTGTTACATATTACGGTTGCGGAACGATTCCCATATGAAATGTGGGCATTTATTACACTTTTGAGAGCAAATCTTGCAATCGTTTATAAAGTCGATCTCCTGTGTCTTCATTTTAATGCAAGTCTTCTTATCACAGTACATGATATTTATATAAATTTATTGCATAGCCCAAGTGTTTATAATTTGGAATATACGCTTCATTCTAAACTCTATTTTAATAGCACATTTAAAAAAGTATAATAATCTTTTACAAATGATGTACTAAAACATTTTATTATAAATTTTCTCCCGTACTAATTGTTTAAAACTTCAATAGTCGAAAATTTTATTATTAATAAAAAAAATTAAATTAAATAATTTCCTTTCTTCTAAAATCCTTATATTAGTAGAAAACTATACTAATATTTAAAAAAAAGATATTTTATAACAAACTATATTTTATGCTTTTTAGATAGTTATTTTAACGAAAAATCGAGCATTGGGCTCAAAAAAACATCAAAACCAAGTTCAGCAACTTTACAATGATATCCGAATGGGATTAGCGACCACATTATTTTATTGGTCAGCGCAAAGAGGCCTGCCAAAGGAAATTGTTGTTAAGCTAATTAAAAATATATCAAATTTTAGCCAAATTCAATCATCGGGAATAGTAGACGATATAACGCTAAAACTAATTTTTTCATTAATGTATGCGTGTGATACTAGTGTGTTGCTCAAATATGAAGCGCCGAACAATATTTGGCAGACCATTCCCATATTTTCTCAAGGAGATTTTTTACAAACAGTCTTTGACGCTTTAATTCCCACTCAACAAGATGGCCTAACAGGAATCATCAAGCTTGCCTTTGGGTTAGCCCTGACTGGTTTCCGACACGCATCTATGCAGGTATCGAATTCTTCATCGAAGATTATAACATATGACGAGCAACTCATTGATGCAGCTATCAGCAGCAAAGTTTTTAATTTTCTATACTACTATGTTTTAGAAAACAAAGATTTATATCGGTAAGAAATTGCTTGATTGATCAGTAAAGTATCTTATTAACATATTTTTATATTCAGTCATGAATTTTTCTATCGTCGTATTCATTTGCTATTAACGGACTTTATAGAGTTTATGCATTCCAAGGTAACAGAGTTACGAGGAAAGGCAGATGAAACTGCGAGAACTGTTATGGGTTTTTTAAAGGAAGGATTGGAGCCACCATTTAACTTAGATCATAGTTTTGAAATGCTGATGTTATGCATATCTAAGTTTTATAAAGATAATAGAGCAGGACTAGCGTTGTGTGTTGAATTTTGGGAACCACTCGATTCAACGTTCAGCTCTGTGAAAACCACCACACGCTCAGTTTCACTATTTAAATTTATTCGCCTAGCCGGAGAATTATTGCCGTCTACTTTGTTCGTATCGTATTTAAAAATGATTGCTGGTTTGACAAGTTGTGAAAAGTCAGCGCGAAATACATTCAATCTTTTGAAACAAGCGTCAGGGTTAACGGGAAGTACAACTCTATCTTGGGAACACTTTTTCGGATCGTTGATTCAATACTATTCGTAAGTAGACTAACATGTTAATTTCTTATACATATAAATCTTATAATAATATGCCTTCTACGTCTTGGAGTGCATGGTGAATATAACATTTCATCCGATATGTCTTGTGTTGTTTACTTTAAGAAATCTACGCCAGGAACATGGTATTGGCAGTGAAATATCTTACAAAACGCATTTGAACCGATCTATCAACCCTCAAGAGATTGAAGCTCTTCAGGCAGTACTCGAAGTGATAAAAGCCGTGGCTAACTACGATGAATTATCAAGAATTGCAATTTGTGAAAACCCAAATTGGGCGCCATTACAAATACTTTTAGGTAAATTTTATTGCATGCTACTTATAATATAATCATGCTAATTTTTATCTATCTGTGTTTATATGAATGATGCTACAGCTATATTAATTGATTTATATACATATTTCAGGTTTATTAAGTTGTCCGGTACCATTGGTGTTAAAGGGAAATATATTACAAACGTTGGCTGCGCTAGGCAAGTCTAAAGAAACAGCAACTATACTTTGGAACATCATTGAGACCTCCCAAATTATTCCAACAATTCCTGTAATAACTCCAAACAGTAAGTATTACACTAAATTTTTCAAATCACTAGCCGTTTGGTATTTACAATGTAATATCTAATAATATTGAGGCGGATTTTAACTAAAAACTGCGTCTAGTTTTATATACAACTACTTAACCGAATTAGTTTGTAATATACCAAGTAAAAATAATTAAACTTAAATATTGTTAAATGGTTTCATTTATTCTTAGTTTTTATTACGTTGTTTTCGTATTGAAAACAAATCAATCATAATTTTGATTGAGTTAGTAGTAGTAGTTATTGTAATTATATTTACATACAGATATAACATTCTTTTATTTAAAATTTGATTAATTTAATTTTGTATATCATTTCAAATATATTTGGTATTTTATTTGAAAGTGACTGAAAAAAAGAAACATTTATTCCTCACACTTAAATAATGACTTTTCAAAATGTGTTGCCAAAATATAAGTGCACAGTTAGAAAATATAACTTTGATATGTATTCATTTCGCTCCCTCTTATACTGTTTTATTTTTTCCTTCACGGAGGATTTCTTGTTTAATAGTTGTAAGACAGACAGCACTATTTGACTAAATTAAAAGGATGTCTGTTCTATTAATATCCGTAGGAAATTGGATATGTATACTAAATCGTAACTACAATATTATTGTATTTCATATTCTAGATACTTGCAACCTTCTAACAGAAATATCACAGAACGAATCTCGCCTCGAATGTTATCCCCTTTCTCAAGGGATATTAGACTTGATGTTTTCTTTACTAAAAGCTTTCATTCCTAAAAACTTGGGAGCCGACCATCGCAGGCCAGGACTACAACCTTATGTTACTTTTTTTGTTGAAGAAATTTTCTTCAAATTTTATGATCGGTAAGTGGGGCTATGTTAGTATTAGCTACATATACACATATTAGATTTGTTAATTAAAAAATATGTTCAATTGTAGGTAGTTTTCACTTGAAAAAAAAAATATATTTCTATGTTATATGATAAAACATGTATAGAAATTAAGATATAATATTTTTCACTTTTCTTCTTTTTAACAGACAATATAAAAATTTGACCGAGAAATGGGAAATATGTTTGAAATGTTTAAAAATATTAAATTATTTGGTTCAAACATATGAACCAACACCAAAAGATTTCGAAGAGCGCCAAGACCAAAGTTCACCAATGGGGTATTATATAATGCTGCAGCTACAAAAAAAATCTCACTTTTTAAACCTCCTTCTACTAATAATTGATGATGCTCGACAAAAGCTTGATGAATACGAACAATTTAATGAAAGAGAGATGCTTGAGGAAAGTGCTCTTCTTTGCCTCTTAATAATTGAAGAAGGATTAATTAAACAAAAAGAGTTTTTAAATTCTCACAATATTGCAAATACATCAAATATTATTTTTGGTTTAAACAAAATCATACTAGATGTCAATCCACGAAGTCAACGTCCGGACCATCTATTGAACATAACAAAATTTGTCATGTATTGCAATTGGTTACCAAATCACTCATTTGCAGCTGTAAATATTCTAAATATGGTTTCAAAAATGCCCAATATCTCAAGCCAAATCTTGGATGTATTTATTTCGAACGGGTATATATATGATGAAATTCGTCAAGGATTTGTTGATTGTCTAGATATGGATATAAATTCAACTAATTTCTACGAAAAATCCAACGAGCTGCAAAAACCTCATAAAATTTATTTAAAAATTAAAACATCAATATTAGGATTACTTCGAAATTGCATAACGCAACCATATCCAAATATTGGATATTATCTTCTCGGATTTGAATATACCACTGAAGCTATCGAAAAACGAAAACTTAATATTACAGATTCGACTAATCATTGTTTAAAAGCAATAATAGCTTTACTAGATGAACATGTAGAGGTAAGAGACTTTTTCTTTTTGATTAAGTTATACAGTAATTTCTCTAATTTATTTTATCATTTGGTAGGCAATGACAGCTTCAAACACCTATGATGCGGATTTGGAACAAATTAACAAGAGCTCATATTTCATCTTATATTTATTGTGCTCAAATACGCGAACGTCAGAAGGCATTTTACGATATTTGCGAGCATCAAACGACTTTATTTGTCGTCACTTGCACGAACTCCCATTTAAAAACATTAAATACTCCAATATTCTGTATCAGACAAGTTACTTGTTAGAATGCACTGCAATAGAGTTAAAATTAGCAAGTTCTTATTGTCAAATAAGTAGAGTTCAGCAAATTTGCGAAATATTACTGGGGACTGCTACTAACAAGACTGAAGATCAACTTTCTATTAATTCGACGCTATTCTTTTCACACTCATCTCCTGTTTTGAATGAGCATTTTATTAAACCGAAATCTGAAAGAGTGCCAAATTTTTTGCTTAGTAATATTCTGGATTGGTTAGAGTTTGAGGTAAAAGAATTAACTACCACTAAATGGGATTTCTTTGATATTTCCTTGTCTAAGCAAATATTCGATGAGTGTGAATCCATAACAGAAGAGGGTCACTCATTAATTAATTTACAAAAATTGCACAAAATTCTTCACGATGAACTTTGCAATGTACAAGGCACTATAGCTGGAGGGCAACGCAAGTTGATATTGCATGAAATTGAATCCATACTGATATATGCACTCAAAATAAATGAGATGAGGAATAAAAACAAGGGAACAATAAAAGTAATGGATGCGTGGGCACAGGTATGACGTTTATTTGTGTAATCAAATAAATGCGAATAATTATATTAAATTTTTAAAATCACTTTAGGTCTCTGAAATCATATTTATTTACGCATCGGAAAATACTTTACCATACTCCATCAAGCAAGAGCTTTTATTCGAAATGTTGCAAAAACTTCTTAACAAAGCTGTATCCATACAACCTCCATTGGAAATATCAATTCTAACATCAGAAGCCATTTTTATACTCATCGTCTGCTTACGACAATGTTTTTCTCGAAATCTAGAAAATATGGGTAAGTAGTAATTCAATAGATTTGTATCATTATTGACCGATATTGAAGTACATAGTATTTATAAGTTTATATTTTTATACTCTCATTATACTCTCGCAACAAAAGTTGCTAAAGAGAGTATTATAGTTTTGTTCACCTAACGGTTGTTTGTAAGTCATAAAACTAAACGAGTTAGATATAGGGTTATATATATCAAAATGATCAGGGTGACGAGACGAGTCAAAATCCGAATGTCTGTCTGTCCGTCCGTCCGTCCGTCCGTGCAACGGATAACTTGAGTAAAAATTGAGATTTCTTGATGAAACTTGGAACACACGTTCCTTGGGACCGTGAGAGGGTTGCTTTCGAAAATGGGCAAAATCGGACCACTGCCACGCCCACAAAATGGCGAAAACCGAAAACACATAAAGTGTCATAACTAAGCCATAAATAAAGTTATAAAAGTAAAATTTGGAATAGAGGTTCGCACTAGGAAGGGTCATATTTGGATGTAATTTTTTTGGGAAAGTGGGCGTGGCCCCGCCCCCAAATCGGTTATTTGTATATAACTCGCAAACCAATAAAGCTATATAAACCAAATTTTCTGTAGTCAGTTCTTTTACGTACCCCACCACACACCATGAAAATAGTTGAAATCGGATAATAACCACGCCCACCTCCCATACAAAGGTTAGGTTGAAACTTACTAAAAGTGAGTTAACTCAGTAACGAAAAACGCCAGAAACACTAAATTTCACATAAGAAATGGCAGATGGAAACTGCACTCAGATTTTTTTACAAAATGGAAAATGGGCGTGGCATCGCCCACTTATGGGTCAAAAACCATATCTCAGGAACTACTCGACCGATTTCAATGAAACTTGGTTTGTAATAGTTTTCTTACATCCCAATGATATGTTGTGAAAATAGGCCAAATCGCTTCACAACCACGCCAACTTCCTATATACCAGAACTTTGAAGACGATCAGAATCGTTAACTTTACAATATATAAAGGAAGCACTAGTGAAGATATCGGTGCAGAACTTTGCACAAATACTACCTTTATAGTGTGGAAGCCCCATTCTAAAAATCGCCGAAATCGGACCATAGGTTTTCAAGGCCCCATGTATCGAACATGAGGACCTCGGTGCTTCTAACCTAATATTAGGGTTTCCAACTTTCAATGGACTTTATACAATATATATGATGAATATGTGGGTCAAATTGTGTATTATATAATGTAAATAAAGTTAAATAAATAAATTGCGAGAGTATAAAATGTTCGGTTACACCCGAACTTAGCCTTTCCTTACTTGTTTTAGTTTAGTTTTTCTCTCTTAAATAACAAATCTAATTTGCTAACAAAATATAATCAAAGGCTACACACAACTACCGAAACATATGATACTTGGCCTCTGAATAAATTTAATACCCCACTTTTAACCTATAAAACCATAAACGAAATATAATAGGGGTATTCACACCACCTTTTTTTAATTCGTGTTAACAAATTATCGTTCTACCCAGTAACGAAGTAACAGTCTGACAAGCTTGATAATTTTTTCGTTACTTATTAACATCAAACTCAACTCAAAAACTCAAAAGCTATTTGTTTTGCGTCATTTCCTTAAAATTTCATTTCATTTTTGTTTCAAATTTCAAAATTTACCATACACAGAGAAAAGGCAAAAATATGTTTATGTTTTAACGAAGTATCACTAACGATTACCCCCAATATTGACATATTTTTTTTTTAATTATCCGTTCCAGTAAACTAAAATTTTCAACATAACATTGGGTTTAATAACCGAGAATTGAGAGTTTTCTTTTTACCACGAATATACTTATAAAACAGATGGGAATTATCAAACTTTCTGTACATGCAATTAATTTCCTAATTTTATCAATATTCAATAATTTAAAAATATTGTTAAGTAAATCAAAGCTATAAATTATACATAAAATCTTATTCTAAGCAAATATAAATGTATCAAATTGTAAAATTACAGGAAATGATAAAACTAACGCAACGTACTACGGAAATGTGAAAAATGTTAATATTGTGAGCTCGGATTCAAATATATTAAATCTAAAATCAATATTGAAACGACTTTTAGAGTGGATAGTAGTTAGTGATGTTAAGTCTCAAAAGCTTCGAATTAACTTGTATGCTGCAATACTGAGCTGCCTCCGAATGTTGAATGGACATCTATTAGAAAACATAACATCTCGTAGTAATGAAACGTATGTATTAAAAGAATATATGTCCTTCATTTTACCATTTAAAGTAGATTCATGATAAATCTTTTTTTATTTTTTTTTTTTTTGTATTAAACAAGATTTTTATTTAAATGTGATTAATTTAATTGTGCAACAAATTTATAAGTATTTAATATGTAACCGAAATGTGATATGTGGGTCATTTACATTTTTAAAACGGCGTATAGAAAGATTATTTTATGTTGTCCATAAACTTTTTCATAATTTTTTTGTTTTTAATAACTTAGATGGGCCTTCCCATATTTATTTTTTGTTGTTACCAATATATTTCTTTTTAATTACAGTTTTTCTTTATTGTTACAATATTTGTAGAGCTTCATTATATTAATAATATGTATATGTAATAATAATGTTTTCTATTTCAGATTCGTTTCGCGGTTAGATAAAAAGATGACAGCTTCAGTTAACTCAGTTGGAAGTCAGGTTCCAGTCGAATTATTTTCTTCATTTGGAGACAAATTAATTGATATAATGTGTCGTGATTGTGTTATTGGGCATGATGTGTGTAAAATGCTTGCCATGTCGTGTTTTGTTTCAGCTTTAGAATTTAATAACATTCCAAGTGTTCTGCAATTGTTTGCAAATAGGGGTTACTTAGCCAATGTCATCGAAAACCTAGAAAAATCCGATCAGGATTTATGTCTTATCGTAAGTGATTCAATTAAAAATATAAAAGCATTATATGTCTACGAATCACATATGGCGCTTCTGTTAAGATTTGCTAATTGTTCTATGGGTGCGGAAATGCTGCTCTCAGCTAAACTGTTAAGCGTTCTTTCAAAGATGAGAGTATTTGATTTGCATCCAAATTTTCAAGGCTGTGTAAGTAGTTATAATACCGTACCGGAGTTTCTGCCTGCTGTGGATAACCGCTTTCGCCAGATATTTTTCCCAGCCATACAGTTATGTAATGCTATTATAACGACTCTTGGGATGGACAACTTATCAGCTATCTCCCAGATATCAAACTTTTTATTTTCTCATTTTGAAATCATCGAGTTTATTCTAAGAACCGGCTTATCCCATTCGGATGTGGGCATTATGAATGAACTTTCTGTGGTTACCGGTATTATTGCCCGAGTTATGCGAAAGGTACAGTATTTTGCACGTACAATTTTGGCTGCTGATTTATATAGCCTTTGGGTTTTTTCAGGATATATACTTACCAGATGATGTAAAAACGAATCAACACAAAATCTACTCTCACAAAATTAATAGATATATGCTGCATATTTTCTGTTATTTTGTATTAAACAACGATATTTTGAAGCGAAACACAAAACTGGATGTTCAAATTAACGAGTTTTCTGAACCTAATTGCATAAAATATTTTGTCGACATCGCCGCAAATGTTACAATTTTCTTCCGCTACAAATTTACAAATACTATAAACTTGAATGATATTCTATTTACACCGAAGAAAAATACTTCTCTTAAAAGGTAAGTAATTAAACATTTATATGCACATTTCTTTGTTATTCTCTTTTGTGATGTCGTTAACTATTACACCCAACCAATGATTCGATGTAAATTATAAATTTTTTTTTCAGAATGGATAAATTGGAAAGAAGTGCAAATGAATCGCTAGACTTTACGACAGTATTGAATCACTTACAAGGATCCGTAGAATATCTAGAGATGCAAAAACGAGTAACTGATAATATAGTTTCGCACAGATCTTACATGGCTGACGCTAGCATTGATAACTCTGGTAAGTTGATAGCAGTTGTTACGTAATATATCTGAGTGTTAATTTAAACTATAATTTTTTGTGACACTTTGACTTTCAAGTTTATTATATAAAAAAGTAGCAAAGATATAATATTATAATTATCATAGAACACATATTTTTATACTCTCGCAACAAAATGGTCTAAGAGACTATAATAGTTATGTTCACATAACGGATGCTTGTAAGTCCTGAAACTAACCGCATTAGATATAAGGTTACATTATATATACAAAGTGATCAGGGTGACGAGTAAAGTGCAAATCAGGATGCCTGCCTGTCTGTCCGTGCAAGCTGTTACTTGAGTAAAAATCGGAACACTGCCACGCCCACAAAATGGCGATAACCGAAATCCTATAAAGAGCTATAACTAAGCCATACATTAAGCTATGAAAGTGAAATTTGGTAAAAAGGATTGTTCTAGGAAGGGGCATATTTGGATGGGAAACAGGGCATGACCCCGCCGCTACTAAGTTTTTGGTACATATCTCGTAAACTACTAAAGGAGTCGTTTTCTTCAGGCGTTTCTTTATACAGTCCAAAAATGGAGGAAATCGGATTATAACCAATGCTTTAATTCAGTAACGAAAACCAACAGAAACTTTAAATTTTATTATAAAGAAGCTCTAGAAGAACTGCACTCAAAATGGTGTAAAAAAGTTTAAATGGGTATGGTTTCGCCCACTTATGCGTAAAAAACCATATCTTCGAAACTACTCGATCAACTCGATGAAATTCGGTTCATAATATCTCTTGACTTCCCAATGATATGTTATGAAAATAGTCCAAATCGGCTCACAACCACGCCTACTTCCCATATACAAGAACTTTGAATTCGATCTGAATCGTTAACTTGACGAGATATAAAGTAAGCACTAGTGAAGATATCGGAACTTTGCCCAGATACTACATTTATATTGTGGCATTGCTCTTCTAAAAATCGCCAAAATCGGACCATAAGTATTCAAGGCCCCATATATCGAATATGAGAACCTCAGAGATTCGAATAAATGTTTTACCGAAAATATAGGAAAGTCTCTCAGATATCTTGAAGAAAATAATACTTTTCTTTTAATAATATGTCGCCGTGCCACAAATTAGTGAAATCGGGTCATAACTTCCCCTAACTCCTATATACCTGATATTTTTCTTCTTGACTGGCGTTGACAGCGCGACACGCATCTCCCCTTTTGACAGTTTAGCGCCAATTGGTAATACTAAGTGAAGATAGGTCCTTCTCCACCTGGTCCTTCCATCGTATTGGAGGCCTCGCTCTTCCTCGGCTTCCACCAGCGGGTACTGCATCGAACACTTTCAGAGCTGCAGCACTTTCGTCCTACTGTCCACTGTCTTTTTATGCGCTGTCGTCGA
The DNA here is from genome assembly GCA_031772095.1 of Zeugodacus tau. Lineage (NCBI taxonomy): Eukaryota > Metazoa > Arthropoda > Insecta > Diptera > Tephritidae > Zeugodacus > Zeugodacus tau. The sequence continues at coordinate 19,912,444 of CM062650.1, read as the reverse complement.
ATAACACATACAGCACATCATTCCATCTTCTGCGGCCGTTACCAATGTTTAAGGGACCATAAATCTTTCGCAAAATCTTTCTCTCGAAAGTTCCTAGTGCCGTCTCATCGGATTTTGACATCGTCCACGCTTCTGCACCATAAAGTCGGACGGGAATGATGAAGGACTTGTAGAGTTTAGTTTTGGTTTGTCGAGAGAGGACTTTACTTTTCAATTGCCTACTCAGTCCATAGTAGCACCCGTTAGCAAGAGTGATTCTGTTAGATTTCAAGACTGACATTATTATTGGTGTTGATGCTGCTGCCTAGGTATACGAAATTATCTACAAGTTCAAAGATATGACTGTCAACAGTGACGTGGGAGCCAAGCTGCGAATGCGTTGACTGTTTGTTTGATGACATAAGATATTTCGTCTTGTCCTCTTTCACCACGAGACCCATACGCTTCGCTTTCTTATCCAGTCTGGAGAAAGCAGAACTAACGGCGCGGATGTTGTTTCCATTGATATCGATATCATTGGCGTACGCCAGCTGCACACTCTATATATAAAATTGTACCTTCTCTATTTAGCTCTGCAGCTCATATTATTTTCTCCAGCATCAGGTTAAGAAGTCACACGAGAGTGAGTCACCTTGTCTGAAACCTCGTTTGGTATCAAACCGCTCGGAGAGGTCCTCACCGATCCTATCAGAGCTTTTGGTGTTGCTCAACGTCAGCTTACACAGCCGTATTAATTGTGCAGGGATACCATATTCAGACATCAGTGTTCCCTCCACAAACTCAATATACTCTGGTAATCAACAACTAGATCACCTCTGGGGTCCTACAGGAGTGCGCTCCGGTCTTAAAATCATTACTCCTGTCGGCCAGCTTGTCAAGCTCTTCATACTCATGCATTTCAGCCTTTTTCTTTTTTTGGTGCCAACGAAGTCGATCAGCCTCAAACCGTTGGCGATATTTCATCATGGAGGCTGAATTTTCCAACTGTTGTGCCAAAAACACCTTTTTTACCCACCCTAGCGTTGAAATCATCGTCCTTCTCTTCCGTTGGGGCGTGGGCGCATATAAGCGCTATATTAAAGAACCTCGCTTTTATGCGGATTGTGGCTAGACGTTCATCCACCGTGGGCAGAGGCACCGTCCCAATTAACGGTTTGGACATTCCATGTGCATTCCCTTAAATCATGATCCTTAAAACGTTTGCAGGGGTCATCAAAAGGGGGTTTCTCATCCGTACGCACATTCGCAGAAGAGGATTCGCCTTCTCACTTTAGCTCGCCTCCAAACGGCTGTTTGTTGGCTACCCAGAAGATACTTGGTCTAAAACCGGAAGTCGTGAGCTGCTTGAACCATGTGGAGAAAAATCGTTTCTGGCCACTCCCAAGTGAATGGCAATCAAAAACTTTCCTCACTTACGTGAACTTCTACAGATGATCCCATCCTCCTATATATGATGTATATAATGCATATTTTCGAATCATTAATATTTTTTCTATAAATTCAATTTCAGCTCGCCTTTCCGACGCCGAATGGATTAAGCAATATGAAAATAGACAAAAAGAGCTATCGTTATACGTTTTTATAATCGAACAAACATTGTATTTATTATGGTTACATTTGGACTTTTACGTTAGATCGACTTCTAGTGCAACTGGGCAGGGTTTGACACCCGCTATCGAAGGTAATGATAATGTAATTCTAGACAAATATGAAAAATACCAAGTTTGTGTAGTATGATATTGTTATGCAAGTGATTACTGAATTACTACATTTACAGAATACCTTCCAAATGCCACAACCATGGAGGATTTCGGAATATTAAAACAGAATATGATTTCAGTCTTTACTGAGACATTTTGCAACCATCTCTCATCGGCTTCTGGATCAGATTCTGCAAACTATTTTAACTGCACTTTGATCCGTCGAATAAAGTCATTAATTCAGCTTCTTCCAGGTGTTTAAAGTAAGATATCGTACAACTTAAGAACCCATGTATGGAAAAATTAAATAAATGACTGAAAATTAAGTTGAAATTAGTATAGGGTTATTTTGGTAATGCAAACTGAACATTATGTTTAATGCAATCTGTTCAAAAAAGCAAAACTAGCATCTGCCGTCAGAAATGAAAATTCGAATAATGATGCTGATGCGTAAAACAGTGCAAATTTTGCAGCGGAAAGAGTAGTTGCAGAAAATATTTAAAAGATAACATTTAATTAAAGAAGCTATTTTGTCATTTGGTCGCGCTCTCATTGATTCGGCTATAACCGGTTCAACGCCAATCACATACATACATTTTGTCATTTAAGTAACAAGTTGTATATAATTTAATGAACTTTTTTTTAAGTTATACTTCTTATACGAGTTCGGAACAGTTGCGATAATTGTTGCGCAACAGCAACATTATGCATAAACATTCATATGTATATGTTTATATGTCATTGAACAAACACACAAACTTACATTTTTATCTGCGTGCACGTAGGTTTGTCAACCACCAAAAATCAAAAGCAATGTTCTACAAAAACAACAAGCGCCAAACATTTATGTCGCATGCTCATACATATTTACTACAAGCCGATTTTCTACCAACAACGCAATGTAGCGTCGCGCAGGCGGCCATCAATTTTTCGACACATCGAATTTTACAGAGTCGTTTCAAGCGATCCCTCCGTAATTATAAATGCGCAACATATGTATTGGATAGTATTGACTTACTATTAGCAAATATAAATAATTAAATGTATTTAAATATTCTACTAATATATGATGCCAAATATTAATGTACTACAATTGATTTTAGTAAGAATCAAGACATAAAACAATCCAAAATAATATGAGTTGGGTACATGGACCTCTTTGCCTGCGAAAACGCGACACTGATTACAAGTCTGTGACAAAAAAAAACTATTTGCGGTCATTTGTTGTCCGTGGCAACGAAGATTTTACAAGAAATGTACTACAAAACATACATATGTACATGTTTATATGTCATTGCACAAACACACAAACTTGCATTTGTATATGCGTGCACTTAAGTTTGTCAACCACCAAATTTACATTATCCCAGTGAACAAACAGAAAAAATTTTATCATGGTCGCGCTTTGCGAGATGAAATGATAAAATTACGTCGAAATCCAATTGTCACCTTAGAAAAAGAATTATTCGAGTTTCTTAGCACAAGAAAAGGTTTATCAATAATATCATTCAATTGTCAAAGTCTTCGTGCTCATGTTGATGATTTCTCAGATAGAGTGTTTAAACAGTCAAACATCTTGATGTTATCAGAAACATTTATGAACGACAACGACCTTCTGTATCCCTACCAAATTTTGATTTCGCTGTAAGATTTCAACGAAATGAAACAAGAAATTCAGGCGTTGCTATTTATCACAATGAACAAGACAAATGTCATATTCTTCTTCCTCATTTAGATATAAAGACTCCGTACGCCAGTGATGCTGATGTGACGATATCAACATCAACAAGAATTGGCAATTTGTGTGCAGTAGAATGCAAAATGAACCCTTGCGATAATCATAATAATAAAAAATTGAATTTAATTGCCATTTATATATCACCAAATTCATCGATGAGAGATATAAAATTGTTCATCGGTAAAGCTTTATTACCGTTGTCAACTGCTGGTTCGCAAGCTTTTGCAGATAGTTATTATCGGAGAACCAGTAGAGTATAGCGAACAACCGGTACTCATTGCGGGAGATTTTAATATAAATTTCTCATTGCCAGAAGCTGAACCATTACTGGCATTCCTCAGAGAGAAATTTTCATTAGAAATGATTAATGGAAGAAATGATCCTACGACAAAAGGAGGTACGACTATTGATACGGTATTCGCGAGAAATATAGATAAAATAAGTGTAAGACATTTCATATCGTATTTTAGTTATCATAATCAAATTGTAAATATTATAGATATCAATCCGTCAGAACCCAGAAATGATAATTGATTTGGACTTTGGTTTATAAAATGTGCATAATAAATTTATAAAATGTGAATTTAAGAAAGTGTCTAGTTTTCTTTTATACAAAATGATATGCATTTCTTGCAATATCACTAAGAAGTATAACTTCATCCGCGCGTAGGGACTCCACGCACTCTTTTTTTTTGATAATTGAGTTTTTGTCAAATTTAATAAAATACCCTTTATTAATTTTCACTCATCACAAATGTTCATAAATGCAATTGTTTCGTTGAGCAGTTTTGAATAAGTGTCGCAACAGCATCAGCCGGCATAACATCGCTGGGTAAACTACGTAAAGTTAAATATGAAAATGTGATGAGTTTTAAAAAATAAAAGTGGATTACAAATTTTACGTTTTTTTAGTTTCATCGCAATAGAAATATAAAATCGTAGTGTCCAGTTTTTATAGTTGCCAATCATTTACGTAATTGGAGTGTAACTAACCGATGTGATTTAAATAAAGTGGTTAAGTATAAAAAAGTCTAACAGCCGGTTTCACAAAATTTTTTAATTGAAAATTATAAGCTCCATTTAATTTAAATTTTTATTTAACATTGCACTTAAGTTTCCTGCGTTTCACCATTATTGACATTTGGCATCCAAAAAATTAGAAGGCAGGGATGTTACTAAGAATAACAGCTGATTTATGTAAACAAATAAATTGTATTTGTTTGTCAAAATGGGAAACAAATTGGAATTAGCTGAAAGAAAAGCGTACATATGACAGTATTTAAATAACCGTGACCATTTAAATAAAAATTAAGTCAAATGGTGAAACTGAAATTAATTATTTTTCACTTAAATTTGTTTCGTGAAACCGGCTGTAAGTGTAATGGAAACATTCGGCCCTATTCCCGTTGTCGTTGTCGTTTTAATAGTCGTCGTCGTTTCGTTCGTAAATTGGTATTCTTGAAGTATATCGTAACGCCTAAGAAAAGTTATCGAAATTTGTCTACATATTTTATATAGTACACTTTAAGGCGCTCTTTTCCCATATAAAAATTTCTTTCTTATGTAACGAAACACATTTTTAAAGCAGTCCTTAATGAATTTTATGCTATTCTCTATTGACTCTAAACAACGGTATCACTTGTAGTTGTTGCGCTTACATTTATCTGCCCAACAATTTTAGTCTTCCATCTTTATTTGATTTTTTTAATTGGTGATATGTTGGAAAGTTGGGTATATGAGTTCTGGCGTGTATACCACAAGAAGTAGTGGTGACATTTGCGTCTTCCAAACTCTCATCTAATATATACGATATGCTCCTCGCTTCCGGCTAATCCGCCTATTCTACAGCTAATTACTGAAACGCATAAAATTCGCAATAACTTCCAAAGGAGACAGTGGTATCTGTTTATTAACTCCTCCTCTTATTGCTCTAGCTTCGGAATTGTTGTGTACCATTTTTTCTTCGTTAATTTTAAGACCTTTCATATCTTAAATATATACTTAGATATAAAAATGCAATTTTATTAATGCCAACTATCTCGGACGCGAGAGGGCGGGCGAATGGATTTATTTATAATTTTTTTTTAAATATCTCTCCCAAAAAATCAAAATTTAAAAGATTTATCCCTTTCCTAAAGTCCTTGGCATATGCAGGTATTTTTCCATTTCAGAAATTATAATTTCAAATTGTTTCCGATTTGGAATTTACATCTTCACTTCAAATATTCCTTCAAACAACCGCGTCGTTTCTATGTCGCTCTCAATTATAGCAACAACAAAAAACGACTGCTTCTATGTCGTTTCAAATTGGGGAATCTCAATTTATTTTCGATAAATGTCGTTAACGCCAACAGGAATGCCAAATAGGCGTTCATGTTAATTGCGGAAACAGATTCAAAGTAATTTTTTTAAAGTGTTACCAAAAATCTGCTATAATTTTCAATGGTCAAGTGTTGGATTGCTGAATGTCGACATAACTACAAATGATGCAGCCTTTCAGAAATGGCACATGAGGATGCAATGCCAGCAAATTGTTTTTTTTTTTTGGTATCGTAAAATTAAATTCAGGGAGTGTGTTAACATCTTTTACAGCTCAAAGAAGCGTGTAGGTCATATGAATTGTGAATTTTTACCAATGAAAAAACACGATACGTTCCACTATTGTATAATTTAATCAGGACATACTTGTAAATGTTGATCCCCCTTAAAAAATCTGTCAAACGATTTTATGCCACTATTACGATTTGTAACCAAACTGCAACTTTTTTGTAGTATTACCGTTTACAACACCTGGTACACACGGTAATACCAAAAACCAACAACGGCTATCAAGTAGTTGTAGTTGAACTTTCGTGCTGTTGATTTTAAAATTTTTAACAGAAAATGGAAGGCGGCTAAATAAAATAATTATACTCCCGCAACAAAGTTGCTAAGAGAGTATAATAATTTGGTTCACGTAAACTTGAGTAAAAATTAAAATATCTTGATATAGATATAGGGTTACATATACTAAAGTGATCAGGGTGAGGAGTGGTGTTCAAATCCGGATGTCTGTCAGACCGTCCGTCTGTCCGTGTAAGTGATAACTTGAGTAAAATTCAGATATCTTGATTAAACTTGGCACCATAGGAATGTTGCTTTCGTAGATGGACAAAATCGGACCACTACCACGCCCACACAATGGTGAAATGGTGAAAACCAAAAACATAAAGTGCCATAACTAAGCCATAAAAAAAGGTATGAAAGTAAAATGTGGTACAAAGGATCGCACTATGAAAGGGCATATTTGGATGTAATTTTTTTGAATAAATGGGCGTGGCCCGTCCCCCTACTAAGGTTTTTGTACATATCTCGTAAACTACTCAAACTATATCAACCAAACCAACCTAGAGTCATTTCTTTTAGGTACTACCTTATACAGTCCAAAAATAGAGTAAATCGGATTTTAAGCTCGCCCACCTCCCATACAAAGATTATGTTGAATACTACTAAAAATGCTTTAATTCAGTTAGCGAAAACCCAAGATACCTTAAATTTCATTATAAAGAAGGTACGGAAGAGTTGCACTCAAATTAGTATACAAAATGTTTAAATGGGTTTGGCTCCGCCCACTTATATGTCAAAAACCATATCTCCGAAACTACTCGACAAATTTCAATGGCCAAATTGGTTCATAACCGCGCCTACTTCCTGTATACCAGAACATTGAAGTCGATCTGAATCGTTTACTTTATAATATATAAAGGAATCACTAGTGAACAACATAAACTGCATTTATAGTTTGGTATCGCTAAAAAATTCTAAAAATCGTGGAAATCGGACCATAAGTTTTCATGGCCCCATATATCGAACATGAGGACCTCAGTGGTTCTAATGTTTTTTTTTTTAGGAAAATATAGGTAAGTCTCAGATATTTTGAAGAAATTCAATTTTTTATGATATGTCTCGGTGCCAAAAATGCGTGAAATCGGGTCATAACTTCGCCTAACTCCCATATACCTAATATTAGGGTTAAAAATATTAAATAAATCAAACTGAGGGTTTATGAGAGTAACGCGAACATGATGAATCCGTAGGACCTACTACTCCTGTAAATGTACTTTTACTAAAAAACCCTCTTCAATCACTTCGCTGTAAATCGTTTTTCCTTAATATTTAAAACCTCTTTCTTTTCAGTTTTCATTAGATTTATGATAATTACCGTCAGCAAAGACACGGAGAGTGGCGCATAATTTCAATGACTACTGTCAATGCTCCACGTTTGTGGAAATATTCCTTCGACGAATTAAAAAAAAAAATAATATTTGGTTATTTAAACGAAAATAACTTCTGAATCTGCAATAACTATTATTAAATACCACAATAGCCCCTACAACATTGGCATACTTGGTGCTTGGAAGTTCCAATGGAATCAAATGATCACAAAGCTTTTTTTGTATTTTGCAACACATCAGTTTTGGCCATAATATTTTCATCGTTTTAATACATGTCATTTTAATATTTATTCTTATTTTTATAAAAAAAAAATAACTTCAATTAAATTTTTAAAATTTTCTTTTAAAACGTATCAGCTGGTTAATTTTCTATCAATTCTTTACATTTGTATGTTAGCAACGCGAATCAAGCTTTAAGGCAGTAGTCTGCCTTACAGGCTTCAAAAAATCGATTATTTGTTTTGTTTTAAATCTCTTCCAAAACTATCCAAGAATATGTCTTTAAAATTCCTGCGGACAATTCGAAAAATTTTCGAAGCTAGAGCAGTTTTAGTGTCCGAGCGTCGAGCAGGTGCGAATAGATACTGAAAACTTTAAAGGGCGTTTTCTCGAGTTTTCATTTTCACAAGTGTTAGAAAACGGTGCCGGCGATAGCAAAAATAATATATATCTCCGATCGAAAAAAACCAAAGTGATCTAGCTTCAGTATTAAATTATCTTCTATTTGAACTAGACTAAAGTAGTTGAAGTTGGACTACTACTACTACTTGTTTTGCAACTTAAAGTCAATTTTTTTTCTTAAAAAAGTGAATTTTTTTTTTTAAACTTCGAAAAAATTTGGAATTTTATAATTTCTTCGGTATTTGTTTAGTTCATAAAGAAAAGAAACTTATAAAAATTAAACAAAAATGTGGTTCGACTGTTTCAGATACATCGCCTCCATCACCGGCACCGATTTACAAGTGCAGACTCCAGGCGCTCCAGAAAAATACTTACAACTTTGAAATAATTTCAATAAATATTGTTTTTTAAGCCTTAAATATAGTACACTAACGTCTTAAAATTCCGTTTACCGCAATCATTTCCTTCCCTTTCAGAAAAAAATTGCTATAAAAACGCTTTTTTCGGCTTCTAAAGCAGAATTTTATACTTTTCAGTAATTAGCTGTAGAAAAGGCGGATTAGCCGGAAGCGAGGAGCATGTCGTATATATTAGAAGAAAGTTTGGAGGACGCAGATGTCACCACTACTTCTTGTGGTATACACGCCAGAAATTGTTGGGCAGATAAATGTAAATGTAACAACTACATGTGATACCGTTGTTTGGAGTCAGTAGAGTATAGCATAAAATCCATTAAGGACTGCTTTAAAGATGTGTCTCGTTACATAGGAAAGAAGTTTTTATTGAAAAAAAGAGCGCTTTAAAGTATACTATATAAAATATGTATAAAAATTTCGATAACTTTTCTTTGGCGTTACGATATACTTCAAGAAAACGAATTTAGGAACGAAACGACGATTATAACGATGACGACAACGGGAATAGGGCCGATTATTTTTACTATACTCCCTGAATGGGAATAGGCAACATGAAGTTCTGTCAAATGAAAACGGAAATGCTATGAACAGTGAAACAAATTGAATATGAAATAGATTACATTAGTTAACAATATTTAAGTAAATCATATTTTTAACTAAAGTGATATTTACGGAATACTCTTATGAAAACACATTTGTATCATATTTAAATAAATGTTTTTCACTTTACGTCAACCTAAAAATAAAAAAAAATTTAGTGAATGATTAAAAAAATGTATGTTTACGATATTTTCATCAAAATTTTTTTTATTTCGAAAATGATTATTGCTTTTATTGTACATTAACATTAATTAAACACTAACCTTGACTTCAACTCTGTTTTTTGTTTTATTGCTTTGTACTACCGTGCAATTTGTCAGTTTTTCTTTTGTTATTTGTTTTGCTTGCGTGTTTAGGGGTCTTTATTGCGTCACTTAACAGGAAATTAAAACCAAAAAAAGCTAACTGTAAACGAATGGCGTAATCTTGTATTCTATCATTCTTGGGCCTCAACAACCGCCCTGTTATAGCAAGCGAATGGGGCTTGTAGTGAACGAGGACAAAACGAACTATCTCCTGTCATCAAATAAACAGTCATCACATTCACGACTTGGCTACCACGTAATTTTTTACAGTCAAAACATTGAAGTAGTAGACAATTAAGGTTCAAAGCAGAATCAATATTGCCAACAAGTGATACTTTGGACTGAGTAGGGAACTAAAAACGTTTTGCGGAAGATGTGTGTTCCTTTGCGAATACCGCAGTCGATGGAATGATGAGCTGTACGAGCTATACGGCGACATTGACATAGTCCAAAAAGTCAAGAAACTAGCCGCGAATAAAATAAGATCGTCCATATCAAAATCAGCTAATTCAGATACGAATAAGTCATTAAACTTGGCTCTATAGCATTCTCCATTGACTATAAAATTATGACCGACAGTTTTGTTTATTAACGTACCCATTCAACCAAAAGTAAGCTTCACCGAATATTGGTCGCAGCTTGTGATCCGAACCATCATTTTGGCAAGGCAAAGTGCTGAAGTTAGCAGCAAGTAGCAATTTGCGACACTGTCATTATAGTATTTTATTACTTACTTCACTTTTTAAATTCTGAAATATATTTAATTATTTTGTTTTTATATTCATATATTAATTTTATTTATTAAAATTCGGATTGAAAAGTTTTATGCTGGAGAGTATTTAAAAATTAAATGTTTAATTGCTTTAGGTTTATGCCAATTATAATAATTTATAAACAAAAACTTTGTTTTTTTTTAAGAATTTCTTAAGTAAAAAAAAAAAGCCGGTTGAATAGCACTTAAATAAATATTAGATTATGCGTTTTTTCATTATTGTTTCGTCTGTGTATTCAATGTTATTGTGGTAGTATTTGTTATTTATTGCTGAGTTAAGTACAAGTGTATAATACGATTCAATTATTTCTTAAATATTTTATTCAAATAAATACTGGGTTGCTAATTAAAAAAAAAACAACAATAATTGTGGTTATACACACATATGTATTTATTATGAATATTTCAAAATGCAGTTGTTTGCTGCCTTTACCACTTTTCAAGAAAGTTGAAACCCCTAAATATTTTCGTTATCTTAATATATAAAAATCACGTGTCACATTGTTTGTTTTCGATGGACTCCTAAACTACTGAACCGATTTTAATGAAATTTTTAACACTGTGTGCAGTTTGGTCCAACTTGAAAGATAGGATAGTTTATAACTCTCCTTATAGTCGCATTATTTATTTATTGCAAATTATTTGTTTATTATTAGCAAAGAGCTATCCACCAGTTGGTGGCGCTAAGTACGCTATGTAACAGTAGATGGCGCTATATTTCTTTTTAAATGTTCATGGATTTAGGCTGTCATAACAAAAGCTGCCACTTGCTAAAAACATTAAATGAAAATGCGTTGTTTGAAGTTTATATTATTTGTGGTAAAGTTATACGAATCTATGACTTCCAATATTCTAAATTTAAGAAAAAATCACATACAATCCGTGAAATAAATAAAGTAATGTACATATGTATGGTCAGACAAATAAGCAATGAACAGAGTTCAAAAAGCGTTTTAACTATTTCAAATAAAAATTGGGCGGGGCGAAGTTCGCCGGGTCAGCTAGTATAGTTTATATGTTTTTTTGAATGAATCATCTGTGGGTGCTCTTATGTAACATTTTTTGTACATATGCATTATTTTATGTAATACAGTGGAACTTTCATAACTCAAACTTCTATAACTCAAAGATCTCCATAACTCGAACTTGTGAACTCGCAATAGCGTTTAGAAATCAAACTTCATACTCATTTCTTTCCATAACTCGAACTCTTAATTTGGTAATATAAGTCAAATTTCATAAAAATTTCCTTCCATAAATCGAACTTTTCGACCAGGCAGGATTTTAAAAGAGTCCATCTAAATCGTATGGAGACAAAAAAACTATGATATTACGCTTATGGGTTGCATAAATCATGTAACAAACATGGGATACATTCGTCAAGAACCAACCAACAGCAAACTGCAACAAACAAAATTACAGAATACCTAATTTAATGCATGTACATGCGACGTAAATAAATAAAACTGTGTATAAATCAATATTTTAAAGCTTTTTTTAAATTTTGTATGTTTTAATTAAAATTCTATAACTCGAAGTTTTTTTGTGGATTATGGTGATTCGAGTTAGTGAATTTTGTATTTTTTTATAGCTTCATGAAATGTATTCACTTTATTCTGCATCATTGAATTTTTACATTTATTTAATAGCTGTAGTTTATATGTACATATATGATATGTTGCGTTTACTCAAATTTATATATTTTTTTCCTTTTTAATTTAAATTGAAAAGGAGAAAATAGGACCAATAGGACTAAAAAACCGCTGATGCGCCTAATTGCATACTTCAGGGGTGGTGAGGAAACGATAAAGCTTTTCAAATATAATTAGTTGCAAGTAATTTAAGAAAAACTAACAAAATTTCATTTCTTTTTTTAATTTTACGGCTGTCAAATGTGACAAGTGTGGTCAAGAATAACACACTACCGAGAAATCCTTGTATCAGAGCTGTATTTTATACAAAAACAAACCGCACATATACAATATCTGATCTAATATGCTTATCAATATATTATTATTTCTGGGTGAGTCAGTTTCAGTGAAAAAAAAGAGTACAAAAAATCAGGTTTAAAACAATTAGTCTTTATTGACATAATTCAAAATGTGTACAGTAATTAATGTAAATTATATATCAATATCCACACGATGTGCATAATGCATTTGCATTATTTATTACGATCAAATTCCAGTTCTAATCCTAGGAAATACACTTGTTATTTCGCAAATTATTTTTCGAATTGCTTTCAATCAGATATCATCGGCTTTAAACCTTGTTTCTCTTTCTCCTTATCACGTTCGTTGCGTGACTCTGCTTGTCCTAGCAAAATAGCTGGATTAGGTTGACCCTGATGTGTTTTTTGTTTCAACATGGTCCAATCATATACATAATCATAGTGGTGATTCAATGTTCTGAAAAGGATTCTGAAAAGAAAGGGAATTATGTATCAAAAAATGAGTGTATAGGGGCAAAATAGGGGGTTATGTACCTATATTACGTTTTCTTTTAAATTGTTAGTTTTATTAAATCGAAAACTTTTTACATGTATTATTAGGTTATATATTCACTTATAATAATATAATTTAATTGTTATTACTTTCTCATGATTTCAAAAGTTTCACTGAACATATTAGTCGGAAAAACATAGGACAAAACTAAAGCACACATAAGTATCTTTTGGTGTTAGCTAATTAAATGTTTAATCAATGACAACAAATATTTGAAAACGTATTGCGACACTTAATAGAAACATATCCTAAAGGCATCCGGATGAGGTTTTAAGTATTAAACTATTAAAAATTGCAAGAAAAACGGGCAATAATCATGATTTAAAGACAAATGGAAAAATAGTTTATCTTGACATAAAATTAGTTGAGTGTTTGAGGTTTTTTTGCTTACCTAAAAAGTTGCCGGAGATACATGTAATCGGGCTGTTCCTCAAATCGCAAACTGCGACAATAATTTATATACATTGCAAATTCAGCTGGAAACCCTTTGCATAGAGTTTCAATAGGAGTAGACATTTTTTTCTCAGAAATTTTTTCGTATTTTTGTTGTTTGTTATTGGCTTTCATTCCCTGCCATGGTAGAACTCCACGATTAAAATACATCATAACGTATCCTAATGATTCCATATCATCTCTTCTTGACTGTTCAATGCCCAAGTGGGCGTTTATTGAAGCATAACGTGCTGTTCCCGTTAAATTTTTATCTTCACGATATTGTATATGAGTGCGGGAAACAGGATCTCGATATTTTTTAGCTAAGCCAAAATCAATCAAAAACAATTTATTGCAATGACGCCCGATTCCCATGAGAAAGTTATCAGGTTTAATATCCCTGTGAATAAAGCACTTTAAGTGAATATATTCAAGGCGTCCAATCATTTGATCCACCAGCATTAGCACCGTTTTAATAGTAAAATGGCGTGTGCAAAAATTGAACAAGTCTTCTAGGGATGGTCCTAGAAGATCCATTACTAAAGTATTAAAATTTTTTTCTTTGCCGTGATATCGGATCCTGGGAATCCCAACCCCACCGCTAAGGATTCGATATAATTTTGCTTCATATAAGAGTTGTGGATGTCGTGCGTTTGCACTTTCCATTTTCACGGCTACTTCTTCGCCGCTTTGTATACTCATTCCCAGATAAATATCTCCAAATGATCCACTGCCTAAAATAAAATAATATTCAATAATAGCAAATCAGTTGTAAATGCAATCCAATGTAAAACAAACCTAACTGTAAGGAATGTTTACAGTGTATATAATAGTAATTAAAATACAATACAAAATTATAAAAAACTTTAATGCATAACTGCTTAATATATTTTTATAGTAGAAAAAATCAAGATAGAAAAACAGTGGGGACAGTTCAAAGTTGATTTCTTTAAAGACCGTAACTATTCGGAATGAAGTAACTAAAAAAAAATCAATTGATATTCTTGTATTATTTTAACTAAACATTTAATTATATAATGATGTTGTCTTGTGTATTTGGTTTTGAAAAATAAAAATATCCACAAATATTTTTGGTGATTATTGCGAAGTTGATAGACCATTTGTGCTGCTCCGGTTACGTAGAACAGAGTGTTGTGGGAACGGTTCACACCTTATGCCGAATTATTGGTGTCGTCATTTTACTAGTTTGGTGACATAAAATTTTAATACAAAATTTACTAATTCTTTTCGATCAAAAATGTAATCATTAACATGAAGTTGAAAAAATACTTTACGGACAAGCCTTTTGTTTTTTATCTTGTTTTAAGTATCCCTAGTTTCTAGTATTACGGCTTAGTAAAGATCCTATTGAGGATAGTGATGAATGACCCTTATCAGCCATTTTGAATTAAAATGTCAATATTGCACCTAGAGCGGGCGCCATTAGATTTTACTTCCTATCGCACGTAATTGCGATGACTATATATGATGTTTAATTTCTATAGAACAAACTATCAGGCAGGTTCTGAAATCCGAGTGAAAGTGAAAATAAAAAAATGTGAAATTTGAAAAGCAAAATCGAAATTCAGTAGAATTGAAAGTGAATTTGCTTGAATTTCACTCGAAAGTGAATTACATTAATTATTATTCTTAAATTAGTAAACACATAACATATACAGATGCGAAACTAAGGATTTACAGAATTGTTCGCTTTCAATACCACTTTTAGTTTTTCGACCTAATAACCTCTAACATAAAACAAATCTAATCACATGAAAAGGTTAACAAAAAATATGTTCGCGGTTAAAAAGGATGCACAATTATTATTTCATATAATTATCATATAAACTCAATTAGAAATTATTTAATGCTTACCTATTTTCCGAATAATTCTGTACTTCCCGCCAACAATTATTTCAGAACGATTGTCCTTCATGAGACGTAACTTCTCCATGGTGATAAATTATATTTGGCCAGTATCAAATCCTAAAAGAAAAATAATACATGATTGAATGATATTTAAACAAAATTAATCTCTTAAATATCCGAAAAGTATTTTTAATAATATTTATTGCAGATTCATATGTTATTTTCGTTTAAATAATGAAGAATTATTTTTTACTTCATATATTAAAATTATACGCCACTCTCTGATTTTTTGCTGACAGTAAAAACGTAAACCGCACTGGCAATGTGTTGTAAACAGTAATACCACAAAAAAGTTGAAGTTCGATAAAACATCAACTGATTTTTTTTTTAAATTGAGTTGTGATCGGCAAAACCGAATTTAGGAACTTCAACTGCTATGCATTTTGGTTGTAAACCGTAATGGGGACACTCTTTATTTTATTAGGTGACGTGACTGTAGATTTAAATATTTGTAGGTTTATAGCAATTTAATCAAAGATTTGGTATTGTTGAAACCAAATCGTTGGTCAAATTTATTGTGAACCTAACTGAATGTTGACATGAAATGTTAGTGTGTTCGTAAGTGTCTGCATTTTCATCACAATTCAAAAGCCTTACGAACGTCATACAGACATCTTTGAAACCATACACAAATAAAAAAAACAACAAATAATAAAAAAAAAAAAATTTAGATATTAAAGATATAGATCGCATGATCTATACCGAGGTGTAATTTATAATAACAAGTTATGACGAAACAGATGGTCATAAAGTCGGGGGAATCAAGAAGTTCTTTATTATCATAATTTGTCACAAAAGTTTTTTTATTCAATTCAACAGTCAATAATTACTATTATTACCTCCACTTATTGACCTATTGGCTCAGAACATAAACGATACTAGATAAGAATTGGTGTAGCTTATTACATATCTATAATAATAACAATATTATTCACAGCTAAAGTTTTATTTATATATTATTGAAATACAGTAAAAGCTCCGTATTCGCGCTTCCTTTATTCGCGTTTTCACTATTCGCGGATTAAAAAAATGAGACGCAATTTCTATATTCGCGACTAAAAATTTTTTTATTCGCGATTCTAATAAGCACATACATAATAATAAAATTATTCCAATAGGTATCCAACCCAATATTCTTGTCAAATGGACTAATAAAAAAGTAAAATAGATCTTATTACAAGAAAATGTTAAATATTCCACTATTTTCGCAATATTTTTGAACTTTTGGTAATATTTCCATATAGAAGGGGCTCACATGGAACTGAACACAACCTATTGAAGAAGAGACTTCAACAAGCACTGGAAACGTGAATTCAATTTTAAAAATCTTAGTGAAGGTTTAAGAATGGCAAATGAGCTCTGCGATTTCTTTATGAACATTAATCCGTCTATAGAACGAAGTCTAATTTTTAAGAGACAAATTGCTAATGCGATTTTGTGTATCAGTCTGAATTGAAGAAGCTTCTGAAAACTGCTAAGCAAGAAAAAATTACAAACTTCTTTAAACCATTGCCTAAGCCTTAAGATAATTAGTTAAAATGTTAAAAAACTTCAATTAAATCATGTTTTTATATACCTATTTGTTTTTTTTTTGTCACCTAGGAACATATCCCTTATAATCCCATGCTTTTACTGTATTGCATTTGACCCTTTAATTCAATCAATTGTTTGTAATCAATTATTTAATTATACGTATTTACATTTATAAATGAGAATAAATTAGATTTATACTCACAATAACAGAGTAACTAAGAAAATAGAGGACTATCATTGTAAATATAAAAAGCTTTAAAATCTAAATGCACTTTACAAATATAACATTTGTTGGGGCATAGTTGTGAAAACTTTATTTTCCATTTTTAAATTTCAATGAATGACAAAGTTTAGATTTACGTAGGCCCCAAACAACTTTTCTGAAGCTACCAATAAAATAAAAATTACATTCCAAATATTTTTTTAACTCTATTTCAATATTTAGATGTTAAATTCAAGTTAAATTATATACTATTTCACAAAAAAAAAAAAATTGAAATACATGTCATCGATAGTAATATATTTTTTTTAATGAAATAGCACATATAATAAGAGTGTGCAATTATAAAAATAAAGAAATAAACGTGTGATTAGGAAAACGTTGGATTTGCTATGATACTTTTTTAAACCCGCTTAAAGAAAATTGAAAACCCCGGTTTTGGCTCGACCAGGTTTATGTTTTTAAACCGAGGCCGATGGCTGCCAATGATAAAAGGAGCTCTACGCGAAAAAAATTCAAACGTCCCTGGAAATATTTTTTATATACAGAGGTAGTCAAAATTATTTACACATCGAACGTTTTTTTACAAGTTTCACACAAAAAGCTTTCTCTTGTTGTTGTTGTTGTCGCAGGGTAACAAAATGCTATGTTGTTGTAAACCTTGATCTATTCCCGAGCGAATGAAGTTCGTTTGGCAAGAATAGCTAGAAATATGGCGGAGATATACGCAAATGAACTGAAGACTCGCAGTAGTCAAAAGTATTTACACACATTTTTTTTGCGTCAAAAGTATTTACACATCGCGATTTAGCCTTTATTCTTGGATTTGTTTTAAGCAAGAGTAGTAATTGGATTCTATTGCATTCATAACCACCTAACTCAGTCTTGAAATATAAAAATTGGTAAATAAAATGTCGAAAACAAAGGAATTATCGATTATAACTAGATTGGAGACTGTTACTAAGTTTAAGACTCGGGTTTCGGCTTCCGTGTTAGTAAAACTTTATAGAATTTAAAGGAATACTGTTTATAATGTTATTAAAAAGAAGGACACGAAATATTACAAGGGCAATTTAAAGATAACTGGGCGGAAACCTGTGATAACTCAAAGAGAATGCAGAAGATTAGTAGGAACTGTCATACAAAATCCCACAATTAGTCCTGTTAATATTGCAGCAGCATCTAATCAGCATATTGCATGAACAGTCAATGATGCTACATTGTTAAGGCCATTTAAAAATAGTAACATAAATACCTACGTTGTGCATAAAGCTGACCACTTCCGAAACCATGAAAGCTTTATTTCCGCAACCAAAAAAGCGATATGCCTCTCGTTTACCATTGATTGCATCCTAAAGCCAGTCGTGGACAGATAAGGCTAAATTTAAGTTCCAGGGCTTCTTTAGTAAACGCTTTATGCATTTACCACGTGAGAAGAAGAATAATGCAGTTTAGACGCTAAATAGAGTCGGGAGCGAGATTATGAGTTTTTTGAAGATTTTTTGGAAATTTTCCTTACTTCTGTTTTGAAGATTTGGTACTAATTTAGGGTCCCTAAATCATCCGGATATATCAGAATTCAAATCACCATGCCATTCTAGTGGTTAGTCAACCTTTTCCAACTATTGTCTACATTTTACAATAGGATAAGGCTCTATTTCATAAAGGATCTTTTCCTACAAAAGTTTTAAATGAAGCAAATCAAGTTGACCTCCGCACAGCCCTGACCAAAACTTTAGTCAAAATGATTGGTCTTTCGTTAAATATCAGAGGACAATTGATATAATAACCGAAATCGCCGAAATTACCGACATTTGGTCTAAATTAACTGTTAACTTAGCGCACAATTGTATTGAATCAATTCGGACCATAAAGCAGGCTGTTATTGATGCCAAAGGCTGTGTAACCAATTATGAATTTATCGCCTTAGAATAGGAACTTATACTGAACGTTAACATTTTAAAGTTATCATTAAATAAGAACAGGATAATATAGTTCAAGTTGTGTGTACTTTTGACTACTGCGAGTCTTCAGTTCATTTGCGTATATCTCCGCCATATTTCCAGCTATTCTTGCCAAACCGACTTCATTCGCTCGGGAATAGATCAAGGTTTATAACAACAGAGTTACTCTGCGACAACAACAACAGCAAGCGAAAGCTTTTTGTGTGAAACTTGTAAAAAAATGTCCGATGTGTAAATAATTTTGACTACCTCTGTACATACTTGAAGACAAAAAACTATGACATGCAAATAAATAAATATATTACTGCTGTGGCGGGACTTCTTTTTTCCTGCCATTTATTTATATATAAATAATTTAAATATAAATTAAAGCACACTTTTTTACTGCCTAATTGCAGTTTATTAAGGAAGTACAGTGGAACTTCCATAGCTCGAACTCTTGAATTGGCAATAGCGTTTAGAAATCAAATTTCATACAAATTTCGTTCCATAACTCAAACTTCCTTAACTCGAAGTTCTCCATAACTCGAACTCTTGAATTGTCAATAGAAGTCAAATTTCATACAAATCTCCTTCCATAAATCGAACTTTTCGGACAGGGTATAATACAAAATTTATAATTTTACTACCGAGGCACAATTTGAAAAGAGACTAAAAAATATGATAATACTATAATATATTTCATAAATCATGTAACAAAAGCATTGGATACAAACGTCGATAGTCAGACAATAGCAAAGTGCAACAAACAAAATTAAAGAATACATGTTTTAATGTAAGGTGGGTAAATCTATATAACTGGAAGTCTCTCTAACTCAGATTTTTTGTGGATTATGATGATTCGAGTTAGAGAAGTTCCACTGCATTTGTAAAAAATCCGTTGTGTATAGTCAAGCCTTTCAGCTTTTTCAACAACCAATTTTTTCAAAAGGTTGTTATTTCTTTTATAACGCGTTGCATCTTACTAAGCTATAATAATATATACATTGAATAGGGTTATTAGATATACATACATATACAACCAATAACCATAATATTTATATGTTCATTCACAAAATATTTTATGCGAAATATGATTGCTATACAATTGATATTGAAGAAAATATTACATAAATTCGAAGAATAAATTTTGAGTAATTAAAGCACTTCATTCCATTGAAAGTAGGCTAATGTGTGCATATTTACCAACCATATGCATGTTTGTCGATTCACTTTCTGTACTGCAGCGTATATATACAAAATTTTATGGAATCAATATCAATATATATATTAGATATTTGCTCCAGCAGGTAACTAGTAGTTTCAGAATATTTTATTAAACTAATTACTAAGTACCTACTAAGTAGTAGCTACTAATTACTCATTCAACACAATTTTGGAAAAAACAATACATTAAATGATGAGAAGCCAAACTTCATATTTTTCTCCGTCTCTATGAATTTTAAACATAAATTTCTTACCACACAAAACGTGTTTCGTCCCGAATCACTAAATCCAAACGTTTTAGAAAAAATATTACACTCTTTAAAGATTAAATTTCAACACTTCGAAGATATGTACATATATGCAGTATAAAGATTTTAGGGTAAGAAATTTCCTATAACCGCACATAAATGAAAATTGTTCATGGCTTACAGGGTTGCCAAGCTTACACACTATAAATAAAAATGGTCAAGAAGATGGTAATCAATGAACTGAAATCTTCATAAGGCTACGTATACATACTACAACAAATTATGAAAATACGAATGTGTATTCAACAAAGAGAACTAAGTATTTGACATACCCGTTTTGGACAATAAAATAGTAAACAATTCATGTATTTGTTTACATTAAGCCGTCTTTTTTATCCTGAACAATATAATATATACTGATAAAATTATTTGCAATTTGCCAGTTGGAGCACAAAACATTAGTAAATTGCTTCCATGAGTTGTTTTGCATAAACAGAAAGTATTCGGCATTTTCTTTTATTCATTTAAAAAATATTTTGTTTTGGTTTGAAATTTGTTTACTTTTGAATTTCAAAATTTGAATTTTTGAATAAATGTAAGGGTTAAATCCATGGCAACAAATATGTCAAATTAGTTCACTTTGTTGAATACACTTTGGAAAATACCAATTAAAAATTGTTTAACAATTACAGGTGTTGTAAAATATAAAAGATAAATGAAACCAGCAAAATCGTTGACCCAAGCTATAATTATACAAACTTCCTTCGCATATAAAATTCGTCCTAAATACACGCTGTGTTAGTGCATTCATAAATATTTTCCGTCACGTCACGGCTTGTAAACTTAAAAATCTATTATAGCTATATGAAATATTTTATCATAATCATAAACACTGTTTTAATATCAAGCGGACATACTGTCCAGATATTCAAACGAACAGGCAGCACTTTTGGTGCAACCTTGCGCTAAAATGTTCTTTATAGTGGTATAGTATATACACGATAACACATGTGTGTTCGATCTGCATGAAATCATTTCGCCATACACGACATACAAATTCATTTTACGCTCGTTCTTCAATGAATAGACATGAAAGAGAATAAGCGGATAATGTAACAACACTTCTTATAATTATGCTATAAATTTGTTACATTAGCAATTTTATGTATGTGTCTATATTTAGACAATACATTATTTGAATCATATTTTTTTAAATTTACGTTATTTCGTCATTTTTTTCTTCTCCAAATTACCAATTGTGTGCATACAGCGCCATACACGACAAACATGTGTGCACACCGGTCGTACAAAATCAAAAATTTTCGCCAACATGGATTGGTATGTGAGTAAAGTGCTGAACACAAAGACGACGACACGACACGACGTAGCGACGGCTGAACACAAATGTTACTTTGAAGCAGGCGCCTTGAACATTTTGAAGACGGCAGCGACATATCAAATAGCAATTTCATTGTTGCCGTACTAAAATCTTCCACTTCAATAAAATGTACATATTTAGTTTAAAGTGAAATTATTTGTGCAAAAAATGTTTTGTTTTAAATAATCGATTGTTATTATAAATGATATATCAAAGCTATTTTACGTTTATGCTGGCAAAATAATGTCATCTTTGTTATAACTTTTAATAATTTTACATTTCACATATTAGTTTCAACTCTACAGATACCCATTGTCGTCGCCAAAATTAGAAACATTTTTAATTTAGCGACAACGACAACTACAAACCCGTTGTCGCGTAGGCGTGCTGTTGTCAAAAAATCTGTGCCCATATGAACACGTGTATTTTGATATTTGACAGATGTTGCTCATCGCTTGTCGTCTTCTATGTGTTCAGCACATAAATCTACTTCCAACGCATACCAATCTAACACACATGTGTATCGTGTATGGCCACTTTTACGCATGCGCAATATAGTTACACTATTTTATTTCGTGAAGAAATACTTAAATCTACGCATTAATTTTTTTTTACTCTCAGTTTCTTGTTGCGTCATTTCTTACGTTTTCTTTAATCAATTAAATTAAATATATTTCTGGTTAAATACAATAAAGATATGTACAGTGGAATTTCCATAACTCGAAGTTCTATAACTCGAAGATCGCCATAACTCGAACACTTGAATTGGCAATAGCGTTTAGAAGCCAAATTTCCTTCCCTAACTCGAAGTTCTCCATCAAGAGATAAATTTTGTATGAGAAATATCGTTTCTTAATTACAGATTATCGAGTTAAGCTCGTAAATGGAGATAATCTCGTTATATTGTAACGGATTTCCAAAATCTGTCGTTTACGCTGAAACTCTACCCTGAGTTCGATTACTGGATTGTCAAATAAAACTCACACTTTAATGGCTATTCACTAAACATTATTTCTAATTCCTTATAACGTAAAGTGCTGAACACAAAGACGACGACACGACACGACTTAGCAACGGCTGATCACAAATGTCGCTTTGAAGCCAGCGTCTTGAACATTTTTAAGACGACAGCGACATATTAAACAGCAATTTCATTGTTGCCGTACTAACATCTTTCACTTCAATAAAATTTACATATTTAGTTTAAAGTGAAATCATTTACGCAAATAATGCAAAAATTGGCAATTTATTTGTTTTAAATAATCGATTGTTATTATAAATGCTATATCAAAGTTATTTTACGTTTCTGCTGGCAAAATAACGTCATACTTTTGAGAACTTTGAATAATTTTACATTTCACATGTTAGTGGCAGCTCTACAGCGCCCATTGTCGTCGGCAAAATTAGAAAAATTTTTAATTTGACAGATGTCGCTCGTCGCTTGTCGTCTTCTATGTGTTCAGCACTTAACACTTTATTACTTATTACTCTACTTTTCAACTCTAACTTATAGCTTGTTTACACTTTACTCGTCAACTCTCTCCTTAGAATTGTCCTAACTCGACAACTCTCTTATCAGAACTGTGTATTGCTGCCAGTCCGACAGCCCTTATATAGTCGAATGTGAGCGACACATCGCCACTCGAACATTCTGGCAACTACGAGTATCGATGTCTAGATACATCTGGCAAGTTATCGATTTCGATAGTCAATTCTAGTTTGTTCTGGTGCCATTTTCGTTACACTGCCCTCCACTTAAGTTTAATCTTCCCGATTAGACGTACTTCCAGAATCAAACGCTTAGCATTTCTTCCCCTAATCTCGTCTTCTAGGACACTGTCGTCCTCCTTAACATTCCTTTCTCCATTGGCATTAATCCTAAACCTTAAATCATTCCGTAACCAAACATTATACTCGCAGTCGTCTACTCCGTTGATTCCTGGACAGCAGGCCGATAAACCAGGAACATGGCACATTTCATACATTGTATGTTTAGCCGGTTATAGCCGAATCGATGAGAGCGCGCCACTCTTCTCTTTCCTTCGCAGTTCGGCGCCAGTTGGAGATTCCAAGTGTAACCAGGTCGCTCTCCACCTGGTCCCTCCAACGGAGCGGAGGCCTTCCCCTTCCTCGGCTTCCTCCGGCGGGTACTGCATCGAAAACTTTCAGAGCTGGGGCACTTTCGTCCATTCGAACAACATGACCCAGCCAGCGTAGCCGCTGTCTTTTTATTCGCTGAACTATGTCAATGTCGTCGTATAACTCGTACAGCTCATCGTTCCATCGTCTGCGGTATTCGCCGTTGCCAATGTTCTTAGGACCATAAATCTTGCGCAAAATTTTCCTCTCGAAAATCTCATCTGATGTTGACATCGTCCAAGCTTCTGCACCGTAGATCAGGACGGGGATGATAAACGACTTGTAGAGCTTGATTTTGGTTCGTCGAGAGAGGACTTTACTGTTCAATTGCCTACTCAGTCCAAAGTAGCACCTGTTGGCAAGAGTTATTATGCGCTGGATTTCGAGGCTGACATTGTTCGTGTTGTTGATGCTGGTTCCCAGGTATACGAAATTATCTACGACCTCGAAGTTATGACTGTCAACAGTGACGTGGGAGCCAAGACGCGAATGCGCCGACTGTTTGTTTGATGACAGGAGATATTTCGTCTTGTCCTCATTCACCTCCAGACCCATTCGCTTCGCCTCCTTATCCATGCGGGAAAAAGCAGAACAAACGGCGCGGTTGTTGCTTCCGATGATATCAATATCATCGGCGTACGCCAGGAGCTGTACACTCTTGTAGAAGATGGTACCCTCTCTGTTTAGCTCTGCAGCTCTTATAATTTTTTCCAGCATCAGGTTAAAGAAGTCGCACGATAGTGAGTCACCTTGTCTGGCTCGTTTGGTATCGAACGGCTCGGAGAGGTCCTTCCCAATCATGACGGAGCTTTTGGTGTTGCTCAACGTCAATTTACACAGCCGTATTAGTTTTGCGGGGATACCAAATTCAGACATCACGGCGTAAAGGCAACTCCTTTTCGTGCTGTCGAAAGCAGCTTTAAAATCGACAAAAAGGTGGTGTGTGTCGATCCTCTTTTCACGGGTCTTCTCCAAACTTTGGCGCATGGTGAATATCTGGTCAGTTGTCGATTTTCCAGGTCTAAAGCCACACTGATAAGGTCCAATCAGTTTGTTGACGGTGGGCTTTAGTCTTTCACACAGTACGCTCGATAGAACCTTGTATGCGATATTTAGGAGGCTGATCCCACGGTAATTGGCGCAGATTGTGGGATCTCCCTTTTTATGGATTGGGCAGAGCACACTGCGATTCCAATCGTCAGGCATGCTTTCTTCCGACCATATTCTGCAAAGAAGCTGATGCATGCACCTTATCAGTTCTTCGCCGCCGTATTTGAATAGTTCTGCCGGTAATCTATCGGCCCCCGCTGCTTTGTTGTTCTTCAAGCGGGTAATTGCTATTCGAATTTCTTCATGGTCGGGTAATGGAACTTCTGTTCCATCGTCATCGATTGGGGGATCGGGTTCGCCATCTCCTGGTGTTGTACTCTCACTGCCATTCAGCAGGCCGGAGAAGTGTTCCCTCCATAATCCCAGTATGCCCTGGACATCGGTTACCAGATTACCACCTTGGTCTCTACATGAGGATGCTCCGGTCTTGAAACCTTCGTTAAGTTTAATTTTTTTCATTTCGGCCTCTTTCTTTTTTTGTCTGCAGATGCGTCTCGCTTCCCTCTTCAGCTCTCGGTATCTATCCCATCCCGCACATGTTG
The DNA here is from genome assembly GCA_031772095.1 of Zeugodacus tau. Taxonomy (NCBI): domain Eukaryota; kingdom Metazoa; phylum Arthropoda; class Insecta; order Diptera; family Tephritidae; genus Zeugodacus; species Zeugodacus tau. The sequence goes on along the minus strand of CM062650.1, from coordinate 19,886,873 downwards.
TGGTCGTTTGCAACATTGCGAGGTAGGCAGTCTGTTTTCTCTCCGCTGCGAGACGGCAATCCTCATCGTACCAGCTTGTTTTTTGTCGTTGCTGAAATCCAATTGTTTCGGCTGCAGCGGTAGAGAGATTCTGATGAGTGCTCTCAGAGAGCAGGAGTCAAGTCGAGTATAGTATTTCGTGGCTGTCTGTTGCGATTGCAGTTTTCCGAGTCTATATTTGATCTTCGGAGCGTACGCAGGTCTAAAACACAGGAGACATGTCTTCCGTCTATCACAACATGATCGATTTGGTTACGCGTGTTACGATCAGGAGACAGCCAAGTAGCTTGATGTATTTTGTTATGCTAGAATCGGGTACTACAGACGACCATATTTCGGGCCAAAGCGAAGTCGATCAGCCTCATGCCGTTTGGCGATGTTTCGTCATGGAGGCTGAATTTTCCGATTGTTGTGCCAAAGACACCTTCTTTACCCACCCTAGCGTTGAAATCGCCAAGTACGATTTTGACTTCGTGGCGGGGGCAGCGCTCGTAGGTGCGTTCTAGGTGCTCATAGAAAGTATCTTTGGTCACATCGTCCTTCTCTCCGTTGGGGCGTGGGCGCAAATCAGCGATATGTTGAAGAACCTCGCTTTTATGTGGATTGTGGCTAGACGTTCATCCACCGGGATGAATGCCAGGACTCTGCGACGGAGTCTCTCTCCCACCACAAATACAACACCAAATTTGAGCTCCTTTATGTGGCCGCTGTAGTAGATGTCACAAGGATCCACCTTTTTCCATCATATCAGTCTTAAAGGTGATATCAGCCTTTAGTCGTATGAGGACATCAACCAGCTGGGCAGAGGCACCTTCCCAATTAAAGGTCGGGACATTCCAGGTGCAATCCTTAAATCATTATCCTTAAAACGTTTGCCGGGGATGTCATCAAAAGGGGGGTTTCTCATCCGAGGCTTTCTTCGATTTTTATATAAAGTGTCATAACTAATCAATAAATAAAATACAAACTAAAATTTGGTACAAAGGATTACACTAGGAAGGGCCATATTTTGATGTAATTTTTTTGGAAAGCGGGCATAGCTCTCAGAAACCAATAAAGCTATATGAACGAAATTTTCTGCAGTCGTTTCCTCTAGTCACTCACCATTAATAATCGAATACTAACCACGCCCACCTGTTATACAAAGGTTATGTTGAAAATTACTAAAAGTGAGTTAACTCACTAATGATGATTTTCGTTATTCCAGTGGACTTTATCAATAAATTGCGAGAGTATAAAATGTTCGGTTGCACCCGAACATAGCCTTTCCTTACCTGTTCCGTTATGGTTTGGAGTACAGAGTTGTTTAATCTTTTTTTTAGCTTCTGCACCTTGATATTAATTTTATTAGCGTAATAACGCTCTTTGGCAGTTTTTCAGCTGCGGTTTCGTTGTGTTGATTGAAGCGGAGGTGTTGATGTAGTCGGGACGGAATATGTAGTCCGAACGGGATATGTAGTCTGAACTGTAGATGTAGTAGAGACGGGAAATGTAGCGGGAAGTGATTGGCTGATCATAAGGCCAACAAAGAGCGTATGGCTGTATCCAGCCAGTACACTGTCTCCGCAAATTTCATATCTATATCTTCCATATATGGAGCAATACACGGGGACGCACCCGTTCTGCTGGCATTGTCTTTTGCGGTTTTATACACCGATAGAAAAGTGTTCATTTTATTTTCCAATGCTATTACGGTAGTGGAAGAGTTCTAATGAAAAGAATTCCATAAAATTTTTTCAAAAATATATATATAAACTTTTAACTTACGGTGAAGCCTTGTGCCAGTTTGTCCTCCAACACATGCGTTGCGACCCCTTGGTTTCTACCACCGTCCATATCTTACGTTTTCCGCAAGAAATTTAATTTTTATACTCTCGCAACAAAGTTGCTAAAGAGAGTATCATAGTTTTGTTCACATAACGGTTGTTTGTAACACCCAGAACTAAACGAATTAGATATAGAGATATATGTATATACCAAAGTGATCAAGGTGAAGAGTGGAGTTCAAATCCGAATGTCTGTGTGTCCGTCTGTCTGTGCAAGCTGTAACTTGAGTAAAAATTAAGATATCTTAATGAAACTTGGCACACTTATTTCTTGGCACCATAGGAAGGTTGCTGAGCAAAAGCTATGGAAATAAAATTTGGTATGAAGGATCGCACTATGAAGGGGCATATTTGGATGAAATTTTTTTGGGGAAGTGGGCGTGGCCCCGCCCCCTACTATGTTTTTTGTACATATCTCGCAAACCAATAGAGCTATATAAACCAAACTTTCTGCAGTCGTTTTTTTAGCCACTTCTTAATACAGTCCAAAAATTAAAGAAATCGGATAATAACCACGCCCACCTCCCATACAAAGGTTAGGTTGAAAATTACAAAAAGTGATTCAACTCACTAAAGAAAGACGTCAGAAACACTAAATTTCACATAAGAAATGGCAGATGGAAGCTGCAATCAGATTTTTTACACAATGGAAAATGGCCGTGGCGTCGCCCACTTATGGGTAAAAAACCATATCTCAGTAACTACCTGACCGATTACAATGAAACTTGATTTATAATAGTTTCCTTACATCCCAATGATATGTTGTGAAAATAGGCCAAATCGTTTCACATCCTCGTCTACCTCCTATATACCAGAACTTTGAAGACGATCTGAATCGTTTACTTTACAATATATAAAGTGAGCACTAGTGAAGATATCGGTGCAGAACTTTGCACAAATACTATGTTTATAGTGTGTCAGCCCCATTCTAAAAATCGGACCATAGGTTTTTAAGGCTCCATATATCGAACACGATGACCTCGGTGTTTCCATCCTAATATTATGGTTTCCAACTATCAATGGACTTTATACAATATATATGACGAATATGTCGGTCAAATTGTGTATTATATAATATAAATAAAGTTAAATAAATAAATTGCGAGAGTATAAAATGTTCGGTTACACCCGAAATTAGCCCTTCCTTACTTGATATTAAAGTTTTTATTCAATTAATTGAAGCTGTATTCGATCGATCACTTCTCTGCTCGCTTTCTTTTTTGGGTCCTGCTCTTTTGTCAAAAATTTTACTTATAGAAGCAACTACAATTTTATCCAGTTGAACATGAGCAAGAGAGTTTGATCATTAAATATTCAATCACCGGTTGCGCTAGTGCTACCAAATTTAACGCCAAACTGCAAATCGGAGAAATGATGCGCTCTGGTGTATTCGGCTATAATCGGCTAAAAGGTTTCTACTCCAATTACATACATACAATTTGTTAATACATATAGAAATATGCTTTATATAATTAAAATATATTAGAAAATGGATAATAACGATAACAAATTAGATAATGAAATATATATGTATATATATTTTTAATGATGCGTACACGAAGCTGAGAAAATTCTATGAAAGAGTGTTAAGTGCTGAACACAAATACGACGACACGACACGACGTAGCGACGGCTGACCACAAATGTCGCTTCGAAGCCAGCGTCTTGAACATTTTGAAGACGGCAGCGACATATCAAACAGCAATTTTATTGTTGCCGTACTAACATCTTTCACTTCAATAAAATTTACATATTTAGTTTAAAGTGAAATCATTTACGCAAATAATGTAAAAATTGGCAATTTATTTGTTTTAAATAATCGATTGTTATTATAAATGATATATCAAAGCTATTTTACGTTTCTGCTGGCAAAATAACGTCATACTTGTGAGAACTTTGAATAATTTTACATTTCACATGTTAGTGGCAGCTCTACAGCGGCCATTGTCGTCGGCAAAATTAGAAATATTTTTAATTTGGCGACAGCGCAGACTTAAACCATTTTGTCGCGTAGTCGTGCTGTTGTCAAAAAATCTGTGCCCATAAGAACGCGTGTATTTTAATATTTGACAGATGTCGCTCGTCGCTTGTCGTCTTCTATGTGTTCAACACATGAGAGAAAGACACGAACAGAGTTGTCAAACACAAATTCCTCGTGTGGACACAATAGGTGACAGAAAGAGAGAATTTCCCAAAAATTTGTGACAGGAATTGCCGAATTGAATTGCGGTTGTTAGCCGCACAATTAGTACAAAATCACTAATTATTAAAAATATACATAAATACGTTATTATTAGAACTTCCACTCCAGAAAAAATGATTGCATGCTTTTGTTTATATTTAATTGAAAACAGTTGTGAGTATTGCTTATTTTCTTTCACAATACATTACGACAGGCCATTTTATGTCATCGATATAGCTGTCATCGATTGGCTTAATAGAACGCACTATCCTGTAATTGAAGCAGTCAGCCAGGAATTATGGTGCAATTCTGCGCTAAAATCCTTTTAATCATGCGAATAATGTTGCACTATTTTTTTATTTGGAGAAATACTTAAAATTGCACAAAAATATTTTTTTATCCCTTTGTTTTGGGATGCAGCTATGCCTTGGATTTTACATCATTAATAGAAATGTCATTTTTACCATTGTGAATAGTCTACATATGCAATAGTCTACATTGCACAAGGGCAAAATGTGCATGAACATTTACCTCAACTCTTCTCTTTAAATTATTGAACCACGCATTTTTTAATAAGTAAAACGTAAAATATAAGTTTTCTAAAGCCAAAAGATGGAATTGAAGAGGGTGATACAGTTATACTTCATCTCACTGTCAAATCGTAGCACGCAATAGAAGCTTCGCCTGCTATAGTCAACATCAAGGGCGAAACCATGGAATACGTAAATAATTGTTGAATATAATAATATTGTCTTGCCATAAAATCAAATTAATTTTCAGTACAGATATTTCAAATCTCATACAGCGCGTTGCAGGTACGCAACCTAATTGGTGTCCCTTATGGTAGCAGCGTAGAACTTTCAAAATGATGGAGTATGTACTACAAGCAAATCCAAAACTATGGATGCAAACGCTGCTACATCGAATATATATCATTTACACCCCAGATATTAGGTTTAATGTCACTTTTTTACGTGCAATTAAACCTTTTGGTCAACACAATCACGTAAATTGAAAGGACATGGTTTAGGTGCTTTCGTAACCGTTTATCATCGCGACGTGTGTCAATTGGGTTTTGCCAATGAGCTAGCGGGCAAAGAAGTTGCAGTATTTCTGGACTTACCGGCATCTCAGTTGGCTGTGTCAAAAGCAGCTAAAACACACAAATTAAAAGGTAAATTTAAGTGAATGTTTGTGGTCATAGAAATTTAAAAACTTCTTGTATGTTTAACTAGGAGGACTTTTTTGATTCATTTTCACCTTGTATTGAGGAATCATAACGTTGTTGTATCGCTTTACAAGGACATTGATTCACCGAAATTAGTTCAATGGAAATACTACAGCAAGAATATGGATGATAAGACTAAAACGTTACCGTGCTAGATTTAGAATTCCTGAAGCATAATATTACCAACTATATGTTGTAAAAATTCAAATTTTACTTTATTTTTTATAGAAACCCTCCTCACAGAAATTGCATGAATCTAATACTAAAACAGATTCTACAAAAACTCCTAAAGAAACCAAAAAGCCCTAACGCTGCGCTGCTTACACTTCCAGGCCACATGGGGTAGCCTTCGTTCGTTAGCAAAAATGAAATTTTCATCTTCTAAGTGCCTTTTCATATTTTTGACATTTAATGCGCTGAGAATTGTCAAAAGGAAAACAAATACATAGTTTTGTAATGTTTTTTTTCTTATTTATTGCTATTAATAAGTATTTTTGTTATTAATAAGACATAAATGTGCCTTTCATTCTAAACGCAAAAAATATAAGTAAGATAAAAGTATTTGAGAAAAAGCTTGGTAAGTACCTCGAGGCAATTAAGCGGGATTTATTTAAGTGCCATTCCCGCTCAAGTGTCTCAAAAGTCTTGCATGTATAGTTTCAGGGCTTTTGTGGGTCGCAGTACTGAAAGTTCATGTGGAGTTTCCGTACGCAGTTTTGGGTCTTGTACTGAAAGTGCACAGATAGTTTTGCTTCGCAGTTTTGGGTCTTTCATCCGTGATTGTACCAAGATCACTACGAAGAGTTTCGGCTACTTTTGTCAATTCGCTCATAAGAATCGCATAGAAACTTTCATTGAAAATGCTAGTACCGCTCTCCGCAATTTCACCGAAGAATTCGCAGGTACCTGTCTTGCAAGGTAAATTGACAATCGAAATCGATATCTTGACAGATGTATCTAGACATCGATATTCGTAGCTACCAGAATGGTTAGGTCGGCTATATAAGGGCTGCCGGACTGGCAGTAAGACATAGTTCTAATAAGAGAGTTGTCGAGTAAGGACAATTCTAAAGAGAGAGTTGTGGAGTAAAGTGCAAACAAGTTATAAATTAGAGTTGTAAAGTAGAGTATTGTAACGAAAATGGCACCAGAACAAACTAGAATTGACAATCGAAATCGATAACTTGCCAGATGTATCTAGACATCGATACTCGTAGTTGCCAGAATGTACGAATGGCGATATATCGCTAACAATCGTCTATAAAATCCTGTGATGGAACTCAGGGTAGATTTTCAGCGTAAACGACAGATTTACCGTTACAATATTTACAAATAACAAGATTATCTCCATTTACGAGCTTAACGCGATAATCTGTAATTAATAAACGAGATTTACCATAGAAAGTTCTTTTCTTGATAATCCGATATCAAGAATGCTAGAATACAAGATTACGCCTTTCGTTTACAGTTAGCTTTTTTGGGTTTTAATTTCCTTTTGAGTGACACTATAAAGACCCCCAAATACGTCAGCAAAACAAAAAACGATAGAAAAACTTACAAATTGCACGGTAGTACAAAACAATAGAACCAAAATAAAGTGCTGAAGTCAAGGCTAGTGCTTAAGTATTATTTAAAATTCTATGTGAAAAATATATTAACTTGGGAAAAAAGAGCTCAATGGCGGAATTTAATAACAATAGTACAAAAAAGTCGTTTATAAAGAGTTTTTTTTACTTTTCCAACCAACAAAAAAGTTTTGTAACAAAACATAATTTTAATTATAGATATGCATTATTATATTGGATCGTTTTATAGATGACGATGTTAAGAATTACGTAAATTGTGATATTTAATCTGCACATTATTTAATTTGGTTCCCTATGTTTTACATTTCGGTTTTCTATTTGACTATTCTTCTGTTGCCTATTCCCATTCGGGGGTCCTGAGCGCATCACTATGTCAAAATCTTGTACTCTATCATTCTTGTCCGATATTATGAAATACTTCGTTTTATACAACTATATTTTCGGTATTATTCTTAGTTTTATCGATAATTTTGCGAAGAAGAGGTGAAATGTCAAAAGAAAATGTAAACAAAAAGGGGCGACAGCGAGAGAAAGATGTGTAATACAACATCAAATACAACATATTTGACAATTCATCAACTTATTTGGCTATATGTAAACGGTTAGCTTATTGAACGAGATAATTTTCATATGTAAACATGCTATTAGTATTTTTAATCATAAAATATTGACTTCAGAATAATCACTGTCATAGATGTCCATGCCTAGTTTCGTTCAATGAGTAAATAAAGGAATAAGCTTTGAAAATTGTAGCAATTTTTGATAAATCTACATATACTTGTGTTATAATAATAGAAAGTCATGAATTGTCGACAATGCAGTCCAATACGGTTTTGAAAAATATGAAAATGCTGAGTACATCTCAAATAGAACGAGCAGAATTTGATGATCGAATCCTAAGTATCTTAGATATGATGACAAGCGTCGATATTGAGGATAAGCTGGTTGTGGAGTGCATTGGAGAGCTTTTAAATATTGAACTTCCTAAAAGCAATGCTGAAAATGATCCACGCATAAAAAACTTTCTAAGCTGGTTGTGCCAAATTTTATGGAAAAATGAATTTGCTGAAGTACTTGCCGTCAGAGTAGTTTCAAAGCTTATCAAATACAATTCCAAATATTATATTTGGACGTTGGATAATGTATTTTGCTCACAATCTCCTATTTATGAACGGGTTCTAGAAGATAAAACTGATGTATATCTGCTATCTATATTAGAGTGCTTAGATCTTATATTTGGTGATTTAAAGATGGACGCTATGACTGATGAACAAAAACAGTCTATTAGATCTGTATTCACTCTTTTAATTCGTATGCAGTATTCATCAAATATAAATTCGCTGGAAAACCCAAAAATAATACTGTATTCTTTAATTTTGCTGAATAAATATATATCAACATGTAAAAAGGACATAGAAAATCATATATCCGAACTAATGGGAATATCTTTAGGATTCATGCAATTTGGTCTCAATACAAAAGATATATCGGTCGTTTGTCCAAAATTAATTACGCCGTCCTATTACGTTAATAACTTGTCAGATGAACATGAAACTGATGAGCCTAACATCCATCAAAAAGTTGGAGGCAAACTAGCAAAACAAAAACGACATCGAGGACTAAAAACCAAGGAAATTGTTAATACGGTATTTGAGACTACGAACAATAAGCTCGGAGAACTTGATTTGGAAATGACAAATATAAACAATATGGAAAAAACACAATACGAGGCATTTAAAAATGAAATTAGTTCAAAAATTCGTTTAGCCTCTATAACACTTTTTGGCGAAATAACACTATCTGTTAAAAGGTGTATCCTTTATACATATTGGCAATCAATATTTCCATATGACGGTGTAGACAATGTATATATTCGTGGAGATATTCTCTTTGTTTGCCAAAACGATGACAGTTCTAAGTGTCGTAGTGCAATTCTAAATGTTTGTTCTGATGTTCTTTTGAAACTGAAGTCTCTATATAGCCAAGCGGAGTTTAAAGATAGGTCGGCAGCATTCTTACCTTTTTCGCATATGCTCGGTTTATCAATTATAACAACATATAAATCGTTATTAGAAATTATAGACAACGAAAAGTCCTTACCTGTTCTAATACAAGCTTTAAAATGCTTAGCAGCGTTAGCAGAGGTAACACCCTTCGCTAAACTTGAAAGTGATATAGTGTTCCAATTCCTTAATACTGTTAAAAACCTCGTTAACCACAGCGATTACACAATTCAAATTTCTGCAATATCAGTGTTGGAAGTTTTGTTAATGGATACGGAAATGCCTTCTGAAATTGCTGAAGCCTTGGGTACATCTAATGAATGTATCAAAAGATCAGAAACAAATGAAAACATTGTCAATATTGGTTCCGCTAAAAAATTCAATATGGAATTTTTATTTAACAGAGCAAAAAATGTATCTTACAAATATAATTTTGAATCATCATGGTTAATTTTAAAAATTATTTCCAATTTAGAAAATAACCCTATTCAAGACAGTTCGCTATGTAGAAAAATAAAAACCCCTTGCTCTTTACGAATTAAAAGCCTTCATATACTGACAGCAATGGCTATTCATTTCGAGTTATTTTTAAAAGATAATTTGGAAAAAATAACGGCTGTCATGGAGGATACTATACATGATGGACAGGTAGAAGTTCGTTTATGTGGATCAAAATTTTTGGACGCTTGTGTTTATCAAATGAATTTGTTTTTACAAAATAATTGTAACAACGATAATATATGCTCTTTTAAGTGCTTCTGGATTCGCATATTATCGATCATTACAAATCAAATGAGTAGAGAAAAGGAATCCACTGCAGTAAAGATTGCCTTATGCGACGCAATATCAAATATTGGCCCTGTTATATTTGAAAATTTGCCAGAGTCTATTCGAATTACTATATTAAGTTTTTTATCAGGGTTAAGTTGTGATTCTACGGAGGATGTTTTAGTTCGAGCAACAGTAGTTCGAGCTTTGTCTGTTTTCGTAACTTTTCCGTCAATGCGCGTAAATCTCGTTTTTATTGAGAACACTGCAGAATTGATTTTACGATTAGCAGGAGAAGGAAATATGATTGTCCGTATCAAAGTAATTTGGTCTATGGGAAATGTTAGCGATGCTTTGTTAGAAAATATCACCGATAACGCAAATGAAAGAATTTCGGACGAAATATTATGGAAATTAATTCAATACTCAACTCAGGCCTGCAATGACTGTGATAAGGTTCGATGTAATGCAGTTCGAACTTTGGGTAATTTACTTCGTTTATTAACGGAGAAGCATTTTCAACATATTTCCGAAAGAACTGTGATAAAAAGTGCTATTACTAAACTAATTGACGGAATTCGTTCTTCTGGGACAGCAAAAGTCAAATGGAATTCATGCTATGCTGTCGGAAATGTGTTGCAAAACGAGCGGATATTTCTGTATTCGAGTAGACACAAAGACTTGACTTGGCATGCACCGCTTTTTTCCGCCCTTTGTCATGTCATTTATAATCACCCAAATTATAAAGTAAAAATAAATGCAACGACTGCTTTAATACATATTAGGAAACGAGAACATTTTGGAGAGCACTATTCAAATATTTGGAGCGCTGTTTTAGATGCTATTGAACAATCTAATAATTTAATAAATTTTTACGAATATAATCATAGAGATCAATTGCAAGAGCAGATGTGCTTCTTAATTTGTCACGTTATAAAACTAGCAACTTTACAAGACATTACATTACTTTCGCGTATACTATTGGAAAAATTAGAAGCCTTAAAAAATACTTGGATAAGAGTGTTAAGACGCTTGATTCCGGGAAAAGCTGCACCTTTACTATCGTGTTCGACACATCTAAATAATTTATTAAAGTCTTCTTCAGAACTGAGTTCGGAACAGAAAAATGCAATTTTACTTATAGTCGATGCAATACCGACAAGCTATTAATTTTTCTATTGAATATATGGTTTCTACTTATTCATAGAGTTGATGTTACATTCTACAGAGAAATTTATTAAGGCATTAAGGATATAAATATTGTGTGTAACTATTCGAATACATAAATAAAATTTTGTCAATGTACATCATATGTAACCGATCCGATGAAGAAGATTCTTTAGTAGATTGCGGAAACCACAAAAAAAAAGAGAATACGAGACGATGTATTCTGCTATTTGAGGACCTTGGTCCACTTAATGAATGAATATAATCTCAATGCAGTCTGTTCGGGTTAACAAATTGGTCTACTGTGGTGGTTTTGGAAGTTTAGCTGGCAGTATGAACTGAAAAGATGCATTGTTGGCGTTGCTACATACTTCTTTTACATAAACAACGTAAGCGTGATGATCTAGTTTTTTATCTACTTTGCGAATATCAGCAACAATAATAAACAATAATATGTTGAATCCACTATGTATAAACTGAATAAAGCGATTGTAAGATGTTTACTATACATTTAAATATTTAATCTTAATTTATTTTTTGTTAACTTCGTCCCATTATTTGGAAGAAAATACGGATCACAATTTAGGGTTTTAGTGTTTGCTAAGAGACATGCATCTACCAAGAAAAAAGTTCGCTATTGCAAACATAAATTTAAAACAATAAATTTGATGTCAGTGTTTTGACGGTGGGGCAAACTCACCCCAGTGGAGATATTACAAAAATTCAGGTGCTATTCCAATTTCGTGGGGTTATGGTTGTGTATCAGTTGCCAAATCTCCAAATTAAGATCCCTGGCATAAGGCGTCACGCTCCTTTGCTAAAACTGCAGATTCGTCCTGGAAATTGGAATATTCACAAAGCGGTAGCAGCGGTGATCACCTTGCTAAATTTACACTCGCCAACGATTATGTCCGTAGGAATGGTGCGTGCGGTAAAGGCATTGAGTGAATTCTGTGTAGCCGGCCCAGTTAGCTTTATTGAAGCTAATGTAATGCAGGTGGTCTGAGGTCCTTATGTTCTGTATCTGAGGCCTAGAAATGTTGTAGTCGATTTCAATATTTTCAGATGAGCGGTGGCACTCCTGCAACACTGTTTCTACAAAGTTGTTTACAATATCTTGGTTATTGGTGCCCAATTAATATATTGTAAATGAAAATCACAATCACATAAGGATTGGTCTCACGTTTTGTTAATCCTCATTTTTAAAACAAATTATCGGAAAAAATCGAATGAGAATTTCATCAGGAATATTAAAATTGCTTTAAGGGTAACGTATTTGATAAGCGGAACCCAAACGGACCCAGATTATCATTCGATAAAGAGCTATCAAATTATATTCAGAAAGATTCCTTCCGCGTTTTCTCGTTCTTCTTCAGAGAGTTACTTGTCGTCATGACACAATTTTCATATACTTGCGACATCTTGCACATAGTAAATAGTTCATTATGCAGCATGAAAATGGGTGAGATTGGATTATAACAACATCCACCCCCATACAAAGGTTACTTCAGAAACACTAAATTTTACGGAAGAAATGGCATAAAAGAGCTACACTCAGATTTTGCATATCATATAAAAAAGTGTAATAATTATAGTGTAGGAGTTTTGAATTTTCGGTGGTGCGGTTTTGTTACTCCATGGTGATTTCCGACAGACTTTGCCGGTGATTCATAGCATTACTCTTGCCGATGAGTAAACTAACACTTTTTTTAATATAATTAAATGTATACCTTACGTATATGAATATACGCGTGAACGTTTCTACTGGTTTGAAATCAAAATATTTCCTATACAACCGACTACTGGCGGCAAATGCGTATATTCGCAATTCAGCGTCGCACTCTTTTTTCTGTGCGCCAGTATGATGATAGCGAATTTTCTTGGGAGGATGACAAAATTTCAATATTACATTGAAAATCCATCCTATCTCCATGCGTTCCTCGCATATTTGAGCCGCTCACCAATTATTTCTTACGATGATGTTAAAAATCAAAATTTGAAGAATTTCCTAATGTCCTCAGGCATGTCGTTGTCATGATGGAACAACTCTTATCCTATTGGCTGACCGTTTCTGGGAAATTTCTTCATTCAGACGGTCCCATTGTTGACATTATCGGTTTGATTTAAGGTTGGCCGGGGTAGCTCAAAATTAATTATTCTCTGTATGTATCCGTTTTGTTGCGATTCGCAGATGGAAATTCGATCGATGATGTTTTATATTTAAATTCGTATGAGAGCCATGCTTTGTATTATATTTTTCTCATATTGAGCAACTCACGATTTTTAACATAAAATACTAATATGTTTCCTTAATTATTTTTGTCAGCATATATTAAGAATTATTTTTCATTTTAGTGATCAAATGTGGTTTAAAATCGTGCTTTTTAGTTTTTAGACACTATTTATTTCCTTTAAGGACAGATACAAATTTTTTTGGAGGATCTTATACATCACCTCATCGTCCAGACCAGCACCAAATGATTATTACCTGTATATAGCGAGTGACATTATGAAATTATCTTCAAAATCTCAACAATGTAATAATAAATTTAAAACAAAAATAATGAAGTTCTTTATACTAGACTTATATAATCATCCTCATTTAGGCAAATATGAATCAAACTGTGTTTTATAAGGTGAACAGAAGATATAATATTTTAGGCTTTTAAGAAAAAAAATTAATGTAATTGTAATTCAAAAGAAGTAGAAAGAATCGACCAGATATGACCGATGCCGATGCCAAGTGCGATTAATCGGTCGGACTCCAAAAATATATTATTTTACAAGGGTGAATAATGGACAGTAATTAACCAATTATTGTATAACACCTTATTAAAAATAATTAACAAAAATTGTTTTTATATTGTATTTCAAGTCTTCTGCAATAAATAAGTGTATACAGATACATATCGAAATTCAAGAGAAACAAATTACTTCAGATACAGACTAAGATTCGTTAACCCATATTAACAAATTTAATATAAAATATACCCTTACACAACAACAAACAATAAATAAAATATATATAACGCCGAACTTCTTTTAACTTTTTACTCTTTTTCTGGTGCATAAAATTGTTAATGCTTTTTATTTTTGTATTTGTGATAGGTCTATTCCATTTTCGATCATCCATGTATCCGTTAAAAATTTAAATAATATTTTATTAAAAATAACGAAATATTTACGTATATGCCTTTGTATAACTATCTTATTTTAATTTGTTGAGCCTATTCTTGACCAAAGCAATTTAACAAAATGTAGCTGACGTTTAAAATATTATTCTTTTTTTTATTTTATTTTACTTATTTTTTCTTTTCAAAAATATCAATAAACTCTGTCGAAGTTTGTTTGAAGAGTTTTCATTACATGTTTCGCGGTCTTCCTAATATTCCTGCTAGGGTTTGAGCCATTTGGATCTTCAGTGTCTGTGACTAAATATTTACCTGAGCGTGTGAACTAACCCATATTAACAAATTTAATATAAAATATACCCTTACACAACAACAAACAATAAATAAAATATATATAACGACGAACTTCTTTTAACGTTTTACTCTTTTTCTGGTGCATAAAATTGTTAATGCTTTTTATTTTTGTATTTGTGATAGGACTATTCCATTTTCGATCATCCATGTATCTGTTAAAAATTTAAATAATATTTTATTAAAAATAATGAAATATTTACGTATATGCCTTTGTATAACTATCTTATTTTAATTTGTTGAGCCTATACTTGACCAAAGCAATTTAACAAAATGTAGCTGACGTTTAAAATATTATTATTTTTTTTATTTTATTTTACTTATTTTTTCTTTTCAAAAATATCAATAAACTCTGTCGAAGTTTGTTTGAAGAGTTTTCATTACTTGTTTCGCGGTCTTCCTAATATTCCTGCTAGGGTTCGAGCCATTTGGATCTTCAGTGCCTGTGACTAAATATTTACCTGAGCGTGTGAACTATCCAGTTCAATTTGTTCAGAGAAGCAATGCCTATAATTAAGATAGTCTAAAAGCCTTCGCGGTAACGGCAGCGTTTGTATCAAGTCTTTACGTATAACTGTTTTTAAGATCACAAATCTGGAATTTAAAATTAAATAAGAAAATAACTTTTCTTAAGAATGTAATTACAAATTAAGTAGTTTACCTGCACATATGCTGTAAACTTTGGACGTGCTTAAATCTTGAAACTGGGTTTGTTAGCTGCACTCTCATTGGGCCATGCTCTGGTCGTCTATGAAGGAAAAATAGATACCTAGCACAGAATATTTGTTAAATTATTAGCATTATTTTCCTTTTGATAAATAAGTCTTCCAACCTTCCACTTCTTGAATGATCAACTGCTTTTTCGATGAATTCTGTGATCGTCTGTGATTTGAATTTTGCATATGAACCAAATGAAAACGTCCCTGAAAAAATATGGTAGAAACGAAGTATTACATTGATTATTAGTTGAAAAATTGGTGTATGATATACACCACGAATCAAAATTTTTTCGCATAAATTTAGATAATTTTTTTTTGAAAAATAATAATTATAGTAAAAATTATTAGAAAGAAGTTTAAAAAATATGTTTAATACTCATCTCCATGGAGAAAAAACACTTATGAATTGGGTAATTTTTCAGCGCCGTAATTTATATAAGTAAATAATAGAATTTAAGGCTCGAAACAATAATTATACATAATTTCTTTAAAGAATTTGGTAATTTCAGTAGTGGACTTAATTCAACATTCGATATTTTAACACCTACATAAGTAAAATGTATCAAAAAGAAAAACTAATATTGGCGAAAGTGAAATAAATTACCTTGATCCTGTTCTATTC
Source organism: Zeugodacus tau (assembly GCA_031772095.1). Classification (NCBI taxonomy): domain Eukaryota; kingdom Metazoa; phylum Arthropoda; class Insecta; order Diptera; family Tephritidae; genus Zeugodacus; species Zeugodacus tau. Next base: position 19,871,251 of record CM062650.1, on the reverse strand, counting down.
GAACATGACGAACACTATTATTTAGTTTAAAACTAAGAGAAAAGATGTAGTGATCGTCAGAACTGTCGCGTACAATGAAACTTCCATCTGATTCAGTTGAGAGGACTTTCTCAGCTGCCTCACTTGACAATGGACCCCAATACCATCCATACTTTTGGTAAAAAATAACGAAAATAATATATGTACTCAAAAACTATAAAATATGTTTACATCTTACATCCTTAACTTTTTCAATGCTAGAAGTAAATTGAAGAGACCTTGCTTCCTCCTTCTTTGTAGAATTTCCTTTGCATTGCTCTATATAAGACTCAGCTATAAAATGTAATAAAAAGAAAAAATCAGAAATATACACGTCTTAGTAAAACGGACATTTCCGCAAATAATTAAAAATCATTGCAAGTTCTTACTAGTACTGATAACATATACAGAGGTAGACAAAATTATATACACATCGAACGTTTTTTACAAATTTTACAGAAACAGTTTTTGCTTGTTGTTGTTATTGTGACAGTGCCACAAAATGGTTTGTTGTTGTAAACCTTGATCTTTTCCTGAGCGAATGAATTCGGTTTGACAAGAATAGCTAGAAATATGGCGGAGAAATAAGCAAATGAACTGAAGACTCGCAGTAGTTAAAAGTATTTACACACATTTTTTTTTTGCGTTTTTTCCGTCCGTACTCGACTTTCAAGCGCGTACTTGGCAATTTTGTTCAGCAAGCAGCACGTGATATCGAATTTCAGTTCCAGATTAAGATTCTCCATCACGGAGTCTTTTTGATACCCTCACCTGGGAACTATTTCCAGAAAGTTGAGAATCTAGCACTAAATATAGTCAGGCTGAATGTAGCTTTGCAATGGTGAAAGGATTTTTAAAATCAATCAATTTTTGAGTTGTTTTTGTGTTTATTCATTACAAAGATACATACAGATCTTTCCTCTTTATAATAGTAGTATAGATAGAGATCGTGGGAAAAAATAGTAGATGTTAATATCGTACGTTCTTAAAAAATCCGGTTTTTTAGATGTTTTGAATTATATACAGTTCAAACCCTCTCACTGTACAATACTCAGTTGGGTATTGGATCAACTAATCCGGTAGATTGAATCATACGAAAATAAAGTATATTCCTTGTTCGAAGTTTTTTCCCCTCGAATTTCGAAAATAGACTTATTGAAATGTATTATTTTTTAGTTAGAGAATGCTGTTAATAAAGAATGGAGTCAATGTTCGTCCTAAAATATTGGACCAATTTTTAAAAATGGTTAAGCTACTATTCTTCTCGTATGTGTGTATATATAATTTCAGAATAAATCTTTCAGGAAAAAACACTTAAATAAAAAATATTTATTTTTGAATGATAAGAAATATACATTCACTGCCCGTCATCAGGATAGCGCCCCCCAAGCATGCTTGGTTAATATCAAATATTTTCCATAGTATTTGGGTTAGGATACAGCAACTTACATATATACTATCTATACTACTATTATAAAGAGGAAAGATTTGTATGTATGTTTGTAATGAATAAACTCGAAAACGACTGTGCCGATTTCAAAAATTATTTCACCCCGACTAACAAATAAATATTTTATTGATATAATCTCAACTTTCTGGAAATAGTTCCCAGGTGAGGGTATCAAAAAGACTTCGTGATGGAGAATCATAATCTGAAATTGAAAATCGTCTTGCAAGTCATTCTCTTCGCATCGCTATCGCGTGCCAGAGAGTCGAGACGAACGCTCGCAGCTGCTTGCTGAACAAAATTTCAAAACCTGCCAAGTACGCGCTTGAGAGTCGAGTACGGAGCGTATGCAACGGCTTGAAGAACAAAATATTAGAAATATACAAGCTCGCACTAGGCCGTAGAACTCTGAGCGTTCCCAACGCCTTCATAATCAGAGAGAAAGGCAAATGAACCCACGCAAGAAACGGCAAAGTACATACATACATATGTATGGGAGAGTGTGTATAAATTTTTTAACTTTTGAAATGTTTGTTTAAACCCGTGCGAAGCCGGAGTGGTCTGCTATTAATTAATAATGGCGTTTTAGGTAAGCTAAATTTCGAAATAAGAAGGTGAATATTTAAATTTTGGAGGCTAACTTCGAAAAACACAAAATATACTTTTTCTGCTTAGGATTTAATCTCTCGAAAAAAAATATTTGGTCCAGAAAAAGTCGATTTTACCATATGGCAAACATTCTTTCGACGTAAAAACACTGTGAAGATTTTGTTTTATTTTCTACCCAAGATGTGGGAGCTTAGGTTATCACAATAGCTTTTATATATTGGTTAAATGTGACAACGAACGGATGGCATTCCTATATAAGACTGCAGTGTCCCTGCTGGGAAAAGTTTGGAAGGAGACAAGGCATGACACTCTGGCTAAGTTTCTGTAAGGAGCTTTTCATCAAACTTAATTTCAGATTATCAGACTGAAATGAACTGTTTCGAAGTCTATCCACTCCGATAGTACAGCGTCAATTATGGCCTGTGTTCACTGAATGTGTGGTATCAAAGCTATTTAGAGTGCCTTAGATCATTATCGATAGCGTTGAATTGAAACGTCAGACTTGTTTGGGTAGAGCTACAACGAAACCACTGAGAACTCCAGAGCTGATTAACTCAAAATAAAGGGTTTACGAGGATTTCTATTAAACCACTTTGTGAAAGGAGCCGGGGCTTCGTTGTCTTCTTGGGTTTTAGCACTGGATCACTGATCACTGATCTCTCGGTAAACGCATTGCACAATCTGCTGGAGCAAAACCAAAACGATTTTGATATTTTTCTGATTGCACAAGCATGCTGGCGTAGTGTATTGTGAATTTACCGGTGTTAATTAGTATTTTCAAAAATATTTTGGGAAGAATTTATTGATTTATATGAATCAATGCCGTGCTTATTATGAGTGAGAAAAATTGTAGCAGCGAAATAAAATACATGTGCTATTAGATAATGATAGTTGGGAAATAGTTGTGAAGAAATAAACGTATCCGCACTAATTTTTTGTCTCTATCCATAACGACCTTTTCCATGTTCAATTTGTAAAAAAAAATGAGTTTTGTGATAGGCCAAAGCGCTTCAGAAGTATATAAGGATCATCTTTGTGATGTATACTTAGGAGCCGTTTAGGCATCACAATAGACCGGCGTCTTTATCTGCCCAAGTGGGATGCTTTATTACACTTGTCAAAAGGTCAGCCTGTGAACCTAACCTTTCTGTTTTATATGGATTCACGTATATCGTTACACTTTTCCTATGTATTATTTTGAAAGTCTGAAAGAACCAATATCAGGTAGGTAGTATGGCACACTTATCAAAAGGATCTCTCAGATCACTGAAACCATGATTAAAATTAAAATTTTAATTTCAATTTTGAGATATTCCAAGGGAGATCTTTGGCTAAATGAATGATAAAATGAACTTACACGCATGGAGTTCTCTTCTCATCATTCTATATATATGGCGCCAGAAAAATACACCGAAAACTTCCCAGATAATGAGATAATGACATATGACTCACAGAATATGAAAAACTAGTTTCTGATCTTGTTGTATATAAACTATTTACTTTATAATATCAAAGAGCTTGATATTAAAATTAGCATAATGACAAATTGAAGAATGTCCAAAGACATTTATTTAATAAGAAATAGCTTTTTTATAAAAAGAACATGATAATTTTTTAAAGGTGATATTACAAAATATAATATATACTCACTCTTCTTGGGTAATGGAGGCAATGCTCTTGATTGAACTTTTTTGTGCTTCTCTACAGTGCTCTTACGTTCCCGATTACTGTTATTTTGTTCTGTGCCGGGCAGGTTTGTTTGACATTGTGGTTGTGTCCGTCGAATACGAAATATATTACAAAACTTTTGTTTCAAATTTAGTGAAAATTGTGTTTTCTTCTCGCTTCTTATGACTTGAGGAGATAAATCCGCATCATCAACTTTTATCATTTGGTTTTCGGTAATACTATAATTATTGGCTAGCACGATGTTATTTATGTTATTGTTGTTTATTTTGTCATTATTTTCGTTATAGCTTTTGAAAGTTCTGGTGGTTACTTTACATTCTGTAGAAACGTTTTCTCCGATAGAGCAAAGATTAGTTCGGGAACGTGGTGATGAATCATTACCTTTCGTGTATTCAGATTGTTTTTTGAAAGCCGTTTTATCAGATTCATTATTTATATTCGTTCGGTTTTTTGTTTTAGTATAAATTGTTTGATAATATTTTTTTACTTCACTCAAAGTCATGTGGAGTCGTTCTTGAGGTTCATTCAAATCTAATTGAGTATTAGAAGTTATGTGAGAGCCATAATCCTCGGTTTCGTTCAAAATAGTTGTCTTCTTATTTTTCAATTTGAATGCATTTGAAGTGAACTTGTAATTATCATATTTTATATCATTTTCGTAAGTGTCACTGTTGCGTTTTTTTCGTTTATTTCTATTATTTTTACGACTTAATTTAGAATGTTTACAATAGTTTTCCTCGGTTAAAATTAAATGATTTATTTTCCTATAATCCGTAAGCTTATCGTCTTTGTACTCAACTAAGCTACTTTTATCTGTTTTTATCATATCTATTGGTAGAGCGTATATATCTGAATCTATAGGCACGTTATAAAAATCAGATATTTCACGAGTAAGTAATGCATCGTGGGACATTGCTTGAGTAATGAATATCGAATCGTCCGGTTTATTTGCAGATGAAGTGCTTAATGAATTATGTGAACTAGAAAGACGACTGTTCAAAGAATTACGAGAATTCGGTCGATTGGTACATCCATTTGGACCTTAAATAGAAATTTTAAACTAATTATTTTAAATGTAAAACAGTTTTTTATTGACATATTAACACTAGATTGCCTTATTGGAAACTTCATGTCAATAAATCATTCCCATGTGATTTTACTTTCATATGGAAGAAAAATTCATATCATGACTTTCGTGTGAATGAAAACTTATATTCTATCTTTTTATACTCTCACAATTTGCAAGGCTCAAATGAAATATCCTCACTAAATCAAAGTAAAATATCCTCCTCAAAAATCAAAGGGGCAAACGATAAAATGGTGTATATAAAGGAATAGTTAACCAGATCGGCGAATTTTTTTATAATAGGTGTATGGGAGTAGATAAAGCTCTTCTCCGAGTACTATCTGCTATCCATATTGTGCATCTATAATAGCCTGAATATAGTCACCTCCAGACTACCGTAGACCAAAAAATACTTTAAGAAAGGTTACTGGTGAATATGACAGGCTACTGATCGCCATTTACCTTTTTTTTGCATATTATCTATTACTATCATCATTCATTATAGTATCCCAAAATGCAAAAATCAGGCTACTGTTCAAAACCAGTTTTTTTCATTATACTTTGTGGTTTTGAGTAAAGCAGTACATATATTGAGAACACAGAAAAATAAAAGGTACAAATAAAAAATGAATTTACGTTGTTGTATTTAAGGGGTTACGTGGGTTAAAAAATATTTTGGCTTATTAATTTCTACAACATCTCAGGAATATTATCCTAAATTTTCAAGCCGATCCGAATAATAATTTTAGAGATACAGCCTTTGGAAGGTGTGTACGTCAATTATTATTGTTACTCTAAACTTTAAACGCGTTTTTCTCGGAACCGTGTTTTAAAAGTCGGTTGTCAAATGTTCTCGAAAACTACTTAACCGATCTTGATGGAATTTTGCAAAGGTGTTCGAGATACAATTTACTCGTGTTTGAACGAAGGATTCTTTTTTTCAATTACAACTACATATTTAAAAAAAATCAAAATGTCAAGCAAATTTTACCGAAATTCTTATTTTTTTGGAAAAATTTCTGCCAAAATTCCAATTTTTACTTTTTTTGTCTTTCCTTCGTTCAAGCACAAGTTTATGGTCTTAACAAAAAATACTTATTTTAGTTTTTTCATTTTAGATGATCCCGTCAGAAGATATGCTGACAACGCGGACGCACCTTTTTCCGAGAGGTCACCGGAAATGACGTCACAATGGAGGAGTTTTATTTTATTTTTTTGAAAATGTCAGAAATTATTCTTTAAAAATGTATCTATAAAACAGAAAAAAGTTTGAATTAAATAAATAATTTTTTACATAGAAAAAAATATTGAGAATAGGTTTTCTTTTACCCCACAAAACCCATGTAAGGCAAAACCATTCTGAAATTTCACGAGAATCGCAGACATTCGGACAAAGTTAGCAACCTTGGTGGTACAATGGAATGTCATGCCCTTGGCTTTTCTGATAGCTACCTTCAGCAAAGAAAAGTAGCGCTGCGCAAAATTTATTAAAAATCTTTCAAATTTATTTGAAAAATTACAAAAACACATAACAAATAACAACATTTTAATTTTGAGCGTACTTCGTAAGTGAAAGACCCAAAGGATTGGAACGATCTTTAATTTGCCGTCGAATTAAATGAATCCGGGGAAACTTTAGTATAGTATCCCCCGATTTCAGGGTTGGAATAGGTATGGTTGGAAAGAGAACGATCTCCAGATTACGAATATATAATTGTTCCCGCATACAATTGTTCGAGATACAATTTACTCGTGTTTGAACGAAGGATTCTTTTTTTCAATTACAACTACATATTTAAAAAAAATCAAAATGTCAAGCAAATTTTACCGAAATTCTTATTTTTTTGGAAAAATTTCTGCCAAAATTCCAATTTTTACTTTTTTTGTCTTTCCTTCGTTCAAGCACAAGTTTATGGTCTTAACAAAAAATACTTATTTTAGTTTTTTCATTTTAGATGATCCCGTCAGAAGATATGCTGACAACGCGGACGCACCTTTTTCCGAGAGGTCACCGGAAATGACGTCACAATGGAGGAGTTTTATTTTATTTTTTTGAAAATGTCAGAAATTATTCTTTAAAAATGTATCTATAAAACAGAAAAAAGTTTGAATTAAATAAATAATTTTTTACATAGAAAAAAATATTGAGAATAGGTTTTCTTTTACCCCACAAAACCCATGTAAGGCAAAACCATTCTGAAATTTCACGAGAATCGCAGACATTCGGACAAAGTTAGCAACCTTGGTGGTACAATGGAATGTCATGCCCTTGGCTTTTCTGATAGCTACCTTCAGCAAAGAAAAGTAGCGCTGCGCAAAATTTATTAAAAATCTTTCAAATTTATTTGAAAAATTACAAAAACACATAACAAATAACAACATTTTAATTTTGAGCGTACTTCGTAAGTGAAAGACCCAAAGGATTGGAACGATCTTTAATTTGCCGTCGAATTAAATGAATCCGGGGAAACTTTAGTATAGTATCCCCCGATTTCAGGGTTGGAATAGGTATGGTTGGAAAGAGAACGATCTCCAGATTACGAATATATAATTGTTTCCGCAGGAAACTTAGAGTTTTCGAGATATTCGCATTTAAAGTTGAAACTTCCACAAATTTTATGTGGCGATTTTTCGATTATTAGTTAACTTTTAATTTATGTAATGCACTTATTATACACTAACACTTCATCACATTGTTTCTACATATTCATTTTATATCATTTTAATTAGGGTTATCCAGGGTTAGGGCTGAAGGCCCCCAATGCAGAAAGTAGTTCTACGCGGAAGAAGTTGTCATTTCCACCTCTTTGATAATCCCCTGTGTTGGCTCGATCAAGGTTATTTTTTTGAAGCGCGGCCAAAGGCCGCCAATGCAGAAATGAGTTTTAACCAAGAAAGTAATATTGTCTCTCTCTTTATTAATTCTTTTTCTTTAACGGATAATGGTTACAGTTACTTTGAAAAAAATACCGTTTCCTTTTTTTCCGTTTTGCTATTAATTTTGTATTTGGTAATTACAATAAAGGTAATAATATACATATATATATATAAATATATACAAGAATGATAGAAGACAAGATTACGACAGGCGTTTACAGTTAGCTTTTTTGGGTTTTGAGTTCCTATTGAGTGACAACTTTCACGACCCCGAACACGCGAGCAAAACAAAATTGCACGGTGGTACAAAACAATAAAACCAAAACAAAGAGCTGAAGTCAAGGCTAGTGCTTAATTATTATTTAAAATTCTAAGTGAAAAATGTATTAACTTGAAAAAGAAGTCCGCAATGGCGGAATTAAACAACAATAGTACAAAAAAGTCGTCTTTAAAGAATTTTTTTCACTTTTCCAACCAACAAAAAAGTTGGCAAAATGGCGAACGTTTTATAACAAAACATATAATTTTAATTATAAATATGCATTATTATATTGGATCATTTTATAAATGAAGATTTTAAGAATTACGTTCATTGTGATATTTTATCTGCACATTATTCAATTTGGTTCACTATGTTTCACATTTCCGTTTTTCATTTGACAATTCTTCTGTTGCCTATACCCATTCGTGGGTCGTGAACGCTTCAGCCTGTCGTAATCTTGTCTTCTATCATTCTAGATACATATGTATATATAAATTTATATTAATACTTATTATATTTTCCCTTCATTTTAGGTAGGAGAGTAGGTCACTGTGTGTTGGGTATGGTGGAAAACGGAAGTGATCTCCATTTGGAAGTTTGTTCCGACAATGTGAGATCCGCGGAGGTGCTCATACCGTTAATACAGAAACATGTTGCCCAGGGTACAATCATATACACAGATTGTTGGAAGGCGTACGACTGCCTATCTGGTAACGGGTATGAGCACCGACCCGTTAACAATGCTGACCCGGTCAATCCTTTGTGGCAAGGGATGGAACCCACACTCAGAGGATAGAATCCCAGTGGCGCGTTGTCAAGCGATTTTTTTGTTAGGGATAATTATAAGAACCGAGAAAACTTTTCGGACTTTATTATGGAATATACATGGATAAAAAGTATTGCTAACATCATGAGGATCCTTTTGTAAAGTTGCTGCAAACGATAAAATATACTTTTAAAGGTTGAGTAGTTAGGATTTGTAGTTATGATGTTTTGTAGTTAGGATGTTTACTTAATAACTTTTTATGTTTTCTTCATTTTGGGAATTTTATTCATTAGTATTCTTTTTATTCGATTGCATGTGGCAACACTTATGTTCTGTCATCTTGCAACCCTTTAGTTATTGTACAAATAAACCGAATTGTGCAAAAAGTTAAATGTTTATTTAAAGTAAATTTTAATATAATTTGTTAAAAATAAATATGTAGAAACAAATTAGTGAAGTGTAAATATATTTAAAGTGCAAAATTTATGTGAAAAATTCAATATACAGTGAGAAATAAAATGTTAAATATTGTTAATTTTAAATCTTTAATTAAAAATATCTCAGAAACTTTAAGTTTGCTATAATTATATATATTCGTAATCTGGAGATCCTCCTCTATCGGCCCATATCCATTTTAACATTTAAAATTCTGCCTCGACAGTAAAATTTTAAATTTTGTCCTGGTCGAAAAGTTCGATTTATGGAAGGAAATTTGTATGAAGTTTGACTTATTTAGCAAATTCTCAACTTACGGAGACCTTCAAGTTATGGAATTTCCACTGGATATAACTCAAGACCTAGCTATTTAATTTTAGTTAAACATATTGCGAGAGTATAAAAATTTAAGTAAGGCGTTGGCATGAAATCAACCGTTTTTTTTGTTTCTTTCATTGTAATCTTGCCCAACTCTTCCACAATTACATCATTGAGCCTTTTTTGTTGTAATGGTGTATATTCTTATTTTTCGCTCGAAGAGATCCCAAATGTGCTCTTTAGAATTAAGATCAGGACTCTGCGGAAGCATTCGTAGCTGATTCTTAACATAGTTTAGATCATTGTCATGCTGGACCAAAATGTATCATTATGCCCCAATGTCTCTGCACTATAAGCTATTTTTATACTCTCGCAACAAAAGTCGCTAAAGAGAGTATTATAGTTTTGTTCACCTAACGGTTGTTTGTAACACCTAAAACTAAAAGAGTTAGATATAGAGTCATATATACCAAAGTGATCAGGGTGACGAGTAGATTTGAAATCCGGATGTCTGTCCGTCCGTCCGTCTGTCCGTCTGTGCAAGCTGTAACTTGAGTAAAAATTAAGATATCTTGACGAAACTTGGCACAAATATTCCTTGGCACCATAAGAAGATCAAGTTCGAAAATGGGCGGAATCGGACCATTGCCACGCCCACAAAATAGCGAAAACCAAAAACACATAGTGTCATAACTAAGCCATAAATGAAGATATAAAAGTAAAATTTGGAATAAAGGATCGCACTAGGAGGGGGCATATTTGGATGCAATTTTTTTGGGGAAGTGGGCGTGGCCCCGCCCACAAATCGGTTATTTGTATTTAACTCGCAAACTAATAAATCTATATAAACCAAACTTTCTGCAGTCGGTTCTCTTACATACCCCACCACACACCATGAAAATAGTTGAAATCGGATAATAACCACGCCCACCTCCCATAGGCGGTTAGGTTAGGTTGAAAATTACTAAAAGTGGGTTAACTAACTAACGGAAAACGTCAGAAACACTAAATTTTGCAGAAGAAATAGCAGAAGGGAGCTGTACTCAGATTTTTTTTACAAAATGGAAAATGGGCGTGGCATCGCCCACTTATGGGTCAAAAACCATATCTCAGGAACTACTCGACCGATTCGAATGAAATTCGGTTTATAATATTTTCTTGACACCCTGATGACACGTGTGGAAAATAGATGAAATCGGTTCACAACCACGACAACTTCCCATGTAACTGAATTTTGAAATCCATCTTATTCCTTCACTTTATTATGTAAACATAAGGAACCAATTAAGATAATGGAATAAAACTTTACACAATTAGTGCATATCATCTCTGGCTTCACTTGTTAAAAAGTTGTCTAAAACGGACCATAACTTTTCAAGGCCCCAGATATCGAACATGTTGAACTCAGCGCCTAAGGATAAATTTTAACCGAAAATATGGGTAAATCTATCAGATATCTCAATTTAATTCAGAGGAAATTGTTTTCTTCTAATAGTTAAAATCGGGTCATAACATTTCCATATACCTCATTGTAGGTTTTTCAAAAGTATCTTCTCCTAGCTCCCATATACCTCATTGTAGATTTTTCAAAAATACGGTGAGCTTTTCCACATATATGTATTGGTTAAATTTCTTCAATAAATTGCGAGAGTATAAAATGTTCGGTTGCACCCGAACTTAGCCTTTCCTTACTTGTTTTTTTTTAATTTTAATGGATCTACTCCAGTGTTGTCCAACGTGACTGTATGCACGTTATGCTTGTGTTGGTTATCAGCGTACATTCGGAAAGCTACGAGCAGACAACACGAATACGGAACAGTGCGTACAAATAAGTAAACGTACTTTTTAAAAATTACAGTCAACTAAATTATCTATATTTATTTCTTTATTATATTGTTTAATTCTAATGAGATCAGAAATGTGATTATTTGATAGTATAGCTGAGAATTTAATTGTAAATAAAATTTTCTTTTGTAATTATCAAGAAGGCTTTTTCGGGCGTCTCCCTCGATATTTACAAGATTTTTGTGACAACGTTCATAATGTCTTTTTATGTCATGTTTGCTACAACGCTTTATTTTTTTATAACAAATTAAGCATTCTGCATGCTTTTCATTGTTCTCAATAAAAAAAATAACATATTTCCCTAATTTGTTGGAACATTTTTAGTGCGTTCTGTTTTCTAGCGTCAACTGATCGCAAAATTCTGCTTTGCTTGCATACGAAGTTGAATACAGTAGCACAGTCGTGCTTTCACAGACACTTGTCGCGACATGTTGGTGTGAGGTGTCTGGCTTGTCCGTGCGCTATTGTGCGCATAGGCCGTGGACAACGCTGATCTACTCTTATCTTTAGAAACATGAGTTTTCCTAAGCCATTTTCTGCCATACACCCCCACACCATTATGGCGCTTCCTTCATGTTTTATCGTGCCAACTAGATTTTCCTTTTTAAATGCTTCTTCGATTTTCCTCCATACCAACTTTTTCCTTAATTCATAAAACACAGGATTAACCTAGTTTGGCTTAATAATTGTCTTCTGTTCGCAATCTGTTAGCAAATAAACCATTTTGAAGCTTTTATGTAAATAATTACTGATGACGGACTAAATTATGTTTTAAATGGGTATTTTAGAGCCAATAGACAAAAACAGACTAACAACAAGTAAGGAAGTGCTAAGTTCGCTTGTGACCGAACATTTTATACTCCCGCAATTTATTTATTTAATTTTATTAATATAATACACTATTTGACCCACATATTCGTTATATATTTACACCGTAGTCCATTGAAAGTTGAAAACCATAATATTAGGTATTTGGGGGCTAGATGAAGTTATGGCCCGATTTCACCCATTTTTGGCACGGAGACATATTATTTGAGGAAAATTTTCCCTCTGAATTTCTTCAAAATATCTGAGTCCTGACCTATATTTCCGGTAAAAAAAAAGATTTGAAGTACTGAGGTCCTCAGTTTCGATATATATGTGGCCTTGAAAACTTATGGTCCGATTTCGGTGATTTTTAGAAAGGAAGTGCCACACTAAATATGCAGTATTTATACAAAGTTCTGTTCCGATATCTTCACTAGTGCTTACTTTATATATTGTAAAGTAAATGATTCAGATCGAATGAATGCAGCCCTTCTGTACCTTCTTTATGATGAAATTTAAGTTTTCTGGTGTTTTTCCCTGTTGAATTAAAACATTTTCAGTGGTTTTCAACATAATTTTGGTATGGGAGGTGGCCGTGATTATAATCCGATTTCTTCCATTTTTGGACTTTATAGGTACTACTACCTAAAAGAAACGACTGAAGGGAGTTTGGTTGATATAGCGAACCTTTGCACGAAATTTTACTTTTATAACTTTATTTATGACTTGGTTATGGCACTTTATATGTTTTCAGTTATCGCCATTTTATGGGCGATTTCGCCCATTTTCAATACCAACCTCCTCAGAGTGCTAAGGAATATGTGTTCCAAGATTCATTAAGATATCTCAATTTTTACTCAAGTTATCTCTTGCACGGACAGATGGACGGACAGACATCGAGATTTCAACTCCACTCGTCATGCTGATCATTTATATAACCCCATATCTAACTATTTTATTTCTTGGTGACACAAACAACCGTTATGTGAGCAAAACTATAATACTCTCTTTAGCAACTTTGTTGCGAGAGTATAAAAATAAATTAAAGATGTTTAAAAGCGATATAAAGTTGCCCTCTCGAAATTTCACAATAGTTAAAGATCATATTTAATTGTTTTGAACAAAGCAAAAGCACAGACACTTTATCAAATTTTTCGCATTTGTCAATAAAGGTCAATAAAACAGTTTTACGTTCTCACTTTGTGGTAAAGCAGTTTATCAACGGAATCAATGATTGCATGAACATTTTCGATCGAAAATCTGTATGGAAATCGAATTCGCTGTGGATTCAATGATTAGACCCAATAAATTACAAGGAAGGGCTAAGTTCTGTTGTTGATTTTTGAACATGATTATATCAGGGGAAGTATATTAGTCTAAGAGATTTACCTAAATTTCCGGATTTGCACAAGCATTGTCACAAGTCGATTGTCCGCACTTTTAGTAATTTTCAGCATAATATTTGTATGGGAGGTGAGTGAGGTTATAAACCGATTTTTCATGCTACGTAATGAGGCGAATTAGGAAAACGACTCCACAAAATTAATTTATTTATTAGGGGACGGGCCACGCCCATTTACCCACAAAATTCTTATCCAAATATACCCTAGTGTTATCTTCTATATCAAACTTTTCTTTTATAACTTAATTTAAGGCTTAGATCTTCTACAATACCAACCTTATTATGGAGCCAAGTTTCATTCTTACTAAAGTTATAACTTGCACGTCAGACAGACAAAAATGCAGATTTCAAATCTATTCATCACTCTTAACACTTTGGTATACAGCCCTATATATAACTAGTTTAGTTTTAGCTGTCACAAACAATCGTTATGTGAATATGTTCCGAGAGTATAATAACGATACATTTTTTTTTCGAATTTATTCACTGTATAGATTGTAAACTTTGTAAAAAAAATGTTGGCAAGACTAAGCACATGATATGTATCTTCAATGTTTCTTTACTTACCTGTATATATATGATGACTATGGCAATAATTTGTTACTTTACGAGGACTGTATAGGACCTTTTTTTGTAAACTGTTTTCACCTTGAAAAGTGTTTCGCTTTATTCCATAATAGAGATCATAATCATGAATTTCAGAAAGTCCAAATGTATTGAACTTCTTTACAGCACTTATGACACTGTCTTGATCTGACGGTATTGCCTTGAAATACATAGAGTGCTCTTGATAATATGGACACATATCTCTCTTTACTTTATCTGGGGGATGTGAAGCTTGTGGTAATAATAGAACATTTGAAGACGTATTTGACTCAAATGTTTCAGCATTATTAAAAGCGTAATTACATATCAGGTTACTAGGCTCGTCGTACACATTTTCTGCTTTATTACTTAGAATGGAATCACTTGAGTATATGGGTTTCTTTATGAGGTAAACTTCTTTATGTGATTTAGCTAAATATTGGGACGAGACATCTTCATCCGAGTCCTTACAAAAAATTCTGTCCCCATTAATACTATTTTCATTATGTTCAGAGTCTTTTGAATGTTCCAAAGAAGAGTGTGAAGAAGATAAACGTCGTAGTTTTTGCATAATACATCGGCCAATCGTTATATTTGGTGAGTCCTGAAACTCTAGTGGAGGATCTATTGGTGCTAAAGGTCCTTTTTTTAATGTATTAAAATTTTCCGCGCTCATGCCCGCCTCTGAACAATTATCTAGAGAATCAAACTGTGAGACTTCGCCATCACTTTCCACAATCTGAAATAATTAACGTACAAAAATAATAATTATAATATATAAATACAAGGAAATAATTATTTTCAAATATAACGTACATCAATTTCATGTTTACATAATCCCATTCGATATGAATCTCCACTTGATATTGAACTGTTGGTCGTAAGTGGAACGCCAGAGTCATCACTTAACGATGTTTGAGCATTTAGTTCAACACTATTCACGCTTACCATGTCGATGTGAGGTGGGGGCAGAACCCCTACGTAATCAGTGCAGGTTGATTGACACATCTGTAAAATTGTGGACACCGCTGAACTGTTATTGGATGCTGATGTTGCCATATTGTAATTCGAATCCTCATCTCTAATTACGGTATCCATTTCCAACATCTTTTGTCACTAAAAAGTACGTAAACATACCGATATAAATTTGCACAGTTTTGAATACAAAAAATAAAAATTGTGTAATTTTTTTAACAACTAACATCGACGACATTATGCTAAAAATGTCTTTTACGTTAATGATAATCAACTACTAGCATTAGAATCAGCTTAATCTATTAGGGAAATATTAATAATAAGCGCTAATTCTTAGCTTTTAAGCGATGATTATGTGACGGTCAATATAAGGAAGAGCATTTTACATTATTTAGATTTGAGAAAATTGTTGTTTATCAAATAAAAATTTTGCAACCACTAAACATACAATAAAAGATTATTATGTGAAATAATTGTTTTCCACTTTTTCAACAAACAAAAACATTCTAAAATTTTGGGGATTAAATGGGATTTAGTAAACGGAGTTAACTGAGATAACTCTCGATTAGAGCAGTTAATCCGAATTAACGCCACCGTCTGTCAGGGGTATTAGGTATACATTAAATTAGTAAATTTTTCAATATAGTAGAAAAACCTACGCATAAAGACGAAAACATTATACAATAGCTTTGAATTCTTTTAATCGTATATTGAAGTATGTAACAAATGAGCAAATTTCATAGTTGGCTCAATTTTAGTTCCGGTGACGATATTGATTACCTTTATTTAAATAGTCCATGGGATAATGAACTGCGGCATCCTGGTTTGTAGCTGTGTCAACTCTCTTGGAATTAAATTCTACATTGTCACATTGAGATCATTGACATCTTTATTTTTTACCACAAAAATAGGTAATACAATCATCGATTCTTTATGTGTCGCCACAAATTAGATGATTTTAGGCATGCGATTAGTTCGTCAGCTTTGCCCTCATATACTACGATTTCCTTATTCTAGTGGACTTTTTGCCAAATATATGGGTCAAATTCTGTGTAATCTTGATAAAATTACATCAATAAATTGCGATAGTATAATATGTTCGGTTGCAACCAAACTTATTTTTTCATTACTTGTTACAAATTGTTTTGAGCTATCGACAAAATCTTATACAATTGAACAATGACAAAAATATTTTAACAAAACAACAATGACAACCTTCAAAATATTATTATTTTTGGTTTTCTTTTTTTATATTTTTGTTGTCAACTTAAAAAAAATTCTATTATTATTCGGCCCTATTCCCGTTGTCGTTTTAATAGTCGTTTCTAAGTCGTCGTCGTTCTTATCGTCGTTTCGTTCCTAAATTGGTATTCTTGAAGTATATCGTAACGCCTAAGAAAAGTTATCGAAATTTGTCTACATATTTTATATAGTATACTTTAAGGAGCTCTTTTCCCATATAAAAATTTCTTTCTTATGTAACGAGACACATTTTTAAAGCAGTCCTTAATAGATTTTATGTTATTCTCTATTGACTCTAAACAACGTTATCACTGTAATTATTGTACTTACGTAAAACAATGTTAGTCTTCCATCTTTATTTTTGATTTTTTAAAATAAGTAGTGGTGACATCTGCGTCCTCCAATCTTTCTTCTAAAATATGTTATACTTCCATCGTCTCATGCTCCTTGCTTCTGGCTAATCCGACTACTCTACCGAACACAGCCAAAGGAGACATGGGTATCTGTTTATTAACTCCGCGTCTTGTTGGAGTACTATTTTTTTCTTCGTTTTGAATTTTAAGACCTTTCATATCTTAAATATACTCTTAGTATAAAAATGCAATTTTATTAATGCCAACAATTTCCGACGCGAGATTTCGGTGGAATGGATTTAGGTTTTTTTTAGAAAAAAAAATATCCCTCCCAAAAAATCGAAATTTAAAGGATTTATCCCTTTTCTAAAGTCCTTGGCATATGCAGGATATTTTTCCATTTCAGAAATTAAATTTTCAAACTGTTTCCGATTTGGAATTTTCATCTTCACTTTAAATATTCCTTCAAACAACCGCGTCGTTTCTATGTCGCTCACAATTATAGCAACGACAAAAAACGTCTGTTTCTATGTCGTTTCTATAGTCGTTTCAAATTGGGGAATCTCAATTTATTTTCGATAAATGTCGTTAACGCCAACAGGAATGTCAAATAGGCGTTCTTAAGTCGTTTTAAAACGATAACGACAACGGGAATAGGGGCGATTATCTTCCTGGCAATTATTCCATATTTACTTACTTACTTCTAATCCTTTCCTGGCCTTCCGGGGCCGATGGATTGCCGGCCGAGCTATTCAAATATGGCGGCGAAGAGCTGATAAGGTGCATGCATCAGCTTCTTTGCGGAATATGGTCGGAAGAAAGCATTACTCGACGATTGGAATCTCAGTGTACTCTGCCCAATCCATAAAAAGAGGACCCCACAATCTGCGCCAACTACCGTGGGATAAGCTTATAAGGTTCTATCGAGCGTACTGTGTGAAAGACTAAAGCCCACCGTCTACAAACTGATTAGACCTTATCAGTGTGGCTTTAGATCTGGAAAATCAACAACTGACCAGATATTCACCATGCGCCAAATCTTGGAGAAGACCCGTGAAAAGAGGATCGACACACACCATATATTTGTCGACTTTAAAGCTGCTTTTGACAGCACGAAAAGCTGCTGCCTTTATGCCGCAATGTCTGAATTTGGTATCCCCGCAAAACTAATACGGCTCTGTAAGCTGACGTTGAGCAACACCAAAAGCTCCGTCAGGATCGTTAAGGACCTCTCCGAGCCGTTCGATACCAACCGAGTTTTCAGACAAGGTTTACTCGCTATCGTGTGACTTCTTTAACCTGATGCTGGAAAAAATAGTTCGAACCGCAGAGATAAACAGAGAAGGTACAATTTTTTATAAGAGTGTACAGCTACTGGCGTACGCCGATGATATCGATATCATTGGAAACAACACTCGCGCCGTTAGTTCTGCCGAAAGACGAAATATCTCCTGTCATCAAACAAACAGCCAGCGCATTCGCGTCTTGGCTCCCACGTCACTGTTGACAGTCATAACTTTGAAGTTGTAGATAATTTCGTATACCTAAGCACCAGCATCAACACCGATAATAATGACAGCCTTGAAATCCAACGCAGAATCACTCTTACCAACAGGTGCTACTATGGACTGAGTAGGCAATTGAAAAGTAAAGTCCTCTTTCGACGTATAAAAACTAAAGACCCTCATCATTCCCGTCCTATTTTATGGTGCAGAAGCGTGGACGGTGCCAACATCCGATGAGACTGCACTAGGAGTTTTCAAGAGAAAGGTTTTGCGGAAGATTTATGGTCCCTTAAATATTGGCAACGGCGAATACCGCAAACGATGGAATGATGAGCTGTATGTGTTATTCGAAGACACAGACATAGTCCAGCGAATAAAAAGACAGCGGCTACGCTGGCTAGGTCATGTTGTTCGAATGGACGAAAGTGCCCCAGCTCTGAAAGTTTTCGATGCAGTACCCGCTGGTGAAGCCACTCCGATGGAAGGACCAGGTGGAGAAGGACCTGTCTTCACTTGGTATTACCAATTGACGCCAAACTGCCAAAAGGAGAGATGCATGGCGCGCTGTTGTGGACTCGGCTATAACCGCGTAAGCGTTGTCACGCCAGTCTAGAAGAAGAAGAAAATTAGCCAGATCGGTTTGGCAGTTCTCAACTTTTTGCAAGACTTGCGAACAGCAATTCATTTTTATATCTATTGATTACAAATTGTTTGTATGGTAGATTAGAAAAGTGTAGTTTTAGACTTTTTCAGGCAATTTCTTTAATTCTCCGTAAGAACCATTTTTGTACTTCAAGGAATATTCTAAAAAAGAATTAGTGAAATCGGTCCAGGTGTTCTCGAGTTATGCGCTTTTACTTCATTACGAAAGAATTTAAAATAAATAATAATGGCAATTAAAAATGTCTTAAACTGTACACAAAATAAAGTGCAAAATATACAAATTCTTCTTGATTTCACTATATACTAAAATAAAATGCAAAGTGTAAGCACTAAATTTATGTGCTTGTGAACATGAAAATCTATACTAATATTATAAAGCTGAAGAGTTTGTTTGTTTGTTTGTTTGAACGCGCTAATCTCCGAAACTACTGGTTCGAATTGAATAATTCTTTTTGTGTTGGATAGTCCATTTATCGAGGAAGGCTATAGGCTATATACCATTACCAATAGGAGCGAAGAAACAGTGGTAAATGTGTAAAAAACGGGATTTTGGCAATAATTCGATCTCAAAATGGCATTACGTTGGCTCTCGCATCTACTGGAATTGCAGCAACGCTACTTGAAGTTGGAAGAACGGCACATACGACATAGTAGCTTCAGTTAAACATGCAAATCTATGAAACATATATGAGATGAGCGCAATTTTCTAGAAGCACTTGACAGAACAATGAAAGATCTGTGGAATAATAATCATCGCTTTGGTGGCGTAATGATACTGTTATTGACAAACACATTCTGTTATTTCGAAATCAACAGCGGCGGAGGAATTGAACGCATGTCTCAAGTCATCGTACTTGTGGCGACACGCGAAAACCATATGATTGACCATAAATATGCGTGTGTTCCTGCAACAGGATAGCACCGCAGAAGATCTGCAAAGAACTGGGCAAATTCAGGTTAATACTTCTAATGGTTTGACATCAATCCGAACATTAGCCAAATTTATCGTAACTACGATTGGTTGAGTGCACGCAGATTTTTAACTGTCAAAAATACCGATGTCGATGACTTAATCTATACGACTTAAAGTCAACTTCCGGGATATTTGTGTTCATACACATCGATCGATCATGTTGAAAATGAAGACGAAGCTGTGAATTATCTAGTGAAATTTCTAAATTCTTTGCCATTATAATGCTTTGTCATTTATTATGCTTCGCAATCTTCAAGCTTCTATCGAATAATGTAATAGTTGCAAGAATTTTTTAAAGGGACTTACAAAGGGACAGAATGATTCCACGAATTTCTTTGACTTCCAACGATTTGCCATTTCAGTTCAAACGTATTCAGTTTCCAATGAGACTTGCGTTTGGGATGACAATCAACAGGTCTCAAACACAGTCGCTGGAGGCATAAATTTCATTCACGAGTTGAAAAATCATCATCTGTACATTTACGCACCGGAACAGAAAACAAAAAATGTTCGTTTATTAAGCTGCGTTACATTGAAAAAAAAAAATTAGAAAAATCGCAAATAAATGTTTTTCAACACTATACAAATTCAACTTTGTTTTCAAAACAAATAATTTCACGCAGTGCAACGACTGCGGAGTCAGCTAGTATATGAATTATTCTTCAAGGTAAAGACGAGAATTTTTACTTCATTTCGAAAGAATTTAAAATAAATAATAAAGATAATAAAAAATGTCTTAAACTGTATACAGGAATTTAATAAGTGGCCGCCCTTATTTCTTACATAGGACAAAATAAAGTGCAAAATATACAAATTGTTCTTGATTTCATTAAATATTAAAACAAAAATGTGTCAATATTAGAAATTTTCTTCTTTACTTTTTGACCTCTGACAATCTTTTTTCCCCACTATCGTTTCATCCTTTCCCAAAAGTGTTTATGTCAACCCGCTCCTCAAATGCAATTTTTCCGCCCAAAGATACTTTATTATACGCTAGACAGACGGCAAAGTTATTCTTGATTAACTGCGCTTTTAATCAGTACCAATTTTGTGGGTGACAGATGGCAGCAAAGCGAGTTATAAACTCCCATAACAGCTGATTGTCAATAATATTTCCATTTTGGTGAAATAAAATTGGATAGAAAGCAATTATTGCGGTTGTTAGCCGCACAAATAGTACAAAATTAATTATTAAAAAAATAGATATAAAATTAAAAAAATAGCTGTTCTATCCTGATCTTGGGATCGTTATCCCCATGGGAAGATATCAGCTCTTTTCGAAATGTTGTCCATTAATTTATATACAGAGGTAGTCAAAATTATTTACACATCGGACGTTTTTTTACAAGTTTCACAGAAAAGCTTTTGCTTGTTGTTGTTGTTGATTGATTGCGATTTGGTTTAAGCAAGAGTAGTAATTGGCATCTATTGCATTCATAACCAACTATCAAAACATTAAAATATAAAACTTGGTAAATAAAAAGCCGAAACCAAAGGAATTATGGATTATAACTAGATCGGAGACTGTTACTAATGCCGGTATTCAGCTTGTCACGTTTGTCTCATGTCTCTATTTGTCACAATTGCGAACTGGCGACCCTGTTAGTCAGGAAGTATCATTTTGGTATTCTGGCTGATACAGTCTCAAAAAAGTTCACCAAATAGTGTGATGAAAAGAAAAGCAAACTTTCAGCCACAGTACATACAGTAGAAAACCTTATTCGTGGGGAATTCTCGGTGGTAAGATAGCCGCCATCTTGGAAAAACGCAATGCTGTATATATTGATTACTTCATTTTAGTAAAACTTTAGTCAAAAAATAGCAAATATTATGTATATAGCTGTCTTATATAAAGCGAAATTATTTATTTATACTATATTTCAAATATAGAAGATTTTAACATCAATGTGTGCCATATTATTGCAAAAAAATATTAAATTTTGATGAGATATTTCATAAGTGGTGAGAATAAAATACAGCTCTCATACAAGTACTTCTCTGTGATACGTTATTTTTGCCCACATTTATTTAAACTTAACTGGCACAAAATTAGCAAAAAATCCATTTTTGCTAGTTTTATTTAAATTATAACAAACAATTATATTTAAAATACTTTGAATTGCAAAGTTTGGAAGTATACAAAAGTTTTATAAGCTTGAAATGATACGTAGTTGCCTCCTTATTAAACATTTTTAAAACAAAATATGTCATGATCCTATTGCATAGGCATTTCAAACCATCGGGTCCAAGGTAACAAGAATCAAAATCGTCATTTAATACTAATATAAGTTTTTTATGAAATTTATAAAAAGCTCAAGAACTGTTATTAAGTTTGACGAATCCTACACTTTTTATTTTGTAAAAGTATAGGCGTCTTCAGAGATCTACCCTTTCTCGAATAATGTTAAAGACAGCAAACAATTGTGCATTTTAAAATATTCGTTATACATATAACCATATAAATATGAAAATGAATTTCTCTGAAGGAAATCATTTTCAATTATATCAATTTCCATACAATGTCTAATAGATTGCTGACTACCTATGGAAGACATTGTCAATGCTTGAAAAGTTTGCCAAGAACTATCTTGAACCAGACAAACATACTCTTTCAAGATTATTTAGTGAAAATTATTCAAATTGTTTAATAGTAATATTAAATCTTTTAAAATTTGAAAGCGCCATATACAGTGTCACCAACCCAGGGATGTATTTATTTTAATACAATATTTAAAAATTAGTTGAATCGCGTTATACACTTGTACATAAAATATAACTAACTTATCAATAAATAACACTTAATACCACCATAAAATTTAATAAATATCCGAAATAATTTAAAATAATTCCAATAATAATGAAAAAATTTATTTTATTTAATAATTATTTAAGTACTGTTCATCGGACTATAAAAGTTTTGTGAAGATTAAATGCTAGCACAACACCCTAATTACCACAATTGTAGCAAAAAAAGCGTAGCACACAACCCAAGTACGCCTCGGTGGTGTGTTAAAAGATGAAAATTAATGTAAACAAAAAAAGGTTTTCTACTGTATATACTGAGCTTTCAGCTGTTCATTTTAGTTGATTAGAGATGAGTGCATGTTCACAATGATAATTTATGAATTGATTGCACGCAATTAGTTTTTTTTTTAACCAAATTTCAGCAGAAAAATTTCTTGTAAATAATTGGATAATACTATTATTGAAAATAATACTGAAATAGTTTATAATAAATGCGTAATATATGCATTTTATCTGAATCAGTTGTTAAGTAAATATGAAAAATGTTAACAACCTAACAATCGACTAACACATGTTCTCATCCTTACATTTGAGCATAATGACAATCGAAGGTAAATAATTGTAAAAAATACAAATTCATTATTTTATGATTATTATATATTTTGGATTTTGGATATATATATATACATACATATTTGTGTTTTGGAAATCGAAAGAATTTCCTAAACGTATTTTCTTCATATAAAAAGTGATCTTCCTTGTTGCGCGAGTGTAGCTAAACATAGGTACTTTGTTATCCATTATTGCAAAATTACAAATATTAATACATTATCTCTCTTCTTCTCGTTTTCTTTTCATTATAATATATATTAGGCCAATTGCATCAACCATTATTGTGCTCTTGTTTTTCTGTGACCTGGTTTAAAGCACATCACAAATTAGAGACTGATATTGCTCAAATAGAGATGAGACAAACTCGCCAGAATACTGAAAAGTCACTATAGAGATTACACCAAAGATTCGTCTCTATTAGAGACTTGAGACTGCTCGCAGAATACCGGCATAAGTTTAAGACTGGTGTTTCGGCTTCGGAGTTAGTAAAAATTTATAGAATTTAAAGGAATACTGTTTATAATATTATTAAAAGGAAGGAGACGAACAATTGCCAGGATACTTTAAAGAGAACTTGGCAGAAACCTGTGATAACTCCAAGATAATGTAGAAGAAGATTAGTAGGAATTGTCATACAAAATCCCACAATTAGTCCTCTTGTTATTGCAGAACCATCGAATCAGCATTTTGCATGAACAGTCAATGATGCTACACTCCTCAGGACCTTAAAAAAAAGTTAACACAAATGCCTACGTTGTGCATAAAGTGGTCAATATTTCCGAAACCAAAAAAGCGATGTTTCTCTCATTTGCCTTAAATTGCATCCTAATGCCTGTAGTGGGCAAATAAATTATTAATTATTAGTTCCAGAACTTCTTTAGTGAACCCTTTATCCATTTACCACGTGAGAAGAAGGATAATGCAGTTTAGGCGCTAAATAGAGTCGGGGGTGACATGATTTTTTGGGGAAGTTTTCCTTACTTAAGTTTTGGAAATATGGTACTAATTTAGGGACCCTAAATCATCCATGCCATTGTAGTGGTTAGTCGGCCTTTTCCAACTATTGACCACATTTATAGTCATTACATAAAGGATCGTTACCTACAAAACTTTTAAGTAAAGCAAGTTGACCTGCGCAGTGCCCCGATCTAAACTTTAATGAAAATATTTCTGCGTTAAATATCAGAGGACAATTGATATAATAACCGAAAAAGCCGAAATAACCGAGATTTGGTCTAAATTAACAGTTAACTTAGCACCCAATTGTGTTGAATCAATTCGGACCATAAAATAGGATGTTATTGATGCCAAAGGCGATGTAACTAGGGATGCAAACGATGTATCGATGTTTTTGAAACATCGATGTTTTCGTCAAAAAGCATCGATGTTAGCCATCGATGTCTCGAATCTAAAAACATCGATGCATCGATGGCACTTTCAACGATGTTTTATATAAAAATTTTACTTCACACTTTTTCGGGTATTAACCCGAAACCCTCTATTTGGATACGCTTTATTACATTGGAATTAGATTTTTGTAAAATACGGATAATTCGTTAAGGGAATGTGCGCTTGGACCTGCGGTTACTTTTATGATACAACGCAATCTTCGGATGAGTGTGAAACAGAATACTCGTTTGATATTTGGAACCAGAATAAACATTTGGTCCACCAAAAGGTGAAATGTAAGCTGTCAAATTTATCTACAATTACAGGGACGAAAGGTTGAAGAGAAAGTGTATCTCGGCTGTTACCCCTACTAATCAGAAGCCAATAGAATTTGGGTTGACTTGAATACTGTGTTTCCGGAGTTGTATAAATAGGCTTATTAATATTTACACATTGTGGCCACTTCAGTGCCGAGTAAACGACCGTTTTCTAAACCCAGGGCAACCATCACGCAGAAGTAAAATCGAAAAGAAATGACATTGAAAAAAGTTTCCATATCGTTGTTTTGAAATTCTGTTATTTATTGAGAAAAAACTTTAACAGACATATAATGCTAAGTGAAATAAAATGTAGGATAAACATTAAAATTAAAAAAATATCATTTAAAAATAACAGGATAATCCATTTCAAGTTGTGTGTAAATACTTTTGACGCAGAAAAAATTTGTGTAAATACTTTTGACTACTGCGAGTCTGTAGTTCATTTGCTTATATCTCCGCCATATTTCTAGTTATTCTTGCCAAACTGACTTAATTCTCTCAGGAATAGATCAAGGTTTATAACAACATAGCATTTTGTTACCCTGCAATAACAACAACAAGCAAAAGCTTTTTCTGTGAAACTTGCAAAAAAAAAACGTCCGATGTGTAAATAATTTTGACTACATCTGTATATAAAAATTAATGCCACTTTTCGTTGTAATTTTACAACTTAAGAACGGGATCTCCTTTCATTCCAAATGTTTAGGATTCCTTTGAACTATTTAGTATATGGTTTAGTAAGATCGATCGAGGGGTCTTCAATTATAATAGAATATTTTTATTTTTTTTCTTCCAGTCAATTGTAAGCAGTTTTTCAACTTCTGATGAAGAAAAGCATTCCTTGGCTATAATAGGCCTAAATCCAGACTTATGTATTTGTGTGTGAAATATTTTTGGTTGCAGTCTGTTAGAGAACTCGGCACACCCGTTTACGCCTTTTTGAATTCTTCAAGTCCAATTTCGATTCATCTGACAAAATCACTTTTAAGATAATATAAATAAGCATACCAGTGTTGCTGTTCATTTCTTTAAACTTAAAACCAAATGTCAATTTAAAATAAAATAAGCATGTTTGCACTTTATTTTGTCCGATAGTGTATATAAAACCTATTTCGGATGGCATAAAACAATTGTTCATTTTTACATACATTTTATTTTGCCACAATCTTTCTCTGCGGAACTATTTGTTTTCTTGCATTTTTGCATTGCATTGGAATTTAGTAATAAAATGAAAGATACTTCCTACTTCCAATAATTTTTAAAGGTTTTTATTTTTACCATATTATTGGCTACTTTAAAGCAATATTGCCACAGAGCAATCATTTATTGGAATCGGACCGGATTTTATCCGGTTAACAATACCTATCTTCAGTGAGCAGTGAATTGCAATTGCTTTATGCGAATAAATAATTAAAACTGTTTATTTGTGGATTATGGAGTTAGAGATGTTCCCCTGTATATAGAATATAGTTAGTTAAAGTAACATAAGGCGCAAATAAGACTTCTTCGAATCGGAAATCTTATTGGTTTTAGGTGTCATGGAAACCAATTTTATCGCTTTAACTATCAGCAACAAACCAGGGCTTTAGGGCTGACAGATTTGAGATATTTTGTTCAAATTTATTTTGATTTGAAGTTAAAACGCTTTGCAAAAATAATATTATTAAAATAGAAGATACGAACGCTATTTGACAAAATTTATGAATTTAAAGGAAAAAAATTAAAATATTGCAAAAAGTTCACAAAATAGACAATTCAGATTAGATCATGGAAATATCTTACTTTTTACATAAATATGAATACTTTTGACTTGGCTTTAGTATAACATCCCCCGATTTCAGGGTTGAAATAGGTATGGTTGGAAAGAGGATGATCTTCGGCCGCGCTATTGGAAAATATCCCAATATCATGGCTTTTCAAGAGAAAGGAATAAAATTATTATAATTTATGTACTTTTCTATTTGCTTTCATTCGTTAGTAAAATATGTATTAGATTTGGCAACACTTGATATCTGTCAACATGGTTATTGTGCACATAAACTAAATTGTGTAAAAATTAAAATGCTTATTTAAAGAAAATATTAAACTAATTGTTATAAAATAAATATGTGGAAACAATAAATTAGTGTATAATAAACGCATTATAATATATATATACGTAGTCTGGAGATCCTTCTCTTTCCAACCGTACCCATTTCTACACTGAAATCGGGGGATATTATACTAAAGCCGTACCGGATCCCGACATCGCTGAATAATAT
This sequence comes from Zeugodacus tau, assembly GCA_031772095.1. Lineage (NCBI taxonomy): Eukaryota > Metazoa > Arthropoda > Insecta > Diptera > Tephritidae > Zeugodacus > Zeugodacus tau. The sequence continues at coordinate 19,844,087 of CM062650.1, read as the reverse complement.
ACTTAAGCTCAACCAAATTTTGTGTACGAATTAAATCCAAACAAAATGCGGTTAATTTAGATATACACTTGTATATTCATAGACATATTAGTTTATATAAACTGTCCAATCAGGACTCTGGTCTGAAATTACGTTTAAATGTAGATTCTGAGATCAAAGATTAAAGCTACTAAATATTACTGTGATAAATATTAAAAAAAGTAATGACATCTGAAAACTAATCAATGGTACAAACTAAGATTCATACCTAAATAAAAATCTTTGTTGTACATCAATACATTATACATACATGCATTTATATTAAATTTTTCGCCGGAGTACACAGACGCTTTCAGCTTCACTGCAAACAAAATTAACAGTTTTCGCTACTATCAACACCCTATACGTTTTGCGCAGATTTCCAGCAACACAAACCGGTAAATAAAAGTATTTCAATCATGGTAAAAATATCAACACCAGTAAACAAGACATATTTGTACGCTTTAAGTTTACACTAGAGAAAAAACGATACGTGTATACAATCGATACTATTCCTTCATCTCAACCTTCTCCCGATATCATTTCGTCACATTTCTGCTAAGGCTATGCACCATTAAAGCGGCCCACTCACGACAAATTTGGTTGACAAATCTGTTTGAGTTTGAGGTGGTCTTTGTCGTAAGTGGGCATGTTGTCAAACGGATTGAAGGTTTGCGACAAATTTCAAAAACTAACAACCGATTTGTGGATTCGTTTGTCGTGAGTGGCGTGGTTTGCAAACATTTGGTGTCTTCCTTTTTTATTACAGGAGGGACTGCAGTAAGGAGATCCATATACGTTTTGGAATCCATCCTGAGAAAGTTTTTAAAATCGTCAGGAGCAGTCAGCTCCATTGAATTTAATAGTTTTACATGTGAGTGGTTATATCTCTCACATAACCATTCTTTCATCCATTCTTTCTTCATTATTTTTTTTTGCATTTGGCTTTTTTCGCTTCAGGCACTGGTGTATTACTAGCAACGCAATTACATCATCCGCGTTATAATCAGACATGTTCACTCCGCCAAGCACACAATGGAAAAAAAGTTTGTCTAATCGGTTTGTCGTAAGTGCTCAACCGTCTTCAAACAGATTTGTCAAACAAATTTGTCGTGACTGGGCCGCTTAAAGCTATATAACTCGCCTTTGGATATACGTATTAAGAATGAAAGAACACACGAATAGGCTATGGCGCCTGCTACACGTTCAATATATATCGTGATAATTGGATTGATATTGAAAATTGGTTTATTGTTCGCTTTTTGGTGCTGCGAGGTCAGTATCGTCAGAAGCATGCGAGCAAAACAAGCCAACCGAAGAAAAACCCTCGAAGAACACGGTATCACAAAACAATAAAACAAATATGACTGGGATTTAGTATAGTATCCCACGATTTCGGGGATAAAGTGGGTATGGTTGATAGACGAGATCCTCCAGATTAACAATATATATAATTAAAGCCGAAGGAGATTAATGTTTAGAAATTGGTGAATTTTTACACCTGTTTTCTCGATATATATCGTATTTTTAATTTATATTTTGCACTTATTACACATTTACACTTCACTATATTGTTTCTATATATTTATTTTACATTAACAATTTAATAAATAGCTGCAAATAAGCATTTTGGTTTTTATTAATTTCTATAAATTCTCACAATAACAAAAGGGTTGCTAGTTGACAAGTACTAAGTGTTGCCATATCCTATTATATTACAGTAGTTTTCCGAAATAACGAACACATTAATTGTCAGGCCTGTTCGCTATATCGAATTTTTCGTTAATTCGAGTACTCACTTAGAGGTATTTTTATCAATAAAAATGAGTTATATATCCGTAAATTGCAGTTTAATAAATTGTTTTATTAATTAATGAAAAACCATAACAAATCAATTCAAATCCAATAAATTATTCCAAAATGGACCAATTCTGACACTCATCAATGCTGGTGCTGATCAATAATTTTAAGCTTTTTTATTAAATTCAAAATTTTTTCAATTTGCAAATTTCTTTTGAATTTTTTCCAGTTTTATTTTTAATTCTGGTTCGATGTTATTTGATTTTTTCCTCTTTCTTCATATATCTTCTTAATGTTGTTCGTTAAACTGAGTACTTACAAATTCTCGATGTTCGTTAATTACGGTACTCAATGTAACAAATTTGCTTGTTCGTTATAAGCGGTTTTCGTTAAAACGAATATTCGTTATTTCGGAAAACTACTGTATTTTGAAAACAAATTAAAAGAATAAAAATGAATAAAAAATGAGGATTATACCCCAAATACATGAACTATAACCGTGTTTGAAAGTTGTTTAAAGCGAAAGAACTCTGAACAACCCGGTGTTAAATCGATGAGAATTATTTTTTTGAAGCACAGCCGAAGACCGCCAATGCAGAAAGGTGTTCAACTCGAAAGACTCTGACCACCCCGGTGTCGGATCGATGAGGACTATTTTTTAAAGCGCGGCCGAAGGACGGCAATGCAGAGGAGTTCAACGCGAAAGACCTATGAGCTTCCAGAGTAGACCAAGATTATTTTTAAGCTCAAACCCAGAAAATAGTTATAAGCTAAAAACTAATGATGTCATGGAGGGTATAACTCTCTATTTAATACTTACTTTTCTTTAACGGGTAATTTAATTGTTGCTTTTTAAACCAAGTAACGTTTCTTTTTTCGTTTTGCTATTAATTTCATTATTGGCAAACAAAGTGAAAACAATTGGAGCGCGATTATCGTGTAATTAAAAGTTTTATTTATATAATTTAAATTATATTATAATTATTTTATTTATACGCTAATACGCAGCTATGCTGTTATATATCACACATTTTTAGAAATACTAATATATGCATAGATGTTAACGAGCAATCCACCAGTCGTAGTGTAGTACGAAGGCGTAACGTGTTGTTAGCGGAAGGAATAAGGAATATGTGGAATATTGCCAAGGGCTTCGAACTGCTAAACACCAAAGAGAAAATTATTTTTTTTCCTTCAATATTTATTTATTTATTGAATCTGCTTTGCCAATGGGTTTGGATATTTCTTTCTGCTGTCCTCTATTTCCTTATTTACTATTCTATTTCTTTATTGTTCTAAGCATTTTAGATTGGAATCTGGACGGAAGAAAGCATGCCTGACGATTAGAATCTCAGTGTGCTCTACCCAATCCATAAAATCAGTCAATATGTGAGATATCTTAGCAAAATTAAGTCAGCATATATTATTGGATATAGTGTACCTTGGTGGTGAAAATTGGTGAAATCGGTTCAGGAATTACCTAAGCCCTTATATACCATATATGATGATTTTCGTTATTTTATTGGACTTTATGGCGAATATATATAATATAAATTGTGTGTTATTTTAATAAAACTATATCAATAAATTGCGAGAGTATAAAATGTTCGGTTGCACCCGAACTTAGCCTTTCCTTACTCGTTATCATTATTTTTATTACCTGGTAAGACAAAACATAAATTAAGTAAAGGGTTCCATGTATATTTCCACACAATTAGTTCATGTTTTAGGCTCATAAAATACATATATCAATTTTTTATCATATTTATATATGTATATACCAAAGCTAAGTGCTAAGTGCTTTGGGGGATAAGTCCTGATTACGTACAGATTTTGTGTTACAGATTGCATGTGTTTTAATATTTTTTTTTTTCAAATATTTTCGTATAATTTATACTGCAAGTTGAAATAAAAAAGTTATTTTAAACAACGGGTCCAAAATATATTTATACTAAATCTTTTGTAGACATTTTTTTCGCAAATGCTGACTTTCACTTATACTGCTGATCGCTTTACCTCATAAGGAACGAACCATATTCATTATCTCTCATTATTGCCGGATCCCATCTGTCTTGGTATCGTTGCTCCATTGTTAGCATGTCATGCTGAAACTTTTCATCACTAACCGCACTCAAATTTTCGGGAAAGGAGTTTAAATGTGACTGGGGGAATTGGATTTTAAGGGACATATGACAGACCATTTTGCAATAGTGATCGAGGAATTCTTTTATAAGTTTTTCATAGCTTTCTACCTGTTTGTTTTATAAAAACTCAGTAATCATTATTTTAAACGACTTTTCCGCTGTCAATTCAACATTACTTAATAAACTGCTGCACAAGTGCACTTGAAACCACCAAAGCAATGTGCGACCTATTGCTTGTGATTTGTTTGATAAAATTTGAAACAATATATGCAGTGAACCTAAATAGCAACGAACGCCAAAAGACATATGCAAGCAACACTTGTTCGTATTCACGACAATGCAATGCAATGCTTACTCCAAGAATGATTTTTTGGGTTTTGAGTTCCTTTTGAGTGACAACTTTCACGACCCCGAACACGCGAGCAAAACAAAATTGCACGGTGGTACAAAACAATAAAACCAAAACAAAGAGCTGAAGTCAAGGCTAGTGCTTAATTATTATTTGAAATTCTAAGTGAAAAATGTATTAACTTGAAAAAGAAGTCCGCAATGGCGGAATTAAACAACAATAGTACAAAAAAGTCGTCTTTAAAGAATTTTTTTCACTTTTCCAACCAACAAAAAAGTTGGCAAAATGGCGAACGTTTTATAACAAAACATATAATTTTAATTATAAATATGCATTATTATATTGGATCATTTTATAAATGAAGATTTTAAGAATTACGTTCATTGTGATATTTTATCTGCACATTATTCAATTTGGTTCACTATGTTTCACATTTCCGTTTTCCATTTGACAATTCTTCTGTTGCCTATTCCCATTCGTGGGTCGTGAACGCTTCAGCCTGTCGTAATCTTGTCTTCTATCATTCTTGGCTTAGGGTGCGTGCAGAGTGGCCGCTTGTTGCCGAGCCGAGCCGACTGACGCTTATTGCGAGAACCAATGCAAGAAAACTGGTACTATACAAATTAGTACAAATAAGCGCGAACAGGTCATAGTGGGCGCCGAGCTGGTCAGAGCGCAAAGCTGATTGAATGCGAGAAAACAGTTCCAAAGCGTATTTCAGCGCCGAAAACATTGGTTATTCTGCGAAAAGCTAGTTTTGGACATAAAATTCTTTGGAAAAAGTAAAATTAAAATGAAAATCATATGCTGTCATTCATCATTTAATGGCATTCTTGTTGAACTTTTCTTGAGTACAGTCGTGTGTTTTGGTTTATTTAAAATGAATGTAGAACAATTAACAAGTGAAGTTTTTTCTCGGCCGGCTTTGTGGGATCAGAAAAATAAATGTTATCATAACCGTGTTTTAGTGGAAAAGCTATGGATGTCCGTTGCTTCAGAAATGAAAATACCAAGTAAGTTACATTGAAATTTGTTATATTTTATTCATGCATACGAAATTACAAAATTTATCTCTTATTAATCTACCATTTTTGACACTTGTTTTATTGAATTCTTTTATGATTTTTTCCAAATTTTCTTTTTGCACTTCTTCTTTTAAATTTTCATCTAATCCCTCTAAATCAATAATTATGTTGTGTAGAAGGCATATACATTTTACAAGGAGTTCAGCGAACAAAGGATCCGTTTCAATGGGTTTCCATAATATTCTGAACCTTGCACTTAATAACCCAAAGGCGCATTCAATGCACTTTCTAGCTCTTGAAAGCCGGGCATTAAAATATTCATGGTCTTCCGTTATCTCCTTTCGGCTATACGGCCTTAACAAACATTCTAAAAGGGGATAAGCCTCATCCTCAAGAAATACATATGGCACAATTTCTTCACTGTTTGGCAGACATGTACTTCCTGGTACAGGTAGTTCTCCACTTTTTAAAAGATTAAAGATTTTGGAAGAGCTAAAAGTGCCACCATCACTTTGCTTTCCGTATCCACCAACTTCAACCGCAATAAATTTGCAGTTGGCATCGGCAATACCTTGCAATACAATAGAAAAAAGTGTTTATAATTATAATACATGGAGCCAGTATTTCCTGGACACTTGATTCGTATGTGCTTCCCGTCGATAGCACCAATACAATTTGGGAAGTTCCATAGCTTCCAGTATTGCTCTGCAATTTCTTGAAAACATTGTTCGTTTGGCTGCGGCATATGTATAGTAAACATATTATCCCATAGAACTTGTGTTGTCTCCTTAACAATAGCTCCTACTGTTGATTTGCCTAGCCGAAACGAAAAAGCTAGTGAGGCAAATGATGCTCCAGTTGCCAGAAATCTAAATAAGAAAGTTAAAACAAAAATTGTTATTTAAATTTATATTATATTATTTGTATAAATTTTTGTATATTATTGTTTAAATTCATGTATGCATATAATTTTTATCATATTTTTATTATATGGTTTTATTTGATCTTGCAGAGGAAGACTTAAAAAAAATGGAAGTATTTACGCGATCAATTTCGATGTGAAGTACGCAAAATTCCAACTCCAAAATCGGGGGATGCCGCATCACAAATTACTTCGAGTTGGCCTTATTTCAATTCTCTACTGTTTTTAAAGGACCAAATGAAATTCAGAAATTTAAGTGGTAATTTAAAAGCGTCAAATGTAAAAGCTACCCAAGAAGAGGTTGTATATGAAGAAGAAATTGAAGATATTCTCAACACTTCACAAGTCGAAGAAACAAGAGATCTGTGCGACAATGACGAGTTCAGCTGTGAAGTTCCATCGAAAAAAAAAAATACCTCTAACAGCACTGCCCAATTGTTGGAAATTGAAAAAAGAAAATTGGCACTGCTGGAAAATAAAAAAATGGAAAACAAGTAAGGAAGGGCTAAGTTCGAGTGTAACCGAACATTTTATACTCTCGCAATTTATTTATTTAACTTTATTTATATTATATAATACACAATTTGACCCACATATTCGTCATATATATTGTATAAAGTCCATTGAAAGTTGGAAACCATGATATTAGGTTAGAAGCACCGAGGTCCTCCCCTGCAAGACGGGTATAGTTACTTATCCTATGGAATATTGGTCACCGGTAAAGAAAGCTTGTATTATTATTTTGGTCTCTTTTGTTCTAGCAGCAGGAAAAAAGTTACCATTTCTCCTCTTTTACGGCATGTCGGTGTGATTATCTTGCTCGCTCTCTCTCATTGATTTTGGTGCCAATGCTGCATATGTCTTTCTGCTCTAATTTTTCTTTGTTTTGGAAAGGCATATGTCACTCTGTGGTCAGCAGAGCCCCCTGTAGTAGTTTTTTTTTTAATCAGCCATCAATCAGTGGAGACTGTTCGATTTATCATTTTCAGGGTAACCCTTTAATCACTGGTATTGGTCATTTGTTGGGTCACCGTTTCGTTACTTAAATTTGGTTCATTGGTCACCATTGGTCTTCATTATATAGGTCACCTACTTTTCCGTTTAAAAATGAAAAATTCAAATTTTTTTATTTTTATTTTTATTTATTTATTATAATTGTATGATATATTTACATTTATAAATTAGTATTGTATAATATTTTAAATTTTTAATAATCATTATAGATTAATTTTTAAATATTAGCATTTCAGTACAAAGTGAACTTTTTACAAACGTTTTTGCAGCTATTTATATATTGATTTTTTACAAACGTTTTTGCATTGAATTTTTATACATTTATATTTATACATTGACAAAATTTACATATTTTAAAAATAAAGTTGGTATTAATTATTAAATTTTTACTTTTTACATATTTCATATATAAATTTAGTATTAAGTATTACATTTTTATTTTTTGTAGTTGTTGTTATACAATTCAAATAAAATTCCATTACTACTACGAATGTTATTAGTATTCGAACATTCATTTGTATAATTTAATAATATTTTGCATCTAAATTATGAATTAGCAAATGAATAAATTAATACTAAACGCGAACGATTTCCATATAACTGTCCTGTAAGGATCCAATGAAACTAATGAACCAATATTGTTTGATGTCAATTCCACACAATCCTATCCCATATGTACATCATAAAAAGGTTCAGCTCGTCGGAAAGAGGTTGTGCAACTGCTAATCTAAATATCCGATGGGATTTGTTGTTGCCTTGTTTATCATGCCTGAAAAATATTAGAAATAGAAATTGTTATTAACGATTAGAAAATATGAATGTATTTGTATTCGTAGTACAAACCTAAGAAAAGTTGTAGCTATTGTAATCCTCCATTTGTGCAAAGTATTTGTGTTTATGGTCTGAGTAGGCAATTGAAAAGTAAAGTCCTCTCTCGATGAACAAAAATTAAACTCTACAAGTCCCTCATCATTCCCGTCCTACTTTACGGTGCAGAAGCGTGGACGATATCAACATCCGATGAGACGGCACTAGGAGTTTTCGAAAGAAAGGTTTTGCGGAAGATTTATGGTTCCTTAAACATTGGCAACGGCGAATACCGCAAAAGATGAAAAGATGAGCTGTATATGTTGTTCGACGACATAGGCTACGCTGGTTGGGTCATGTTGTTCGAATGGACGTAAGTGTCCCAGCTCTGAAAGTTTTCGATGCAGTACCCGCTGGTGGAAGCCGAGGAAGAGGGAGACCTCCACTCCGATGGAAGGACCAGGTGGAGAAGTACCTGTCAGTCAATATCTGAAATGGATAATGAAAACAAATACAAAATAATAACAACCCATTACTTTGGATATAATGCATCTAAACTACGTACCTACTATGGTTATTTACAAAATAGTAATAATCCATTATTTTGGACACAATGCATCTTAAATTTCACGTATGTACATACCTACTGAGGTTATTTATATAAATACAATTATCCATTATTTTGGACACAATGCAACAAATGCATTCTTGTATGTATACATGTATGTATGTATGTACAAGAATGCCTTTGTTGCATTGTGTGTACAACTTAATACGCACTAACTCATGCACATATACGCATTTATATTTACCATCTTATTATCCATTGTTTCTGCGTTTTGTTATACTATGCTAAATCCAAAAACCTGAAATTATTAAAATTACTAATTTGCATTATGTATTAAAAATATTTCAAACATACCTCCACCAATTCCAACGTCACCTCCTTGGTCTTCCTTTCCTGTGCACACACGTATAACTGAAATGAAATTATGTTAATTATAAAAACTAATAACAAAAACAACACAAATAACTGCATTTATAAATTCGAAAAATATCCAGAAACACTTAACAAAATAAAAGAAATATTTAAACGCACTTACTTACATCCATTCACTTTAAATTTTATTTTGAAATGAACAGCGGCCATAGCGGCGTTTTTTGAACGGTTCATTGTATCTCTCTCTTACACATACAAAAATTAGGGTTAATGAATTTTGCTACTCTAACTACCGAGATTGCCACTTAACTACAAAATGTTAGCAATGTGTATGTATTGGTAAATCTGAAAAATTTTGCATGTGTAGTGGTGTATGAGTTAGCTCCGTCTTGTAGGGTCGTGTTCGATATATGGGGCCTTAAAAACCTATGGTCCGATTTCGGCGATTTTTAGAATGGGGCTGCCACACTATTAACATAGTATTTGTGCAAAGTTTTGCACCGATATCTTCACTAGTGCTTACTTTATATATTGTAAAGTAAACGATTCAGATCGTCTTCAAAGTTCTGGTATATAAGAAGTAGGCGTGGTTGTGAAGCGATTTGGCCAATTTTCACAACATATTATTGGGAGGTAAGGAAACTATTACAAACCAAGTTTCATTGAAATCGGTCGAGTAGTTCCTGAGATATGGTTTTTGACCCATAAGTGGGCGACGCCACGCCCATTTTCCATTTCGTAAAAAAATCTGAGTGCAGCTTCCATCTGCCATTCCTTGTGTGAAATTTAGTGTTTCTGGCATTTTTCGTTAGTGAGTTAACCCACTTTTAGTAATTTTCAACCTAACCTTTGTATGGGAGGTGGGCGTGGTTATTATCCGATTTCTTTCATTTTTGGACTGTATTAAGAAATGGCTAAAAAAAACGACTGCAGAAAGTTTGGTTTATATAGCTTCATTGGTTTGCGAGATATATATAAATAACCGATTTGGGGGCGGGACCACGCCCACTTCCCCAAAACAATTACATCCAGATATGCCCCTTCCTGGTGCGATCCTTTATTCTAAATTTTACTATTATAACTTTATTTATGGCTTAGTTATGACACTTTATGTGTTTTTGGTTTTCGCTATTTTGTGGGCGTGGCAGTGGACCGATTTTGCCCATTTTCGAAAGCAACCCTCTCACGGTCCCAAGGAACATGTGTTCCAAGTTTCATTAAGATATCTCAATTTTTACTCAAGTTACAGCTTGCACGGACGGACGGACGGACAGACATTAGGATTTCAACTCCACTCGTCATCCTGATCATTTATATATATATAACCCCATATCTAACTCTTTTATTTCTTGGTGACACAAACAACCGTTATGTGAACAAAACTATGATACTCTGTGCAACAGGTTGCGAGAGTATAAAAAGACTGTATTGGATGAAGATGAAGCATTTTTCGTAACTCTTTTGCCGCATATTCGGAAGTTGGACCCAGAGAATAAATTTCTGTGTCGAATGGAAATGCAAAATGTACTTTATAAATACGTGTATGCAAAAGTTAAAAATATGCCCACACTGTCCAATGAAACTTCAAGATACGCGCCTTTGTCTTCACCAACCAGCGTTTCTTCTGAAAGCTACCAGATAAATTCTTTAGACCTTAGCACAACTCCTTGTTTTCAACCGATCTCATTTACCACAGTTGAAGGTACAAATATACCATCAACTTCATCATCATTGGTTCCAGACCAAAATACAATGGAAACTGTAATTTATTCATCTTTAAATTCCTCTTAATTAATTTATATTATTTATTTTTAATTTTTCTTTTTATTTATAAAAAAATGTATTCATGAATTTAATACGATATAAAATGAATTTAATACAATAAATACAAATATATAAAACATAAAAAATTTCTTACCTGAGAGTTACTATCAAGCGTTCACATGGACATATTGGTACTTTAATAAAATTACTCCACTTCTTTTTTAATTTATCACCAATCTTTTCGAGAATATAGTCGAAAGTTTCAATACTCATTCGAGTATATTCTTTAAACTTGGCAGGATATTTTCTTAAATCACTATATACATAAGTGATGAAATTCTCCAAATTCACTTCGTTTATCATTTATTGGATGTTTTCCAAATGATTTTTTGTTGATAAAATACTTTAAAACAGTAGCCGAAGCTAAATACTCATCATCTGACGAATCCATATCTTTTCACTTCAATTTCACAAACACGAATGAACAACAAACCCAAATGCATACAAACATACATAAAACACAAATAATAGATAAAATATCAGCGCTGATTCTCGCATCCACTATGCACACTCAAACTTGTTTCTCGCATGAACAAGTTCTTGCAATAAGCGTCAGTCGGCTCGGCTCGGCAACAAGCGGCCACTCTGCACGCACCCTTACTCGTTTTGTAGGCTTGGAAGGCAATGAAAACAAATCATTGCCTTCCCTACAAGACGGAGCTAACTCATACACCACTACACATGCAAAGTTTTTACAGCTTTTACCAACACATACGCAATAGTAACTTTTTGTAGTTAAATGGCAATCTCGGTAGTTAGAGTGGCAACATTCATTCACCTTAATTTTTGTATGTATGAGAGAGAGATGCACGTACCACAATGAAACGATCAAAAACTCCGTCATGGCCGGCATTCATATGAAAAAAAATTTGAATTGAGGGGATGTAAGTGCGTATTAATAATTTGTGATTGATGATTATTATATATATTTTTTTTATTGTGACTGATATTATTTTATATTTATAGTATATTTTCTAATTACAGAGCGGTACTTTGGTTGACTGGATGCTGCAGCTTATTTTAAAGGAATATAACTGCAGAAAATGGTCTCGGAAGGCAAAGCGAGCTGCAACGCACATCTGCTGCGTACATGCAAAACTAAAAAGAGAAGCAGAACAAGGATTATGCCACTTTAGGCAGATGGGTGAGTTGATAATATCAAACCTTATATATGTATATACTAAACATAAAATCTTTTCTTAGAATATACTTTTATCTTTTTATTATCCTTTTCAGATATTTGCAAACTTCGGAGGAAAAACTAAAGCTTAAGTTGAATACCACCCATATACTCCCATATAGGAAAGAAGCTATACTTGGTATGGGTGCGGAGAATCCTACCAGCAGTTCTTCAAGGCATACAACGGCAATCGCTCATCAATCGTACAATACAAATTCGAATTAGAACTCGACGTATGATGGAAACAGCACTCGTAGTATTTTGTGTTAGGAAGTAACAAAAATCATGCACCTAGAAATATATATATATATATATATATATTTGGCGTAGGAACCGCTTTAAGCGATTATAGCCGAATCCACCAGAGCGCGCCACTCATTCCTCCTTTTAGCTTTTTGGCGCCATCTGGAAACACCAAGTGAAGCCAGGTCACTTTGCACTTGGTCTTTCCACCGGAGTGGAGGTCGTCCTCTTCCGCGGCTTCCTCCAGCGGGTACTGCATCGAACACCTTCAGAGCTGGAGTGTTTTCATCCATTCGTACAACATGACCCAGCCAGCGTAGCCGCTGTCTTTTTATTCGCTGAACTATGTCAATATCGTCGTATAAATCGTACAGCTCATCGTTCCATCGTATGCGGTATTCGCCGTTGCCAATGTTCAGAGGACCATAAATCTTACGCAAAACCTTTCTCTCGAAAACCCCAAGAGTCGTCTCATCGGATGTTGTCATCGTCCACGCTTCAGCGCCATACATCAGGACGGGAATAATGAGCGACTTGTAGAGTTTGATTTTTGTTCGTCGAGAGAGGACTTTACTTTTCAATTGCCTACTCAGTTCAAAGTAGCACCTGTTGGCAAGAGTGATTCTGCGTTGCATTTCAAGGCTGACTTTGTTGGTGTTGTTAATGCTGGTTCCCAGATAAACGAAATTATCTACAACTTCAAAATTATGACTGTCAACAGTGACGTGGGAGCCAAGACGCGAGTGCGCTGACTGTTTGTTTGATGACAGGAGATATTTCGTTTTGTCCTCATTCACCACCAGACCCATACGCTTCGCTTCTTTATCTAGTCTGGAAAACGCAGAACAAACGGCGCGGTTGTTGCTTCCGATGATATCAATATCATTGGCATACGCCAGGAGCTGTACATTCTTGTAGATGATTGTACCTTTTCTATTTATCTCTGCAGCTCGTATTATTTTTTCCAGCAATAGATTGAAGAAGTCGCACGATAGTGAGTTACCCTGTCTGAAGCCTCGTTTGGTATCGAACGGCTCGGAGAGGTCCTTCCCGATCCTGACGGAGCTTTTGGTGTTGCTCAACGTCAGCTTACATAGCCGTATTAGTTTTGCAGGGATACCAAATTCAGACATCGTGGCATAAAGGCAGCTCCTTTTCGTGCTATCGAAGGCAGCTTTAAAATCGATAAAAAGATGGTGAGTATCGATTCTTCTGTCTCAAGTCTTTTCCAAGATTTGGCGCATGGTGAATATCTGGTCCATTGTAGATTTGCCAGGTCTAAAGCCACACTGATAAGGTCCAATCAGTTCGTTGACGGTGGGCTTTAGTCTTTCACACAATACGCTCGACAAAACCTTATATGCGATATTGAGGAGACTTATACCACGGTAGTTGGTGCAGATTGTGGGGTCTCCCTTCTTATGGATTGGGCAGAGCACACTAAGATTCCAATCGTCAGGCATGCTTTCTTCTGACCATATTCTACAAAGAAGCTGATGCATGCACCTTATCAGTTCTTCGCCGCCGTATTTGAATAGCTCGGCCGGTAGTCCATCGGCACCCGCCGCTTTGTTGTTCTTCAAGCGGGTAATTGCTATTCGAATTTCTTCATGGTCGGGTAATGGAACATCTATTCCATCGTCATCGATTGGGGAATCGGGTTCGCCATCTCCTGGTGTTGTACTTTCACTGCCATTGAGCAGGTTGGAGAAGTGTTCCCTCCATAATCCCAGTATGCTCTGGACATCCGTTACCAGATTACCTCCTCGGTCCCTACATAATAATGCTCCGGTCTTGAAACCTTCTGTAAATCGCCTCATCTTTTCATAAAATTTTCGAGCATTAGCCATGTCGGCCAGCTTTTCAAGCTTTTCATACTCACGCATTTCGGCCTCTTTCTTTTTACGTCTGCAAATGCGTCTCGCTTCCCTCTTCAGTTCTCGATATCTATCCCACCCCGAACGTGTTGTGGTCGATCGCAACGTTGCGAGGTAGGCAGTCTGTTTTCTCTCTGCGGAACGACAATTCTCATCGTACCAACTAGTTTTTTTGCGTTGCCGGAGACCAATTGTTTCGGCTGCAGCGGTATACAATGAGTTTGAGATGCCGTTCCACAGCTCCCTTATATCGAGATGCTGATGAGTGCTCTCAGAGAGCAGGAGTGCAAGTCGAGTAGAAAATCGTTCGGCTGTCGGTTGTGATTGCAGCTTTTCGACGTCGAACCTTCCTTGTGTTTGTTGACGGGCGTTCTTTGCTGCACAGAGGCGAGTGCGTATCTTTGCTGCTCTAGATAATGGTCCGAGTCAATGTTTGGTCCTCGGAGCGTATGCACGTCTAAAACACTGGAGACATGTCTTCCGTCTATCACAACTGATCGATTTGATTGCGCGTGTTTCGATCAGGGGACAGCCCCGTTGCTTCTTTAATTTTTTTATGCTGGAATCTGGTACTACAGACAACCATATTTCGGGCCCCTGCGGAGTCGATCCGCCTCAGGCCGTTTGGCGATGTTTCGTCATGGAGGCTGAATTTTCCGACTGTTGTGCCAAAGACACCTTTACCCACCCTGGCGTTAAAATCGCCAAGCACGATTTTGACATCGTGGCGGGGGCAGCGCTCATAGGTGCATTCTAGGCGCTCATAGAAAGCATCTTTGGTCACATCGTCCTTCTCTTCCGTTGGGGCGTGGGCGCAAATCAGCGATATGTTGAAGAACTTCGCTTTGATGCGGATTGTGGCAAGACATTCATCCACCGGGGTGAATGCCAGGACTCGGCGACGTAGTCTCTCTCCCACCACAAATCCAACACCAAATTTGCGCTCCTTTATATGGCCGCTGTAGTAGATGTCACAAGGACCCACCTCCTTCCGTCCTTGTCCCGTCCATCGCACTTCTTGGACGGCGGTGATGTCAGCCTTTAGTTGTATGAGGGCATCAACCAGCTGGGCAGAGGCACCTTCCCAATTAAGGGTCCGGACATTCCAGGTGCATGCCCTTAAATCATTATCCTTAAAACGTTTGCAGGGGTCGTCATCAAAAGGGCGGTGTCTCATCCGAGGCTCTGTGTTAGTTTTCATTGGGGAGATTTTTTTATGTGGTGGGTCCCAAGCCCTACGCACAACCGCAGAAGCGGGCTTCGCCTTCTCACTTTAGCTCGCCTCCAAACGGATGTCTGTTAGCTACCCAGGGGATACTTTGTCTAAAACCGGAAGTCGTGAGCTGCTTGAGTCATATGCAAAAGAATCGTTCCTGGCCACTCCCAAGTGAATGGCAATCAGAAATTTCCTCATTTGCGTGAACTTCTACATATGACCCCTTCCCCAACAATACAAACAAAATATGCTACAACAACAGGTATTATTGAAACGAATTTAATGGCAAAACAAAAACAAAATAATAATTTTGATTTCTTATTATTTAACAGAGTTAGTATTAATATTCCCAGAGCTCGAAAAAACAAAAACGCAGATGTTGTTTATCCTGTTCTGATTTGACTATGCTGAACTTACAATTTATGATTGCTAATTTATAAATTTTGAATATTCGCAATAGCACTAAATTTATTAATATAAATGTGAAATATTGTTAAATTAGTATCTATTTACAAATGAATTTACGAATATTGGTAACAATCGTAATAGTAGTGAAATTTAATTTGTATTGTATAACAAACAAAAAAAAAATTCTTAAAACTTTTGAGAAATTGTAAATTATAAAAATTTAATAATTACTACTAACTTTATATGTAAAATATGTATATTTTGTCAATGTATAAAAGTTAGCCGCAAAAACGTTTGTAAAAATTAAAGTTTACTTTCTACTGAAATGCTAATATTTAAAAATTAATCTATAATAATTATTAACAAGTAAGGAATATATGTATATATATACATATTCAGCTTATATGTGATATAAAGTCCACTGAAAGTTGGAAACCCTAATATTAGGTATATAGGAGTTAGGTGAAGTTATGACCCTATATATTCGGTAAAAAAAGTAGAAGCCCAGAAGTCCTTATGTTCGATATATGGGGCTTTGGAAATTTATGGTCCGATTTCGACGATTATTAGAAGGGCAATGCCACACTATATATGTAGTATTTGTGCAATGTTCTGTTCCGATATCTTCACTAGTGCTTACTTTATATTTTGTAAAGTAAACGGTTTAAATCGTCTTCAAAGTTTTGGCATATAGGAAGTAGGCATGGTTGTGAACCGATTGGGTCTATTTTCACAACATATAATTGGTATGCAAGGGAAATATTACAAACCGAATTTCATTGAAATTGGTAGAGAAGTTTCGGAGATATGGTTTTTGACCCATAAGTGGGCGGAACCACGCCCATTTAAAATTTTGTATACCATTTTGAGTACAACTCTTCTGTACCTTCTTTATAATGAAATTTAAGGTTTCTGTTGGTTTTCCTTACTGAATTAAAGCATTTTTAGTAGTTTTCAACGTAACAATTGTAAGGGAGGTGGGCGTGGTTATAATCCGATTTTTGGACTATATAAGGAAATGTTTGAAAAAAATCGGTTCCTGAAAGTTTCATTGACATAGCTACAGTAGTTTACGGGATATGTACAAAATACCTAGTAGGGGGCGGGGCCTCGACCACTTTCCCAAAATTTGGTTTGGAGATAGCTTAGCACCGGGGGCAGGACATAGGATACATTTTATACATTTTTCGTAACGAGAACGTGAATAAACTGTGGAATAAAAAACGCAATTGACATTCCATATAAACACACAAATTTATTGTTCAAAACATCTTCGTAGGCTTCCTTTTAATAAAAATGAAAACAAAATTGAAAAACGAAAAAAGTATCAGTCACAACATCGATTGAATAAAAAAAAGCAACTGAAAAAAAAAAAAGAAATATATCATGATAAAAAACTTAAAAACTGAAAAACGAAAAAATTTATATTTGATAAAAAAAAGCAACTGACAAAAAACGAAATGTTACATCCTTGCAACTGCCAATCTCCCCCTCAACCATTGAAATATATAATTTTATTAATATAGCACAAAATTTGACCCATATATACGTCATATATGCGGTATAAAGTCCATTGAAAGTTGGAAACCCTAATATTAGGTATATGGGTATTAGGGTAGGTTTCGACCCGATTTCATTTAGCATGGAGACATATTATTAGAAGAATAATATTCCATCTGAATTTCTTCAAAAGATCTTCACTAGTGCTTACTGCATACATTGTAGAGTAAACGATTCAGATGGACTACAAAGTTCTGGTATATAGGAAATAGGCGTGGTTGTGAACCGATTTGACTTATTTTCACAACATGTCATTGGAATGTCAGGAAAATATTATAAACCGAATTTCATTGAAATTGGTCGAGCAGTTTCGGAGATATGGTTTTTGACCCTTAACCCTAATTTTGACGGATACTTGGATTGTCATATAGAGTACCAATGGGCCTGGCTGGACCCAAAAGCAAACCTAACATCATTTTGGAGAAACTTTAATTTTTTTTATTTCAAATAACATTTTAAAAACTCAAATAAAGTATTCACGAAAAGCAAGTAAAAGATTGAAAATAGAATTAATTTTCCTCTATGCACTTAAAGCAACAAATGGCTACGTTGTCTTGATGAAATCCAAACTCAGATGAAATAACTGCCCTATTCTTGTTTTTCTTCATTTCAGATGGAATACATGCTTTATTGCTTCGAAGGGTTCCAACGAAGGACAGCCTCAAGCTTATTAGCCGCTTACATAAATTTAAAGTGGAAAAAAAGTTGTCAGCTACAATTTTGCGCCCAGAATTTGTGCCAGACCCATTAGTACTCAATATGACTTTTCGGTTGAAAACTATAATTTAAAAACTATTTATCAATTTTTATAAATATATATATGAACAAAATCATACTAAAATATATCATCTAGGATATCATAAAGTATTGGAACATAAACGTGTGTACTAGTATATGAAATAGTGATTTAAAGTTCAAAAAAGTTCTGGCTGGACCCATCAGTGCAAATGAGGGGTAAGTGGGCGGAGCCACACCCGATTAAAATTTTGTGTACCGATTTGAGTGCAGCCCTTCTGTACCTTCTATATAATGAAATTTAAGGTTATTGGTGTTTTTCTTTTAGTACCTGAAAGAAACGATTCTAGAGAATTTCCTTAGTAGTTTACGAGATACAAAAATCTTAATAGGAGGCGGTGCCACTCCCACTTTCCCGAAAAACTTACTTTTATAGCTTTATTTATGACTTAGTTATGGCACTTTATTGGTTTTCGGTTTTCGTCATTTTGTGGGCGTGGCAGTGGTTCGATGTCGCCCATTTTCTAAAGCAATCTTCTTATGGTGCCAAGGAATATGTGTACTAAGTATCATCAAGATATCTCAATATTTACTCAAGTTACATAACTCGATTTGTTTTAGGTGTTACAAACAACCGTTAGATTAACAAAACTATTATACTCTCTTAGCAACTTTGTTGCGAGAGTATAAAAAGGGTATTCCACCAAATACTAATTATAATTGACGCTGTTGATTATAGGGGTGTACGAATACGAATTTTGCGTGTGTTAATACTTTACTTCCAGTTTTTCATTTTTCATCCAAATCTAGTTTTTTATTTAAAAATTGGTTTGAAAATTTGTATTTCCATGAATACGAATTTTGCTACTGCGCATATATGGGTACAACCTTGTCGTATTAAGAATATTATATGGGGAATTCGTACGCGCTCAACAGCCGAATAATCACACTGTTCGGATCAGCCGATTAAACTTGCATGCGCTCACATTTTCGTTGTTGATTTTAAATTCACTCGGGTGAGTGCGATTTTTTGTTTCACTCCGAGTTTGTTCGGCTCGTGTTCAATATAATGATTTCGGGTGCTTGCTCATTCGGTTCAACAATCATTGTTTTTAACAAGGACTACACTCAACTCGTATGATTTTACTCATGCGCGCAGCAAGCGGCACTTTTTCGCTAATCGTTTACTCATAATCGATCAACTCAAATTGAACCGAATGATGCTTTCGTCAACACATGCTCATTTTATTGAACGCTGACTTTTGTTCAGTGAGTTGAATTGAGTGAGTAATTTTGAACCGAGGAGTCAAAATCCTCGGAATGATGTGTACGGCAAAATGAGTTGATTTTTACTCATCACTCTGTTTTTGAAGTTATACTTCTTATACGAGTTCGGAAAAGGCTGCGATAATTGTTGCGCAACACATTGCTCTGTATGCATAAACATACATATGTACATGTTTATATGGCATTGAACAAACACACAAACTTACATTTGTAAATGCGTGTAAGTATTGGATAGTATTGACTTACTATTAGCAAATATAAATAATTAAATGTATTTAAATATTCTACTAATATATTATGCCAAATATTAATGTGCTACAATTGATTTTAGTAAGAATCAAGACATAAAACAATCCATAATAATATGAGTTGGGGACATGGACCTCTTTGCCTGTGAAAACGCGACATTCAAGAATGATAGAAGACAAGATTGCGACAGTCTGAAGCGTTCACGACCCACGAATGGGAATAGGCAACAAAAGAATTGTCAAATGGAAAACGGAAATGTGAAACATAGTGAACCAAATTGAATAATGTGCAGATAAAATATCACAATGAACGTAATTCTTAAAATCTTCATTTATAGAATGATCCAATATAATCATGCATATTTATAATTAAAATTATATGTTTTGTTACAAAAAGTTCGCCATTTTGCCAACTTTTTTGTTGGTTGGAAAAGTGAAAAAAAATTCTTTATAGACGACTTTTTTGTACTATTGTTGTTTAATTCCGCCATTGCGTACTTCTTTTTCAAGTTAATACATTTTTCACTTAGAATTTTAAATAATAATTAAGCACTAGCCTTGAATTCAGCTCTTTGTTTTGGTTTTATTGTTTTGTACCACCGTACAATTTTGTTTTGCTCGCGTGTTCGGGGTCGTGAAAGTTGTCACTCAACAGGAACTCAAAACTCAAAAAAGCTAACTGTAAACGCCTGTCGTAATCTTGTCTTCTATCATTCTTGGCGACACTGATTACAAGTCTGTGACAAAAAAATTACTATTTGCGGTCATTCGTTGTCCGTGGCAACGAAGATTTTACAAGAAATGTACTACAAGTGCACATATTTACACACATATGCATGTAAACAAATTTGCGAACATTATGCGTATGGTTCTTTTGATTTTTTTTCTTTCGTTTCTGTTTCATTTCTCAACTAGTTTATGTGACTTTTGGTTGCAATTCTCTGCGTTTGCCGTTGAAAAGTTAAGACTATGCTTCACAGGATCATTTCTTGTAGTCAGTCTTCATTTACTTTCTTTGCAAATCGAAAGTATTACTTTTGGTTGGTGACATATTCACATGTGTATGTATAACCATATTCATATGTGTATTACTACATAATAATCTTAATCTTAAGGTTGTGGGTTTGAGCCTTACCCGGGGCATTAAATTTTTAATTTATTTCAATAAAATTAAATTTTTCAAATTTCTTAAGGTTGTGGGTTCGAGCCTCACCTGGGGCATTCAATTTTTTATTTATTTCAATAAAATTAAATTTTTCAAATTTCTTAAGGTTGTGGGTTCGAGCCTCACTCGGGGCAGTAAATTTTTTATTTCAATAAAATTAAATTTTTTTGAAGTTATACTTCTTATACGACTTCGGAAAAATGTGTACGCATATGTATGATTGTATTTCAAATGATCAATGGAAGAAATGATTCTACGACAAAAGGAGGTACGACTATTGATACGGTATTCGCGAGAAATATAGATAAAATAGATGTAAGACATTTCATATCGTATTGTAGTTATCATAATCCAATTGTAAATACAGTTGATCTCCTTTTTGCACGGTTAACTGGGACAGTAAATTACTCGTGTAAAAAAAAACCGTGCAAAAAAAAATCAAATTTTTATATAAAACTCACTATTGGGACCAATTTAAGAAAAAAATCGTGCAAAAAATAGAAAACGTGTAAAAAATATCTAATTTTACATCAAAATCTATCTATTCGTATAGTGAGAATTTTCACTGTTGTTGTTGTTATAGACTTTTCTGGTATTGTATGTATGTACATATTACTGTTAGAAGGAACAAACAACAACTATTCTGGGAATGGTAAAAAAATAATACATTTCAAAGTTTCGTCATTAATCGCTGTGTCTTCTTTTTTCTTACTTCATACAGCTTAATTTTTTTGTTTACGTATTGAAATTGTTGCAACATTTTCACTGGCTTTCGAATCTAAGATTTGTATTTTTTAGTTTAAACCTAATTTAGAATTTATTAAATTCTATTAACAGCAATAGATTTGTGACGTATTGACGTAAGGAATTTTGATTTTATTGCAAAAAAGTATACAATTAAAATACAAAATCCGTGTAAAAAAAGTAAAACCGTGTAAAAATGGTAACTAGGAAGTGTTCAAAAACACCGTGTAAAAAAAAACCGTGCAAAAATAAACCGTGTAAAAAGGAAATCAACTGTATTATAGATATCAATCCGTCAGAACCCAGAAATGATAATTGATTTGGACTTTGGTTTATAAAATGTGCATAATAAATTTATAAAATGTGAATTTAAGAAAGTGTTTCTCGCTAGTTTTCTTTCATACAAAATGATATGCATTTCTTGGAATATCACTAAGAAGTATAACTTCTTCCGCGCGTTGGGACTCCACGCACTCTTTTCTTGTTTCTTTTTTTTTTTGACAGCATGCAACCCTTTTGTTATTGTGTGAATTGATAGAATATAATAAAAATTAAAATGCTTATTTGAATCAAATTTTGCTATAGGGAGCTTCTAATTGATCTCCATCATGCTTTAGGATGCTATCACTTTTCCCCTGGCATAACCATCTGCAGTAATCTGCAAAATGGTTTGGTGCTTAATCACTATATGCAGTAGGGCGAGGTTCAGGATTGGGAGGTACGGCAAGGGAAGTCTTCGCCGCCAAAACCACCACTACGTGTGTGATTATAGGCCTCATTATCATGGTTTACATCCATCTAACGATGTGTGGGATGCATCCCCTGTCCTGCCAGTCAGACGTTTGTACACCATGTGTGCCTTGGTAGCCTTCGCTACCGCATTGGGTACATGTATATTTCAACGATCGGAAGAATCTAGTATAAGCTCTAGTTATTTCACTTCTCTAGAAAAATCAATATCATTATAGGTCACCATCTGTTCGCCGGACTTAATCCTATTTGAATAATGTCGCAAAGGGTATTTTCAAATTTAATAACACTATGTCATCTGAATATCCTTGAGATCAGATTCCATTCTCCGTTAACAGCACTAAGAGGTCATACACCATTAGACTCCAGGGTAGAGCGGAGACTCTAAACTTTCTGAAGTCATTTCCTTTATTCACTTCAATATGTAGCATGAAAATGGATGAAATCGAATTCTAACCACGCTCACTTCCCCTATAAAGGTTATGTTGAAAGATACTAAAAACGCTTCAATTCAGTAAAGAAAAACACCAGAAACTCTACGTTTTATAGTAAAGATGGCACAGTAAATGCTGCTTTAGTAAACAACATTTTAAATGGGAGTGGCGCCGCACACTTACAGGTCAAAACCCTATCTCAGGAACTATTTGAATATTTTCAACTAAATTCGGTTCATAACATTGCTTTGGTATCCCAATATATTGAAAATGAGCGAAATTGTTTCACAACCATGCTCACTTCCCTTATACCACAAAGAGTCTATCACTGTATATCACTGTGTGGGCATAATCATTCCTGTAGAATATTGGAAAGTGCGAAGTAGTTTCTTCTACTTCTTCAAGTTACACTGTGTATCCGTGCAATACATCGTTTTGGGGTTAAAGTCTGCTAGATTGCTGATGATTCTTTTGCAGAATTGACGAGAGATTTGGAATTGTAATCCGACTGTAGAGTTTCGAGAAAATGTTTATGTGTACTCCTCTTTGCAAGGGAAATCCAGACAAGTATTTTCGAGCCCTACATTCATAAGTGATGATTTATGCCGTCGTTTTCTGTCGAACATTGCGTTACCTGTTAAATGGTCTTTCGGGGCGGCAAAGTTTTTCAGTTTAGCTAAAACTAGCTCGCGTATGCTAAAGCGAAAAAATGCGCTTGACTGCGTATATTTCGATCACTTCCATAAATCCGCTTTTGAATGCGTTGACAGCTGTTTACAAGGTGATACACTTTTTATTTGCGAGTTTGAAAACGAACTAAATAACACGGACGGCGGTTTTCAATTTTTAGTGATTTTTATAAGCAGTGTACATATAATACCTCGATTTAAGCAACGGAAAGAAAATTTAAACTTGCTACCTTGCTACCTTGTTTATTAAAACTTCATCACCCCTTATCATTAAAAATTATTTTAAATACTTCATAAATATATTATTAATGAATTAATAAATATTATATTTCCCAAAATACTTATATTCTAGCGAAGAAAACGAGCTTAAATAATTAAAACACACAAGATAGTAAGTAACAAGTGTTGGTTGTTATTCTTAAGAAGGTGGAGGTTGCTTTGTTAGCGCATGAATGTTGGAAATTTTCAACTTCTATGCGTCTTCGAATCGGTGTTCGAATTTCCGACCGTTGGTTGCGAAAAACATGAAAGCTATATAACTGATCTCATAAGAATATGTGTATTCAACTCAACTATCAAACGTTCGCATTCGCATTCGCGAGCTATGTAGTTTCTGTTTTTCTTATCGTTGTCATTGAAAATGACGTGTAAACTATTGTAACGGATTTCCAAAATCTGTCGTTAACGCTGAAACTCTACCCTGAGTTCGATCACTGGATTGTCAAATAAGTCACACTTTAATGGCTATTCACTAATCTTTATTTCTAAATCCTTATAACCTAACACTTTGTTACTCAATACTCTACTTTACAACTCTAACTTATAACTTATTTACACTTTGCTTGACAACTCTCTTCTCTGAATTCAACGGAATAAATCGAACTTTTCTAAGAAGTTCACAAAATAGGGAGTTCAGATTAGATCATGGAAATATCTAACTTTTTACATAAAAATTAAACAACATATATGTACACTTAAATATGTACATTTTCAAGTGACATATCCTAATGTTACATTGGAGACTTTGGCCTTTATTCAGCAAAAGCATCGAAAACTCGTTGGCAACGTGGCACCGTTAGTTCAATCGCGTTTTTCACCTTTGTTCATTCGTCGCGTGTGGTCGACCTCGACTTCTCCTCACATATATTATTTCATCATCCTTATTTTCAGTTCCGACAGGACATTTGAAATGATTATATATATATATATATATATATTTGGCGTAGGAACCGCTTTAAGCGATTATAGCCGAATCCACCTGTGCGCGCCAACTGGAAACACCAAGTTAAGCCAGGTCACTTTCCACTTGGTCCATCCATTGGACTGGAGGTCGTCCTCTTCCGCGGATTCCTTCAGCGGGTACTAACCTCTCTCTCGAAAACCCCAAGAGTCGTCTCATCGGATATTGTCATTGTCCACGTTTCAGCGCCATACATCAGGACGGGAATAATCAGCGACTTATAGAGTTTGATTTTGCTTCGTCTAGAGAGGACTTTACTTTTCAATTGCCTACTCAGTCCAAATTTGCGCCTGTTGGCAGTAGTGATTCTGCGTTGGGTTTCGAGGCTGACATTGTTGGTGTTGTTAACGCTGGTTCCCAAGTGGACAAAGGTATCTACGACTTTCAAGTTTGTTTGATTACAGGAGATGTTTCGTCTTGTCCTCATTCACCACCAGACCCATACGCTTCGCTTCCTTATCCAGTCTGGAAAAAGCAGAACACACGGCGCCGTTGTTGCTTCCGATGATATCAATATGCTTTTTTAGTTGTAAATAGAATTAAGATTTTATTACTTATTGTTAGGCTTTAAACAAAGCAGATTCAATAAATAAAGAAATATGCATAAAAAATATATATATTCTACAAAGAAGCTGATGCATGCACCTTATCAGTTCTTCGCCGCTGTATTTGAATATATCGGCTGCTTTGCTACCAGATTACCTCCTCGGTCCCTACATTATAATGCTTCCGTCTTAAAACCTTCTGTAAATCGCCTCATCTTTTCATAAAATTTTCGAGCGTTACCCATGTCGGCCAGCTTTTCAAGCTTATCATACTCACGAATTTCGGCCTCTTTGTTTTTACGTCTGCAAATGCGTCTCGCTTCCCTCTTCAGTTCTCGATATCTATCCCACCCCGAACGTGTTGAAGTCGATCGCAACGTTGCAAGGTAGGCAGTCTATTTTCTCTCCACTGCGAAACGACAATTCTCACCGTACCAACTGGTTTTTTGGCGTTGCCGAAGACCAATTGTTTCGGCAGCAGTGGTATGCAATTAGTTTTAGATGCGATATCGAGATACTGAAAAGTGCTCTCAGAGAGCAGGAGTGCAAGTCGAATAGAGTATTTCTTGGCTGTCTGTTACAATTGCAGCTTTTCGACATGTCTTCCGTCTATCACAACATGATCGATTTGATGGCGCGTGTTTCGATCAGGGGACAGCCACGTTGCTTGAAGAATTTTCTTATGCTTGAATCTTATACTAAAGACAACCATATTTCGGGCCCCAGCGAAGTCAATCAGCCTCAGGCCGTTTGACGATGTTTCGCCAAAGACACCTTCTTTACCCACCCTGGCGTTAAAATCGCCAAGCACGATTTTGACATCGTAGCGAGGGCAGCGTTCATAGGTGCCTTCTAGGCGCTCATAGAAAGCATCTTTGGTCACATCGTCCTTCTCTTCCGTTGGGGCGTGGGCGCAAATCAGCGATATGTTGAAGAACCTCGCTTTGATGCGGATTGTGGCAAGACGTTCATCCACCGGGCTGAATGCCATGATTCGGCGACGGAGTCTCTCTCTTACCACAAATCCAACACCAAATTTGCGCTCCTTTATATGGCCACTGTAGTAGATGTCACAAGGACCCACCTTCCCGTCCATCGCACTTCTTTGATGGCGGTGATGTCAGCCTTTAGTCGTATGAGGACAGCAATCAGCTGGGCAGAGGCACTTTCCCAATTAAGGGTCCGGACATTCCAAGTGCATGCCCTTAAATCATTATCCTTAAAACGTTTGCAGTGGTCGTCATCAACATTGGGCATGAAAGGGTTATATAATTTAAAATAATATTTAATAAGTGGTCAAACATTGTCACTTTTACATAAAAATAAATACCCCTTCAGACTTTTTTTCGAGTGTAACGCGAATTACTATGATTCCCTAAAATTTTCCTTTTCTCGTTTGTGTTACGTTCATTGCCAAATAAAATAAAAGCTGAAATAATTTCTCATTTTACGGGTTTAAATAAAAGTTTGATGTAATTATGTGATTAAAATTCTAATTAAATTGTCTTGTTAATTTTGCATAAATGAATAAATAGTGGCACAGCTGATTGGAATATAGGTTTTGCTTATAAAAATGAAATATGAAAGTCCAATTAGATTCTGTGACACCATTGAAGATCAGAATTGTTTTGCCATTCTGATATTCAGCAAATCTGTCCTGGATTTCACAACAACCCTGAATATTGGAAAACTTTTAGTATATTCGTATAACATACATTCTGCAAGAATGATAGAAGACAAGATTACTACATTCGTTTACAGTTAGCTTTTTTGGGTTTTGATTTCCTGTTGAGTGTCACTTTCACGACCCCAGAACACGCGAGCAAAACAAAAAACGAAAGAAAAATTGACAAATTGCACGGTGGTACAAAACAATAAATCCAAAATAAAGAGCTGAAGTCAAGGCTAGTGCTTAATTATTATTTAAAATTTTAAGTGAAAAAGAAGTCCGCAATGGCGGAATTTAACAACAATAGTACAAAAAAGTCGTATAGAAAGAGTTTTTTTCACTTTTCCAACCAACAAAAAAGTTGGCAAAATGGCGAACTTTTTGTAACAAAACATATAATTTTAATTATAAATATGCATGATTATATTGGATCATTTTATAAATGAAGATTTTAAGAATTACGTTCATTGTGATATTTTATCTGCACATTATTCAATTTGGTTCACTATGTTTCACATTTCCGTTTTCCATTTGACAATTCTTCTGTTGCCTCTTCCCATTCGTGGGTCGTGAACGCTTCAGCCTGTCGTAATCTTGTCTTCTATCATTCTTAAGTGTCGCGTTTTCGCAGGCAAAGAGGTCCATGTCCCCAACTCATATTATTATGGATACAGATAATAAGGCTACACAGATAATAAGGTTATACGTCCTTTACTCGGTCGCCAGAACCTCGTTTGCTAACCACACAGAGGGTGCCGCGCGTAAATGAGGTTGATAATCGGATGGCAGGGGCTTATATCGAGTGCGAATATATACTTTTCGATCTCACATCCCCTGGAGTCTTTTGCTCCCTCGCGGAACAATAGAATGTTATATAATATAATACACATACATCGGTCCTTTATAATAGACTAGCTGACCTGGCGAACTTCGTAGCGCCTTAGCGTAAATTTGATGCACTACTTTATTTTGTATAGCTGAGCTATCTTATACATATATGCGTATCTATTCAATTTGAACTGGAATCTATAATATCCTCCATATAAAAATGAATACCTATTTCCCTGGTCTCGTCATACCTAAAAAGGACTTTACTAATTTTGTTAAACAAAAAAACAAAATTTATATTTTCATAATAGTGTTTATTCCGTAGGGTTCAATAATTTCACTTATATTTTTACAAATCGCTATTGAACAACTGGGCATTTTGAAGTAAACACTGAGCTCAAAATCACGCGCGCTCTAGAAAGCAACTAATAGCCTTTATACTAGAGCTCTTGGTATTCGACTAATCGACTAACCGAATTAACCGAATAGGGCATTATTCGAATAATAATATTCGGTTTGCACTATTCGGATAGTCGTCAGTCATCGACTATTCGATTAACCGCTCATTTTCGACTATTCGGTTAACCGTTCGTTGTCGACTATTCGAATAGTGCAAGTTCATTAATTTTCTTATTTTTATTGAAAAAAGTGAAACATTAAAACTAACAAAAAACTCGCTATTTTTTTATGACTGTCCTACCAAACTGTTGTTGTTTCACATGCAAAATTAAAATATGACTGATACAACACTGCGTGGTATGTTTCTTGAGTTCGCTATTCTATACCCCTACCCACTTGCTGTCGAATTTTTTCGGTTTTTTGCGGCATATGCCTAGTACTGCAGTAACCGGTTACTTTTTGGAACCGGTTTTTTTGGGACACACTCGTGGCAGTGTGAGCGGTCGGTGGGTGGGCTTTGGGGCATTTTGGGGCAAAACTTCGACGAGTAGGTAGTCGGTTTTCTGGGAAGAACCGGTTTTTTTGGGTCGGTCAGTGGTCGGTTTTGCTCGTGCCCTTCTGCCCGAACACTTCTCAACCGATTTATACCGCACATTGTATATATCTGGAAAATACGGACATATATCTGGAAAATCAAAGGCTTTTAGACTGCAAACAATTTTCATTTATACGAATAGTGACAGTATAACTATTCGAATAACCGCACTAGAACGACTATTCGAATAGTCGGAACATTGCGACTAACCGAATAGTGCTAACCGGTTAATATTCGTACGAACGGTTACAAACCGGATATTCGAATAATCGGTTTTTAGGTTAATAGAATAATTTTAAGAGCCCTACTTTATACCCTTCACTGCTTCTCTCTATTCTATCGCTTTTTGATAAACTATATTTTTAGTTTTATGTTCTGGAGCGTAAATAAATATTGTTGATGGTTTTCCGACACGGGAACAGGCGACATATAATTGGCAATGTGAAAAACATTGATTTTCTAAGTTTTTCTTAAGATTTTCTTAGCGACTACCCTTGCGATTTATTTATTGACATTGCAAATGCAAGCCGCACTGGAAACTATAAACGTTTAAAACTGAATGGCATATCGTTCGGTATTATAGGGATGCGTGGTATTAAAACATCTTCGCCTTCGTACTTCCCTTTCAAAATTGTGGCTTCGATAACGTTGTTCAATAATTTCTTCTCCGCAAGCCGGGTGCCATTACACAGACGTGGCTGGTTTATGTTCCGTAACATAATAATAACTGATCCGATTTTTAATTGTAGATTATGAGGTGGTAAGCCGGGCAATTCCAGCGAATTTAAAAATTCTGTTGGATAATTGACAACTTCATCTTCTTTAGTAATGGGATCAACTGGTAATTCTTCAAATCGCCAGCTATTTTCTCTTGAATCTGAAAATTCATTTCATTCACATCAACATTTTTTGCGGCCAATATAACACGTTCGCTTAACCAAACGTGATTTACGTAATTTTGAGCAATGTTTGGGAAAACCATCTCCATGTGTTCAGTCTTTGATTCACAAAATTTACAAAAATTGGTAGGGAATGTAATGTATCCACATGATGTATCAACAGCAATAATACCATTACCAATATCGAGCAGTTGTTTGGAAAACACTTCTCCAGACTGGTCTTCCTGCAATTCGACTCTCAAGTTTATACTCAACTAAACTACTTATTTAATTCATAATCTACATGAAAACAAAAAAGGATTAATTACTGTGAAACTATTAGAAACAAAGTAATATACTAAAACAAAAAAATATCTAATATATAGAAAACAAATACAAACATATGAATTCTTTCATACATAACTTTTATGTATCTTGAACCGCTTTCGCTTATTTTCTCAAAGATAAATAATTTCCCCCGTTTTTTACACATTTACCACTGTTTCCTCGCATCCTATCTATATAGACTATAGCCTTCCTCGATAAATGGACTATCCAACACAAAAAGAATTATTCAATTCGAACCAGTAGTTTCGGAGATTAGCGCGTTCAAACAAACAAACAAACTCTTCAGCTTTATAATATTAGTATAGATTTAAAAATATTTGGAATGCAATTTTGATTTAGTTGGTTGTTATGCTTAGCTTCAGAAAAGTTCCTTGGGGACTACGAAAATCTAAACTTTGTCATTTATTGCCAAAAATTTGATAAGCTGTAATCGTATGCAATATATGGAAAACAATTTCGACAAAGTTACCTTCATTTTCTTCATTTATTTTATACAAGAAAGGAAAAACAAACATCTTAATATAAAAGCCTCTGAATAACGCGGTCCATTACCATGTTCACAATTTTTCTCTTTGTATAAAAATAACAACAAAAGTAATATAAGATAATGCAATATCAGATTTGAATCCATTTCATTTGCAACGTAATTGAATTGAAAAGCTGTAATTATATGAGACCCGGAAATGAATATGGGGGAATATTATATACATCTGCTCGAAAGAAACTTTGAATCGTTATGATATTCGGATTCCTGTAGACAAATGTTCAAAGAAATAATTGCAGGTTCCTCACTTTGGAAAAAATACTACATAATATTATAACACATTGGTGTGCTCAAGTTATTTAAAGATATGATAGATATATATATATTATCTATTAAAAATTAATGATATATGTATGTAATTTTATAACGGGGTTTTCCACACAAGCAAAAGGCACTTATTATTGACAGTTCGAATAAATTAACTTGTTGTAAAAACATCTTTCATATATTTTATAAGCATTAATTAGGCGTTTATTATTTAATTGTGTTAAATAAATACCTTAACATAATATCGGACAATCATATTACTACAATCGATTACACACGATTAGTTTATACTAAATGTTCATTGTTATAAAAGTGTATACATAAATACTTTTATAATGATAGACTGGTACAACTTGTGATGTGTAATTACCAAAAACAAAAAAAAAAATAAATAAATATACTCGAATGCGTTATAGCATGGTTCTCACGGCGTGAATTTAAGCTTTCCTGAAATACATTAAATATCTAATCAACAAGTGCAATATTTAAAAGAAGTCATTAAGATTGACTGGTATAGACCGAAAGCAAGTTTTTATTGTATTGAGCAGCATCCCTTCTTTGTATTTTTCTTTTCGTCAATTATGATATGACTAGCCGAAGATGGACCAGGTACTACCTTTTTTGAGACTTGAGTCGAAGATGTTCCATTGCTATCTGTGGGTATTGAAGGTTTTGCAGCAACAGCAGCTTGCACACTGCTTGATTTTGTACCATTTTGTGCCGCCTGATTTTGAGTAACCTAAAAAATAGAAAAAGAAAATGTATATGAATTGATCATATTTTTATAATATGAGGATATCTTCATTAAAGTGGACTAAACTGTTCACGAATATATGACAAAAGTTATACAATAATATTTCATGGATATGACTTCAATCAGGTAATATTTGTCTATTGCGAATGTTAATATTATCAATTAACGTTTCTCAAGTAATAAACCTGTTATCTCATTTCGGTGCTTAATTAAAAGAAATGCGTTTTTTGCGAGAAAATATGTAAATAATATATCTTTAGTTGTTTGAAGGAAAGATATATTACATTTTGATTTCAAAATTTTAGTTGCATTGTAATGGTAAAGACCATTAATTCTTTAAGGAGGTTCATGCAATTGATGTCTGATAAATATACTCTTTGAAGAAAACATAAAAAAACGACGAGCGGTAATAAAAAATAAATTTTTGAGTAACCCGTCTGTTTAAAATTCCTTGAAAATAAGGAAAATTTTACCGTTGATGACTGGATAGGGTCAGATGGAAATATATGTACGTGAATCTATAAGAATATTAGTATTCGAAATTATTGTATAATGTTTGTCAAACAATGCGATTTGGTGGAGTATTTAGATATATAGGACAATGACCCCTACCATACTGCAAAAACAATGGTTTACATGCAATGGAGTTAAAGTTCTTGGAAGTCCCCAGAATTAAACCCAATAAAGCTTGCTCAGACTCTTTTAAAACGATACATTTCAGAAGAATAAGCATTATGTACCAAAATTTTACGAATTGTTCCTGGGATATAGTTTTTAATTTATAAGTATGAGGTGCTAAGCCCATTGTCCAGTTTTATACCAATGTGAGCGCGCATTTCTGTACCATCTTCATGTAAAATTTAGTGCTGCAGGCGTTTAGCGTTAGTGAGTTTAGTATAGTACTTTTAGTAATTCCAAACATATCCTTTGGGGTGGGCGTGGTTATTATCCGATTTCAACCATTTTCATGGTGGACGTTGAACAACTTATTAGGAGGCGGGATCACATTCTCGTGAAATTTTTTGCGCAAAAAATGTATAAATAGTCGATTTATTTGTATTAAATAATCGATTGTTATTACAAATGATATATCAAAGCTATTTTACGCTTCTGATGGCAAAATATCGTTATGCTTGTTAGAACTTTGAATAATATTACATTTCCCATATTAGTGGCAGCTCTACAGCTGTCCATTGTCGTCGGCAAAATTAGAAACATTTGCAATTTGGCGACAGCGACTACTGCAAGCCTGCTGCCGTTAAGTCGTGATGTTGTCTAAATATTTGTGCCCCTAAGAACGAGTGTATTTTAATATTTGACAGATGCTGCCTGTCGCCTGTTGTCGTTTATGTATAAGCCAGGAGTTGTGAGAATTATGTGAAATAAGTTTGAGTCGAGCCGATCGAGCAGTTTCAAAATCAATAAATTCGGCCATAATTCTATTGTAGAACTGATTCGTACGTTGGGATATATCAGTTTGCATACTTAATTTCGCGTTATATGGTTATCGCAACTACATGACGGTTTCATTGAAAAATCTAAATTTTTATTTCAAATGCTAAGCGAAGAGTCTTTTACACTCTGGTACGAGACATTTGTAACTTTATATCCAATTCGAAAATACAATTCTATTCAATTAACCGAAATGTACATGTTTTTTAACAAACCTTTATTTGATCAGAAACGGCTTCTATTACAGTATTGCTGCGATCATCTTCATGTTTTGGTTCTCCGTTTCTAACAATATCCTCTTCAGTTGGAGTTATGGGTTTTCCACCTGAAAAATAAGAATAGGATACAAATTAATAAATAACTCCAATTAAATTTGCTAATATTATAATTCGAGCATGTTGTACTAAGTTTTATTCACCTGATCGTAACCGTTTGCTGGTAACGGTAACACTTAAAACTAATCGAATTAGATATGGTTAAAAGAACTGAAAACTGGATCATATTTTCATAAAATTTACTACATTATGGCCGTTTCTAATACAAACCTACCCGCTTAATTTTATTGGAATATATTATTTAAAAATTAAATTTTAATTTCCAGAGTGTTTGGATAATCATCGAATTTTAGTATTTATTTCATTCTACTGACCCCTCTGTTCTTATCTTAATGAACGTTATTTTATTCATTATATGTATTCTCCGCGTCAGCCGTCTGACGACTGGATATGGACGTGAATCGACAAGAATATTAGTGTTCGAAATTAATGTATGTATAATGTTTTGTCAAACAATGCGATTTGGTGGAATATTTAGATTATAGCTCTTAAAATTATTCAAATAACCTTAAAACCGATTATTCGATTATACGGTTTGTAACCGTTCTTACGCTGCCGTTACTGCAAACCGAATATTATTATTCGAATAATGCCCTATCCGGTTAATTCGGTTAGTCGATTAGTCGAATAGCAAGAGCTCATATTTAGATATATATGACAATTACCCCTAGCATACTGCCAAAACAATGGTTTTCATGCAATGGGGTTAAAGTTCTTGGTAGTCCCAGATTAGTAATTAATCATCGAATTTATATATATACAGTGGAACTTTTCTAACTCGAATCACCATAATCCACAAAAAAACTTCGAGCTAGAGAGACTTCGAGTTATAGAATTTTCATTAAAACATAATATCATTTACTTGAATAGGGTCACAACTCAAAAAAGTCGATTTTTCAGGAGAGCGATTTAAAGTTTTCAATTGTCTCTTATTTAGCATATATAGAAAAATTCCATAAGTTTATTAACAAATCTAGTGTTTTGTAATATATTAAATACCATGTTGAGCATAAATGGACTAAATAGAGTGTACTAATGCTTTTTCTTAGGCATAGACGTGACCCATTTTGAATTATGTCGTTATTTGTAAAAAAATAATTCAATTTCGCCGTCATAAGTCAAATGTGTCGTTTTTGTTGAAAAAAATCAATATGAAAAATTTAATTAATTGTAATACAAAATATGTCGTTCTTTCTGAAAAGAAAACCAAATTCACTCTATGACAATCTATGTATCACAAAATATGTCTCTCTTTCAGAAAAAAAGTCATGCCTAATTCTGGCACAACTGAGAAGTGTCGTTATCGTGGTTAAAAAATAATGCAACACAACAAGTTTAATAACGGCACATTCTTATACAATATGGACGCTGAAATTGCGCATATTTCTGCATACTCAACTCAAAATTCGTGTTTTTTGAGTTGTGACACTATTCAAGTAAATGAGCGATATACATTTTCTCAATGATGTAAAATATAGATTTACCCACAGTTTTAGTTATTTACTTCGCAAAAAGTACATTAAAACGAGTATTCTGTAATTTTGTTTGCTGCACTTTGCTATGGTTTGGCTCTTGACGTCTGTATCCCATGCCTTGGGTTAGATGATTTATGCAATCCATAAGTGTAATATTATACTCTTTTAAAATTCTGCATCGATAATAAAATTTTAAATTTTGTATTATATTATACCCTGGTCGAAAAGTTGGATTTATGGAAGGAAATTTGTATGAAAGTTGCCTTCTATTGCCACTTCAAGAGTTCAAGTTATGGAGAACTTCGAGTTATAGAAATTCAAGTTAGGGAAGAAAATTTGTATGAAATTTGACTTCTTAATGCTATTGCCAATTCAAGTGTTCCAGTTATGGAGATCTTCTAGTTATAGAAGTTTGAGTTATAAGTTCCACTGTATTTCATTCTACTGTGGACAGTAGAATGCTGCTTAAATTTGCTGTTCGTTTTTCGTTAGTGAGTTAACCCACTTTTAGGTTATTATCCGATTTCTCTCATTTTTGGACTGTATTAAAAAGTGGCTAAAAAAAACGACTGCAGAAAGTTTGGTTTATATAGCTTCATTGGTTTGCGAGATATATATAAATAACCGATTTGGGGGCGGGACCACGCCCACTTCCCCAAAACAATTACATCCAGATATGCCCCTTCCTGGTGCGATCCTTTATTCCAAATTTTACTATTATAACTTTATTTATGGCTTAGTTATGACACTTTATGTGTTTTTGGTTTTCCGTTTTCACGCCATTTTGTGGGCGTGGCAGTGGACCGATTTTGCCCATTTTCGAAAGCAACCCTCTCACGGTCCCAAGGAACATGTGTTCCAAGTTTCATTAAGATATCTCAATTTTTACTCAAGTTACAGCTTGCACGGACGGACGGACGGACAGACATCCGGATTTCAACTCCACTCGTCATCCTGATCATTTATATATATATAACCCCATATCTAACTCTTTTATTTCTTGGTGACACAAACAACCGTTATGTGAACAAAACTATGATACTCTGTGCAACATTACAAAACTATGTATATCTTTTCCTTTTTCCAAAATCATTTTATGTACAGGGATCACCGTTTAAGTTTTTTTTGGTTGTAATATAAGAAAAAGATTCTCTATGAATTTAATTAAAATATCTGAGAAATTTGGCGATATTTTCGATAAAAAATTATACATAGCTACTGAGGCCCTCATGTTCGTTCTCTAGGGTCTTGAAAAGTAGTAGTTCGATTTGGACAAGTTTTAAATGTAGTAATTTGTATTCCATTATCTTGGTTGTTTTTTGATTTATATGTATGTATATTGTAGCTTTCTATGAGCGCCTAGAACGCACCTATGAGCGCTGCCCCCGCCACGATGTCAAAATCGTGCTTGGCGATTTTAACGCCAGGGTGGGTAAAGAAGGTGTCTTTGGCACAACAGTCGGAAAATTCAGCCTCTATGACGAAACATCGCCAAACGGCCTGAGGCTGATCGACTTCTTTAACCTGATGCTGGAAAAAATTATAAGAGCTGCAGAGCTAAACAGAGAGGGTACCATCTTCTACAAGAGTGTACAGCTCCTGGCGTACGCCGATGATATTGATATCATCGGAAGCAACAACCGCGCCGTTTGTTCTGCTTTTTCCCGCATGGATAAGGAGGCGAAGCGAATGGGTCTGGAGGTGAATGAGGACAAGACGAAATATCTCCTGTCATCAAGCAAACAGTCGGCGCATTCGCGTCTTGGCTCTCACGTCACTGTTGACAGGCATAACTTCGAGGTCGTAGATAATTTCGTATACCTGGGAACCAGCATCAACAACACGAACAATGTCAGCCTCGAAATCCAGCGCAGAATAACTCTTGCCAACAGGTGCTACTTTGGACTGAGTAGGCAATTGAACAGTAAAGTCCTCTCTCGACGAACCAAAATCAAGCTCTACAAGTCGCTTATCATTCCCGTCCTGCTCTACGGTGTAGAAGCTTGGACGATGTCAACATCAGATGAGACGACACTAGGAGTTTTCGAGAGGAAAATTTTGCGCAAGATTTATGGTCCTAAGAACATTGGCAACGGCGAATACCGCAGACGATGGAACGATGAGCTGTACGAGTTAACGACGACATTGACATAGTTCAGCGAATAAAAAGACAGCGGCTACGCTGGCTAGGTCATGTTGTCCGAATGGACGAAAACACTCCAGCCCTGAAAGTGTTCGATGCAGTACCCGCCGGAGGAAGCCGAGGAAGGGGAAGGCCTCCACTCCGTTGGAGGGACCAGGTGGAGAGCGACCTGGTTACACTTGGGATCTCCAACTGGCGCCGAACTGCGAAGGAGAGAGAGAGATGGCGCACTATCGTCGATTCGGCTATAACCGGCTAAACGGTTGCAACGCCAATCACATACATACATATTGTAGTGAAGTGAAGGAATAAGATGTATTTTCAAAATGAGGAATATGGGAAGTAGGCGTGGTTGTAAAGCGATTTCTACTGATAATATCATATTATATATAAAATTTGGCTGGAATTGATCGAGTAGTTCCTGCGATATGATTATGGACCATAAAGTGACGCCACACCAAATTTAAATATTTATACCAATCTGAGTGCAGCTCTTGTGAACTATTTTTCTATCTGTCCGTCCATCCGAGCACGCGATTACTTGAGATATCTTGATGAAACTTGGTACACGTGTTTTTTTGGCAACATAAGATTGCTTTCGTAAATGGGCGAGATCGGACTACTGCCACCCCCACACAATGTCGAAAACAGAAAACCTATAAAGTGTTATACCCCATTCTGCTTCTTCTTGACTGGCGTAGACACACGCATCTCCCCTTTTGGAAGTTTGGCGCCAATTGATAATACCAAGTGAAGACAGGTCCTTCTCCATCTGGTTCTTCCATTCCATATTCCTTACAAACATACATACAATAGTATAGATAAATTAGGAACCAAGAAAGATAGCGGAATGAAACTTGAGGTGTGGCATCACTTTTGGAAAAAAATTTCAAAATCGGACTATAAATTTTCAAAGCCCTGCATATCAAATATGAAGAGCTCAGTACCTAAGGGTAATTTTTCAACGAAAATATCGGTAAATATCTCAGATATTTTAGTGTAGTTTATAGGGAATCTCTTTCTTCTAATAGTGTGTCTCTCTACCAAAAATGGTTAAAATTGGGTCCTAACTTCTCCTATATCCCATATACATAATTATAGGTTTTTCAAAAACACTTTATTCCGCTATACTACATACATATAACGATTTTTATTATTCTACTGGAATCTTTGCCGAAAATGTGGGTCAAATCATGTGTTATCTTAATAATATTGCACCAGTAAATTGCGAAAGTATAAAATATTTGGTTACACTCGAACTTAGCCCTTCCTTACTTGTTTTAAGAGTTTGTTAAACACTTTTGTTGAAAACAAATACAACCAAATAATCAACAAATAAATATAATTAAAATAATTATAAACTATTAATACAAAAAGATAAATATATACTTGTACAGAAGAGTTTTATATATAAAGATATATGTATATATATATATATATATAAAAAAAGGGGTTGATATAATCTTAATATACATATAAGCTTTGTAATATATGTAAATAATAAAACCGAAAAAAACTGTAATCATTTGTATAAATTCGAAATTTTTTAATATCAGAAGAAAACCTAAATTGAACTTCCTAGTCTATTTTGTTACAAACAAGTTAGATAGACAAAATATTAAATACAGTAATCCCCGTTTAAATGCCCCTTCTTAACATGCAAGACTTTTGAGACACTTAAGCGGGAAAGGCACTTAAAGAAATCCCGCTTAAGTCCCTCGAGGTACTTACCAAGCTTTTTCTCAAATACTTCGATCTTATATTTTTTTCTTTTAGAATGAAAGTCACATTTATTTCTTATTAATAACAAAAATACTTATTAATAACAATAAATATGAAAAAAAACATTACAAAACTATGTATGTATATGTTTTCCTTTTGACAATTCTCAGCGCATTAAATGTCAAAAATATGAAAAAGCACTTAGAAGATGAAAATTGCAAACAATTTTGTATTTGTGGCTTAAATATTACATGCATTTAAGCGGGAAAGGCACTTAAGCGGACGATCTCAAGCGGGGAATTTCATATGTAAATTTAGATAAAAAACAAGTAAGGAAGGGCTAAGTTCGGGTGTAACCGAACATTTTATACTCTCGCAATTTATTTATTTAACTTTATTTATATTATATAACACAGAATTTGACCCACATATTCGTCATATATATTGTATAAAGTTCATTGAAAGTTGGAAACCGTAATATTAGGTTAGAAGCACCGAGGTCATCGTGTTCGATATATGGGGCCTTAAAAACCTATGGTCCGATTTCGGCGATTTTTAGAATGGGGCTGCCACACTATAAACATAGTATTTGTGCAAAGTTCTGCACCGATATCTTAACTAGTGCTTACTTTATATATTGTAATGTAAACGATTCAGATCGTCTTCAAAGTCCTGGTATATAGGAAGAAGCCGTTATTGTAAAGCGATTTGGCCTATTTTCACAACATATCATTGGGATGTAAGGAAACTATTACAAATCAAGTTTCATTGAAATCGGTCGAGTAGTTCCTGAGATATGGTTTTTGACCCATAAGTGGGCGACGCCACGCCCATTTTCCATTTTGTAAAAAAATCTGAGTGCAGCTTCCATCTGCCATTTCTTATGTGAAATTTAGTGTTTCTGACGTTTTTCGTTAGTGAGTTAACCCACTTTTAGTAATTTTCAACCTAACCTTTGTATGGGAGGTGGGCGTGGTTATTATCCGATTTCTTTCATTTTTGGACTATATTAAGGAGTGGCTACAAAAAACGACTGCAGAAAGTTTAGTTTATATAGCTCTATTGGTTTCCGAGATATGTACAAAAAACCTATTTGGTGGCGGGGCCACGCCCATCTCCCCAAAAATATTACATCCAAATATGCCCCTTCATAGTGCGATCCTTCAAACCAATTTTTATATCCATAGCTTTATTTATGGCTCTTTATTTGTTTTCGGTTTTCGCCATTTTGTGGACGTGGTAGTGGTCCGATTTTGCTCATCCTTCCTATGGTGCCAAGAAATAAGTGTGTCAAGTTTCATCAAGATATCTTAATTTTTACTCAAGTTACAGCTTGCGTAGACGGACGTACGTACGGACGAACGGACAGACAGACATTCGGATTTGAACTCCACTCTTCACCCTGATCACTTTGGTATATATAACCCTATATCTAACTCGTTTAGTTTTGGGTGTTACAAACAAACGTTATGTGAACAAAACTATAATACTCTATAGCAACTTTGTTGCGAGAGTATAACAACGATGTAGCAAAATATGGTCCATAATTAAGCGGGGGCCTCATAAGCGTAACATAATTATTAACATATTATTATTAACGCGTATTAAAACCCATTAGTCCACGTATAGTTTATTAGAATAAAATTAAAAATACCTCTTATCATGTTGACTATTTCATCAGCTTCTCTAGATAAATCACCACCAGGTCTAAAGGGGTTGTCCCAACCAGAGTCAGCACTAAAATAAATGTTTAAAATATTAATTTTTTAGCGTTTTTTTCGTAATATCTATATTACCTTTGCTGTCGATTATAATTTGGCATAGTTGTAACACTTGTCATTTTATCGATACAAATAAAAACTGAATTATTTAGTGTATTATTTTATTAGCTTTTATAAATTTTGTTTTGCAATATCAGATTTTCGGAAGTATACCGCTTGATTCGTTTAGGCGCGTGCAATGGTTTTTCCAATCTGCAAATAACAAAATAATAAACAAAATCCACATTATTGACTAATTTCAATATTTGAAATCCAGTTAAGCGCAACGCTATTTCCTCATATACATACATACATATATAATAGTTATTATAGAAATCAGAATTAAAATCAATAAACATGTTTTAGAATTAACATTCAATTTTGTTGATTCTGATATCGTCTGTAGTACTAGATTCCAGCATAAGAAAATCCATCAAGCTACTTGGCTGTCCCCGGATCGAATCATACGCAACCATATCGATCATGTTGTGATAGATGGGCATGTCTCCAGTGTTTTTGATGTGCTTACGCTTCGTGGTCCCAACATCGACTCGGACCACTATCTTGCAGCAGCTAGGATACGCACCCGCCTCTGTGTAGAAAAGCGCACACGTCAACAAACACAATGATGGTTCGACATCGAGAAGCTGGAATCACAACCGACAGCCGAACGATTTTCTACTCGACTTGCACTCCTGCTCTCTGAGAGCACTCATCAGCATCTCGGTATAAGGGAGCTGTGGGACGGCATATCAAACTCCTTACGTACAGCTGCAACCGAAACCATTGGCTTTCGGAAAAGTAAAAAAAAAAAACAGCTGGTATGATGAGGATTGTCGTCTCGCAGTGGAGAGAAAACAGACTGCCTACCTCGCAATGTTGCGATCGACCGCAACACGAGCGGGATGAGAAAGATACCGAGAGTTCAAGAGGAAAGCGAGACACATTTGCAGACAAAAAAAGAAAGAGGCCGAAATGCGTGTGAATGAAGAGCTTGACAACCTGGCCGACAGGGGTAATGCTCGAAAATTTTACGAAAAGATCCGGCGACTAACTGAAGGTTTCAAGACCGGAGCACACTCCTGTAGGACCCACAGAGGTGATCTAGTTGTTGATGACCAGAGTATACTGTGTTTGTGGAGGGAACACTTCTCCAGCCTGCTGAATGGCAGTGAAAGTACAACACCAGGAGATGGCGAACTCGATTCCCCAATCGACGACGATGGAACAGATGTTCCATTGCACGACCGTGAAGAAATTAGAATAGCAATTACCCGCTTGAAGAACAACAAGGCGGCAGGGGCCGATGGATTGCCGGCCGAGCTATTCAAATACGGCGGCGAAGAGCTGATAAGGTGCATGCATCAGCTTCTTTGCGGAATATGGTCGAAAGAAAGCATGCCCGACGATTGGAATCTCAGTGTACTCTGCCCAATCCACAAAAAGGGAGACCCCACAATCTGCGCCAACTATCGTGGGATAAGCCTCCTTAACATCGCTTATAAGGTTCCATCGAGCGCACTGTGTGAAAGACTAAAGCCCACCGTCAACAACCTGATTGGACCTTATCAGTGTGGCTTTAGATCTGGAAAATCAACAACTGACCAGATATTCGCCATGCGCCAAATCTTGGAGAAGACCCGTGAAAAGAGGATCGACACACACCATATATTTGTCGACTTTAAAGCTGCTTTCGACAGAACGAAAAGGTGCTGCCTTTATGCCGCAATGTCTGAATTTGGTATCCCCGCAAAACTAATACGGCTGTGTAAGCTGACGTTGAGCAACACCAAAAGCTCCGTCAGGATCGGGAAGGACCTCTCCGAGCCGTCCGATACCAATCGAGGTTTCAGACAAGGTTTACTCGCTATCGTTTGACTTCTTTAACTTGATGCTGGAAAAAATAGTTCGAACCGCAGAGATAAACAGAGAAGGTACAATTTTTTATAAGAGTGTACAGCTACTGGCGTACGCCGATGATATAGATATCATTGGAAACAACACTTAGTTCTGCCTTTTCCCGCCTGGATAAGGGAGCGAAGCGAATGGGTCTGGTGGTGAACGAGGACAAGACGAAATATCTCCTGTCATCAAACAAACAGTCAGCGCATTCGCGTCTTGGCTCCCACGTCACTGTTGACAGTCATAACTTTGAGGTTGTAGATAGTTTCGTCTACCTGGGAACCAGCATTAACAGCAATAACAATGTCAGCCTGGAAATCCAACGCAGAATCACTCTTGCTAACAGGTGCTACTATGGACTAAATAGGCAATTGAAAAGTAAAGTCCTCTCTCGACGAACAAAAACCAAACTCTACAAGTCTCTCATCATTCCCGTCCTACTTTAGGGTGCAGAAGCATGGACGATGTCAACATCCGATGAGACGGCACTAGGAGTTTTCGAGAGAAAGGTTTTGCGGAAGATTTATGGTCCCTTAAACATTGGCAACGACGAATACCGCAGAAGATGGAATGATGAGCTGTATGTGTTGTTCGACGACATAGACATAGTCCAGCGAATAAAAAGACAGCGACTACGCTGGCTGGGTCATGTTGTTCGAATGGACGAAAGTGCCCCAGATCTGAAAGTTTTCGATGCAGTACCCACTGGTGGAAGCCGAGGAAGAGGGAGACCTCCACTCCGATGGAAGGACCAGGTGGAGAAGGACCTGTCTTCACTTGGTATTACCAATTGGCGCCAAGCTGCCAAAAGGAAAGGTGCGTGGCGCGCTGTTGTGGACTCGGCTATAACCGCGTAAGCGGTTTCTATGCCAGTCAAGAAGAAGAAGATATCTGCTGTTTAATAAACTTTAGTACTTTTATCATATTTTATTCTATTCATATGGCGGGTTCATACACTTCTGATCAAACATTCGCCATGTATCGGCCTTAAAAAAAAACCCTTCATGACTAGATAATGCTATTTCAAAGATGTGGCAGAAAAAATTAAGTTTTAAATTAAAATTGACGAGTCTTGATGGGCGGGTCCAAAGGGTCTATCTCTTACAATTTTACTCAGATCGATTGGAGATACATACTATTATTTAATAAGTAAAAAAAGCGACAAGACTGCTTCGATTACTGGAAACCAAAATTGAAGCATTTATTTGTGAGATAGCCGCCGAAATGTTGGAAATAGTGTTCCAAAATTTGACTAAGTCAATGGAGCGTTTGAGGCGCAGCCGCATTTGGTTTGAATTATATTCAAATATTAAATTGACGCCGTTTCTATCACATGGCGACAGTTCCATATAAGCCCCGATTGCACTAATTAAAATATGTTTCCAGCTGTCCGACGTAGAATTCTCCTTATTTTTCAGGATTACATGACTTTCTAGGAATTGTTTCAACGGCATCGACCTTATGTCGAGTCTTTTTTATACTCTCGCAACAAAAGTTGCTATGAGAGTATTATAGTTTTGTTCACATAACGGTTGTTAGCAAATCATAAAGCTTGATATAGGGTTATATATATCAAAATGTCGAAAATCATACTGTAACTTTTCAAGGCCCCGGATATCGAACATGAAGTGCCTAAGGGTAATTTTTCACCGAATATATCATTAAATCTCTCAGATATTTTAATGTAATTCAGAGGAAATTATTTTCTTCTATGAGTGTCTCTGTTCCTAAAATTATTAAATTCGTGTCATAACTTCCCATAGCACCCATATACCTAATTTTCCAAAAATATTGTGGTCTTTATTCCGCATATATCGGTTAATATGTGAGATATCTTAGCAAAACTAAGTGAGCGTATAGTCTTGGATATAGCGTACCAAGCGTACGTTGTATTATGTATTGGACAGTAGATATAATTGAATCCACAATTTCTGTAATTTTTTTTTTTTGATTTTTCAGTTTTGTAATTAGAATTCCACCAAATACCATTCTTGCTAATTGTTATACTGGCGCCAATATCAGTAAAAGTTTGCAAAGAAATAAGCTGCAACGACGTTGAATTATTTTAAATGTTTTTCTTTATTTGATTCAAAATAATGTATTTATACT
Organism: Zeugodacus tau; assembly: GCA_031772095.1. Taxonomy (NCBI): domain Eukaryota; kingdom Metazoa; phylum Arthropoda; class Insecta; order Diptera; family Tephritidae; genus Zeugodacus; species Zeugodacus tau. The sequence goes on along the minus strand of CM062650.1, from coordinate 19,799,743 downwards.
GTGAAAAAATATATACAGTTTGTCAAGAAACAGTTTACACATTGAAAATAAATACACTTTTTCACTTTTCGCAGAATTTTTTTTTACTTTTTACTTCAGTTCAACTTTTTTTTAAATCAGGGAAGGTTACATACAGTATTTAGAATTGATGCAAAAAAGCTGCGAAAGCAATGCAAAAACAAAAATTTACAAATACACACAATTTATAAGCACGTGTTATACAGTTAACCGTACTTTACCGTTAACTTTCTTCGTAAAGGCCTTTTCAATGAATTTGTCAATTAGTTGGTGATTCATTTTTGCTTTTTTCATATCTAAAGTACCCAATACTGTCTTTTTAATATGCCGAGCAAAGAGTTTAGTTTGAAGAGGTCCAATTTTTGCCCCATAATCCCCAATGGGGTAAAAATGTTTGAGATGTAACAGCAATTATTTCTTTCACCTTCTAAATAGTGTATAATGGCTAAAATTGATCGGAAAACAAGGAAATGCTAGAACCAAAGCGAGGAAAAGGTCATAAATTATAAATATGTATGTAAGTGGACATGTACAGTGCCTAATGTCTCGAAAACTTAACCAAATTGCAAAAATGTCGATGTGTGTTCTTACAAAAGAGTTCTAGGAAGAGTGCAACATACAGATTTCTCATGAAACTGCGCGCCAAAACACGCTACGACATGAGTACGTATCAAGATCTTTAAATACGGTATGTAACCATCCCTGATTCAAAAAAAAAGTTGAACGGAAGTAAAAAGTACTAAATTTTGCAGCGGAAAGTGAAAAAGTGTATATATTTTCAATGTGTAAACTGTTTCTTGACAAACTGTATATATTAGAGGCCGGGCCACGCATTGGTGTGGATAAGGTATATGTATGTTAAATTCTATTTTGGAAAACTATTTGATAAAGTGAAATTATTAAGGGAGTAACTAATTATTTAACTACTTTCCAAGTTTTCTGTCAGCTTTAGCGGTTTGCGATAAATATACCAAAACTCTCTCTTGGGTTTTTTCTCGCTAATTTATCAAACAATTAACCATATATGCCCTTCCGTACCTAGATCATGTGTTCCGAATTTTATAACTACAATTGTTTGTTTGTTATATCCATTTATGTTTAACTACTCTGTCGTCTGTAGTAGCAGACAAGCACAAGCAAATTCATCAAGCAACATCGCTGTATTCTGATCGAAACACACGTAATCAAATCGATCATGTTGTGATATACGGAAAACATGTCTCCAGTGTTTTAGACGTGCGTACGCTTCGTGAACCAAATATAGACTCGGATCATTATCTGGTTGCAACGAAGATACGCACTCGCCTCTGTGCAGCAAAGAACGCCCGTCAACAAACACAAGGAAGGTTCGACTTCGAAAATATGCAATCGCAACAGACAGCCACGAAATACTCTACTCGACTTGCACTCCTGCTCTCTGAGAGCACTCATCAGCATCTCGGTATAATGGAACTGTGGAACGGCATCTCAAACTCACTGCGTAGCGCTGCAGTCGAAACAATTGGATTTCGGCAACGACAAAAAAACGAGCTGGTATGATGAGGATTGCCGTCTCGCAGCGGAGAGAAAACACACTGCCTACCTCGCAACGTTGCAAATGCCCACAACACGTGCGGGACGGGTTAAATACCGAGAGTTGAAGAGGGAAGAGAGACGCATCTGCAGACAAAAAAAAGAAAGAGACCGAAATGCGTGAGTATGAAGAGCTTGAGAAGCTGGCCGACAGGGGTAATGCTCGAAAATTTTGCGAAAAAATCCGGCGACTAACTGAAGGTTTCAAGACCGGAGCACACTCCTGTAGGACCCACAGAGGTGATCTAGTTGTTGATGACCAGAGTATACTGTGTTTGTGGAGGGAACACTTCTCCAGCCTGCTGAATGGCAGTGAAAGTACAACACCAGGAGATGGCGAACCCGATCCCCCAATCGATGACGAAGGAACAGATGTTCCATTACCCGACCGTGAAGAAATTCGAATAGCAATTACCCGCTTGAAGAACAATAAGGCGGCGGGGGCCGATGGATTACCGGTCGAGCTATTCATATGCGGCGTCGAAGAACTGATAAGGTACATGCATCAGCTTCTTAGTAGAATATGGTCGGAAGAAAACATGACCGACGATTGGAATCTCAGTGTGATCTGCCCGATCCAGAAAAAGGGAGACCCCACAATCTGCGCCAATTACCGTGGTATAAGCCCCCTGAATATCGCCTATAAGGTTCTATCGAGCGTACTGTGTGAAAGACCAAAGCCCACCGTCAAACTGATTGGACTTTATCAGTGTAGCTTTAGACCTGGAAAATCGACAACTGACCAGATATTCAGCATGCGCCAAATCTTGGAAAAGACCCGTGAACAGATGATCGACACACACCACCTTTTCGTCGATTTTAAAGCTGCTTTCGACAGCACGAAAAGGAGCTGCCTTTAAGCCACTATGCCTGAATTTGGTATTCCCGTAAAACTAATACGGCTGTGTAAGCTGACGTTGAGCAACTCCAAACTCACTACCGTGTGACTTCTTTAATTTGATGGAGGAAAAAATAATACGAGCTGTAGAGCTAAAAAGAGAAGGTACAATCTTCTATAAGGGTGTATAGCTGCTGGCGTACGCCGATGATATTTATATCATCGGAAGCAACAACCGCGCCGTTAGTTCTGCATTTTCCCTGTCTAGATAAAGAAGCGAAGCGAACGGGTCTGGAGTTGAATGAGGACAAGAGGAAATATCTCCGTCCATCAAACAAACAGTCAGTGCACTCACGTTTTGGCTCCCACGTCACTGTTGACAGCCATAACTTTGAGGTTATAGATAATTTTAATTACCTAGGAACCAGCATCATCACCAATAATAATGTCAGACTTGAAATCCAACTTCAAATCCAATAAATTCTTCCAAAATGGACCAATTCTGACACTTATACTTCTAATTGGTGCTGATCAATAATTTTAAGCTTTTTTTATAAAGTTCAACATTTTTTCCATCTGCACATTTCTTTTGAATTTTTTCAAGTTTTATTTTTAATTCTGGTTTAATGTTATTTATTTTTTTTTCTCTTACTTCATATGTCTTCTTCATGAACCGAGTACTTCCAAATCCCCGATGTTCGTTATTTAAGGTGCTCAATGTAACAAATTTGCTTGTTCGTTATACGCAGTTTTCGTTAAAACGAATATTCGTTATTTCGGAAAACTACTGTATTTATTATACCCGGCATCTGCCAAGATGAACCAAACGCAACAAAGTTGCTAAGAGAGTATAATAGTTTTGTTCACCTAACGGCTGTTTGTAACATCTAAAACTAATCGAGTTAGGTATGTATTTATAGCAAAGTGATCATTGTGATGAATAGATTGGAAATCCGGATGTGCAAGCGATAACTTGGGTAAAAATTGAGATATATTGACGAAACTTGGTACGCATATTCCTTGGCACTATAAGAAGGTTGCTTTCGAAGATGGGAAAATCGGTCTACTGACACGCCCACAAAATGGCGTGCCATAATTAAGTCATAAATAAAGCTATAAAAGCAAAATGTGGTACAAATGATCGCACTAGGAAGGGGCATATTTGGACGTATTTGGGAAAACGGGCGTGGCCTCGCTCTCAATTAAGTGTTTTGTACATATCTCGTAAACTATCAAAGCTATATCAACCAAACTATCTAGAGTACTACCTCTAGTGTACTACCTTATACAATCCAAAAATGGAGGAAATCGGATTATAACCGTGCCCACCTCCCATACAAAAGTTAAAAATGCTTTAAGTCAGTAAGGAAAAACACTAGTAATCTTAAATTTCATTATAAAAAGGTACAGAAAGGCAGCACACGAATTGGTATACAAAATTTTAAATGGGGCTATCTCCGAAACTGCTCGACAAATTTCAATTAAACTCGGTTTATAATATTTTCCTGACATTTCAATGATATGTTGTGAAAATATGACAAATGGGTTAACAACCACGCCTGTTTCCTATATACCAGAACTTCGAAGTCCATCTGAATCGTTTACTTTACAATAATATGATATTTCTTCTAATAATATGACTCCGTACTAAAAATTGGTGAAATCGGGTTATAACTTCACCTAGCTCCCATATACCTAATATTAGGTTTTCCAGCTTTAAATGGACTTTATCACCATACCATATATATGACGAATATGTGGGTCAAATTCTGTGTTATATTAATAAAATTATATAAATTGCGAGAGTATAAAATGCACCCGAACTTAGCCCTTCCTTACTTGTTTTGTACTAATTTGTTAAATTTCTACATTTCTTTTAAATCTTTTCAAGTAATATTTTTAATTCTGTTTTTACCACGATCTTATTTGATTTTTATACTCTCGCAACAAAGTTGTGTTATAGTTTTGTTCACCCAGAAATGTTTGTGTCACCCAGAAATAAAATAGTTGGATATATATAAATGATCAGGATGACGTGTGGAGTTGAAATCCGGATGTCTGTCCGTCCGTCTGCCCGTGCAAGCGATAACTTGAGTAAAAATTGAGATATCTTAATGATAACTTGAGGTTGCTTTTGAAGATGGGCAAAATAAGCCATAAATAAAGTTATGAAAATAAAATTTGGAACACAGGATCGCATTAGGGAGGGGCACATTTGGATGTTATTTTTTTAAGTGGGCGTGGCCCCGTCCCCAAATAGGTTTTTTGTATATATCTTGCAAACCAATGAAGCTATATAAACCAAACCAAAAATGAAAGAAATCGGATAATAACCACGCCCACCTCACATACAAAGGTTATGTTGAAAATGACTAAACGTGCGTTAACTCACTAACGAAAGACGTCAGAAGCACTAAATTTTACATAAGAAATGGCAGATGGAAGCTGCACTCAGATTTTTTTACAAAATTGGATTATGGGTCAAAAACCATATCTCAGAAACTACTTGACCGATTTCAATGAAATTCGGTATATAACACTTTCTTGAGACCCTGATGACCCTGGAATGGTTCATAACCACGCCTACTTCCCATATAACTCAATTTTGAATTCCATCTGATTCGTTCACTTTATAATATATACATACAAAAGGGTCGAATTGTGTTATCTTTATAAAATTACATCAATAAATTGCAAGAGTATAAAATGTTCGGTGACACCCGAACTTAGCTCTTCCTTACTCGTTTTAATTCGCTTTTATTAGCTTCACTTGTATGTATGTATGTATGTTTGTTTATATGTTTGTAACTTTTTCCACGGCAAGAAGGCGATCAAAAGTGTGAGCAACTCAGCCAGAAGATGCGCTTAAAAGTATGCAACATATGTAAATAAATACATATCCTTAATGAAAGTATACTTTTATAGAAAAGCATGCATACTTATATAGCGGAGAATTTAAAATGTAAATATGTTTCCTTAATTATTTTTGTTAGCATATATTAAGAATTATTATTAATTTTTTAGTTTGATGTGGCTTAAAAGCGTGTTTTTTTAGTTTTTTATAAACTATGTTTATTAACTATTTTTATAAATGTCTTCTTCATGTGATCCGTTAAACCTTACTTACAAATTCCCGATGTTCATTATTTAAGGTACTCAATGTAAAAAAATAGCTTGTTCGTTATAAGCGGTTATCGTTAAATCGAATATTCGTTATTTCGGGAAACTACTGTATCTATTCCATTTATAACGTTTTTTTTTTTACAGAAATGTTGCATTTATTCTGCCCTATTCTCTGTTAAAATTACATTTTATTTTCTCAACATTTTTTGAGGTTCGCTTTTTCTTTTTAATTATGATGTACTCTAACCAGAAAATTAGAATTAGTTGACATACTGTAAGTACTAAACTGCTTCACAACTGCACTTGAAATCACCAAAACAATGTGCGAACTATTGCATGTGATTTGTTTGATGACATTTGAAACAATATAAGCAGTGAACCTACATAGCAGCGAACACACAAGACATAAACAAGCAACACTTGTTCGTATTCACGACAATGCAATGCATTGCTTACTCGTTTGCAAGAAAGGCAATGATAAATTGCTGTTGAATGCTTGTTCTCTATGTAGAAAAAACATGTTTATGCATGCAAATAATACATATAAATTCATTAATACTAAGAGAAACAGTATTTTTATGTGTAAAAATATTCTTAAAATTAATGTTTTTATAAAATAATTTACATTTTAGCATAAAAATAACAACAATGTGTGTTGACATACATTAGGAAAATGTTTTGTTGCATTCGTTGACATAGGCTTGATTTTCATTGCCTTTCGTGCCTTCTCCAACAGTAATGTTTTGAAGCAACAATGCTTGTTGAGAAAAAGTCATGCAAGTATTTGCTCTCTTTGCAACTCTGCGGTATCCATAAAACTAGTAAGTGCGGTGGCGCTAATACATAAGTACCATATCGCTTATTTACTTGAATAGTGTCATAACTCAAAAAACACGATTTTTGAGTTGAGTATGCAGAAATGTGCATAATTTAATCGTCCATATTGTATAAAAATTTCATTCCGATGGGTAGGAAAATAAACCTGATATTAGAATGTGCCGTTCTTAAACTTGTTGTTAAACTCAGTTGTGACGGAATTAGTTATAATTTTTTTTACGAAATAACGACATATTTTGTGTTCCAACACATATTGTGAAAAGGTGAATTTGATTTTCTTTTCAGAAAGAACAACACATTTTGTATTACAACGAAATTGGTGAAAAATAATTATATTTTTCATATTGCTTTTTTCAGCAAAAACGACTCATTTGACTTATGACGACGAAATTGATTTATATTTTTCACAAATAACAACATAATACAAAGTGGGTCACATTTATGACCAAGAAAAATCATTAATACACTCTATTTGGTCCATTTATATTTAATATATTACAGGCCACTAGATTTGTCAATAAACTGATGGTATTTTTCTATATTTGCTAAATAAGAGATAATTGAAAACTTTAAATCGCTCTCCTGAAAAATCGACTTTGAGTTGTGACACTATTCAAGTAAATGAGCGATATATTCTTATATTGATAACGATCCACGTTCTCCTCCACAAATTCAAAGTTTCGGTCGATCCCTGGTCGATCAAACTCCGTGGTATCCATAAAATTAGTAAGTGCGGTGGCGCTAATAAATTAGTACCATATACAGTATTTTTCGCTTAATTGCACATTCAATTTGCACAAATTTTCGTTCAATTAACCGGGGAATCAATTAACAGATACCTGCCTTATTGAACAATTTGTTCAATTACAGGAATCCCTCTTAATTGGGCCACATTGAAAATTAAGGGGTTGGGTGGGTTTCAAAATTAGACACCTTTTTTGCCTTATTAAATAGTACAATATTAGGCGTGTTTTATTTGACCAGCAAATTAAGCTATTAGCTTATTTTGTATGGAAGACTTAGCCAACATAATTATGTTGGCTTGCCATAAGCTATCATAGCTTGTATATTGAATTGAAGTTGGTAATAGCGAGAAACACCACTTTGACAGATAAAAATATAAACCAGCCAAAATTTTAAATTCTATCGAACTTTATCCATATTTATTTTGACCATCCCGGATCTATTAATGATTGTAGATTATTATCTATCGAAATATTTGGTTTGTTGATTTGGATGAACCAATAATGAGTTATGCTGTCCACGGCAAGAATCTTTTTTTTTTTGGACCTCCCATGGGAAATGTGGTACCAACAGCTGAACTTTCGGAATTTGTAAATAAAAATTTAACAAAATACTGTTTACATATGTATCTTTAATATGCTGAATAGTTTAAAATAAATAGTATATGATTGTATATATTTAAAAAAATTGTAACAAGTAAGGAAAGCCAAAGTTAGGGTTCAACCGAACATTTTATACTCTCGCAATTTATTGATATAGTTTTATTAAGATAACGCACAATTTTACCGATATATTCGGCATAAATTCCAATAAAATAACGAAAATCATCATATATGGTATAGAAGGGCTTAGGTAATTCCTAAACCGATTTCACCAATTTTAACCACCAAGGTACATACACTATATCCAAGAATATATGCCCACTTAATTTTGTTAAGATATCTCACATATTGACTGATATATGCGGTATAAAGCCCACAGCAAGCTTGATAATCCGAACATATATATATATATATGGGAGCTTGGGGAAGTTATGACCCAATTTTAATCATTTTTTGTACAGAGAGACACTATTAGAAGGAAAAGATTCTCTCCAACATAAATTAAAATATCTGAGAGATTTACCGATATTTCCGAAGAAAAATTACTCGTAGGCACCGAGTTCTTTATGTTCGATAACCGGAGTCTTCAAAAGTTATAGTCCGATTTCGACAGTTCAAATACAAGTTGTGAAATTTGATTCTGTTATCTTCATTGGTTCTTAATTTATATTTTATAAAGTGAAGGAATCAGATGAAATTAAAAATTGAGTTATGTATGTGTAATACATAATATAATATAACACACAATTTGACCCAAATATTCGGCATACATATACATATGCATATGTTATAAAGTACATTGAGAGTTGGAAACCCTAATACTAGGTACATGGGTACAAGTTATGATCCAGTATCACTTTTTTTTTGTTTATTAGAAGCACTGAGGTCCTCAAGTTCCATATATGGGGCCTTGAAAACTTATGGTCTGATTTCGGCGATTTTTAGAAGGGAGATGCCACACTATAAATGCAGTATTTGTGCAAAGTTCTGTTCCAATATCTTCACTAGCAACGTATTAACGTATATATTGTAAAGTAAATGATTCAGATTGACTGCACAGACCTGGTATATAAGAATTATGCGTGCTTGTAACCGATTTGGCATATTTTCACACCATTTATTGGAATGCCAGGAATATTTACAAACCGAAATTTAAGGTTTCTGGTGTTTTTACTTTAGTACCTAAAAGAAACGATTCTAGAGAGTTTCCTTAGCAGTTGACGAGATATGTACAAAAAACTTAATAGAGGGCGGGGCCCACTTCCCCAAAAAAATTACGTCCCAATATGCCCATTCATATTGCGATACTTTTTTACCAAATTCAATTTTCATTGCTTTATTTACGGCATTTTGTGGGTGTGGCAGTAGTCCGATGTAATTCATAATTTCAATACCAACCTCAGGGTACCAAAGAATATGTGTACGGACAGACAGAGGGATTTCAAATCCTCTCGTCATCCTGATCATTTATATATATATAGCCCCATATCGAACTCTTTCATTTTTAGTTGATATAAACAATCGTTATGTGAACAAAACAGCACAATACCGCTTTCTTTGGCACCGCTATCTGAAGGTAACGTTGGAAAGAAGAAGTCTCCTGATTAAATATATTTAGGGTTTAAGGTACCGCAGACGCATAGTTTTCGAGATATTCGGCATTAAAGTTAAAAAAATCAAAAATGTCAAAATCAGTTTCACACACTTTAAAACATTTTTCGTCAAATATTTCAAATTACATTGCTAACATTCAATGAAATTCAAATTTTACATTTATTTAAAGATTTTAACCAAAAATAATTTTTGATTTTAAAAATCACTTTTCACTCGAATACTTCCCAAGATTTATGTGATTGAAATTATACGGAAAACGAGCGCTGACACATTGTAGATACCATATATGAAGAATTTCGCAAAAAGAGGAAATTCCACTTTTTTTTTTGCTAAAATTACTCTTTTTTATTTAACAAAATAAATTTTTAAAAATTATATCGAGGACAATCCCTTATGTTGCTAACACTTGTGTTGACTAACCAGGGTTATTTTTTTAAAGCGCCAGTGCAGAAAGGATTTCTACGCGAAAAAACTTCGAACACCCCTGGTTTTAGCTCGACGAGGATTATTTTTTTAAAGCGCAGCTGAAGGCCGCAATTTCAGAAAGGTGCGAAAAAAATTCAGACATCCCTGGAAAGATTTTTTATATACAGTACTTTTCGTTTAATTGACCCTATGGTTAATTGGTTTCCCCGTTTAATTGTACGGTGTCATCGGGCAAAAAATATAGCATATGTAAATTTTCTCGGATAATTGAACTCGATTAATTGATTTTCCCGCTTAGTTGGTTCAAAATATATGTCATCAAAAATCATTTTCCTTTTAACTTTCCCCAGTTAATTCCACCAAATAACATTGTTGAAAAAACTAATCTTCTAATCAACACTGTATAATTTTTTAATAATAAATTTGAATAACAAATATGTATATATATGTACATATGTACCTACATAAATAGATTCACAGATACCTATGTATGTAAGTACAAAAAATTGCTATTGCATTTTTTCCTATAATGGTAAAAAATATTCAAATATTGGAAAAACTTTAAGTGCACATATGTATGCAGTCTCCTTTAAGGGGTTAGGTGAGTTTAGGAGGTTGAAAACATGAGTATATTTAAATAGTTTTTTTAATGTATACAATCATATATTTCATTCAGCATATTAAAGATACATATTTAAACAGTATTTTGTGAAATTTATATTTACAAATTCCGAAAGCTTAGCCGTTGGTACCTCATCTTCCATGAAGTGTCCAAAAAAAGGTTCTTGCCGCGGACATCATAACTCATTATTGGTTCATCCAAATCAACAAACCAAAAATATATGTTGTTAATGAACGAAGGAAAAAAGAAAAGATTAAAAACTGAATTCTTGATAGAATTCTTGAATAACTTTTGTGGTCTAATTTTCGCTTTATACTGAATCGAAAAATAGTTGTAATAAAGATGTGTGGAAATTTTTCAACAGAATCGCTTCATAACTTTTTAAGAAATAGTGTCCACTGACTTCAAAATTCGAGTTTTGAGATAAATCCGTTTAAAGTTTTACATTCTTGAAATTTTAATCATATCGATTTCATACTTTTGGATAATATTTTAATATTGTACAATTTAATAAGACAAAAAACTTTCAAATTCTGATTCCCACGTAATCGCTTTCTTACTTACCAATCGCTTACTTAACCAAATGGTGATTCCTATAATTGAACAAACTGTTCATTTAAACAGGATTCTTTTAATTGAAAAAATTGTGCAATTATACAATACAATTTTACCTTTAATATATAGATTTATACACAGTTTTATTTATTTACTACGCTAACAGTTTTATGTACATACGTTAAAACATGTATTCTGTAATTTTATTGGTTGCACATTGCTATTGTTTGGTTCTTGCCGTCTGCATCCCATTTCTTTGTTAGATATTTTTATACTCTCGCAACAAATGTTGCTAAAGAGAGTATTATAGTTTTGTTCACATAACGTTTGTTTGTAACACCCAAAACTAAACCAGTTAGATATAGGGTTATATATACCAAAGTGATCAGGGTGAAGAGTGGAGTTCAAATCCGAATGTCTGTCTGTCCGTCCGTCCGTCCGTCCGTCTGTGCAAGCTGTAACTTGAGTAAAAATTAAGATATCTTGATGAAACTTGGCACACTTATTTCTTGGCACCATAGGAAGGTTGCTTTCGAAAATGAGCAAAATCGGGCCACTGCCACGCCCACAAAATGGCGAAAACCGAAAACACATAAAGTGGCATAACTAATCCATAAATAATGTTATAAAAGTAAAATTTGGTACAAAGGCTCGCCCTAGTAAGGGCCATATTAGGCTGTAATTTTTTTGAGAAAGTGAGCGTGTCCCCGCCCCTAAATACATGTATATATCTCGCAAACCAATAAAACTATATAAACCAAACTTTCTGCAGTCGTTTCTTTTAGCCACTTCTTAATATAGTCCAAAATTAAAGAAATCGCGTAATAACCACGCCCACCTCCCATACAAAGGTTAGGTTGAAAATTACGTGCGATACCTCACTAACAAAAACATCGGAAACACTAAATTTTGGAAAAAAAAACCAGGAAAGATAAAGTACTTTTTTTTGCTGACATATATTTTGAACTAACTAAGTGGGACCGGGTTCAATTATCAGGAGAAATTTACATGTGCTTTCATATGCTATATGTTTTTGACCGATCACACGGTTCAATTCAAGGGGGAAACCAAATAACTTGTATTGTTATATTGATAACGATCCATGTTCTCCTTCACAAATACTAGTTTCGAACACCAGCAACGACTCCCCAAACCATGACATTGCCACGATTGACAGTAGAGATTTGCTGCTTTTCTCCGAACTTCCGAACTTAAGTTTTTCCATCACTTCCAACAATGTTTTATTCTCAATTTTAAATTTTACGATAAGGTTTTTCACATTAGTTGAAATTTCTTTCAGAGTACCTATTGCAACAATTATAAACTACTTGAAATGTCTTATGCAAAGAATGAACACAAATTTAAAAGAAACGCTACTTTCTAGTTTGCAACAAGTACATACATATACCATATAGGAAGTACGTAGATTTTTGTCAAGGTTTTCTTCTAGTTTTTTGTGGATAGTTTGTTTTATTATTATTGGAATTCCTTTTTTTCTAAATTCATTATGAGCAATAAATAAAACAATACTGCTCATCAGTTTTTCCTTATTACTTTTACATTTAACATAATATTAAAAATATGGGACTTTACATAGACTTTCGTCGCTCACTATTATAAGCCATCTCTTTGGTAGTATGCCAGAAATTGTAAGTAGAACTATTCAACTAACTGAACATATTTCCTTTTTAGAAGATGTCACATCCAGTTTCAGCTTTGAAGATACATTAAAAAATATTTAAGAGTTCTATATAATCGAAGGTTTTCTCTCGCACTTAATGCTAACAATTGCTATGCCTAATTAAAACATGACTTAATTTGGCGTGTCTACATACATACATATGTCAAAAAAGGAATGGTGTATGTTTTTACATACATTATTTAAAATCACAAACCTGATTTGTACATATTAATTAAAATATTGCTAAAAAAATATTTATCACTGATTGTATGTATATATACGACATATTTGTTTTAATAAAAACAAAAAAGAACATTAAGAATAATTCACAACACCATACTCAATTTAATTTTCTATTGTAGAAGCTAAAGGCTCCACCCGCTTTTTTTTGATGAAGATAATAGTGTATAATTCCATACACATATTTACATGTACATACCTCTCTGAGCTATGACAACATCAGAAAGCTTGTAACTATTGCTCTATGACAACATCATAGCCAAATGGACTCATTTAACACATACATAAATATTTAAATACACACATACGCTAATTTTAAGCGTATGCGCCAAATCAAACAAGCACTAGTTAATCATTTCTTAAAATACGTAGAGAAACACTTAACCATGAAATGCGAAATACAACTATTAAAACGAATGCAGTAATCTTCAAATCACAAAACTTTCCGGAACATTTTTGTCACTTATTCGTAACCATAATAACCTTTTTACAAAGCTTTTAATATTTTGTTATTAAATACAGAACCTCACTTACACCCAAATAATAACTCGTCAATAAGATATAGATAATTTGACAATATTGCCACACCTTCAGAAATTAAATTAGTGGCTCATATTTAAACCAAGCCATTAACGATCAAATCTGTGGCGCAACTCACACCCGTTGTACAGGTTGATGGCTACCAAAAATATTTTCTAATACTAATAATACTATATTAATATAATAAGTATCAAACGAAAATGATTCCTTAACTTTCCTACATATTTAACTTTTTGATGATAAACTAAAGCATTCAGGGCACAAGAAACTTCGACACACCGATCAAAAGGTGTCCTTGATTGGTCACTTCTCTGATCGCTATCTTTTGACGCTGCTTTCATGTCAAAAGTTTTCATATACCCTGCTTAAATTAATGGGCACAAAAATGTCTTGTTGCGCAGATTTATGTGTCCACCAAAGAAAGTAGCGCACCACTTTTGAGAATGCGTAAGTGGACATCGTAGCGCAGAGGTGCACAACATGTGCTCCCCGTTTGTTTGAACATATGGATAGTTTCTTCGAAGATCTTAGAACATTTGAAAGGACAAATCTGGGATGAGCTGAAGTCGATTATGATCCATAATTAATAAAAATAGTGAGCTGCCCAGTATAATTTCGATTTTATAATATTAGTCTTATTACAGCTCAGCAACTATTTTCCGACCAATGTAATGAAGACTCTCGTGACCTTTGATACTACATGTTTCTCCATCGTTGTTGTAGATCGCTTCTGACAGTTTCGCCACACATAAAGTTGACGCCCTGGAAACTATTTGACATTTTCAGGGGTAGTCGATGCTGAGCCAGACTCATGGCGCGACAACGTACATATATCATTCTACACTCATGTGTGGGGAGTTGAAGAGAACACACATGTCTGAAGCGTACCTACATTAATCGACTCCAGACTTAATCAGATACCGTAGTGGGATTGTTCAATTGGATTGCAGTAGGAGAAGCTAGCATGACTCCGTTGGACAGTGTTATCCATATAAATTTGCCATTTAGCTGAATAGTAATTATAATAGCTCACAGCCACACAATTAGCCTTGTATATAGTTTTTTCGAATAAAATAGAAGCTGTCGAACTATCAAAAAAGATATTTTATTTCTAGAATTAGACATTCAGATAATTATTTCGTTTTGAGTATTGAATATGAATATTTAATAGTGACTATGCAGTCTGCCTTGTCAATATTGTCTATTATAAGATTGGATAGATAACAACTATTGTCTGTGGACACAACGAGTTGTAATATTTGGCTTGCTTATTGACAGTAATGACTCCAGATGGCAAGGTATGGCGAGGTTTCAGTGGCGATTTAGTTGTTTTTAATTCAAAATAAAAATATGAGCTCAATGGAATTCATAAAAAAAAACTGTTCGGATCCTGAGGCCTGGGATGAAAGTATGCTAATTAAATCCTATGGTGAATGTGTAAAACTTGGAAGCGAAGAAGTAGCAAAACATGTTGCTAGTAACACCAATGCCGATGCAACAAAAATATTAGAAAACGATTCAAATAATTCAATTGAATTTAATATTGGCGACTATGTTAGATCCACATATGGTGACGATGGTTGTGATTATGAAGCTAAGATAATGTCGAAGGACAATGCCAATGGAACATGCTTGGTTAAATACATTGGATATGATAATGAAGAAGTAGTTAATCTGAAGGATTTGTTACCATCATGGGGAAAAAAGTCACGCCGTTTGCAGTTTCAACAAGCGACCACGCAAGGAAGAGGAGATATTAACTGTAATACTGCTAGTAGTAAGAAAAAAATTCCAATGGATTCTGTTCCACCTCCTCCTCCTTTACCACCTATGCTAACACAAAATATTTGCGATTCGGAACATTTATCAGCTATGTTAATGTCCTGGTATATGAGTGGTTATTACACGGGTATATATGAAGGCATTAAAATAGCGAAAGAAAAACAATAATAATAATAATAAGTCTGATTTCGCCATTCATCAAAACCTCAGAATTAAATAAAATATAAAACGTTGAAATAATGTGTCCTTAACAATTTCATACTGAAAGTATATTATATAAATTTAATGATATTTGCTAAGATTCCATATGAAAATATGTATGTACGAATAAATTATATGAAGAGAATGAAAATGAAATATAAATACAAACGAATTAAAATAAATCAATGTAAATGATTGAAATAAAAATTATATATCAATAAAAATGTGCAATGAATCTCTGTCCATAGCTGTACGTATATACAGGTTCCTAGTATGGACAGGTTCCTAGTATGGATAGCTAAAAGTGAAGCCTATCATCCAGAACGAAATTGCGCGAGGTCTCTTGCTTCATGCGAAACTCGAGCTTGTCATCTGTAATAGACTGTGGTTTGACTCCAAAGACGCCATTCACCGGGAAATTGTTCAGGAATGTATTAATGTTTAAGGCATGTCTAATCCTGGCTATGTCCAAAGTCTATACGGTATATTGCTTGATACCGTCGACGAATCGTAAGAATGACCTCTTGATGTTCCTGGGGAGCGGTACTTCTTGAATCAGATGGCTACGTCGATAATTTCGACGAAAGCATTAATCTACTTCTTTGCAGAATATCGTCGGAAAAACGAAAGCATGACGATCGGAATCTCAGTGTGCTCTGCGTAATCCATAAAAAGGGAGATCCCACAATCTGCGCCAATTACCGTGGAATAAGTCTCTTCAATACCGAATATAAGGTTCAGTTAAGCGTGTTGTGTGAAAGGCTAAAGCCCGCCCTAAACGAACTGATTGGACCTTATCAGTGTGACTTTAGATCTCGAAAATACACCATGAATCAGATATTGACCATGCGCCAAATCTTGAAAAAGGTATGGTATTACTGCCTAAATAAAAGCGTTGGCGGAACGTTTTTTTCCGCTCAGCGTTAACGTCGATGCGCCATCCCCAAATAAAAGCGGCAACTTTACGTCAAATATCAAAATGTTTACTTGAATTGTTGTTGTGAAATTTTATTGAACAGAGAAACTTCGTTTTTCGCAGCCAACTTTACTTCGGAACGCTCTGTCCAAATAGAAAATTTCAACCGCTCAGCGTCGCCAACACTTTATGGTGTTTGTGGTAGTACAGAATAATAATTTATTATGCTAAACAAAATGAAAGTAATTGAGAAGATAATAAATACGCTTAATCAACCGATAAGGCCTATTTGTGGAATTAAAAAATAATTTCAGTTTGACATACTGATGTTATAGTTTTAACTAATTTTTTCCATTAGAAGTGCTAATTTACTATAAGATGGTTTAAGAGACCAGCACTTGCTTTCAGTCATCTAATGATAAATTATGAGTTAGCTCTGTTAGTAACTCACTTAATAAAATGATTAACAGGGATTCTTTCGATTACAATAGGTATAAAACTGTGATCGGCTCCGTAAATGTCAGAACATTGAACACGCCGATTGCACGAATGCCATGACACTGTTGTCAGTGATAACTTTGAAGAAGTAGACAATTTTGTATATCTTGTAATCAGCATCAACAACACCAACAATGTCAGCCTCGATATCCAAAGTTTTGGAAGTGCTCGATGCAGTACCCGCTGGTAGAAGCAGAGGAAGAAGACATCCACTCCGATGGAAAGACTAGATGAAAAACGACCTGATTTCTATTGACATTTCCAATTGGCGCCAAACAGGAAGAAGGAGAGATGAGTGGCGCGCTCATATAGATTCGCCTATAATCGCATAAGTGAAATGTCTACATGCATATATACAGCTTGTCAAGTAACACCTCAATTGTGTAGGGCTACTGGCGAATAATCGCCATTTTAGTACCCATGGCTACTGAGACTAGATTTTTTATTACGATAAGCTATATATCTCAGTTGCCAAGAATAAGCAGATAACAGCCCTAAGTTTACATTTTTGACAATAATTTTGAAATATTTGGCAGCATTGTTCAAACGTGAAGTGCTGAACACATAGAAGACGATAAGCGACGAGCGACATCTGTCAAATATTAAAATACACGCGTTCTTATTGGCACAGATTTTTTGACAACGGCACAACCACGCGACAACAGGCTTGTAGTTGTCGTTGTCGACAAATTAGAAATGTTTCTAATTAATGCTTTAGTTCTAATTGACAACCTACCTTTGCATCCAAACAAGCATGAATTAAAGTCGGAAGATGGCTCAATTACAGCGATGTTTTTCCTCCTTTGAATCCCACAATGGATCAAATCGCAATAAGAATAATAAAGTTACATTATCAAAATTCTCTGTTGACAGCGAATCAATGAATAAAATTTACTTGAGAGATTCTATTACATTTTTGGATAGACCTAGGAATAAGATGGGACAAGAGACCTTTAAGAAGTGCCAAATATTTTAAAGTTTGCCAACCTGAAAGGCAATGGCGAATATGAGGTTCCGCTTGTTGTTTTGAAACACCAAGAGCAGAAGCTAAAATTTTGGAAAAATAAGCTCCAAATATTCTCGAAGAAGAAGACGATTTCGCTTTTTCTAATACTTAAGTTAGTTACTTAGCTCGTATATAAAATTTGTTCAACAATTCAGTTAACTTTTCGTGGGCATATGTACGTACAAATATCTTTATCAATTTTCAACTCAGGGGTCTCATCTGTATCACCTTCAATAGCCATTAATCGTCTAAGCTATTAATATGTTTATTATATGTACAATGTGATTATACACTCAACATTTTCATGTTTGAGCGCTTCTAAAACCTAAACGCATGAGGCAAATGAAAGAACTTTTCTCCAATAACCTGTGTTTAGTTTATTACAAATATGCTTTTATAATTAAATAAAAAAAGAAAAAATATAATAGTTTCAATTAAAAAATCATACGGCATGTACTCAGCTTTGTATATTTAATGTGCTGAACACATAGAAGACGACAAGCGACTAGCGACATCTGTCAAATATTAAAATACACGCGTTCTTAGACCCCTTTCACACAGGCAATTCCTGTTGCAGCAATTCTTAGTTTTATAGGAGAGGGGGCGACGAGGAGAGGAGAATCGCGCCGAGTCCGCTGTGTTCGGGCAACACGGTTTGTGTTCTTATTCGTAACAGTTCGCTGCTAGTAACAGTGTTGCATTTGCGCACATTTTAAAATTAATGTATACAATATATTTGAAAATTTCAATTGAATCATTTAATTTTGTATGTAATTTGCGAATACATATAGAAACATGCATAATATAATTAAAATATGTTAGAAATTGGAAAATAACGATCAAAAATTATATTTTAATTATGCATACAAAAACATGAGGAAATTATATTAAAGAGAATGAGAGAAAGACACGAACAGAGTTGTCGTACTAGAATTGCTCGTGTGAACGTAATGGGCGACAGCAAAAGAGAATCGCCCGAGAATTAGCAACAGGAGATGCCTGTGTGAAAGCGGACTTATGGGCACAGATTTTCTGACAACAGCACGACTACGCAACAACAGGCTTGTAGTTGTCGTTGTCGCTAAATTAAAAATTTTTCTAATTTTGGCGACGGCAATGGGTATCTGTAGAGTTGCCACTAATATGTGAAATGTAAAATTATTAAAAGTTATAACAAAGATGACATTATTTTGCCAGCATAAACGTAAAATAGCTTTGATATATCATTTATAATAAAATTCGATTATTTAAAACAAATAAATCGACCATTATTAAATTTTTTGCACAAATAATTTCACTTTAAACTAAATATGTAAATTTTATTGAAGTGGAAGATTTTAGTACGGCAGCAATGAAATTGCTGTTTAATATATCGCTTCAAAGCGACATTTGTGGTCAGTTGTCGCTACGTCGTGTCGTCGTTGTTGTTTTTGTTGTAGCGGTTATCTATCCCTGCCTGAAAAGAAGAGCATAAGTCTAGTTGTCGTCGAAATCATCTAACGGGAGGCCCAGGAAACGTGCTGTTTCGACAGGGTTGGATCAAAGGGAAAGGGGTGTTAGATGAGTAGGGTTCATTGGGCATACAAAGAGGTGGTTAGAGTCATGCGGGGACTCGTTGCATGCGGGACATGTATTTTGTATGTCGGGGTTCAGTCTGGATAAGTAGGAGTTTAACCTGCTACAATATCCTGATCGAAGTTGCGCAAGGGTCACTCTGGTTTCACGTGGCAACTCAAGCTCTTCGTCTGCTATAGGTGGTGGTTTGGTTCCAAGGACGCCATTAACTGGAAGGGAGTCAATGAATGTGTTGATAGCTCCACTGTGAATGGCGTTTAGAGCGTGTCTAAAACTGTTTGCGTCCGCAGTATGGTCGGTATAAGGGTTTAGTTCGTCGACGTGTTGTCGGAGTGATCTCTTGATGCACCTAGGGGGCGGTTCTGCTTCCAGCAAGTGACTACATGGGTGATTTCTACGAAAACACCCAAGTAGAAACTATTTGGTAAGCAGTTCATTATGCTCCTTAATAGGCAGCATAATGGCCTCACTATGAAGGTGTGTCATTGGTGACATCAAGAGACATCCTGTTGCTGTTCGGAGTGCAGTGTTCTGGCACGTCTGTAGCTTCCTCTGCTGCGTGTCACTGCATCCAGGCGACCATACCGGTGCTGCGTAATTTACGACCGGCCGGCCGATAGCCTTGTAAGTGGCCAGCAACGTTTCTTTGTCTTTTCCCCAAGTGCTACCAGCTAGCGACTTGAGGATTTTGTTGCAGCTCTGTACTTTAGAGACTATCGCAGTCGTGTGTGGAGTGAAGGAGTGGTGGTTGAGGAAGTTTGGAGATATAGAAATTAAACAGTAACGGGGAGAGGACACCGCCCTATGGAACGCCTTGTTTAATTTTCCTAAGTTTCGATGTTTTACCTCGAAATAATACCGATGATTGTCGACCGCTCAGGTAGTTCATAATCCATCTCTTCAGCTGTTCAGTTGTTTGTTCGACGTCTTCTAGAAGCGTTGTTAGGTTGACCGTGTCAAAAGCTTTTGACAGGTCCAACGCTACTAGGACGGTTCTCTTACAGGGTGGTTTCTGATTTAGACCATGAACTATCTGGGCGTTTATGACGCTAAGTGCTGTGGTGGTACTATGCATTTTACGGAAGCCATGTTGATGTTTAGCTAGGTTCAGGTGGTATGTGAGTGTCGGGAGCAGTAAGGCCTCAAGTGTCTTCACTACTGGGGAAAGGAGAGTTATCGGACGATGGGACTCCACTTTGTTGGCGGGTTTCCCAGGTTTCAGTAGTGGAACCACTCTTCCGATTTTCCACATATCGGGTATTTTAAGAGTGGTTAGCGACAGATTGAGACCCTGGCGAGAAACCCGTTAAACCTAGGTGTTTTAACATTAAAGAATTTATTCCGTCAGGGCCAATGGCTTTGGAGGACTTGGTCTTCCTGATGACTTCCTGAACCTCCCCACTGGTGAAAACAAGTTGTGCGCTGTTGTTTCGCATTATGCGCAGCCGTCTGGTGACACGTCTTTTAGCCTTGTCAACATGGGGGAGCAGTATGAATTTTCGGCTAAAATAGCTCGCGAACCTCTCCGGGTCCGAGGAGGCATGGCTACCGAATTGAATTTCAACTCGGTCGTCATGTCTCCTCGGGTTTGACAGGGATTTGACGGTTGACCAGAGCTTGCTCACGCCAGTGGAAAGATTACAGGACTTCAAGTGCTCTACTCATTACGTCCGCTTATAGTTATTTACCAGTTGTCGAATCTCCAAATTGAGATCCCTTATGCGGGGATCACAGGGATCGACCTGGCGTAAGGAGTCACGCTCATTTGCTAAAACTGCCGCTTCAGCCGGGAAATTGGGGCGCATGTTAGCAATTCTTCCGGCTGGTATGAAACGAGCAGTAGCATCGGTGATCACCTTGCGGAATTGACGTTCGCCAACGATCGTCCGTAGGAATGGGAAGAGCGGCGAAGGCATTCTCGGTGAATTCCGTGAAGTCGTCCCAGTTAGCTTTATTAAAGTTGACATAGGTGCGGTTGTTCGCAGAAATAAAGTCAGGAGGTTTTTCAATCGAAATAATTATGGGCAGGTGGTCTGATGCAAGAGTTAGCATGTGATGTATGTGATTGGCGTTGCAACCGTTTAGCCGGTTATAGCCGAATCGACGATAGTGCGCCATCTCTCTCTCTCCTTCGCAGTTCGGCGCCAGTTGGAGATCCCAAGTGTAACCAGGTCGATCTCCACCTGGTCCCTCCAACGGAGTGGAGGCCTTCCCCTTCCTCGGCTTCCTCCGGCGGGTACTGCATCGAACACTTTCAGGGCTGGAGTGTTTTCGTCCATTCGGACAACATGACTTAGCCAGCGTAGCCGCTGTCTTTTTATTCGCTGAACTATGTCAATGTCGTCGTATAACTCGTACAGCTCATCGTTCCATCGTCTGCGGTATTCGCCGTTGCCAAATGTTCTTAGGACCATAAATCTTGCGCAAAATTTTCCTCTCGAAAACTCCTAGTGTAGTCTCATCTGATGTTGACATCGTCCAAGCTTCTGCACCGTAGAGCAGGACGGGAATGATAAGCGACTTGTAGAGCTTGATTTTGGTTCGTCGAGAGAGGACTTTACTGTTCAATTGCCTACTCAGTCCAAAGTAGCACCTGTTGGCAAGAGTTATTCTGCGCTGGATTTCGAGGCTGACATTGTTCGTGTTGTTGATGCTGGTTCCCAGGTATACGAAATTATCTACGACCTCGAAGTTATGACTGTCAACAGTGACGTGGGAGCCAAGACGCGAATGCGCCGACTGTTTGCTTGATGACAGGAGATATTTCGTCTTGTCCTCATTCACCTCCAGACCCATTCGCTTCGCCTCCTTATCCATGCGGGAAAAAGCAGAACAAACGGCGCGGTTGTTGCTTCCGATGATATCAATATCATCGGCGTACGCCAGGAGCTGTACACTATTGTAGAAGATGGTACCCTCTCTGTTTAGCTCTGCAGCTCTTATAATTTTTTCCAGCATCAGGTTAAAGAAGTCGCACGATAGTGAGTCACCTTGTCTGAAACCTCGTTTGGTATCGAACGGCTCGGAGAGGTCCTTCCCAATCATGACGGAGCTTTTGGTGTTGCTCAACGTCAACTTACACAGCCGTATTAGTTTTGCGGGGATACCAAATTCAGACATCGCGACATAAAGGCAGCTCCTTTTCGTGCTGTCGAAAGCTGCTTTAAAATCGACAAAAAGGTGGTGTGTGTCGATCCTCTTTTCACGGGTCTTCTCCAAGATTTGCCGCATGGTGAATATCTCTTCAGTTGTTGATTTTCCAGGTCTAAAGCCACACTGATAAGGTCCAATCAGTTTGTTGACGGTGGGCTTTAGTCTTTCACACGGTACGCTCGATAGAACCTTGTATGCGATATTTAGGAGGCTGATCCCACGGTAATTGGCGCAGATTGTGGGATCTCCCTTTTTATGGATTGGGCAGAGCACACTGAGATTCCAATCGTCAGGCATGCTTTCTTCCGACCATATTTTGCAAAGAAGCTGATGCATGCACCTTATCAGTTCTTCGCCGCCGTATTTGAATAGTTCTGCCGGTAATCTATCGGCCCCCGCTGCTTTGTTGTTCTTCAAGCGGGTAATTGCTATTCGAATTTCTTCACGGTCGGGTAATGGAAAATCTGTTCCATCGTCATCGATTGGGGGATCGGGTTCGCCATCTCCTGGTGTTGTACTTTCACTGCCATTCAGCAGGCTGGAGAAGTGTTCCCTCCACAAACACAGTATTCCCTGGACATCGGTTACCAGATTACCACCTTGGTCTCTACATGAGGATGCTCCGGTCTTGAAACCTTCGTTAAGTCGCTTCATTTTTTCATAAAATTTTCGAGCATTCCCTCTGTCTGCCAGCTTCTCAAGCTCTTCGTACTCACGCATTTCGGCCTCTTTCTTTTTTTGTCTGCAGATGCGTCTCGCTTCCCTCTTCAGCTCTCGGTATCTATCCCATCCCGCACGTGTTGTGGTCGTTTGCAACGTTGCGAGGTAGGCAGTCTGTTTTCTCTCCGCTGCGAGGCGGCACTCCTCATCGTACCAGCATGTTTTTTGTCGTTGCCGAAAACCAATTGTTTCGGCTGCAGCGGTACGCAGTGAGTTTGAGATGCCGTTCCACAGTTCCCTTATACCGAGATGCTGATGAGTGCTCTCAGAGAGCAGGAGTGCAAGTCGAGTAGAGTATTTCGTGGCTGTCTGTTGCGATTGCAGCTTTTCGACGTCGAACCTTCCTTGTGTTTGTTGACGGGCGTTCTTTGCTGCACAGAGGCGGGTGCGTATCTTCGCTGCGACCAGATAATGGTCCGAGTCTATATTTGGTCCTCGGAGCGTACGCACGTCTAACACACAGGAGACATGTCTTCAGTCTATCACAACGTGATCGATTTGGTTCCGCGTGTTTCGATCAGGAGACAGCCAAGTAGCTTGATGTATTTTCTTATGCTGGAATCTGGTACTACAGACGACCATATTTCGGGCCCCAGCGAAGTCGATCAGCCTCAGGCCGTTTGGCGATGTTTCGTCATGGAGGCTGAATTTTCCGACTGTTGTGCCAAAGACACCTTCTTTACCCACCCTGGCGTTAAAATCGCCAAGCACGACTTTTACATCGTGGCGGGGGCAGCGCTCATAGGTGCGTTCTAGGCGCTCATAGAAATCATCTTTGGTCACATAGTCCTTCTCTTCCGTTGAGGCGTGGGCGCAAATCAGCGATATGTTGAAGAACATCGCTTTGATGCGGATTGTGGCAAGACGTTCATCCACCGGGGTGAATGCCAGGACTCTGCGACGGAGTCTCTCTCCCACCACAAATCCAACACCAAATTTGCGCTCCTTTATATGGCCGCTGTAGTAGATGTCCTTCTTCCGTCCTTGTCCCGTCCATCGCACTTCTTGGATGGCGGTGACGTCAGCCTTGAGTCGTATGAGGACATCAACCAGCTGGGCAGAGGCACCTTCCCAATTAAGGCTCCGGACATTCCAGGTGCATGCCCTTATATCATTATCCTTAAAACGTTTGCAGGGGTCGTCATCAAAAGGGGGGTGTCTCATCCGAGGCTTTTGTAGATTTTTCATTGGGGGGTGTTTTTATGTGGTGGGTCCCAAACCCTACGTACAACCGCATAAGCGGGCTTCGCCTTCTCACTTTAGCTCGCCTTCAAACGGATGTCTGTTGGCTACCCAGAGGATACTTGGTCTAAAACCGGAAGTCGTGAGCTGCTTGGACCATGTGGAGAAGAATCGTTTCTGGCCACTCCCAAGTGAATGACAATCAAAAACTTTCCTCACTTACGTGAACTTCTACACATGGTCCCATCCTCCATGTTATCATAGGTCCCCATGTTATGCTGTTTATCAGACCACCGCTAACAATGGTGTTGTCTGGCGAGCTGCTGCAGGTGCTCATACTTCTGGTGGGAGCTTCGTCATTCATTGTGCAGAATGTCGAATCATCTATCTGTTCTGCCAACTCCATCCCTCTCCGATCATTTGACAGGCAAGAATGCCAAAGATCGTGGTGCGCGTTAAAGTCGCCAAGTACCAGTCGGTTTTCACCACGAAATAGCGCACTAATATTCGGGTGATAGCCTGTTGGCAACTTGTAACTGGGGGGATGTATATATTAAATATTTCGAGCTCGACATCGCCTGACCGGACAGCTATACCCTGACATTCTAGGATAGAGTCCCTGCGGTCGATGTCACCTTCGATAAGACGATATTGCACGGTGTTGTGTAATATGAATGCTAGGCCACATCCACTATCTCGCTCGCGATCTTTACGTAAAACGTTGAAACCTGCACAACTCAGAAGGTCTGAGTGGCTGTTTAACTTGGTTTCTTGGACCGCAGCTATTGATATGCCTTCCCGACTCATAAAATCAGCTATCTCCTCGATCTTGCTCTGGAGCCCGTTGCAGTTGAATTGTAAGAGTCGGGTGTGTCTTGGTGTTGCTGTCGTGACCCTGGAAGTGAGGGAGTGACGTACAGGTGGAGGTTGTTGCAGCTGTGTTACCCGCAAAGGAAAATGTCGCACTTCGGTGTTTTTTGGCGACTCCGATGTTGTTGGTTGCGGGGGCAGACTCCTATTACAGCATGGGGCAACGTACGATACACTCCACTCACGTATGGTGCGCAGGCCGGAACACGTCGGAAAATGACACAAACCAGTGCAGGAATTGCATAATTGCATCTGACTGAGGTCACGTTCCGACGTATTACGGCCTGACACACGGAACAGACTGTGCGAGGGACCAGGAGTTGCCTTGAGGTCCTCGCACGAGGATTGGAGCGGGATGAGGGTTGGGGGGGGGTTTGGTCAGATTGGTCAGACTGGGAGTCATGCTGTCTACTTGAGCTCCTGGGGGCCGTAGGGGCTGCTGTGGGAGTTGTCTTTGTGTTCAGCACTTTATGTATGAAAAAAGAGAAAAGTGATATACATATTATTAATATTTTGTCGAATGGCCCTTATTATTTATTACATTTTTTATGCGATTTTTTGGAATTTGATTTCACTTCACTTTTACTTGTATCCAAACGTTGTCAAGGTTGGATGGGGCAAATTGACACTGCCCCGCCGTCGTTTAACAATTGGCCACTCCATCAACTTAAATGTTTCGATTCCCAGCCATTCGCGAACAATTTTCGCAGTATGCTCAGGATCTTGTTGAAAAGTGACTTCCTTTTTGGCGTACGCACTCTTTTCCAAACAAATTGGCAAGATAGGTTTGCAAAATATGTAAATAATTTTCGTTTCGCATAATACCATCAATCTTGTGCAATGATTCAACGTGCCACCACGTAAAGCTTTCCAAAACCTCCATGATCTACTGTTTGCTTAATATTATCTTTAAATTTTTTCGCAGGGCCTGCTCCAAAAATATTGCTTTCCATCTGTTAAAGAGTCTAACTACCAATATACGTCAAAGTAAAAGAACCGTGTTCATCGTCCACCGCTTGTAAATCAACTGCGTTGTTTCTTTATTGTGCTAGTCCTTTAATACATATTTGTCTAACTGTATACAGCATCACGCCATACCAAACGTATGTACATGCATGCTAATAGGTACTTGCAAATGAGCTTAGATTAATATAACATGTGTTAGAGTGAAACTACTACGCTAGGAATGGTAATGCAAAAGGAGATGAATAAAAATCACAATTATGCGGATCATTCAGTATAGATTAATCAGCTGATTGATGTGATCGGTTTGTGTCCTTGCTAGTTATGCACAGGACTGCATTCCGACGTACTTAAATCTTGAACATCCTGCCCGGCTGAACCCTCGCGGTTCAGTAATTCCTCTGAAGGACCTGTTAGGCGGCATAATTTCTGCACCGGTCGCTGACATCGTTGCTTAACAAATAGGCCGTTTGATGACCTCTGGTTTGTGTTGTACTCAACCGTTACAGTACGTACCAACCCATCACTGCCCGGATGAGTATCGATTACCCGTCCCATGCGCCAGACAGACGGTGGTAGATTTTCACCTCGTATGAGAACTACGTCACCCCGTTGGACATTTGGTTCCGCTCTGGTCCATTTATTTCGAGCCTGAAGGGTATTCAGGTATTCCGTTTGCCAGCGACGCCAAAAGTGTTCCAGCATTTTCTGAAGACGTTGCCAATAGCGAAGACGATTCAGCGGAGCTACCGGGAATGGGGGTTCCGGGCGACAATTAATTGGGCGTCCAATAAGGAAATCACCCGGCGTTAAAGTCAACCCTCCTTCAGGATCATCGAAAAGAGCAATCAGAGGTCTTGAGTTTAGACAAGCCTCAATACGAGTTAAGAGGGTGGAGAGCTCAGTGTAACGCAGCGTCTGTCTACCCATGACTCTCAGCAGATGCTTCTTAGCCGAACGGACTGCTGCCTCCCATAATCCACCATGATGAGGTACGGAAGGGGTGATGAACTTCCAACGTGTACCTTCAGCCGCCAAGTGTTGTTGGGCATGTGTGAATACCCAAGCCTTTAAATCTTCTTGCATTTGTCGATTAGCGCCTATGAATTGTGTGCCATTATCACTGTATAAAGTGTCGCAAACACCTCGTCGGCTAACGAAACGATCGTAAACATCGATGAATGACTGGGTACTTAAGTCCTCTGCCAGCTCAATGTGTACTGCACGTGACGCCATACAAACAAATATTGCTGCGTATGTCTTCGTAGTGGGGGTGGAGCGATGTGTCCCTACCCGGACATGGAATGGTCCACAGTAATCCAAGCCACTACGGTAGAATGGTGGTGCCACCAGTACGCGTTCTCTAGGGAGCGAAGCCATTTGCTGGCGTTGTATAATTTGGAGATGTCTACGACATATTGTGCATCTCCAGATGTAAGACTTTACTTGAGCACGTCCACCTATGAGCCAGAATCGTTGTCTAAGAAACTGGAGCATCTGTTGTATACCACCGTGTAAGCAACGTGTATGTGCATCAGCTATTAGCAAGTAAGCGAGAGTTCCACGTGGAATTATAATTTGATGTCGTCGATCTTCATCCAAGTCGGTGTTGGTAAGTCGACCACCTACTCTCAATATACCGTCTGCATCCAGGAATGGATTAAGGGCTAAGGTTTGACTACGACCCACTATTCTGGATTGAGATGCAAGTGCATTAATTTCATGCTTAAAAATATTGTTTTGTACCTGGCGAATATGTAAAAGTAACGCCCAATGCTGGTCAGCGACGGAAACCACATCGTGTCTGTGTTGTCGATATTTCGGTAGCCATCGTCTTAAACGAGCGGTTGTGTTTAGTAAACGTCCCAAGTTACTAAATTTCTCTAGGAGAGGTATGCGATGTCCATTCATGGATGTCATAAGCCACTGAGAATCTGCTCTAGATAGGAAGGAGAGAACTGGACGCGATTCTGCTTGAAAGAAGTGCTGCTCCTCTTCCGTTAGGATAGGTAGGCCTGTGTCACAGCCTATACTTTGGTGAATGCACGTCGGTCCAGTCCACCAGAGTCGATGATCTTCTAAGAAAGCAGGAGATAGTCCTCTGCTTGCACAATCGGCAGGATTCAATTCCGAGCGAATATGCTTCCAAGCGTTGATGTCTGAATTAGCTTGGATGTAAGCTACACGATTGGATACATACTGTTTGAATGTGGATGAAGGTTTTCGTAACCAGCATAAGACGATAGTGGAGTCGCACCAATATGTACACGGGGCATCTTGTAGGTTCAGTGCTTCACGTACGTTATACATGGTCCTTGTAAGTAGATGAGCACCGCAAAGCTCGAGCCTCGGTATGGTAACATCTTTGATCGGTGCTACCTTCGTCTTCGCTGAAACTAGGACAGTGCGTGAGGTACCACTGTCATCGATACTTTGTACGTATATAGCTGCTGCATATGCCTTACGACTAGCGTCACAAAAGCCGTGTAAGAGCACAGAAGAGCCTACTCGTATCCCTAACCAACGCGGAATACGAAGTCGTCTAATATCTTGTAAACTGTTGCGGAATATCCGCCATGTGTTCAGTAGCCCTGGAGGGAGTTCGGCATCCCATGGTAGACCAGCCTTCCATAAGTCCTGTATGAAGAGTTTGGCTACTACCACTACAGGTGCTAAGACCCCAGTTGGGTCGTATAATTTCGCTACGTCACTCAGGACCGTTCGCTTGATATGCATTGACGTCTCTTCAAGCAAGCGTACCTTGAAGAAGAGTTCATCACACAATGGATCCCAGTAGAGACCCAAAACCTTCGTTGCTGAGTCGTTCAGCTCCAGTTCCAAGGCAGAAACGGATGTACCAGTGATCGTAGATAATACATGTGGAGAATTGGAGTTCCATTTTCCCAATATAAACTGACCTTGCTTCAGAATAGTAGTCACATCTTCAGCACGGGCGATTGCGAGTTCGTCGGTCTCGACGCTATCCAAATAGTCATCAACGTAGAAATTACAAAGTATGCTATGACGCGCTGCGGCAGCCCGGCTCGGGTCACAGATGACTTTATAATTGTCTTTCGCACATTGACGCAGTGCGCGTATTGCGTTGAATGGGCTACAAGCCATTCCATAAGTAACCGTCTTCAATTCATATATTTGAAGAGGATCGTTTGGCGATTCACGCCAAAGTATTCGTTGCCATTTACGGTGTCGGGTGTCTACTAATACTTGCCGGAACATCTTCTTCACGTCTGCAGTAATTGCTGTCTTGAACTTACGGAAACGGTGAAGAATGTCGACAATATTAGCATGTAATTGAAGTCCCGAAAACTGTGTATCGTTTAGAGAGATTCCATTCGAGGTCTTTGCGGAAGCGTTGAAGACCACACGAAATTTTGTGGTTACAGCATGATGAGGTATAAAATATCCAGACCCTGGAGTGATTGCATCCTGTCCGAGAGGCTCCATGTGGTCGAGGGCAATATATTCCTGCATGAAAGCGATGTACTGTTCGCGAAGACTTGAATCATTCACCAGCCTTCTCTCGAGTTGTAAGAATTGACGAACTGCAAACTGATGGGAGTCGCCAAGAGAAGGAGCATCTGGACGAAATAGAATTTGCACCTGGTACCGACCATCTGACGTGCGACTGACCGTGTCGGTGAAGATATTTTCACAATCATTAACTGGAACTTCAGATGTGACTGCGGGTTCTTCAAGTTCCCAGAAACTTCGAAGTAACGTGTCCAACCGTTGTTCGTTGATACATTTGGCACCCAGAGACGCGTGTGATTTGGTTTGGGTAAATGTTGAAACAGGGTCCAAATACGACCCAACCAAGACGTGTATTTAAAGCGCAAGGTTGCTCTGAGGAACCCTGTACCAAACCTTCCAGAAGGAGACCTGTCAGCACGTCAGCACCAAGTAACAGGTCTACCTGACCAGGAGTGCCAAACGTTGGGTCAGCCAGCGGTAAAGTTGTCAAATGGCTCCAGGCACCTGTATCTGGCGTTATTGAGGTTATCGTCGGAACGACATAAGCATCCAATTTGAAGTCAGTGCCGTTGTCGCCGGCAGCCTGCATCTGAACCGTTACATCTGTATATCCGGTGTCCGTTAGAACAAAGTTGACAAACTACCGTTGTACCTTTCACTGAACGGGAGGTCTGCGATGAATTCACCGTTGCAACGTGTGTTTTAACGGAACGTATTGGTCTCTGGCGAAGAGTTGTTGTACCATTTCCAATCCCTTGAAGTAAATTGTTTGCACGCTTCTCGATGAAGGTTAGGAATTCATGCGCCATCGGTATGTTATTCGTTTGGAGACTCATCCCCCACTCATACCTGGTAGTAGTCGGAAGTTTAGGCAGTAAAAGTGGCACCATTAGGGCATGCCATTGATTTACCGGAAGACCCATGACACTTAATGCACGCAAAACATTTTGGACGGTATCAACCAGCTGTAGTAAACACTTCTGGGTTTCAACCGGGTTGTTGGGCAAGTCCAAAATGCGCTGCACGTGCGATTCCACCAACAAACGTGGATTATCGAACCTCCGTTTCATCTCTTGCCACATGTCCTCATAGCCGCCTGTGTAAAGTCCGCCTACCAATGGCACGCTGTCTGCATTCACATGTTGACGCAACTTACTTAGTTTGTAGCTAGAATCCAGATCCTTACGATTATGCACTAAGGCTTCAAAAAGATCCTTAAAAGCTAGCCAATTCGAAGGGTCCCCATCGAAAGTCGGAATCTTAATCGGATCTAGCCGCATGTCCAATTGATTCGCAACCCGAGTCTCGTCTTCAACGCTGTCATATATACGACGTAGTCTGATACATACTTATGTGTACAGCATCTCCGTAGCAGCAAAGAATTCATCATGTGTGGTCAATTCACTGGATTCTGCGGTGGCGACTAGGTCAGCGTGATACTCAGAAAACCTTTCAAAATGCCTGTCCAGCTGTCCTCGGAGCACCTCACATTCAATTCGGTCTGGATTGAACTTCTCTGTCTCTGTCATCTTGCTAATGCGCACGATGGAGGCATGCGCTGAAGCACGTAGATTCAGACTTGCCATAATAAGGAACCGTAACCGTGGCTCAAGTAATAATTCGAAAAAACACGTGGATCGCGATCTTGTCCTCACAGGAGGCACCAAAAAATATGTTAAAGAGTCTAACCACCAATATACGTCAAAGTAAAAGAACCGTGTTCATCGTCCACCGCTTGTAAATCAACTGCGTTGTTTCTTTATTGTGCTAGTCCTTTAATACATATTTGTCTAACTGTATACAGCATCACGCCATACCAAACGTATGTACATGCATGCTAATAGGTACTTGCAAATGAGCTTAGATTAATATAACATGTGTTAGAGTGAAACTACTACGCTAGGAATGGTAATGCAAAAGGAGATGAATAAAAATCACAATTATGCGGATCATTCAGTATAGATTAATCAGCTGATTGATGTGATCGGTTTGTGTCCTTGCTAGTTATGCACAGGACTGCATTCCGACGTACTTAAATCTTGAACACCATCCAACTGAAAACGATTTAACTTAGATTCGTCAAACCATATAACGCGTTTTCAGTCTTCTACTGTCCAGTTTTTACGTACCTTTGCAAATTTTAAACTAGCCTTAGCATTTTTCTCCGATAGAGCTGGTTTATTTTTGTTTACATATGCGACATATCCAATACTACCAAGTGCCCTTTGAGTTGTCCACCGACTCAAGTTTTTATTAATTTCCATTTATTGTGTTTTTGTGTTAAAAGCTTATCTTTCCTCATATTCGACATCATAAGTTTTTTTTTTGTTTTTGCACCTTTACCTCCATTGACTGACTAATTGCAGTTTCTTAGTGATAATGCGTGTCGATAGCCACTTTTAGTTAAGCTAACAATATTATTTACTGTATTTGGCGATAGCTACTTTATTTTTTAGGAGGAATGTGGGAGATTAATTTCCAAATTTAAGAAATTAACTTTGAACTATTTATGACAATGAATAATGAACAAAAAAACATATAGTGGTAAATCTGCAAGTCTATTGCTGATAGTAAAGAAGGGCGAGCGAAAGTAAGTGCGAATAACGGAAGGTGCAAAACTGAGTACAAGCGTTGTGTTTTTGCTTTTGGTTCTTTCTTCTGAACCTTGTGAATTATTCAATTCTGTTCTATTGTTTTGTGTTTCATCACTAAATTTAGTTTGCTCTATTGATTTACAACCATTACATTACAATTTGCAAAATTTTGATTAGATCTTTCGAAACAAAATGAATTTAATTGTTTTGACCAAATCTCTGCTTAAAACTATGTACATCTTATCCCATTGACGCATGGGTAACCACGAACAAGTGAATCAGAGAACTGCAAAACTCACTTTTTCCTTGAATCAGCTCATACGCAAAAGTTTCTATTCAATTCCAATCATTGAGCGAAGCACAGCGTTGAGTAAAAATCAGCTCATGTTGCCGAACCGCTCATTCGCGTACAATGTGAGCCTTCGATCCGAAATGCTTTGCTCACGTTTGCTCTCTTCACGAAATGTTTAGCTCACTTTCGCTCAGTGCTTGGAATTGAATAGAGACTTTTGCGTATGAGCTGATTCAAGGAAAAAGTGAGTTTTGCAGTTCTCTGATATACATATACTCGTACTATTATATATGTACGTGTATATATATATATATATTTTTTTATTATTATCGAAGGGGGAATCTTCTAAAAGATACTGTTCTGCATGACAGCATGCACGATTCGTTCCGTGCGCTTGGTACACCTCTTTCGGGACCACGCCCGGTCCATACTAAAAGTTTAATATGCCGAACCCACCGGTACGCCTACGTTCTAAACCCTTAACTTCGTCAGCTTTATATCTACCTTGTGGGACTACCGTTAAGTATTACTTCGCAAGGTAAGCTTTGCCTATTGGCTCACGTCTCTCACTGTATTTCTCCTCTGTTTAAGGCCCTGCTTTCGGCCTTTCGTATTCGTTCCATTTTCCGTAGTTCGGTTAGAACCTCTGCTGTCAGCTTCTTTACAGCAAGCCACACCTGTTTTGATCGCAGCATATGCAAGACTATATTATCGGGTGATAGTCGCTCCGCTATCTGCTGTTCTATTTGAGACCGTTCTACATTATATCTCGGACAATAGAAGAAAATGTGTAGAGCATTTTCGTTTTCATTACCACAAAAGGAGCACATTACTCCATTGTCATGGCCATACTTGTAGAGGTACTCTCTAAAGCATCCATGTCCAGTTAGAAACTGCGTCATATAAAAATCCGTATATCCATGATTTCTATTTACCCAAGTTTCGACGTTTTTTATAAGCCGATGAGTCCATCGCCCTTTGGTTGTTGCATTCCAACGGTTTTGCCATTCCTTCAGACTATTTTGTCTTTCTTCATTCCGTTCTTCTATTGTTAACGGCCTGCCGAGTATTTTACTAGAAATGTATATTCTTTTGAGTTCAAGAGCAATTAAATCTGGTGGCATTATGCCTGCTATGACGCTAACAGCTTCCTGCGATACTGTGCGGGAAGCACTGGCTACTCTAATGGCGCTTAATCTGAATAGCGAGTTCAACATTCTGGCATATGCTTTTTGACCCAATGCTTGAGCCCACACAGGAGCCGCATACAGTGCAATCGGTTGGCTAGTTTTCGCTAAAAGTAACCTTCTGTCTTGATTTGGGCCACCTATGTTGGCCATAATTCGCGATAAGGCTGAGATCACTCGTGTATATATATATATATATGCATGTGTGTGTGCCAACGGATTTTACAAAACCAGGAGCGCTGCTGGTTGCGCATTTATTCAAGCACAGTGAGTTTATTCATATGTGTTCATAGGCGTTGAGTTTGTTCTTTTGTGTTTGTTTTCATTCAACACGATCATTGTTGAGCCGAATGAGCGAACGCCTGGGTAGAGCTGTTTCAACACGAGCGTGAATAAACTCAGCAAGCAAACGAATTTACCGCAATTAAGCTGAATTTAGCTCAGTAGCGACAACATTCACGAATGCCATTTTGAGCGCTTGAGCCGAATGGGCTGATAGTTCGGGTATTGTTCGTGCATGAACATTTTTGCGCTCAACAGAATCCGTTTTCTGAAGTGGATATCAAAGTGCATTGATTCAGACAGATGCTCCATTCTTCCGCTCTAATAACACGCACACGATTTGGTTTTCTACTGCCGACACACGGAGTTTGCAATTATATCAGCAAAGTTCGCTTTGTTGAGTGCGCCGTTTAAGTTTCACCCGACCAAAAGCTTGCAGAAGTCGGTTTTGCAGTTATAACTCTGGATATATGTATGCCTGTACACATAACTTCTCGTCAGGCATGCTCTGATTTTGATTCGGCTTTGCAAGTCGCAAGTCAGTTCACTATACACTTATGCGACAAGTTGTTCATACATCATTTCGTTGCAATCTTTGAAGTGAGCGGACGTCATGGCGTCGGATGATGATATTTTGGCGCTGCTTGTAATTTCGGTATGCGCTGAAAATGAAAAGCACAAAAACGAAAGTAACGAATTTGGTGCGAACAATTTTATAAAGATTTTTACTTAATTCTCTCCTGTAGGAGTTTTATATGCCATTAAGGGTTAGGTTGGTTTCGCTAAAATAAAATAGGCTGAAAACAGAGGTATTTTTAATTTTTTTTTAAATACAGTTAAACTTCCCTAACTCTAATCATAATAAAATCGAGTTATACCCGAGAAATTAATATTTATTATTGCAAAATAATACAAAAAAAACGTATTTTCTCTACAAAACACAGAAGTCATTAAATTATATCTCTGAATCGTGTAACAAACCAAAACGGAACATTTTTCCTTCATTTTTATTTATTTTTGAAAAGTAATTTTGACAAAATATTTTGAAAAGCCTTTGTATATGAGCTCTTTCCGAGGTTTCAAACCTATTTTCAGCTGAGTTTAGTGAAATACCACAAAAAATGCTGATATTGTTACCATCAAAATACTACATTGATCACATGGTAAAGTGCTGGTATTTGGTGACACACATCTGGTATTCGTACGTAGTATAGTATTGTTCCTACATGTGTGTCTCGGGTATTAGAGAGACTTCGATTTGTAGCAGTTTGCTATTGTTTGGCTCTTGACGACTATATATATGACGTATAGGAATATGCATAATATAATTGAAATATGTAAGAAAATGGAGAATGACGATAAAAAATAGTTAATGAAATATATTTTTTTGTTTGGAAACGATGCGTACAAGAAGTTGAGAAAATGATATGAAAGAGAATGAGAGAAAGACACGAACAGAGTTGTCGAACAAGAATTGCTCGTGTGAACTCAATAGGCGACAGCAAAAGAGAATCGCACGAGAATTAACAATAGGAGTTGACATGTCTGAAAGTGGTCTTTCATGTGTTCGCCTACATACGATATAGGAATACTTTTAAAATTTTGCTTCGATAGTAAAAAATAGTTCGATGATAAATGAATAAATCTAGTCAATGAACGAAAGAAAAAAATAATATTAAAATTTTAATTTTTGACAGATATTTAACAAAAATTTCTCAAATGTTCGGCATATTTTGGTTAAAAAAATAGTTGTAATAAAAAATATGAAATATTAAATATATTGGTTCATTAACTAGATAATCAGCCCTATTGTAAACTTTATGTGAATAAAGGTTAGGTTAGGTTAGGTTTGTAGGCAGATCTCTGCAAAAACAGAAGATCTCACTTAGACAGCTTGGCGCTGTCCATTGTGGCTCCAATAAAACTCCCTGTGGATCAAAGGACTTTAAGGTTCGTATCACGAATTTCGTGTGAATGAAAACTTATATTCGATATTCTTTTTTTTGGTTTTTTGATTATTCGTATTGGGGCTAAATATGAAGATTCCGTTTATAAAGCCAATTACGCGACTATTGTAAAGCATAAATTAACATTCCATATGGAAGTGTTGATATGTTTCCACCTTATCTTCTTCCAGGCACCCGGTTCTAATTTTTAAAGGGACTTAAATATTACTGAAGACAAAGAGCTCCTAAGATGTCGAGAACAAATTGCAACAACAAATGCCTGAAAATCAAATAAATCCGAAAGTAGTTGATGATGTTACCGATAACCTTCGTTGATTCTCAACAAGCTTATTAAGCTAGAAGAGCAAAAAATATTATTCACGAACGTCTTAAACAACTAGAGCGACTGCAAAATGGAAATAGGCAGCAAAAATGAGACCTCTAAAAATTATGACCTGGAATGCTAATGGCTTACTCAAACATAGGGACGAATTAGAGATATTGCTCCATCTTGGAAATATGTCTTATATCTGAAACTCATTTCACAAATTAGACTTTTGTTAAGTTTAAAAACTACAGGACGTTTTGCTCTAATCACCCAAATAATAACGCTAATCGAGTCCAATAATTGATCGAGGTAACATTCACCACTTCGAAGATAAGATAAGCATTCCTGAATTCCAAACTACGACTATATCGGTTGACTCTGGGATTGGAAAAATACATATTACCGCAATATATAGCCCACATAGGCATAATATTAAATATGATTTATATACAGAGCTTATTTTAAAGCATCATGGAAAATTCATTATGGGTGCTGACTTTAACGCTAAACACTCGCAATGGGGCTCAAGAAATACGACATCAAAGGGTAGAGAGCTCTTTAAAGCCGCTATGGCCACTAGATGTGATTTCGTGTCCACTGGTAAACCGACTTACTGGCCTACCGATACAAGAAAATTACCTGACTTGACCGACTTTTTTATCATTCGTCAAATATCGAAGGACTTCATTACCGTAGACAATGGCTTAGACTTAAATTCGGACCACTCACCAGTGTGTTTCATTCTAAATGACCATCAGAAGAAATCGAGCTACCACCATATATCTCTTATAAACATACGGATTGGGAGTATTTTAAAGATATGCTTGACAAATATATTGATCTTACAGAAAATATAACAACACCTGATATCCTGGAATATGAACTCTATGAATTTACGAAAGTTATTCAAGAATCGGCATGGTAAAGCACTCCTGTTTTAAAGCAAATAAACTTTTATACTAAATACCCGGCAGATATTTTGGATCTCATAAGTAAAAAGAGAAAAATGAGTAAAAAATGGAAAACAGGCGATTTCCTCAATATAAAGAAGAGCTAAACAATTTAACCAAGCTTCTCAGTATCAAAATAAAACAAATAGAAAATCAAAACATTTCGAGCTATATTAAGAAATTAACGCCAAACAAAAATACAGACTATTCTCTTTGGAAAGCTGTAAAAATTCCAGGAAACCGATATTGTCTAATACTCCTCTCAGAAAGCCCAACGGATCCTGGGCTAAAAGCGACGAAGAAAAAGCGGAAGCTTTTTCAGAGAAATTAACTAATACGTTTAGTCCATTTTCGTTCCATGATACCATGCAGCGAGAAGCAACGCAATACGTAAGCGAAATTCAACCAACTACAAAAAAAGAAGTGGAAAATATCATCAAAATTAGATTAAAGCCTAAAAAGGCTCCCGGCTTCGACTTAATTACAAGTGATGTATTGAAACATTTAACACCCAGAGCATTAACAAAGCTTACATCAATAATAAACGCCTGCTTAAATCTTAAATACGTCCCAATGTCATGGAAGGTATCCGAAATCATTATGGTACAAAAACCTGGGAAAAGTGCACATGTCCAATCTCATTGTTGCCTATTTTGTCTAAGCTACTCGAAGCTGTCATTGTCAAAAGACTTGAGAACATAATTGAAGAAAAAGGTATCATACCAATTCATCAATTCGGTTTTAGGACTCAACATTCCACAATCGATCAAGTACATCGCATAACAAACATAATAGAAGATGCGATGAAAAATAAACTAATTTGCACAGCTGTCTTTCTAGACGTATCTCAGGCATTCGATAGAGTATGGCACCATGGTTTACTTTATAAATTAAAACGTTTCTTACCACAATATCTAACTAACTGACTTACTTGAATCTTACTTGAGCAACCACTACTTCAGAATCAAGCAGGGACAATCGCATACCACATTGCAACCAATAAAAACAGGAGTACCCCAAGGTAGTATCCTGCGATCACTTTTATATATCTTGTTCACTTGCGATATGCCTACGCCGACAAACTGTACAATTGCCACATTTGCTGATGATACCTGCATCATAACGACAGGCAAAAACGAAGTGGAATCGGCCAACAGAATGCAATCCTCAATTAACAATATAGTGGAATGGACACAGAGATGGTTCATTACTTTAAACGAGACGAAATCAATACACGTAAACTACACGAACAAAAGTGCTAGATATATTCTCTTACATATTGGTAATGTGGTAATCCCATACTCCACCTCTGGGAAATATCTAGGCATAACGCTCGATGCAAAGTTGAAATGGAAAGAGCACATACAAAAAAAGTAGAACTAAACCTAAGATATAACAAAATAAGCTGGTTAATCGGTAATAAATCGCAGCTAACAACATCAAACAAAATCCTCGTATATAATCAAACGTTGAAACCTATTTGGACATAAAAAAAAGGAACTCGTAAAATGTCGAGATTTTCCTTGGGTCAGAAGGATCTTGATACAGACTAGCTTTTGTGCAGCTCAGCTCAACTGTCCAGTAGAAAATCACAATAGGATAGGTAGTGCTCCTCCTTGTTTCCATTTCCTATCGATAAGACTGACATGTGTAGTTTTACAATTTCCTGAATTATCATTAATCTGAAGGACGCTACACTTCGAAGCAGTAGATCTACTGCTACGTTTAAAGCAGCCACTTTCACTTTAAAAACGCTAAAATAGACTTGAAGACTGCGCACTTCTAAACTAAATCTTTGGCTATATGAACCCAAAATGAAATTAATATTCGGCGGAATTCTTTTGTGGTGGAGGCTTCAAAATGCTTCACGATTATTTTAGTGTTTTTAAAGCGCAAGTGGCTGCTAAAAATAGCACTGGATCTATTACATTGAAGCGTAGCATCCTTCTGTGAAGTGACGATTCACTCTGGTAGTAAGTGCTCGCTGACTACGCGCCCGAGACTGGTAAAAAATTTCTATCCTTAGTTTCAGTCGATACCAGTTATTAGGTGCCTGGTCACGGAGGAATCCTAGGCTTTTACATACTTTCCCTGGATATCATGGGCCCACCATCGAAATCGATTGCAAAATTGAACGGGATTGTTAAGCTGTCCAATGTGTGTCCGTTCAAGTTATTTTATTAAATTATCACTTCAAATATCTTTTTCCGTGGTGGGGAATGCAAGTCGGGCCAGCACTGAACATTTTTATGTGGATAATTTTTGCTTTTATGCTAAAACAGTCGCGTAATTGGCTTTATAAACGGAATCTCCATTTATAGTTACAATACGAGTAATCAAAATATCAAAGCAAAATTATTTGTGACACAATGCCGAAATTCGAATATAAGTTTTCATTCACACGAAATTCATGATACGAAATTTTCTTTCGTTTGGAAATAAAAATTCATCATACAAAAAACAAAAAAGTGTGAGTTTTTCATTCGGAATATCGTTTCACATTGAGTTTAGAATAAAGCTGAATGTTATTGCAAAGAAGAGTGCAAAATTTGAACAAAATCGCTTCATACATTTTCGAAATATCGTCTCGCGCCATGATGCGCACTAGTGATGAGCGATATTTCACTACCGGTGATTTTTTCACTGTGATTGAAAAATCGCATATAGCAACTGCGATCAATTTTTGTAAATAGCAGTGATTTATAATCGCAATTGCAGTTCAGTAATTTGTGTTCGATCACAGTAACTATAGAGAAGTTCAGTGCTTTTGTTCGATCACAGTACATATAGGAGTTCAGTAATTTTAATTCGATCACTGTAGCAATAGCAGTTCAGTTCTTCTAATTCGATCACTGTAACAATAGCAGTTCGAAAAGTAGCAATCACAGTTCAGTACCAATATCAGTTCGAAAGTAGCAATCACAGTTCAGTAGCAATATCAGTTCGAAAGTAACAATCACTGTTCAGTAGCAATAGCAGTTCGAAAGTAACAATCACTGTTCGGTAGCAACATCAGTTCGAAAGTAAGAATCACTGTTCAGTGATCACAGTATCAATTTTAGTTGCGTTTTCGATAATTTTGGGTTCGTTGATTACAAAAGCAGTTAAATGTACCAAAAATTTATTAATTAGTTAACTGTACTCAGCACTCGAACATTCTGGCAAGTCATCGATTTCGATTGTCAATTCTAGTTTTTTCTGGTGCCATTTGTAGAAATAAAGATTAATGCATAGCCATTAACACTGCCGTTACACGGGAAAGAAAATGCTTTCAAGTCAAAATTGACATAAATTGAAAGCAAAGACGTGTGCTGCAAGCAACTTGCTCTTCAATTTTATTATATTATATGTACTTTCAGATATGCCGTCGTCAAAAAAACTGCTCAAAATACTCCCTTCCTTGAAAGTTTTAGAAGAAATACATAATTTATTTAATGAAAAAAGAAGAGTTGAAAGAAAATACTGGTTGAAACCGTTACTAGTAACAAGGTTTGTAAACACATAACAATTTTTTTATTTATATATACTTGCTATTTTTATTTACTGGACGAAACCGTTATTAAGGTTTGTATATACATTAGGGCTCTTAAAATTATTCGATTAACCTGAAAACCGATTATTCGAATATCCGGTTTGTAACCGTTCGTACGAATATTAACCGGTTAGCACTATTCGGTTAGTCGCAATGTTCCGACTATTCGAATAGTCGTTCTACTGCGGTTATTCGAATAGTTATACTGTCACTATTCGAATAAATGAAAATTTTTTGCAGTCTAAAAGCCGTTGATTTTTCAGATATATGTCCGTATTTTCCAGATATTTACAATGTGCGGTATAAATCGGTTGAGAAGTGTTCGGGCAGAAGGGCACGAGCAAAACCGACCACTGACCGACCCAAACAAACCGGTTCTTCACAGAAAACCGCCTACCCACTCGTCGAAATTTTGCCCCAAAATGCCCCAAAGCCCCACCCACTGACCGCCCACACTGCCACGAGTGTGTCCCTAAAAAACCGGTTCCAAAAAGTAACCGGTTACTGCAGTACTAGGCATATGCCGCAAAAAACCGAAAAAATTCGGCAGCAAGTGGGTAGGGGTATAGAATAGCGAACTCAAGAAACATACCACGCAGTGTTGTATCAGTCATATTTTAATTTTGCATGTGAAACAACAACAGTTTTGGTATGACAGTCATAAAAAAATAGCGAGTTTTTTGTTAGTTTTAATGTTTTACTTTTTTCAATAAAAATAAGAAAATTAATTAATTATTACTATTTTTTGATAAATATAATGTATATGTTATTTTTATGTAAAAGGGTGGAACACGATTTGGAGTCGCATTTACTTGACAATTTGGTGTGGGACGATGACTAAATAAGTTTGAGAAGTTATTCCAAATGGTGGTGAATTAAGAATAATTAACTGCAGTTTAACAAAATAACAAGAATATTCATGTTTATAAATAGGTACAGAATCGGAATCGGAAAGCTGAAAAAAGGGACACGATAATGCGGACAGCTATCACACCCAGGACGAAATTGTGTATAACGTTAAGATACACTGCTACTGGAGATTCCTTTAAATTAATGGAGTTTTTATCCAGAGTTTCTAGAAGCACTATAGGTTTATTCGTACCTGAAGTGTTGGAAGCAATATACGAAAGCCTTCAACCAGTTTATTTATAGGTAAGGACACATATTGAATTAACAAAAATTATATTATTTCAGAGGTTATTTTAACAATTGATTTAATTAAATATATGTGTATACATATATAACAAAAAAAAGCATTCAATGCTCATATAAAAGTATTCAAATATTTAATCACTCAATAAATAATAATACGTTAGAAGCATTTATTATTATTAATTTAAGCATTTAATTTTAGCATTTCTTTTTCCAACCTATTTTTCCTCAACACTTCCATTTTTCGATTTGACAATAATACTTGAATATCCGCCATAAGTTGATAGGCATCTTCTTCAGGCCCTTATTTGTTAAGCAACATTTTCGCCAAATGTATCAAATACATCGCTGCTTTTATTTATGTCTATCAATTTGTCCAAGGCATCATCTAATTTTGTTTTAACATTTTTGGGTTGTTTCGTTTTCTTCGAACATGTTGGCAATTCCTCAGATATTTGCTCAACGAAAGACGTTTTCATTAATGATAGATCATTGGCACCGGAGTCAAACGACGGTTCAAGTATTGTACAGTGTTCTTGGTTTTGCTGAAAAGATTTAGTTTTTAATATAAAAACATTATTGAATAGTATATTTTATCTTATTTTTCCAGGCACCCACTACGGCATGCGAATGGCAGCGAATAACAGAATATTTCGAAAATTTATGGCAATTTCCTCATACATTGGGCGCATTGGATGGAAAGCATATTCGAATTACAGCACATACAGGATTACAATTTTATAACTTCAAAGGATA
The DNA here is from genome assembly GCA_031772095.1 of Zeugodacus tau. Classification (NCBI taxonomy): domain Eukaryota; kingdom Metazoa; phylum Arthropoda; class Insecta; order Diptera; family Tephritidae; genus Zeugodacus; species Zeugodacus tau. Next base: position 19,756,954 of record CM062650.1, on the reverse strand, counting down.
TTTTAGCATTGTTCTGTTTGTCGCTGCTGATGCACATAGCCGTTTTATATATGTAAATATAGGTAGCAATGGCAAGTCATCGGACAATACGACTTACAGTGACAGCTTTTGTACAAGGCTCTAGAAAGTGGCACTTTAAATATACCACAACATTCTCAACTGGTTGCCGGGGAAGGAAATCAAATTCTTTATTATTTTGTTGGTGACGACGTTTTCTCGTTAGACAGACACCTAATGAAACCGTATAGCAGAAGCTTGAAATTGAGTGTGCCACAAGAAATTTTCAATTACAGATTATGTGGCGCAAGGATTACGGTCGAATGAGCTTTTAGACGCTTGTCCAATAGGTTCCGAATATTTCATATACCCATTGAAGTACAGCCGAAAACTGTAGACACCATACTGAAAGCTTGCTGTGTCCTGCACAATTACCCAACAACACCGAGAGCGGTAGGAAAGGTGGCATAATCGGATAAAAAATATAAGTATGCGTGCAGAGCTCGATATGAGTTGTCACGGACTTAACAACATTTGGCAATTTAGAATTTCAATGGCAAAAAATTAATATAAAACAAGTAAGGAAGGGCTAAGTTCGGGTGTAACCGAACATTTTATACTCTCGCAATTTATTTAACTTTATTAATATTATATAATACACAATTTGACCCACATATTCGTCATATGTATTGTATAAAGTCCATTGAAAGTTGGAAACCATAATATTAGGTTAGAAGCACCGAAGTCCTCATGCTCGAAATATGGTCCGATTTTGGCGATTTTTAGAATGGGGCTGCCACACTATAAACGTAGTATTTGTGCAAAGTTCTGCACCGATATCTTCACTAGTGCTTACTTTATATATTGTAAAATAAACCGATTTGGCCTATTTTCACAACATATCATTGGGATGTAAGGAAACTATTACAAACCAAGTTTCATTGAAATCGGTCTAGTACTTCCTGGGATATGGTTTTTGACCCATAAGTGGGCGATGCCACGCCCATTTTCCATTATGTAAAAAAATCTGAGTTCAGCTTCTATCTGCCATTGCTTATGTGAAATTTAGTGTTTCTGTCGTTTTTCCTTAGCGAGTTAACCAACTTTTAGTAATTTTCAACCTAACCTTTGTATGGGAGGTGGGCGTGGTTATTATCCGATTTCTTGAACTACATTAAGAAGTGGCTAAAAGAAATGACTGCAGAAAGTTTGGTTTATATAGTTTTATTGATTTGCGAGATAAATACAAAAACCTATTTGAGGGCGGGGCCACGCCCACTTCTTTTATTATTACATCCAAATGTGCCCCACCCTAATGCGATCCTGTGTTCCAAATATTATTTTAATAACTTTATTTATGGCTTAGTTATGACACGGTATAAGTTTTCAGTTTCCGCCATTTTGTGGGCGTGGCAGTGGAGCGATTTTGCCCATTTTCGAAAGCAACCTCCTCAGGGTGCCAAGGAATATGTTCCAAGTTTCATTACGATGTCTAAATTTTTACTCAAGTTATCGCTTGCACGGACAGACGGACGGACAAACATCCGGATTTCAAATCCACTCGTCATCCTGATCATTTATATATATATAACCCCATATCTAACTCTTTTATTTCTTGGTGACACAAACAACCGTTATGTGAACAAAACTATGATACTCTGTGCAACATGTTGCGAGAGTATAATAAGTGATTCACAAAAACAACAAACGATTTTCAATCAATCAATTCTTCAATTCGAATCAATTCTAACTCCAGACTTTTTACTTTTTTCTGTTTATTATGAAGTTCTAAGGGATTTTATTTTTCTTTTTACATTTTCAACAGACATTTTCATTTCTCCCGCAATTTCTTCGTACGCCTTCATTTTTACATCATTCCGCCGATACGAAGGAAGATTCATTTTTCATAGAACAGATTTTTTTTTTTATAAAGCTCTATGAATTTCAAAATATAATTTTTGAAGTGAAAACTTCTTATGGCACGTTAGGCACTTTTGTGGGTGAGCATTTTCAGCCGTTTTCGCGACAGATGAGATTTTACACAGATATACACCAGATTGAGTACTAATGAAATTAGTGCACTAACTCATGAGCTAATATCAAAAATGACTAAGACTCATTTCCACGAAACCAAAAAAAAACTAATGGTATTTCTACACTTATATGTGCCGTCAATTTATGACTCAAACGATTGTATAGTAACAATTTGATTTTACTCACTTATTCATTGGTCACGATGAAAATAAACTTGAATGAGTTCGGTACACCGATCGGAACGAGTGGAATTGTGACTTCGTAGCTGAGCACGAAAGTTAAGATACCCAGTGAGAATTTTGTCACATTAAATTTTTCATTATTTCATTGAATATGCATTTTCGTGCGTCTTTATTCATTTTCAATATATTAATATTAAAAGAAATATATTAGAACCTAAAAGTATTAACTTTACTGCCATTAAATAACTTAAAACATTAAATGTAATACACAATATCAACGAACAAAACACATCGTTAGTCAATTCCCACAGGCCACATTTGCCTAGCGGCGGCACAGACTTCGTCAGTTTTACTTTGATCATATTCGTATCACTTTATTCATTCAGCTATACTCTTGGTGTTTTTTGGTGGTATGGCTCATTTTGGCTTAGTGGATATTAGTGTTTGATGAGTTTTGACTTATATGCACTAATACTATTTTTTTTTTACTCAACCAATGACTCAAAAAAATGGAATAATTGCAGTTTTCGGATATACACCGTGTGTATTCTTATAATATATGAATACTATACGCAGTCTTTGCATGGGAATTCGTTCGTGGTCTCGCTACAGACAAGATTGAAAGTTTTTTATATTTATTTTATAAATGAATGATTGAAAATTTTTTTATTTAAATATTTTATTTGACATTTATTGATTTAATTTCTACAAAAAAAGGGTTATCTATTTTTTCATTAAATTGTCAAAGCTTACGACGACATGTACATGACCTATCAGTTGATGCTCTTGTTGAGAAAATGAGTGTGTTAATATTATCAGCAAGTATAGAAAGTTTCAAAAGAGACAATCGTCCAACAGGTGGGGTGGCTATTTATCATCGGTCCGATGATACTATGGCCACATTTTCTACAGATCACATGGAAGTGCATGCGAGATATACCAGTATGTTTAGCAGTAAAGTGCTGGACACAAAGACGACGACACGACACGACGTAGCGACTGCTGATCACAAATGTCGCTTTGAAGCCAGCGTCTTGAACATTTTGAAGACGGCAGCGACATATCAAACTGCAATTTCATTGTTGCCGTACTAAAACCTTTCATTTCAATAAAATTTACATATTTAGTTTAAAGTGAAATTATTTGCGCAAAAGATGTAAAAATTGTCGATTTATTTGTTTTAAATAATCGATTGTTATTATAATATCAAAGTTATTTTACGTTTCTGCTGGCAATACTTGCATACTTGTTAGAACTTTGAATAATTTTACATTTCACATATTAGTGGCAGCTCTACAGCGGCCATTGTCGTCGGCAAAATTAGAAACATTTCTAATTTGGCGACAGCGAAGACTTCAACCCTTTTGTCGTGAAGTCGTGCTGTTGTCAAAAAATCTGTGCCCATAAGAACGCGTGTATTTTAATATTTGACAGTTGTCGCTCGCCGCTTGTCGTCTTCTATGTGTTCAGCACATAATGTTTCGAATATTGGTGATATGCATATGTATTTCCCAATGCCATTCTAATGGTCAAACAATAATAATGGCTGCCGTTTATATTTCACCAAAATAGTCTTTACAAGCAATACGAGAGTTCTTGTATTCAAATTTATTCTAAAGCTGCTTCCGAACTATTTATGATGAAAATTAATAGAAGATTTGATCATTATCCTATGATTTTGAGTGGAGATTTCAACATAAATTTTGCAGATGTCAAAAATCAATCATTAATTGAATTTTTATTACTATTGATGCAGTATTCACAAGATTTATAAATAGATTTAAATCAAAATTGTTCATTTCATACTTTAATTACCATTGACCTATTGTTTCAGTTTTAGAATTTGATGAAAATCCTGATAATAATGATGAAAATGCTGATAATGATGATGTAAGAGTTGTTGAAATTATGGATGAGAATTGATACATTTTGTATTTACTATTTACTAATATTTAATCATTTAAATAAAACCACTTCCTTCGAATATAGTTTCTATATTATTATACTTCATGTCCACATTGCTTTGATAAACTTGATTTTTTATGTACAATTTCTTATGTCACGAGCGCACCTAAAAATGCTCACCCAAAAAAGTGCCCGGAGTGCAACCCCACTCGGTTTTTTCAGTTTTATACATATTTAGTAATTTTGAAATTTAACACATAAATTATAAAATTTGAAAAATGGAAAACTCTGTGATCAGCTGTAAATTTGATCGCAAAAATTGAAAGCAAGATGGCTTTCAAGTTCGAAAAGTGAGAGTGTGGTAGTAAAAAAGTGTGAGTGTGTGGCAACTTGAAAGCAATTTCTTTCCCGTCCGGGTAAAGTGCGACTTTTATTTGACAATCCAGTGATCGAACTCAGGGTAGAGTTTCAGCGTAAACGACATATTTTGGAAATCCGTTACAATTGGTATCAGAAGTGGGATTGACAAATTAAAATTCCATAGAAGATAATGGCTAAATTCAATGAATTAAGGATACCACAACTCAAAAAGGAGTTGGAACAACGGTGGTTAGTAACGAATGGTTTGAAATCCGAATTACAAACCCGGTTAAGAGAGGCAATGGACGAAGAAAACATCAACGTGAACGAATATGTTTTCAAATCGGCGTGGGAGGAATGGATAATGGAAATAGAAGAAATGAAAAGAACACAAAATTCCTCAAAAGCTTTAGAGAGGAACACGTTACTGTCCCTAATGTCGGAGATGACGTGACAATTGTGCAGTCAGATAGAAGCGTATGGGGACCTTAGATTAGGTTATATAGTGAGGATTGCACCGCGACCTAAGGTCTATTGTGCCCTCTCTAGTTATCACCCCCTCCAACCTTAAGAAACCTTAACAGTGTTGCAGGGCTGATGCATGCGATACTTCCTCTTTGGGTATATAGAGCCCCAATTGTCTGTCCCCTTTTTTTCGCGATCGCCGGGAAGTCAAGGAGTAAGTGCTCTAGTGTTTCCGCCTCCGAATCACAGAATCGGCAATGATCCGAAGAGTAGATTCCCAATTTGTGCAGATGACTCCGTAGTCTGCAGTGGCCGGTATAGAATGCCACTAATTGTCTCAGTTTTTCATGGAGAGCGCCATTAACTGTTTGAATTTTTTCAGATTGTATCCTCCGAGGAATAGTTTGGAGTGATCAAGTCTCTGCATGTGCAACCAGCAGCGATTCCTGCTTTCTACTTCCTCTTCTTGCAAACGGCTTATAAGAACGTGCCGACCAACCGCGATAAAGGGCTCCGGCCCTATTGGGCTGGTGGCCGCGGCCTTCCTTGCCAGTTGGTCCGCGAGTTCATTTCCCTGTATGCCTTTATGTCCTGGAACCCAAATCAAGGTTATGCTGTTGTTGTTGCAAATCCTATTCAGATTGCCTATGCAGTCCATAACCAGCCCCGAGTCCTCTTCGAAGGATGATATTACCTGGAGAGCTGCATAGCTATCGCTGATAATGGCTATGCGCTCATTATGGTAGTTACTGTCTAATATGACCTCTGCACATTTGGTAATGGCATAGATTGGAAGATGATGGAGAATTGACCCATGGATAAAGAGCTTTAGGCGTGGCCCCGTTATCTCGGCACCTATATCAATTGCTGTCTTTGATCCGTCTGTGTACCATTGTTGTGTGCTTCTGCGTATGAGTAAATTGAGAGTTGAGTCCTCCCATTCTCTTTTATTGCACAGAACTGTTTTAAATCGTCTCACAAGGTGTACCCTTTTGATGATATCGTCCCTTGGGAGGAGAGTCGTTTGAAACTTTATTCCGATGATCTCCAATTGCGTGGCGCTTAACATCCTGCTGTTTCTTAGACCTGGTCTTGTTAGGGCCAGTAAGGTCTTATTGGCCACAGCCAACCACGAAACGTCTATCTGCGTTTCTGCAATTCTTGTACTCAGAACAGCACTTACCCATCTTACGATTGATGGGTCGAACCGCCGCCTGTTTAGGGCTCTGGTGACACTTGAGTGGGAGGTGTTGTCAAACGCTCCGATACCAAGCTGTACAGAGCTAAGTTAGTTGATCTACCAACTCTGTATGCGTGTTGACTTGAGTGTAAGGGGTGCTCTAATGCCACAGTCCAGTTATCTAAAATTTTCTCCATACCTTTCAGTAGGAAGGAGGTAAGACTGATTGGCCTGTGGGATTTCGCCAAAGAGTAGTCCCTCCTTCCAACTTTCGGTATGAAGACTACTTGTGCAATTCCCTATTTTTCCGGTATGTAGGCATGTGCTAGACTATCTCTCATCAGCCTGACTAAGTGATTGAGTATGGGGACCCTAAATGTGACCGTAAAGATGCGTTTGGGGACCATTTGTGTAGCCAATTGAAAGGGACGTTGTCTAGTATGCCAACGGAAATTTCATCACGGTCGGAAGTGAATGGGTGTCTTCACAGTTGGAAGAGGAAGAGGAGGAGATAAAGGATGTGACCTCAAATGGAGCAGACGTGTTAACACAGCTGGAAGCGCTCGGGGAGATTTTGTCAACACAGTTGGAAGCGAAAGAGGCTCGTTGTCAAGACCTTTGGAAACACATAGGGAAATTTTGTCATCCTAGTTGTAATCGAATGGGGTGTCATCACAGTTAAAGGAGGAATCGATGGAGGTGACCTTTAAAAGAGAAGAAATGGCTCCAAAACTTCTCGTCGCAAAAGCTCTGAGGAAAAGTTGTAAGTTTGTGGCTGGTTGCTTATATCGAGTGTGTAAAAGCAAATAATGACAACTCCCGATCTCGGAATGTTTTTTTGTTATTTTGTTTCTATTTGCTGTCCATTCTTCAATTCTATCCGAAGAAGTTGAAGTTCCTCATGCGGACATAATTGAATTTAAGTGCATACGAATCTGCATTAATAGATGTTCTATTTACTTAACTTTATCGTATATACCGCCTCGATCGGACTTATCTGTATATATGCAGCATGCTTCTTTAATAAATAATGTTTTTTCAATTGCGAAGAATACTGATTACATAATTGTTCTAGGGGTTTTCACTTTACCGTTTGTATCTTGGAAATCTGTTGACGATTGCATTACCCCTGCTTGCACTCGTTTGAGTTTTAATGATTTCTTGGAAGAAATATCTGAGATGGGTATTAACCAAATTAATTTAATTCCGAATAAGTTCGGTAAATTCTTAAATTTGGTATATGTTGATAATACTTCAATATTTTATGTTGTCCAGTCTGATCCTTTTGTTTTGCCACCCTGCTAGTCAGGTACCGGCGAAGTCTTCTGTGAAAGGCCAGGGGGCGGTACTAGCAGTTTCAATGAAAGTTTCTATGCGATTCTTAAGAGCGAATTGACAAAAGTACCCGAAACTCTTTTGTACGTGATATCGTTCATCCCTTTCTTGCACATTACATTCATCATTTAGCAATGTATATCCTCTTGCACAATTTGGTGAATTCAATATCACGGATGAAAGACCCAAAGCTGCGAACGAAAACTCCACGTGCACTTTCAGTACTGCGACCCACACAAGCCCGAAACTATACCCACAATTTTCGGTTAGTTCTACCAAAATCCCAAATGAGAATTTAATAACAAAATCATTAATTATGTATATTTCATATTTATTGAAAATATCATGCCATTTAGGTGTTTATTATTATATTTACTTTATACATGTATTGTCGGTCCACACTATATACATATATATATAGTATTGAATAGTTGAACAATTTGTGCTATCGGACGAAGGCTACCCCGTGTGGCCTGGAAGTGTAAGGCCTTTTTGGTTTCTTTAAGGGTTTTGTGGGATCTGTTCTTTCATTTATTTCACTAGCACTAGATTCATCCAATTTCTGTGAGGAGGGTTTCTATAAAATATAAAGAAAATATTTAATTTTCACAACATAAATAATAATGGTATAATTGCATATAAAAAATGTGGCATTGCACCTAAACTAGTTCCGATTCAACTACATATAACTGAACCAGAACGAATTTCAAATTGAAAGACTATCATACTAATAACTGGCGCGTCAATGATTTGTCTTAGATGTAGCAGCGTTTGCGTCCATAGTTCTGGATTTGCTTGCAGCACATATTTCTATCTCTTCGAGAGTTCTTCACTGCTACCATAAGTGACACCAATTAGGTTGCGTACCTTTAACGCGCCAGTGAGATGAAGTATTACTGTATCACCGTCTTCAATTCCATCTTTTGGCTTTAGAAAACTTATATTTTAGGTTTTACTTATTTAAAAATGCGTGGTTCAATAATTTAAACTTTAATTAGTCTGCAGATCACTTATTTAAATAAAACACGCAAAATAATACTTCGCAAGCAGCCATGATATATCTCAAAACAAATCTTGTTCAAACACACGAAGACTTTGGTTGTTTCTTTCTTTCATTCAGGGTGCTGTACGAGAGAAGAGTTGAGGTAAATGTTCATGCACATTTTACTCTCTGTTGGACATGTGTGTATGTAGTGGTGTTATTAAATTTTTAATATTTTAGAAAGATTTGTTCCGAAATGTGTTATTACCAAAAGAAAAAGTTCAAATTTGTGGTATTCGAATGAGCTATGTAAATTAAAAAATAGAAAACCTCGAGCTTTTAAACTTTATGAAAAAAACTGGAGCTCTTGTTGACTATTTAAAATATTCTAAATTGCGTCGACAGTTTGCGGAACTTAACAAAAAATGTTATAAAAACTACATAATCAAAGTAAAAAATAATATTATTCGTAATCCGAAATTGTTTTATGATTTCGTTAACTCCAAACGTATGATATTTAATTTTCCGTCCGCGATGAAATATAAATCAATGTCATGTGACAATTATATTATTTCTAATATGTTTGCAGAATTCTTCAAATCCAATTATTGTTCAAACTCCCCTATGAATGTGCCATATCATCAAGTGTTATATCCGAGTACTGTAATTAATACACCAATTATTATTATTATTATTACCAATTATTAAATTATTTAGTTACGTAAAAAAATTCGTTTAAATATGGCCCTGATATGATTCCCTCAAGCTTCCTTAAAAATTGTGCAAATTATATCTATCTGCCCTTAACTAAGCTTTTCAACCTATCTCTTAAACAAGGTATTTTTCCGTCAATGTGGAAAAATTCTTTTATAATACCTTTTCATAAAAGTGGAGTTAGATCATCTGTTGAAAACTATAGGGGGATAGCTAAAATGTCAGCTATACCCAAACTTTTTGAAGCTATTATCACTGACCAAATAACTTTTCGATCTCTCCTTTAATTTCATTTTCTCAGCATGGATTTTGTAAAGGGAAATCTACAGCAACAAACTTGCTTGAATTCGTAAACCATGTGTCAATGTATTTTACGCTGCCGTTACACGGGAAAGAACTTGCTTTCAAGATGATCATTTATTTTAAAATTTTAATACTTGTAATTTGTAAATTGGAGAACTCTGCACTCTGCTGATCATTTCTTGATCATAAACTTGAAACACATTTTGCTCGCAAAAATTTAAAGCAAGATGGCTTTCAAGTTCGGAAAGTGAGAGTGTGGTAGTAAGAAAAGTGTGAGTGTGTGGCAACTTGAAAGCAATTTCTTTCCCCTGTAACGTCCAGGTTAAGGACAATAAGAATACTGAAAAGCATTCGATAGAGTAAACCACTCAATTCTTTTGCAAAAACTGGATCTTCTTGGTTTTCAACCAAGATTTCTTGAATGGGTTTCCGGATCAATAAGTGTCGCTTCAGGCATTCCACAAGGTAGTCATCTCGGCCCAATTCTGTTCTTGTCGTTCATCAATGATATACCTTCCATAATTAAGTTTTAAAAAATTTTATTGTATGCGGATGATGTAAAACTTTTTAAATCATATAATTCTTATAACGAATGGACTGAGTTACAATCGGATTTAAAAAATCTAATTACTTGTCACAAAAATGATATGCCACTGGATCTTAAAAAATGTAAAACGATGTGCTTTTCGCGTAGATCTGTTGAACCTTCTCCCTATGTAATAAATAACTTCAGTTTAGAGCAAGTTTTTAGCTTTGTTGATTTAGGAGTTACTATGGCTCCTAACCTAATTTTAACTCTCATGTAAATTCAATTCAGCTCAATTTGGAGTGAGCTTTCAAACCATGTGGACATGTTCTCGATGTGGTCCGTGAAAACTTTCAAAATACAAAACAAAAAACAAAAAAAATAATAATAAACAAGTATCTTAATTCCTACTTTCTCTGAATGCCTACTTCAGCTTTGTCGAGCCTGCAAAATCAGCTTCCATCAACAACCAGGCAACGGTGAGGAGGATGATTTATCACAGCGCCCAACTGTGCCTAAGCTGATCTTACAAACAACAAAATCAGCAGAGAACGGCAGTCCACAGAGGCTAACAACAAGCAAGAACGCCCCAACAAATACGCAGGTACCGGCAAATGAGATGACAGCGAAAGAAAACAAAAAGGAAGGTGAGAATGTACTTATAAAAAAATGTTCATCTGTTCAGATTGGCACTGACCGCTACGTCAATATAAAATGGAAGTTAAGTCTTTCAAAGTCAGCGGTCAATTCTAAAAAATTTCAAGGCGGCACGCCACTCAAAAATAAACCCCATATTTTAAAGGGCAACAGATTAGCCTTATTAAGCAATGATTCGGAAGACGCTGCGAAGGGTACCACCACAGCAGCCAATGCCAAACCGCCACCAATATATCTGCGAGAGCGTAGCTCAAATGCACTTGTTGCTAAACTAAGTGAAATTGTAGGTAGCAACAATTTTCATATAATGCCTTTGAAAAAAAGCAATATCGACGAAATTAAAATACAGTCCTACACTGAAAAAAGTTTTATGGACATAGTTAAGTTTTAGTCAACTAAAAATAAGAACTATTATTCTTACCAACTTAAGAGATCTAAGGGCATAGTTGTTGTAGTTAAAGGCATGGAGTCTTCCGTAGACTCCAGCGTGGTCAAAGAAGCTCTTGAAGAATGCGGCTTTGAAATCAAAACTGTTGTAAATATCTTCAACAGAAACAAAGTACCACAACCCATGTTTAGAATTGAATTGATGCCGAATTCTAACCAGCTTAAAAAAACTAAACGCATCATATATATAACTTAAAATATTTGCTACATCGTAGAGTAACAGTTGAAGAACCGCACAAAAGAAATGGTCCAGTACAATGCACCAATTGCCAAGAGTATGGGCATACCAAATCCTATTGCACCCTACGCAGTGTTTGTGTGGTATGTAGTGATTTTACATCCCACTTCAAGAAAGAGGACTTAAACAAAAAATGCAGCAATTGTGGAGGAAGTCACACTGCCAACTAATCCTGTTTATAAAGATTTGAAATCGAAGTTGTCACAGGGAATTCAAGCACGACGTAACTAAATGTTACATACTCCCCGTAATGAAATCATAGATATCACAGACCATATTCCTAAACCCGGTATACTTAAAAAAATTGATGTACAAGGGAGCTAAGCCAATGTTGTAAAAGGCAACACTGTACAAATGCAACTACCCCAAAATCCACCAAATGGAGGTATTGAAACCATGATTATAAATCTTACGCAATGTATGACTAGGGATGCAAACATCGATGGTTCCACTTCCAACTACACAATTAAGAAAGAAGATTTAACTAAAAAATGCAGCAATTGTGCAGGAAATCACATTGCTAACTATAGGGGCTGTCCTGTATGTATGTATGTATGTTATTGGCGTTCAACCGTTTAGCCGGTTATAGCCAAATCGATGAGAGCGCGCCACTCTTCTCTTTCCTTCGCATTTCGGCGCCAGTTGGAGATTCCAAGTGTAACCAGGTCGCTCTCCACCTGGTCCCTCCAATGGAGTGGAGGCCTTCCCCTTCCTCTGCTTCCTCCGGCGGGTACTGCATCGAACACTTTCAGGGCTGGAGTGTTTTCGTCCATTCGGACAACATGACTTAGCCAGCGTAGCCGCTGTCTTTTTATTCGCTGAACTATGTCAATGTCGTCGTATAACTCGTACAGCTCATCGTTCCATCGTCTGCGGTATTCGCCGTTGCCAATGTTCTGAGGACCATAAATCTTGCGCAAAATTTTCCTCTCGAAAACTCCTAGTGTCGTCTGATCTGATGTTGACATCGTCCAAGCTTCTGCGCCATAAAACAGGACGGGAATGATAAGCGACTTGTAGAGTTTGATTTTGGTTCGTCGAGAGAGGACTTTACTGTTCAATTGCCTACTCAGTCCAAAGTAGCACCTGTTGGCAAGAGTGATTCTGCGCTGGATTTCGAGGCTGACATTGTTGGTGTTGTTGATACTGGTTCCCAGGTATACGAAATTATCTACAACTTCATAGTTATGACTGTCAACAGTGACGTGGGAACCAAGACGCGAGTGCGCTGACTGTTTGCTTGATGACTGGAGATAATTCGTCTTGTCCTCATTCACCTCCAGACCCATTCGCTTCGCCTCCTTATCCATGCGGGAAAAAGCAGAACAAACGGCGCGGTTGTTGCTTCTGATGATATCAATATCATCGGCGTACGCCAGAAGCTGTACACTCTTGTAGAAGATTGTATCTTCTCTATTTAGCTCTGCAGCTCGTATTATTTTTTCCAACATCAAGTTAAAGAAGTCGCACGATAGTGAGTCACCTTGTCTGAAACCTCGTTTGGTATCGAACGGCTCGGAAAGGTCCTTCCCAATATATGACGGAGCTTTTGGTGTTGCTCAACGTCAACTTACACAGCCGTATTAGTTTTGCGGGGATACCAAATTCAGACATCGCGGCATAAAGGCAGCTCCTTTTCGTGCTATCGAAAGCAGCTTTAAAATCGACAAAAAGGTGGTGTGTGTCGATCCTATTTTCACGGGTCTTTTCCAAGATTTGGCGCATGGTGAATATCTGGTCCATGGTGGATTTTCCAGGTCTAAGCCACACTGATAAGGTCCAATCAGTTTGTTGACGGTGGGCTTAAGTCTTTCACACAATACGCTCGATAGAACCTTATTCACTGCCATTCAGAATGCCCTGGACATCGGTTACCAGATTACCATCTTGGTCTCTACATGAGGATGCTCCGGTCGTGAAACCTTCGTTAAGTCGCTTCATTTTTTCGTAAAATTTTCGAGCCTCAGTCTTACCTCTGTCTGCCAGCTTCTCAAGCTCTTCGTACTCACGCATTTCGGCCTCTTTCTTTTTTTTCTGCAGATGCGTCTCGCTTCCCTCTTCAGCTCTCGGTATCTATCCCATCCCGCACGTGTTGTGGTTGTTTGCAACGTTGCGAGGTAGGCAGTCTGTTTTCTCTCCGCTGCGAGACGGCATTCCTCATCGTACCAGCTTGTTTTTCGGTACGCTTTGAGTTTGAGATGCCGTTCCACAGTTCCCTTATGCCGAGATGCTGATGAGTGCTCTCAGAGAGCAGGAGTGCAAGTCGAGTAGAGTATTTCGTGGCTGTCTGTTGCGATTGCAGCTTTTCGGCGTCGAACCTTCCTTGTGTATGTTTACGGGCGTTCTTTGCTGCACAGAGGCGGGTGCGTATCTTCGCTGCAACCAGATAATGGTCCGAGTCTATATTTGGCCCTCGGAACGTACACACGTCTAAGACACTGGAGACATGTCTTCCGTCTATCACAACGTGATCGATTTGGTTACGCGTGTTTCGATCAGGATACAGCCAAGTAGCTTGATGTATTTTCTTATGCTGGAATCTGGTACTACAGACGACCATATTTCGGGCCCCAGCGAAGTCGATCAACCTCAGGCCGTTTGGCGATGTTTCGTCATGGAGGCTGAATTTTCCGACTGTTGTGCCAAAGACACCTTCTTTACCCACCCTGGCGTTAAAATCGCCAAACACGATTTTGACATCGTGGCGGGGGCAGCGCTCATAGAATGTATCTTTGATCACTTCGTCTTTCCCTTCTGTCGGGGCGTGGGCGCAAATCAGCGATATGTTGAAGAACCTCGCTTTGATTCGGATTGTGGCTAGACGTTCATCCACCGGAGTGAATGACAGGACTCGATGACGGAGTCTCTCTCCCACCACAAATCCAATACCAAATTTGCGCTCCTTTATATGGCCGCTGTAGTAGATGTCACAAGGACCCACCTTCTTCCGTCCTTGCCCCGTCCATCGCACTTCTTGGATGGCAGTGATGTCAGCCTTTAGTCGTATGAGGACATCAATCAGCTGGGCAGAGGCACCTTCCCAATTAAGGGTCCACTCCCAAGTGAATGACAATCAAAAACTTTCCTCACTTACGTGAACTTCTACACATGATCCCATCCTGGCCTGTATACAAAGATTTAAAATCGAAGCTATCACAGGGAATTCAAGCACGTCGTAACCAAATATTACATACACCCCTTAATGAAATTATAGATATCACCGACCACATTACAAAACCCGGTATACTTAAAAATACTGCAGTACAAGTGAGCTATGCCAATGTTGTAAAAGGCAACACGGTACAAATGCAACTACCGCAAGATCCACCAAAAGGAGGTATTGAAGCCATTATTATAAATCTTACGCAAGGTATGACACAATTTATGTCAACTATGCAAAGCATGATCCTAGATTTAATAAAATCACAAAACCAAATGCTGCACACTTTATTAAGTAAAAATGAGCATACTAAATATTTGTATATGGAATGCTAACGGTGTTAACCAACATAAATTATAGATTGTTAGATTTCTGTCTGAAAAAATATACATGTAATGCTAATATGAGAAACTCATCTTAAAACAACAATAACTTCAATATACCCGGATATAGACTCTATGTTACATATCACCCGGATGGAAAAGCGCATGGTGGAACGGCAGTGTTGGTTAGGAATCGGCTTAACCACCATGCCCTGGATTCTCACTCTACAGCCCAGTTACAAGGTACAACTATATCATTAAAAAATCGGGGTTGTGATTTAAATCTAACGGCTATATACTGCCCACCTCGTTTTAAAATCACAGATAGTGAATTTAAAGACTTTTTTCGAACTCTCGGTCATATATTTCTAGCAGGTGGAGATTACAATGCAAAACACATGTACTGGGGATCACGTCTAATTAACCCCAAAGGAAGACAGGTATACAAAACTTTTATGAATAAGTACAATAATCTTGATATAATATCTCCTGGCAAGCCAACATACTGGCCCAGTGATCGTAACAAAATACCATATCTAATTGATTTCGCTGTAATCAAAAATATAGATATATCGCTTATGACAGCTGATACATGTACTGATCTATCTTCTGATCATTCGCCTGTACTAATAAAGTTATGTGAACAACCCTAAAATACTAAAATAATATGTCAGTAGCCACATTAATATTGATCTAAAAATAAATACAGGAAGTGATATTGAAGGCATATAACTCAATGATATAATAAATAATGCAGCAGTCTCAGCAACACCAAATAAGAATTATAAGCCTCTTGGTCGCCGAAAAATCACTAATAGCGAAATTGAAAAGCTTGTAAATGAAAAAAAGGCGAGCTAGACGTGAATGGCAAATAAATCGTTCCCCTTCTACTCAGCTCCAACTGAAATCTGCTGTGCGTATACTAAAAAAAAAACACTTAAAGGCGAGGAAGAATATAACACTCAAAATTATATAAAACAAGTAAGGAAGGGCTAAGTTCGGGTGTAACCGAACATTTTATACTCTCGCAATTTATTTATTTAACTTTATTTATATTATATAATACACAATTTGAGTCACGTATTCGTCATATATATTGTATAAAGTCCATTGAAAGTTGGAAACCATAATATTAGGTTAGAAGCACTGAAGTCCTAGTGTTCGATATATGGGGTCGTAAAAACCGAATGGACGAAAACACTCCAGCCCTGAAAGTGTTCGATGCAGTACCCGCCGGAGGAAGCCGAGGAAGGGGAAGGCCTCCACTCCGTTGGAGGGACCAGGTGGAGAGCGACCTGGCGCCGAACTGCGAAGGAGAGAGAGAGATGGCGCACTATCGTCGATTCGGCTATAACCGGCTAAACGGTTGCAACGCCAATCACATACATACAAAAACCTATGGTCCGATTTCGGCGATTTTTAGAATGGGGCTGCCACACTATTAACATAAAATTTGTGCAAAGTTCTGCATCGATATCTTCACTAGTGCTTACTTTATATATTGTAAAGTAAACGATTCAGATCGTTTTCAAAGTTCTGGTATATAGGAAGTAGGCGTGGTTGTGAAGCGATTTGGCCAATTTTCACAACATATCATTGGGATGTAAAGAAACTATTACAAACCAAGTTTCATTGAAATCGGAAGAGTAGTTCCTGAGATATGGTTTTTGACCCATAAGTGGGCGGCGCCACGCCCATTTTCCATTTTGTAAAAAAATCTGAGTGCAGCTTTCATCTGCCATTTCTTATGTGAAATTTAGTGTTTCTGACGTTTTTCGTTAGTGAGTTAACCCACTTTTAGTAATTTTCAACCTAACTTTTGTATGGGACGTGGGCGTGGTTATGATCCGATTTTTTTTCGTTTTTGGACTGTATTAGGAAGTGGCTAAAAAAACGACTGCAGAAAGTTTGGTTTATATAGCTCTATTGGTTTGCGAGATATGTACAAAAAACTTAGTAGGGGGCGGGGCCACGCCCACTTCCCCAAAACAATTACATCCAAATATGCCCCTTCATAGTGCGATCCTTCATGCCAAATTTTATTTCCATAGCTTTATTTATGGCTTAGTTATGGCTCTTTATTTGTTTTCGGTTTTCGCCATTTTGTGGGCGTGGCAGTGGTCCGATTTTGCTCATTTTCGAAAGCAACCTTCCTATGGTGCCAAGAAATAAGTGTGCCAAGTTTCATTAAGATATCTTAATTTTTACTCAAGTTACAGCTTGCACAGACGGACGGACGGACGGACGGACAGACAGACAGACATTCGGATTTGAACTCCACTCTTCACCCTGATCACTTTGGTATATATAACCCTATATCTAACTGGTTTAGTTTTGGGTGTTACAAACAACCGTTATGTGAACAAAACTATAATACTCTCTTTAGCAACATTTGTTGCGAGAGTATAAAAACTGTGTCCAAATTCAAGTAAACGAAGCTCCATTTGGAAAGCCCAAAAGTCTATGAAGCCTCCAGTCGACTCCAACATGCCTTTAAGAGGCTTGGGTGAAAATGGGCACGAAGTGACGAATTTAAGGCAAATTGTTTTTCAAATCACCTAGAAAAGGTATTTCAATCAAATTGCCCAAAGAACAACAAACGAGTCGACTTCAACTACTGATATTGTTAGTATCATAAAAGAGCTTAAGCCAAAAAAATCGTCAGGCCATTCAGTCAAGTCATTCGAACATAGAGAGTACTGTTCAGCTATATTTCTAGATGTGGCTCAGGCGTTTGATAAAGTGTGGCATGAAGGACTTTTGTATAAGATTAAAAACAGTTTACCTTTCCAATTGCACAGAACCTTGAAGTCTTATACATAACATATATAGCAGATCTTCCAACAGCTAATAATGTATTGACATCAACTTTTGCGTATGACTCAGCTTTAGTGAGCCGAAACAAATGCCCAATTATAACATCAGGAGTATTAGAAGAGCATTTGATTTTTGTCGAAGAATGGCTAGCAAACTGGCGTATAAATGTGAATGATCATGTTACATTTTCACTAAGACCAAAAACGTGCCCGCCAGTTAAAATGAATAATGTGCTAGTACCACAAGCGAATGAAGTAACATATCTTGGTATTCACTTGGATAGAAGGCTCACGTGGAGAAAACACATATCGAATAAAATAACTTGCATGAAGATAAGAGCAGCAAATTTAAATTGGCTTTAAAAAAAAATTCAAAACTTAGCCAAGACAATAAAGTTCTGTTATATAAGGCGATCATAAAGCCAATTTGGATGTATGGCATTCATCTGTGGGGTACGACCTGTGCAACCAATATCGATATAATTCAGAGATTCCAATCAAAAATGCTTAGAATAATAACGTGCGCACCATGGTTCATGCGTAATGAAAATATCCATAAAGATTCTTAAGGGAAGAAAATAAGTAGAGGACAGCAGAAACAAACTCATAACCAGGCATGGGCAAAGTCTTAGCAGGTGCTAAAAGAGTGTAAGTGATCGTATACGTACACACACCGATTGTCACTAAAGTGCTGAACACAAAGACGACGACACGACACGACGTAGCGACGGTCGACTACAAATGTCGCTTTGAAGCCAGCGTCTTGAACATATTGAAGACGGCAGCGACAGTAACAACAGCTGATTTTATAGTTTGAAGTTTGTGAGAGTTTTAATTATTGAAATTCAGTGTTTTTAATCAAAATAAATATATTCAATATGAATGACGAATATGTAATAGATTTTGTGAGGATAATTGAAAATATTGCGCGCATTACAACTATTGCCAATGAATTACACAATGAGCTGCATGCAAGCAACCGAAGATGGTGGGTGCGTCCAGTCAACTTAACACGCCAAGAAGAAGGTTTTTCTAAAACGTGTATCAAACAACTCCAAGAAAAGGATGAAGAACATTTTTTTAAAGTGACTCGAATGAACGTTTCCAGTTTTAATTTATTATTGTCGTTATTAAAACAACGAATGGAACGCTTTTCGAATAGAAAAGCAATTGATCCTGAAACGCGTTTGGCGGTAACCTTACTGTAAGTTAATTTTAAATCTTTATTATATTAGTATACTTAAGTGCTTTCTAATTTCAGTTTCTTGGCACAAGGATGTAATTTTAATGTGATTTCTTGGGCATATAAAATTGGAATCTCAACAGTTCGCAAAATTATATATGAAACATGTGACGCTATTTGGAACGAATTGCATGTTGTATATTTGTCACCACCAAACTTATCCGAACAGAAAGGCATAGCAAACAAATTTTATGTGAAGACTGGTATGCCGAATTGCTTGGGAGCTATAGATGGGAAGCACATTCGTATAACAAGTCCTAGGAACAGCGGGTCTTTGTACTACAATTACAAGAAAACGTTTAGCATAGTATTAATGGCATCGTGTGATGCTAATTACGTATTCACATATGTAGACGTCGGAGCACTAGGAAGCCAAAGTGACGGTGGAATATTTGCCCGTAGTGCCTTTGGAAGCAAATTATTGAATGGTACTCTAGAAGTTCCTTCCGATGCAAACTTACCGGGTACATCTACCAGCTTTCCGTATTATTACGTCGGTGACAGTGCGTTTCCACTGAAACCAAATTTAATGAGACCATATCCCGGCCGCCAATTAGACGAAGATAAAGACAAATTTAACATAGTGTTATCTAAAGTCCGCGTGAATATAGAAAACGCATTTGGAATTTTAGCCAATCGATGGAGAGTTCTACATACAACAATATCAGCTTTCCCAAAGAATGTAGATAAAATTGTTTTAGCTACAGTAGTACTTCATAACTTTTTAATGCTACAAAATGACAGGAATTACTTCACCCTTGAATATGCGGACCACTCAGTAGGCAACCAAGAAATAAACGGCCGTTGGAGAGAAGAAGTACCTTCTCTTGAATCGTTTCATCCAAGAACTGTTAATCGTTCAACCACAAACGCTTTTCAGTTACGTGAAACCCTAAAAGAATTTATTTCAAGAAATACTTTGTAATGCTACTCATGTAATATTATATTTATAATTAAAACAAAATATTATATAAAAAAAAATGTTTTATTCAAAATTCTAAATATAAAAAAATTATAATATATAAAAATAAAAAAGGTACTTCAGTCTCACAGTTTTCATAATTCAAAATTAAAAATTCATTTAAAAATATATTTACATATGTACATTTTGTAAAAAAAGGTACTTCAGTTGCACTGTTTACTTAAATACTAAAAAAGCTATTTACATATTTACATTTTGTAAAAAAAGGTACTTCAGTCTATGATTTACTTAAATACTAAAAAAGCTATTTACATATTTACATTTTGTAAAAAAAGGTACTTCAGTTGCACTGTTTACTTAAATACTAAAAAAAAAAAATATTTACATTAAAAAAAAAACCCTCAAAAACTTAAAGTGTGTTGGCGGAATAAAATTTTTTGATTTCACCAAACACTAAATTAGATACTTTTAATTCTATTTCATTCACCAAGTTTGGCGGAAGACCTGACTCTGTTATTTTTGCTGCCAGTGATGAAAAGTGCAGGGCAGTGGAGTTTTGCGTTTTACTTTTCTCAGCAAAGGTCGCACAACTTTCAGAAATGCTTCTTCCTGCCATGTCCAGAAATTGTTGAAATTTTGCGCAGTCCTTTTTCTGTGAATAAAAATTATGAAGTAATTGGAATAATTGAAAAAAAGAATACAAACTATATATTTTTACCTTTCGTCTATTTCCATCAGAATCTGCATTTCTGGTACTAAGTTTTCTTGGGAGTCGTCAATTATGACAATGTCACTATCATCGACATATTCCACTTCATAGCTGACATTGCTAATAGTTCTATAAAATAGATTATTAGCTTATATATATAATCATAGGTATATTTACTTACCGCCTGGAAGTTGTGGCACTCTCCAAAAACGACATTGCCTCTAAGTATTTCCACTTTCTTCTGTTTGTCTCAGCACCACTTCCAGAAGGGACCTGCTCCATTCTCCTGCACCGTTTGTAACAATCTCGAAGGCTCTTCCACCTTTTCTTGCACTCCAGTTTTATTAATGAATTATAAGTAAGAATTTTATTTAGTGTTTCTATAATTTACTTACCACTCAATTTTATACACTCTCCGACTTCCTTCCACGCGTGGTCCTTCTTCCGCAAATTTTTATAGTCACCATGACCAAGATCGTATAAAAGTGGGCGATGACGCACTTCTTCTATCAACGCCTCATCGACATCCATATCTAGTTCTGAAATATAAAATTTTAATTGAAAACAAAGTAATTTAACAATTAAACTTAAAAATCTTACCAAATAAAAATAATGCGCAGTGCTATTACAAGATGTTTATTTGGTTTGACAACAACTTTCCATTTTCGATGTACACAATTTCATTGTTGCCGTACTAACACCTTTTTCTTCAATAAAATTTAAATATTTTGCCAAATTGAAATTTTTTGTATAAAACATTATAAATAAATCGAATTGTTTATTTTAAATTATAAATAATGTATTACAAATGATATATCATAGCTATTTCACGCTTCTACTTGCAAAATAACGTCATAATTGTTAGAACTTTGAATAATTTTACAGTTCACATATTAGTGGCAGCTCTACAGCGGCCATTGTCGTCGGCATAATTAGAAACATTAGCTGCCATCGATTGGCCACTTCTCTGCTCACTATCTTTGGGCGCTGCTCGCCTGTCAAAAATTTTACACGTGAAAGCAACAACAAAGATATCTAGTTGAATTCGTGCTGGAGAGTATGCGAATACCTCATTAAAATTTCAATAGTCGCTTGCTGGGTGCTACCAAGTTTTGTTTTACTCATTTTAGAACCATTTTACTATTGTGAACGGCTCAAAGAACAAATTACTGTCAAAATAATAAAAATTGTTATACACAAATTTGAAATTGAAAAGGGCAGGCGAAGATAAATCGTTAGTATTTTTGTAGTGAATTTATTGAATAAAAAACTTTAATAAAAATTAAATTTGTTGCAAAAAACGTTAGACATAGACGGTGGTTGAAGAGTTCAGTGCGACCAAGTATATACAATTCGATTTCAGTGCTGCCAGTTTGTATGGAAATTTGGAAAGTTTGTTCGATTGGCTTGTCTATAGCAGTTAGCCAATCGATGACAGCTATTTCTAATTTAGAGACAACGACAACTACAAGCCTGTCGTCGCGTAGTCGTGCTGTTGTCAAAAAATCTGTGCCCATAAGAACGCGTGTATTTTAATATTTGACAGATGTCGCTCGTCGCTTGTCGTCGTCTATGTGTTCAGCACTTAACACGCACAAACGACGATAAAATCAGTCTGCAATCAGCAGTTGACTGTGCAGGTCGATGCGGACGAAGTTGTATATTTTACGTATGAAATGAAAACAATTTTTTCATTATAAAATAGCACTAAATTACTTTTTTAAATTATTATATTACCCAATTTTACTATAATTTATATTAAATATAAATTATTATTAATTTTTACATTCATTAGCACGTGCATATATTCGCATTATGCAACCGTGCGGCATAGACCTGCTCGCTCAACCTCTGAAAGCAGACTGAATATTTTTGATTGCTGATTCGTTTGGTACCACAGTAAGCACACTAACACAATCTCATTTTGTGATGCTCGTTTGATTGTGGTGGTGCCCATCCCTGATTAGGAGTAATAGGGAGTATAGGATATCTCCTAAAGGATTAATTCAGGAGGTCTCACACGATCATCCGAAAATCTGCTGGGTAACTAAACTACGAGATCATCCAAAGCCACTGGCTAACGCTTTGGTACAGTTCTGTATTCAATCACGTTTCACCAAAACAGCGCAATCACTTGATTGAGATGTATAGTTTGAAATAGATTTAAGATTTTATAACTTATTGTTAGGCTTTAAAGAGCAGATTCAGTAAATAAAGAAGTATTAAAAAAATGTAAATTCAATAGTTTTAAAAGCTAAAGGTGCTCTTAGCTTTGTTAAACGTTGGTCTAAACAATTTAGTGATCCGTATATTACTATAAATCGCTTTACGTCATTTACATTGGGATTCAAGATTGAATCTTCCTATGTATACCATTCGTTTAAAACTTATAAATTTACCTACACTCACTAGTCGCAGAGAAATGCTTTAGTTTGTAGTTCATTCTTTTTTTCTGATATTAAGTTTAATGTCCCATTCCATTCATCAAGCCAGTTTAGACCATTACTTCTAAAATCTTCAAGAACAAATTTCGAGTTAAACGAACCATTCCGCCGAATTCACATTCCAGCACATTTGATCCATCAGACTCAATCTTTTGCATAAAAAAAACTATTTTGTCTTCCCTTAACCCTAGACGGTCATCCTTCGTCAAAATGACTACGAACTATTTTATTTTCATTGTAAATATGTTTTTAATTGTACGTGTTGATCTCCGCTCCGTTAAAAGAATATAAGTTTTCCTTTTTATTTTCGACTTGTATTTATTAATAATGAAATAAATAAATAAAAAAAATAAAACGCGTTCATTATTTCGACTTATACCCTACTGAAAATGGATTTGAAATCAGACGTCGTCATATTGACGAAGGATGACGTTAATGTACAAAAAAAAGGATGACCGTCCAGGGTTAATAAGTAATATACAGAAATTTTTAACTTTTTTTTATATTTTTAAATCACAGCTGTTAAAATGTTTCTTTCTGTAGTTGAGCAGTTTGAGAACTCCACGCTTAAAAATCTCTTGCCTTTCTAGAGTGTTTGAATTTGTAAACCATGTGTCAATGGGTTTTAGAGATAATAAGAATACTGATGTTATATATACAGACTTTAGTAAAGCATTCGATAGAGTAAACCACTCAATTCTTTTGCAAAAACTGAATCTTCTTGGTTTTCAACCAAGACTTCTTGGGTATCCTCATATCTTACTAACAGAAAACAACAAGTTTTATTTAATAATACATTATCCGATTCAATTAGTGTCACTTCAGGGGTTCCACAGGGTAGTCATCTCGGCCCGATTCTGTTCTTGTTGTTCATCAATGATATACCTTCAGTAATTAAGTTTTCAGAAATTTTATTATATGCGGATGATGTAAAACTTTTTAAATCATATACTTCTCATAACGAAAGGACTGAGTTGCAATCGGATTTAAATAATTTAGTTACTTGGTGTCACAAAAATGATATGCCACTGAATCTTAAAAAATGTAAAACGATGTGCTTTTCCCGTAGAACTGTTGATCTTTCCCCCTATGTAATAAATAACTTCAGTTTAGAGCAAGTTTTTAGCTTTGTTGATTTAGGAGTTAATATGGACCCTAAACTAAATTTTAATTCTCATGTAAATTCAATTGTCTTAAAAGCTAAAGGTGCTCTTAGCTTTGTTAAACGTTGGTCTAAAGAATTTAGTGATCCGTATATTACTAAAATTATTTTTACAACCTTGGTAAGGCCTATATTGGAGTATGGTTCTGTGGTATGGAATCCTAGCTATCAATCCCATTCTGATAAGCTTGAGTCCGTTCAAAAACAATTTTTACTTTTTGCTTTAGGCCACTTACATTGGGATTCAAGATTGAATCTTCCCCCGTATTCTAGTCGTTTAAAACTTATAAATCTTCCTACACTCACTAGTCGCAGAGAAATGCTAGGTATAATTTTCCTAGTAAAACTTCTGAATGGTTTAGTTTGTAGTTCATTCCTTTTGTCTGATATTAAGTTTAATGTCCCATTGCGTTCATCCAGGCAGTTTAGACCATTATTTCTAAAATCTTCTAGAACAAATTTTGAGTTAAATGAACCATTCTGCCGAATATGTCATGATTTTAATTCGCATTCCAGCACATTTGATCCATCTGACTCAATATTTAGCATCAAAAAAACTATTTTGTCTTCTCTTAATAAGTAATATTCAGAAATTTTTAACTTTTTATTTTTATAAATTTTTAATTCTCAGCTGTTGAAATGTTTGTTTCTGTAGCTGAGCAGTTTGAGAACCAGACGCTTAAAAATCTCTTGCCTTTCTAGACTCGGCAAATTCCGCTCGTATGCGGACTGCGCCCCACGCGTCGGTTGGGCGGGAGGAGGGTAATCGTTTGGGTTAATAATAATTGTCCTCTGTTTTGTACATCTTCGCTTTCCCATACTCGATGCAAACAGCCAGATACCAACTTTAAACTGTTCCACTGTGCCCAATATGCCTTTGCAACTGGACTCTCTGCAGCTATTTCTTCTCTCGTTGGACGCTTGTCCACTTCCAAATCTGGATCTTCTTGCTGACATTTTCGTAATTCCTTTGCAGTGGCGAACGCAGGAAAAAAATTTGAAGGGGTTTTAGGTAAAAAGACAATGTTTCATTATTTTATTCACAAATTGAAGTCTAATCTTCTTTTATTTTGGGCCATAACATTTAAAATCTCTTCCTCCGTCACATCTATATCTCTATGGATATTCAAGTTGCAGGATTCAGGCAGCATGCCTGAAGAAGGAGAAGCATCTCCAGTTTTATTTCTTAAATATGTTTTAAGCCTGCGAAGTGAGAAAAACGAGCGTTCACTTGAGGCGACAGATATAGGGATTGTTGCTCCAATCTTTAAAAAACGATGCCCTGTTTTGAAAATTTACATTTGAAAAACAAATAATAAGTAAAGTTGTGTATTTAATTCAGACCAGTTTTTTCTGGTTGTTTTATTAAAAATATAGACATTTTAGTTAAGACACTCAAGTATTTTTTTACAAATAGCATATTTTTTTTTAATTTAAATTTATTTCACAACAGTTTGCTTATGGAACGAAAACTGAAAGTCATAATAAATGAGTTTTTATTTTTCCTGTATTATGATTAACAATAAGCTATAAAAAAAATAATAGAAACCTTTTTGGTGACTTTTCAGTTCAGAACTAATTTTCAAAAGAAGTCCATTTTCGACTCACAATTCCCCTTAAATCTAAAAAAATCCAGTTCAGCAGCCACAGAGTTATAAGGCAAACTCATTACTTTGAACCAAATTAAAAAAATGTCTCTGTCCAGTTTATATTTTTCTGGGTTTTTTAATTGGCCTACATTCCCACAACTTTTTAATACTATCCAGATACAATAGGTTTGTTTTTAGTTTAACATTTTCATAGTTTCAAAAAATTAAATTCTATCAGCAGAAAAGTATCAAATCACAAAATTTAGAAAAAAAAGTATAAAAAAAGACACAAATGTATCAAAACGGCAACGCTGATAGTGACTAATGTATTCATTTATTTTACATATTCATACATCGTCGGCAGAAAGATTGCTTTGAAAACAACAAATTACAATTTTTCAAATGACTATGTAGAATTAAATTCTATTATTTAAAAATTCAATTACTTTGGGAGGGGGGGGGGGTTTAACACCCCAAAACCCCCCCCCTGCGTTCGCCCCTGTTCCTTTGGATCCCAGCCTTCTGTCGAAGTTATTGTCATTAATCGGACATCTATAATGTCTTCTTTAGCCTCAGCTTTTAAACAATGTCTGTGCATTTCAAATTACAAAGACGACGAGACATCACGTCCGCATTCCCATGACTACTACCTTTGCGATGTTCTATAGAGAAGTCATAACTGTGGAGTCTCTCAATCCACAGTGCCAACCGTCCTTCTGGATTCTTGAATTGCAGAAGCCATTTTAATGCTGCGTAATCTGTCCTTACCCGAAATCGCTGTCCTTAAAAGTACTTGTGGAAATGTTTGATGCACTTCACCAATGTCAGTAATTCTCTTCACGTTACGCAATAATTCTTTTCTGGCTTACTTATCGTCTGGCTATAATAGGCGACCACTTTCTCATTTCCGTTCCGTCACTTGTGATAGAACGCCTCCTATTGCATAGCCATTAGAACTGGAGACTGTGATTGGTGATTGGGTTTAAAGAATTTAGAAACTCCTGTGGGTAATGGACCACATCTTCTTGATCCATTACATTATCAATAGATGTGTATGTGACTATATCTCCTTCAAGTTTATTTAAAATTATGTCATTAATTTCGTCCACGCTACTGTTTCTCGCCGCCAATATTGCGCTTTGACACATCCAATGGTGATTTTTATTTTGTATTTCGCTGATGTCAGGGTAAACTTTTAATATTAAATCCTCAATGTTAACTACACTTACTCCTAAATCGCGGTCAATTCCAATTTTATTTTGAAAATGAGGTAATTTCCCGTCTCCTACTAAAAGTAATTTTGAAGGGAAAGTTATACTACCTCCCCCCAAATGGGCTCTCATATTTGTCGATAATTTTAAAATATTTACAAACTTCCATAATGGAGAACTTTTAAGGCAAGACTTTACAATGTCAGCTCTAGTTCCCCTTACTATTACGGGTAAAGTTTGTCGAAAGTCCCCAGCAAACATAACAGTAATCCCACCCATGATTTTATCACAGCTTCTAAGATCTCTAAGAGTTCTGTCTAGAGCTTCTACGTGAGCTCTATGGATCATGATACATTCGTCCCAGATTATTAAAATGACATCTTGTAAAACTTTTCCCAAAGGTCCATTTTTTCGTATAGAGCACACGCTATCTTTCTCTAAAGAAACAGTTAGGGGTAGTTTAAAAGTGGAATGAGCTGTGCGTCCACCTGCTAATAAAGTTACAGCGATACCTGACGACGCTACTGCTAAGGCTAGCTGTTCCTGAGACCTTACTTTTGCTAATATAAGATTAGTAATGAAGGTCTTTCCGGTCCCACCGGGAGCATCCAAAAAAAAAATTTTTCCTTCATTGAAACGAACACTTTGCAGAACACCATTACACGCTGTCACCTGGTCATTAACCAATCTTGGTTCATTTTGAATAATATACTCATTTATATCATATGGTTTTCGCAATGCTACTTCTAACGGGTCCAAAAGCGAATAATTTCTTTTTGATGCAGGAAGCCCAAAATCAGTTAGGGATTTGTCGCAAATCTCATTAATTTTATCTTCAATTATGATTAGTCCATCATTGTATACATCATCATTATATGCTAATGTCATATCCTGATTTTCATTACGCAGTCTGTTTAATATATCTTCACATAAAGCATTACGAAATTTATTCCATAACTCCAAGGGGTCAGATGGTTGGCAAAATATAAGGATGATGGTAATAATTCCCTTAATTTTGTAGCTGACTCGGATATGACAGCATCGGACATGGTATTTTCCCAATGTTCATCTCCCTCAAGTACACCTAATTCCTTGCAAGCGCCTTGATAAGTTTGGAAAATAACACCATTCACGGTCCTTAGATGTTCAAATGACACTGGACCGCGAACATATTGCAGTAACATCCTTAAATAAAAACATTCAGTTTGAGTTGGATGAATGTTGTAAACACGGCCTAAAGTTGTGTCTTTTTTTACACCGGGATATCCTTCAACATCTTGCCCACGTTTTCTTCTAGAAAATGAATTTCTTTGCCACACGTAATATTGAGGAACTTCGTGATATAAAAGGGTTTTTGCAAAATCGTCGCTTCTGCAAAGATCAAAGAACGCTGTAAGTGTCGTTGATGAAGGATTGTTAACACGATCTTGGAGATTTTCATTATTATAAAAATAAACTCTTTGTCCATTTTCCAAATGAACTGCTAAATGAACTACTGCCGGAAAACGTTCATGAATAGAAAATTGGAAAATTCTCCAGAATGCTTCCGAGGAACTTATATAGCGACCATTTAGGTATCTTTCTACTTCATCGTTATTCATTTGTAACGAAAATGTGGCTTGATCAGATCCTTTATGAATATACTTACAGATGTACATACTTAATAGCTTTGACCGATTGACAAAACTCTACGTTAATGTGTGCATTGAAAATTCGTGATAGCACTGGATTATAGGGAACCACCCAACGATTATCCACGCTCATTTCTGTAACTTTGACACGAATTACTGTTGTGTGTCCACCATTATCTGGAGACCTGCGCCTGTAGGTTGGGTAACCGTCATCCCCGGTTTGTGTTTCCGAAAGAAAATGTTTAGGATACTTCTTAGAACAAACGTTTTCTTTCATACATGGTGACACAGGATTATGAAATCCGCAAGGACCATGTATCATATTTTTTATGACAATATTATGAAGAATTGGATCTTGTTGTTTGTCAGGTATTTCAGCCGATATTATTGCATCTATAGAATCTGGTTGTACTTTGTTAGCCAGCCACAATAAAATGTGGGCGTGAGGTAAACCTCTTTTTTGCCATTCTACGCTGTAAACAAAGGCTTTCGATGGTCCAAAAATATTTTTCTTCGTTAGTAGGTCTATCATTTTCTTGAGTTTCAAATGAAATACTCTAGAAACCAAATCATGTCTGTCGTAAGAATGTTGATTAGGTAATAACTCAATTTATATTTCCGTCCATTCTGAGTTACATGTAAATGTAATGAAGAGATCAGGCCTTCCAAATTTCCTAACATATGTCATTGCATCTTCATGAATCTGGGGGATCCTGTAAATGAAGAAGGCAATATAACGTGCTGGCCAATATTAGAAGCGTTTATAATCCCATCAATTACGACGGCATCTCTTAAATGAATGTATTCTTCTGCTCTCAATTTTTTTTTTATTTCTTTTGATGAAGTCAAGCCTCTCTGAAATCATTTTTGCCGCCATATCAACACAATATTGGTTGAATAATCCTTTGAAATAATGTATGCTGTTAAAGTCATTTATTCTCACCATGAGTCTAAATGCATAAAACTGCATACATGATACTGTTTTAAATCTAGCATTAGTATCCTGCTGTGGAATATTAATACAGTATCCGTCGTTTCCAAAGGGAAAGAGTAAGGGATATTGAAGCGGGTCATAAGATCTATGAATTTCAGAAACTCGTTGAAGTCGACCATCTCTCTTAGTCAAGACAATATCTCGGGGACCTTTGTCTTCGTCGATTAAAAGAACAGCTACCTCATCTACTACCGGCGCATTATACCGACCTTGGTGCTCGTTTGGCGGTTTCACATCAGCATGAATAATAAGTTTAAAACATCATTGGGTGTTCTATTTTCCAGATTGTACTTAAAACTTTTAATATACGTATTATGATCGTGAAGATATGTTTGGAGAACGTCGATAAGATCGATTTGCAAGCTAGTGTTTAAATTTGAGCGCAATGATATCTGATCTGCATGAGAAACAAAATATATTTGCAAAAATTCGGGTTGTGCTCTTTCAGCTGGAAGTAAGTCACCGATCAAATGATAAACTTGCCCTTGGACTTTAAAAGTGGGCATAAAATTTCCCTCACGAATTTCTTTGGCACCAAATGAAGTCATCTGAAACAGTGTATTATATTGTCTTGAGTGATTTAAGAAATGTTTTGATGATGGATGTGAGCCTGATATCAGTTCTTTTAAAACTGATGTAGGTTGCGGAATTATAGGTATATTTACTTTGCCACCACTACAACACAGTCCAGGAACTTCTGCCGCCCATTTTTTTGCTTGGCATAAGTTGCAAATTTTATCCATTCTACCAATATCAATATCATTTAGTTAGTATAGTCAAGGGTGCAATCATAAATAAACGCAGCATTCACTAAATTACTGCACTGACGTTTTTGCCTGCGAGTTCTATTCCTTGCTGATCGGGCATTTTGCTGTGCTAATCGATGGGATCGTTCAGCGCTTGATTCCCGATTGCGGCCAGCCAAAGTTCGGGAATTCTGTGAGGCCAAACGTTGAGATCGTTCAGCGCTTGATTCCCGTTGTCGGTACGCCAAATTTCTGAAATTTTGTGAGGCGAGACGCTGTGAACGTTCAACGCTCGATTCTCTAGCACGGTTTTGTTCACTGATTGCTCGTTGAGTACCCAACCTATGTACAGTGTTGGACAAAACTCATTGGACTAAATCGAGTCTCAGACATATTCTGTCATAACTTTTTACATGGATGCATTAGAAGAATAATTTTTTTTGCAAAAGAAAGATCGCATATTCTATATTAAGAAACAATTCAATTTTATTTTTCAACTTTTATGTACAATTTATAACTTATAACAGAAGGGAAAAAAGTAAAAAATTCTCGCGACATAACTCATTGGACTTTAGCGGAATATGAAAATAAATTCGTTTTAAATTAATATTTTATTGGGTAGCTATTATTTTTAATGATTGCAGCACATATTTTAGGCATAGATGAAATTAAATTAATAATATGTGTATCATTTATTCCATTCCAGGCTTGTTTCAGGGCATCAAATAGCTTGTTTTTATTACCGTGGACCTGTTCCCTATTAATCTGCCTGTTGACAATTTCCCATAAGTTTTCAATCGGGTTTATATCAGGAGACTGGGCGGGCCATCTCATCACACAAACTTGTTCTTCCAAAAGCCAATCCTTCACAACTTTTGACGTGTGTTTGGGGTCATTGTCATATAGGAACTGCAAATCGAGCGGCATTTTTTGGATAGCGTGGGGTAACATTTGGGTTTGAAGTATATTTTTATATTGGAACCTATCCACGTTCCCTTCTATTTTGAAAATAGGTCCAACTCCCTGCCAGAGAAGCATCCCCACACCATTATGTTACCCCCACAATGCCTTACGGTACCCTGCAAGTATCGACGGTCTAAACGCTTTTCTGTTGGTCTTCGTACACGTGTCATTCCATCTGAGTTCTGCAAATTAGATTTGGAGCAATGGAAGTCAGTATTGTTTTCAGATGATTCCAAATTTAATTTGCCGAACTCAGATGGAATAACAAGTGTAGGAAGACCAACAAGAAAGCGTTTAGACCATCGATACTTGCAGGGTACCGTAAGGCATAGTGGGGGTAACATAATGGTGTGGGGATGCTTCTCTGGCAGGGAGTAGGACATATTTTCAAAATAGAAGGGAACGTGGATAGGTTCCAATATAAAAATATACTGCAAACCCAAATGTTACCCCACACTATCCAAAAAATGCCGCCTGATTGGCAGTTCCAACAT
This sequence comes from Zeugodacus tau, assembly GCA_031772095.1. Lineage (NCBI taxonomy): Eukaryota > Metazoa > Arthropoda > Insecta > Diptera > Tephritidae > Zeugodacus > Zeugodacus tau. The sequence continues at coordinate 19,725,222 of CM062650.1, read as the reverse complement.
GATAATGACCCCAAACACACGTCAAAATTTGTGAAGGATTGGCTTTTGGAAGAAAAAGTTTGTGTTATGAGATGGCCCGCCGAGTCTCCTGATAGAACCCGATTGAAAACTTATGGGAAATTGTCAACAGGCAGATTAATAGGGAACAGGTCCACGGTAATAAAAACAAGCTATTTGATGCCCTGAAACAAGCCTGGAATGGAATAAATGATACACATATTATTAATTTAATTTCATCTATGCCTAAAATATGTGCTGCAATCATTAAAAATAATAGCTACCCAATAAAATATTAATTTAAAACGAATTTATTTTCATATTCCGCTAAAGTCCAATGAGTTATGTCGCGAGAATTTTTTACTTTTTTCCCTTCTGTTATAAGTTATAAATTGTACATAAAAGTTGAAAAATAAAATTGAATTGTTTCTTAATATAGAATATGCGATATTTCTTTTGCAAAAAAAATTATTCTTCTAATGCATCCATGTAAAAAGTTATGACAGAATATGTCTGAGACTCGATTTAGTCCAATGAGTTTTGTCCGACACTGTATATTCTCATCCTCAGTTCCATTGCTGCGCAAAACTCGCAGCCGCTTTGCAGTAGCAGTCTGCCGAGAAAGCTTAATTCTTTTTCTAGGCATTAAAGGTACTAAAGAAAGAACGTAGAAAATGAATAAAAAGAATGTAGAAAAAAGAGATGTAAGATTAATAATCAGGAACCTAATTATTTTTACCTGAATATTATGTGAAAAGAAACTGAATATTATGTCACAGCCGCTCAGGAACATAATTATTTTTACCCGCACTTGGTATTTACGTAAACTGAATAATAAGTCAAAAGAAACTGAATATTATTATTATAATTATATTATTATCGTGCTAAAGAAAGAACGTAGAAAATGAATAAAAAGAATGTAGAAAAAAGAAATAGATGCTATATAGCCTATAGCCTTCCTCGATAAATGGACTATCCAACACAAAAAGAATTATTCAATTCGAACCAGTAGTTTCGGAGATTAGCGCGTTCAAACAAACAAACAAACAAACAAACTCTTCAGCTTTATAATATTAGTATAGATAAAAGATTCTTTATTAAACCCATTAAACAAAATAATTTTTGTAAAAAAAAAGTATTTTTTTTCTGAATTATCTTAACTTTTTTCTATTTTTGAAGATTTATAAATTTTAAAGATTAGAATTTTAACATATTTAATTTTAACCGAAAACATTCAGGCAGCGCTGGAATAGTGTTATAATGAGAATGAAAAGAGAAACAGTGAGAGAGAGAGCAGTTCAAAAGTCAACGCAACTTAGAGTTCTAAATTCAACGGAGTTTCAAGTCAAGTCAAGCTTTCGGTAATCAAATACATGCACAGCCATTAAACAGATTCTCTAGTGACAGTTCTCACGTTCAAGGTCAAGTCAAGTATGCATAAGTGTAGCTTTATGAGTTTTTATTGTAAATGAACAGTCATCTCCGCTTCTACCGCCGGCTTCTACCGTACGCCCGTACCGTAGATATTCAAGTCATTCGGATTTCTACAATCGAAATCGATAACTTACCAGATTTATCCAGACATCGATATTCGTAGTTGCCAGAATGTTCGAGTGACGATAACTTGCTAACAATCGACTATATAAGGGCTGCCGGACTGGCAGCAACACACAGTTCTAATTAGAGAGTTGCCGAGTAATAAAGTGTTAAGTTCTTTGAATTAGAAATAAAGATAAGAAGGATAGAAGCCATTAAATAGTGACTTTTATTTGACAATCCAGTGATCGAATTCAGGGTAGAGTTTCAGCGTAAACGATTTATTTTGGAAATCCGTTACAATTGGTGTCAGAAGTGGGATTGAAAAATAAAATTCCATAGGTGATTATGGTTAAGTTCATCGATTTAAAGATTCCACAACTCAAAAAGGAGTTGGAACAACGAGGCTTAGCAACGAATGGGTTGAAAGCTGAGTTACAAGCCCGTTTGCGAGAGGCCATGGAAGAAGCAAACATCAACTTGGACGAATTTGTTTTTGAATCGCTGTTAGAGGAATCGACAACGAAAATTGAGGAAAAGGAAGATACTCCATGTTCATCAGGGGTACTGGACATGAACAAACTTTTGACTGCAATATCGTCACAGTTCCAGGCGCAGTCATTAGAAATAAAGGAGATGAAATCCCAGGAACAATCACAGATTGAAGCGCAGGACCCGCGTTGGTGAACGTTAATGGAAGAACTGGACACACGCTTAACAACAAAGTTGTCCCAAATAACAGAGCTGTCAGGACACACGTATATCATAAGTAACCTCACAAATACAGGAACTAAAAACGCAGATTTCCGAAGAGCAAGATAAAGTTAAAGCTGATGTGGAAGAACTGAAAGATCGTCTCCGTGACGGCACAACTCCGTTCCAGATTTTCAAACTCCAATTTGAAAATAGAAGTAGGTGATTTTATATCTGATGAACGTTCAATAAGGGCTGGAGTACCTCAGGGCAGTGTTTTAGGCCCTACTCTATACATCATATATACAGCTGATCTTCCAACTGCTAATAATGTTTTGACATCAACTTTTGCGGATGACACAGCTTTAGTGAGTCGTAACAAATGCCCCATTATAGCATCAAGAATATTAGCGAAGCACTTAAGTTCTGTCGAAGAATGGCTAGCAAACTGGCGTATAAATGTAAATGAACAAAAGTGCAAGCATGTTACATTTTCCCTAAGACCAATAATGTGGCCGGCAGTAAAATTGAACATTATTCTAGTGCCTCAAGCGAATGAAGTTACCTATCTTGGTATTCACCTAGATAGAAGGCTTACGTGGAGAAAACATATATCTAGTAAAATAACGTGCATGAAGATAAGAGCTGCAAATTTAAATTGGCTTTTAAATAAAAACTCTAAACTTAGCTTAGACAACAAAGTGCTTTTATACAATGCGGTCATAAAGCCGATTTGGATGTATGGCATTCAACTGTGGGGTACGACCTGTGCAACTAATATTGATATAATACAAAGGTTCCAATCGAAAATGCTTAGATCAATCACGTGCTCACCATGGTACATGCGCAATGAAAATATCCATAAAGATCTTGGTATCCCTATGGTAAAGAAAGAAGTAGAGGACAGCAGATTGAAATATTTATCTAAACTCCGTGATCACCCAAACCCATTGGCTAATGCTTTAGTACATTCCTGCGATCAAACACGCCTAAAAAGAAGGGATATGCCTGCGTACTAAAGAGCAACGTTTCACCAATACAGCTCAATCACTTGGTTGAGCTTGTCTAGCTTTTAAATAGATTTAAGATTTTATAACTTGTTGTTAGGCTTAAAAACAAGCAGATTCAATAAATAAGGAAATATTGAAAAAAAAAATTGAAAATACTGCAGTTACAAACAATTGGAGCGCGGAAGACAAAGTCCCTGCGTTATTCATGGCTTTAAATGGGCTGCTGCAGAAATTCTACAAACAATACCGAATTGCGAGTCAAGCAGCTACGAAGCATTGATGGGTGCTGTAGAAAGACGGTATGGAAGTGAGCACCGGAGACAAATTTTCCAAATCGAACTGCAAAATCGCAAACAGAAAGCTAGTGAGTCTCTGCAAGAATTTGCTACGGAAGTGGAAAGGTTAGCTCACTTGGCTCATGCGCGTAAGTCTGCAGAGTAAATAGAGGATATAAAAATCCACAGTTTCGTTAATGGTATACGAGACGAGAATACGCGCTATGCTGCACCAGCATGCCAAAATTGACATTTGCAGAAATAGTGTCAAATAGCTCTAACGCACGAAATTGCCTCCTTACTTAGCAACAGAACATGAAAAAAAAGTTGAAGAAAACCAGCCAACTCTGAAAAACAACCAATCGCTAAACTAAAGCGAGCCAGTCGAAAGGGGCGCGTGCTGACTCCCCCAAGTGAATGCCCTGTAATCTCTGTCTCTCAGATAAATAGAAATATGAATAGCGTTACCGTTAGTGGATGTGTGGACGGTAGACGCATACTGACTGTGGATACGGGAGCAACACATTCCATAATTCGATCGGATCTGGTCAACAAGGAAGTAAAACCACTAGCTGGGGCAAGGTTACGTACTGCAACTGGAGATGACACTCAAGTTCTCGGGGAAGTATCGTGCGAAATTGTTATAGGAAAGATAGCCGTGTTACATAATTTTATAGTGGCAGATATCGTCGATGAAGTCATAATTGGAGTAGACTTTCTAGCTAATAAAGGGATCAAACTAGACTTGGAAAAGGTAATTATGACTTATACCAATATGAAAGTGCCTCTTATGTTTGGTTATGATAACAAATGCAACGTTAGACGAGTGTTAGTAACAGAAAATTATAAGATTCCACCAAAATCAGAACCAATTTTTTGGGCAGAAGTAAATGGAGACTGTGGGACGGACACGTTGTGGGTTGTTGAAGGCGCAAAAGAATCTATACTAAACTTACTTATAGGAAAAACCCTGGCTATGACACGACAAGACAAAAGAGTTCCAGTAAGAGTCTCCTGCTATTGGCAGGCACCTTATCGCGGTGCAGGGGCTTAATCGCTGCTCAGCCGGCTGTCATCTGACTGCCATGAAAATTCCAATCGGGGTCTTTGTGTCTAGTCAGATGGCGGCCGTGGGAGCTGCGATGACCAAGATCTGCCACCTCCTAATCCAGGGTGTTATGCGACTCCCGTGCCCATTGGATAGTTTGCAGCCAGGAGGAACATCCGGCTGTATTCGAACGGAGCCTTCCCAACACCAGGCCGCATTGGGAAGTAACGGTGGCCTTACCACGTCAAGGGGCTCTGGCGTGGCGGACCTACCCCTTCCCCACAGAAAACGGAGGCTAACTCTATGTTAGCCAACTGGTCGTAAGAAACAGAATGGCAAAAACAAACAAAAAACAAAACAACTCAAACAAACAAAAACAACAAACTAACAGCGATAAGGGTACTCCCAGCTCAGGGAGAAGACCACGCTTCCTCGATGCCTTAACAGCAGAGCAGCGTTCGCTGTTCGAGGAGTACGCGAGAGACGACGACGTACCCTCAACGAGCAGCGGCAGGGTAGGCAAGCCACTACTCCTGGCATCCCAGACGAGAAAACACCCAAAGGAGGTTCGAGAGAGCACGAACCCCTGTGATGTACCCTCTATCGCAAAGGATAAGGGCAAGGTGCCGGCGAAGAAACGGCCCGATAAACTAGAGGAGCCCAACAGGAGACGGAGGCACAGGAGGGGTAAATACCCTCCGCTACCTGAGGCAGGCTGCCCAGGTGGTCCGGATGATCCCCGTAGAAAAGGAATGAGTGGGGCCACTGTAAAGTGGTACCTTCGGCATTTAGAAGAGGGGAAATCGCCTGATACAGCCAAGGAACTTGCCCTTGGCAGAATACGTGGCGACGGAGGAAGCAAGAAAGAGGAAAACTCTGACACCAGGAAGCAAGTCAGAGGAGAAAGAGCTGGCAAACGTGATAGAAGCCAGGTAACGCCACAGGAACTACCAAGTTCTAAGCGGCGCAGACCAGCCACGGTTCAGGAGCCGAGCGGGAAAGCTAGGTCCGAAGAAGCGTCCAGGGTGGTAGATAGCCAGCGCAGGTATGCGGACACTCTCAGGAGCGTACGCATTGCAGTACTGCCGCTCAACTACCCTGAGATCGCTCTGGTCCCGGCTCAACTCACCGTTCTCCAAAACCGCATCATGAAACGGGTAGCTAAAGGATGGAGGCACGCTCTATCCTTTAATGGCGTCTACTTCCGATCAGGCATGCTCCTGGTTGACTGTAGGGACGAAGAGACCGCAACTTGGCTTACGGAGATTGCTCCCAAGCTTGAGGGGTGGGACGGTCCAGTCCTCTGCGCCAAACGAGGTGAAGAAATACCGCCTGTTCACAGTATGACGGTATTCCTTCCCAGAAGCGCTGATGAGCCGATTGAATTCGCCATGGAGCTGATAACAGCACAAAATGAGGGCATTAACACCTCAGCTTGGCGAATCATAGACAGTAAGAAAGAGGACTCCGGAGTAAGATTATACGTTGGAATAGACGATGTATCCTACAAAATACTCCGGAAGGCGGGCTTCCGCCTAAACTTCAGGTTTAGCGCCGTCCACATGCGCCCTTGGCGGCCAAAGCCCGTGGAAGAAACAAAGGCAAAGGAAAGCGCCAAAGTGCAAGATGGAGCGGGGACAAATGTCAAATCCGCCCCCTTGGTTCCCGCCGAGCAGGTTTCCACTGCCGGTGCCATGGACACCACGGAAGCGCTTCCAAAACAGTCAGTAGAGGAGGCACTCTCTACTCAGGAGCTTTTGGAGGGTATGGAGGAGCTAGTCGCTGCAGATAGCAAGGCCTGCGACTCGGAAGACCTCTCCCTCCTGGAGCCCATTCTATGATGGACTCCAGTCTAGAAGTTGCTCAGGTGAACCTGCATCATGCAATGGCTGCTTCGGCGGTCATCGCCAGCAGGTTCGTTAAAGATAAACTGAGCATCATCTTAGCCCAGGAACCCTGGGTTTTCAGAGGGGAGGTCAGAGGACTAAGCACTGACAACAATAAGGTAATCTGGGACTTATCCAGTGACAGACCTAGAGCCTGTATTGTTCTGAAGAAAGACATTGATTTCTTCTGCATTTCAGAGTTTCTAACACAGGACCTATTGGCTGTACAGATAAGGGACAAGGAGGAAAAAGAAGTTGTCCTAGTGTCAGCATACTTCCCAGGAGACACCACTGTTGTGCCCTCCTCAACGGTGGAGAGGTTATGGGACTACTGCAGGCTACACAAGCTTCCACTCATCTTAGGGTGTGATGCCAATGCGCACCATGTGGAATGGGGCAGCTCGGACTGCAACCCAAGGGGTGAGTCTCTTTTTGAATTTATTATTAGTAATAATATAAACATAGAGAATGTAGGGTGCAGGCCTACATTCATTACCATGGCCAGGGAGGAAGTATTGGACGTCACTCTGAGTAACGACCTTGCGACCAATCTGATCGGTCAATGGAGGGTCTCCTCGGAACCATCCATGTCAGATCATAGGATCATAAGGTTTGTACTCGGAGTTGAGACCAAAAACATTCTACCAAAACGCAACCCAAGAAATACAAATTGGGATACCTACAAAACAACTCTTAATCTAAACTTAGAAAGAGTTGACCAGCATGTCAGGGACAGATCTGTAGGGTCACTGGAAAGCAGGGTCACTGCAATTACCCAGTACGTCATTGACGCATACCATAACAGCTGCCCTATTAGTAAGTCCACTAGCAGGCAATCCTGCAAATGGTGGAACAGGAAACTATCGAAACTCAGAACCTCTGTACGCAAGCTTTTCAACAAAGCGAAACGCACAGGGTGCTGGTTGGAGTATAGGACAAGTCTGACAAACTATAACAAGGAGATCAGACAGGCAAATAGAGACAGCTTCAGGAACTTTTGTGAAAGCGTCTCCTCGACGCCAGAGGCTGCGAGATTACATAAGGCCATAGTCAGGGGGAAAAGTGATACTACTTTAGCTATCAAACTCCCTAACGGATCTTATACAACAAGCGCAGAAGACAGGATAAGAATGCTGCTGAATACGCACTTCCCGGAGTCGATCCCGGTAAATCAGGTTGTGGAGGAAAGCCCTTACCACCCTAAACGCACTGATTGGGCATTCGCGGGAACGCTATTCACAGTGGCCTCAGTGAAATGGTCTTTAGGATCTTTTAAGAAACTCAAGGCGCCAGGAGCGGACGGGATCTTCCCGGACCTTCTACAGCATGGAGGAGAATACTTAATAACTCACCTGGTGGGTTTGATGAGAGCGAGCCTTGCTTTAGCATACATTCCGCTCTCTTGGAGGATAGCTAGGGTTATCTTCATACCCAAAATAGGTAGGAAGGATTACTCCTTGGCCAAATCTTTCAGGCCAATCAGTCTAACATCCTTCATGCTGAAAAGCATGGAGAAAGTAGTCGATAATGAGATTAGATCAAAGGCACTCAATGTGCAACCTTTTCACGGAAATCAGCATGCGTACAGAGCTGGTAGGTCTACCAACACCGCCCTGTATCAGCTAACGACTGATATCCGGAAATCTCTAGAGGACGGAGAAGTAGCTCTATGTGCCTTCCTAGACATCGAGGGAGCATTTGATAATGCCTCACACGCTAGCATTATCAATGCCATGAAAAAGAGGCAAATTGCCGATCCAATCTGCAGATGGACGGAAGCGCTGCTTAGCTCGAGAATCGCTGAGACTATCTCAGGGGAAAGCAAAATCCAGATCGGCACCACTAGGGGCTGCCCTCAAGGGGGGGGTTCTGTCCCCTCTACTCTGGAGCCTCCTGGTGGACGACCTCCTAGTGCTACTATCCGAGAACGGAATCCGGTGTCAAGGATATGCGGACGACATAGTGATACTGGCAATAGGCAAATTCGAAAGTACCCTCTGTGATATTATTCAAAGAGGACTTAGTCTAGCAAAACGTTGGTGCGACAAGGTTGGTCTGGGTATCAACCCTGCCAAAACTACCATCGTACCTTTTACTAGACGGAGAACCCTGCCGGCTCTAAGGACCATCAAACTTAGTGGCAGTGATATAGGATTCTCCAGCGTAGTGAAATACCTAGGAATCACCCTGGACGCTTCTCTTCGCTGGAACCCTCAGGTGGATAATATGGTTACCAAGGCAACCAAGGCACTCATGGTATGTAAACGTCTGGCTGGCAGGACCTGGGGCTGCAGCCCACACATTATCAGATGGATGTACACCATGATAGTTAGACCAATTATCACTTATGGAGCAGTGGCATGGGCAGACAAGGCTTCCCTTTCTGTAGTGAAGCTAAAACTGGCCAAACTGCAAAGGCTAGCCTGCGTGTGCATATGCGGAGCGATGAAGACATGTCCCACAGCAGCGATGGAGACTATTCTAAACCTCACCCCCTGCACCTTGTGATCAAACAATGCGCCGACCAGACCATTCTGCAAATGACAGTGGATGGGCACGGAAAAGGCAAAGTAATATCATCCAGGAACATGATGGAGATTGGCGAGAGAATTCCTCTAGCACTCCTTCCTAGAGATGATACTATCAAAGAGACCAACTTTACTAGGAGATTCATGATCACCCTAGGAAAAATAGATAACTGGGACAGTCAGGCCTTCGAAGCTTTATTGAAAAGCAACTCGCTGCACTGGTACACTGACGGTTCCAAGACGTCTGATGGCATAGGTGCGGGAATAACAGGCCCTCGCACTAAACTCTCTGTGCCACTGGGTGCTTTTCCTAGCATATTCCAGGCTGAAGTTTATGCAATTTACCGGTGCGCCGAAATAAACATTCAGCGCAGGTATCATAACGAGAGAATTGCCATCATGAGCGATAGCCAGGCGGCACTAAAAGCACTTTCCTCATACGAAACGAAGTCCCGCCTGGTCAGAGAGTGCAAGGATAGGTTAAACTACCTTTCAGAGTGCAACAAAGTTCACCTCATCTGGGTGCCGGGACATAAGGGGATAGAAGGTAATGAAATTGCAGACGAGCTGGCTCGTACAGCTGCTGCAACTATACCTACTGGACCAGAACCCTTTCTAGCAGTGGGCCCCCACACTATTAGGGATATGTTCCGGGCAGAGGAAAAAAGGGGTAGGGAGGAGCATTGGCGTCTTTCGGCTGGATTGCGTCAGTCAAAAGGCCTATTGGGAGGTTACAATACCAAAAGATTCAAATGCCTAATAAACCTCCCAAGATGCAAACTGAGGATATTGGTGGGTATATACACGGGCCACTGTAAGCTCAGGACACATCTTAACAATCTGGGCTTGGTCTCGTCGCGAACCTGTCGCTTCTGTGACATGGAGGATGAAACTCCCCTGCACTTACTGCTAAAGTGTGCAGCGCTTCACAGAAGCAGGAGCAGAGTCTTGGGTTATACCATCCCAACAGAGGGGCGCATCGTCTCCCTTAGTCCTAGTACTATCCTGGAGTTTTTCAGGGTACTGGGTCTTATGGAGTCGATGTAGACTTGGAGAGGGCACAATAGACCACTGGTCGCGGTGCTTTCCTCAATAAAACTATCTATCTATCTAAGAGTCCTTAATGAGTGTAAGTCACCAATCACAGTCTCCAGTTCTAATGGCTATGCAATAGGAGGCGTTCTATCACAAGTGACGGAACGGAAATGAGAAAGTGGTCGCCTATTATAGCCAGACGATAAGTAAGCCAGAAAAGAATTATTGCGTAACGTGAAGAGAATTACTGACATTGGTGAAGTGCATCAAACATTTCCACAAGTACCTTTAAGGACAGCGATTTCGAGTAAGGACAGATCACGCAGCATTAAAATGGCTTCTGCAATTCAAGAATCCAGAAGGACGGTTGGCACTGTGGATTGAGAGACTCCAAAGTTATGACTTCTCTATAGAACATCGCAAAGGTAGTAGTCATGGGAATGCGGACGTGATGTCTCGTCGTCTTTGTAATTTGAAATGCAGACATTGTTTAAAAGCTGAGGCTAAAGAAGACATTATAGATGTCCGATTAATGACAATAACTTCGACAGAAGGCTGGGATCCAAAGGAATTACGAAAACGTCAGCAAGAAGATCCAGATTTGGAAGTGGACAAGCTTCCAACGAGAGAAGAAATAGCTGCAGAGAGTCCAGTTGCAAAGGCATATTGGGCACAGTGGAACAGTTTAAAGTTGGTATCTGGCTGTTTGCATCGAGTATGGGAAAGCGAAGATGTACAAAGTTCCCGAGCTCTTATAATATTTCCGAAAGTAAGAATTTCTGATGTTCTCAAGGGGATGCATAATGGCCCAAGTGAAGGGCACATGGCAATGAAAAAAACCTTTGAAAACTAAAGCAAAGTTTTTATTGTTTTGTTGTCAATCACGGGTGTAAATTTATAAATGCTTTAAAGTTCCCAGTCTCCGTACGTTGTAACCAGCTTGCAGCTTCCACATTGTCTTGCACTTTAAATAGTGTTACCTTGCAATGTCATGTTTAGATTATTTAAAAATTAAAAATATCAGATATGTAAGTCACTTTTACCAACCAGTTAACAGCATGAAATCTGTCCTTGAATTCAAATATTACATTTCTACAGTGGTGGATTTGCCCTAAGGCCCAGTAGGCCCGGGCCTAGGGCGGCAAATCGTGCCAAAAAAAAAACACTGATAACAACAAGATTAACAAGAAATAACTCAAATGCAAAGTATCTTAACCGTATGCTTATGTAATCTTGCTAAAGCACTATTTTTGCGTATCAAAGTATAAATAATTTCGTACATCGTACATATAAAGTATCTGGGAAGAATAGGTACTTAGGTACCTAACCTATTGATAGTACGCGCGTGCCGTGCGTCGCGCCGCTGTGACCAATTTTTCAATAACTGGAAAAATTCATACCATCGAGTGTCAACTCAACTCATGAGAGTTCGCCTACTCACAAATTATCTGTTCTGCATATGAAAGAACGAAGCGACGTGTTTAGAATTAGACGCAATTAGATGAAGAAATAAATTACTGGAAAAACATTCTGAAAAGAATGCGTAAAAGCACTTGCATCACGTGGTTTGCCTTTCAGAGGACACGACGAAAAATTTGGATCAATCCACAATGGAAATTATTTAATGTCATTAGAGCTTATCGCCGAGTTCGATCCGTTCTTAGCTAAACACATTACACGTTATGGAAATCCAGGCTCAGGTTACGAACCGAAGGTCTTCAAACCATTTACCCAAACGTGCTGGTGGAAATCACACTACTAACTACAGGGGCTTCACTGTGTAAAGATTTGAAATCAAAATTGTCACTGGGAATTCAAGCTCATCGTGACCAAATGATGAATATATCTCGTAGCGAAAATATAGAGATCACAAACCACATTTCGAAACCTGGTAATGTTAAGAATAGTCTTATCCAAGGAAGCTATGCAAATGTGAAAAAGAAACATTAAGGTTTTTAGAAAAACCACTAATAGTGAAGTAGAAAAGCTTGCTGCGTCAACTGAAATCGGCTGTACGTAAGTTAAACAAGTAAGGAAAGGCTAAGTTTGGGTGCAACCGAACATTTTATACTCTCGCAATTTATTTGGAGATTTACCTATATTTTCGGTGAAAAATTACCCTTAGGCACTGAGTTCTTCATGTTTGATATCAGGGGCCTTCAAAAGCCATGGTCCGATTTTGACAATTTTTCCTCAAGTGATGTCACAGCTCAAATACAGTATTTGTGTAAAGTTTTATTTCGCTATGTTCCTTATGTATACTGTTCCTTATGTATACATTATAAAGTGAAAGAATCAGAAGGATTCAAAATAGAGTTATATGGGAAGTAGGCGTAGTTGTGAACCGATTTCTTCAATTTTCCACACGTGTCATGAGGGTGCCAAGAAAATATTATATACCGAATTTCATTCGAATCTGTCGAGTAGTTCCTGAGATACGGTTTTTGACCCATAAGTGGGCGATGCCACGCCCACTTTCCATTTTGTAAAAAAATCTCAGTGCAGCTTCCTTCTGCCATTTCTTATGTAAAATTTGGTGTTTCTGACGTTTTTCGTTAGTGAGTTAACGCACTTTTAGTCATTTTCAACCTAACCTTTGTATGGGAGGTGGGCGTGGTTATTATCCGATTTCTTTCATTTTTGGAATGTATAAGGAAACGGCTAAAAGAAACGACTGCAGAAAGTTTGGTTTATATAGCTTTATTGGTTTGCAAGATATATACAAAAAACCTATTTGGGGGCGGGGTCACACCCACTTTTCCAAAAAAATTACATTCAAATGTGCACCTCTCTAATGCGATTTTATGTTCCAAATTTTATTTTCATAACTTTATTGATGGCTTAGTTATAGCTCTTTATGTGTTTTTTGTTATCGCCATTTTGTGGGCGTGGTAGTGGTCCGATTCCGCCCATTTTCGAACTTAACCTTCTTATGGTGCCAAGGAATACGTGTTCCAAGTTTCATTAAGATATCTCAATTTTTACTCAAGTTACAGCTTGCACGGAAGGACAGACAGACATCCGGATTTGAACTTTACTCGTCATCCTGATCACTTTGGTATATATAACCCTATATCTAACTCGTTTAGTTTTAGGACTTACAAACAACCGTTATGTGGACAAAACTATAATACTCTCTTTAGCAACTTTTGTTGCGAGAGTATAAAAAGCACTTAAACGCGATGAAGAATACAATACTGAAAATTATATAAAGCACCTGTGTCCAAATTCTAGCAAGCAAAACTCGCTTTGGAAAGACCAAAAATCTTTAAAGCCACCAGTCGATTCCAACATGCCTATAAGACAGTTGAATGGTAATTGGGCACGTAGTGATGAAGAAAAGGCACATTGCTTTGCAAATCACCTATAAAAGATATTTCAACCCAATTGCCCAAATAAAATTTTTAATTTGTCAACTTTGCCCTATACTCAAAGTATAAATAGCTGTTACCCTGTGCGCATCGCCACACCTAAATCGATTAAAACTCTTAAGGGTTTTTACTTTGTGTTTTATTTATTGTTGTAAAATTGTTACTTAATTATAAAACATTTATAAAACATATTGGTATACAACATTTTTGGTTTTTCCACCTGGCGCGTAAATGAATAAGCTCCTTGGTGTTCCCACTCTCGAGCATGCGACGAACAATTGGCCGTGGGAGAAGCACGGTTCTTCCAAATTGACGCCGCACACTTGAAACGTTTGCCCTTGCTATTTGTTGATGGTCATCGCAAAGGCAAGACGTACTGGGAACTACAAGCGCTTAAATTCAAACGGCATGTTCATTGGAATCATGGGAATGCGTGGTAAGAGTACAACTTCACCTGCTGCCTTGTGCCATTACACAAAGTCGGTGCCTTCAGATTTCGTAGAAGTATAATGGGTGAACCGACTTTCAGGACTAAACGATGCGGTGGCAGACCGGGGGGATCCAAAGAATTCAAGAATTCAGTTGGATAATTGACTACTTCATCTTGATTCAAAACGCTATCAATCGATGTATATGTTGTAGCTTCTCCTGGCAGTTTTTCTTGAATGGCAAAATTGATTTCGTTGACGTGTACATTTTTCGGTGCCAATATTGCGCGTTCACTTAAATAATCGTGGCGTTGATAGTGTTGAACAATATTCGGAAATACACTTTCAATCAATTCTTCTTTCGATTGTAAAAGTGTACAAAAGTTGTTCGGCAATGTGATCAAACCGGTATCATCGATTGGTATTTTGCCTTAGCCAATGACCAACAACTGCTTCGAAAACGCCGCTGCGGATCGATCGATTTGCAATTGGACTCGCATGTTGACGGTAAGAGCCAGCCTTTGAACATGTCTCCACAAAACTGACGATTTTAAACATGCGTTTATTTCGTCGGCAGGAGTTGATCGAGGAATGACTGGCATAGTTTGCCGAAAATCGCCGGATAATAAGACTAATGCTCCGCCAAAAAGTTGTTGCTTTTGGCGTAAATCCTGTATTGTTCTATTGAATGCTTCTAATGACTTTTTGTTAGCCATTGGGCACTCATCCCATAGATCTATTCCAGCTCCTCGCAAAACTTTTGCCATTGCTGAATTCCTCGATATGTTGCACGTTGGTGTTTCAACGACTTGGATGTTCAACGGTAATTTCAATGTGCTGAATGTGCTGTTCGACCGCCGTCAAGTAGAATAGCAGCGATGCCTGACGAAGCAATTGCCAGCGCAATTTTCTGCTGTGACCGTATAGTAGCAAGAATCAAAGAGATCAGAAACGTTTTCCCTGTACCACCGGGCGCATCCAGAAAGTAGAATCCACCTGCGTTATTGTCAACCGCTCGTATAATCTTATCATAAGAATTTTTCTGCTGAATATTCAATTTGGTAATGCTAGCTTGTATGAAAGCACGCAATTCATTGCAATCGTATTGTTGTTCACGTTGAAGCTCATGGTCAAGCATATCAATGGCTGAACGATTGGGCGCAGTTATGCCAAGTTGCGCTAATGCCTTATTCTCAATTGTAAGGCACAGATCTTCAACCAATATCAAAGCATCATTATACATTTGTAATGTATATAGCAAGTCTGCGTCCGATGCTCGATTACGCGCCAAAATTAATAAGTCCTCGGTCATGCAGTCGTTGTACTTATTCCACAGTTCTTGCGGATTTGACGGAAGGCTTGTAGATATTATTATGGCGAATAGTACGCGTATTTGTTTTGGATGAGATGTGAGTGATGCGTCATGAAGTGCGGTGTCCCAATGCATATCTTCTAACAAATGCAATCGCTGACATGCTTCACGATACGTCGCACACAACTGACCGTCAACAGTTTTCAAATCATCAAATGATCTTGGTCCGCGCACGTTGACTAATAGCAGACGAAAATAGAAACATTCGGCGTTGTTCGGATGGATGGTGTAAATGCGTCCTATGGCATCGGTTTTACGGACATTTGGAGAACCGTCAACACGCTCCCCTTGCTTTCGTCGTTGAAATGTTTTCGATGATGGATTCCAAGTGAAATTTTGTGGTATTTCGGAATATAGCAATGTTCTTGCAAATTCATCGTTTTCACACAACTCGTAAAAGGTAGTTAGTGTTGTCCCCGGTGGTCGTGCTGCGCTCTGTTGTACATTGTCTGCAGTGAAATAAACGCGTTGACCATTTTCGAGATGAACTGCCAAATGAAGACATTTGACAGGACTGCCAATCGTGCGGCAAAATTATTATTTCATTAGAATTTGTATAAGCGGGATGTATCATTTTTTTGCAAAACGTGCAATGATACACACATTAAATTTCTTATGTGCACCCTCCAAACAGACCCCAATCACCCCTGAAAATTTCATTGAAATCGGGCAAGCCGTCTAGGAGGAGTATACGAACAGGAAGTTTTGCCACATAATTTTATATATATAGATTTCGTACATCGTACATATAAAGTATCTGGGAAGAATAGGTACTTAGGTACCTAACCTATTGTTAGTACGCGCGTGCCGTGCGTCGCGCCGCTGTGACCAATTTTTCAATGACTGGAAAAATTCATACCATCGAGTGTCAACTCAACTCATGAGAGTTCGCCTACTCACAAATTATCTGTTCTGCATATGAAAGAACGAAGCGACGTGTTTAGAATTAGACGCAATTAGATGAAGAAATAAATTACTGGAAAAACATTCTGAAAAGAATGCGTAAAAGCACTTGCATCACGTGGTTTGCCTTTCAGAGGACACGACGAAAAATTTGGATCAATCCACAATGGAAATTATTTAATGTCATTAGAGCTTATCGCCGAGTTCGATCCGTTCTTAGCTAAACACGTTACACGTTATGGAAATCCAGGCTCAGGTTACGAACCGAAGGTCTTCAAACCATTTACCCAAACGTGCTGGTGGAAATCACACTACTAACTACAGGGGCTTCACTGTGTAAAGATTTGAAATCAAAATTGTCACTGGGAATTCAAGCTCATCGTGACCAAATGATGAATATATCTCGTAGCGAAAATATAGAGATCACAAACCACATTTCGAAACCTGGTAATGTTAAGAATAGTCTTATCCAAGGAAGCTATGCAAATGTGAAAAAGAAACATTAAGGTTTTTAGAAAAACCACTAATAGTGAAGTAGAAAAGCTTGCTGCGTCAACTGAAATCGGCTGTACGTAAGTTAAACAAGTAAGGAAAGGCTAAGTTTGGGTGCAACCGAACATTTTATACTCTCGCAATTTATTTGGAGATTTACCTATATTTTCGGTGAAAAATTACCCTTAGGCACTGAGTTCTTCATGTTTGATATCAGGGGCCTTCAAAAGTCATGGTCCGATTTTGACAATTTTTCCTCAAGTGATGTCACAGCTCAAATACAGTATTTGTGTAAAGTTTTATTTCGCTATGTTCCTTATGTATACTGTTCCTTATGTATACATTATAAAGTGAAAGAATCAGAAGGATTCAAAATAGAGTTATATGGGAAGTAGGCGTAGTTGTGAACCGATTTCTTCAATTTTCCACACGTGTCATGAGGGTGCCAAGAAAATATTATATACCGAATTTCATTCGAATCTGTCGAGTAGTTCCTGAGATACGGTTTTTGACCCATAAGTGGGCGATGCCACGCCCACTTTCCATTTTGTAAAAAAATCTCAGTGCAGCTTCCTTCTGCCATTTCTTATGTAAAATTTGGTGTTTCTGACGTTTTTCGTTAGTGAGTTAACGCACTTTTAGTCATTTTCAACCTAACCTTTGTATGGGAGGTGGGCGTGGTTATTATCCGATTTCTTTCATTTTTGGAATGTATAAGGAAACGGCTAAAAGAAACGACTGCAGAAAGTTTGGTTTATATAGCTTTATTGGTTTGCAAGATATATACAAAAAACCTATTTGGGGGCGGGGTCACACCCACTTTTCCAAAAAAATTACATTCAAATGTGCACCTCTCTAATGCGATTTTATGTTCCAAATTTTATTTTCATAACTTTATTGATGGCTTAGTTATAGCTCTTTATGTGTTTTTTGTTATCGCCATTTTGTGGGCGTGGCAGTGGTCCGATTCCGCCCATTTTCGAACTTAACCTTCTTATGGTGCCAAGGAATACGTGTTCCAAGTTTCATTAAGATATCTCAATTTTTACTCAAGTTACAGCTTACATTTGTTACGGCTTACTAGGGCTGTGTCATCCGCAAAAGTGGATGTCAATTCGTTATTAGCTATTGGAATGTATGCTGTAAATATTATGTACAGAGTAGGGCCTAATAAACTGCCCTGAGGTACAACAGCCCTTATTAATGCTCGTTCTTCTGATATGAAACCTGATAGTTTAACTGTAATAAATTTCCTATTTCTTAAATATGACTCCAATGTTTTATGCAATTTGTAAGGTAAAACGTTTTTGATTTTCCATAAAAGGCCTTCATGCTATACCTTATCGAACGCCTGAGCTACATCGAGAAAAATAGCTGAACAGTATTAAAATAAATACATCCCTGGGTTGGTGACACTGTATTTGGCGCTTTCAAAATTTCAAAAGAGAGAGAGCTTTCAACCTATACGGACGTGTATTTTATGCGCTCCGTGATTATTCTTTAAAACCTAAAATTAAAATAAAATTAGTAAAAAACAAAACAACTTAAACAGTGCATTAAGCCAAGCGTTAGTCAATAACGCCGAATTTGTTAGCAAAACAAAAAAATCACAAAAATAAAAGTGTACAAACAATAATAAATAATAAATAAGTGTCTAAGTGCGAGAAAATAAACAATAAACAATAACATGAGCGCTGCGCAGCCTCACCAACAAGGCCGTAGGCATTCTCTGAATGCCTACTTTAGCTTTGTCGAGCCTGCAAAACCAGCTCCTACCAACAAACAAGGCAAAGGCGAGAAGGATGAGACATCACAGCGATCAACGGAGCAGCACCCTAAGCAGAGCTTAGCAACAACAATAGTAGCAGAGAACGGCAGCCAACAACGGCCAGCAACAAACACGAACGCATCAACATATAAGCAGGTACCTGCAAGCGAGCAGACAGCGAAGAAAACGCAAGGTGAGAATGCACAAATCAAAAAAGGTCCATCTGTTCAGATTGGCATTGACCGCTACGTCAATATTAAAAGGAAATTAAGTCCTGTGAAGTCAGCGGTCAATCCTAAAAAATTTCAAGGCGGCACGCCAACCAAGAATAAACCTGACGTTTTAAATGGCAACAGATTTGCCGTACTAAGCAATGATTCTGATGATGATGCGAAGGGTACCACCACAGTCGCGTATGCCAAACCGCCCCCAATATATTTGCGCGAGCGTAGCTCAAATACTCTTGTTGCTAAATTAAGCGAAATTGTAGGTACAAAAAACTTTCATATAGTGCCTTTAAAAAAGGCAATATAGATGAAACGAAAATACAGACATACACTGAGAAAAGTTTTATGGATGTTGTAAAGTTTTTGTCGGATAAAAACAAAAATTATTATTCCTATCAGTTGAAGAGCTCAAAGGGCCTAGCTGTAGTAATTAAAGGTATAGAGTCATCTGTAGACTCTAGTGAAATCAAAGAAGCTCTAGAAGAATGTGGCTTTGAAGTTAAAACTGTCGTAAACATCTTTAACAGAAACAAAGTACCACAACCAATGTTTAGAATTGAATTGATGCCGAACTCTAACCAGCTTAAAAAGAACGAAGTGCATCCAATATATAATTTAAAATATTTGCTGCACCGTAGAGTAACCGTAGAAGAACCACACAAAAGAAACGGTCCGGTACAATGCACCAACTGCCAAGAGTATGGGCATACCAAATCTTATTGCACTCTACGCAGTGTTTGTGTGGTATGTGGAGATTTACATCCCACTTCAAAATGTATCCTCAAGAAAGAGGATTTAAACAAAAATGCAGCAACTGTGGAGGAAGTCACACTGCCAACTACAGGGGTTGTCCTGTTTATAAAGATTTGAAATCGAAGTTGTCACAGGGAATTCAAGCACGACGTAACCAAATGTTACATACTCCCCGTACTGACATTATAGATATCACAGACCATATTCCGAAATCTAGTAATATTAAAAATAATACTGTACAAGGGAGCTATGCCAATGTTGTAAAAGGCAACAATGTACAAATGCAACCACCGCAAAATCCTCCAAATAGTGGTATTGAAACTATGATCATAAATCTTACGCAATGTATGACACAATTTATGTCTACAATGCAAAACATGATCCAAGATTTAATAAAATCACAAAACCAAATGCTGCAAACTTTATTAAGTAAAAAATGAGCATACTAAACATTTGTATATGGAACGCTAACGGTGTTAACCAACATAAACTAGAGATTATTAGATTTCTGTCTGAAAAAATATAGATGTAATGTTAATATCAGAGACTCATCTGACAAACAAAAACAATTTTAAAATACCGGGATTTAGACTGTATGTTACAAATCACCCGGATGGAAAAGCACATGGCGGAACGGCAGTATTGGTTAGAAATCGGTTAAACCACTTTACTCTGGGTTCTCATGCTACAGCACAGTTACAAGCTACAACAATATCGTTAAAAAATCGGGGTTGTGATTTAAATCTATCGGCTATATACTGCCCACCTCGTTTTAAAATTACAGATAGCGAATTTAAAGACTTCTTTGGAACGCTAGGTCATAGATTTCTAGCAGGTGGAGATTATAATGCAAAACACATGTACTGGGGGTCACGTCTTAATAATCCGAAAGGACGCCAGTTGTACCAAACCATTATGAACCACAATAACCTTGATATAATATCTCCTGGTAAGCCTACATACTGGCCCAGTGATCGTAACAAAATACCAGATTTAATTGATTTCGCTGTAACCAAAAATATAGATAGATCACTTGTGACAGCTGATACATGTACAGACTTATCTTCAGATCATTCACCTGTACTAATAAAGTTGTGTGAAGAACCCATATTCGTTGAGCCAAAGGTGGGTCTAACATCTCACAAAACGAACTGGTTAAAATACAAAAAATATGTGAGTAGCCACATTAATATTGATGTAAAAATAGATACAGAAAGAGATATTGATGAAGGTATAAGAGAATTTAATGATGTAATATCAAATGCAGCTGTCATAGCAACACCAAACATAAGCAATAAACCGATTATCCGCAGAAAACTCACTAATAATGAAATAGAAAAGCTTGTAAATGAGAAAAGGCGAGCTAGACGTGAATGGCAGTTAAATCGCTCCCCTTCTACTCAGCTGCAACTAAAATATGCTGTACGAAAACTAAAAACAGCGCTTAAACGTGAGGAAGAATACCACACTCACAATTATATAAAGAAACTGTGTCCAAATTCAAACAAAGGAAATTCTCTTTGGAAAGCCCAAAAGTCAATGAAGCCTCCAGTCGACTCCAACTTGCCTATAAGAGGCTTGGGTGGAAACTGGGCACGAAGTGACGAGGATAAGGCAAATTGTTTCGCAAATCACCTAGAAAAGGTATTTCAACCTAATTGCCCAAAGAACAGCTTTAAGCTGCCAATCATCTCCAATAGCGCTAACGAGTCGTTTACTATCAAAGATGTCTCCTTTCCTCCATGAAAATAATGTAATACCAACGCACCAATTCGGTTTTCGTGCAAAACATGGCACTGTAGAACAAGTAAATAGAATTACTAACGAAATCAGAAGGGCGTTCGAGTATAGAGAGTACTGTTCTGCTATATTTCTAGATGTGGCTCAGGCGTTCGATAAAGTGTGGCATGACGGGCTTTTATATAAGATTAAAAAAAGCTTACCACTCGAAATGCATAAAACCTTGGAGTCTTATTTAAAAAATAGAAAGTTTACTGTCAAAGTAGGAGACTTTATATCTGAAGAACGACCAATAAGAGCTGGTGTACCTCAGGGCAGTGTTTTAGGGCCAACTCTATACATAATATATACAGCAGACCTTCCAACAGCTAGTAATATTTTGACATCAACTTTTGCGGATGACACAGCTTTAGTGAGCCGAAACAAATGCCCAATTATAGCATCAAAAGTATTAGGAGCGCATTTGATTTTTGTCGAAGAATGGCTAGCAAACTGGCGTATAAATGTAAACGAACAGAAGTGCAAGCATGTTACATTTTCTCTAAGACCAAAAACGTGTCCGGCAGTTAAAATGAACAATATTTTAGTACCCCAAGCGACTGAAGTAACATATCTTGGTATTCACTTGGATAGAAGGCTCACGTGGAGAAAACACATATCGAGCAAAATGACCTGCATGAAGATAAGAGCAGCACATTTAAATTGGCTTTTAAATAAAAATTCAAAACTTAGCCTAGACAACAAAGTTCTATTATACAACGCGGTCATAAAGCCGATTTGGATGTACGGCATCCAACTGTGGGGTACGACCTGTGCAACCAATATCGATATAATTCAGAGATTCCAATCAAAAATGCTTAGAACAATCACGTGCTCACCATGGTATATGCGTAATGAAAATATCCATAAAGATCTTGGTATTCTCATGGTAAAGAAAGAAGTAGAGAACAGCAGAAATAAATATTTGTCCAAACTCCGCGATCACCCAAACCCATTGGCTAATGCTTTATTACATTCTTGTAATCAATCACGTCTAAAAAGAAGAGATATGCCAGCACACTGAGGAGCAACGTTTCACCAAAACAACTCAATCAATTGGTTGAGCTTGTCTAGTTTTAATTAGAATTAAGATTTTATAACTTATTGTTAGGCTCCAAAGAGCAGATTCAATAAATAAAGAAGTATGAAAAAAAAAAAAAAAAAAAAAAATTTCAAAGATTTAATATTACTATTAAACAATTTGAATAATTTTCACTAAATAACCTTGAAAGAGTATGTTTGTCTGGTTCAAGATAGTTCTTGGCAAACTTTTCAAGCATTGGCAATGTCTTCCATAGATAGTCAACAATCTATTAGATATTGTATGGAAATTGATATAATTGAAAACGATTTCCGTCAGAGAAATTCATTTTCATATTTATATGGTTTTATGTATAATGAATATTTTAAAATGCACAATTGTTTGCTGTCTTTAACATTATTCGAGAAAGGGTAGATCTCTGAAGACGCCTATACTTTTACAAAATAAAAAGTGTAGGATTCGTCAAACTTAGTAAAAGCTCTTGTGCTTTTTATAAATTTCATAAAAAACTTATATTAGTATTAAATGACGATTTTGATTCTTGTTACCTTGGACCCGATGGTTTGAAATGCCTATTCAATAGGATCATGACATATTTTGTTTTAAAAATGTTTAATAAGGAGGCAACCACGTATCATTTCAAGCTTATAAAACTATTGTGTACTTCCAAGCTATGCAATTCAAAGTATTTTAAATATAATTGTTTGTAATAATTTAAGTAAAAACTAGCAAAAATGGATTTTACTCAATATATACAGCACTGCGTTTTTCCAAGATGGCGGCTATCTTACCACCGAGAATTCCCCACGAATAAGATTTTCTACTGTATGTACTGTGCTGCTCGCTGTGAAGTCAGCAAGCAACTGACCTGACATCGCGTCTATGGTGTAAAAATGATTGCAAGTAGAGAGAGAGAGAGAGCGCTCCGCGGGCAATGGGCTGCCTGTAGTGGCACTGCTCTATAGTGCCATGTTTAGTACGTAAGCCGAATTGGTGGGTTGGTATAATATTATTTTCGTTGAGGAAAGGAGACATTTTGATAGTAAAACTTTTTCGAATATTTTAGAAATACAGGGTAAGATACTTATTGGTCTGTAGGAAGACGGCTGTGTTAAGTCTTCCCAGGTTTACCTATCATAATGATCTGCGACTTTTTCCACGAAATTGGATAGTACGCGAAACTAAAAATTGCATTAAAGAGCAAGGAGAGCACTATTATAGCAATATTAGGTAACTCAATTAACATTTTTGGAGTAATATTATCATGTCCTGAAGCCTTTTTTGGATTTAGCTCTTTTATGATCCTACATAGTAATTTCATAAGTAGACGTCCTAATAGACATGGTCGACTCGTTAGCAGTATAGGGCAAAGTTGGCAAATTAAAAATTTTAATTGGGCAATTGAAATTGAAGTTGAAAAATCTTTATAGGTGATTTGCAAAGCAATGTGCCTTTTCTTCATCACTACGTGCCCAATTACCATTCAACTGTCTTATAGGCATGTTGGAATCGACTGGTGGCTTTAAAGATTTTTGGGCTTTCCAAAGCGAGTTTTGCTTGCTAGAATTTGGACACAGGTGCTTTATATAATTTTCAGTATTGTATTCTTCATCGCGTTTAAGTCCTTTTTTAACTTACGTACAGCCGATTTCAGTTGACGCAGAGTTGAAGGGGAATGACTTAACTGTCATTCACGCCTCGCTTGCCTTTTCTCATTTACAAGCTTTTCTACTTCATTATTAGTGATGTTTCTAAAAACCTTAATGTTTCTTTTAGGTGTTGTCAAGACAGCTGCATTAGTTATTACATCATTGAATTCTATTATGCTTCCATCAATATCTTTTCCTGTATTTATTTTTAAATCGATGTTAATGTGGCTACTGATATATTTTCCATATTTCAACCAGTTAGTTTTACAAGATGTTAGAGATACTTTTGGCTCAACTATCATGGGCTGTTCGCATGCCTTTATAAGTAGAGGAGAATGATCAGAAGATAAGTCAATACATGTATCTACTGTTTAAGCGGTCTATCTATATTTTTGACTAGAGCAAAATCTATTAAGTCTGGTATTTTTTTCTATCACTGGGTCAGTATGTCGGCTTACCAGGAGATATTATATGAAGGTTATTGTGCTTATTTAGAATAGTGTAGTACAGCTGTCGTCCTTTCGGATTAATAAGACGTGAGCCCCAGTACATGTGTTTTGCATTGTAATCTCCACCTGTTAGAAATCTTTGACATAGCGTTCCAAAAAAGTTTTTAAATTCGCAGTCCGTAATTTTAAAACGAGGTGGACAGTATATAGCCGTCAGATTGAGATCAGAAACTCGATTTTTCAATGATATTGTTGTAGCTTGTAACAGCACTGTAGCATGCGATTCTAAAGCATGGTGGTTTAGCCGATTTCTAACCGATACTGCTGTTCCACCGTGCGCCTTTCCATCTGGATGATTTGTAACATGAAGTCTACATCTCGCTATAAAGAAATTGTTTTTATTTGTTAAATGAGTTTCTGATAGCAGCATAACATTTATGCTTTTTTCATTCAGAAATCGTTAACTCCAGTTTGTGTTGGTTTACACCGTTTGCATTCCATGTACAAATAGTTAGTATACTCATTTTTTAGATAAAAAGGTTTGTAACATTTGGTTTTGAGATTTGATCAAATCTGGGAGCATGTTTTGCATGGTAGGCATGAATTGTGTCATACATTGAGTAAGATTTAGAATCATATTTTCAATACCTCCATTTGGTGGATTTTGCGACTGTTGCATTTGCACAGCGTTGCCTTTTACCACATTTGCATAGCTTCCCTGGACAAGGATATTCTTAGAATTACCAGGATTCGAACTCTGGTCTGTAATTTCGACATTTTCGTTACGAGGGACATTCATCATTTGGTTACGCCGAGCTTGCATTCCCAGTAACAATTTTGATTTCAAGTCTTTATTTAAGTTATCACGAGAAACACAGTTGGGTTTACAATTACCCAAAACTGTTGCGAGTGGCCTGACACAGCAGATTCCACGCAACAAGTAGCGGTCGGTAAACAAAATATTCAAATTACAAAAGTTGCGAGTGCAATAAATGAACCAAGATACTATCAGCTACTACTATCAACTATGTAAAACCATGAAGCAGCCAGGAGCTAAAATTATCCACCAAGATGCCAATACCATCCAAAACCAAACGGGAAGCAGCAAGGACTTAAGACGGTCAACGGAAACTATCAACCAGCATTTAGCCAAACATTAATTTTTTTATTTGTAAAATTGTGGTTGAAAGTTGGCTTTTGAAATTTATTTTGTGGACTTAAAATTTAATATTTTAATTGAAGTGAATAAAATCTCTAGTGGATTTAAAATTTAATATTTTAATTGAATTAAATAAATCTCTAGTGGATTTAAAATTTAATATTTTAATTGCATTAAACAAATCTCTAGTGGATTTAAAATTTAATATTTTAATTGAATTAAAAAAATCTCTAGTGGATTTAAAATTTAATATTTTTATTGAATTAAATAAATCTCTAGTGGATTTAAAATTTAATATTTTAATTGAATTAAACAAATCTTTAGTGGATTTAAAATTTAATATTTTAATTGAAGTAGATTAGATTAGATTATATTGTGAGGATTGCAGCGCGACCTAAGGTCTTTTGTGCCCTCTCCAGTTATCACAGCACCCCCTCCAACCCCGTCACGTTAAGAAATCTTAACAGTGTTGCAGGGCTGATGCATGCGATACTTCCTCTTTGGGGATAAAGAGCCCCAATTGCCTGTCCCCTTTCCATCGCGATCGCCGAGCAGTCAAGGAGTAGGTGCTCTGGTGTCTCCGCCTCAGAATCACAAAATCGGCAAAGATCCGACGAGTGGATTCCCATTTTGTGTAGATGACACCGTAGTCTGCAGTGGCCGGTATATAGTGCCACAATTGTCTCAGTTTGTTCCTGGGAAGCGCCATTAACTGTTTGAATCTTTTCAGATTGTATCCTCCCAGTTTGGAGTGACGAAGTCCCTGCATGTGCAACCAACAGCGATTCCTGCTTGTGCCTCCTCCTCTTTCAGGCGGGTTGTAAGAACATGCCGACCAACCGTAATAAAGGGCTTTGGCCCGATTGGGCTGATGGCCGCGGCCTTCCTAGCTAGTTGGTCCGCGAATTCGTTTCCCTATATTCCTTTATGCCCTGGAACCCAAGCTAGGGTTATGCTGTTATTTCTGCAAATCCTGTTCAAGGTATCTATGCAGTCCATGACCAGCCCCGAGTCTACCTCGAAGGATGATAGTGCCTGAAGAGCTGCTTGGCTATCGCTGATAATGGCTATGTGTTCCTTATGATAGCCCCTGTCCAATATTACCTCTGCACACTTGGTAATGGCATAGACTTCAGCTTGGAAGATGCTGGGGAAATGGCCCATGGATAAAGACAGCTTAAGGCGTGGCCCCGTTATCCCGGCGCCTATACCAACTGCTGTCTTTGATCCGTCTGTGTACCATTGTTGTGTGCTTCTACTTATGAGTTCCTTGAGAGTTGAGTCCTCCCATTCCCTTTTGTTGGACATGACTGTTTTGAAACTTCTCACAAGATGAAACCTTTTGATGATATCGTCCCTCGGGAGGAGAGTCATTGGAAGCTTCCTACCGATGATATCCAATTGCCGGGCGCTTAACATCCTGCTGTTTCCTAAACCTGGCCTTGTTAGGGCCAGTAAGGTCTTATTCAGTATGTGGGGGCTACAACCCCAGGTTTTGCCTGCTAGGCGTTTGCACACCATTAGTGCCTTGGTGGCCTTCGCAATCACGGAGTCCACATGCTTCTTCCACCTCAGTTTCGTATCTAATAATACTCCAAGATATTTTATTTCCTCTACTCTGACTACCGCTTCGCCATTGAGCGTAATGGAACCCAGGGCTGGGAGCGATCTTCCTCTTGTGAAGGGGATAATGGCTGTTTTTGATGGATTGATGTTGAGTCCAACATTAATACACCATTTTCTCGCTAGGGTTAGTCCTCTTTGGACGATGTCTCCAAGAGTGCTTTCGAATTTGCCTCTGGCGATGATTACGATGTCATCCGCATATCCCTGACATCGTATTCCTTTTTCTGTTAGCACCTCTAATAGCTCGTCCACGACTAGACTCCATAGAAGCGGTGAGATAACCCCACCTTGGGGACAGCCCTTTGTCGTTCCTAGACGTATACTGAGTGAGCCTATCTGCGTTTCTGCGATTATTGTACTAAGAACTGCACTAACCCATCTTACGATCGACGGATCGATCCGCCTCCTGTTTAGGGCTCTAGTGACACTTGCGTGGGAGGTGTTATCAAACGCACCCTCTATGTCTAGAAAGGCACACAGGACCACCTCAACGGTCGCAAATGCATCCTCAACCTCCGATACCAAGCTGTACAGAGCCGTGTCAGTTGATCTACCAACTCTGTAGGCGTGTTGGCTCGGGTGTAACGGGTAAAGCTCTAATGCCACAGTCCTGATGTAGTTATCCACAATTTTTTCCATGCCTTTCAGAAGAAAGGAGGTAAGACTGATTGGCCTGTATGATTTCGCCAAGGAGTAGTCCCTCCTACCAACTTTCGGTATGAAGACTACCTGTGCGATTCTACATTTTTCCGGGATGTAGGCATGTGCTAGACTATCTCTCATCAGCCTGACTAGGTGATTGAGGATATGTTCCTGACCATGCTGGAGCAGCGCTGGGGAATCTACTCCTGGTGATTTGTACTTCTTAAAAGTTCCTATGGCCCATCTTACTGAGTCGGTGGTAAAGACTTCCTTAGCCACCTTCCAGTCCAGTGGACCAGGCTTATGATCCTCCGTCCGGACTAGCTGTTCCGTAGGGATCGCACCTAGGAAGTGCGTCTCCAGCAGACATTTCGCCCTTTCCTCCAGACTTGTTGTGAACGTGCCATCAGGCTTCCTGATTGCTAACTTCGTCTCGATGGCTCCTTTGGCAAGGGCTTTGTGGAGCCTGGCTGCCGCAGGAGTTGAGGAGACGTTTTCACAAAATTTCACTTTCTTGGGTTCCGTACCTCTGTACGATTCCCAACAACTAACCCCACCTTGAATTTAATAATTCTATGGTCGGACAAAGAGGGTTCTGTGGAGACTCTCCACTGAGTGATCAGACCATTTGCAAGGTGGTTACTGAGGGTAACATCTAGTACCTCTTCCCTAGCCCTAGTGACGAATGTTGGTTGGCAGCCAACATTACTAATTTCTAGGTTATTACTTAGTATAAACTCCAATAGTGACTCACCTCTGTTATTGCAGTCACTGCTTCCCACTCCCAATGATGAGCGTTTGCATAGCTCTATGCAGGTTCACTTGGGCTATTGTCATGTGGGATCCGTCTATAGAACCGGCTCCTCCAGGAGTGGTTCCTTCTCCTCGCAGGTTTTGTCAACCTGCATGGCCTCAGGGGCAAGTCCTTCCAAGAGCTCTTGGGTGGTTGGTAGGGCGGATTGCTCCCCCCTGTCGGACTGCTCTTCCGTGTTGGTCTCGAGTCGTCCACTCGGTCAGAGGACAAAACGGGCGGAGTAGCCTCGGCAACCGGTTTGTGCTTGACGGTAGACTTAAGACCGGAAGACAAAACGGGCGGAGTACTCGCCTCGGCAACCGTTTTTGTCCTATCGTCCTTAGACTCCGTACCCTTCTTAAGCCAGGGTCTTATCGTAACCGTGCTGTACCTAAAGTACAGCCGATATCCTTGTTGGCGGATTTTCGCATAGGACTCATCATCGATGCCGATATTAAGCCTGAGCCCCGCCTCCTCATCGGTACTACTGATAACTCTCCAAGCTGAGAGGTTCAGACCTTCGTTCTGCGCTTTCAGCAGACCAAAGACATAGTCTGTGGTCTTACCAGCACATCTCGGAAGGAACACAGTCATGTTATACGTGCTCGGTATGTCGTCACCTCGCCTGGTGCATAGTACCGGTCTTCCATCCTGCTAGGCGCGGAGCAGTCTCCGCCTGCAGTCAATCAGCAGTAGCCCTGATCGGAAAAAGATGCCCGAGAAAGTTAAAGGATGTTTCCACCCTTTAAGCCCTTCATCCATGATGACCTCTTGCAGGGTGGTCAGCATTTCTGCTTCCATGGCCTCAGCCGGATAGTTGGATGGAAGAACCGCCATCCTGAAGCTTTTAAGGGCATCAGAGTAGCGGCCGCCATCACCAACTTGGGCACCGCCTGCCTTGTGTGTCTGTCCACTCCTCGATCCAGTAGGAGGGAGTTTTGAGTGCACCTTGTACCTTTTGTTGTCCGGCTCATTTGGTGTAATGTGCCCGCTTCTCCGCTTTTCAGCGGGCGCGGGAACCTGATGGGTGGTAGACCTATCGGTGTGGGACTTCCCACTGTCCGAGACAACGCCCCTGTCTCGCTCCAGAGTGAGAGCCCTGGATTCACTGGGCGATTTGCCTTTGCTTTTACTGCACTTTACGCTGGCCCCACTCATTCCAGCTCTCATTGGGTCATCATAGCCGCTTGGGCAACCGTCAGCCGGGATTTGAATTGGTTTGGACCTTCTCCGATTTCTCGTATTTTTCCGGCTATTACTAGGCGGCGTAGTTTGTCGTGATACCTCTTCTGCCCTCTTACTAGTAGAGGGAGCCTCATCATCGTTCCTGGCATGTTCCTCGAAGAGATCTCTCTCCTCAGAGGTTAGTCGTGCCAAGAATTGTCGACGTTTGACACCAGCCGCTCCTGGTGTGCGAGTACCTTCACCCTTAGCTGCCTCCTTAGGCGTTGCTACAGGGTTGATCGGTTCTTGTTTTTGGTTTTTATCTTGTCCTTTAACGTTGCCAGTGTCGTAGCCTTTAGGGGTATTGTCCTTTTTGTTAGTTGTGTTTTTGTTGTTGTTCTTGTTCATCTTTGTCGTACGACCGGTAGCTCGGGTAGCCAAGCATCGCGGTCTAAAATTCTGAATGGGAACTTACGGTCCACCGCGCCAGCGCCCCATTGCGCGGTAAGGCCACAGTACTACGGTAATACTACAGCCGAATTTACCTCCCGGCTGCAAATCATCCAATGGGCACGATACGCATAACACCCTGGATTGGGAGGTGGTAGCTCTTGGTCACCGGACACCGCTCCACCTAGGCGGGGCGAATGTCCGGCTAAGCCTCTGCACCAACGACAAGGTGACTACCATCGCAAGAGGAATTGAAGTGCATAGCACCTCTAATGGACAGGTGGAAAGATTCCATAGCACCTTAGCAGAAATTGCTAGGTGTCTAAAATTGGAGAAAGGAATTGAGGACATACGGATTTAATTTTACTTGCAACAATCGAATACAATAAGAGCGCTGTAACCCAGAAACCCTAAGACATTTTTCAGTCGAGGGTAGGTGAAACTGAAGCCAGAAGCGAAAGTAGAAAAGGCTCAGGAGGAAACATTAAAAACTCATAACAAAAATAGAGTAGCAAGAAAATTTGCAGTAGGGGAAATAGTTCATTTTAAGTCAAATATGCGTTCAGGGAACAAACTGACTTCCCTATACGTAGAAGGTATAGTTCAGGAAGACCTGGGGTCTACTGTAAGAATTAATGGTAGAATAGTTCATAAGGACAATCTTCGGTAGCTAAATAAGATTTATTTCTATCTTCTGTAGATTTCTTATCTTTTCGATTTTTATGACCCTGACCTTGACAAAAGGGAAAGTTGTAGACTACACACATTCAGAATACTTACCGATTACGGATGGCGACGTGGTTTTATGGGACTCGTACTGGACAATATTGTACTTTAAATTTCTCTAGCTCAACTAGAGTTACTGAACTCAATTATTTTTGATAATAATGAGATAAATTCTATATTGAATAATGAGTCCTAAACTATAACAGATTTACTTTTAGTTTATAAGTTTAAAGTCTATCATAATGACCACTTTTTAATTTCTTAGTTAAGTACCCTAGACCTAAGTTTATTTGTAAAAGGAAAATTATTTTACCAGGAGCGCATAATAACCAATTGCTATCACTACGAAACAGCGCTGTGGCAGTCTGTGGAAAAAACATCTATTCCTTAGACGACTGTGCAGGAACTGTCATGAGATTTTGCAGAAAATCTAACATCTCGTCTTGCGATCAACAATTAGTAACTAGCACTAAAGCTCATTGTAAAACAACAATTGGTGAACTAGATCCCGTACAGGAGATTGATGACGACATGGTTGTGATAAACGATCGTGCAGCTTTGCATTGAAAAGGGATACTTACTTAGTAACGTTTTCAAACAAAGCTAGCGTGAATGAAACAGGGTTTGTAAATCGAAATGCTATTCAGATAAAAGTAGCAGAAATTCCTTAGGCCACTCAAATAAATATAACTGGACATGATAATATAATGAGTCTACCTTCCCTGCGACATCGTGCACTAGAAAACCGTCAGCTGATGGAGCAACTAAATGATGATTACAAGACAGGATTGACAGCAACATCAGTCATCCTAATCATACTGGCTATCATCGGCGTTTTGCTTATCCTAGTTACTTTCTCTAGAAAGCAGAAGAGACAAGCTGCAATTGTAAGAGTAATTGAAAACATCACCCAAGTGCGAACCAGAAGGTCCGAGGATGTCGCTCACTTAGGAGAGGAACAGTTATCACGCGAAACACAGTTGGGTTTAGAATTAGCCAAAACTGTTGCGAGTGGCCTGACACAGCAGATTCCACGCAACAAGTAGCGGTCGGTAAACAAAATATTCAAATTACAAAAGTTGCGAGTGCAATAAATCAGCACTTCTGCATTCTCACGTCAGCAGTTGTAATTTGATTTGCACTACCAGCAGCAGCGTTTGCTAGCTTGCAGGGTAGGCTAAGTAATTATAATTTTGCATTTCTTCAATCTGAATTATTCAGATTTCCCACCAGTGCAGGCGAGCTGCAAAATAAATATAAATGTAAAAATAAAAAGAACCTATTCGGAAATTCGGAAAAGTCGGAAAGTGACAAGTGGCAACAGATAATTCAGGAGGGTTCTCTGTAAGGCGTTGCGCAAGTGAAAATACTCGCAAACGGAAAAAAGATACTTTGTAAATGCGACATTCGAATCGTTAATTTCATTCAAAGCATTTGGTTTCCCCTTCGCAATTAAAGTACTCTGTATTGCGTTTACTAGTTTCAAACTCGTGCGTTTTACGAATTTTTCGTTCGATATCAAACTGGCAAACGCAATGAACAAAACATGTATATTAATAAGGTATATTTGTAGTTTAATTTACTAAAATAATGTTTTTCACAGAGCATATTCCAAAAATAAGAAACGTAAAATGGAAAACAGAAAATATGAATTGACCATTGGAGCTAAAAGGCGATAGTTCTTTTAATGTACTTACTGTAAATAACCCTTATTTATATTAGTGGTTTAGAAGAATTACACGTACTTACAAATAAAGACATACATGAGCAAGAAGAGATTAAGCCATATATAATGGACAACAATATTTAAGAACTATAAACTAATCATATTGTTTCGTATTTGCTTGAAAGTTTGGCTTCATTCGCATATTCCAATAAATACTTTAAAACACAATACAATTTGAATTATGTACATATGTAACATATGATTGTTTATATTGTACACTTTTTATGCTCTCGAAACATGTTGTACAGATAGATACAGATTTACAGAGTACCGATTTCCCATTCGCAACGCATTTCTATTCGTTTGGAAGTGTGTGGCATAAACTGTCTGGCAACGCGTCAACTGTGAAGCTCGTATTTTTTCTCGGCTCCTAAATTTTTGTGAAATTTTATCTTAAATATTAAATTTTATTAAATATAATTTATTTGTGCTAAGTGAAAACAAAAGCTAGGTATTTTGTGCTATTTTGCTTATGTGTTGTACTTATATTTTAGTACTATTTTAATTATTTTTCTTAAATTCTTGTTCCGAGTCATTTCAATTATTTATTGTTGTTATAAAGACTTCTTTTATACTTTTCATATTGATTTTGTTGTTTTTCGTTTCTTGCTCACAACTGTTCGCGTTTTAAGTGTTTCAGTGCATCTCAAACTGCTCACTATATTGGTTGTGATCTTTGGTCATCCATTATTGGCGAATTACATTTATTTTATTATTGTTTTTATTTTTTTTTTTTGTTTTGCTTTTACGTAATTTTTTTTTTTTTTACTATTTTTGATTTTCATTCTACTTAAACTTTTCGTAATGACTTGTAATTTTCCAAACTGCAATATTAAAAGCGATTCAGATCGCTTTGTTTCATGTTGGCTTTGTGCCCATCATAAATGTGCTGGATTGACAGAGAGGATCTTAGATTCTATTCTCGATAATAAGGGTTTGCGTTGGTCTTGCTTAAAATGTAGACCAACAGAAATCGAATTATTTAAAGTTTTTAAACAGGCGCGCAATAATTTTAAGGAAATCGGTCGCGAACTTGAAACCCTTACTGAAAAATTTAGGCGTTATGAACTGACGTTTCAATCATTTAAATCAGCGTTGTCCACGGCCTATGCGCACAATAGCGCACGGACAAGCCAGACACCTCACACCAACATGTCGCGACAAGTGTCTGTGAAAGCACGACTGTGCTACTGTATTCAACTTCGTAGGCAAGCAAAGCAGAATTTTGCGATCAGTTGACGCTAGAAAACAGAACGCGCTAAAATGTTCCAACAAATTTGGGAAATATGTTATTTTTTTATTGAGGACAATGAAAAGCATGCAAAATGCTTAATTTGTTATAAAAAAATAAAGCGTTGTAGCAAACATGATATAAAAAGACATTATGAACGTTGTCACAAAAATCTTGTAAATATCGAGGGAGACGCCCGAAAAAGCCTTCTTGATAATTACAAAAGAAAATTTTATTTACAATTAAATTCTCAGCTATACTATCAAATAATCACATTTCTGATCTCATTAGAATTAAATAATATAATAAAGAAATAAATATAGATAATTTAGTTGACCGTAATTTTTAAAAAGTACGTTTACTTATTTGTACGCACTGTTCCGTATTCGTGTTGTCTGCTCGTAGCTTTCCGAATGTACGCTAATAACCAACACAAGCATAACGTGCATACAGTCACGTTGGACAACACTGATTTAAATGTCTAAATGATCAAGACGACAATACTAAACCCTCATCAAAACGTAAACGTCCGTCTGATGAAGAACCTGCCACTTTGTCAGTAAAGAATATGTCACCTGTAAAATAGACCTAATAAATCTCTCATCTCCTTGCCCTCAAGGAGAGAAGCCAACGTCATCAAAAACGCATAATCCTCCGAAAATAATTACTGATAACCTTAAGCGGAAAACAACTCAGGATCCGCCTCCTATTAACTCTGAATTTGTGGCAAAAAATTTGGTCGTAATACCACAAAAAAAAAATCAGTTTACGTTTCGAGATTTGCTTCGGATATTGCTGTCGAAGATATTAAGTTTTACATCTCGTCGAAATTAAAAACGAAAGATATTGATATCAGAAAATTTAACTTTAAATATGAAAGGAATATATCATCTTTTAAGATCGATGTATCCGCTGATAATTTTCAATTGCTACTTGATACATCATTTTGCCCACCCGGTCCTTTCGTGCGCGAATTCGAGCATAAGCAACAAAAGCCAACTGTAATTGCTCAAATTCCTAAAAAAGCCGCGGAATCAAAAAACTAATTATTAATAATTCATTACAAATTTATTATCAAAATGTTAGGACATAATTGAATTTAAATGCATACGAATTTGCATTAATAGTGGTTATACTTACTTAACGTTATCTTATATACCTCCTCAATCTGACTTATCTGTATATATGCAGCATGCTTCTTTAATAAAAAATGTTTTTTTCATTTGCTAATAATACTGATTCAATGATTGTTCTGTGCGATTTTAATCTACCGTATGTATCATGGAAATCCATTGATGATTACATTATACCAGTTTGCACTCGTTTAAACTTTAATGAGTTTTTGGAAGAAATGTCTGAATTGGGTCTTAACCAAAGTAATTTGATTCCAAACAAATTCGGTAAATTCTTAGATTTGGTCTATGTTGATAATACTTCAATATTTTCTGTTGTCCGATCTGATCCTTTAGTTTTGCCTGAGGACTTTTATCATCCTGCTTTGGAAATTAATATCGAAATCAAATCCGATCTTGTTTAAAATAAAGAGGACCATTGTTTTAGTTTCAACATTGCGAAAGCTAACTTTAAAAAGATTAATCTGGAACTCTCTAAATTGACTTGGCCCGATTATAGTGGTAATATTGAATTTAATGTTTCACATTTTAATAAAACTATTTTTAATTTATTTGAAAGGTTTGTTCCGAAATGTTTTGTTACCCAAAGTAAAAACTCAAATTTGTGGTTTTCGAAAGAGCTATGTAAACTAAGAAATAGAAATAGAATTTAAACTTTATAAAAAAACTGGAATGCTTGGTGACTATTTAAAACATTCTAAGTTACGCCGAGAGTTTGCGGTAGTTAACAAAAAATGTTATAAAAACTACATAAATAAAGTTAAAAATAATATTATTCGCAATCCAAAATCTTTTTATGGTTTCGTTAACTCCAAACGCAGGATTTCCAATTTTCCGTCCGCGATGAAATATAATTCAACCATGTCATGTGACAATTATACTATTTCTAATATGTTTGCTGAATTCTTTAAGTCTAATTATTGTTCTAACTCCCCTACGAATGTGCCATATCAACATGTGTCTTGTCCGAGTACCGTTATTAATGCACCAATCATTTCTGAATTAGATGTCTTAAACCATCTAGATACATTAAAAAGTTCGTTTAAATATGGCCCCGATATGATTCCCTCATGCTTCCTTAAAAATTGTGCAAAATGTATTTATCTACCTTTAACCAAGCTTCTCAACTCATCTCTTAAACAAGGTATTTTTCCGTCATTGTGGAAAAACTCTTTTATAATACCTTTGCATAAAAGCGGTGTTAGATCATCCGTTGAGAACTATAGGGGGATAGCAAAAATGTCTGCTATACCCAAACTTTTTGAAGCTATTATCACTGACCAAATTACATTCTCGATTTCTCCATTGATTTCATTTTCTCAGCATGGATTCTATAAAGGGAAATCTACAGCAACAAACTTGCTTGAATTCGTAAGCCATGGGTTTTAGAGACAATAAGAATACCGATGTTATTTATACAGACTTTAGTAAAGCATTCGATAGAGTAAACCATTCTATTCTATTGCAAAAATTGGATTATCTTGGTTTTCAACCAAGACTTCTTAATTGGGTATCTTCATATCTTAATAATAGAAAACAACAAGTTATATTTAATAACACTTTATCCGATTCAATTATGGTCCCTTCAGGCGTTCCACAAGGTAGTCATCTCGGCCCGATTCTGTTCTTGTTGTTCATCAATGATATACCTTCTGTAATTAAGTTTTCAGAAATTTTATTATATGCGGATGATGTAAAACTTTTTAAATCATATACTTCTCATAACGAAAGGACTGAGTTGCAATCGGATTTAAATAATTTAGTTACTTGGTGTCACAAAAATGATATGCCACTGAATCTTAAAAAATGTAAAACGATGTGCTTTTCCCGTAGAACTGTTGATTTAGTGATCGGTATATTACTAAAACTCTTTTTACAACATTGGTAAGACCTATATTGGAGTATGGTTCTGTGGTATGGAATCCTAGCTACAATACCCATTCTGATAAGTTAGAGTCCGTTCAAAAACAATTTTTACTTTTTGCTTTAGGTCACTTACACTGGGATTCAAGATTGAATCTTCCTCCGTATACTAGTCGTTTAAAACTTATAAATCTACCTACACTCACTAGTCGTAGGGAAATGCTAGGTATAATACTTCTAGTAAAACTTCTGAATGGTTCTGTTTGCAGCTCTTTCCTTTTGTCTGATATCAAGTTTAATGTCCCATTTCGTTCATCTAGGCAGCTTAGACCATTACTTTTAAAATCTTCGAGAACAAATTTTGAGTTAAACGAACCATTCCGCCAAATATGTTATGATTTTAATTCTCATTCCAGCACATTTGACCTGTCTGATTCGATCTTTAGCATTAAAAAAACTATTTTGTCTTCGCTTAATAAGTGACATTAAACATTTTTTAACCTTTTGTTTTTGTAAATTTTAAATCTTAGCTGTTGAAATTTTTCTTTCTGTAGCTGAGGAGTTTGAAATCTCGACATAAAAAAAAATCTGGAAATGTCATGGTTTAGCATACGTGGAGTGTTAACGAGTTGGAAAACCA
Source organism: Zeugodacus tau (assembly GCA_031772095.1). Taxonomy (NCBI): domain Eukaryota; kingdom Metazoa; phylum Arthropoda; class Insecta; order Diptera; family Tephritidae; genus Zeugodacus; species Zeugodacus tau. The sequence continues at coordinate 19,687,828 of CM062650.1, read as the reverse complement.
TTGCCTCTGTACATTTACGCACGCTGCGTTCAGATTTGTGTTTGATTATGAGTGGCAAACTATTTACTGAAATACATATGCCAGCGCCAAATCGTCGAATCAGAAATGTACTGAATCATAAATTGGAATGTGAGCGTGCATAAGGCAGAATAAGTTTGGAACAACAAGTACAAAGAAGTGTTCCATTATTCAAAGAGCAGCAAAAGAGTGCTTATGTTGAATTGATGGTGTCAATGATGGAAACAGTGGACTATTTTTTCTTGATGCGCCCAGCGGAACTGGAACCTGATATCATAGATTTTGGCATCAACAATTGGCGTTGGCCCTCGCATCTACTGGAATTGCTGCAACGCTACTAGAATTTGGAAGAATGACACATTCGGCACTAAAGCTTCCTTTAAACATGCAAATCAATGAATAATCTCTTTGTAACATTTCAAAGCAATCAGTTATAGCAAAAGAGTTGAAGAATTGTAAATTGATATTATGAGATGAGGCAAATCTCTAAAAGAACTTGGAATAATAATCGTTGCTTTGATGATGTAATGATACTATTAGCAGGCTATTTTTGACAAACACATACTGTTTTTTCAAAATCAGCAGCAGCGGATGAATTGAACGCATGTCCCAAGTCATCGTATTTGTGGCGACACGTGAAACCCAAAATCCGGTTCAAAGTAAAATTCCGGTAGATTTGTGTTCATACAAATCGATCGAAAATGAAATGTTGATAATGAAGACGAACCGTGAATTATCCAGTGGAATTTCAAAATTCTTTGGATTTGCCTGGCATGCCACCGCATCCTTTGCATCTCAAAGTTTGATCTGTCATTATTATTCTTCATGTGCCGAAACGGTGTAATTGAACCCGACTGATTGTGACGCAGCTAAAATGCTTGATTCCACGAATTACTTTAAGTTCCAACGATTTGCCATTTCCGTTCAAACGTCTCACTGCATTAGCGATGACAATCAACAGGTTACAAAGACAGCGCTGGAAGTGTGTGGCATAAATCTGGAAATGTCATGTTTTGCACACGGAGAGCTATACGTGAAGTGCTAACGAGTTGGAAAATCATTGTCTCTGTACATTCACGCACCGGAACAGAAAAAAAATGTTGTTTATTAAGCTGTGTTACATTGAAACAAATGTAGAAAAACGCAAATAAATGATTTTCAATCCAATATATAAAAAGCAATGCCATTTTTATACTATCGCAACAAAAGTTGCGAATAGAGTGTTATAGTTTTGTTCACATAACGGTTGTTTGTAAGTCATAAAATTAAACGAGTTAGATATAGGGTTATATATATCAGGGTGATAGACCGTCCGTCCGTCCGTGCAACGGATAACTTGAGTAAAAATTGAGATATCTTAATGAAAACACATGTTCCTTGGGACCGTGAGAGGGTTTCTTTCGAAAATGGGGCTAAATCGAACCACTGCCACGCCCACAAAATGGCGAAAACCGAAAACACATAAAGTGTCATAACTAAGCCATAAATAAAGCTATAAAAGAAAAATTTGGAATAAAGGATCGCACTAGGAAGGGGCATATTTGGATGTAATTTTTTTGGGGAAGTGGGCGTGGCCCCGCCCCCAAATCGGTTATTTGTATATATCTCGCAAACCAATGAAGCTATATAAACCAAACTTCCTGCAGTCGGTTCTCTTACGTACCCCATCACACATCATGAAAATAATTGAAATCGGATAATAACCACGCCCAACTCTCATACAAAGGCTAGGTTGAAAATTACTAAAAGTGGGTTATCTCACTAACGAAAAACGTCAGAAACATCATTTTACAGAAGAAATTGCAGAAGGAAGCTGCACTCAGATTTTTTTACAAAATGGAAAATGGGCGTGGCATCGTCCACTTATGGGTCAAAAACCATATCTCAGGAACTACTCGACCGATTGGAATGAAATTCGGTATATAAAATTTTCTTGACACCCTGATGACACGTGTGGAAAATGGATGAAATCGGTTCACAACCACGACAACTTCCCATGGAACTCAATTTTGAACTCCATCTTATTCCTTCACTTTATAATATATACATAAGGAATCAGTGAAGATCTGTGATCTCTGATCTGTAGCATCACTTGTGAAAAAATTGTCGAAATCGGACTATAACTTTTCAAAGCCCCGAGTATTCACCGAAAATTTCTGTAAATCTCTCAGGTATCATAATTTATTTCAGAGGAAATATTTTTTCTTCTAATAGTGTGTCTCTGTACCCGAAATGGTTAAAATCGGGTCATAACTTCCCCTAGCTCCCATATACCTAATTATAGGATTTTCAAATTGAGTCAAATTGTGTGTTATCTTAATAAAAATATATCAATGAATTGCGAGAGTATAAAATGTTCGGTTGCACCCGAACTTATCCTTTCCTTACTTGTTCGTTGTAATTTTATAACTTAAGAATGGGCTCACCGATCCAAACCAAATGTTTTTGCTTTGTTCGGACTATTTAGTAGATGGTTTATGTGAAGTTTGCACAAAATCTGTGGAGCATTTCTTCACTTATCTATGTATATATATAACAAGTAAGGAAGTGCTAAGTTTGGGTGTAACGGAACATTTTATGCTATTCATAAAATTGCATTTATTTATAACCCTAATATTAGGTATATGGGAGCTAGGTTAAGTTATGACCCGATTTCACGCATTTTTGGCATGGCCATTTCATTATTTTCGGTAAATAAAGATTAGAAGCACTGAGGTCCTTAAGTTCGATATATGGGGCCTTGAAAACTTATGGTATGGTGATTCGATTTTGGCGATTTTTAGAAGAGCGATGCACACTATAAATGCTTTATTTATGCAAAGTTCTGTTGCGATATGTTCACTAGTATATATAATATATATATATATACAAATGTACGCATATATCATTAAATTGAATTGAATTATTCTATAACGTATGTAAAATAGTTAATACTTTAACACTAATTTCACAGTAATTGCTCTTGGGCTAGATGTGAACTTTCAGAGAATGCTCAAATATTCCATGCTCCGAATCTGGCCTTATTTTTCATGCTAAAGCTCGTTATTTTGATTAGTGTTTGTTTTACCGAACTTTTTTATTGTGGCTTCGTTGATAAGTTTGGTTTAAGATTGACCGATTATCAGTCTATCTATCCGATTCTGGTTTTGTTTATATACAAATGATAAGGTTATACCCCCTTTACTCGGTCGCCAGGACCTCGTTTGCTAACCACTATATGTATATTCGCTTTTCTATTCCACATCCCCCGGAGTCTTTTGCTCCCCCGCAGAGCCATAGAATATTATACAATATTCCATAACTCGAACTTCTATAACTCGAAGATCTCCATAACTTGAACTTTTGAATTGGCAATAGCGTTTAGAAATCAAATTATACTTATGTATTGCATATGTAACAAAGGCATCGGATCGGCATCGTCAAGAGCCGAACAATATCAAAAATCACGAACCAAAATTACAGAATACATGATTTAACAAATGCGAAGTAAATAAATAAAGTGTATATTAATCTATAATTTACAGATTTATGTTTTAATGAAAAATCTAAAGATCGAAGTCCGTCTAACTTTTTTCCAAGCTGTAATCGTATGCAATATATGGAAAACAATTTCGACAAAGTTACCTTCATTATCTTAATTTATTTTATGCAAAAAAGGAAAAATAAACATCTTAATATAAGAAGTTCTGAATAACGCGGGCCATCACCATGTTCACAATTTAATTCAATAGTAAAATATCTTCGATTGCAACAAATTCACTTTCACAACTATCCATATCCAGATATTTTATTTGCAAGGAACATCGAAAGCATTTGGCTTCTTAACAATTTTTCAAGAAAAGAGGTTTTTATTTTAGACACAGAATACGAAATGATTGATAAATTTCAATTTTTTATAAATTAGAAATATATTAGACTTTTGAGACACTTATCGAATGTATCCCGCTTAAGTGCCTCGAGGTACTTACAAAGCTTTTTCTCAAAGAGGAAATTTGCAAACAATTTTGTTTTTGTGGCTAAATATTACAGGCATTTTAGCGGGAAAGGCACTTAAGTGGAGGCTCTTAAGCGGGGAATTTTATATGTAAATTTAGAGAAAAAATAACGATGTTGCAAAATATAAGCGGGGATCACTGCAAATATAGATATAACGCGATTGTATGAATTTACGAGTATAATAAAATTACTTTTAAAATATAATCTAATTAAAGACGAAATTCAACACTTATTGATTCGACATAGAATATCACTGATGCACAAAATGTTATTATAGTTTACAAACAAGCAAGATTTTCTCCATGTTTGCTAATTAAAACTCGGGATCAACGGCCGCAACCGGAATCGATTCGAAGAAGGTCGTTGAACAGGTTTGGCCCTTACATGCGATTTACATTATTTTGTATTATAGATAACTTTATCTATGGTTTAATATGTATATCGGCTGTAATAAATGAATGACCACCTGACCTACTAGAATATTTATTTGTTTTCTTTTATTTAAATATGACCTTTATCAAAAAATAAAAAAAAAAATCAGATTAAATTTGAAAGGCCGCTTCACTAAAATGATTTCAGCACAAAATACAGCACTAAAAATTATCGAAATCGGACCATAATTTGTCATGGCCCCAGATAACGAATATGAGTAGCTCAGTGTTAAACCCTTTTACGGGTTCGGCAAATAATGAATATGGAATGGTAAGGAAGAGTTAATCCTTATTTATATCATATGAAAAAGTATGACGAAACGCAAAATCTTTAACTACCACTTCAAACACGTTTTTTGAATCCCTTATACTTTGTTTAATATTCTAATAGCTTGAAATATAATGGAGGACAACATCAAGTCTTCCTTGCATAGGTTGAAAAGTGTGAGTTTTTGAAATATATATTTCTGTTTTACCTTATGTTTGATTAATTATACAGTATTATATATTTGCAACAAATTATATAAATAAAATAAATTCTTATTATGTAAGGATTTTAAGATATCAAGATTTTTTTGCATAATATTTCTAGATTTTAGAAAACAGTATTTTGTTCCTCTGTTCAAAAATTCTCGATACAGTTACATTTGTCAAACTCTCGAATTTCAAAATTAAGGCATATAGCAATGCTATGAAAGTATGATATTCGATTCTCTTTGACGGGTTACATTGTCGCTTTCTGAAAAGTGATGTTAAGAGAAAAATCATATATGTACATACATATGTACTCGTACATATATACTGAAATACATAAATACGATTTCAAATTGTTCTGAAGACATAAATGATTTTTTAATGAGAAAAAACTAAAGCATTTGTGTAAAACCTATTTCGATCTTTTGTGAATACGGTAGTTAATTGATTTTACCTTTTTTGTGGTTTGTACATAAATTAATTAGAATACAGAAATTGTTAACAATACTGATAGTTTAAATTATAATTTATTAGTTTCAATACATCGAAGAGAGTACATTTTCAGTCGAAACTTCACTGCAGACCGGACCTAGCTAATATTAATCACGGCACGAGTTCACAAACTTAGTATCAGATCTAGTTTATTATATTAGTACTAGAACTAGTCTCTTTCCACTCAACATTTGCCTTATAACACACGTTTTAAAAGTAAATTATCTATATGTAGAAGAGCATAGTTATGTACATACATATTTATTTTGCCGTTGTATCTGTGGTTATAAAAGTAGAATAACAACATATTTTAAATTAATTTTTATTTGTGTATTGGTACATTTCACGTTATTTCGCATATGTAAATATATGCGTATGAATGTGTATCACTAGACAGTGGTTAAAGTCGAGTTTATACTTAATATTTCAAAAAGTTGACTAACACTTAGATCAGTGAATAAATACTGCAGCGTAGAAAGATAAACATATAAATATACATATGTGTGTATTTATGAATTTATTTATGAACATGTTTGATTTATTACAGAATCAAGAAAAGTAAAATAACAAAATCTCGTGGCACTAACCATTTCATAAGTTCAAATTCAAAAAATAGTGTTTATATGTATGCATATTGGAAATGCAGTATTTGTTCATATATATGAATTAAGATAGATTAATAATGGGTTGTCAGAAATTAACTATAACAAATATTCATCTTAGTAGTCTTTTCTTTATACAACATATGTAAGTTTTGAATTATATATATATATAATAAGTTTCGATTTATCCATAAGTTAGCGGTTCAAGATACATATATAACTATATTACAAAATGTTTAAATTACAAATCATAAAATTCTTAAATCTATAATTAAAAAGCTTACTGCTCATTAACATTTTAAGCGAAATTTTTATATGTATGCCTCTACACATAATATAAGTTACGTATGTATATTACAAGGGTTAAATTAAATAAAGTAAATTTTTTAGTCTAATATAATGGCACATCTTCTTGAATTGTGTGTCAAAAATTTTGTGTATAAGTTGTTTCAATAAATCAGGTTTTGTCTCGCTCTTTTTGTTATTATATTGTATATTTAATAAAGACAGTATATAAGGAAACTAGAAGATTTTTTAAAGCATTAAATAAAAAGAACTTGACGAATAACAACTTAACGCTGTGAAAATGATGAAACTCGTAAGTCTACTTTTTGGCAGAATACAACGGGCATTTTTGAGTGTGTATTTCTTATGAAAATTTGTGTATTTAAGTTAAAAGTGAAATAAAAAAGCAGAATATGTGAAAAATTTGAAATTAACTGTAATGAAAATATCGATGTTTCCAAATACAAATTTTGTATCTTAAAAAGTTCTATGTTATAAAGTTACAATTCATTTTGTATAATCTGCAGGTTCTTTTATTATGTTTTATTGTGTGTACGGCTGCGGATTTAAAACATTCTTCAGATCGAAATTCAGAATTATTTAAATACAACCCAAGTGATGTTTACACATTACCCGAAGATATTGACGATGAAAAGCCTGCAGTTATATTCCAAGGAAATGTTATGAGAGCAAAGGTGGAGAAACTACAAAATTTTAACGGAAATAAAAAATTTAAATTAGAGTGAGTATTTAAAATTTTTTACGAAAACTAAAAATAATTTGCGTAATAAACTCTATTACGCTCACAGATTTTAAAATATACATATACATTTAACGGCACATGTTTTATATTATAGATAATAACTTTTTACTTAAAAATACGCTCTTTAAGAGAGAGCAAAAACAATTATATCGTAGAATCATAATCAGTATTGATTTTTAATATTCTGGTAGAATATTCGTATAGCACGCAATCCGTGTCACATGTTTTGCAGAGCTGGTGCTTATGCATGCTTACCATGCTAGACATTTACTTTCAATTTTAGAGTTACTTTATTTTATCTATTTTTTATGACATGCTTAAGAGAGTATCTCATTATCTTAAATTCAATGTGGATAAAGGATTAATACCTGCAAGTCCATTTGTATAAGTAAGTGAAAGTGATTGTGTATTCATGTATATAATTCAAACCATTAGCTACATGCATGTTATATGTATAATTTAAATTTTTTTCTTGAACTCAATTTAACCTTTTAGATATTATGATACTAATATTTTCAATTCTGCGAATTTTGCTATATTAAATTAAGCTAATATCTAGGCGACGACTCTTACCGATGTTCAGTGAACGTCTTTATGCTTGATGTTGTTTTCCAAAGGGTGTTAACAATTTGTTTTTTTTTTCGTATAACAAAAACTCTCATTGTGTTCGTTAGAATTGTCTGACGATATTTCTTTTACACATTTGTTGAGGGGTGACAGTTTATTCATACGAAAAGATTTAAAAATACAAATGCATACGGATTACCTTTCCCGTTTGGTAGGTTATGCTCATACAATGTCTGAATTAGCCGAATCGTATATATGTATATACCCAGTAGGAAAATATATGATGGCGGCTTATGGGTGACACGAACTTATGAAAAGAGTTAAATACAGACGTGCAACTAAACGAAAGAACAATGTGTAGCTGTTCCTTTCTTTCATACAAATTTACTTTTACAGCTTCGCATACATTTTGTGAACGTATTCAAAGTTTCTCTTTTTTCTTCATACAGTTCTTAATTTAATTAATTGCTTGATCTCTGATAAACATACATATATTTGTGAAATGGGAATGTAGTTGAGTTGTATGTAGGCGCAAAAAATCACGTATATATGTATAAAAAACGAATACTAAAGAATAAACAACTATAATACATACATACAAATTATAATATATATATATATGTATCCATTTTCCTCTAGGCAGCTTAATTTATTCACTTTAAAAGTTGAATTACTATTTGTAAGTTATATTTGAATACAACTAAATTCAATGTGTTACTTTTGTTTTTACTAAAAGTTTAGAATTTTCTACATTACGGTCTATACAGAGATGTTTGTGTTGGTTTGGTTTGTTTCTGTAATTTTTTCCCTTCATAGACGGAAATGTAATCTTGCTATAAACTAATGTGTGTTTTAAGATAAATCTACATAGTTGTTTTCTTTATTGTTCACAATAATCGATGCGTAACTAATTTAAACTAAATACAGCTAACATTTGTCTAATCAGCATATTTTGGTAATAATTATGAATTTTATAACATATTGTATATCGAATGTATTTTATATATTTGAGCAGTTATTTTAGCAAATTGGTATAGGATTAGTGTTAGATTTCCCGTAGTCGTTATTCAGAATTGTTGGTTAAGGTTAACAAGTATTGTGTACGAGTATTAGCGATTATTACAATTATAATAATGTTGGTATCTAAAATTCAGCAATGACCGGTCATTAATTGCTGACAACATCACTAAAAGATCGGTGCATATCTTCGTAAAATTGTAAAAGTAAGTCTGATATCAATGAGGGATTTCTTATGCCATATAACTCAGCAAGAACTAGGTTTGTCTATTATGAATTGCTCGTTTTTTAAATATCCCGATCCCACACATTTAATTATTACAGACTATATACATTTTGTTTTTAGGTAATATACAATTTATTTTTTATTTTTTTAGTTTAAAGACTCAAAATGGTATTGAGGTGACTAGTGTTGGTAAATTAAAAGATGACAAAACATTTGTTGTGAGCGGTTCATATTCTTTTACTGGAGCAGATGGTAAGCGTTACAAAACCCGCTATACTGCTGATGAGTTTGGATATCACCCTATTACGGAGTTGGATTTGGATATTCCAGAGTGAGTTTAATATGCTAATTTAAATAAAGAAATTAGTAGTTTTTATAATTTTTTAAAAGCTATATATATATATACATATAATATATATGAATATTTAAAGTAATAACAGCCAGAATCAATTATGACGATTAATAAAAATCTATATCCATCTATAAAAAAAAAATTTACCACGTATTTTGACTTCTCTCAATTTTTTTAAATAAAGAAAAAATCCTCTTGCATACATCAGAAAAAAACCCCTTAAATTTAATCTCCCAATATAGGAGCAACCAGTAATAATGGTGTGCAAATCTAGCTCCCTAAATTAAATAGAGTTCTTGAAGAAAGGGCCCAAAGATTATGGAAGCAAGCGACAATTAACAATATCTGTCCTAAGGTCTTATTACCAATGCAATTATCGGTATTGGCATAACCTAATGTGTAGGGCGATTGCGCCAATATTTTATGCATTTAATAAAAATAAATAAAATATCAACATTAAAAGATTTCAATTTCTTTTCTTCTGAATTAAACTCGAACTAAAAAAATGGGATTGAATTTTATAAATAATTTTATAATTTGATATGCATATGGATTTGAATGGATGCATTAAATAAACTCAATGCCAATTTTTCTAAAATCCTAGGACTTGAGTTAGACAAAGAAAAATATTAAATTTAAAAGTGCTATAGAAAGGTTTGTAACGGACAAGTATTGAATGATATCTTTCCATTCAAAAACGGTAAATAAATATATTCTAGAGTATTGTATCTGTATATTTTTAGTTTTTCTTCTAAAAGACAGAGCACCTTTATTTTACAGAGTGCTATAGTAGTCTTCTTAAATAAATGAAAAAATAATTTGAATTTTAATTTTAGGAGTATAAAAATTATTAATACAGATACCAAAAACTCAGTGTTATTACCGAAATACCTTGTTTGAGATATCCAATTTAGTCATATACACACATGTTGTTCGTATATAACAGTAAAATTAAGTAGACCAATTCCAATCAAATTTGGTATAACATAATTTCGTGACATCCTGTTACGGATAAAAAACTGGAAAATCGGTTCATAACCACAATTTTGTATTCCATTTAAATTATTCACTTTACAATAAATATTGAAATTCATGTGAATTCTTACATTGTAGAAGAATTAATTTAGTCACGAATATAATTTTGTACACTGCGTACAGTAGATTTATATTTTATCAAGATAGTCACAAAATACCACAACAGGTTTTACTTGATAAATTATCAATATTTTGTTAATTTGTCAAGTGAACGGAATAGAGAGTGTTAATATTATTATATTATGTTATATTATTATTTTTTTATCTTTAAAGCCTGGTAATTATACAAATTCAATTTTTTTAGTCCCCAACCAATAGCTGCCGCATCAATAAATCTGAACAAGTTCGATAGCTCTAATTTGTTAGGTGGACTTAAAAACAGATTTCAGTTCCTGAATCAAAATCTCAACTTGGATCTTAGCGGAAGTGCACAAAGCAGCGATGACTACAGATATTCTGCAACGAATAATGATGGTTATAGTTATGAGGCCCCGATGTAAGTTTAGAGGTTTTGCAATGAAATTAAATTCTAATACGCAAATTTCTCATCTTAGACAACAATTTGAATCGGCGCCTTCAATACCATCACGTGAATACTTACCTGTGAAGTAATGATTTGTAAAGGAAAGCAAGAAAAACATATAATAAACTAAATTATTAGCATACGACATACATACATGTAATTAAATCTATATTTTCTGTCTGTTTAAGTAGTAATCATTACTTTACCCATCTATTAGTAAAAATTTTGATTGAAATAAACAGTTTTGTTATGAATACAATAAATCCTATAATCAGATATTAATTAGATATCATACATAAATTATAAAAAAAAATATTTTTTTTTATGGTACATTTCAATTAACCCGATTTCACCCATTTTTGGAACAGAGACAGAGAACAGAGGCCCTTGAAAAGTTATAGTCCGATTTTGGCAATTTTTAGATTATTGATATTTGTGAACAGTATTAATATTTGAGATCTTCACTGGTCTTTAATTTATATTTTGTTAAAAGAACGAGTCAGATGAACTTGAATGGAAATGCCCGGATCATCGTTCGCTTTCAATTCGTCATGTCCTAGAAAATGTTGATTAGCATCGTCGAGATCGTGTCTGAGTGCAATGATGGTTCATTGTCATAATGGACCGAGTTCTGAAGAAATGCTGGCTTCAGATTCTCAATTGTTACCGAGGGTACATACAGCAAACTTGAAGATTTCGTCGATGGAGAAGTATATGTACGACACTTTCCTTATGTGCGAATGGATTGGTGTCTCAACGATCTCTTGTTTCTTATTTGTCACTAATGTAGGGTTTTGACAATTTCGTTGGCTAACTTGCCATCTTCGAATGCATTAACTTTGCCATGCAGAGTACCTATCTCACATTTTTCCGAGGTGATCTATATCTCCATCATATTGAATCGTGATACGTTTACTATACGATTCTTGCAGCACCAAAACTTTATAAGAACCTTTAAACTATTTCATATTGTATCATTGCCAGTGTAAGTAAGTCGCAGTAAAAGACGTTGACACCCTGTGTTTCTCCTTCATTTTGCAGATTTTTAAATTCTTTCTTGACAATTGGATAGACTTTGACTCCTCATTTATTGTTCTAGTAGCGGTTTACCCTTTTTCACGTAAGCGACCGTTAGGAATGTGCTCTTTACGATTCAGCCAAATCTACTGAATGAATGTCCCAATCAGCATGACGCTTAAGAACAACAATGTACCACTGAGGCCAACACAGCATCCTATAATAATAACCGTTTGGTAGTAGGCACTGTAATTATATGATTTAAAAAAGATATAAACGACTAGGGCTGTCTGCCTCCAAGAGACATATTATTTCTGCACAACCATGTTTTCACAACCAACGCTCCGAAATTTGAACTCGGAAAATGTTCAACTTTCATACGCTAACACAGCAACCTTCACATTCTTAAGAATAGCAACCAACATTATGTTACTTACTATTTTGTGTGTTTTATTTAAGCTCGTTTACACGCTACAACATAAATTATTTTGTGACATATAATATTTATTAATTTATTAATAATATAGTATTTATCAAATATTTAAAGTCATTTTCAAAAATAAGAGGTAATGAGGTAGGCAGTGGATCAAGTACACAACATTTGCAAAGAAATAAATTGTACTCTATTAAAAAAATCTCAATTGGAATAAAGCTCCACTGCGAGCAAAAATCAGACTATGAAGCGGCCTATTATTTTATGCAAAAAAAATTTGAATACTTTTCATATGCCAATAAAAATGACAAGCCGTACAAAGCACTCCTCCTTGGTCTCGATGTCATGGACCTCACAGTACTGTAAAACGATCTCATTACTAGTGGACTACAATGCCTGGATGTCACGCTAGTTAAGAGAAAGAGGCCCAATAACTCCATATTTATTTTATATGTGGTATATTTTACCAACAAATCTATAACTCTGAATATTCTCAGAAAAAATCACGCTGTTATAAATTACGTGAGAGTAAAATGGGAACACCAGAAACGATATAGAAATCAACTTACACAATGCTACAACTGCTAAATGTTTGGCCACGGATCCAGCCGCTGTGCAGTAAAGGCATACTGTTCAATATGTGCGGGAAACCACAAAACTACTGATTGTAAAGAAGAATCAGCAATAAAATGTGCCAACTGTAACGGGCCTCATAAGTCTAACTTCTACGAATGCCCGAGCAGATTATCTTATCTAAATTTAAGATCTCACGCAAAGACTGCCATCAATGCTCCTCGCTTCAGTGATATAAATTCGTTTCCAAATTCACTTAATCAAGTTAAGGCGCCAGCAAACCAAACTTGGGTAAATCCACAACAACTAAATCCATCTAATAGCAGTGAAGAACTGTTCAGTATTGAGGAAATTAAGTCCCTTACTTTCGAGTTAATTACAAATCTAAGAAATTGCAAATCAAAAGCAGATCAGTTTGAAATTATAACTTCATTAGCTTGTAAATTTCTTAAATAATGTTAAGCCACTTATTAATTGTCACGTGGAATGGCAGAGGTGTTCGAAGTAGAAAAGATGAGCTTTTTAACTTCATCATTAATAACAAGTAAAGAAGGGCTAAGTTCGGGTGTAACCGAACATTTTATACTCTCGCAATTTATTTATTTAACTTAATTAATATTATATAATACACAATTTGACCCACATATTCGTCATATATATTGTATAAAGTCCATTGAAAGTTGGAAACCATAATATTAGACTAGAAGCACCGAGGTCCTCGTGTTCGATATATGGGGCCTTAAAAACCTATGGTCCGATTTCGGCGATTTTTAGAATGGGGCTGCCACACTATAAACATAGTATTTGTGCAAAGTTCTGCACCGATATCTTCACTAGTGCTTACTTTATATATTGTTAAGTAAACGATCCAGATCGTCTTCAAAGTTCTGGTATATAGGAAGTAGGCGTGGTTGTGAAGCGATTTAGCCAATTTTCACAACATATTATTGGGAGGTAAGAAAACTATTACAAACCAAGTTTCATTGAAATCGGTCGAGTAGTTCCTGAGATATGGTTTTTGACCCATAAGTGGGCGACGCCACGCCCATTTTCCATTTTGTAAAAAAATCTGAGTGTAGCTTCCATCTGCCATTTCTTATGTGAAATTTAGTGTTTCTGACGTTTTTCGTTAGTGAGTTAACCCACTTTTAGTAATTTTCAACCTAACCTTTGTATGGGAGGTGGGCGTGGTTATTATCCGATTTCAACTATTTTCATGGAGTGTGGTGGGGTACGTAAGAGAATCGACTACAGAAAGTTTGGTTTATATAGCTTCATTGGTTTGCGAGTTATATACAAAAAACCTATTTGGGGGCGGGGTCACGCCCACTTTTCAAAAAAAATTACATCCAAATGTGCCCCTCCCTAATGAGATCCTATGTTTCAAATTTTATTTTCATAACTTTATTTATGGCTTAGTTATGACACTGTATAGGTTTTCGGTTTTCGCCATTTTGTGGGCGTGGCAGTGGACCGATTTTGCCCATTTTTGAAAGCAACCTCCTCAGGGTGCCAAGGAATGTGTGTTCCAAGTTTCATTAAGATATCTTAATTTTTACTCAAGTTATCGCTTGCACGGACAGACGGACGGACAGACATCCGGATTTCAAACCCACTCGTCATCCATATCTTACTCTTTTATTTCTTGGTGACACAAACAACCGTTAGGTGAACAAAACTATAATACTCTGTGCAACAGGTTGCGAGAGTATAAAAACGTCGATATCTGATTTCTAACCGAAACATGGCTAAATGATAAAATTTCTATTAAAAATAATGCATATTATATCTACAGAAACGACAGGACTTCTAGTAATCGCCATTCTCTGCTACCCATTTCCAACACCAAAGTTATAGAAACCATAGGCATTAATCTACTTAGCCCTACAGGGAATCCTGTCTCAATCCACAGCTGTTATTTTCCTGGAGGTCGCTCAAGGCCTGAAGTTAAACGAAATTTTGAAATCGACCTAAGAATGCTCACTGAAGGTAAAGTAAATTACTTATTAGGAGGGGATTTCAACTGTCGCCATAGCTCATGGGGTTGTCACCGTGCGAACATCTGGGGTAACATTCTGTATGACCATTCTTTATCAAGAGATTTAAGTATATTATATTCGATAGAACATTCCTACGTGCCTGCTAATAGTCGCAGCAACACTTCTAACCTAGATCTTTTTGTAACGAATAATCCTCAAGCGTTTTCCAACACTACAACAATAAACGACTTAGGATCCGACCATTTACCTGTGCAGACTCTTTTTTACACAAATTTCAGTTCAGTCAAAATGCTCAAATATGTATTTAAAAATGCTAACTGGGCAAAGTTTGCTAAAATTGTTAGCTTTCAACTGACTGACATAGATGATTTTGCAGCGCAAAATACAGACGATATTGATAAGTTAATATTTAACTTTAACGAAGCAATTTGTGTTGCCAAAGAGGGTAGCATTCCCAAAAAAAATGTCTACAGCCACAGTAAACCTCTTCCCCAAAATATTACAGCGCTAACAAAACGTAGGAACCGGCACCGGCGGAACTGGCTAAGATACCGTAATAAGGTCGATCACGTTCTTGTTAGATGGCTGAGCCAAGTCATTATGAGTAAGATGTTTATTTTCAGAAATGAAAATTGGAACAATCTTTTAGCGACGCTGGAAGATAATTCTTCCCCATTTTGGAAATTATCTAAAGTAATTAGGAAGAAACACCCCAGCATTCCAACATTAAGGCACAATTCTAGTTGTTATTCCACGCCGGAACAAAAAGCGAACATTTCAGCAGATACATTTATAATGAATGATAATCACTCTAGCAATCATAGCGATCAGGCAACCATATCAGCAGTTATGAACTTTATATGCGATTTAGACTCACAAACAACAATTTCCGACTAGTCATACTTTACAAATGTCCCTGAGATTTCCTCAATTATTAAACATCTTAAAAGCAGAAAATCGCCAGGTCTTGATGACATAGAAAATATATGTCTTAAGGCTCTTCCTAGAATTGGATTAAAGTATCTCACAAAAAATATAAACGAATGTCTCCGCTTTTGCTATTTTCCAACCAGGTGGAAACTGTCGAAAGTTATACCGATATTAAAACCCAACAAACCGGCAGAATGCCCAGCGTCCTACCGCCCAATTAGTCTGTTATCGTCAGTATGCAAGATCCTTGAAAAAGTCGTTAAAGAAAAATTGTCTAGTTTCATGGAAGATAATGAAGTGCTTCCACCAGTACAGTTCGGTTTTCGACGTGAACATAATACTATGCACCCATTGCTTAGAATTAAAAGAATAGTCAAAACAAATTTTACCAATTCAAAGTCCACAGGTATGATTATTTTAGATATCAAAGCTGCATTCGACTCTGTTTGGCACAACGGGCTCCTTTATAAAATGAAGCTCTTGAATTTTCTTCTTGTTCTTATTAAAATTATACAGAGTTTTCTTACGAACCGATCATTTATAGTCCATCTAGGTAAGACACAGTCTCACAAAATTGACATATATTCCGGTTGTCCCCAAGGCTCGTGCCTGTCTCCACTATTGTATAACATTTTTACTTCCGATTTTCCGTCGCTAAAAAGTTGCACAGCTTCCATTTTCGCGGATGACAATTCTCTGCTCGGGTTCACTTCAAGAGGACTTTAGAACCCTCGCTTCTTATTTCAACAAATGGAAAATTCTTGTTAATACTGAGAAAACTCAAGCCATTTTCTTTACAAGGTAGCGTAAAAGCATTTTTCTCCCAGCAAGCCACATTACACTCAATTCTATTGACGTCAACTGGGAAAAGAGTGTGAAATATTTAGGACTGATACTAGACCCTAGACTTACCTTTAAAGACCACGTACTTTATATTGCGAAGAAAATTAACATGTTAGTTCGGACGTTATATCCATTTATAAACCGGAAATCAGAACTTAGCATAGCTAACAAAATGTATCTGTTCAGGTGTATTTTCCAGGCGGTAGTTTTTTATGGGGCACCAGTGTGGGCAGACATCGCAGACTCCCACGTCCATAAACTTCAAGTGACTTTAAATAAAATACTAAAAATGATTTTTAATCTTCCATGGCATTTTTCTACTTTTTCTAGATTAGCCCGACTACATGAGAGGTTTAACGATCGTTGTGAATTTTCAACGTACTCACATATTAATGAGTTAATAATATGACCACTACCAAATGATATCTTAGTTATTAGTTATAAGTTAGAAGTAAGTAAATTAAGCCATTATTATTCAAGGGTTTTTCTGTACATTTTTCCCTACTAAAAATAAAGTTATTAATAATCACATTTCATATCCCCAAAGTAAATTATTTTCTAAGCAGAAAAGGTAATATCGCCTGAACTCTTAACATTTATTATTATTGTATGTGATTGGCGTTGCAACCGTTTAGCCGGTTATAGCCGAATCGACGATAGTGCGCCATCTCTCTCTCTCCTTCGCAGTTCGGCGCCAGTTGGAGATCCCAAGTGTAACCAGGTCGCTCTCCACCTGGTCCCTCCAACGGAGTGGAGGCCTTCCCCTTCCTCGGCTTCCTCCGGCGGGTACTGCATCGAACACTTTCAGGGCTGGAGTGTTTTCGTCCATTCGGACAACATGACCTAGCCAGCGTAGCCGCTGTCTTTTTATTCGCTGAACTATGTCAATGTCGTCGTATAACTCGTACAGCTCATCGTTCCATCGTCTGCGGTATTCGCCGTTGCCAATGTTCTTAGGACCATAAATCTTGCGCAAAATTTTCCTCTCGAAAACTCCTAGTGTCGTCTCATCTGATGTTGACATCGTCCAAGCTTCTGCACCGTAGAGCAGGACGAGAATGATAAGCGACTTGTAGAGCTTGATTTTGGTTCGTCGAGAGAGGACTTTACTGTTCAATTGCCTACTCAGTCCAAAGTAGCACCTGTTGGCAAGAGTTATTCTGCGCTGGATTTCGAGGCTGACATTGTTCGTGTTGTTGATGCTGGTTCCCAGGTATACGAAATTATCTACGATCTCGAAGTTATGACTGTCAACAGTGACGTGGGAGCCAAGACGCGAATGCGCCGACTGTTTGTTTGATGACAGGAGATATTTCGTCTTGTCCTCATTCACCTCCAGACCCATTCGCTTCGCCTCCTTATCCATGCGGGAAAAAGCAGAACAAACGGCGCGGTTGTTGCTTCCGATGATATCAATATCATCGGCGTACGCCAGGAGCTGTACACTCTTGTAGAAGATGGTACCCTCTCTGTTTAGCTCTGCAGCTCTTATAATTTTTTCCAGCATCAGGTTAAAGAAGTCGCACGATAGTGAGTCACCTTGTCTGAAACCTCGTTTGGTATCGAACGTCTCGGAGAGGTCCTTCCCAATCATGACGGAGCTTTTGGTGTTGCTCAACGTCAACTTACACAGTCGTATTAGTTTTGCGGGGATACCAAATTCAGACATCGCGGCATAAAGGCAGCTCCTTTTCGTGCTGTCGAAAGCTGCTTTAAAATCGACAAAAAGGTGGTGTGTGTCGATCCTCTTTTCACGGGTCTTCTCCAAGATTTGGCGCATGGTGAATATCTGGTCGGATGTTGATTTTCCAGGTCTAAAGCCACACTGATAAGGTCCAATCAGTTTGTTGACGGTGGGCTTTAGTCTTTCACACAGTACGCTCGATAGAACCTTGTATGCGATATTTAGGAGGTTGATCCCACGGTAATTGGCGAGATTGTGGGATCTCCCTTTTTATGGATTGGGCAGAGCACACTGAGATTCCAATCGTCAGGCATGCTTTCTTCCGACCATATTTTGCAAAGAAGCTGATGCATGCACCTTATCAGTTCTTCGCCGCCGTATTTGAATAGTTCTGCCGGTAATCCATCGGCCCCCGCTGCTTTGTTGTTCTTCAAGCGTGTAATTGCTATTCGAATTTCTTCATGGTCGGGTAATGGAACATCTGTTCCATCGTCATCGATTGGGGGATCGGGTACGCCATCTCCTGGTGTTGTACTCTCACTGCCATTCAGCAGGTCGGAGAAGTGTTCCCTCCATAATCCCAGTATGCCCTGGACATCGGTTACCAGATTACCACCTTGGTCTCTACATGAGGATGCTCCGGTCTTGAAACCTTCGTTAAGTCGCTTCATTTTTTCATAAAATTTTCGAGCATTCCCTCTGTCTGCCAGCTTCTCGTACTCACGCAATTCAGGCTCTTTCTTTTTTTGTCTGCAGATGCGTCTCGCTTCCCTCTTCAGCTCTCGGTATCTATCCCATCCCGCACGTGTTGTGGTCGTTTGCAACGTTGCGAGGTAGGCAGTCTGTTTTCTCTCCGCTGCGAGACGGCACTCCTCATCGTACCAGCTTGTTTTTTGTCGTTGCCGAAAACCAATTGTTTCGGCTGCAGCGGTACGCAGTGAGTTTGAGATGCCGTTCCACAGTTCCCTTATACCGAGATGCTGATGAGTGCTCTCAGAGAGCAGGAGTGCAAGTCGAGTAGAGTATTTCGTGGCTGTCTGTTGCGATTGCAGCTTTTCGACGTCGAACCTTCCTTGTGTTTGTTGACGGGCGTTCTTTGCTGCACAGAGGCGGGTGCGTATCTTCGCTGCGACCAGATAATGGTCCGAGTCTATATTTGGTCCTCGGAGCGTACGCACGTCTAAAACACAGGAGACATGTCTTCCGTCTATCACAACGTGATCGATTTGGTTCCGCGTGTTTCGATCAGGAGACAGCCAAGTAGCTTTATGTATTTTCTTATGCTGGAATCTGGTACTACAGACGACCATATTTCGGGCCCCAGCGAAGTCGATCAGCTTCAGGCCGTTTGGCGATGTTTCGTCATGGAGGCTGAATTTTCCGACTGTTGTGCCAAAGACACCTTCTTTACCCACCCTGGCGTTAAAATTGCCAAGCACGACTTTTACATCGTGGCGGGGGCAGCGCTCATAGGTGCGTTCTAGGCGCTCATAGAAAGCATCTTTGGTCACATCGTCCTTCTCTTCCGTTGGGGCGTGGGCGCAAATCAGCGATATGTTGAAGAACCTCGCTTTGATGCGGATTGTGGCAAGACGTTCATCCACCGGGGTGAATGCCAGGACTCTGCGACGGAGTCTCTCTCCCACCACAAATCCAACACCAAATTTGCGCTCCTTTATATGGCCGCTGTAGTAGATGTCACAAGGACCCACCTTCTTCCGTCCTTGTCCCGTCCATCGCACTTCTTGGATGGCGGTGATGTCAGCCTTGAGTCGTATGAGGACATCAACCAGCTGGGCAGAGGCACCTTCCCAATTAAGGGTCCGGACATTCCAGGTGCATGCCCTTATATCATTATCCTTAAAACGTTTGCAGGGGTCGTCAACAAAAGGGGGGTGTCTCATCCGAGGCTTTCGTAGATTTTTCATTGGGGGGTGTTTTTATGTGGTGGGTCCCAAACCCTACACACAACCGCATAAGCGTGCTTCGCCTTCTCACTTTAGCTCGCCTTCAAACGGATGTCTGTTGGCTACCCAGAGGATACTTGGTCTAAAACCGGAAGTCGTGAGCTGCTTGGACCATGTGGAGAAGAATCGTTTCTGGCCACTCCCAAGTGAATGACAATCAAAAACTTTCCTCACTTGCGTGAACTTCTACACATGGTCCCATCCTCCACTTATTAGTCACTGTAAATGTATATATTATAAGTTGAAGTGAAATAAATTGAATTGAATTGAATTAAACAAGTTTATGATATTGGTTTCTCAAAAGCCGCATCCTCAAAACTTGCAATCGCAGTGTCACAGTCTCGCACACTGATTTGGCGATATACCGCAGCTCGAAGAGCTCCAGCGGTTTCGGTGAATAAATATTTCAAATAACACTTACAGTAATAACTTTTTCATCGATTTTGTATAATTTGTGGTAATTAAGCGTCGATTAGATCTTTTTTGGGGATTTTTAATTACTATTTAGTGAAATTGTAGTTTTTCCTGGATTAATTATTAATTACAATGTTACTAAAGGACTTTTGGATCACAAATTAGTCAATGGGTAATTCTGTTGTTAAGTAGTGTAGCGAGATTTCTTTCAAATAATACTTAAACTGAATTTACTATGATCTCAACATTTACTCTTAGAAACGGTGGTACTTACACTCAGAGAAAGGGGAGTTGTTTCCATCCATTCGGTAGAATTATGTTTTTTTGACATATGATCTCTTCTTCACTTCTATTAAGTTATTAGAAGCACTCGACCGCATAGAAAACAAAAAAATGGGTAGCGTCGACCTTTCTGGTTAGAAGACGTGGCTTTACGATTTAGACCGCAAAACTTAAAAGGTATAGGAAAAATTCGTCTATAAAATCCTACTCCTGTGGCAACTATTTCATGGATCGTTTATAATGAACATATGAACTGAAAACTGTCTCTGAAAGTAGACAGAAAGGTAAACCTAAACTAGCCACATCATCGGGAAGAGTTTTCAAGCGCCCTATGAATAATATCCTTAATATCAGAGATCACTTGCTGGTAAATCTTAGCAGCTCTAATATTCTGAAATTCAACTAAAATATTCTCGACTATGATTCCACCATTTGATCTACTAAGTTTTCTGTTGTTAGTTGCTTTGAAACAATCATCTTCTGTAAGAGTTTGGTTAAGTGAAATTCTACATCACCGTGCGATCCATTTAGCCAACTCTCAATATTGAGGGTTAGTTGAAATTTCTAGAGATCATTTCAGCTGTTTTTCCAACGCTTCATTGTCTCTGCTCTGTCCTTTTCTTTTAGTTCTGTGGACGGTAAACTATTATTTACAGCAGCGATAAGCAGCACATTGCAATGCATTGTTCAATCGACTTGTCGTAAATATGTATGAATATGTATGAGCATGCAAACATATCGACATACATTTTTGGCGCTTGTTGTTTTTGTAGAACATTGCTTTTGATTTTTGGTGGTTGACAAACTTACGTGCACGCATATACAAATGTAAGTTTGTGTGTTTGTTCAATGACATATAAACATGTACATATGTATGTTTATGCATACAGAGCAATGTGTTGCGCAGCAATTATCGCAGCCTTTTCCGAACTTGTATAAGAAGTATAACTTCAAAAACAGAGTGATGAGTAAAAATTTTGAGTCCTCGGTTCAAAATTTCTCACTCAATTCAACTAACTGAACAAAAGTCAGCGTTCAATAAAATGAGCATGTGTTGACGAAAGCATCATTCGGTTCAATTTGAGTTGATCGATTATGAGTAAACGATTAGCGACAAGACGAAACGATGTGAGCGTTACGACTACATGTAACGGAACAATTTCTATGCAGTTTGTTGTTGTAGCTTGACTTGTTCTTCTTCACACATTTCATCTGTGCAGAAAAAAAGCCGCTTGCTGCGCGCATGAGTAAAATCATACGAGTTGATTTTTGCGAGATGAGTGTTGTCCTTGTTAAAAACAATGATTGTTGAACCGAATGAGCAAGCGCCCGAAATCATTATATTGAACACGAGCCGAACAAGGAGTGAAACAAAAAATCGCACTCACCCGAGGTAATTTAAAATCAACAACGAAAATGTGAGCGCATGCAAGTTTGATCGGCTGATCCGAACAGTGTGATTATTCGGCTGTTGAGCGCGTACGAATTCCCCATATAATATTCTTAATACGACAAGGTTGTACCCATATATGCACAGTAGCAAAATTCGTATTCATATATATTTTTCAGTGGAAAAACAAATTTTCAAACCAATTTTGAAATAAAAAACTAGATTTGGATGAAAAAAGAAAAACTAAAAGTATAGTATTGACACACGCAAAATTCGTATTCGTACCCCCTATAATCAACAGCGTCAATTATAATTAGTATTTGGTGGAATATCCTTTTTATACTCTCGCAACAAAGTTGCTAAGAGAGTATAATAGTTTAACGGTTGTTTGTAACACCTAAAACAAATCGAGTAAGGTAACATGAGTAAATATTGAGATATCTTGATGATACTTAGTACACATATTCCTTGGCACCATAAGAAGATTGCTTTAGAAAATGGGCGACATCGAACCACTGCCACGCCCACAAAATGACGAAAACCGAAAACCAATAAAGTGCCATAACTAAGTCATAAATAAAGCTATAAAAGTAAGTTTTTCGGGAAAGTGGGCGTGGCACCGCCTCCTATTAAGATTTTTGTATTTCGTAAACTACTAAGCACTAGTGAAGATCTTTTGAAGAAATTCAGATGGAATATTATTCTTCTAATAATATGTCTCCGTGCTAAATGAAATCGGGTCGAAACCTACCCTAAAACCCATATACCTAATATTTGGGTTTCCAACTTTCAATGGACTTTATACCGCATATATGACGTATATATGGGTCAAATTTTGTGTTATATTAATAAAATTATATATTCAATGGTTGAGGGAGAGATTGGCAGTTGCAAGGAAGCGAGTGTTACTCTGCCGATACACATTTAAGAAATTACTTTCAAGTTGCAAAGCCGTCTTGCTTTAAATTTTTTCGAGTAAGAAGTGTTTGAAGAAGTTGATGATTAAGAAATAAACAGCTGATCATAGAGTTTTCCATTTTTTTTTTTCAAATTATAAATGTTAAATTTAAAAATTATTAAATATGTATAAAACTGAAAAAAAAAAATATTGCAATATTTTGGAATATGAATCTTTCGTATCGACTGAATGTTTTAAAAATGAAGGCTTACGAAGCAATTTCGGGTGAAATTAAAATGTCCGTTAAAGACGTAAAAAAACCCCCTTGGAACTGCATATACTACAGAAAAAAGTAAAATAGAGAAAATTTAAAAGTCTGGAGGTGGTCTTTATATTCCAACGTTATTTTGAAAATTCTAAAATCGTTTTTTTTTTAATCTTTCATTTTATATAAATCTTTTGCCATTGAAATTCTACATTGCCATATGTGGTTGTCATCGATAAAGTGGGGCGAATTTAACGCATTTTATTTGTGTTGGCCAATGGCACTCCAAATGGTTTATTTCTAAAAGATGTATGTTAAAATATGCATGTACAAATAACTCAATACTTACCGCAGTATGTCCTTCCACTTTCCTGGTTGATCGATGGCAAAGCTCAAATATGATGTGCACTGGCATATATGTATGCACAAAGGCATTTGCATTTACCGTATAGATCAGCACAGCTTGGAAAATGGAACAGCACACTGCAGTTTACAAACAACAAGTACATAAACTCATATAACTAATTAGAGTCCGCGCTTACCTGCTTATGCGAAAGAAAGGGAAATGACAAATATACAAATCGCACAAACAAATAAGAGCGAACTTTACAATTGGCATAATGTACATAATATGAAGCTCGCGATAATTTAAAGAGAATTGAGAATGAAACATTCAACTGTAAAATAAACATAGAAAATAAATCTTAACATATGTATATATGTACATGGGCAAGGGTTGCCAACATCCCCACCCACGTGAATCAACCCGATTCACCACCATCAATGTCCATAACGGCTAGTTTTCCACTCTACCGCGGCACCATTCTCGCCGTGCAACGTTGGGATCGCTTATGAACAGCAAGTCTCCTTCTTTCAATGGCTTCGTGCGTTGACACCATTTTACACGGCGGGCCAATGTAGGAAGATATTCAGTAATCCACCTCTTACAAAAATGATACCTCAATTGACGAGCGATACGCACTGCTTACGTAGCAAACAAGTTTTTTCCATGTCGGCATCTGCTATAGGGTTCTGCGCTGTATTTGCTGCTCCCAGGATGAAATCGTTAGGAGTTAACGGCTGTTCCTGGCCGACGGTGATAGGCAGATGCGTCAGTGGACGAGAGTTAACGACGTTCTCAGCTTCAATCAGGAAACTAATCAGAGTATGCTCCTTCGGTGAAAGTTCTTTTAAAGTATGACGTAGAACTCGCTTGACGCACTGTACCATTCCTTCCCGTGCGCCACCTTCCGAAGGGATAAATGGTGAATTAAATACCCACTGGATGTTTTTCTGTGATAATTCACTTTGTAAGCGATGACAATCGAACACTTCGGTGAATCGCTTGGTTTCTCGGTCGGCGCCAACGAAATTCTTTCCATTGTCTGACCTAATTCTTATGGGCACTCCTCATCGATTCACAAAGTTTCGTGTGGCAATAATGCAGGAGTCTGTACTCAAATCGTGAGCCAACTCAGGATGCACAGCTCTCACTGTAAGACACGTAAAGAGTGCAACCCATCTCTTCTCTGTACTTCTCCGAACAGTGATAGTTACTGGTCCAAAGTAATCGAGTCCAGTGTAGCTAAACGGGCGCACGTAAGGAGTGAGTCTGTCTGATGGAAGCGGTCCCATTCATGGCGCTGACGGAGTAGCTTTATTCAAGCGGCACACAGCGCAACTGGCAAAAACTCCTCAGTCGTGGTAACCAATAACTGCGGCGGATATCACCAATAGTAGCTTCTATGTTCTGGTGGCACATGGCGCTATGGTGATGTAACACCAATAGCTTCGTAAATTGATGATCAGGCGGTAGAATAATAGAACGTCGTGTGCTGATTGGAAGCCAGCTGGCAGCGTCGATGCGTCCATATACTCGAAGAACGCCTTCCTCGTCTTTGTACGGTGAAAGTTGCATAAGCTTGCTGTCATGGCCGATGTCATGACCATTTTCAATGGACTGGAACTCTGTTGCATATACTTCACGTTGTACTATGCGGCATAAAAGGCGTTTGGCGTTCTCTACTTCTTTGGCGGTTAAACCATAACATCGATCTGGCTGCACACGACGACGGCAATTATCGACAAAGCGTAAGACCCACGCAACAGCTCTTACCAATCTTCGAAGAAAATCTATTAAAATCTAAAAAGTTATGACTCACGATAACTAAGGCAAATTTAGAGCGATGCTCTTCATCAGGTTCATCATTTCCAGTAACTATAACGTCTTGCTCATCTTGCTGTAGGAATGGAGGTCTCATTGACCAACGCGCTGCTGGATTAAAATCGGTGCGATCATTTGCTCGTGTGGCTTCATCGGCTACATTTTGCTTGGTGGGTAGCCATCTCCAATTTGATATGCTTGTAGCAGTCAATATCTCTGCTATTCTGTGCTATACGAAAGGCTTATAACATCGATGTTCACATTGAATTCATTTGATGACCGTTTTTGAATCACTCCCCAGGATATAATCTTTGATGTTGAGAGAATGTTCTTCGCGAATACACTGGATAAGACGAGTGTCCAAAACAGCTGCCTGAAGTTCAAGGCGTGGCACGGTGAGGGGTTTCATTGGCGCACACTTCGTCGTGGCACAAACGAAGGCACCATCAATTTTACCAGTTGAAGATTGAGATCGAAGATAAGCACCGGCGGCGAAGGCATTTTCACTGCCATCAACAAATACATGGAGTTAAAGTATTTGAGGTGCACCATTTCAGAAATAGAAACGAGGTATGGCATATTTGACAACCTCTGGTAATTGTTTGCGCCACTTCACCCATGCGACATTAATATAAGTAGTTTGGCTCCAATGACGAAATTGCTCAGAAATCCTCGAGGGTCAAATATAGACATCACAATTCTTATAAGTTCTCTTTTAGTAGGGCGTCTCTCACTGCTTCATCAACGTTATGGAATTTCAATTTGAAGCCAAAACAGTCTGACGATGACTGCCAAAATAAGCCAAGCACCCTCTCGCCAACGAAACCTTCTTTCTTGCCAATTGACCGTGTGACGTCAGTACCATCGAGCGCGGCTACTACCTTTTGTGAATTGGATGTAAAATTGCGAAGCTCAAACCCAGCGTCCCAGCTATCTACGAAGTCATCGACTTAATGGTGGTTTAATATTGCTTTGACCGCGCGGGCATTAGTTCCGTGTTCATCTTGATGCTCGAGCGCATTAACTTTTTTTACAGCATCACCACCACGCCAGAAGAACCGCTGTGCGCATCTATCGTCTTCTCGTATAAGCACTTTATGGAACATCTCCTTGAAGTCTCCACACACGGCAACAGCACCCTCGCGGCTTCTGCTGGCGGCAGTTTTCGTGCATACTTCTTTGCGACGTAGGAGTCCATGATGTTCTTGTATTCGGCAGCAAAATTCACATCACGACTCATTCTTCGCTCTACACTGACGCCTTTGATTTCCGTATAGGGTAACCGAAACAGAAGCTTGCTATCGGTGGAACTGCAACTTAAAACTACTGATCTTGTTTCTAGTGATGACTGCTGACTGTTGAGTGAACGATGTGGTGATGTAGCCTTACGATTGAATATGTGTTTGCATTAGGCGGACTTAACTGTCTTGACGAACTGTTAATATTCTCATAAGAGTTTATGATGCACTCTCCTGCAACCCTCAATTGAACATAACATGCGTCGGTGGCAATTGCGTGTACAATGGCCTAAATTGAGGCAAGCAAAACACAATCGAAGTCGTTTCGCCTCTGTCCAACTTCTTGGCACCGAATATTCTAAAAAACGCGCACATTCTGTTGCGTTGTGCGAATCGCTGTATGGATCATCACAAACTGTACAAATTAGATTAGCTAATTTCGATAGCCAATCACTAAAATGTTTTACTGTTGCATGTGGCTGCAGAAGTGCTGCGAAGCTAGCCCATTCGACACGTTTGATCAATGGCAATTTCGAGACAAAAATCTGGAAAATCCTGTAATTTCCTGACAAACTCGATGACTGTGTAGACGTAGCACTTGTATTGGCAAATGTAGGCACTGCCGTTGAATTAGAGTGAATCGAAGGAGTATCGATCCCTAAAACAGTTGAACTGTACATGTGGTTTGCAGCAGCGGTACTTGCAGCAAATAGCGGCGGTGTGTAACGGATATCGGTAGGCTGCGCCAACGGTATTGTACAGTTAGCTATCGCTGGCGACTGCGATTCTGACAATTGAACTGTTGGCCATTGTGTTCTCGATGGAACCTCGGCGGCAACATTATTGTTTGATGTACCCACGTTGAGGGTTTCAGCACGTGATTGTGCCTGGGAGGCCGACAAACAAATCTCTAGCATGGCGATACGTTTTTGTAAAGCGGCGATCACGTTATCCTGGCGTGCAATGGCAGCAGCTGATGATGCTCGAGTGGTGGCTGCTGTGGCTGTAGGACCGGCTGGAAAATCACTAGCTGTATTGACGGTGGCTGATGCATTGCTAACCTGGCTGGGTTTTGATGCTGATGACGTAGAAGCTCCACTGTCCATGACTGGCGAATTAACAGAAGTTAGGCGGCGAGACGACTTACCCATCGAATCATACGGCACAAATGGATTCCGAAATAAAGAAATCATAAACCAAACTTGCAAATAGTTGGAATGCGAAATAAAGACTTGTCATCGATAAAGTGGGGCGAATTTAACGCATTTGATTTGTGTTGGCTAATGGCACTCCAAATGGTTTATTTCTAAAAGATGTATGTTAAAATATGCATGTACAAATAACTCAATACTTATCACAGTATGTCCTTCCACTTTCCTCGCTGATCGATGGCAAAGCTCAAATATGATGTGCACTGGCATATATGCACAAAGGCATTTGCATTTACCGTATAGATCAGCACAGCCTGGAAAATGTAACAGCACACTGCAGTTTACAAACAACAAGTACATAAACTCATATAATTAGAGTCCGCGCTTACCTGCTTATGCAAAAGAAAGGGAAAAGATAAATATACAAATCGCAC
Source organism: Zeugodacus tau (assembly GCA_031772095.1). Taxonomy (NCBI): domain Eukaryota; kingdom Metazoa; phylum Arthropoda; class Insecta; order Diptera; family Tephritidae; genus Zeugodacus; species Zeugodacus tau. The sequence continues at coordinate 19,659,364 of CM062650.1, read as the reverse complement.
AAACAAGTAAGCGCGAACTTTACAGTTGGCATAATTCAACTGTAAAATAAACATAGAAATTAAATCTTATCATATGTATATAAGGATTGCCAACAGTGGTTAAGTACCGTGACAACTCATCTCGAGCTCTGTATATGTTTTATGGTTTTGATGACTAATTGCTGAAAACGCCTCCACAGTTTTCGGTTGCACTCCAATGGGTCTATGAAATATTCGGAACCTATTGGACAGGTGTCCGAAAGCACATTCGACCGTTATCCTTGCGCGAAAAAAATTTTAATTGAAAATTTCTTGTGGCACACTCTATTTCAAGCTTCTGTTATATGGTTTTATTAAATGTCTGTCCAACGAGAAAGCGTGGTCGCCAACAAAAAAATAAGACATTTTATTTCCCTATCATCCTTTGCATTTCGTAGTGGGCACTTGCAGAAATAATATAGAATTTACAATTTAAAATGTTTGTATATTAAAAGCAAAATTTTAGCAAAATTGAAGAACAATCTACGGTACGCGAACCATCGTTTGACTCCGATGCGAACGATTTATCGTTTATGGAAAAGTTTTTCGTTGAGCAAACAGCTAAGGAATTGTCAACATATTCGAAGAGAACGAAACTGCCCAAAAAAGTTAAAACAATACTAGATGAAGCCTTGGGCAAACAGATAGACATTAATAAAAGCAGCGATGTGTTTGATACATTTGGAGAAAATATTGCGAAACAGATAAAGGAATTTCCTAAAGAAGACGCCTATTAACTTATGGCGAATATACAAACCTTGTTATCAAAGAGCAAAATGGACATGTTGAGATAAAATCGGATTGAAAAAGAAATGTTAAAAAATCACCTCTTCGTCCAAATGCATATACAGTAAAAGCTCTTTATTCGCGGGGTATATGTTCCATAAATATGCCGCGAATACAGAAAACGTGAATACGGGATGGTAATTTATATCGGATTATAGGAGATATGTTCCTAGGTGACAAAAAAACAAATAGGTATATAAAAAAAATGGTTTAATTTAAGTCTTTGAACATTTTAATTAATTATCTTAATGCTTAGACAATGGTTTGAAGAATTTTGTAATTTTTTCTTGCTTAGCAGTTTTCAAAAGCTCCTTCAATTCAGACTGATACACAGCAGCCGCATTAGCAATTTGTCTCTTAAAAATTAGACTTCGTTCCATAGACGGATCAATGTTCATAAAGAAATCGCAGAGCTCATTTGCCATTCTTAAACCTTCACTAAGATTTTTCAAATTGAATGTCACGTTTCCAGTGCTTGTTGAAGCCTTTTCTTCAATAGATTGTGAATTTAACATTTCCTCCAAGTCGGTTTCAGTCAAATCTTCATCTTGCGATTCAAGCAATTCCTGAATGTCACTTGATTATATCTGTTCGAACTAAACTCCTGCAACGATTCACTCATTTGGCATTTCAAGCCACTCGTAAAAAACCATACGACTTGATCGGCATAACGTTAACTCAGCATCTGAGTTGAAGAGCTTGTAAACAAAGAGCGAGAGTACGCACACTGCACTGCACTGGAGAGAAGTGTAAGTTTGCTCTTTCAGTTCATTTCACTCATTACATGAAAGGCAATAGTCTCAATTGTATGTACATATGTACATATGTATGCATGTAATTAAAAGGAATAGCTTCTAGTGCAAGTAATTCAAAGAATTTTATTTTGTTTAATGAAAGTATGTACATTTAGATAAATATATACGTGTATATATGTATGTATTAAGTGTAATTGTTAACATGTTCTAATTCAAATCGTTAATATCCATATTGTTATTCAGAAACATTATTTGATGTATGGAAAATGAATTACTACCAATTACACTCCGCTTTTCTGATATCAAGTGCCTAGCTTTTGAGAAAACTCTTTCTGAAGCGGCACTACTAGCTGGAATTACTAGCAGACTACTGGCTACCTTATAAAGCAAAGGAAATTCAAATTGATGTAGATGCCACCACTGAAAGACACTGAATTCGTCATAATATAGGACATTAGTTGCTTCGTATTTAATAACCTCGGTATTGATATTATTTTCCTCATTTAAAACTTCAGGTTGATGTAGAAATGCTGTAAAAAGCTGCGATTTGCGAGTGGGTGGAGGATTGGCCGATGTGCTGGGCTGATCGTGACCGTCCGCCTCGCTGATGAAACTTGACATTAGAGACTTGCATTCCGTTTTTATGATATGCTTATCGTTTTGGTTAAATGATATTAACTTGTTCGTTGGTGGAAACAAAAATACAGCAAGTTTATGATATATAGTAAGATTTTCCAAGACAACGGTGTCCAACAACTCATTTAGCTTTTCTTTAAACTTACTTATAAAAGTTAAGCTTTCACTTCTTGAACAAGTTTCTTACCTCAGGAAGTAAAAGACAGTATTCCACCTGGTAGGTGAAAAGCTTTTTAGCGAAGTTGTAAAGCCTGAGTTCTCACCTGATTTTTTAAAAAATTTTACGATTTTCGTAGCTGCTTCACACATTTCATTTAACTCAGGAACTGCTTTTACCGATTGTTCCAATATATTATTTAATAAATGATTAATGCACGATATATTTTGATAAGGTTCAAAAGCTTTTTTCATATTTCTTCCTCCATCAGTGACAAAAACGGCTTTCTCAACAGGTAGTTCGTGAAAATTTAATATATTCAGTACCTTACGCTGAATGTTTTCTCCTAAAGACAAAATCTAACAAATTCACTATCAAACATATTAAAATATATTCTTTACCTGTACATCTTTCTCCTTTAAACGCAGATAGTCCTAATAAACGATTAACAAGTTCGCCCTCTTTCATATAATGGACAGTCAGACTAACATAGGACGTTCTTATGAAATTATCGGTCCAAATATCGGAAGTTAGACCATAAGCCATCTTATTTCTGTTATTTATAACACTCTTCATTTCATTTCTGATTATTTGCAGATTTTTTTCATATAAACTTGATATGTTCCTCGATATTGTTGTTGGATGAGGTAGCAATGCTGCAACATTAATGTGTGGTCCATATTTCGCGCCGATTGATACGAGAAATTCCGAGAATTTTAACAGACCTGTATCTTCTACCATTTGAAAAGGGCGGCAATTTAAAATTACCCATCCCGTCAAAATTTTTATTCCAGCGTGTTTTAAATCAGCACTAACTTCTAAATTAGTTACAGTGGCATTGGCTTTTGAATTTTTATAGCACTTATGTCTCACTAAATTAGAAGTGGTATTCTTATTGTATTAATAAATATTCCAGCAAGTTCTACACGCAACGATATTATTTATTTCGTCGCCACTGTTAGTCTTAACTGTACCAAAAATACTCCAAACTTTGCTACGCCCTCTTTTACAACATATTTCGTATTCTTTGCTTAAAATTTTAGACTTTATTTCCGAAAAGTTTAACTCTGCCATATTTTCTACATTATTCGGTGGTATCAACACATTCGAAGTTAGCTACAATATATATTTTTAATTACATTCTTAATACTAACACTATTAAACTAAATTTTAAAGTTACTTAATTAAATTAACTTACATTTCTTTCCATTGTAGAGACTTTATTTTCTTAACAAAGTCAGAAAGCAAATAACTGTTCAAATGATTCAATTGATTCGCTTCATTTTTTACGTTGTCATGTGTTAAATCGGTCATCACTCGAAAGGCTCGAAAGGCAATGGAAATGGACGTAAGACAAATCACTCATGCTTCGAAATAGAAGTTCGAACTTCACTGCTAATCAATTCATGCGAGCATTTCGTGTTGAGTGAATGTTGTTCGCTTGCTCAAACGAATCAATCATAACATCGGCAATTGTACCGAATCACACTGTGTGCAAAGAAAAGCGAATCAACTAGTGCAGGCCTTTAGTTCGAACCCATCTCGTCCTATTCCATTCGTGATTTCGGATATGTTTGCCGTCAAAATTTGAGCTTGCACAGATTCTTCGCAAAAAAGTTCCGTTATATGTTGGGAAGTTGCTAAAATCATATTCAGAGAAATAAGTGTCGTGGTTGGAGAAAAAATTAAAATAAATTCGCAGGTGATCTAGTCGGGTGTGTTCATATAAATAAGCCAATGTAACGAAACCTTAGCACTCACGATCTGTGTAAAAAAAAATATATTAAAAATGTGAAGAGTTTATTGGTTCCATTTAATTTGAAGTGATTTTGAAATTTTTCAAAAAATGGGTAAGAACAAGAGTTCAGTTCCATGTGAGCCCCTTCTATATGTAAATATTACCAAAAGTTCAAAAATATTGCGAAAATAGTGCAATATTTAACATTTTCTTGTAATAAGATCTATTTTACTTTTTTATTAGTCCATTTGACAAGAATATTGGGTTGGATACCTATTGGAATAATTTTATTATTATGTATGTACTTATTAGATCCGCGAATAAAAAAATTTTTAGTCGCGAATATATAAATTGGGTCTTATTTTTTCAACCCGCGAATAGTGAAAACGCGAATAAGGAGCTTTTACTGTACAGGACTTTTCGCTTAATTGCACATCACAATTTGCACAAATTTTCGTTCAATTAAACGGGGAATCAATTACCAATTTGTTCAATTAAAAGAATCACGCTTATTTGGACCATTTGGTGAATTAAGCGATTACGTGGGAATCAAAATTTGAGAGTTCTTTGGCTATTAAATAGTACAATATTAAAATATTATCCAAAAATATGAAATCGATATGATTAAAATTTCAAGAATGTAACAGTTTAAACGGATTTATTTCAAAACTCGAATTTTGAAGTCAGTGGACACATCTTGAAAAGATATGAAGCGATTCTGTTGAAAAATTTCCACGCATCTATATTACAACTATTTTTCGAGTCAGTATATGGCGAAAATTTTACCACAAAAGTTGGTTTCTTTGTTCAAAATCTATCAAGAATGCAGTTTTTAATCTTTTCTTTTTTCATTCGTTCATTAATAACAAATATTTTTGGTTTGTTGATTTGGATGAACCAATAATGAGTTATGATGTCCACAGCAAGAACCTTTTTTTTGGACACTTCATGGAAAAAGAGGTACCAACGGCTAAGCTTTCAGAATTTGTAAATATAAATTTCACAAAATACTGTTTAAATATGTATCTTTAATATGCTGAATGAAATATATGATTGTATACATTAAAAAAATGACGCCGCCCCCGCCTAATTTCACTGCCACTTTCTTCTCGTAGGGACTCCACGCACTCCACTCTTCTTGTTTTTTTTTTTACTTTTCACTCGCGTAACAGCAGCTGCGGTATTGCTGCTTGCCTTTATTGCTATTCGAGCAATATATGGTCGCTCTACTCTGACTAGACTTAAATTAACAAGACAAAAACCGAGAGAGATTCGTAACGAGAGCGTAACTGCACCTACTGTATTGCTGCTTGCCTTTATTGCTATTCGAGGAATATATTGAAAGGCAGAGTAAGCGACTAGACTCAAATTAACAAGACAAAAACCGAGAGAGATGTTGACGCTCCAGACGTTGTTTGTGCGTCCAAGAAAATTAAATTTCGAATAACAGATATTTTATTGGAATATATAAAATGATGATAAATGACGAGTGCTAGGCGAGGTGTATTTATTGTTGTACTTAAATGAAGTACAATACAACCTGCAGTGTGCGTTGATTTTGTTCGTAGAGTGCCAAAAATAAGTTTTGGTCTCTACTTCACACCGCACAATTGGGTTTGTACATACATAAATTATGTACAAATTAACTAATTTATTGCCTTATAGCTTGCGGAGCACAAGTCCAAAATATGTTTGGCTGTAACCTTGCGTGTTGCTAACTCAGGTTGTTATCCGGGTCGAAGGACAAATGTTAGCTCAGGTGGTGGAGTACGGTGTGCACGTCTGGATCGACTGAGATGTTGCAAAGGAAGAAGCAAAAAAAGCAAGAGCGCAACTTCAAATATTTGGTTGCGTTCGAAAAAAGCTTTGAAGAAGTGATCTCTCTTCCGACACAGACGTGGTAGTGAAATTACGCGGGGGGCGGCGTCAACATTCCGCCCGCCTTGCAGTATTACTGCAAATGCAGTTTACAATTAATTATTACTTAAAACTAACATGCGACTGGCTCCTGTACTTCCTCTGGTAAGAGGTGAATTTTTTGCAGATGGGGTGGCCGACGAGACGAATCGAGTCTAGTTCGGTCCGGCCAGATATTACATATCCCAGCGTCGTTTTTTGTCATCAACAAAGTATCGAAAACCAATTTACGTATTGAAGATAGCTCAGATTTAAGCTCTGATCATTCACCAGTGTTACTAACTTTATGTGGAAAACCAGTAATTTCGTCTGGCACGTGCTCTTTATCTAATAAACATACTGATTGGTATAAATTTAAGACTTTACTGAATAAAGTCGATTTTAATGCCGACCGACTTAGATTGTGAAGTTGAATCTTTCACAAAAGTAATTCAAAATGCTGCGTGGAACAGTACACCGAATATTCGCGTGAATCTAAGTGGAAACAAATTCCCATAATACATCTTATATGGTATCCATAAAAAAGCAAACTTCGACGAAGATGGCAGCAAACTAGGTCGGCTGCTCCCCAAACAGAGCTTAATAGATGTACAACGGAACTAAGAACAAAAATTAGACAGTTTAAAAACTATTCCTTCAAAACGTATTTGTCCAAACTCACTGTTGATGAAACTACCGATTATTCGCTCTGGAAAGCTGCAAGGAATATCAATAAACAAATAAAACATGTCGCACCAATAATATTAAACGAAACTGAATGGGCCAAAACGAATGCACAAAAAGCTGCAGTATTTGCAAATCATTTGAGAAACACCTAACGATGGAGATGAGCTAAACTGTGAAAATCTCCAGTTACTTGTAAAGAAATTAAAAGTCTTATCAGTACATCAATTCGTGATCATCATTCAACAATTGACCAGGTACACCGAATCGTTAATTTCGTTGAAAATGCTATGAATGAAAAGAACGTTTGTTCTGCGACCTTCTTAGACGTGTCTCAGGCGTTTGATAGAGTTTGGCATTCGGGTCTACTGCTGAAACTGAAATATATGTTACCCAAACAATATTGGGAAATAATTGCTTCCTACCTAAAAGGCAGATATTTTCGCATAAAACAAGAGGATGCATAGCGTGTTGGGGTCAATGCTTTACTTGCTTTTTACAAGTGATATCCCCACTGACTCAACTTATGTGACAGCGACATTTGCGGATGACACAGCCCTGTTAGCAGCAGAAGATTCAACCTCAATATCTACCATTCGAGTGCAAACAGAAGTCAATGCAATTACTAAATGGGCTTCCAAGTGACGCATTAAATTAAACGATTCCAAAGCAATGCACGTAGACTTCACTTTAAAAAAGCCATCCCATTTATATAAATGGTACTTCTATATCACAATAATGCTAAGTACCTAGGAATCACCCTAGATGCAAAGCTTCGCTGGAAAGAGCATGTCAAGAAAAAAAGGTGTGAGCTTGATTTAAAATTTGCTAAGTTTTACCATCTGGTCGGTAGAAGATCCACGCTTTCAATCGCAAACAAGCTCTTTATATATAATCAACTATGGGGTTGCTCAAGTCAAAACTGTATTGCCTGCATTCAGCGCTTCCAAAATAAGGTACTAAGAAGTATAGTTAATGCTCCTTGGAACGTTAGATCTGCTGACCTTCTCCGTGATCTTGGTGTGAATCCAGTAGTAAACGAAATGATCAAACTTACAAGGACTCACGAAATGAGGCTTATGCAGCATGTAAATAAAGAGGCATCTAGACTCATCGGTACTGCTGAACGAGAAAACCGACTGAAACGTAAGAGGCCTTCAGACTTAGCAAGGCAACTGTAGCAGCAAATGAATTTCAGTAACATTTAGCTTTTAATTATTACTTTTAAGTTATTAGAATTGAATTGTTGTTAGTATTTAATCGTTGTATACTAGGTACAATTGTAAAAAAAAATTTATATTAACGGTATTTGAGGAGTAGTTTGTGTGCTGGATTATATTATTAAACCATTTTGGATTTGGTTTGAAGTGTTAGTAAAGGACCATTACTGGTCCCTTGGATAAAATCAGTCTCCAACTAACACTTCAATGGATTATATCATTAAACCATTTTGGATTTGGTATGAAGTGTTAGTAAAGGACCATTACTGGTCGCTTGGTTAAAATCTTTCTCCAACTAACACTTTAAGCGAATTTCGTCGATCCAGCACTTCGAAAGCCAGCAAAATTACTTTTTTTCTAACAAAATTTGACATTTACTAAAATGAAACGACTTAAACGCAATACTTTGCAAAGTAGAATGTCAGGCATATAGAGTGATCAACTCGGTTTTTAAGCTTTATGAGTATTACTTTTGTAAAATGCAAAAAAATACTTATATATTATGTATGCATAGTTAATTTGTAGCTGTAAAATCCATTTAATAACTGTTAATAAAGCTAAGCGTGTGAGTATCTTTTAAGAAAATTTAACTGTAAATAAAAAGCAGTAGCGAAGCCAAAACGTTGGGAATTCGATGGAATGCGAGATCGGACAACTTTTACTTTTCCACTAAACCTCTGGACAACAAAGACTCTTTCACTAAAAGAGAAGTTTTGTTTATGATAGCCAAATTGTTCGACCCAGCAGGATGGTTAAGTCCAGTAATCATCGTTGCTAAAATTTTAATGCAGGACATATGGTTAGAAAAAACCGATTGGGACGAAACTTTGACCTCCAAATCTCTCAACCAGTGGAAGACATTCATAAAAAACTACCCACATATAAGCACTATCATGATCTCGCGATGGGTATCTTACACACCGAACTGTCAAGTACAGTTCTATGGATTCTGCGATGCCTCAGAAAAGGCGTACGGCGCAGCGATCTATTTGCGCATACAGGTGAACGATTACGTGATTAAAACCGGCTTGCTTTTAGCAAACACAAAAGTCGCTCCTGTTAAAACCATCTCAATACCCAGATTAGAACTATCTGGTGCTCTGCTGTTAGCTAAAACGGTCGAATATCTGCAACCCAAACTAGATATTGTATATCAGGGAATATATTTATGGACTGACTCCACCATCGTTCCCGCCATGTTCTTGATCGACATTCGTTGCGAATCGAATATCAAAAATTTGCGGGCATACACAAATTGAGAACTGGAAGCATGTCAACTCAGAAGATAATACCGCTGACCTGGCTAGCAGAGGAATCTCTCCTAAGTGGTTAAAACTACAACCATCCAAGTGGCCAAAACAAAATTCTGCAGAAGACGTTGAGACTACCCTGGAGGTCAAAAGCATTCGTGTCCATCATGCATCAGTTATTGAGACCGAAGACGTTTTGGAACGTGTTTCCGAATTTTCAAGAGCACTCCGTGTAATTTCTCGAATCTTTAGATTCTACAACAGAATTCATCCAAATTGAAAGACCCCTTCACCGTCTTCAACGCTCTCTTCTGATGAAGTTATGTTTGTCAAACACAGACTTATTCAGTTAACTCAGAAGGCACATTTTGCTTCTGAGTACTCAGATTTAACTAAAAATGTACCTATTAATAAAAAATCTTCCATTCTATCACTAAATCCCTTTGTTGATAATAACGGAGTTATAAGAGTAGGAGGACGTTTAACCAACGCTCCCTCCCTCAGCTTCGATGAGCAGCACCCAATTATACTACCTTACAACTATCAATTTTTAAAATTATTGGTAAAATTTATTCATATTACTTCCCTTCACGGAGGTAGTCAACTAGTCTTGCGGCTTCTACGTATGCAATTTTGAATCCTAAAGGCAAAGAATCTAATTCACACAGTGATACATAATTGTAAGAACAAATCTCACAAGGCCCTTTGAGTCCACCGGAGTAGATTTCACTGGTTCATTCGACATCAAAAACTATACAGGCCGAGCTTATCAGGCAAAGGGATATGTATGCGTTTTTGTTTGCTTTTCAACAAGGGCTATCCATGTTGAAGCCACTAGTAATTTATCTACAGTCGCATTCATGAGTGCTCTCACAAGATTCGTATCACGTCGAAGTTGTCCAAATCACATTTATTCGGACAATGGCACTAATTTCGTTGGAGCATCGTGCACTTAAAGTTTTTCAAAAATTTGAATATTTTTCAACATTATAGGAAAATATGTACATATATATATTTGTTATTAAAATTTATTATTAAACAAGTAAGGAGGGGCTAAGTTCGGGTGTAACCGAAAATTGTATACTCTCGCAATTATATATAATATACAATTTGACCAACATATTCGTCTTATACATATATTGTATAAATACCATTGAAAGTTGGAAAACATAATATTAGGTTAGAAGCACCGAGGTCCTCATGTTCGATTAATAGGGCCTTGAAAACCTATGGTCCGATTTCGGCGATTTTTAGAATGGGGCTGCCACACTTTAAAGGTAGTATTTGTGCAAAGCTCTGCATCGATATCTTCACTAGTGCTTACTTTATATGTATATTGTAAAGTTAACGATTCAAATCGTCTTCAAAGTTCTGGTATATAGGAAGTAGGCGTGGTTGTGAAGCGATTTATTTTCACAACATATCATTGGGATGTAAGGAAACTATTACAAACCAAGTTTCATTGAAATCGGTCGAGTAGTTCCTGAGATATGGTTTTTGACCCATAAGTGGGCGATGCCACGCCCATTTTCCATTTTGTAAAAAAATCTGAGTGCAGCTTCCATCTGCCATTTCTTATGTGAAATTTAGTGTTTCCGGCGTTTTTCGTGACTGAGTTAACTCACTTTTAGTAATTTTCAACATAACCTTTGTATGGGAGGTGGGCGTGGTTATTATCAAATTTCATGGTATGTGGTGGGGTACGTAAGAGAATTGACTGCAGAAAGTTTGGTTTATATAGCTTTATTGGTTTGCGAGATATATACAAATAACCGATTTAGGGCCACGCCCACTTTCCCAAAAAAAATTACATCCAAATATGCCCCTTCCTAGTGCGATCCTGTGTTTCAAATTTTACTTTTATAATTTTATTTATGGCTTAGTTATGATACTTTTTGCCATTTTGTGGGCGTGGCAGATTTTGCCCATTTTCGAACGCAACCCTCTCACGGTCCCAAGGAACGTGTGTTCCAAGTTTCATCAAGATTTTGACTCGCTCGTCACCCTGATCATTTTGATATATATAACCCTATATCTAACTCGTTTAGTTTTATGACTTACAAACAACCGTTATGTGAACGAAACTATAATACTCTCTTAGCAACTTTTGTTGCGAGAGTATAAAAATTATACTGTGTTGATTAGAAGATTAGTTTTTTCAACAATATTATTTGGTGGAATTAACCGGGGAAATTTAAAAGGAAAATGTTTTTTTATGAAATATATTTTAAGCCAACTAAGCGGGAAAATCAATTAACCGAGTCCAATTATCCGAGAAAATTTACATGTGCTTTCATATGCTATATTTTTTGCCGGATAACATTAAACGGGGAAACCAATTAACCATAGGGTCAATTAAACGTAAAGTACTGTATATTGGAAGAAAATTGTATTAAATTTTTAAATTAAATTAGCATTGAATACCTCTAATGTATTATTATTTATTATGCGATGAACTATTTGAATATTTTTTATGAGAATTTAATGATGTTTTGTTGTATATACATATATATTAAGGATGGGATCATGTGTAGAAGTTCACGTAAATGAGAAAAGTTTTTGATTATCATTCACTTGGGAGTGGCCAGTAACGATGCTTCCCCACATGGTTCAAGCACCTCACGACTTCCAGTTTTAGACAAAGTATCCTCTGGGTAGCCAACAAACAGCCTTAATCAACAAAAAATGCTCCGTCAGGATCGGTACCGTTTGTTACCAAAAGAGGTTTCAGACAAGGTGACTGCTGAGCTGCAGAGTTAATAGAGAAGTTACAATCTCCTATAAGATTTAGCTGTTGGCTTAGCCAACTAACAATGTCAGCCTCGAAATCCAGCGCAGAATTACTCTTGTTATACAGGTGCTACTTTGGACTGAGTAGGCAATTGAAAAGTAAAGTCCTCTCTCGACGAACCAAAATCAAACTCTACAATTCGCTTATCATTCCCGTCCTACTTTACGGTGCAGAAGCGTGGACGATGTCAACATCCGATGAGACGGCATTAGGAGTTTTCGAGAGAAAGGTTTTGCGGAAGATTTGATGAATGGATGAAAGTGCTCCAGCTCTGAAAGCATTCGATGCAGTACCGCTGGTGGAAACCGAGGAAAAGGGACCTGGCTTCGCTTGGTATAACCAATTGGCGCCAAACTGTCAGAAGGAGGGATACGTGGCGCGCTGTTGTGGACTCGTCTATAACCGCGTAAGCGGTGTCTACGCCAGTCAAGAAGAAGAAGAATTTGTTTTTACATATTTATTTTTAACAAATTATGTCAAAATTTGCTGTAAAAAACATTTAACTTTTTGCACAATTCTGTTTATTTGTACAATAACAAAAGGGTTGCAAGATGACAGAACATAAGTGTTGCCACATGCAATCGAATAAAAATAATCAAAATGAATAAAATACCCAAAATGAAGAAAACAAATACCTTATAAATAGTTATTAAGTAAACACCCCCCAACACCGGGGATTATCAAAGAGGTGGAAATTATTGTGACTAGTTCTTCCGCGTAGAACTACGTTCTGCAGAGGTGGTCTTCGGCCGCTCTTTAAAAAAAATAACCCTGGTCGAGCCAACACAGGGGATTATCAAAGAGGTGGAATAACAAGTTCTTCGCGTAGAACTTATACCTGCAGAGGCGGATTTCGGCCGCGCTTCACAAAAATAACCCTGGTCGAGCCAACACCGGGGATTACCAAAGAGGTGGTTAAAGTTCTTCCGCGTAGAACTACTTTCTGCAGAGGCGGCCTTTGGACGCGCTTCAAAAAAATATCCCTGGTCGAGCCAACATCGGGGATTATCGAAGTGGTGGAATTACAAGTTCTTCCGCGTAGAACTACTTTGCTTATTGTATTTGGGATATAATCTTTCTTTTTCATTATTATGATTCTTATAATTCGTTTACAAAATATGTGATATGGTAACACTTATTTTGTGTCAGAATGCAACCCTTTTTTATTGTACAAATAAAGAGAATTGTGCAAAATCTTAAATGTTTATTTACAGCAAATTTTGATATAATTTGTTAAAAATAAATATGTAAAAACAATTAGTGAAACGTAAATATATTTAAAGTGCAAATGTGAAAAATTCAATATACAGTGAGAAATAACGTGTTGAAAAATGTTAATTTTAAATCTTTAATTGAAAATATCTCAGAAACTATAAGTTTGCGGCGGCAATAATTATATATATTCGTAATCTGGAGAACGTCCTCTATCCGCCCATTATGGGACAGTATACTAAAGTTACAGCAAATTTCTTAATAATTGATGTAAAGCAATGTAGTGAAGTGTAAGTGTATAATATCAATAAAACAATCAAGAAAAGGCGACACAAAAATTTTCAATTTTTAAATTATAAGTGCAAATACCTCGAAAACTATAATTTTGCTGAAGCTACTATCTGACTATACCAATTTTATCTCCGAAAACTTGGAATGGTATACTAAAATTTCTCCCTATCTGCATCATGTATATTTACAGAAAAAATAAATTTAGTTTAAAACTATTTATTTCGGGGAGATTTTAGTTACTGGGGCGCCAAAATTTGAGGTCATTTTTATGTTAATTAGACCAAAATAAGCGCGGTCGAAGGACACTATTCCAGAAAGCTGTAGAAAGAACTTAAAGTAATTGATTGATTAATTAAAATAAAAATGCCCTCAAATCTTGGCGCCCAGTAACTAAAATCGTGCCTTTATTTCTTGTTGTGACTTTCTTTGAGAATATTACTTTTAAATATAGCTCTGTTTAGCAATATGCTAATACGTATTAATTGTATTTAAAATTGTACATTTGAAGTGAATGGTTAACACTGTTTTTATAATATGTTTGAGTATGTAAACCCTGCGGTAGGAATCATAGAATTCATTTTAAGAAGAGTGCTGCGAAAGATAAGATTGTGTTGATATTATGGGCCCGCTTTTTAAAAAACAACCTAAAGGCTTCGCCACGAAAGCAATTCACGCAGGACAAAATCCTTCACAATGGAATAGTAGAAGTGTTGTTCCCCCTATTAGTTTGAGCACCACATTTAAACAACGCGGTCCTGGAGAACACGAGGTTAGTATAATTGAAATGGAAGATTATATATTTTCAATATAATGCTTTACATTGGTGAACTATTATTGATTTAGAGTAGGAACCGAGTCCCTCTTAAAATGGAAGATTCTAATTTGGGAAATTAGTGTTGTAGTATATAAAAATATATATGAATGTACTTGAGGGCTTTCGATATAAGATTGAACACTTATACAAATTTTTAGATCTTCAAGCATAATGTATATCAATAGTTCTTATCCTAAAAAACATATGTATATTTAATTGCTACACTTCCTGCAAATATAATTGCAATATCATTTCCTATCAAGCATTTTTTACTCAAATAAGATAGTATTTTTTTTAGCGATAAGTGATAGTAATCATAAATAATATCATTGACATGAAAGGGGCACCAAAAGAAACAACATATTAAATTGTAGAATTACAGTTCGTGATTATAAAATTGCTATTGTTTTAACATTTTAAATACTATAACTAAAGAACTAAATTCCTTTGCCAACAAAGAGTTGAATTTACAACTTTGTAGGTACAAGATAACATGCTAATTTTTCTTATATTGTGAGTAGAAACTAAATAATTAAATTTGCACAAATCAATTACTCATAAGAGTATCTGGTAATTCACCAGTTAACTTCAATCTCTAACATCTGAAGTGCTTAAATTATCATTCCTTATCTAAGTTTATTTGATCATAATTTCTTGCGTATGAAGTACATTATTAGCATATAGACATTGTAAATGGTTTGTTCGATTACGTTTTACAATCACATCATATATAATTTTAATTGATTTTATCGTGAATGTTGATTTTTTCTTATGAAAAGAATTTGCAGAGATAATATGAACAACCAAATTGACATTAGAAACCCATGAATAAAATTTGTACAAAATTATTTTATTAAAACTTTCTCAAAGCAACAAAAAATCGCTGAAAAATGTAAACGTACATGTGATAAGCAAGTTTTAAATTTTTTTATTCCAACTTTATGGAAACGTTTGTCGATAAAAATGTTTAAATAAAATACTTCTACAAATTTATTAAAGGATTTATATGTGCACTTTGGTTGTTCTTATTATATCGAATACCTACGTATCTGTACCTAAATATGATTTCTTCTGTAAACGCAAACAAATTACAAAATTTGGCTGTTTTGAAAAAAAAAATGCAAAAAAATGTAGATTATGTTCATATTTAGGATTTTTAGTAAGTATATCCTGTAATTAACAATTTTTATATATTTTTTTATTAATAATTTTCCAAACGTCGGAGGCAAATAATTTCTATTTATGAGCCTTAGAAAATCGGAGAGTAGACGCTTTTTACTTATGAACCAATCTCCTGTACTAAATTGTGTGTTGTTTCTATACAATTACCAGTCGTGGTTCGCAGGGGATCATACAAATATTTTATTCTTAATTGCTTTTATAACAGGGAAAATTAAAAAATAGGAATAATACATACATATGTGTATGTATGTGTGTATACATAATTATTTATTCTTATATGTACATACAAATATTTAAGATAAGAATGTGCTCTTTGACACACATATTACGTGCGATAATTTAAGTTCATTAAATTTATTTTAAATTTGATTTATGTTCGAGTAAATACTATTTATACAAAAAGATGTATGCAAAATGATACTGATAATTTCGCTGTTTTTATAACATTTGATTTCGATAAGAATAATTGAACGTGAGCTTTTGTTGTTTTGCAATTTTATAATTCTACGTTTATTTATATTTAATTATTATTACTTAAGTATGTAAATAGATACTTTTACATTATTTATATACATTGGAACAAAAACCGCATTTTAAATTCCCCTGAACTACCTTTGGCGAAAATTATAGGCTTACAAATCAAAATAATAGTGCTAATTTTAACAAGGTTGTCAGGAGAAAATCGTTTGCTGTTATAAGTGATAAGCTAACGCATAAAATATTATTTTCTTGATAAATCTCTTAACTAAAATTAAGCAATCCTTTAGTTGCTTTGCTAAAAAAATCTGAGTGCAGCTTCCATCTGCCATTTCTTATGTGAAATTTAGTGTTTCTGGCGTTTTTCGTTATTGTGTTAACCCACTTTTAGTAGTTTTCAACCTAACCTTTGTATGGGAGATGGGCGTGGTTACAATCCTTTTTCCTCAATTTTTGAACTGTATAAGGTAGTACCTAAAAGAAACGACTCTAGAAAGTTTCCTTTATATACCTTTAGTAGTTTGCGAGATATGTACAAAAAAACTTAGTAGGGGGCGAGGCAACGCCCACTTCCCCAAAAAAATTACATCCACATATGCCTCTTCATAGTGCGATCCTTCATACCAAATTTTACTTCCATAGCTTTATTTATAGCTTAGTTATGGCTCTTTAAGTGTTTTCGGTTTTCGCCATTTTGTGGGCGTGGCAGTGGTCCGATTAATAAAAAATTCTACGGTCAGAATTAAAAAACATTTTAGTTTATAATTTTTTTTAGTTGAACTGTATGCGATTGTCACGTTCGACATGGCGGAAATGCCCATATTTAGACATAAACTATTATGTTAATAATTTAGAAATTTAAACAAATATGATTGAAAATTGTTATTATTATTGATTTTTTCCAAATAACGTGGATATTGCAGAAAGTAGTTCCAATTTCTTTTTATTTAGAGAGTTTCCAAGTAAAGTGTAAGCGAAATGAGAAGTTGTAAACTCGAATAATGTGTAATAAAGAGTTAAGTTGTTCGAATTACAAATAAAGATAATCGTGTAGACCTTAAATTGTGACTAATTTATTGGTCGAATTCGGAGTTTTAAAACACACGACGGACAATAAAAAATAATACATTTTTATATTAAAAATAATAAATCGATTTATATATGCACGTATGCCCATATATTCACGTTTAAATAAAATTGTAATTAGTCCAAACACTAACAATGCTAACGGAAATACCACCAGCAGAACGACGCTGTCTTCTGCTTGTTTTTTGGGTTGAGAAACGCTTTTCCAGCAGAGACATGCCTAATTATCACTAGCTAGCAATAGAGAAATAGAACTATTATTTTTCTCTAATTTTTGGATCACGTTATGTTTTTTTTTTGCTTATTTTACGCTGACGGTCTCTTCTGCTTGTTTTTTGTGTTAAAATACTCTTTTCCAGCAGAGGCATGCCTAAGCTAGCAATAGAGGAACATAACAATTATTTTTCTCTAATTTTTGGATCACGTTATTATTTTTCTTTTTGCTTATTTTAAAAATAAAATGTTTTAAAATTATTTCTTTTGAAGTTACGGCCTAACACATTGTACTTACTTTATAAATAATAACAAGATCATTCCACAAATTATGAAAAAAAAATCTAGTTATACACATATTTTTTAAATAAAAAGTATTTCGAAAAATGAGAGCATTAATTTTTTGTCCTTGATTATCGTTTCTAATTAAAAGACAAACTACACATTAAATACATAATATATGTATTTTCATACATTTTTTTTGTTTCTGATTACTTAAATTCAGTTCCTTCCTTTTGTTTTCAGGGATACGAGTATTCTCGAAGCGGCAATCCCACCCGAAACGTGTTGGAAAACTGTTTGGCGGCTTTAGATGGTGCCAAATATGGTTTAACGTTCTCCTCTGGGCTGGGCACAGCAATGGCAGTCTTCTCTATGTTGTCTGCTGGGGATCATATTGTCATTGGAGATGATGTCTATGGAGGGACAGCGCGTTTAGTAAGGTAAACATGACCAAAGTATTTAACAGACTTATCTTTAAAATTATTTATGATTTAAATGTTTTATTAATTTTAACAGTTCCCATTAAGTGTAATATCGAATCGCCAAGTGTTAGAGAGCGAGACGAACAAAGTATACCAGTTCTAAAACAGACTTAGCACTCCCGCTGTAAACATATGCTAAGCATTTAAAATATTTTGTAAACCGTTTTGTTAGCATACATTAAAGAGGTTAGATTAGCGCGCTGAAAGATATCGAGCAAGGAAATGGCGATTCGAAGACAGCTTTTAAAGTAATTATATTATTAACCAGAAGAAATGTTCTGATATGCGTACATTTTCAATAAATATCTGTAGAAACTCGGGATATAATAAAAATTTATGAACCGTTTGAAGGCCAAACATCTAGCAATATGTAATAACAAAATGTCTATATTTCTGGCCTTGATCCAAACAATGGAAATTGATTGGTTACCCCGTAGAAACTTTGAAATTAAATAGTGGTAAACTGCGTAAGCATAAGTATTGTAGAACATGAAATGGAATGCCTTCGTTCGAAAGCGATCTCTGTAGTAGGAGATTCCACAAGGAATAGGATTGTATGAGAAATTTAATATTGTACGGGAATACACAAAATCACATTTAAGTGCCAGCATTTAATACTGATTTATTGGTACTACTTATATTTGTTGTTTGAAAGATTAAAAGTAAACAAACGGAAATTTCTCCTCATATAAATCTGTCACAATAAATATTAATTAAATTTTTTTTATTTCGATCATTTTTCTGTGGGACATACCACAATCTTTAATTATATTATATGTACTTATAACATTATATTATATGGTAACATCATGTCAGCAAGTCCTACTTTATTCCAGGATTGCTGAAACGAATATAACACAAAGGAGAACTGTCAATATATAAGCAACAGTTAGGCTCAAGTCAGCCTGCTGTTATAAAACATAGCGCGTAAACTTTGAAAAACCTTTCTCTATCTGGCAGCGACCGCGTCCGCATCACATTGCACATCAAATAAATCATTAGTCTAAATATCTAATGTCTTTGATTTAAGGTTAGGACAATTATCACATTTTTTGTTCGTGACATTGTGTTAAGAATTCGGGAAATGCATTATCATATTAAAAAAAAATAATATATTTTAAATTATTTAACTCCTTTTCTTGTTCTCCCTTTTCGATTGAAATTATACATTTGTTCGAACATTGTAGAGGGATACTCCCTTAAATTTTGACATATATTCATATATCATTTAAATACTATAGACTAGTATATTTTTAATCCATATGTCTCTAGTGAAGTATAAATCTTTAAACAGTAAAATATGTAATAAAAAATTTAATTTATCTTTATTCGTTGTATAAAAGACTGTAATGTATATTTTAATTGACTACATGCTTTCTATAGTATTGTATTATTAATATTCGTTGTATAAAAGACTGTAATGTATATTTTAATTGACTACATGCTTTCTATAGTATTGAGATGCGTATATAATTAGAAGTATATGTCAGTAGAAATATATATCTATTGGATTACGATTTCGTAATTTATTTTTAATTATGTGTATTATATTTTTAGGCAAGTGATCTCAAGACTGGGTATTCAATTTAGTTTTGTAGATCCAACTGATCTACCGGCTTTTGATGCAGCAATTGTGTCGAATACAAAGGTGACCATAATTTTATATTTTAATATTACTATACAACTAACAAATTAAATTAGAAATTTAACACAATATTTCAGACAAATTGCATTATTCCTCCATTTTAAACCCAATTAAAGAAATTAAATTCGGAAATTTTTTAATCAAGCATGTATCCGTTCCAATTCCCTATACATTAGTGATGAGCGATATTGATATTTTTGAATCACTGTGATTTCAGTGATTGCTATTTTTAAATCACTGTGATTTTATATTGCTATTACGATCTCAACAAAAAAAAAAAAAAAAACGAATTTATTAGAGTTTATACTCCACATTTTTTTTTAATTTTTTTACATTTACATTTTTATTAATTTTAACAATATCCAAAATTTACCTGCTTTAGTAATCACAATTAATTAATTAATAAATTTTATGTACATTTAACTGCTTTTGTAATCACCGTACCCAAAATTATCAAAATCACAACTAAAATTTCTACTGTGATCACTGAACAGTGATTGCTACTTTCGAACTGATATTGTTACTAAACAGTGATTGCTACTTTCGAACTGATATTGTTACTAAATAGTGATTGCTACTTTCGAACTGATATTGTTACTGAACAGTGATTGTAACTTTTCGAACTGCTATTGCTACACTGATCGAATTAGAATCACTGAACTGCTACTGTTACAGTGATCGAATTAGAATTACTGAACTCGTATATGTACTGTGATCGAACAAAAACACTGAACTTCTCTATAGCTACTGTGATCGAACTCAAATTACTGAACTGCAATTTTACAATCGGTAAATCACTGATATTTACAAAAATTGATCACAGTTGCTATATGTGATTTTTCAATCACAGTGAAAAAATCACCGGTAGTGAAATATCGGTCATCACTACTATATATTAAGTTTAAGTCATGACTATATGAAGTCATAAAAGCAGATAGCCTGATGACATATAAGTGGATTGCCATAGTTAATGAATCTCTTTCAAACTATTTTACAAAATTTGTATATTTTTTTAGTTTTATAATATGTATATGAAAAATGAAAACATACATGTATTAATAATATACGTATTAATAATTTTTTTCAGCTTGTGTG
Source organism: Zeugodacus tau (assembly GCA_031772095.1). NCBI lineage: Eukaryota > Metazoa > Arthropoda > Insecta > Diptera > Tephritidae > Zeugodacus > Zeugodacus tau. The sequence goes on along the minus strand of CM062650.1, from coordinate 19,638,654 downwards.
GATTGAAACACCCACAAATCCATTGATCAAAGTTGCGGATATTGAAGCAATTAGCAAATTTTGTCAAAATAAGAATGTTATCTTTGCTGTTGATAACACATTTTTGACATCATATTTCCAAAGACCATTAGAACTGGGTGCTGATTTGGTGTGTTACTCTTTAACTAAATATATGAACGGTCATTCTGATGTCGTGATGGGTTGCATAACAACTAATTCGGAAGATTTATACCAAAAATTGAAATTCCTACAAAACGGTAAGTGTTAATTTTTACTAAAGGTATATGTTTAGTACAATTAATATTATTTGTTTTATAGCGACGGGTATTGTACCCTCTCCGTTTGATTGTTACCAAGTAAATCGCGGTTTGAAAACTCTTCCTCTACGCATGGAACAGCATCAAAAGAGTTCAATTGCTGTCGCTAAATTTTTGGAAGAGCATCCTTTTGTGGTAAAGGTTTTGCATCCAGCCTTACCGTCTCATCCACAACACCAGCTTGCTCTAAAGCAAACATATGGATACAGTGGAGTGTTTTCATTTTTCCTTAAAGGCAACTTGGAACATTCAAAAGCCTTCCTTCAGAATTTAAAGGTGTTTGCCTTGGCCGAAAGCTTGGGTGGATATGAAAGTTTGGCAGAGCTTCCGTAAGATATTCCTTTATAAATTTTTAAATAAATTAATTATTATAGCGAATTTTATAAACTAATAATTTTATTTTTTTTTTAGATCAATCATGACTCACGCTTCAGTTCCGGCAGAAGAACGTAAGAAACTGGGTATAAACGATTCCCTTATACGTCTTTCAATTGGATTGGAAGATACGGACGATTTAATTGCAGATTTGGAGAATGCATTCAAAATAGCTATGAGTCTTTAATGTTGTGTACTAATTTGTATAAGACAAATATATGATTTTGATTCTGTTTATAGTTTTCTATCTGTAAAAATTCTAGTACAAATAGAGAATATAGCTGATTCAATTTGAGCGCATGTGATAACTCAAAATATTTGTTTTTACCATTTATCTAAAAATTATACAATTGGATTTTATAAAATAGGAATGAAAAATATGCAATTACAAATTTAAAGATGAGTGAAAAAAGTAAGCATCATGGGAATACAGTTGAACTTTCCTAACTTGAATCACCATAATCCACAAAAAAATTTTGAGTTATAGAAGTTTTCATTAAGATATAGAATTTTTAAAAAGCTGTAAAGTATAGATTTATGCACAGTTATATTTACTTACTTCGCATAAAGTTTTATGTACATTCGTTAAAACATGTATTTTGTAATTTTGTTTGTTGCAGTTTGCTATTGTTTGCTTTTTGACGTCTGTATCCCATGCCTTTGTTACATGATTTATGCAATCCATAAATGTAATATCATATTTTTTGTTCAACTCCATACGATTTAGAGACTTTTTTAAATTCTGCCCGGATAAAAAATTTTTTTATTATGCCCTGGTCGAAAAGTTCGATTTATGGAAGGAAATGTGGAAGAAATTTGTATGAAATTTTACTTCTATTTCCAATTCAAAAGTTCGAGTTATGGAAGTTCAACTGTATATAGAAATAATTACGTGCAATAACATTACTTTGCAAATTTTTTTTGCAACTACTTCATCTTCACTGAATGTTTTGCGCTACAAGCGTAGTATTTTTTGGTGCCAAAAATGTGTACATGTAATGGTTTAGACCATTCTTCATCCCCATATAAAATATGAATTCGCATTTAGAAATTCTTGAGTTCGCATCATTTTTCACTTTTATTATCACTGTTTACAAATTACTGTTTCGTTCAACAAGTTCTGGGTATAATCTTCGTGAGTTCAACAAGATTTTTAAACCACTACTTTGTCGTAATCTTTTTTCTATAGAGAAAATATAGAATCTAACGTAATCAAATTCATTTTATAAATATATTTTTTCGGAATCAAGAAGTCGAGTTATTTTTTTGTTTTGATGGATTGAGTTGTTTAACAATCAGGGTTGTTGTGGAATCTGACAGTTTTCGGAATCAGGTTGTTTGAAGGAATATTTAAAGTGAAGATGAAAATTCCAAATCGGAAATAGTTTGAAATTTTAATTTCTGAAATGAAAAAATATCCTGCATATGCCAAGGACTTTAGAAAAGGGATAAATCCTTTAAATTTCGATTTTTTCGGAGGGATATTTTTTTCTAAAAAAAAATAAATCCATTCCACAGTCATCTTGCGTCGGAAATTGTTGGCATTAATAAAATTGCATTTTTATATCTAAGAATATATTTAAGATATGAAAGATCTTAAAATTCAAAACGAAGAAAAAAATAGTACTCCAACAAGAGGGAGGAGTTAATAAACAGATACCCATGTCTACTTTGGCTGGACCATTTGTTAGAGTAGTTGATTTAGCCAGAAGCAAGGAGCATGAGACGCTGGAAGTATAACATATTTTAGAAGAAAGTTTGAAGGACGCACACCACTACTTCTTTTAAAAAATCAAATAAAGATGGAAGACTAACATTGTTGTACGGAAGTACAATAATTACAGTGATAACGTTGTTTAGAGTCAATATAGAATAGCATAAAATCCATTAAGGACTGCTTTAAAAATGTGTCTCGTTGCATAAGAAAGATATTTTTATATGGGAAAAGAGCTCCTTAAAGTATACTATATATTATAATATGTAGACAAATTTCATAACTTTTCTTAGGCGTCACGATATACTTCAAGAATACCAATTTAGGAACGAAACGACGATAAGAACGACAACGACTATTAAAACGACAACGACAACGGGAATAGGGCCGTATATTTTTTGGGTTTAATAAATATTTTGAACTAATTATATGATTACAATTCCAAAAACATGTCTTGCTAATTTTTCCCCATGAATAAATAGCAGAACAGCTGATTCGAATATTGGTTTGCTTATATTCGAAAAGACGAAAATCCAATCAGATTCTGTGACACCAATGAAAATCAGAATTGGTTTGCCATTCTGACATTCAGCAAAACTGTCTTGGATTCCACAACACCCCTGAATAATAACCATTTAAAACTCCAACTGAAATTGAGTGGAATTGCCTATCTTCCTCAGCATCATAAATAGTGATTTATATTGTTGATGTCGATTTTAAAGAATGAGCCTAACTGAGAACAATACATACATATAGCATTAGTAAATCCGATACTAAAAACTGAGGACAATCAGTTGGATCTAATTTATAAGCAAATTTTTGTATATTACAGTTTTGGAAATGCTTTAAATTTATTTCCACCACCTTTAACTTGTAAATTTCGAGAACATATAACGTCCATGTGAACATAGTTCGTTCTTAATTAGTTTTTATAATTCGAACATATTTTACTTCGTCAATGCCTTGGTAATACGCATTTGATGTATTATCTTAAATCTAATTATTATTTCCTTATTTTTCTGTCATAAATATAATATTCCAATTGTTGTACTTTCCTAGAGCCCTCAGTGAAATTGGACTACGACTTTCGAAGTCAGAATTGACAGTTTCACGAGAATTACAAACACTGTGGTACGTAGAATTCTAATCACTACATTTGTTTTAATAGGTAGACAGTGACAACGTCGAAAACATTTTTCGATTAATCGTACAACCATCCAAACGAATACGTCGAAACTCTTAATACAACAGAACAAGTTCTCGGTTTATACAATTGCTTTTTTTCAACTTTTATTCACAAAACTTTAAAAACGTCAACACTAAGTAATTCATAAACACATAAATTATTCGTCTTTTTCCCCCAGATTTTTTAAAGACTTTTCGAATTCTACAGGCTCCAAAGCTCTATTTGCGACATCGTAAGCGGGTGGTCCAATCAGAGTAACTACCTCATCATAAGACAATGTTTCTTTCTCAAGCAGAGCTTCAGCCATCTAAAAATAAGTGAGAAGTAAAATAAAGAGGAAATGGGAATATATTTTGTTTATACTTTTTCTAATTTATCCATGTTCATTTTCAATAGTTCCTCCGTTTTCTGGTATGCGGTGCTTACTAGAGTTTGAGCTTCCTTGTCGATAATCCTGTGTAGGTTTTCCGAAAATGGGTGATTGAAACTTCCACTTTCCTCTGCATCTGTTATATATATCGGTCCTAGATTCGCATTCATTCCAAATTTCTTTATCTACACAGGTAAAAAGTTCGGTTGTAAAATATCATTTGCTGCGGACTTGTGAATTTCAAATATTATTTTTTTTTTTTAACCTGAGCATATGCGATTTTCGTAACTTTCTCCAAATCATTTTGTGCTCCAGTTGTTATTTTGTTGAATATTATATTTTCAGCTGCCCTGCCGCCAAGTGCTACGCACATTTTATCAAAAAGCTCCTCCTTGCTATATAATTTTTGTTCGCTAGGTGTATATTGTGCAAATCCCAATGCAAGACTTGTTCTGGGCACAATTGTCACTTTTAATAATATATCAGAATTGGGGAGAAGCCAACCAACGAGAGCATGCCCAGATTCGTGATAAGCAACAACTTTTCTTTCCACTGGTGAAAGAGCATGTGAGCGTTTTTCAGTTCCACCTGAATTTAAAAATGAATGATCAGTCCATAGTTTACTTCATATGTGCATATACTATATATAATAATGTTAGCATTCACTAGGCAGGATCAAGCTTAGAGGGCGTCTGAGTTAAGTGTTCGAGATTTCCCACAAAATCACGCAATGAAAGAAAACAACCATTAAAACTTTTACATAATGTTAGAATCGATTATATATCATAATAGGGTTCAATAGGATTTTACCCTGCGTATAGCAAACTCGTCCCATTTTTCACAAAAAATTTCCATTACAATATAAACAATGGTTTTAATTTATTATACTATATATTTTATATATTATAACTTACCTACAAGCCGCTCAACGGCATACTCCAAATTTTCTGCGGACACTTTAGTTTGACAATTTCGGGCTGCATGTAATGCAGCTTCGTTGCATACATTAGCTATATCAGCGCCTGAAAAGCCAGGTGTCAATCTAGCAAGTTTTCTTGAGAACTGTGCGGGCTCAGAATCCAGTTTAATATCAGATAAATGTTTTTCAAAAATTTCTTTACGTTCTTGTAGTGTGGGTAAGTCAATAAGTATATGGCGATCGAACCTACCAGGTCGAAGTAATGCCTAAAATACTTGCAATAAGTGCTTGTTTTAATAATTGTAAAGAGTAATTGTAGTTACCTTGTCTAATATGTCAGCACGATTGGTACTTGCAAGCATAAGAACTCCTTCTTTGGATGCCATACCATCCATTTCCACGAGCAGTTGATTTAGTGTTTGTTCTAATTCACCGGAACTGCCTTGGCCCATACTTTCCGTTCCAGATCGCTGACGCCCGATTGCATCGATTTCATCGATATATATTATGCATGGAGCTCGTTTTTTGCCTTCTTGAAAAAGATCACGTACCCTTGCTGCTCCAAGCCCTCCAATCATTTCAATAAATTCCGATCCATTCATACTTAGGAAAGGCACTTGGGCTTCAGTAGCGACGGCTTTCGCCAACAATGTTTTTCCACAACCAGGAGGTCCCAGTAGCAATGCCCCCTTTGGCACTTTTGCTCCTAATCGTTGATACTTTTCTGGTGCTTTCAAGTAATCGACAAATTCTTTCACTTCTTGCTTGGCCTCCTGCAGGCCTGCTACATCTCTAAAAAGTACACCTCTTCCTCCTTCAAAAGGATCGACCAATGTGAATTTCGCCCTACCCATTTGAGACTGTTTACATAATATTAAATGTATGTTATTTATTTTTGTTTTAAAAAACTCACAAAGGAATCCATGCTTATAGGACTTCTAACTCCCTTCATTCTCGACGCGAGTGACATAAGCAATGCGAAGAACAAAATTAACACCATTATTCGTCCCGTTATATCACTATGTCTATCATAAGTAACAGCAACACCTACAATTGAATATTTAAACAATTATTATAAATGTACTAGGCGTATTAAATACTCTACGAATATGTGTATGCTTATAAACTTCAATTAATTGAGACTATGTTTTAACAACTGTGGTCAAAATGAGACAACCAAAAATTATCATTTATTTGGATGATCTTGGCGTGCCTAGCTAATTGGAGAAAACTTTAAATTCCGATTATTTAGCGAGGTGAATTCGAAGTCTGCCGCGAGCAGACATACGAACACTTAGTGCAGTGAAAGGATCTGCAAACACAAAACAGGTTGTTCTAAACATTGATGGTGGTAAAGGAGGTTGATTCACGTTGGTGGGAATGTTGAAAATATCATAAATTATACATATTTTCAAATAAAATTTTAACCCCATTGGTCCCTTCTTATAGAAACGATACGATTGTTAACCTACCTGATATATACGTAGTATGTTTAAGTTGTTTCACAATACGTGAGTCAAGATATTATTGTTTTCATTTGTATACGTGTGAGTAGGTGAGACAATTTGAAATTTTGAATTTTACATAAAATATAAATTTTCCAGAATTAATACTTACAATCTTCTGTAATGTAACTAAATTAAAGCGTACTTGCCTTCAGCAATACCAAGCCTTGATTCGATTTCTCGCAATTTTTCTTCAAATTTAGATGCATCAGCTATCGCCATGTGAAATATTGTAGATGTAACCTTTTTTCCTTTAATTATAGCACCATCATGTAAAATAATCGTCACCATCTCCATGTCCGGCCTTATAATGAGTTCTTTCACTTCGCCAGTAGATAACATGTGATGTACGAATTCATTCCAAGAAACATATCTCGTCGAACCCTGAATAGCAATAGGCAGAATAAGTTATTTATCCAGATAAAAACTTAAAATTATATATAATATTTCCCTTTTGATATAGGTTATAACTTATGCTAAACTAAAACCAATTAATAACTTCAAAAATAATGGTTTTCCAAAGTTAATGGAAATAAAATTGTTTTTCAAAAACTAAAAAATTGTGTTATTGGGAAGAAAGTGTGGTTGCAAACCGATTTCGCCCATTTTTCATTCATAACATCGAGGTGTCAAGAGAATATTATGTACCATATTTCGATTGGTCGAGTAGTTCATGAGATATGGTTGGACTCAAAAGTGATCGATGCGAAGTCCACTTTTATCTTTTCGGACTTTTGGTATTTTTCAACATAATGAGTTTTGGGCGTATTATTCGATTTCTCCCATCCATCCGTAGTCTTGAATGAGCTACTAAAGTGAAATGTATGCAGTATGTTTGGTTGATATAATTTTAGTAGTTTGCGAGATATGTGGAAAAGGTGTCAAGTGCCAAACAATACTTGCTCCAAGTTTCATCAACCACAGACATTGATATAACAGACAGACATACAGATTCCAACTCGCCTCGTCTTTCTATATGTAACCCTATATCTAACTCATGTAGGTACGTATTAGTTTGCCGTTATGGAAACAAAACTATTATACTCTTTTCAGCATGTTGAAACTTTCAACTTCACACAATTTTATGTTACTAGCTTTTTGTGAGTCAATTTGAAACATCCTACTAAGGATTATTTTACATAAACAATATTTGATATTCTTACTATACCTCAGGACGTTCTGCTCTAGGTGTTATAATTAACGACAAGAAGACCACTAGCATGTAAATAGCAAACATCCAAAGTAACGCTTTCGAGAGTATTGATTTCATTTTATCTTCGTTTTCGTTTTCATTTTTTTCGTTATTTTCATTTTTATTAGCATCATTCCGGTCATTACCATTTGTTTTATCGGGGTTTTCCTTGTCATTTGGAGGTTTATTGGAAGTAAACAAATTACTACAAGTGTGCAATCTTCGCACCATCAACGGGGATACATCACAAGACCTAGCAAGTAAATTCACTGCAGCTTTGTATTCAATGGCGAAATGGTTTATCTAAAAGTATATAAATGTACACATGACATTTATTACATGTTGTTTATAATAATATTGTCTAACCTTATTTTTTGGCAAGGACTGATTGGCGAGTCTAATGATATTACTATTGTAAAAATCAGTCGTACATTTCTTCACAAGTAAGTCTTTCACATTATATAACTGTTTTGCACATATTAAACTTAATTGACCTTGTATTTTAAACATCTCTTTTCCAATGAATATTTTATTAACGTTAGTATTTAATCAATTGTGTTTTCTAATCTTTACGAAAAATAAAGAATTGTAAATGTAAATATTCAAACTTTTAGAGGTAGTAAATAGTATTGTTCATTGTTGATAGCTCGATAACTTTTAAGCAGTCGCCGGTAACGATTGTATTAACTACAAAATATCGAAAATTCAGTGTACGAACTAAAATAAACTTTATTTTTAAGCCCAGCAGAAAATAATATGGTTATTTTTATAGGTAAAGTTGTTTTCTAATATTTTTAATCTGGTTCATGGTTGGGGGTTTGTAACTAAATTACTGGGGCGCCAAGATTTGCCCCAAAATAAACATATTTTAATAAATAAAAAAATTGATATCCCGCACCGTTTACGAGATATTAACACATGAATGTCGGATAATAGCGGTTACTTTTTTCAAGCGAAGCCGGAGGCCCCCAATGCAGAAAGTGGTTCTACGTGACACATAATTTCAACGCTCGATATCTCTAAACGGTGCGAGATATCGAAAATTTTTATTCCTTAAAGAGTGATTATTTTGGGCACAATTCCGATTACTATGGCGCCACGATCTGAGGGCACCGTTGGAAAGAGGACGTCCTCCCCATTAAAAAATATATAGGGTTATAGGTACAGCAGACGCCTTTTCGATTTATGTGTTTACTTTTTATGCGGAAAACGAGCGCTGCCACGTTGTAGATACCATATATAAATTCATCCATAAATTCCTCTTTTTGCGAAAATTCCTCTTTTTTTGCCAAAATTCCTCTTCTTTTATTTAACAAAATAAATGTTAAAAATCATATCGAGGACAGTCTCTTATTTTGCTAACACTTGTATTGGCTTGACCAGAAAAGAGTTCTACGCGAAAAAACTTCGAACACGTTTTGGCTCGACGTTTCGTTTTGGCTCGACCAGGGTTATTTTTTTAAAGCGAGGCCGAAGGCCGCCTGTGCAGAAAGGAGTTATACGCGAAAAAAAACTTTGGACACCCCGGTTTTGGCTCGACCAGGGTAATTTTTTTGAAGCGCGGCCGAAGGCCGCCAGTGCCGAAGGAGTTCTACGCGAGAAAAAACTTCGGACATCCCTGGAAAGATTTTTTATATACATACTTGATGCAGAAGAAAGTTCTACGACAAAAAACTATGATATGCAAATAAATAAAACACAGTCATTAAAAAATCTATCATCTATGGTTTCTAACATGTGGCAACGCTCGGTTTCCACATAATTGTAAACACAGAAACCTTTTCAACTGTTAGTGTGCTAAGTGATTTTTAAAATAAGTAATTTCTCCTCTTCTTTCACCCGATACCCCACTCGGAGGTTGTCAAACCCCGACCGCCATAGTAATCGGAATCGTGCCTTATTTTGGGCTAATTAATATAAAAATGGCCTCAATTCTTGGCTCCCCAGTAACTAAAATCATGCCCATTGTTGATAGCTCGATAACTTTGAATTGATATGTTTATATTTCGAACGCAATTATTTTTAATGCGAACGCTACTCTGCAAAAACCAACGATAGACAAACTATTGTGAAAAATCTGGAGAAAATATAGTTTGAATTTTCTTTCAGTAAAAAATTTCAGCAAAGGCTATATTCGCGCAATGTGGGGTCCAAAATCGTCGCCTTGTACGTATGTACATTCAAAAAACGCATTGCACGAAATCAGTACATACGTCCTTTAAACGAAGTTGAAATGATGGTTTATAATTCAACGTCGAAACCATATCCCTATTAGTGATGCCGTTTTAAAGACAAAGGTTAAGAAGTTTCATTCTAGATTCTACGAAAGATGTTTTTTCGCAAGACCCGTCTTCTGAAATAATGTTTATGAAAAACTGACTACTAATGTTGACACTGTTCACATTAGCTTCAGCTAGTTATATAATAGTTATGGCTAAATGCTTGGAAATTGCTGTTCTGAACTGTCAGCAATTTTCTCGCGAACTAAAAGATGGCATGACACGAAACTCTATCATATTTCGCTGAACCGAATTCCCTTTTAAGTTGGTAGCAATGCGAAATCTGAAAACTTTTGACAGTTCATATCAATTCATAGCAATTTCCGTTGCATCAGGGTGTATAAGATCACTAATTGATCCAATATATTTTCAATAATTCTTTTCACAAATTTAAAGTCGGTCATAATTTGTACTAAAATTGCGAACTGTGGCTGACAAACCCTCCCTTTTAAAAACATGTTTTGTATTGTAAATGCTTTTTAACTGAAGTTAATAAACCTTAAAAATTGCATCGTGCTGATATTCTTGCGACCTGATGATTTTTTGCGGCTAGTGTTTACCAATAAAGTGCTGAACACATAGACGACGATAAGCGACGAGCGACATCTGTCAAATATTAATATACACGTGTTCTTATGGGCATAGCTTTTTAGACAACAGCACGACTTCGCGACAAAGGGGTTGAAGTCTTCACTGTCGCAAAATTAGAAATGTTTCTAATTTTGCAGACGGCAATAGCCGTTGTAGAGCTGCCACTAATATGTGAAATGTAAAATTATTCAAAGTAAGACGTTATTTTACAACAATACAATACCAACTTTTTGTAGTTAAGTGGCAATCTCGGTAGTTAGAGTGGCAAAATTCATTAACACTAGTTTTTAAATGTATAAGAGAGAGATGCACGTACTACAATGATCCGTTAAAAAATCGACGCCATGGCCGCCATTCATTTAAAAAGATAATTTGAAGTGAGTGGAATTAAAGTATAAAAGTCCCTTGAAGACAATCAAATAACCACGTCAAGCATTGCATATGTGTGAGTAAAGTTCACCCGTGTTTTGCTCGCAAACGTTCAACACTTCAAGCATCATTTTATATTTGCTCTGAGTGAGTTCGGTTGTCATGTAAACATCGGATGATGAAAAAATCGCTTTTATTGGCATCTGCTGGAATTTTATTTAAAAAAGATGATTTTTTGAAACAATATCCCTAAAATAAATTCCTATTGCTTACTCTTCTCATCCCGATTACTATATACTTAATTTTTATTGTCTCATAATGCTAGTATTGCTGCGTTCAATGTACTACAATATGCAATTTATTTCGTCCGCGCACCCGTCCATGTTAAAAGTCAGAAGGCAAATGAGTTTTTTTTTGTCAAGCATGAGTGAAATATCACAAATTTTGGAATTTCATCAAGCAGAACCGACAACAAATCTGTGTAGCGTACGTGTAGCCGACAAAAGCCGTCGAGACCAATACAATTAAAGCTGGTTCTTGGAAAGCAAAGCGATCTGCGACACACATCTGTTGCGTACATACAAACACAAACTTGCAAAACAAAAAAGAGAAGCAGAACAAAGATTATGCCACTTTCGGCAGATAGGTGAGTTGATAATATCAAACCTTACATATGTATATGTATTTGATTGGCGTTCAACCGTTTAGCCGGTTATAGCCGAATCGATGAGAGCGCGCCATTATCTCTCTTTCCTTCGCAGTTCGATACATATGTATATACTAAACATAAAATCTTTTGTTATAGTATGCTTACATATGAAAATAATCTCGTTCTAAGCTCGTTCAATAATCTAACCGTTTACATATAGCCAAATGAGATTATCAATTGTCAAATGTGTTGCATTTGTTGTTGTATTACACATATTTCTCTCGCTGTCGGCCATTGTTGTTTACATTTTCATTTGACATTTCTCCTTTTCTTCGCAAAATTATCGATAAACCTAGGAATAACACCGAAAATCTAGTTGTATAAAACAAGATAATTTTATAATCTTGGATTATCCAGAGAGGGATTTTGTATGGGAAATCTCGTTTCTTAATTACAGATTATCGAGTTAAGCTCGTAAATGGAGATAATCTCGTTATATGTAAACATAGTATTAGAAAATACTTTCATATAAAGCTTACTTTTATCTTTTTACAACTCTTTTCAGATATTGGCAAGCTTCGGAAGAAAAACTTAAGCTTAAACAGTACTTTTAATAGTAACACAAACGATAGTACAAAAATAGCGCCTCCAGGCAGAGGACTCATAGAAACATATTATATTAGTGGTACTCATTTAACGTTGCAATAATATAAATATAGTAAATTTGCAATATAGCAACAATTGTTAAATGAGCGCTCTTTGGCAATATTGTGGTATTATCAGCTTATTGTGAATTAATTGTAAGCATGCCATGAATGCCAATCAGCTTATTGTGAATTAATTGTAAGCATGCCTTGAATGCCACTGAAAAAGGTCTCGCATATTTGCAAGATTGTCGTAAAATGAAATGCATGTATAAATTAACAGATGTTTTACGATATTGTAATTTTGCGATGTTGCCATACGTTTACGACGTTAAATGAGTACCAATATTGCTTTAATATACACCAACATTGCAATAATTACAACATAATGGTGATAACAATATACATAATTCGGAACAACAAAGCGGAGTAAAGTATTACTCCCATTTATGAAGGTAGCTGGTATCGGTGCGGGGAATCCTACCAGCAGTTCTTCAAGACATACAACGGCAATCGCTCATCAATCGTACAATACAAATTCCAACTAGAATTCGCCGACTGATTGAATTAGCACTCGTTACGTTACGATCTATATACGATTTTTGTTACTCTCTGACACAAAGGACACGAGTGCTTATTCAATCATGCCGCGAATTCTAGTTCGAATTTGTATTGTACGATTTCGAAACAAAAAGAAAATAATAATTTTATATTCATATTATTTAAAAGATCATTATACTTAATACTTCCCATGCTTATAATAATGGTGGATAATAATAATGTCACATGTGTAGCAAGCAATCACTACTCAGCAACAACACCGGCAGCAGCAGCAACAACAAATAATGCATATTCAAATTCTGAATAAAAGTCAAAATTGCACAACGCAACCGTGTTATTTGCCGGTTTGTTTTACGAATATAGATATTTGAATTATTTCTAACCAACTATAAATATTTTTCAGGCATCGGATGATGTACAACAAATTACATCGGACTTTTGGAGTTTCAATACTTATTTTCGACGTTATAAACACAGTGTCTCCAATGATGACCTTGGATCTACACAATGGATAGTTAACAACATAAGAAGTTATTTATCTTGCTTCTGATTTGTCTATGCAGGAGTTATTAAGCTGAACTTACAATTTATCATTTTCAATATTATGATTGTTAATTTATAAATTTTGAACATTCGCAATAGCACTAAATTTATTAATCCAAATGTGAAATATTGTTAAATTAGCATCTATATACAAATGAATGTACGAATATTTGTAACTATCGTGATAGTAGTAATACTTAAAACTTTTGAGAAATTGTAAATTATAAAAATTTAATAATTAATATTAACTTTATATGTAGAATATGTAAATTTTGTCAATGTATAAATGATAGCCGCAAAAACGTTTGTAAAAATTAAAGTTTACGTTGTACTGATATACTAATATTTAAAAATTAATTTATAATAATTATTAATAATGTAAAATCCCTTACTAATTTATAAATGTAAATATCTCATATAGTTAAATAAACAAAAATAAAAAAATATAAACTTCTTTTTTCTTATTTCTAAACGAAATAAAAGGTAACTGGTAGCATGAACGAGGTGATTACTGAACCAAATTATAGTAACCAGGCGGTGACCACACAAATGACCACTTCTTGTGACTAAAAATTATGAAACACACCAACGACTTCAGATGGCTCTGCTAACCACAGAGTGATATGTGGCTTTCCAAAACAATAGAAAAATTAGAGCAGAAGGACATATGAAGCATTTGCACCAAAATCAATGATATAGAGCCAGCAAGCTAATCACACCGACGCGTTGTTTAAGAGGAGAAGTGGTAACATTTGCTAGAACAAGAGTGATCACAAAAATAATACGGGCTTTTTTTTTACTGGTAACCACCGTTCCATAAGATAAGTAACTGCAATTTGCTATAAATATAAAATAATATCAGTCACAAATTATTAATACGCACTTACATCCACTCACTTCAATTTTGTTTTTTTTTTTTCGTATGAATGCCGGCCATGGCGGAGATTTTGATTAATCATTGTTCATTGTAGTACATGCATCTCTCTCTTATACATACAAAAATTAGGGTTAATGAATGTTGCCACTCTAACTACCGAGATTGCCATTTAACTACAAAAAGTTACTATTGCGTATGCGTTGGTAAAAGCTGAAAAACATTGCAAGTATAGTGGTGTATGAGTTAGCTCCGTTTTGTAGGGTGCCTTCCCTAAATAAAAGCGTCAGCGGCAAATGACTGTCAAAAAATTCTCATGCCCATGCAATTTGTATGGCGCATACCGAAATAACGCGACGGCGACGCTGAGCGGTTGAAAACTTCTATTTTCACAGAGCGTTTCGAAGTAAAGTTGGCTGCTAAAACAAAGTTCCTCTGTACAATAAAATTTCACAACAACAATTCAAGTAAACATTTTGATATTTGACGTAAAGTTGCCGCTTTTATTTACCCGGACGTTACACGGGAAAAAAATTGTTGCGGGAAACGGGAAAGCAGCGTTAGGGATGGCGCATCGACGTTAACGCTAAGCGGTAAAAAACGTTCCGCCAACGCTTTTATTTAGGAAAGGCAGTTACTCTATCCGTCTTGTAGGGATGCGGGCGAGCAAAAGTACGAATACTGTAACGGATTTCCAAAATCTGTCGTTTACTCTAAAACTCTACCTTGAGTTCGATCACTGGATTGTCAAATAAAAGTCACACTTTAATGGCTATACACTAATCTTTATTTCTAATTCCTTATAACTTAACTCTTTAGTACTCAATACTCTACTTTACAACTCTAACTTATAATTTGCTTACACTTTGCTCGACAACTCTCTCCTTAGAATTGTCCTCACTCGTCAACTCTCTTATCAGAACTGTGTCTTGCTGCCAGTCCGACAGCCCTTATATAGTCGATTGTTAGCGATACATCGCCACTCGAACATTCTGGCAACTACGAGTATCGATGTCTTGATACATCTGGCAAGTTATCGATTTCGATAGTTAATTCTAGTTTGTTCTGGTGCCATTTTCGTTACAATACAAATTGATTTTATAAAATTTTAGCTACTTTCACAACCTGTGGCAACGATAATGATTCCCGCCTTTTTGTGACATTTACAACATTGTGAATTTATATATATACACCTATGTATATATTTGATACATAGTAGTGAAAAGGATGGTGTCATTGGGAAACAAAATACGTATATTTTTATGGCGGTGAACACAGTAATAAGAGTTTGGTAATGATTTCACAAGATTTAATTGTGTATCCTTTGATTTTGCTTGCATTTTAAATAATATTATTGGAGGAGTGTTGGATCAGAAGAAAATAATACTAAGTGTGTAAATAGCTCTAAAGATGTCGGTTAATAAGGCTGCTAACTTGCGTTCTCAATATGAGGACTTGTGTAGAGAACTCAATATGGATAGGGAGACTGAGGATATGTCGTGGAAAATGTTCGAGGAAGTGTTACAGCGTTCAACATTGGAGGTACAAAGTAAACGATGGAAATTGTTAGACTACAATCATTATTTCACATATTTATTATTTTATAAATAGGGTGAACCTTTACACTGGTTTTGTTGTGCATTGTATGCTGCCTGCAGATTATCTTACACCCCTACAGTGGGTGAATCTAATGCAATAGTTATGGGTAATTGCATCTCCCTTAACAAAATGCTTCGATGTTGTGATATAAGGTAAAATACTTAAGTATAAATTTCAATAAGTTTTCATTAATTATTGATTTGTTTAGTAGTATATCGCAATTCATATTGAAAATAAAAGTTTGGCATGAAATGGCAAATTTACCATGCAGTTTTCTACGCCAAATTGAAAGGTTGGAACGAACTCCGGGAATAACATTTCATCTTTACTGTAGATACAATGATATTTTCGAAAAGTTATTCATTTCATCGCGTAACGATAAAAAGAATACAAAATACAGGTATGTAGCAACAAAAAAAAATTACGTGTATGTAACCATTTGAAATATAATAATGAAATTTACTATTAATTTAGAAGAAATATGGCGTATTTTATGAGTTGTTTAAACAATCAAGTATTTTTTTGTTATCTCTACATTTGTTTTACAAAATTTAAAAGTAAAAAAGTTTAATTAAAACTTTATATTAAAAAAAATTTATAATTTTTCCAATAACAATTCAGTTTACATGAGTTTTTTTGGTTTTCTCTCTGTCGGAGCTATAAAAAAATTTTACAATTTTTATTATACATATGTACATAAAAAATATTCATAGTTCTTCCATTTGTTTATAATAATATTGTTAACATTTGTGCTAAGTGTTAGTCAAATCATCTTTTAAATTACGTATTTTATATTTATTTTAAGGTCTGTTGCAAGATGTTCATCCACCAAGTTGTATGACTTATGTTGGTGTCTATATTTATGTGCCAAGAATGAAGACCCCAGTTATAATATGGATATTGTAACATCCTTTCATTTGTTGCTGTGTTGCATAGATCTAATATATTTAAATGTGCTAGGAGAAAATCGTGTAGATCTCGTTAACAGGAATTTTGTGGGCATTCCGGAGAAATGGGGTACATCGTTATATGATCCCCAACAGCTTCACAACCATTGTATTATCGGAGCGCTATGCAATTTAGCTGGAGCTTTGTCCAATGATGCTAAAGACATGAAAGAAAATCACTGTAAAAGGATTTTTACCAAATTTTTCAAAACAAAGGTAAACTATTTTGTTACATCCATATAAAATTTATTTATTACACTATAACACACGACTGAGTATTGAACTAAACTAATTTTTTTCTGGGAGATTGAGTCATAAGTAAAAAATAGATTCTCCATTTTTTCTCCGAAATTGAAATATTTGCCTTCGAGGCATTGGGAGCTCTTACTAAACGAATTTGTAATTGCAGACAATACATGGAAACGAGGAAACATTTTTAGGAATAATTTCCAATGAAAACTTCGAACGGAATGTAAAATCTTTAAATAGTGCTTATGAGCAGTATGTACTCAGCGTTGGGGAATTCGATGAAAGAATCTTGCTTAACAATCCTAATTGTAGGAAGTTAAGCAGTTCAGGTCAGTTACACACACATTTTCTTATATAAGACAAAACTAATTGATCAATTTTACAGATGCAGGAGTGGAAGGTCATACCGTAAGTCAACCGATATTTGTATTAGTGACGTATTTGACTGTATTATATTTTATTTAACAAGGCGACAAATCCACAGACGCCTTACACTCGTAAACATAGTTTGCCGAACAAAGAAGATGTCCCAGAACCAGTAGCCAGCGCAACTAACAATGTAAAAAAGCTTAAAGATATAGCGAAAATTTCCGGACCAACAGAATTTATAAGGTATATATATTATACAGTTACTAAAAATAACTCCATTTCCCTTATTTGAGTTGTAAAAAAAATTACTTATGAACTACTTGCGACAAATTTAATTGGTTGAATTTAATACAGTACATAGATTAAAAATATACATACATATATTTTTCACTCACTCCTAAACAGGCAGCAAAAACTTGCTTATATCGGATTCTTTCTTATACTCAAATTGTTCTTATACAATAAACTCTAATACAAATTTACAAAAATAAAATTTAATATTATATCTGTAATATTCATAATAATATCCTTTCTTTGCAGTCAAGCTGGTGTGGAAACTTTAAATAAAATTTCTGAAAAATTGACTCAAATGCAAAATGAATTCAATTCAGCATTGAATAATGCGGACGTCGGTAATCGATTTAAGACGGCAGAATCGTTATTTTTTTATTTATTGGACAAAATTTTGCGAGTAGAAACCAGAACAAAACCTAATATAAATATCAAAATATTATTGAGCACTGAAACTTTTATAACAACGCTCATCGTCTGCTGTGTGGAAATTGTACTTGATGCATATCAATCGCAAAAGAAATTTCCATGGGTCTTAACGTGCTTCAATATATCTGCTTACCATTTTCATAAGATTATAGAAATAGTTGTAAGGAGCCATGATGAACTGTTGTCGCGGCCGTTGATTAAACATTTAAATTGCATTGAAGAGACTTGCCTTGAATCATTAGCTTGGAAGTGTGAATCGCCCTTGTGGGACATCATTAGAACTTCTGCGTTGCCCACATGGTCTGATGTAGATGTTGATAATTTAGCAAAACGAAATCAACCTCAAAGTAAGATATCAAAACGTATGTGTTATTGGCTTATAATAATGTGTATTAAGTTTAATTTATATTATTCTATTAATCGGAATCCTAAACAAATGCTAATTGTGTAACGATACTAGAGCAAGTGCTATAGGTAACCGTGTAACACAATATATCACTGAGTAGTCAGTCGCCATTTTTACTATCAATTACTATTATCCCTTATAATAAATATATATATATATATATATATATATATATAATATATATATATTAGTTTTCCGAAATAACGAATATTCGTTTTAACGAAAACCGCTTATAATGAACAAGCAAATTTGTTACATTGAGTACGTTAAATAACGAACATCGGGGATTTGTAAGTAATTGGTTTAACAAACAACATGAAGAAGACATATGAAGAAAGCGAAAAAAATTAAATAACATCGAACCAGAATTAAAAATAAAACTTGAAAAAATTCAAAAGAAATGTGCAAATGGAAAAAATGTTTAATTTTATAAAAAAGCTTAAAATTATTGATCAGTGCCAAATAGAAGTATAAGTGTCAGAATTGGTCCATTTTGGAAGAATTTATTGGATTTGATTTGTTTTGTTATGGTTTTTCATTTTTTAACAAATAATTAATAAAACAATTTATTAAACTACAATTTAAGGATATTTAACTCATTTTTATTGAAAAACATGCCTCTATATATATATATATATATATACAGTAGTTTTCCGAAATAACGAACACATTAATTGTCAGTCCTGTTCGTTACATCGAATTTTTCGTTAATTCGAGTACTCCTAGAGGATATATATATATATATATATATATACTATATATACATACATATATAGTTTTTTTTTATTGAATATAGCAACGAATTAATAGTAATCTAAGTTAATTTTTTTCTTTCAATTTCAGTACAGCAGTCCCCCAATTGTTCAGCGTATGAAACATTTAGTTCTGTAATTGTCAATGAGTCCACACGAAGAGATCTCTTTAACAGTGCACGAGGTGAAATTTACAATTTTAATTTTATTTTCCAGTAATTAAAGTATTACATTTCAGAAAGCTCTAACGCAAGAGAAACAATTGTAAAAAAACCGTTGGAAGGAGCTAAGCCCACAGCGTCTTTGACAATATTTTGTAGAAAAGTAAGTTATTGCTAATGGCTATTTTTCATAATTTGATGCATATATTTTTTATTATATTTCAAAATTACAGTTCTATAAACTGGCATGGATTAGATTGAAGGAGTTGTGCCGTGAACTAAAGTTGGCTGAGGAACCACATTTAAATAAATTATGGACCCTTTTTGAATATTCAATAACCCAAAGGACAGAGTTGATGCAAGATCGTCATCTAGATCAAATGCTAATGTGTGGCATTTATTTATATATAAGGGTTCGTATATGCAAATAGTATATACTATATGTTTTGGTGAAAATTATGTTTTTTTTAATTTTAGGTGCAGGATATAAAATGTAAGTCTTTTACGGACATAATGAAGTTTTATAGAAAACAACCTCAAGCGCAAAGTCGCACCTATAGGGAGGTTCTAATTGAAACGGCTGACGAAAAGAGTAAGTTAAACTAATTTATATATTTTTATAATTTATCATATTTGGGTGGTCGCTTAAGAAGTATTGAATACTATTTGTTTTTTGCATCTTACAATCAACATATTTATATATGAAGAACGCTATTAGTCTCTGAGTCTTGGAAAAGACCTATGTGCATTGTGCTGCAATCATCAAATATGTGGAAGAATTCAATGACATTTTTAAATAATTTAAAATAATATTAAGCTACCTTCAAATTTTGTACATAGAAAATAATTTAATATATTTTCATGAAATGAAGCAAATATATGAATGTCTTATCCCTTATATCTTTTTTTTAATATCTTATAAAAATGTACAAATTTTGCAGGGTATGCAAGATTTTGTTGAATTTTCAATAATTCATATTATTATTATTTCAACAAAATTTCCATGCATTAATGTGATGAATATCTTTTATTTTCAGATGGATCGCATGCTAAATATCGGGACATAATATATTTTTATAATAATATATATGTTAAAAATTTAACTCCGTATGCACTTAATTTTAGTGGGAGACAACAAGCGGTATGTTATTAATTTCGTTATATAGACTGTATTAAAGTATTAAACATTTCAGCAGCAGAATGTGCCCTTGTCTCCCCATCCGACGGAGAAGCAGTCATATCCGCGAAAATTATCAAATAATCAAATAACAGTATCGAGAATGGAAAAATCCGAGCATTCACATTCGCCTTTTCTAACATATGAATTTTCGAAAAGTCCTGGGAAAGTACGTTGCAGTTACGTTTTAAAATAATTTCAATACTTCTATTGACCATTTCTTATTTTTCCCATTAGAACCTTGAGGAACTGAATTATTTTATACGTAAAGGAAAAAGAAATTTACCTTTTGCTGAATTCGATGGCAGTGATGGACATATCATTGAAAGTAAAATTGCGAAGAAAACGCCAGTATTTTTACAAAAATGCAGAGGAGTTTTGCAGGATAGACAAGAAGATATAAAGTGAAATTATTTTTAATTAATAGTACATAACTCATTTAAATTAACTGTTTTAAAACTTCTGATCTTGCAGCTATTTTATGAAATGGCTGTCATTAAAAGTTGCAAATGAAGAATTTAGCTATAACTCTAATTATAAATAAGCGACAACATAGGTACATATAATATATGTATGTATATACATACATTAATAAATCAAATTCATATTAACATAATTGGGAAAAAACAATTGGAAAGCTGTTTTTCTGATAATAAAATGGCGGAATTAAGATCTTACAAACTATCCCGAGTCGAAGTTTTGTAAAGGAGAAACATGATATACCTTCGTCGTGCTTAAGCAGCTTCCAGTATAAATTCCATTTAGAAGTTCCTGCCAATAATTCACTTGCCAAATTCTAATCGAGAAACACATTTATTTATTAATATTGATACTAGCTGCTGAGTTGTCTATATTCAGAAAGAGAGACCGAAAAAAATGGTAAACCACAAAACGAAATTACATATCTGATTCCGTTTTTGACTAGATAATCTTGCTCTTGAAAAAATAAAAAATATATACATATATGTATTAAACTAGCAGACCCGGCCACACGTTTTTGTGGCTAAGGTATACATTAAATTAAGTTGGTCCAATCTTGGCTTCGGCGACGATATTGATTACTGGAGGTTGATTTATGTTACGCTGCATGATTACAACTCACACTACTTTTAATTGCAAAGTGAATGGTGATAGTACAGGCAATTTTATATAGTTTGGGATAATTGACTACGTCATCCTGGTTTGTAGCTGTGTCAACTCTTTGGACCGAAATTCTAAATTGTCGCATTAAGATCATCGATATCTTTTTTTACCACCAATATATGAAGGTCATTCAATCAGTCATTTATGGTTATCATATTGAGGTTCCATGTCAGGAAAACTTCTCTTTCGAGTCAATGAAGTGACGGAAATCTGTTGGAAATGCTATTAATCCATCGAGGTGTCAACTGCGACCCTATCATTTCTAACTGATTCTACAATCGCAATTTGATATTGTTGCAAAAACACTCATATGGTAGTTGTTAATTGGCGATTCTTTATGTGTCGCCACAAATTAAATGATTTTAGGCATGCGATTAGCCCGTCAGTAACAATTGATCCAGGAATAATTGGAAGAGTCTGGCGTAAATCACCCGCTAACAGAATCCTGGCTCCACCAAAAACGTTCATCGACAATCAAGATCTTTTAAAGTTCTGTGCAGTACCTCCAGCGACTTCTTGAATATTTGGAAAATCTTCGTTATAGCGCTATTTTTGGCGATTTCGCCAACTGGTGTTTCGTTCATTTGCAAATTAGGAGTAATTTCAAGGCCGAATGTGCCGTTTGTTTGCCTACTAACAGGTGCCAAGTTGCCCCTATTCCCGTTAACCTTGGTGGTGAAAATAAGTGAAATTGGTTCTGGAATTGTGTGTTATCTTAATAAAATTACATCAATAAATTGCGAGAGTATAAAATGTTCGGTTGGACCCGAACTTAGCCTTTCCTTATCTGTTACAAATTGTTTTGGGTCGATAGCCCAACAACCTTATACAATTGAACAATAACAAAAATATTTTAACAAAGCAACAATGATAACCTTCAAAATATAATTTTTTTGTTTTCTCTTTTTATATTTTTCTTGTCAACTCGAATAAAATTCTCTTAGTATTATCTTCCTCGCAATTTTTCCATATTTACTCACTTTCTAATCTTTTTCTGGCCTTCCACGAATATTTCCGTGCCCGAGTGACGCCTACAACTCTACAACGCATAGTTAGCCGCCGAGCAGCTTTTCAAAATTTTTAACCCGTGATATCTTTTGAATGGTATGTCAGAATCTAATAATTCAAAAAGTTATATAAAGCGTTATGAAGCGATCTTAAATAATAAATCATTTATTTCGTTAAGGATTAATACTAAGGTACAAATAAAGAGCCTTTTCAAGTAGTGATATTATAATTAATTTTTTTTTATAGAAAATCGCTTATTGTAACACAACTATAATAGTTAGAGATATGATGTCGAGATGTTTTTTGTAGATAATGATAAGTTCTACAAAATTATAGTACATCAATTTGTTATATCTTCAATCGTTTTCGAAGCATTCACGATTAAAGAAAGTTTTTGGGTATTTTTTTTACATTATCGGAGTTTTGGTAAGGAACCCTATTTATTTTTTTTAACTAAATATAGCCTATGTCACTCAGGGATAGTATAGCTTTCCAACGGTGAAACAATTTTTCAAATCGGTTCAGTAGTTTCGGAGCCTATTCGAGACAAACAAACAAAAAAATAAACCTTTCCTCTTTATAATATTAGTATAGATACATAAGTAGCTGCCCAAGATATTTTAAGCTTATACAAAGTACTGAAAATAACTAAGGAACTAACTTACACTCTCTGCTTTTTACGCTCTTAACCCTTCTCTTCTGCTACTTTATTTCAGCAGAAAAATTACTGACTATTAAGTTAGTAGTGAAGAAACAATGTATTGGGTCTAATCATTAAATCTGTTTCGATGGAAGAACATTTCATAAACATCATTCCAACTGTATTAAAAATCCAATCGTCTGCCCTTCGGCAAATAACTTTAAGTTAACTCAATCGATGTTTTAATGGAATTAAAATTTGTTGATGCTCATCAGCAACAAAAAAATTTTCCGGATGAGATCTCTATAACGGGTAAAAACTCAGTCAATTTAATTTGTATAACTTGTATAATTTGTAGACAAAGCAGTTTTACTGTTTCACACTGTGGTAAAACAGGTTATCAACGGATTCAATGGGTCATCATCAAAATTACTAATGACGTATTAAATTATATTTTAAATGGATATTTTAGAGACAAGATACAAAAACACACTAACAAAAATAAATTTAAGGTTTTTAAAAGCTCAGGCGAAGTAAATACTTTATGGGAAGAAATTTCACAATAATTAAATGATGTATGCTTTCCAATTCAGGGCAAACCTATATGAATGAAAATGTGTAAAGGCATCACGTGTATATATTATGGGTTATTATTCTTTTTTTAAACTGATATGTAACCAAAAAAATTACAAGAACAGTTTTAAACAAAAAGCACTAACAATTTAATATTCAAATTTTTCGATAAAGGTCGATAAAACAGTTTTCTCACTTTGTGGTAAAGCGTGGACATTTTTGATGTAAAATTATTTCCGTAAATAAACAAATGGATTGAAAAGCTTTGCAATCGCAACAACAAAATAACAGCGTTATTTCGATGAAATATTATCTTTAGCTTTTCTAAAATGAATAATCTATAATAAACAAAATAGTAAGTAATTTTTTTTTTAATTTTGTTGTCCCTTTCTTTTGTTTAACGTTTATTGCGAGGGTTGCAGTGGCGTAGCTAGCATAGGTGACACCCGGGGCGGATTTTGAAGGTGTCACCCCAAAACTCAATAAGAACTTTTAAAATAAAAAAGTAATAATCATTTACATTTTATTAAAACACGAGTATTACAAATATTAGTATATTATGTGAAAAAATTAAAATTTCTTCCTTCTAGCTTTGACACTTGCAATCTCCGAAATCACGTCTTCAAAATTTATATTTTGTGTTGCTTCATGTTCTATCGTTAAAATACCAAGATTATTTAATCTGGTTTCAGTCAATGTAGACCGCAAGTAATTTTTAATTAGTTTTAATTTGCTGAAACTTCTCTCACATGAACCCTACAAGACGGAGCTAACTCATACACCACTACACATGCAAATTATTTCAGCTTTTACCAATACATACACATTGCTAACATTTTGTAGTTAAGGGGCAATCTCGGTAGTTAGAGTAGCAAAATTAATTAACCCTAATTTTTGTATGTGTAAGAGAGAGATACAATGAACCGTTCAAAAATCGCCGCCATGGCCGCTGTTCATTTCAAAATAAAATTTTTAGTGAATGGATGTAAGTGCGTTTTAAATATTTCTTTTATTTTGTTATATGTTAATGGATATTTTTCGAAATTATAAATTTTGCATTGCATTTATTTGTGTTGTTTTTGTTATTAGTTTTTATAATTAAAATAATTTCATTCTAGTTATACGTGTGTGCACAGCAAAGGAAGAGCAAGGAGGTGACGGTGGAATTGGTTGAGGTATGTTTCATATATTTTTAATACATAATAAAAATTAGTAATTTTAAATAATTTCAGGTTTTTGGATTTAGCATTGGTGCAATATAGTGCAGAAAACAATGGAAAATAACATGGTAAATATAAATGCGTATATGTATGTGCATGTTGAGTTAGTGCGTATTAAGATGTACATGCATATGTACATATGTATGTATGTACAAGAATGCATCTGTTGCATTGTGTCCAAAATATTTATTTAGAATAATTTTTATTTTGATGTTAAAAAGTTGTATATTTTTTGTTTAGTTATTACAAGCATTTAGCTCTGTATATATATATATATATATATCTACATACGTTTGTTTTTTAGCATTACTTATATTTTCATTATCCATTTCAGATATTGACTGACAGGTCCTTCTCCACCTGGTCCTTCCATCGGAGTGGAGGTCTCCCTCTTCCTCGGCTTCCACCAGCGGGAACTGCATCGAAAACTTTCAGAGCTGGGGCACTTTCGTCCATTCGAACAACATGACCCAGCCAGCGTAGCCTATGTCGTCAAACAACATATACAGCTCATCATTTCATCTTTTGCGGTATTCGCCGTTGCCAATGTTTAAGGGACCATAAATCTTCCGCAAAAACTTTCTCTCGAAAGCTCCTAGTGCCGTCTCATCGGGAATGATGAGGGACTTGTAGAGTTTAGTTTTTGCTCATCGAGAGAGGACTTTACTTTTCAATTGCCTACTCAGACCATAAACACAAATACTTTGCACAAATGGAGGATTACAATAGCTACAACTTTTCTTAGGTTTGTACTACGAATACAAATATATTCATATTTTCTAATCGTTAATAACAATTTCTATTTCTAATATTTTTCAGGCATGATAAACAAGACAACAACAAATCCCATCGGACATTTAGATTAGCAGTTGCACAACATCTTTCCGACGAGCTGAACCTTTTTATGATGTACATATGGGATAGGATTGTGTGGAATTGACATCAAACAATATTGGTTCATTAGTTTCGTTGGATCCTTACAGGATAGTTATAAGGAAATCGTTCGCGTTTAGTATTAATTTATTCATTTGCTAATTCATAATTTAGATGTAAAATATTATTAAATTATACAAATGAATGTTCGAATACTAATAACATTCGTAATAGTAATGGAATTTTGTTTGAATTGTATAACAACAACTACAAAAAATAAAAATGTAATACTTAATACTAAATTTATATATGAAATATGTAAAAAGTAAAAATTTAATAATTAATACTAACTTTATTTTTAAAATATGTAAATTTTGTCAATGTATAAATATAAATGTATAAAAATTCAATGCAAAAACGTTTGCAAAAAATAAATGTATAAATAGCTGTAAAAACGTATGTAAAAAGTTCACTTTGTACTGAAATGCTAATATTTAAAAATTAATCTATAATGATTATTAAAAATTTAAAATATTATACAATACTAATTAATAAATGTAAATATATCATATAATTATAATAAATAAATAAAAATAAAAAAATTTAAATTTTTCATTTTTAAACGGAAAAGTAGGTGACCTATATAATGAAGACCAATGGTGACCAATGAACCAAATTTAAGTAACGAAACGGTGACCCAACAAATGACCAATACCAGTGATTAAAGGGTTACCCTGAAAATGATAAATCGAACAGTCTCCACTGATAGATGGCTGATTAAAAAAAAAACTACTACAGGGGACTCTGCTGACCACAGAGTGACATATGCCTTTCCAAAACAAAGAAAAATTAGAGCAGAAAGACATATGCAGCATTGGCACCAAAATCAATGAGAGAGAGCGAGCAAGATAATCACACCGACATGCCGTAAAAGAGGAGAAATGGTAACTTTTTTCCTGCTGCTAGAACAAAAGAGACCAAAATAATAATACAAGCTTTCTTTACCGGTGACCAATATTCCATAAGATAAGTAACTCTACCCGTCTTGCAGGGAAGCGACTGATGCACATCATAAATAACTTTAGTGCATCCGTTAGATTCGGAAGAGATGCTGTAAAATCCCATTCCACAATGAATTTCAAAAAGTCCAGCGTCACCCAATTAGAGACAGTAATATTAGCCGCTTTTAAATGTCTTCTCAATCTTGGTATTTCTAAAAGTAGTTCTGTTTCTGATACTTCATCGAAAAGGTTAGTAAATTTTGATATAGCAAATTTTAACTGTTCAGTGTTTCCCAAAAGCAAGGTCTTTGACTGCACAACCTCAAACAATGAAGATACGTCTTTCAATGGACTTTACTTGAGTTTCGAGTTCAATATTGAATCTCTGCAACAGATTTACTATTTTTTATAGGTAGAACTGATTGTCATAGTCGGGCTCGGGTGTCACCCCTAACCTAACCAGGTGGCTGAAACCAGGGAAACCTTATCATCCGATAAATCTCCTTTCTCTAATAATCAAAGACAATAATTAAGACACTGTTAATCCCGACTTTCATGCAACATCTGAGCCTAGTAGAGCACCAAATTATATCAGAAGTCACAACATGTTTGAGGACAATCCTAGTAGCGTTAGGCTCTATAGTAGATAGCTGGCCGTACTTAGGAAACGACTAAAAACGTTGCACTCCAATGTTTGGGATGTTTTCGCAGGAACACGCCTCCAGTCACCGGCTTGAAATAGACCCACCTCTCATAGCCATAAGAGTACATTCCTGAAATACGTCGAAGACCTAAACCACAATACCGACGAGAATTCAGACGCGACTAACTCCAGACAAGCACTGAACGCTATTCACAGATAAGCTATTTTAACCTTCTTCGACTCCCTACTAGAGAATGGGGACCTTGGAGTCACATCCCTATTCATCGCTAATACTGAGTGAAATTCGAGAAACTAGAGTGAGCCTTGCGCAACAGCATTCTGTATACTGTATCAGATTATATTAATATTTATCATTCCAGTCTAACATCAACTATCAATAAGAAATAATAATGTGCATTTTTTCAGAAATTGCTGTAAATCCGTTTATTTCCGTTTACATTCGTTTATACATAGTTAGCTTTTTTGGGTTTTTATTTCATGTGACGTGACGTCATAAAGACCCAATCGCACGGTACTACAAATCAATAAAACAAAGCCAAAATGTGGAAGTGAGCGATAGTTTCAAATTCTAAGTGAAAAATATATTAACTTGAAAAAGAAGTGCAGAATGACGGAATTTAATAACAATAGTACAAAAAAAAGGATGGAGACATATGTAGAAGTTCACGCAAGTGAGGAAAGTTTCTGACTGCCATTCACTTGGGAGTGGCCAGGAACGATTCTTTTACATGTGGCTCAAGCAGCTCACGACTTCCGGTCTTAGACCAAGTATCCT
The DNA here is from genome assembly GCA_031772095.1 of Zeugodacus tau. Taxonomy (NCBI): domain Eukaryota; kingdom Metazoa; phylum Arthropoda; class Insecta; order Diptera; family Tephritidae; genus Zeugodacus; species Zeugodacus tau. The sequence goes on along the minus strand of CM062650.1, from coordinate 19,610,289 downwards.
CTGGGTAGCTAACAAACATCCGTTTGAAGGCGAGCTAAAGTGAGAAGGCGAAACCCGCTTATGCGGTTGTACGTAGGGTTTGGGACCCACCACATAAAAACACCCCCCAATGAAAAGAACAAAACAGCCTCGGATGAGAGACCCCAATTTTGATGACGACCACTGCAAACGTTTAAAGGACTACGAAATAAGGGCATGCACATGGAATGTCCGGACCCTTAATTGGGAAGGTGCCTCTGTCCAGCTGGTTGATGTCCTCGTAAGAGTAAAGGCTGACATCACCGCAATCCAAGAAATGCGATGGACGGGACAAGGACGGGAGAAGGTGGGTCCTTGTGACATCTACTACAGCGGCCATATAAAGGAGCGCAAATTCGGTGTGGGATTCGTGGTGGGAGAGAGACTCCGTCGTCGAGTCCTGGCATTCACTCCGGTGGATGAACGTCTAGCCACAATCCGCATCAAAGCGAGGTTCTTCAACATATCGCTGATTTGCGCCCACGCCCCGACGGAAGAGAAGGACGAAGTGATCAAAGATACCTTCTATGAGCGCCTAGAACGTACCTATGAGCGCTGCCCCCGCCACGATGTAAAAATCGTGCTTGGCGATTTCAACGCTAGGGTGGGTAAAGAAGGTGTCTTTGGCACAACAGTCGGAAAATTCAGCCTCCATGACGAAACATCACCAAACGGTCTGAGGCTGATCGACTTCGCCGGGGCCCGAAATATGGTCGTCTGTAGTACTAGATTCCAGCATAAGAAAATCCATCAAGCTACTTGGCTGTCCCCTGATCGAATTACTCGCAACCAGATCGATCATGTTGTGATAGATGGACGACATGTCTCCAGTGTTTCTGATGTGCGTACGCTTCGTGGTCCCAACATCGACTCGGACCACTATCTTGTAGCAGCTAAAATACGCACCCGCCTCTGTGCAGAAAAGCGCACACGTCAACAAACACAAGGAAGGTTCGACATCGAGAAGCTGCAATCACAACCGACAGCCGAACGATTTTCTACTCGACTTGAACTCCTGCTCTCTGAGAGCACTCATCAGGATCTCGGTATAAGGGAGCTGTGGGACGGCATATCAAACTCCTTGCGTACAGCTGCAACCGAAACCATTGGTTTTCGGAAAAGCCAAAAAAACAGCTGGTATGACGAGGATTGTCGTCTCGCATGGAGAGAAAACAGACTGCCTACCTCGCAATGTTGCGATCGACCGCAACACGAGCGGGATGGGAAAGATACCGAGAGCTGAAGAGGGAAGCGAGATGCATTTGCAGACAAAAAAAGAAAGAGGCCGAAATGCGTGAGTATGAAGAGCTTGACAAGCTGGCTGACAGGGGTAATGCTCGAAAATTTTACGAAAAGATCCGGCGACTAACTGAAGGTTTCAAGACCGGAGCACACTCCTGTAGGACCCCCAGAGGTGATCTAGTTATTGATGACCAGAGTATACTGAGTTTGTGGAGGGAACACTTCTCCAGCCTGCTGAATGGCAGTGAAAGTACAACAACAGGAGATGGCGAACCCGATTCCCCAATCGACGACGATGGAGCAGATGTTCCATTGCCCGACCGTGAAGAAATTCGAATAGCAATTACCCGCCTAAAGAACAATAAGGCGGCGGGGGCCGACGGATTACCGGCCGAGCTATTCAAATACGGCGGCGAAGAGCTGATAAGGTGCTTGCATCAGCTTCTTTGCAGAATATGGTCGGAAGAAAGCATGCCTGACGATTGGAATCTCAGTGTACTCTGCCCTATACACAAAAAGGGAGACCCCACAATTTGCGCCAATTACCGTGGGATAAGCCTCCTCAACATCGCGTATAAGGTTCTGTCGAGCGTATTGTGTGAAAGACTAAAGCCCACCGTCAACAAACTGATTGGACCTTATCAGTGTGGCTTTAGACCTGGAAAATCAACAACAGACCAGATATTCACCATGCGCCAAATTTTGGAGAAGACCCGTGAAAATAGGATCGACACACACCATCTCTTTGTCGACTTTAAAGCTGCTTTCGACAGCACGAAAAGGAGCTGCCTTTATGCCGCGATGTCTGAATTTGGTATCCCCGCAAAACTAATACGGCTGTGTAAGCTGACGTTGAGCAACACCAAAAGCTCCGTTAGGATCGGGAAGGACCTCTCCGAGCCGTTCGATACCAGACGAGGTTTCAGACAAGGCGACTCACTATCGTGTGATTGCTTTAACCTGATGCTGGAGAAAATAATACGAGCTGCAGAGCTAAATCGAGAAGGTACAATCTTCTATAAGAGTGTACAGCTACTGGCGTACGCCGATGATATCGATATCATCTGAAACAACACCCGCGCCGTTAGTTCTGCTTTCTCCAGACTGGATAAGGAAGCGAAGCGTATGGGTCTGGTGGTGAACGAGGACAAGACGAAATATCTCCTGTCGTCAAACAAACAGTCAGCGCATTCGCGTCTTGGCTCCCACGTCACTGTTGACAGTCATAACTTTGAAGTTGTAGATAATTTCGTCTACCTGGGAACCAGCATTAACACCAATAACAATGTCAGCCTGGAAATCCAACGCAGAATCACTCTTGCCAACAGGTGCTACTATGGACTAAGTAGGCAATTGAAAAGTAAAGTCCTCTCTCGACGAACAAAAACCAAACTCTACAAGTCTCTCATCATTCCCGTCCTACTTTACGGTGCAGAAGCGTGGACGATGTCAACATCCGATGAGACGGCACTAGGAGTTTTCGAGAGAAAGGTTTTGCGGAAGATTTATGGTCCCTTAAACATTGGCAACGGCGAATACCGCAGACGATGGAACGATGAGCTGTATGTGTTATTCGACGACATAGACATAGTCCAGCGAATAAAAAAACAGCGGCAACGCTGGCTAAGTCATGTTGTTCGAATGGACGAAAATGCTCCAGTTCTGAAAGTGTTCGATGCAGTACCCGCTGGTGGAAGACGAGGAAGAGGAAGACCTCCATTCCGTTGCAAGGACCAAGTGGAGAAGGACCTGGCTTCGCTTGGAATAACGAATTGGCGTCAAACTGCCAGAAGGCGGGATACGTGGCGCGCTGTTTTGGACTCGGCTATAACCGCGTAAGCGGTGTCTACGCCAGTCAAGAAGAAGAAGAAGAAGTACAAAAAAAAGGGTCGGCTTTAGTATACTATCCCAGGCTTTCGGTAATAAAATGGGTTTATTTTTATTCTTTTGATTTTTGCGAAATATTTGATGTGGCAACACTGATTACTTGTCAACCTGTAACCCTTTTTGCTATTTTTTAAACGAAGATTTGTGTAAAACGTTAAATATTTATTTACAACCATTTTCGTCATAATTTTTATAAAATAAATATGCAGAAACAATGTGGTGAAGTGTAAGTGTAAAATAAGTGCAGAATATTAATAAAATATTCAGTATATATTGTGAAAATTCAAAATAAAAGTAGCACTTTTTTCAACTTTAAGTGCGAATATCTCGAAAACTATAAGTCAGCTGCAGCTATATGTATATATATTCTTAATCTGGAGAACCTCCTCTTTCCAACGATACCCATTTTATTACCGAAAGCCTGGGATAGTATACTAAAGTTTCCCCCAAAAAAATCGTATATAGTTTTTTTTTGCACTTTTCCAACTAACAAAAAAGTTAGCAAAAACGGCGAACTTTTTGTAACAAAACAAACAATTTTAATTATAAATAGGAGCTATTATATTGGATCATTTTATAGATGACGATTTCAAGAATTACGTTAATTGTAATATTTTATCTGCACATTGTTCAATTTGGTTCAGTATGTTTTACATTTACGTTTTCGATTTGACAATTATTCTTTATTATGGGTCCTGATTACGTCACTAATGTCGTAATATTTTCTTCTATCATTCTTGAATTTGAATACTTTTACGATATGAGACTGGCATAAAGTGTATGAGCAGCTTAAAATGGTGAAAACGGATCGATAATATTTCATCGATGGTGACTAAAATTGATATTTATCGTTCCAATCTAACATCAACTAATAAATAATAATGATAAAGTGTAGTTTGTTGATAAGATATGTTAAAACATTTTTTGGTGGTTATTATAGCGATTGCTGCATTTGGCTTTCTGTATGGTATATATAATTACAATGTAGAAATCGAGTCCAATGCTTGTCAAATGACGTATATGTTTGCACCACCCCAGTTCTCGGTATGAAATAATATTACACTCTTTTCCAGCCTAATATAAAATATTTTTTGCATAAATTGAGATTACTCTGTACTAGGTTTAGAACTAACTATTATAGTGCATACTATTTGTATTGTGCAAACTAATGTCTCTATGTTGGTTTACAACTCGACTCGGCAGTATTGAAATTAAAGCAATTTTTGCAGTCAACCAAACTAAAATTTGGCATTACGAATTTCAACTCTTTAGTTGAAGGGTTCGCATTGCCAAGCTAAAACTGTGTTAATTTGATAGATAATTAATCAGCTGATAAATTTTAAACGGAAATTTAAAACAATACATTGTATGTAATTATAAGCAATGGCCAAAAAAAAAGGCTTCTCGGCCAATCGAATACATTGGAACTTCCAAGAACAAAAGATATCAATATTGTAGTGGCATTGTGGCTTTTTGATAACATTGCAGTTTCATAAGTTATTTTCGTTTACGAGAAATCGGAGCGGTTTTTACTAAATGAGATGGAGAAACATTTCCACAATCATGTGTGAGCAACGTTAGTATATTTATATTGAAAATATCCATGATTCTTCGTTTCCTTGGTAGTTCTCACAAATCTTGTGGAATCATTTTAATGTTAGACTAGCGAAAAATGTTTTAAATCGATGGGAGTAGTAGGTCTTAACGGTTCATGATGTTTGCGCTATTCCCACTTTATGCTTTCGCATGGGGATCGATAATGCCATATTTCAGAACTTCAACTGCAATGAAGAATTTTCGACAATAAAGTAAAAATATTGTTTATATCCATATGTATATTCATGTATGTATTGTATTATAAATAAGTATGTATACAAGTTTAACATTTTCAGAGAATAAATTTTGATGCGAATGCCAAATTTCCTCATTACGGATTGTATTACTACAATGAGGGACGTATGCCAATTGATGTACACACAACTGAATTTAAAGGAGCGCCCGTCATTTTTGTACCAGGAAATGGAGGGTCATATAAGCAAGTAAATATAATCGGGTATTATTTGGAGCACAGTTGCTTCAGTAGTATAGAGTTAAAAAGTTTTAATAACGTTTTTAGGTACGTTCAATGGCATCGGTAGCATTAAGAAAAGCCAGGGACAGTGCAACTGGAATTCATCTGGATTATTATACAAGTAAATATTTATCACACATGCCGCATTCTAATGCTTTCGAGTTTTAAAAGGAGACATCTGACTTGGTGTTTTTTTCATATTATTTACTAAATTCTCACTAAATAAATAAAATGATTAACATCGTATATCTCCTATAACTCTGAAAGCATAATGAAATATTGAGCAAAGACGAGGACTTTAGCTCGGTAATAAATCTTGTCATTTACTTTTAGTTGACTACAATGAAGAGCTTTCAGCGCTTTATGGCGATTATTTGGAGCGACAAACATTATTTTTAAAGACATGCATGAAGATTGTTTTGAAACTTTACAAAAATACTGAACATGTCGGAAAAATAGTTTTAATAGGTCATTCTATGGGCGCTGTAATATCACAAGCAGTTTTAAGAGATCCCGTATTTGCAGAATACATCAATACAATAATATCTATATCTTCTCCTATAAATAAGCCAATTTTAATTCTTGATGAAAAAATAGATACATTTTATAAAAGCATAAACAAAAATGTATCTGTTTGCCGCTCCTCTTTGAAATTGAATAAAAATTCAAATTTTTGTTGTGCTACATGTAATCGCCTTCTACTGAGCAATCACACCAATCACGATGGTCATTATTTGAAAAATGTGTTATTAATCACTATTGGTGGTGGTAATCGTGACTTACTTGTTCCACCTGCCTTTACGATGTCAAAATTTAGCGACATACATGCAATGGTTAGTAGTGCCAATAAACTATTTCTCTTTTTGTTAATATGATATCTGTATTTTGAAGACTATGTCGATACCGAAAGTGTGGTTGAGCTGTGATCATTTGTCCGTAGTATGGTGCCTTCAGCTGGTGCAGGTTATTAATAGATATATGTTTGACATCTCTGCCAGTGACAAGCAAAAATTTGTATACTTTATAAAGGATAGAAGGCGTCGGGAACAGACTGCACTTAATCACTTCGTGGTTGGTATTAAAGTTTTGTTATAAACATTAATAATATAAATATGTGCTCTTATAGAAATCAAATGAAATGCAGTTAAAAGAAATAGACATTGAACAGGAAGGTAGACATAACAGTGTATGGCGGGAAGACACTCTAAAAGTATTTTCGAAAGCATTCAAAGAAGGATCCAGAAGTAATTTTATACAATTAATTCCGCTGCGAAAACATAAAAAGCACACGGTAAGAATTTAGTAGGTAGTAGGCTACATAGGCAGTGAAATGGACACGTGTGTATTTTAATACATATTTAACATTTTATTTTTAGAAATTATACATAGATGTTACCCAGTTGGAGTTTGGTGACTTTCTTTTTGGATGCACTGTAAAGCCTAATGTAAATGAAAACTTATTCTGGTAAGCATATATGATATAATATAAAATTACATTTTATGTTAATGATCTACAATTTTTAGCCAAAATAAAGTTTCACTCTCTCATCATTTTCAATTATTGCCATCGATGAAAAACAAAATGCGTTCAGTGGCAATTCTGGATATCAACAATTTGAAGAACACGTACGTAAACTGGACTCATGTAGGTTTATTCGCTCGTGCTTCTCGAAAACCGGTAAAAACTCTTTCTATTATTAAATAGTTAGATACTAAAACTTTATTTTTTTAAAACATATTACAGAAGTTGTATAATATTGATATTCATAATCCAGCAGAGAGAAACATTGTTTTCAAATTACCTCGATGGTCTACGTTTCAAAAAATAATTTTAGTAAATGAAACTAAACAGGGGACACTTTACTATAAACTCTCAATTCTAGGTGGGTATTGTGTTTACTACTTCTTGTCGATTTCTTTATAACTAAAATTATTTTTGTGTCCTATATCCTTTTTAAATTATCTCATTGATTGAGTTATTACAATTATGTACATATGTGTTGCCATGATTTTCTGACACAAGATTTCATTTGTAGTTCACACGTCCGTTAAAATGCCCAAAATATTATAACATATCGAATTTAAAAGATTTCAAACATATTATTTTATTTCACAAGTAGAAATTTAATTATATGTTCTCTATTAAAAAAGTTATACAATACCTAAGCATTTAATTTCACATTGAAATTGTTTAGGTGTCGAAGAAACTTTTCCAACTATTGAATTGAGAATTGTACCGTTATCTTGTATGGGGGATCTGAATTCAATTATCATTAAAATGTGCATACCATGGGCACCAGGATTTACTAAATATCAAATTATTCGGTACCTTTAAACTATATTAGATAAATACAATAATATTTATTCTAACCAAAACGTTACTTTATACAGAGATCCATCAGCAGAAGTATTTTATGTGAATGTTCCCGTTTCTAGTCCGATTGGCTACAATTCATCAATGAACCCTATTTCTTTAGAAATTTATTTGGATCCACTTTGTCGATATCAAATCAGGTATGTATTATATCTATTAATACTGCCATTATATATTTTTACAGTAGACTGGAAACTTGGATAACCCTGACAGAATAGGGTTAGTAAGCTGCTCTTGAACGGACATATACTTAAAATATTACTTAAATTGGTGCATCAAAGGAACTCCTGTCTGAAACCAGTATCAGCAACGCGGTAAAATTAATACTACTAGTTAAAAGGAAACTCAGTATTATGTCAGTGGCTGTTACAGGTTATTTACTCCTGAGGTCTTAGTATTAGAAACCAGCCTTTGGCAACTGTAGACTGGATACCTCCAACGAAGTTTTTGTAAACAAAAATTGTAAAAAAAATAATAATTGGTTTTGAACCATCCTATTCATCATTATGACACTCTTACTCTACTTTTATAACCAATTAATTTTTGTATTTTTTTATATTTTTCTTAATATTGCAGTTACAAATTTTCGATTGTGAGCACAATGTCGAGAGTAGCTCAGCAGTTTTTACACTGGCTGCCGTCTCATTTGACAGCTGTTATATTAATAATACTGAAGAATCAAATAAGCCAACTTCATGAAGAATCGAGTACAAAAGGTGTTCGACCATATTATGGGTATTTTCAATACGCTTCGTTATATCTTATAACAGGTAAGTTGCAAAATAATGCTGAACTGTTTCTGTTTATTTGATTAAACAATTTGCATTTAATACTTGCCTCGACAACACATTTCAATATTGACTTTGCCCATATATATTCCGAAACGTATTGATTTTACTGATCTATTTTTTCAGGTTGTCGTGTATTGAGCAAATTTTTAACACAACATGATGGTAACGAAAGTGGACACGGACTTTCAATTTATCCGGCTGTAATTATTCACAGCACTGCCATAGTGTTGTCGATACTACTTGTATTTTCTGTTTGGACTATAGTAATACTGAACGCGTATGGACTTTCAAAATTAATAAATTGGTATGATATGATGAGTTAATATCTTTAGAGTTTTTCTTAAGCAAATTTTTTGCAGGTTCTTACTCAAATCGGTACTGCTACCCATAGCTGACACATTCCCAATTTTATTCGCTGCATTCATGATTTCTCTGGCAATAAAGACATGTGGAGCAGTGGCACTTACTGTAACTTGTGTCTTATATTTGTTGTTGGTATGACTGATATTATTCATTACAATGTCACATACATTTCTTTAATTGTATTTTTTTACACAAAAAATCTGTGGTTTATATAATTTTTTATTTTAGATATCAAACGCTTATAGCGACTACTTGGAAAATTGGTTGTTTAAAACAGCAGTGTCGTTACATGCCAAAGTGTGGAGCATTTATGAGAAACGTAATAGATCAAATACGATACGATCAAACACAGATACGTCAAACGATATAACTAATCTTATGAGTTTAATTCGTTGTGATGGAATGGATAATTTCTCATTTCACATATCTCTTTTTATCTTGATTACTATTATGGCTGGTTTGAACAGCATGACTTTCGTCGCTTGGGTGAAGGATTGCAGGTGATATACCAAACAATTAAGATTCTCATTTAGTAATAGTTAGTAACAAATTTTTATTTTCAATGTACACAAATTAAGCTTTCAAAATTTAGTGAAATTGAGAATCAATAGAATTGAGGGATTTAAATACATTGGAACTTCTCTAATTCGACTCGCCATAATCCACAAAAAAAACTTCGAGTTAGAGAGACTTCGAGCTATAGAAATTTTCATTAAAACATAAATTTTTCAAAAAACTGTGAAATATAGATTTATACACAGTTTTAATTATTTACTTCGCATAACGTTTTATTTAAATACTTTAAAATATGTTTTCTTTAATTTTCTTTGTTGCACTTTGCTATTGTCTGGCTCTCGACGTCTGTATCCCAAGCTTTTGTTACATGACTTATGAAATCTATTAGAATAATATCATATTTTTGGTTCTCCATACGATATAGAGGAACTCTTTTCAAATTGTACCTCGATAGTAAAATTAGAAAGTTTGTGTTATGCCCTGATCGAAAAGTTCGATTTATGGAAGGTGATTTGTATGAAATTTGACTTCTATTCCCAATTCAAGAGTTCGAGTTATGGAGAACTTCGAGTTAAGGAAGTTTGAGTTATGGAACGAAATTTGTATGAGTTTGATTTCTAAACGCTAATTCAAAAGTTCGAGTTATGGGTATCTTCGAGTTATGGAAGTTCCACTGTAGTATGTTGATGTTTCATATATACAAACAATATATAGTGTTATATATACCAAAGAGATGGAGCTGAAAAGAAAAAGTTGATTTTAAATCCGGATGCGTGTGTGTCGGCCTGAGCAAACTATAACTAGAGTAGATATCTTAATGAAACTTGGTACACATGTCCCTTGCCATCATAAAAAGGTTGGTAAGTGGATGGGCGAACCATAAAATGCCAATAACTAAAATTGGGTATAGAGGATCACACTGGAGAAGGACATATTTGAATAACATTGGGCCTAATCATTGAATCCGTTTCGATTGAAAAACTGGTTAGATTCGTTTGAAAAATTTTACGTCGGAATCATTGAATCCGTATCGAAAATAAAATTTACAATCAAATTGAACTCACTTACCGATTCGTAAAAATACATTCCGCGGCTAATAGATGTCGCTTATTACGAAATCATTGAATCCGCAAAATCGAAAATTTTGGTCGAAATCTATCCGTTGGTGAATGAGTTGCGGAAATGTAAAAGAAATAAACCATATGTAAATAATTACTGATGACAGACTAAATTATGTTTTAAATAGGTATTTTAGAGGCAAGAGACAAAAACAGAGTAACAAAAATAAATTAAAGATGTTTAAAACGTTATAAAGTTGCCCTCTCGAAATAGCGAAAGAATTTTCTCAAAGAGCCTCAGGCGAATTAAATATATTTATGGAAGAAATTTCACAATAGTTAAAGGTCAGATTTAATTTTTTTTGAATAAAGCAAAAAGCACAGACACTATCAAATTTGTCGATAAATGTCGATAAAACAGTTTACGTTCTCACTTTGTGGTAAAGCAGTTTATGGACGGAATCAATGTTTGCATGAACATTTTCGATCGAAAATCTAATTCAATGATTAGGCTCATTATTTTGAAAAAACCGTATCCTCGACCTTTCTCTGAGGTACTCCATTACATAGAATGAAAAAAAATCGGATTATAACCACACCCACCTCCAATCCATAATTTATGTTGAATACTGCTAAAAGCAACATACTATAAACCGCAAATTTTATGGTAAACATGGTACAAAGGCTACACTGAGATTGGTCACAAATTATACCTCAGGAACTGCCCCACCATATTCAACGAAATTCAGTTCGTAACATTTTCTTGGCATCCAAATGGTATACTTTCAAAACTCATTTATTCTAAAGATATTCAGAGGAGGTGTTTTATTTTTAATAGATGGATTTGTTCCCCATATAAATTAAAATTGATTTTCAAACTTCTGGTGGATTTTATAGTCTTAGTAAAATTAAGTGAATACATAATCTTATATAATATTTTGCTTGATAGCGAAAATGAATGAAATCGGTCCAAGATTTGCATGAGCCTTCATATACTACATATGATGATTTTAGTTATTCTATTGGACTTTATGCCGAATATATGGGTCAAATTGTGTTATATTTAAAAAATGATAAATTGTGAGAGTATAAAATGTTCGGTTATGCCAGAACTTAACCCTTCCTTTCTTGTCTTAAATTCAATATTCTAACATGTTTTATTAATTTGAATTTTTATAGCATTATAAGTCGTGGATCGGACCCATCTCTACTTCCAGCTGCAGTCGTCATATCTTCCTTAAGTGTTTTATGGCATTTGAAAGCGCCGAAGAAAATGTAAGCAAATAAATGCATTTATTTCATTCTAAAAATATTGTTGAACCAGTTAAACTAATTGGAAATTTATAAACATACTAGCAGACCGTTCCGGCATCGCACGGGTTTTAACAAACATTTCAAAAGTTATAAGTTTTTACACACTTATACACACTTTACCATAAAAGTGTATGTACTTTCCCGTTTCTTGCGTGGGTTCATATAAAAAAAAGTAAAATGAGGAAAATTCGAACATGAAATTATATTTTATTTGTAATGAGCTGATTACAACCTCTAGTCTTTGATGTACGTTGTCTTTCTCTCAGATTATGAAGAGGTTCTTCAAGCCGCTGCCCACGCTCCATAATTGACCCCCAAGCTCGTACTTGGGAGGTTTTGAAAATTTATTAAGCAAACAGCTGCGAGCCCTTGTTACTCGACTCTTTGCCACGCGATTGCGATGCGAAGAGAATGACTTACAAGACGATTTTCAATTTCAGATTAAGATTCTCCATCACGGAGTCTTTTTGATACCCTTACCTGGGAACTATTTCCAGAAAGTTGAGATTCTAGCTCGTTTGAGTTTCTCGGGGTGAATGTAACTTTTAAATGGTGAAATCGGTACAGTAGTTTTTGAGTTTATTCATTACAAACATACATATAAATATTTCCTCTTTATAATAATAGTATGGATTAAAAATGTTAAAACATGTTTGAGTTTTATATCAGCAAATGAAATGAAAAAAAAAAGAAATTATATAAATAATAATAACAATTTAATATTATTGTTTTCAGCTTTTCTTTCCGAATTGGCTACAAAATCGCATCGTTACTTATTTATATGGGCGCTGCAGCTTGCATTATTTACTGTCAAGAGGCATTGTATAAACTGAACTATGTAATCGCTGGAACTTTTGTATTAATAACGGCACTAGAATTGCTTGGACAAGCTTTTAAGAAATATAGCTAAATTATAGACATGATAAAAAAATATGAATCATTTATACCAAATTGAAAATCGTATTTTTCTTTAACATTTTATTTCCCTCAAATATCGTTTGGAATTGGCAATGAATTTAGAGAAAAGGGGAATGGTTTTTTAAAAAAGGTTATACATATTTACAGATAAATTAAAGTTCGAACGTTTTTGATAACGATGGAAGATTAAAATTTAATATTGTGCTTGATTGGAAGTATTGAAGAATTTTGAAGTATGGTGGTGGTTGCGTAATGGCTTAGTGATCTGTTGCGGCTTCTGGAGTGGGATGACAAATTGGAAACCTTTAATGGATATTTTACCTTGGTTTCGACTGAATCTTCCAACAACTTTACGATCAAAAGCAAATAACTCTATTTGAAGAGGATTGGGTGCTTTATTATGCTTCAACACAATAAGATACAACACGACATAGCACAGGTTTACGTAAAGTTAAAGATATCTGGGAATTTTTGGAGCGAAAAATTAGAAAATAAATAATAGGTTTCTATCACTGTTATGCGCAAAAACCGTATAATAGACACTTTGAATATCATTACATCCATAGATTTGATAAATTTAGTAGTAACAGTGGCTTTAAATGGTAATAGATGTCAACGGTGTCCCAACTAAATACTAAAAACAAGGGATATCTATTAAGTACAAATTTTGCAATAAAATAGGTTGTTTTGTAGGGTATGTCGACTTTAGTCACCGAAATTTTTAAGTTTTCCTTTCATACTTTTATTGATTTATTTAAAAAAATTATTATTTTTTAGTTTATTATAGCTGTCATCGATTGGTTAAGTGTTATAGAGAAGCCAACAGAACGCACTATCTCGTTATTTAAATAGACAGGCAGCACTTATGGTGCTAAAATGTCCTCTTAATCGTGCGGAATAGTATTTCTTAGGTGGAGAAATACTTAAATCTGCGCAAAAATATCTTTTTTATCCCTTTGTTTCGAGCTGCGGCTATGCCTTACGTCTAATTTAATCGACATAAATGTATTTCACCATGCGCCAAATCTTGGAGAAGACCCGTGAAAAAAGGATCGACACACACCACCTTTTTGTCGATTTTAAAGCAGCTTTCGACAGCACGAAAAGGAGCTGCCTTTATGCCGCGATGTCTGAATTTGGTATCCCCGCAAAACTAATACGGCTGTGTAAGTTGACGTTGAGCAACACCAAAAGCTCCGTCATGATTGGGAAGGACCTTTCCGACCCGTTCGATACCAAACGAGGTTTCAGACAAGGTGACTCACTATCGTGCGACTTCTTTAACCTGATGCTGGAAAAAATTATAAGAGCTGCAGAGCTAAACAGAGAGGGTACCATCTTCTACAAGAGTGTACAGCTCCTGGCGTACGCCGATGATATTGATATCATCGGAAGCAACAACCGCGCCCTTTGTTCTGCTTTTTCCCGCATGGATAAGGAGGCGAAGCGAATGGGTCTGGAGGTGAATGAGGACAAGACGAAATATCTCCTGTCATCAAGCAAACAGTCGGCGCATTCGCGTCTTGGCTCCCACGTCACTGTTGACAGTCATAACTTCGAGGTCGTAGATAATTTCGTATACCTGGGAACCAGCATCAACAACACGAACAATGTCAGCCTCGAAATCCAGCGCAGAATAACTCTTGCCAACAGGTGCTACTTTGGACTGAGTAGGCAATTGAACAGTAAAGTCCTCTCTCGACGAACCAAAATCAAGCTCTACAAGTCGCTTATCATTCCCGTCCTGATCTACGGTGCAGAAGCTTGGACGATGTCAACATCAGATGAGACGACACTAGGAGTTTTCGAGAGGAAAATTTTGCGCAAGATTTATGATCCTAAGAACATTGGCAACGGCGAATACCGCAGACGATGGAACGATGAGCTGTACGAGTTATACGACGACATTGACATAGTTCAGCGAATAAAAAGACAGCGGCTACGCTGGCTAGGTCATGTTGTCCGAATGGACGAAAACACTCCAGCCCTGAAAGTGTTCGATGCAGTACCCGCCGGAGGAAGCCGAGGAAGGGGAAGGCCTCCACTCCGTTGGAGGGACCAGGTGGAGAGCGACCTGGTTACACTTGGGATCTCCAACTGGCGCCGAACTGCGAAGGAGAGAGAGAGATGGCGCACTATCGTCGATTCGGCTATAACCGGCTAAACGGTTGCAACGCCAATCACATACAAATGTATTTCAAAGTAAAACATAAACACAATTTTGTAAAATCGACAACAGTGTGGGTGTGTGAAGATTCTTGTCGGCCACTGTATTTAAAACATTCTTTGAGAATAGCTATTTTTTTACTCTCTAAGAGAGTATTATAGTTTTGTTCACATAAAGGTTGTTTGTAACACCCAAAACTAAACGAGTGGAATTTAAATCCGGATGTCTGTTTGTCCGTCCGTCCGTCAGTCCGTCTGTGCAGGATATAAATTGAGTAAAAATTAAGATATCTTGATGGAACATGGCACACTTTTTTCTAGAAAGATTGCTTTCGAAAATGGGCAAACCTGCCACGCCCACAAAATGGCGAAAACCAAAAACACATAAAGTGCCATAACTAAGCCATAAATAAAGCTATGGAAATAAAATTTGGAAATAATAAATACTGCATTAATAGTGTGGCAGGTCCTTTCTAAAAATCGCCGAAATCGGACCATAGGTTTTCAAGGCCTCATATATTGAACATGAGGACATCGGTGTTCTAACCTAATATTAGCGTTTCCAACTTTCAATGGGCTTTATACCATATATATGACGAATATGTGGGTCAAATTGTGTATTATATAATATTAAATAAATAAATTGCGAGTATAAAATGTTCGGTCACAACCGAACTTAGCCCTTCTCTACTTGTTATTATTATAATTTGATGCCTCCAGTTGGCGTACAGGATCCAAAATCTGAAAAAAATATAAATTTGGACAAAGTAACACAACTTTTTTTATAAGACTCTTAAAGGAAGCGATTGCCAATGACATGTTATTCATCAGACATCATTTTCGCTTGATTAACCCTTTAAAAAACATAAAAATAATTGTTTTATTTTAAAACAAAGTGAACTGTATAAATAAATATGAATAAGAGAGATATTAAAAAAAATAGTCATAAAAAATTGTTTAGTTTATTTTTAATACTCTAATTGTTGCTATAAGTAACATCCTGTAACTAATGAATCAGGATACAAAGGACTTTGAAATTTTTACTACTTCATATTTGAGTTAAGACTAATTGTTAGCTCCGCCCATTTTAATTCGGGCATGAGAGGGTTAATATATCTTTGCTCTCACTTTATGTACATCCGCTCCGTTTTTTATCATGTTTTAATAATTATTTTAAATATATATGTATATTATATTAATATGATAATCTTCATAAAAATTGGGGTCTCTCATCCGAGGCTGTTGCTTCTTTTTCCATGGGGATGTTTTTTTTTGTGGTGGGTCCCAAACCTATGCACAACCGCATAAGCGGGATTCGCCTTCACACTTTAGCTCGCCTCCAAACGGATGTCTGTTGGCTACCCAGAGAATACGTGACCTAGGACCGGAAGTTCTGAGCTGCTTGAGCCACATGCAAAATAATCGTTCCTGGCCACTCCCAAGTGAATGGCAGTCAGAAACTTTCCTCACTTACGTGAACTTCTTCATATGACTCCATCCTCTGTTTTATTTACAGGGGATTAAAAAATTCATCTCGGCCAAAAAATGGAATTAACTCGTGAACATTTTCGTGCGATCATTTTTCACAACTTTCGACGTGGATTATCGCGACAAGAGTGCATTGATGAACTAAAATCTTTGTATGGCTATGAAGCACCATCCTATAGCACTGTGAAAAACTGGTACAATGAATTCAATCGTACGCGGATACCTCATTAAAAATTCCATCGTCGCTTGCTGAGTGCTGCCAAATTTTGTTTTACATACATACATATGTAGACTATTCACTATGACTCATAGGACAAATTTTTGACAAAAATTTCAACACAAATATATATTTTTGTTGTTTTACTTTAAAATACATTTTAGGTGATTAACTAACACGTAAGGCATAGAGTATTTTTCCACATAAGAAAAGGGTGCAATACTATTGCGCATGATTAAGAGGACATTTTAGTGCAGGCTTGCACCATAAGTGCCAGAGAACTGCAAATATCACAATTTTCTTGATTTACTCATACGCGAACTTTTTCATTCTCACTCAACTCACTGAAAACAAAAAAAAAAATGCGTGGAGTCCCTACGCGCGGATGAAGTTATACTTCTTACAGCCGGTTTCACGAAATATTTTAATTGAAAATTAAGTTCCATTTAATTTTAATTTTAATTTTTATTTAACTTTGCACTTAAGTTTCCTGCGTTTCACCATTATTGACATTTGGCATCCAAAAAATTAAAATGCAGGGATGCTAGTAAGAATAACAGCTGATTTATGTAAACAAATAAATTGTATATCTTTGTCAAAATGGTAAACAAATGGGAATTCAGCTGATAGAAAAGCGTAACCATGGTTACATATGACAGTATTTAAATAATATTTAAATGGCAAAGCGTGACCATTTAAATAAAAATTAAGTCAAATGGTGAAACTGAAATTAATTATTTTTCACTTAAATTTGTTTCGTGAAACCGGCTGTTAGTAAGTTTCTTACTACTACTTCTTAGGAAGTTTCACCACAGAAATCTATAAGCGAGTTTCACCACTGTTTAACATCAGAGGGCTCGAAAATAGCAGAATTGACCGTTTGCAGTGTTAAATGAGAAAAAATGTGTTAATGTCTATGTTACAGATTCGCTTATATACAATGCGCAAACGACTCGGTATATAATTTCATTTACATTTAATATCAAAATACATACATACGTATATATACAAAATTTTATGATTTATTCCATAAAATGCTTTGAAGTATATAATGAAATATTTATTTTCTATACATATGTTAAAATATAATATAATTATATACTACATACATACGAATATTTATTTTCGTTGGTTATTAAAAGTTTCGATAATATACCAAAAGAATAAATGTTGTTGCATAATTTGTAATTATGTGTGCATGTAAACAAAATCAAAAGAACCATAATGTTCGCAAATTTGTTTACATGCATATGTGTACATATAAGTACAGACTTGTAATCAGTGTCGCGTTTTCGCAGGCAAAGAGGTCCATGTCCCCAACTCATATTATTATGGATTGTTTTATGTCTTGACTCTTACTAAAATCAATTGTAGCACATTAATATTTGGCACATTTATAATTATGGAGGGATCACTTGAAACGACTCTGTAAAGCTCGATGTGTCGAAAAATTGATGGCCGCCTGCGCAATGCCAAAGCGACGCAACATTGCGCTGTTGGTAGAAAATCGGCTTGTCGTAAATATGTATGAATATGTATGAGCATTCAAACATATCGACATACATTTTTGGCGCTTGTTGTTTTTGTAGAACATTGCTTTTGATTTTTGGTGGTTGACAAACTTACGTGCACGCATATACAAATGTAAGTTTGTGTGTTTGTTCAATGACATATAAACATGTACATATGTATGTTTATGCATACAGAGCAATGTGTTGCGCAGCAATTATCGCAGCCTTTTCCGAACTCGTATGAGAAGTATAACTTCAATAACAGAGTGATGAGTAAAAATCAACTCATTTTGCCGTACACATCATTCCGAGGATTT
The DNA here is from genome assembly GCA_031772095.1 of Zeugodacus tau. Taxonomy (NCBI): domain Eukaryota; kingdom Metazoa; phylum Arthropoda; class Insecta; order Diptera; family Tephritidae; genus Zeugodacus; species Zeugodacus tau. Next base: position 19,592,038 of record CM062650.1, on the reverse strand, counting down.
TGAGTCCTCGGTTCAAAATTTCTCACTCAATTCAACTCACTGAACAAAAGTCAAGTGCTGAACACAAAGACGACGACACGACACGACGTAGCGACGGCTGATCACAAATGTCGCGTTGAAGGCATCGTCTTGAACATTTTGAAGACGGCAGCGACATATCAAACAGCATTTTCATTGTTGCCGTACTAAAATCTTTCACTTCAATAAAATTTACATATTTAGTTTAAAGTGAAATTATTTACGTAAAAAATATAAAAATGGTCGATTTATTTGTTTTAAATAATCGATTGTTATTATAAATGATATATCAAAGCTATTTTACGTTTCTGCTGGCAAAATAACGTCATACTTGTGAGAACTTTGAATAATTTTACATTTCACAAGTTAGTGGCAGCTCTACAGCGGCCATTGTCGTCGGCAAAATTAGAAACATTTCTAATTTGGCGACAGCGAAGACTTCAACCCTTTTGTGGTGAAGTCGTGGTGTTGCCAAAAAATCTGTGCCCATAAGAACGCGTGTATTTTAATATTTGACAGATGTCGCTCGGCTCTTGTGTTTGTTGACGTGTGCGCTTTTCTACACAGAGTCGGGTGCGTATCTTAGCTGCTATAAGATAGTGGGGCGAGTCGATGTTGGGACCACAGAGCGTATGCACATTAAAAACACTGGGGACATGTCGTCCATCTATCACAACATGATCAATCTCGTGGCGAGTGATTCGATCGGGGGACAGCCAAGTAGCTTAATGGATTTACTTATGCTGGAATCTAGTACTACAGACGACCATATTTCGGGCCCGGCGAAGTCGATCAGCCTCAGACCGTTTGGTGATGTTTCGTCGTGGAGGCTGAATTTTCCGACTACTGTGCCAAAGACACCTTCTTTACCCACCCTAGCGTTGAAATCGCCAAGCACGATTTTGACATTGTGACGGGGGCAGCGCTCATAGGTATTTCTAGGCGCTCATAGAAGGTATCTTTGATCACTTCGTCCTTCTCTTCCGTCGGGGCGTGGGCGCAAATCAGCGATATGTTGAAGAACCTCGCTTTGATGCGGATTGTGGTTAGACGTTCATCCACCGGAGTGAATGCCAGGATTCGACGACGGAGTCTCTCTCCCACCACGAATCCCACACCGAATTTGCGTACCTTTATATGGCCGCTGTAGTAGATGTCACAAGGATCAACCTTCTTCCGTCCTTGTCCCGTCCATCGCATTTCTTGGATTGCGGTGATGTCAGCCTTTACTCTTACGAGGACATCAACCAGCTGGGCAGAGGCGCCTTCCCAATTAAGGGTCCGGACATTCCAGGTGCATGCCCTTAATTCGTAGTCCTTTAAACGTTTGCAGTGGTCGTCATCAAAATTGGGGTCTCTCATCCGAGGCTGCTTCTTCCTTTTCATTGGGGGTGTTTTTATGTGGTGGGTCCCAAACCCTACGCACAACCGCATAAGCGGGTTTCGCCTTCTCACTTTAGCTCGCCTCCAAACGGATGTCTGTTGGCTACCCAGAGGATACTTGGTCTAAGACCGGAAGTCGTAAGCTGCTTGAGCCACATGTAAAAGAATCGTTCCTGGCCATTCCCAAGTGAATGACAGTCAGAAACTTTCATCACTTACGTGAATTTCTACATATGACTCCATCCTCCGGTGTCTACGCCAGTCAAAAAGAAGAATATCGCCTTTTCTTCAGTTAAAATATATTCATACAACATTAATAAAATAGACTTATTAAAATATTTATACAAGTTCTTGCGAATTTTATTTCTTTCAAATCTTGCTATCAAAGTAGAACAGTACAATTATTTGATGTTATGAATGTTCGAAATTAAGAGTTTTAAAGTGTATTCAAAATAAATTTTCATATACATATTTATAATTTAAGTATATATGTAGAATTCTTACATCATTTCCTAATTATTATTAATTATTACCTTAGTTGTATATGCACGTGTGTATCTATATATATTTACAATAACGTTCGACACTTTACAATTTTTTTTATTCAATTTCATGCTACGTAAATACAAAACTACTTATCTATGTACAGCTAATTGTTTGGCAACAACTAAATTCGTTGCATGTATGTATTCTAATAATGAATTACTTTAAAGGAAGCATAAGAACCACGTCAATTATCCACAGGATCTTCAGTTTAGTAAAGTACCGATCGTAAAATTTACGGGATACATCTCGAAAATATATATTCTAGAAAAATAATTATAGAAAGAATATTGCAATTACATATCGGTTATTTGCTGGAAATTCTCGAATAAATATGTTTATGTTCAAAACTTACCTTCAAAAAAAGAATTTTATTAACCTTGTTCAATTTTGTCATGATTGCTCCAAACTGCGCTCGTTGATTGCAATGTTTTCTCACCAGGAATATGTATCATGGCTGTGTGTTGTGGCAGATCTACAGGTAAAAGTCTCCAGAAAAAAACGACTATCAGTATCCGAACCCCGCTGATCCATGCCCAGTCATTGAGGGAGTAACACTACTAACTATACCTAATTGTGTGGCTGTATTATTTGTTTGTCAGTGTTGTGCTGCAAATTTCATACGTTTTTGTTTTTGCCTTTGATTGCAGAACCAGACACGCACCACATTTTTCTTCAAGTCCAATTTCTCAGCGATAGCAGCAATTTTCTCACCAGAAGGCCTCGGTTGCACGGCAAAGTAAGCTTCCAGGGAACGTTTCTCAGGTGCCGCAATGGAAGTCCTTTTTCTTGAAAAAAGACTCGATATAGATTACTGTTACAAAGTGGTTACTTTCAAGCTTTTCTTGCCAATGTAAGAATGTCGTATACAGGGTGCCCACAGTGGGGTTTGTTAAAATTCCGTGTATCCCCTACTGAAAAGCCCATTTCTCAAGTAAACGCATTTTTTATTCACTTAATTGATTACAGGTTTAGATGATAGTTAAAATAAGAGTACAAAAAATAAAAGACTTCCTAACAGATGGGCACCCTATATACATATATTATTAAGCTTGTATATATACTTAATTCTTTTATGTATCGGGTTTTAGAACATTTCGTAATTTACTTTTGGTTTACGTTTCTCGCTGAGTTATCGTAAAGTTGTTCTCTATTAGCCTTACATAAAATTCGGGTCCCAATTATATATATATCTATATATCTATATGTATATATATGCATGTATATATAATACATATTACATTACGTATTATATTTAGAAGTTTTCCGAACAGAGACATGAATATAAAGACAAAAGACGTAAGGCTCTATAAACTTTCCTACAGCATATTATAAGCTTACATGACATGACACGACATGTAAATCGACCTTTAATATATTTATGTACAACTTATTACACCTAATAATACTAGAGTTATTGTTTGAAACTGGGTCACATACAAGGGATATATCTTTAGGTCGATATCACTTTGTCGGGTACATATACATATAAGGCTGATTATCAATCGAACTTAGACCGTACTTGATTGTTTTAGTCAGCCAATTTGACTGTCAGGATCAATTTTTAGTTTTAAAAATTTAAATTAATAACCATCTAATTATTACAATTTTCAAACTTTACTGAACAATTTAATGTACTGACGCTATGAGCTCCGCACCAGGCAAATTATGAATCCAATGCAGTCCAAAAATGGGGCTTTCTGCAAACCTTTAACAACTATTTATGCACTATAGAAAAATACTTAGGTTTTAAAAAAGAAGAGGCTAAATTTCTGTAACGTTATGCTAATCACTAACACAATTAGATACCCATATGGCATTCACGATGCGTGTTGGCATTAAAGCACTAACATAATGTGCAGTGATGTTGATTTACATATATTTCATGTCAGTAAGAATGCAATGTTTCCATTAACCAAAACGTTGTCTACCTTTTCTTTTCACCAGCTGGAAGTACACTGGGCGCGTCTGGATCTCTTCGTTTGTTTTTCGCTTGCGCCTCCGCTTCCTCCAGCCACGCCTGAAGAATTGGTTTCAATGCGATCATATTGTTGTGCGATAATGTGAGACTTTCGAATCGGCAAATTGTACTCTGAGAAAGCGCCCCAACTCCCGGTAATTTTAGATTAGCTAAGGCTTTACCTACATCAGCCTGCGTAACGCCTACAGCAAAATAGGGTTGAGTTTAAGTTAGCAGCAGAATTTAACCAGCCATTACCTAACTTTATTCGTCGTTGTTTAAATCTTTCTGCAAATGCTTCCAATTCTCTTGGATCCGTGTCAGTGTCGGGATGAAGGCCAGCCGCAGCCACCGCTGCAGATATGACAGGATGATGTACAGCAGAATGTCCATGATCTGAAAATATATAACATAAAGTTGGCACATCCAGCCTATAAATTAAAGAATTACTCGTAGAATGCCCACTTAAAGCGCCGGGATGATGATGGCTCATCATATGGTTCATACTATGATACGATCCATGTAAATGCTGATGAGTCTGTGTTAATGATGTGTCTGACATGGGCGCTAACGTCGTCATGGGCCCCGTTGGATCCAACATATCCAATTGATCCATCGTATGATGCATCTGAAAATGATAAATTCTTTATTTACATATGTACATATAAGTATTAAATATTTTTTTAGATTTAATGTGTTAAGTTTCTAATTGTGGATAAATGCAAGTATCTTTCCGGATTTTTCCGTAATATTTTCTGTCCGTACCAGTTCACCATAATTTTACCTAAATTCCTCAAATATAATCAATATCGGTCGCTAGATCTTTCAGAAATTATATTGAGATAAATTGAACGATTTGCATTACGCCGAGTAACTGTAAACACTTAACATGCACCTACGGGTTGGTTAGATACTGACAAAAATATCTGTAAACCCTTCCGTCATAGAGAATCTTTGCCTCTATGCCTCTGTGTCGAAAATGCCTTTTCAAACTTCCGGTGAGATAATATGTGAGATATGTTAACAAAATTATTTTAAAAATACTTATATACTATGGATAATTTTTCGTTATTCTAGTGGACTTTATACCGGATATATGGGTCGCAATGTGTGTTATCTTTATAATATTAAATAAATAAATTGCGAGAGTAAAAAATGTTGGGTTACTCCCGGCCGTAGCACCAAAATACATTGATCATAATAATAAATACTTTAAATCATATCATTATAATTTTTCTTCATTCCGAGAACTATTTTTTATTGTAAACAGCGGTTGTAGCACTCACAGGAGCGCATAAACATACATAAAAATAAATAATGTGTGTTGTAAAAGAAATAAGCAGTATTCTTAAGGATCAAGGTTGGAAAAAATATGTATGTTCTTGGTCACCAAAATTGCTATTTCACTCAACTATTTTTTATTTTTGTGGTTAGTAATTATGCTTGGGAATACTTTGTTGATTAGTATGAGAGATGATACAAAGTTACATAAATTGGGAGGAAATAAAATCAATTCACTTGTTTCGTCGACAGGCACTCGACCATTACCAATAGTCAGTAATTGCTCAGAGAAATCTTCAATCTCTATCGTTTAGTAATGCAACTCTCATGTTTGTTGTTAGCTTAAGTTTTATAATTCGATGATTTGAGGCCAACTTCGAAAATCGGAGAATATAATTTGTTTTACTTATGACTCACTCTCCTGGTAAAATAGTTTGGTCCAATAAAAAGTAGATTTTGCCGTAAGTGTTTGAAATCTATTACGTGAAGTAAAGAGATCTCAATATATGCAACTGAATAAGATAATTAAAGAAAGGGTTTATACATAAACATTTAATTTCAGCGAACTATTTTTAATTTCATGCAATTATTAATTATAGCAGAGACACACATGTAGTAACAATACTATTGTTGGTACGAATACCAGATGTGTGTCACCAAATACCAGCACTTTACCATGTGAGCAATGTAGTATTTTGCTGGTAACAACATCTATCAATATATTTTTGGGGTATTTCACTGAACACAGCTAAAAATAGGTTTGAAACCTAGGGGAGAGCTTATATACAAAAGCTTTTTAAACTCTACTTTTAAAAAATAAATAAATAAAATGGAAAATAAACAAGTAAGGAAAGGCTAAGTTCGGGTGCAACCGAACATTTTATACTCTCGCAACTCATTGATATATTTTTAATAAGATAACACACAATTTGACCCAATTTGAAAATCCTATAATTAGGTATATGAGAGCTAGGGGAAGTTATGACTCGATTTTAACCATTTCTGGTACAGAGACACACTGTACCTGAGAGATTTACCGAAATTTTCGGTGAATATTCGGGGCTTTGAAAAGTTATAGTCCGATTTCGACAATTTTTTCACAAGTGATGCTACAGATCATATACAGTATTGTGGTTGTGAACCGATTTCATCCATTTTCCACACGTGTCATCAGGGCGTCAAGAAAATATTATATACCGAATTCCATTCGAATCGGTCGAGTAGCTCCTGAGATATGGTTTTTGACCCATAAGAGGGCCACGCCCATGTTCCATTTTGTAAAAAAATCTGAGTGCAGCTTCCTTCTACAATTTCTTCTGTAAAATTTAGTGTTTCTGACGTTTTTCGTTAGTGAGATTTTTTGAGTTTTAGTAATTTTCAACCTAACTTTTGTATGGGAGGTGGGCGTGGTTATTATCCGATGTCAACTATTTTAATGATGTGTGGTGGGGTACATAAGAGAACCGACTGCAGAAAGTTTGGTTTATATAGCTTCATTGGTTTGCGAGATATATACAATTAACCGATTTGGGGGCCGGGCCACGCCCACTTCCCCATCAACCCTCTCACGGTCCCAAGGAACATGTGTTCCAAGTTTCATTAAGATATTTCAATTTTTACTCAAGTTATCCGTTGGACGGACGGACGGACAGACATTCGGATTTTGACTCGTCTCGTCACCCTTACAAACAACCGTTATGTGAACAAAACTATAATACTCTCTTAGCAACTTTTGTTGCGAGAGTATACAAATTGTTTCACAAGTTTTTTTTCAACACGCCAGGGTCATGTATCGGGGTATTTTGATGGCCGTATGGGTCGGCCCATAACTACTGCTCTTTTTTGTGCAGAATATACATATTTTTGCCATTTTTCCGTAATGTTAAAAATTGCTTTCTCCATTCCACATATGTAAATATTTATTGTTTAATTTTTTTTGAAATATTTGATGTCTGTGAAACAAAGTTGGTATTTCAGTTTACTACAAAACAATGTGTGTCAATGTACGTAGTGAACACAATACCATAATACTTTTATCATAGTATTTTTACCACATGTGTGTCTGGGGTATTAAAAATTGTAAAATAAACAGATAAAAATTAAGAAAAACTTATACTTATAAAACTTTTTGAAAAGTTTTCTGAATATACTATTTCGAAAAAAATATTAACACACAAAAAGAATAAGAAATACATATGTTTACTTACCAAACCTTGTATAATTGAATCATGATATATAATCATAGACAACATTCAGGATTTTGTCATTTGCGTTTTTTTTTCATTTTATACAAAATTTTTTTTGTTGTTTTTAGGTTTTTTGAATAATAAATTTGTGTTTTATAACACCCACGTGTGTATGAACAAAATGTGTTTAAATACGCTGCTCAGGAGTGTGTAAATTCGTACCCTGATAAAATATACAAATATATTTATATTTACATATATTTCAATAAATATTAGCCCGATTTCTTAAAATTTGGTATTCTCCTTTTTTTCACTTAATCGAAAAATGTTATACACCATTGAAATAATAGGGAAATGTTTATACCGGGAAATTGAGTCATAAGTAAAAACAAGTAAGGAAGGGCTAAGTTCGGGTGTAACCGAACATTTTATACTCTCGCAATTTATTTATTTAACTTTATTTATATTATATAATATACAATTTGACCCACATATTCGTCATATATATTGTATAAAGTCCATTGAAAGTTGGAAACGCTAATATTAGGTTAGAAGCACCGAGGGTCCTCGTGTTCGATATATGGGGCCTTAAGAACCTATGGTCCGATTTCGGCGATTTTTAGAATGGGGCCGCCACACTATTAACATAGTATTTGTGCAAAGTTCTGCACCGATATCTTCACTAGTACTTACTTTATATATTGTAAAGTAAACGATTCAGATCATCTTCTAAGTTCTGGTATATAGGAAGTAGGCGTGGTTGTGAAGCGATTTGGCCTATTTTCACAACATATCATTGGGATGTAAAGAAACTATTACAAACCAAGTTTCATTGAAATTGGTCGAGTAGTTCCTGAGATATGGTTTTTGACCCACGCCCATTTTCCATTTTGTAAAAAAATCTGAGTGCAGCTTCCATCTGCCATTTCTTATGTGAAATTTAGTGTTTCTGACGTTTTTCGTTAGTGAGTTAACCCACTTTTAGTAATTTTCAACCTAACTTTTGTATGGGAGGTGGGCGTGGTTATGATCCGATTTCTTTCATTTTTGGACTGTATTAGGAAGGATTTCGGAACGCTCCGAAATTCGGACTCGGATTCGAAAACGCACAGAAGTTGAAAATTTTCAACTTTCATGCGCTAACACAGCAACCTTCACATTCTAAAGAAAAGCAACCAACATTATGTTACTTACAATCTTGTGTGTTTTAATTATTTAAGCTCATTTTCTTCGATACAATATAACTATTTTGTGAAATTAATATAGGTCGTTTTCAAACTCGCAAATAAAAAGTGTGTATGTGTTTCACCTGGTACACAGCTGTCAACGCATTCAAAAGCGCATTTATGGAGTTGCTCGATATATAGGCAGTCAAGCGCATTTTTTCGCTTTCGCATTCGCATTCGCATACGCGAGCTATGTAGTTTCAGCTTAAGAAATAAGTGTGACTTGGATGTTAAGAAGGGGCACTTAAGCGGGGATTACTGTAGATATAATCTTAATTTTCGTCGTAATTCAATGATATATACAACTTTTTCGTCAAGCTTCATTGAATTAAGAGGAAAATGTAGATTATAATCATAGTTTGGATTTTTTAGTAGCTATATTCTGTAATTAATAATATATGTATTTCTTCAAAGTCCTTTTTTCGAACTTCGAATTCGAACATTTCGATTTTGGAGGCTAACTTTGAAAATCGGAAAATACAATTTACATCCTTATGACTCAATCTCCTGGGAAAAATTAGTTTGGTCAAATGATCAGAAAAAAAATATATTTTGTCGTATAGTGTTATATTCTGTAATTATTAATCTTTTTTAATAAGCCTTTTGAACTTCGCAACTTCGACCTATTACTCAATATTCCGGAAAAAAAATAAAAGGGTGTCAGTTGAGCGGATAAACGAATATGTAAATATTAGCTTATTTACTAATTGATAAACTTTATATTATTACTTATTACGAAAATAAATGTTATGTAGACGAAAAATAAAGTGCAATGGATTTGTGAATTTAATTCGATAGAATTCTAAATTAATAAAATCGTATAGTTTTTCGCAAAGTAAAACGAAGAAAAATCGAATATGAAATTATATTATTTTTGTAATGAGCTAAAACTTGATTACGACCTCTAGTCTTTGATGTTTTTTTCTCTGATTATGAAGGCGTTTGGAATGCTCACAGTTGGACTCCCTAGTGCGAGCTTGTATATTTCTAAAAGTTTTTTCTTCAAGCCGCTGCGCGATTGGGATGCGTATTCTCTTCGACGTGTAAGATGATTTTCAGTATCTGATGAAGATTCTCCATTAAGCCGTCTTTTTTATACCCTCGCCTGGGAACTATTTTCAGAAAGTTAAGATCTATTTATTTTCGGCATTTTAAAATTAAAGATCTAAACTGCTTTTGTACCAACTGTAAATTATGTACTTAAGAACTGATGCTTAGTTTCGATCAGTTTTAGTAACAGATAATTTTTCATTTCCACAACATATTCAGAGTGACAACATGTGCGAAATGCTGTCGTCTAATCCATGCGTCTGACATTTTCATGTTTTTTGTTCAAATTGTAATTTAGAGTTGTGAGATTAAAAACAAAAACTCTAATGATTTTAGGTAGTCTGGAAAATAATAGGTAAATGCACATGTGTTCATCTTGTATGCATATGTTAATCTTTTAAAGATAATTGTTGGTATATGTACATATGTGTGAATATTTTTTGCTGAAATTAGCACCCTCAAATAGATCGTTAAGCATTCTGGAAAAATTATTGAAATCTGCAATCATATAAACTGATAAAATATTTTTGTATTAAAAAATCAGCAGTTCAAATAAATAATAATAAGCAATCGATTTGACAGTTAGTATGCTATAAACTTTTGTCTGTCGAGTTGCATCGTTATGGTGCCGTCTAACCGAGCGGTGTGAAATAACTTACATTTTTAATCACGTGGTATCTTTCGAATGGAATGTCTAAATTGAGTAATTCAAAAAGTTACATATATAATGGTATTAAAGCAGTCTTATATATGAAGTTATTTATTTTGACAAGGATTAATACCAAAGTATAAATAAAAGAGCTTTTATAGAGGTGGTATTCAAACATATTTTTTTTAATGAAAAAAACACTTATTGTGAGATAACTATAATACAGTACTTTTCGTTTAATTGACGAAAATAATGGTTAATTGGTTTCCCCGTTTAATAGAACGGTGTTATCGGGCAAAAAATATAGCATATGAAAGCACATATAAATTTTCTCGGATAATTGAACTCGGTTAATTGATTTTCCTTTTAAATTTCCCCGGTTAATTCCACCAAATAATTTTGTTGAAAAAACTAATTTTCTAATCAACACTCTATAATTTTTTTAATAATAAATTTGAATAACAAATACATATATATGTACATAAATAGATTCATAGATACCTATGTTAGTATTATACATTAAATTGTTATTGCTTTTTTTCCTATAATGGTAAAAAATATTCAAATATTTGAAAAACTTTATGTGAACATATGTATGTATGCAGTTTCCTTTGAGGGGTTAGGGCGGTTTAAGAGGTTGAAAACATGAGTATATTTACAATTTTGTTTTTAATGTATACAATCATATACAGTGGAACTTCTCTAACTCGCAAACATTTTGAGGGACATACGTTAAAATATGTTTTCTGTAATTTTATTTGTTGCGTTTTGCTATTAGATGATTTATGCAATCCATAAGTGTAATATTATATTTTTTGTTCGCCTCCGTACGATATAGAGGGACTTCTTTAAAATTCTGACTTGATAGTAAATTTTAAAATTTTATATTATGCCCTGACCAAAAATTTCGATTTACGGAAGGAAATTTGGATGAAAGTTGCCCTCTATTGCCACTTCAAGAGTTCGAGTTATGGAGATCTTCGAGTTATGGAAGGAAATTGTATGAAATTTGATTTCTAAACGCTATTGCCAATTCAAAAGTTCGAGTTATGGCGATCTTCAACTTATAGAAGTTCGAGTTATGGAAGTTACACTGCATTTCATTCAGCATACTAAAGATACATATTTAAACAGTATTTTGTGAAATTTATATTTACAAATTCCGAAAACTTAGCCCTTGGTACCATATCTTCCATGAAGTGTCCAAAATAGGTTCTTGCCGTGGACATCATAACTCATTATTGGTCCACCCAAATCAACAAACCAAAAATATTTGTTGTTTATGAACGAAAGAAAAAAGAAAAGATTAAAAACTGAATTTTTGATAGATTTTGAACAAAAATACTTTTGTGGTAAAATTTTCGCATATACTGACTCGAAAAAATAGTTGTAATAAAGATGTGTGGACATTTTTCACCAGAATCTTTTCATAACTTTTCAAGAAATCGTGTCCACTCTAATTTTGAGAGTTTTGAGATAAAACCGTTTAAATTTTTCCATTCTTGAAATTTCGATGTGTAATTAAGCGAAAAGTACTGTATTGAGTGTTTTGATGTATTTTTTTTTATAATTTTTTAAAACTCCGATTTAAATTTTGTCACCAATTCGACGAGGTATGCACTGCACAGCTTATCAGGGCGATCTTATAAAAAAACTTATTTCAAAAGGCAAAATGTTGAAAATTTAATTTCACCGACGATGATTAAAATCGCCTTAAAATAGAAACCGAATCCTGAAACACGTGGCCGTCGTGGCAACTTATAGCCCAAGAAAAGTACAATTGTTATAAAAAAAACATGTGACCCAATAGCTGAAGTTTGCAAATGATCACTTCGATTGGCCCCTAACGAAATGGATAAATATTTTATGAACGGATGAATTCGAAATCATTCTTTACCGTGCTAGGGGATCTCGTCAATACGTATGACGTCCTGAAAAATTCAAAATTCACCACTAAAACAGCTAATTCAATGCATTGGCGATATGCCGCAGTTATAGCCAACAAACGGAACGCTACTTAGTATTAATTATTTCTCATATACTTAAGTGAATTTTGAAATTAATTTCTTTCAGGGCTAAACATCAGTTCTTTGGCTAAATCCATCTTATTTTAATTTTTTCAGTAAATAATATATTGTAACTTTTAACTATCCAAACAGTTTAGCCACTCGAGTATTTCTTATAATTTTTCAATTACATTTTTATAGCAATAATTTAGGACAAAATTGGTACAAAAGCAGTTTAATTTTTTTTTTTTTCATTTTAAAATTTCGAAAAGATCTAAATCTCAACTTTCTGAAAATAGTTCCCTGACGAGGGTATCAAAAGAACGCCGTGATGGAAAATCTTCATCAGAAACTGAAAATCTTCTTGTAAGTCGAAGAGAATATGCATCGCAATCACGTACGAGAGAGTTGAGTAACGAGTGTGCAGCGGCTTGAAGAACAAAATATTAGAAATATACAAGATCGCACCAGCGAGTCGAACTCTGAGCGTTCCCAACGCCTTCATAATCAGAGAGAAAGACAATGGACATCAAAGAATAGGGGTCCTAATCAAGTTTTAGCTCATTACAAATAAAATTTAGTTTCATCTTCGAATTTTCATCATTTCACTTTTTTTAAATGAACCCAACTTATAACTTTTGAAATTTTTGTTTAAACCCGTGCGAAGCCGGAGCGATCTGCTAATAGTTAATTTTTTAAAGATAATTGTTGATATACATATGTACATATGTGTACATATTTTTTACTGTAATTTTATAAACTGATAAAATAAATAATAATAAGTAATCGATTTGACTGTTAGATGCTAACTATAAACTTTTGCTGTCGAGTTGCCCCGTTATGGTGCCGTCTAACCGAGCGGTGTAAGCGGCTACCACGCGACAATTTTCCAATAAACGACGAAAGACGATTTAGTGCACTTTTTTACACCTTGGATTATGTTGGTTAAGTTTTAATAAGGATCCCTTTCTTAATCCTTTCTAGCAACAAATATAGCCTATATTACTCCGCGTGAAGGATGTAGCTTTCCAATGGTGAAAGAATTTTTTAAATCGGAGCAGTAGTTTTTGAGTTTATTCATTACAAACATATATACAAATGTTTCCTCTTTATAATAGTAGTATAGATATATTTATTCCGTTTTGTGTTGACATAAAGAAATATTTGTTTGTACCAAAGAGATCAAATTATAACAAAATTTTCGTAAATAATCTAAAATTTTGTATCAATTTATTTTTAAAACCGAGAGGATGATTATTCATAAACTGTCACGGACAATAAAACTATTCTCAATTAGTACATATTTATAATTATATATGTATGTAGATGCATGATATGTATCATTAAAATATTTTATACGAAAACTTGTATTGCCGTTTAAACGGTTAAAGTTGAATTTAGGTAATTATATAATTATATATTGCTATATATTGCCAACTCATACATTCGCTAAATCAAGTAAAAGCTGTCCATTTCTAAATATACAATATATGTAACAATGTGCAAGTACATTCTTATATTTGTTTCTACACAGAACCACAAAATTGCATTCAAATAAGAATATCAATGTAAATCGAATATGTAGGAGGGGTAATGAAAAAACAACAACGTCAATTGCAGCAATCAACCATAACAAAAGGCACCAAGAATATTTGGCTGATATGCATTGTACGAGTAGCATTGCTGAAAAGGGGAAGCTCTTCAATTATACACCAATCCCAGATGAAAGTTGTTGTTCTTGGAATCAACCTTGTTTCAGCCCTGACTATGGTAGCTGAATTTAGTACGTCGGCGCAGTGCAGCCAGCCACCCCACAAGTAAATACATACAAATTTACGTATTTACTTGCTACATACCATACCCATATATTTGTCTATACATATTTATGTACAGACATATGTTTGTATATGTATTTATATACCAGCAAGTATGTATAAATTTATATGCCGCTTAAAATTCTGCCGAAATCTGTTCTGTGGTTGGCTGGAACCTTTGAATCAATGTGTATATGGGCATGATTTTCATATATTGCACATACATACATACTTTTCTATAGTGTGTATTTGATAGCCTCTAAATAAATTCATAAGCATACAAAGATTGAAATTATACACTGCTGATTTGAATAACGATTCAATAATAAGCTTGGAATCATTGGAATTGTTGTCGAATTAGTAAATGTTAAACAAGGATTATTTTAAGAAATATCTATAATTATTATTATAATTATTGTTTATGTCTTTTAATAATTACAAATTTTGTTTGATTATATTTTGTGGCTTGAAAGCCATGACAGCCGGATCGGTGGGGGGTATTTTCGAAAAATGTTTACCCCGTTACGTCAAAAAATATATAAATATTTGTTTATAATTTCGTATTTGTATATATATTTTGTTACGTTTCAGTCCGTACTTAGTTTTAGAAATTAGAATTTAGATTTTAGTATTAATCACAAATTTCTTGGAGAGGGCTCCACAAGAGGCGTGTCCAAAAGACAAGTTGTATCTAATCTTTAAAATACTTTGTTATTGATAAAAACAAACAAATTCCTGTAAAAGTAATTTTTAAATATCTCACAAACTGTAAAATACACATACATATATCAACCAAAATTCGTGGAAAGTTTTTTTACACTATTTCTCATTTCATAGAGTATGAACGTGGTGGAAATAGGATAATAAACACAAAATAAAACTTTGCACAAATAGTGCCATAATCGTAATATAAATTTTAAATACAAATTAAATGTTTCTAAAAATGCTTCCCTACCAATACCCAATATTTCATACCGTTTACATATCGCACATTTACTTGAATAGTGTCACAACTCAAAAAAGTCGATTTTTCAAGTTTTCAATTGTCTCTTATTTAGCAAATTTAGACAAGTGCCATCAGTTTATTGACAAATCTAGTGGCCTTTAATATATTAAATACAATGTTGAGCATAAATGTAGAGTGTACTAATGCTTTTTCTTGGGCATAAATGTGACCCACTTTAAATTATGTCGTTATTTGTGAAAAATATAAATCAATTTCGCCGTCATAAGTCAAATGTGTCGTTTTTGCTGAAAAAAGCAATATGAAAAATTTAATTAATTTTTCATCAATATTGTTGTAATACAAAATGTGCCGTTCTTTCTGAAAAGAAAATCAAATTCACCTTTTCACAATATGTGTTGGAACACAAAATATGTCGTTATTTCTTAAAAAAAAATTATAACTAATTCCGTCACAACTGAGAAGTGTCGTTATTATGGTTAAAAACTAATGCAACATAACAAGTTTAAGAACGGCACATTCTAATATCAGGTTTATTTTCCTACGCATCGGAATGAAATTTTTATACAATATGGACGATGAAATTGCACACATTTCTACATACTCAACTCAAAAATCGTGTTTTTGAGTTATGACACTATTCAAGTAAATATGACAATATGAGTGATATTTTAACAAAAGTTGTTTTCTTGCCCTAAATATGAATAAAGTCTTTAGTCTCTTTGTATCAAATTCTTTCGAGTTTACATTACTCTGCATATTATTTGTTTCATAATTAGACTCGAAAAATAGTACTTTATGTCATATTTATACAGTCACTTCGAGTGCTAAGACTTAGTCAAGCTTAAAATGATATGAACCACAAATAAAATTTATAAAATACTAGCGAACCCGACAGACATTGTCCTGCATGATATTTCAAGTTATTAGGATATTAAACAAAGTTTTTTTTGTTGGGACAAACTGAAATTAGTATATAAATTGCAATGAACATATGGTAAATCGACAGAAACGACATCCAATTATAAAACATTTTCCAATCAAAAAGAATTATATGTCCCTTTAAAGTATGTTTATATAATATATAACGTGATTATCTCCATTTACCAGCTTAAACCGATAATCTGTAATTAAGAAACGAGACCACCATACCATACAAATTCTTCTCTTGTTAATCCCAGGTTATAAAATTATCTCTGATTATATAACTATATTTGTGGTGTTATTCCTAGTCCCCGCTTAAGTGCCACTTTTTAACATGCAAGATTTTTAGGACACTTAAGCGGGAAAGGCACTTAAATGAATCCCGTTTAACTGCCTCGAGGTACTTACCAATCCTTTTCTCAAATACTTCGATCTAATATTTTTTCTTTTAGAATGAAAGTCACATTTCTTTCTTATTAATATCAAAAATACTTATTACTAACAATAAATATAAAAAACAAAACATTACAAAACTATGTACAGTGATCCCCGCTTTTCAGCGCATTCAATGTCAGAAATAAACAAGTAAGGAAGGGCTAAGTTCGGGTGTAACCGAACATTTTATACTCTCGCAATTTATATATTTAACTTTATTTATATTCTATAATACACAATTCGACCCACATATTCGTCATATATATTGTATAAAGTCCATTGAAAGTTGGAAACCATAATATTAGGTTAGAAGCACCGAGGTCCTCGTGTTCGATATATGGGGCCTTAAAAACCTATGGTCCGATTTCGGCGATTTTTAGAATGGGGCTGCCACACTATAAAGGTCGTATTTGTGCAAAGTTCTGCATTGATATCTTCACTAGTGCTTACTTTATATATTGTAAGGTAAACGATTCAGATAGTCTTCAAAGTTCTGGTATATAGGAAGTAGGCGTGGTTGTGAAGCGATTTGGCCTATTTTCACAATATATCATTGGGATGTAAGGAAACTATTACAAACTAAGTTTCATTGAAATCGGTCGAGTAGTTCCTGAGATATGGTTTTTGATCCATAAGTGGGCGACGCCACGCTCATTTTCCATTTTGTAAAAAAATCTGAGTGCAGCTTTCATCTGCCATTTCTTATGTGAAATTTAGTGTTTCTGACGTTTTTCGTTAGTGAGTTAACCCACTTTTAGTAATTTTCAACCTAACTTTTGTATGGGAGGTGGGCGTGGTTATTATCCAATTTCTTTCATTTTTGGACTGCATGAGGAAGTGGCTAAAAAAAACGACTGCAGAAAGTTTGGCTCTATTGGTTTGCGAGATATGTACAAAAAACTTAGTAGGGGGCGGGGCCACGCCCACTTCCCCAAAAAAATTACATCCAAACATGCCCCTTCATAGTGCGATCCTTCATACCAAATTTTATTTCCATAGCTTTATTTATGGCTTAGTTATGGCACTTTATGTGTTTTCGGTTTTCGCCCTTTTGTGGGCGTGGCAGTGGTCCGATTTTGCTCATTTTCGAAAGCAACCTTCCTACCTTCAGTCACGCTTTTAAATTAAGAATATTTCGAATGTTTCGGTTATTGTTTTGGCATTATCTACAGCTGAAATATCACTGAAAGTATGAAAAAACAAGTAGGGAAGGGCTAAGTTCGGGTGTAACCGAACATTTTATACTCTCGCAATTTATTTATTTAACTTTATTTATGTTATATAATACACAATTTGACCCACATATTCGTCATATATATTGTATAAAGTCCATTGGAAGTTGGAAACCCTAATATTAGGTTAGAAGCACCGAGGTCCTCATGTGCGATATATGGGGTCTTGAAAACCTATGGTCCGATTTCGGCGATTTTTAGAAATGGGCTGCCACACTATAAATACAGTATTTGTGCAAAGTTTTGCACCGATATCTTCACTAATGCTTACTTTATATATTGTAATGTAAACGATTCAGATTGTCTTCTAAGTTCTGGTATACAGGAAGTAGGCGTGGTTGTGAAGCGATTTGGCCAATTTTCACAACATATTATTGGGAGGTAAGGAAACTACTACAAACCAAGTTTCATTAAAATCGGTCGAGTAGTTCCTGAGATATGGTTTTTGACCCATAAGTGGGCGACGCCACGCCCATTTTCCATTTTGTAAAAAATCTGAGTGCAGCTTCCATCTGCCATTTCTTATGTGAAATTTAGTGTTTCTGACGTTTTTCGTTAGTGATTTAACCCACTTTTAGTAATTTTCAACCTAACTTTTGTATGGGAGGTAGGCGTGGTTATGATCCGATTTCTTTCATTTTTGGACTGTATTAGGAAGTGGCTAAAAAAA
Organism: Zeugodacus tau; assembly: GCA_031772095.1. Lineage (NCBI taxonomy): Eukaryota > Metazoa > Arthropoda > Insecta > Diptera > Tephritidae > Zeugodacus > Zeugodacus tau. The sequence goes on along the minus strand of CM062650.1, from coordinate 19,573,697 downwards.
ACGACTGCAGAAAGTTTGGTTTATATAGCTCTATTGGTTTGCGAGATATATACAAAAAACTTAGTAGGGGGCGGGGCCACGCCCACTTCCTCAAAAAAATTACATCCAAATATGCCCCTTCATAGTGTGATCCTTCATACCAAATTTTATTTCCATAGCTTTATTTATGGCGTAGTTATGGCACTTTATGTGTTTTCGGTTTTCGCCATTTTGTGGGCGTGGCAGTGGTCCGATTTTGCTCATTTTCGAAAGCAACCTTCCTATGGTGCCAAGAAATAAGTGTGCCAAGTTTCATCAAGATATCTTAATTTTTACTCAAGTTACAGCTTGCACAGACGGACGGACGGACAGACAGACATTCGGATTTGAACTCCACTCTTCACCCTGATCACTTTGGTATATATAACCCGATATCTAACTCGTTTAGTTGTGGGTGTTACAAACAACCGTTATGTGAACAAAACTATAATACTCTCTTTAGCAACATTTGTTGCGAGAGTATAAAAATCTACATATGAAGGTTTTCGAGGTATGAGGTGGTTAGTGGCACTAACCACCGTGACTATTGATAGAAACAAAACAATTATGAGTTACTTATATTGTTTACTAATATTATATGATATAATGAAATTCTCCGGAAAGAAACTAAGATAAATTGTTTTTTTTATGAAAATCTGAAAAACAAGCTTTTCCCTTGCGTAGACAAAGAGGCACTTTGCATGTACTCCACTGCCATACAGCCGGTCTGTTTGAGTTTACAGTGTTAGACTTTGTAGATTCAGGATTCCGAAGTACTAAGTTAGACAGAGGGATGCCATCATCGGAATTAAAGTCGTCATAATCAGTCATTTGAACTTCTCCAAACGAATCGCCTAACACCAGCGGATTTGGCTGATCTTCTGTATCCTCATCGCTACAAATACTTTCGCTATCTGAAGGAATATCTTCAAACAAGTATTTTTCGATTTGTCTATTATTTAGCTTGCGCGACATACTGAAATAAATATAAAAATGCATGAATACTTACATGCCTAACTCATATGTAGATTAAACCTATAAACCTGCAACAGTCACGGTGGTTAGTTTACTAACCACTATATTTTCGTCGTCAATACACATTGAAAATAAAAAATTAATGATAGTTTCATACACATACATATGAAATAGATATAGGAGAATAAGTTGAATACAAAACATTAAAGAAAAACGTTACTTACACACTTCACAGATATTTTTTATCAAACACAAGAAAAAATGTACGTTAGCGCAATTTTCAAATGAAAACAAATGAACTGTCATTCATCGAATATGCCGCTAACCGGTCGCACCTTGTCAAAAAAGGTACAAACATTCATGATAATTAACACGATTGTCGATAGATGGCGTGGATTTTAATATAAAAAATCGGAAAGAGGTGGTTATTGACACTAACCACCACGACTGAAAGAGTTAGTAATTCATTGCAAATTTAATATCAAAATGTAAGGGGTCTCAATACAAAACTGAAAAAAAATTGTATTTGAACAGCATTAATAGTAATTTTAATGTCATCGCTTTTACAGAAACCTGGCTTAAACCTCATATTTTTGATAATTAGATATTAAATAGTGAATTTTAAAACATCAGATTCGACTGAACGGAACCTGATATGATTCCCTCGTGCTTCCTTAAAAATTGCTTTCATGCTTCCTTTAACTAAGCTTTTCAACTTATCTCTTAAACAAGGTATTTTCCGTCATTGTGGATCTTTTATAATACCTTTGCATAAAAGTAGTGTTAGATCATCCGTTGGGAACTATAGGGGATAGCAAAAATGGCAGCTATCCCCAAACTTTTTGAAGCTATTATCACTGACCAAATTATTTTCTCGATTTCTCCTTTAATTTCATTTTCTCAGCATGTATTTTGTAAAGGGAAATCTACAGCAACAAACTTGTAGTAAAGCATTCGATAGAGTAAACCACTCAATTCTTTTGCAATAATTGGATTATCTTGGTTTTCAACCAAAACTTCTTGATTGGGTATCTTAATATCAGGCGTTCCACAAGGTAGTCATCTTGGTCAAATTCTATTCTTATTGTTTATTAATGATATACCTTCCGTAATTAAGTTTTCAAAAATTTTAATATATGCGGATGATTTAAAACTTTTTAAATCATATACTTCTTAATAACGAAAGAACTGACTTACAATCGGACTTAAGCAGTTTAGTTTCGTGGTGTCACAAATATAATATGCCACTGAATCTTAAAAAATTTAAAACAATGTGCTTTTCCCGTAGATCTTTTGATCCTTCTTGATTTAGGAGGATCATCCTTGATTTAGGAATTACTATGGACCCTAAACTAAATTTTAATTCTCATGTAAATTAAATAGTCTTAAAAGCTAAAGGTGTACTTTCTTAGCTTTGTTAAACGGAGGGAAATGCTAGGCAAATATTTCTAGTAAAACTTCTGAATGGTTCAGTTTGTAGCTCTTTCCTTTTGTCTGATATCAAGTTTAATGTTCCATTTCGTTTATCTAGGCAGTTTAAACTATTACTTTTAAAATCTTTGACGCTTAAAAACTCTTGCGTTTCATGACTCGGCAATTCCCCTCGTTTGCGGATTGCGCGGATTGAGGGTAATCGTTCGGGTTTATGTATAGTAAAAAAAAAAATTGACAAATTTAAAATTAATTAAAGCACTATTTAAATTGAACCGATTAATACATTGTAGAGTGAAATAATTATGGAATTTAAAATTGTGTTGTAATATATCAAATAATTTATTACTAGCAGACCACTCCGGCTTCGCACGGGCTTAAAGAAACATTTCAAAAGATATACAAAGATATATAAGAAAATATATATTTTACACACTTATACACAGTCTCCCATACATATGTATGTATGTACCTTTTCTTGCGTGGGTTCATTTTAAAAAAGTAAAATGAGAAAAATTCGAACATGAAATTATATTTTATTTGCAATGAGCTAAAACTTGATTACGACGCTCTTGCTGGGAACGCTCAGAGTTCACGCCCTACTGCGAGCTTGTATATTTATAATAAATTTTTTGTTCAATGAAATAAATTTTTGTTTAATATTTATTTTGTTCTTCAAGCCGCTGCACACGCTCCGTACTCGACTCTCAAGTGCGTACTTGGCAGGTTTTGTTCAGATTTTGATTGCGATGCGAAGAGAATGACTTGCAAGACGATATTCAGTTTCAGATTAAGATTCTTCATCACGGATTTTTTTTGATACCCTCACCTGGGAACTATTTCCAGAAAGTTGAGATTCTAGCAATAAATATAGCCTATGTTACTGGGGTGAATGTAGCTTTCCAATGGTGAAAGAATTTTTGAAATCGACACAGTAATTTTCGAGTTTATTCAATACAAAGATACATACAAATATTTCCTATATATAATAGTAGTATAGATTATTTATATGCATATGCATATACCAAATTTTGTTGGAATTAAAACTTGTAAAGTTGGACACCCTTATAATTTGGACACTCGCTCAAATTGGACAAAATGCTCTGTACCAACATAATTTAGTACAAAATATCCATATATTCACTGCTTAATTTGGACACTGTCTATCTTGGAAGTTTGACAAAATTTGTCTAAATTTTTAAACGGGAAGCATTAAAATCCTTTTCTATCTTGGACAATACATTTAATATGTACATATGCATATTTGTATGCTTTTTACTTATATTACACACAATTGTATTTGTACATATGTATTTCGGCAAAAAAGGAATTTTTCAAACGTTATAATACCGTTATTTTTGCGAAATTTTGTATGTAACAAATTTCATAGAATAGCTTTAACACAATTACGCGTATTTGATCAGTTGTTGCAGTCATGTCAAAAAGAAAACACGCAGTGGAGTTATCTCTGAAAATAAAAAGTGAGATTTTGTTTGAACCGGCTAATAAAAGCTTATCTATAGGGAAATTGGCAGAAAAATATGTAGTTTCCAAATCAACAATCTGTAATATTAAAAATAAAAAGCAACATATTATAAAAGAATTAGAATACAACGTTGGTCTAACAATATTATAAGGCTAAGCTATTGGCCTCTAAGTTACTAATAGAAAACTTTAAACTAATAGAGAACTTAGAACTAGATCTTAAAGCTGCCTCAGATTAGAATGAAAAACTACCCATACTTTTGAAAAATTATTTATCTGAGGATCAGTTTAATTCATCCGCAACAGGACTGTTTTATCGTCAATTACCTACTCAAAGTTTCGGTGCAAAAGGCTCAGTTTGTAAAGGAGGCAAACTGGCATAAGAAATACTGAGCGTATTGTTTTACTTCAGCAGTACTGGAGAAAAGTTAATGCCACTAGTTATAGGTAACGCTGCGAAGCCGCGAGCTTTTCAGCGAAATAAAATCGACACTAAAAATTTTATTGTTCAATGGGCACACACTAAAAAGGCTTGGATTACAACTGTAATTTTTCAGCATTGGCTTAGTTCTATCAATGAGCAAATGAAGAAGCAAAACAGAAAAAATATTTTGTTTATTGACAACGCCACAAGCCACAGTTTAATGAAAGAATATTCAAATGTGTTTGTAAAATTTCTGCCACCGCACCTAACAGTAGAAATACAACCTCTCGACCAAGGAATTATTCAAAATGTAAAAACAAAATATAGATCAAAAATTATGCTTTCTCTGATAACACATCTTGATGAATGCAACAATGTAAGTAAATTGTCGAAAATAATTTCTGTTTTGGATGCTATTCGGTGGTTAGTTTCTTACTGGGACGAATTAGACCCTCTTGTGATAAGAAAATGCTTTCAACGTGCTGACGACATTTCCTTGCTATGATTTCCAAATTCGAAATGTATTAGTATCGCCCATACTTGTGGAAAATATCGAGCAATCGATAGAAGTACATGAACAGGTGGGTGATTCCCATGAAACTATTTTTAACAAGTAAGGAAAGGCTAAGTTCGGGTGCATTTTATACTCTCGCAATTTATTGATGTAATTTTATTAAGATAAAACACAATTTGACCCATATATTCGGCATAAAGTCCAATAGAATAACGAAAATCATCATATATTGTATATGAGGGCTGAAGTAATTCCTAAGCCGATTTCACTAATTTTCCCCACCAAGCTACACTATATACAAGACTATATACTCACTTGATTTTGCTAAGATATCTCACATATTAACCGATACATGCGGAATAAAGCCCACACATTAGGGGCCATCCATAAATTACGTCACACCTTGAAGGGGGGGGAGGGTATCAGTCAGAAGTGACATTCTGTGACAAGGGGCAGGGGAGGGTCGAAAGCTTTGTGACATCACATTTCAAAATTTAGGGCAATATCGTTTCCCGCTCTGCTGCGCTCCTGGGTGCTAGACGACTGGCTGCTCTGTACCATGCCGATCACGCAGCAGCATAACTAAGTATCTATTATTTCTTGACTAGTCATTCGTTGTCTCTGTACTTTAATATTTAACTAAATGTTGATTTTATTAAAGATTATTCAATAAATATAAGAATAAATAGAATAACCTGTTTTTATACTCTCGCAACAAAAGTTGCTAAAGAGAGTATTATAGTTTTGTCCACATAACGGTTGTTTGTAAGTCCTAAAACTAAACGAGTTAGATATAGGGTTATATATACCAAAGTGATCAGGGTGACGAGTAAATTTCAAATCCGGATGTCTGTCTGTCCGTCCGTCTGTCCGTCCGTGCAAGCTGTAACTTGAGTAAAAATTGAGATATCTTAATGAAACTTGGAACACGTATTCCTTGGCACCATAAGAAGGTTAAGTTCGAAAATAGGCGGAATCGGACCACTGCCACGCCCACAAAATGGCGATAACCAAAAACACATAAAGAGCTATAACTAAGCCATAAATAAAGTTATGATAATAAAATTTGGAACATAGGATCGCATTAGGAAGGGACACATTTAAATGTAATTTTTTTGGAAAAGTGGGCGTGACCCCGCCCCCAAATAGGTTTTTTGTATATATCTTGAAAACCAATAAACCTATATAAACCAAACTTTCTGAATTCGTTTCTTTTAGCCGTTTCCTTATACAGTGCAAAAATGAAAGAAATCGGATAATAACCACGCCCACCTCCCATACAAAGGTTAGGTTGAAAATGACTAAAAGTGCGTTAACTCACTAACGAGAAATGTCAGAAACACCAAATTTTACATAAGAAATGGCAGAAGGGAGCTGCACTGAGATTTTTTTACAAAATGGAAAATGGGCGTGGCGTCGCCCACTTATGGGTCAAAAACCATATCTCAAGAACTACTCGACAGATTTCAATGAAATTCGGTATATAATATTTTCACAACTACGCCTACTTCCCATAAAACTCAATTTTGAATTTCATCTGATTCCTTCACTTTATAAGATATACATAAGGAACCAATGAAGATAGCGAAATAAAACTTTACACAAATACTGTATTTGAGCTGTGACATCCCTTGTGGAAAAATTGTCAAAAACGGACCATGACTTTTCAAGGCCCCTGATATCAAACATGAAGAACTCAGTGCCTAAGGGTAATTTTTCACCGAAAATATAGGTAAATCTCTAAATAAATTGCGAGAGTATAAAATGTTCGGTTGCACCCGAACTTAGCCTTCAAAATGTGACAACTTGTGACAAGGAGGGGTTAAAAAGTCCTTAAATTCGTGTGACGTAATTTATGGATGGCCCCTTATTAGTTAAATGGGAACTAGAGGAAGTTCTGATCCGATTTTAATAATTTTTGGAACAGAGACACACAATTAGGAGAAAATTATTTCCTCTGAATTAAATTAAAATATCTGAAAAATTTGCCGTGATTTTCGGTGAAAAATTATCCATAAGTGCTTTGTGTATTTGTGTAAAGTTTTATTCCGCTATCTTCATCCGTTCCTTATGTATGTATATATTATAAAGTGAACGAATCAGATGGAATTTAGAATTGAGTTATATGGGAAGTTGGTTGATTTCGCCCACTTTTTATCCGTGTTGTCAGTGTGTCAACAACATATTATATACCGAATTTCATTGAAGTCGGTCGGGTAGTTCCTCCATGGGCGACGCTACGCCCATTTTCCAATTTGTAAAAAAATGTGTGTGCAGATTCCATCTGCCATTTCTCATGTAAAATTTAGTGTTTCTGACGTTTTTCGTTAGTCACTTTTAGTAATATTCAACCTGAAGTCAATCTGAATCGTTTACTTTACAATACATAAGTTAAGCGCTAGTGAAGAAATGGGAACAGAACTTTGCACAAATACTGAATTTATAGTGTGGTATCGCCCTTCTAAAACTCTTCGAAATCGGATAATAAGATTTCAAGGCCCATATATACAACATGAGGACCTCAGTGCTTCTAATAAAGTTTTTAATGAAAATATAGGTAAGTTTCTCATATATTTTTAAGAAAGTCAAAGGGCATATTTTTCTTCCAATAATATGTCTCCGTACCAAAAATGAGTGAAATCGGGTCATAACTTCACCTAGCTTCCATATACCAAATATTTCCAGCTTTCAAATGACTTTATATCATATATATGACAAATATGTGGGTCAAATTGTGTGTAATATTAATAAAATTAAATAAATAAATTGCGAGAGTATAAAATGTACGCTTTCACCGAACTTAGCCCTTCATTACTTGTTTACAATATTTTCAATAAAATTCAGCGCGTCTATCAGTCCCCAGCGATTTAGCGAACTTTAAGTAGTTTTCAACAAACTCTTCATATAGCGTGGCGGAGTCGCTGATTAAGAATTTGACGTTATGATTTTTTTTTAAATGTGTCCGCCTAATTGGTCCGTCATTTTGAATATATATATATGTATATATATATATATAAAGTGAAATTCGTAATCAGCGACCCCGAACACCCCCGAGTAACGAGTTTCAAGAGTTTATATCGAATCCGAATTTTTTACAAAAACTGTCTACCATATTGGTTGTTTAGGGTTTTGTCACAACCTTGATCTGATAGTGTTAAATGAACCTCGGATTCGGATTCAGAGACCGCAAAAACTTAAAGTACACGGTCAGAAGCAAATTCTTTTTGTGTGGCTGTGTAATTTGTGAGCTAAGCGGCCACAGGCACGAACAATCAGGCAAATTTATGTTTTATCTGCATTTCGGAATCAACTGAATTTTATAGCTCTTTGGCTTAATTATATCCCTTAACTTGTCGCTTAACAGTATATTGTGGGCTTAGCAATCCAATTTCTCAGGGCGATAAGAAACACATTGAACAATTTTCATAAAGAAAATTGCTTGCAAAGACATACAAAAGTACAGACAGAAATCAACTCATCTGATTATTTTGATATAGTATAACATCTGGTTCGTTCACTTATTCCTTCCAAACATGTGTAATTTGGATTCTTCAGTTAACAGAACTTTTCTCCAAAAGAATTCATCCAAATCTTTGTATTTATTCGCAAATTTAAGTCGAAGTTGATTATTTTTCTCAGATATGAAAAGTTAGTTTTCTTGCGTAGAACTAAACGCAAACTACTAAATTTACTCGTAAAGCTCGTGCTATGGTTTTTGGGTGTACTCTTTTGCCCAATGCTGCTGTCTTTGGAGCACTAATTTTGGGAACTAAAAATAAATAAATTAACAAACATAACATGGAAGGTGAGGGAAAGCGACACAAATTCTTAGTTTAAAAAGGAAACACTCTCTAATTCAATGTATCGAATCGACGCAGTAATTTCTTAACAAAATTGCAACATGTTGCACAGACAATAATAGTAGTGTTCAAATGTTCACATAACGCTTCTTCGAAAGTCATCGACCTTGGTTTTGGCACTCTCTGGTTGTACTGAAGGCAGCTATGGCAGCTCGATGATCTTGAACTGTAACCTACTTATAGAGGATGTTATGAGACTCTCGTACTCATTGGATGATTTAAAGCCAGAAGGTCAATTCGACTGTATTTGAAAGGGGCCTTCCCAACAGGAGCTGCCTGGGAAGTAATGACGGCCTCAACACGTCGTGGAACTCTAGTGTGAGTACCGCATAGACATATTTGACCGGGAGGTCATAAGAAACAGACCATCAAAAACAACAACAACCCGTATAGGGAAGCCCCAGCTCAGGGAGATGGCAACCCAAGCATCGAAATCGTATTATAACTTTTCAAGTCCCAGACTATTTTTTAATCGACTTAGATTTGATATGTAGATAGATTAATGTGTAAAACAGGCACATGCATCTTCTTGGGTTGCTTGCAGCAATGGACGTTAGTGAAAAACCTACTGTAAAGATGGATTTTGGTATTTTCTCATACCATACTTAAGTATATGCTTATAACTCTGTAAATTAGGGCCGGCGGAATGAAGAGAATATACGAATGACCAACTATCAACCGACCTAGAAGGAGTATCTACCAATTTAAAAGAAATTGGATAACTTTCTGTTGAAAGAACTCGAAAATTTTAATCGAATGTTGCTTAATTGGAAATTTCCAATGGTGTTCATTTGTATCTGTATATTAAATTTTAAGATGTCCAAAAGTTATAATTCTGTATTGCTTATTAATAGAGCAAATTGCGAAAGCAAAGGCTTTTTATAGTTTATGCCAAAAAGGAAGAAAATTTCAAAGCAAGATTTACTTCTACAGTTCTTGTTCAAACAAATAAAATAATTGGTGTTACACAAATGAGCGGTCTCGAACAATAACGGCAAATATTTATACTATTTTAATTTGGCACGAAATTTCAAGAGCTGAACAAACACTTAGCTTTGTACACAGTATCTATGTATGTATGTATATGTTTAAGCGAGCGATTGGTAATAGTAATGCATAAGATCTCGTTGCGGACTTGCATTAAAGTACTTACAAATGTAAATACATGTATACACATGTATGTATGTATGTATGGACTTGTACTTGCATAGTCATCGTCAACCGTTAATAATTTTTAACAATGAATAATATGTTTTGCCAGCATCTGTTATTATTCCAAACAAATCAAAACAAGTGCACAGGGCAACATAGCTTCTCACAAATCTTTATAAATTGAAATTGTGGCAAGGGGTTCAAATGGGAAAATGATACACTTTACTACACAATCATAAAACAACAAATTGCCACATAAATATGGGGTGGTTTGCCACGTAATAGATTTTATTTTATTGTACTTAAAGTTCCGCATCTTTTGCTTTTATCACATTGTCGCTGTGGCTGTGCATCCGAACGTTTAAGGGTGCATACGGTCTCACTCAAAACACTCACGATTCGATTGTACCAAAAACATTAGCCGCGAGAAAAAGGTGTTTCTGTGCACAAGTCGTGGGGTGAACATATTGTTACCGCAGGGAGGACACAACTGATGCCACCCCGGCAAACAGTTTGCTATAATTTTTTACACATTGCGGTCCCAATTCATAGTTTCCGCTACCGGCTTTGGTACTCTTTTGGGAAACATATCAATATACACATCAGACGGTCGGTCGGCCGACCGAACGGCTACCAGCAACCTGTTCGGCAATAAAAGAACAACGCCCAAAGGTACTACCTGCAGAGATACATACTTACATGTGTAAGTGCATACGTGCATGTACGTACAGTAGAAACTCGATAATGAGTAAGCTGTTGAAACGAAATTTACATTAATCTGTTGATCTCTTTAATTCCTAAAATGGCGAAAGAAGTGAATACAAATATTATTCAGTTAAGTGCATTTCACAATTTCCGTATAGCATTTTAATTTTTAGAAGAACCCAGTACGTTTCTAAGACATTTATATTTTTTTGCGAGTTCGAAATATAAGGTTTTTTCTATTACGAGCATAATTGAAAGCTAAAGCTCCCCTACACCTGCTATTAGAACGTGTGGTACTTCACAGGAGCAGTACTAAAATTTTGCGACTTAGCAACCCAACTGAGGAACGCATCAACTACCTCACTGCTACAACTATTCTGGAATTTATAAGAGTGTTGGGACTGATGCAGTTGATGACACCGGGAAGGCCACAATAGACCACAGGTTGCAGAGCATACCTCTACAGTTTTATATTCTATATTACGATAATACCAATTATAACAATAATTACTATTAACAAATTCATTAAGAACTTTTTTCATTTAACGTAACTTTGATATAATATAATATAATATAATACTATAAATAAGTAAATAATATTCCAATTTATCTTTCGTTATTAAAAAAAAAAATCACGAATACCAGTATGAGCTCTGTTTTTATTTTTTCTTTTTGCTCTCCGCATATCTGTTTTGAGCTTTAGATCCAAAAAAGAAAAATATTTTGAATTGTAGGGATTAGACAATCATCTAAATAAACTTTTCTGAATTATAACATAATTCATACATACATACATAAACATAAAAACATTTACTATTTTTTTAACTGATTCGAATTAAAAAAATATAGAGTCCAAGGTAGAGCTTGTGTCTGTCAAGTGCCTCTTGTTGACGTCTCTATGCCGTATGTCTACTAATTGTAAAGTAGAACATTTAAACGGGCGATGCTAGGTGGAGATAACAAGAAGTATACATAAGTGTACTGTGTGTGTGTTGTTGGTTGCATGCCCACAACTAATACCCCCTTTTCAACACCAACAAGCGACGATTACACGCACGTCCATATATTTAAGCTCAATCAGCTTGAAGAATGAAAACTACTGTAGCAAAAGTTTTTTAACGAAAGCAAGAGTGTATAAATACAAACAGTGCTCAGTAAAAAAACAACAAATGTTGGCAGGTTGATGGGAAATAATAGGTGGGGAAGGACGAAGCAGGTTTCAATGATATTAACAAGTAGATGCATTAAGTATTCGGGGTTACAACATCACCGTATGCTTGTAACATTGCCGTTAACTTTTGAGCGCACAAGGCAGGTGGATTAAGGGTGAGTTAGGAATATTATGATTTATTTTTATTATAGCGGGTATAACGGATAAATTCGTACTTATACATGTACCTTTTGTCGGAAAGGCTGGATGAGAGATGAGCATTACAGGAGATAGATGCACAAATGGCGGAGGTTGGGCTGCCACTTGTTAAATGGACGGATGGCTTTGCACTTGCTGTCTTCATTTTTGCTTTCAGTTATATTGCCTGAGAATTCCTGAGGGATTGCCATACAATTTGTACGTACATATACTACACGTAGCTTTGAAACAACAGTGGAGGAAATGAGAATTAAGTATTGCACATCAGGCACATAATGCCCGACCGTACGGTGTACGCATAATACTTACATACATACATACATACATACATAACAATGTACGTGTACGTATGTTTGTGCTTGTATAAATCGAAAAGTGATGTTTTTTGAATACCTTTGATATTGCATTAAGTCCAGGACCCCTTCTTTGCTTCGCGTATTCTATGCGGTAATGGAAATCCGCATATAATCTTTGAATTGATAACGGGGGCGGGATAAACTAGTTATTGTCATTAATACGATCAATTTGCTGTTCACTTTTGTGTGAGTAAATAACAACCTTATTGAATAAATTAAAAGTGGCAACATTTAGTTTGTATTGAATAGATGTGCAGCAGATGCTTGTAAAAACTTAACGGATTAAGACCATGTTTATGGAAAACATATGCATATAATGTGTATTCATAAGTACTTTTTGAATACATACATACATAGAAATAAAATACAATAAACATACAACATTTGTCTATGAAATATTATATGAACTTATGTATGTATGCATGCACAGGTTTCACGCGCTTATTTTTAAATGAATATTTGTATGTGTATATACATTTTATGATAATATCTACTCTATACGTATACCATATATTATACAAATTTAACTTTGAAAAATATAGGTCGTTAGTTGACGCTTTTCATTTTAATGTTGTATAATTGCAATACCTTTTTATAGTTTCCAAAGCTCTTTTATTGTTAATACATAACTAGAAGCGCTCTTCTCGAGGATGGATGGCGATCCAAGTGCACCAATCCCGACATTTTATGGAGCGGGGTGGCTTGGCGGCGTCAAAATTCTAAAGTTTAAGGACAACCCGTCGCTGACATGTGTGAAGGAAACAGTGAGAACGCTTCCGAACCTCTGGAAAGGGCGCGAAACTCGAGGTGGTGGACCGGATCAGCATTCCGTCGATTCCTAAGGCGAAGGTGGTGATACCGCGCGTTTTGGACCCGGTAGACCCCAGTGCATATGTGGCTGTGGTATATGCTACTGAGCGTGGCTAAAACTGCAAACGCAGATGGAGGCTAGAGCAACATACTGCAAATCAATAAGGCGAGAAGCTGGGTGGCAGTGGAGAGTGCAGTCAGGAATATGCTGCTAAACTTCTACTGGGTGTCAGGCCACAAGAGCATCGAGAGCAACGAAATCGTTGACGGGATTGCCAAGATCGGTGTACAGCTGTCCCCCGTAAACATGATGGACATTGGCAAACCCATGCACTGTCTGTACAATAATATAGAAAGATGCATGATGAAGAGAATCAAAGCGCGATGGAAGAATCTACCGGGATCAGAAATAGATAAGTTTCCTACTAGCACTGTGCAGAAAGGACTGTAGGACCATGGATGATGTAGGACCATTTGCGCTGGCACAAATAATATAAATACTTATAATTCTTTTTAATGTGTTATTCCAAATGTTATCCCCTGTATAGCGCAACAATGGGAGTAAACAGATTCCAAAATATTAAACGCATTTTAAGGGGGTATTGCAACTACACGCAATACCTTAAACATCTAAAATGGATGATATTTCAAGCAGAGGTTTTTGCTATTGGGAAAGTTGCAAAACTAGCCTCCAACGCACCAACCCGATACGTCGATCGGAAATATACAAGGTTCATACTGGCACTCGATAGAAACGGCTGTAGGACCATGGTTGGCATTCTTACTGGTCACAGCCTAGTAGCTGCACACGCCTATAAGATGGGGCTGTCAGATCGGAAGGAATGTAGAAAGTATCAAGAGCAGGGCACCAAGGAAACCGTGGAGCATCTCTTGTGCATTTGTCCTGCTTTAGCGAGACAACAATTCAGGTATTTAGGGTCATCACAATACGATAAGCTGGAAGAGATATCGTCAGTGAGGCCTCATAATCTCTTAAAATTCACGTCAACCGCAGGCATCCTAACGATGACTACTACTCAGGGAGTACGTGAAGGCACTCCATCTGGTATCACTAAGGACCATAAGTGGTCTATGCGTGGCCTGCAGGCATACCGTAAGTGATTTTAAAGAATACCATTATATGGATTTCGCTCATTTTCGCGTCAAAGGAAAATAGTATGATTTGGGCATTTAATGCGAAGTCTAAACTTTCTCTCTTTATGTTAAAAAAAAAACAATTATATTTGTAAACGAATACATATATATTTAAATAAGCATTTTGATGTTATTATCAGTTAAATGTTCACAGTTTTGAACATATAACTAAAAGGTAAACTCGTGCTCCACAAAAATGTGTGGTTCGTATATTTTTAAATAAGCTCTAAAATTAAGATTGTTGTTGAAGGCCGCAGTCTTTCATCATTTATTTCGCCAAGTATACTAGGATTCCATTACCCGACCATGAAGAAATTGGAATAGCAATTACCCGCTTGAAGAACAACAAAGCGGCGGGGGCCGATGGATTACCGGCCGAGCTATTCAAATACGGCGGCGAAGAACTGATAAGGTGCATGCATCAGCTTCTTTGTAGAATATGGTCGGAAGAAAGCATGCCTGACGATTGGAATCTTAGTGTGCTCTGCCCAATCCATAAGAAGGAAGACCCCACAATCTGCGCCAACTACCGTGGTATAAGTCTCCTCAATATCGCATATAAGGTTTTGTCGAGCGTATTGTGTGAAAGACTAAAGCCCACCGTCAACGAACTGATTGGACCTTATCAGTGTGGCTTTAGACCTGGAAAATCCACAATGGACCAGATATTCACCATGCGCCAAATCTTGGAAAAGACCCGAGAGAGAAGAATCGATACTCACCATCTTTTTATCGATTTTAAAGCTGCCTTCGATAGCACGAAAAGGAGCTGCCTTTATGCCGCGATGTCTGAATTTGGTATCCCTGCAAAACTAATACGGCTATGTAAGCTGACGTTGAGCAACACCAAAAGCTCCGTCAGGATCGGGAAGGACCTCTCCGAGCCGTTCGATACCAAACGAGGCTTCAGACAGGGTGACTCACTATCGTGCGACTTCTTCAATCTATTGCTGGAAAAAATAATACGAGCTGCAGAACTAAATAGAGAGGGTACAATCTTCTACAAGAGTGTACAGCTCCTGGCGTATGCCGATGATATTGATATCATCGGAAGCAACAACCGCGCCGTTTGTTCTGCGTTTTCCAGACTAGATAAAGAAGCGAAGCGTATGGGTCTGGTGGTGAATGAGGACAAGAAGAAATATCTCCTGTCATCAAACAAACAGTCAGCGCACTCGCGTCTTGGCTCCCACGTCACTGTTGACAGTCATAACTTTGAAGTTGTAGATAATTTCGTTTATCTGGGAACCAGCATTAACAACACCAACAATGTCAGCCTTGAAATCCAACGCAGAATCACTCTTGCCAACAGGTGCTACTTTGGACTGAGTAGGCAATTGAAAAGTAAAGTCCTCTCTCGACGAACCAAAATCAAACTCTATAAGTCGCTCATTATTCCCGTCCTGATGTATGGCGCTGAAGCGTGGACGATGACAACATCCGATGAGACGACTCTTGGGGTTTTCGAGAGAAAGGTTTTGCGCAAGATTTATGGTCCTCTAAACATTGGCAACGGCGAATACCGCAGACGATGGAACGATGAGCTGTACGATTTATACGACGACATTGACATAGTTCAGCGAATAAAAAGACAGCGGCTACGCTGGCTAGGTCATGTTGTACGGATGGAAGAAAACACTCCAGCTCTGAAAGTATTCGATGCAGTACCCGCTGGAGGAAGCCGCGGAAGAGGACGACCTCCACTCCGGTGGAAAGACCAAGTGCAAAGTGACCTGGCTTCACTTGGTGTTTCCAGTTGGCGCCAAAAAGCAAAAAGGAGGAATGAGTGGCGCGCTCTGGTGGATTCGGCTATAATCGCTTAAAGCGGTTCCTACGCCAAATATATATATATATATACTAGGATTCCGACTTCTAAAATACCATAATGTAACATCACATGATGGTAGTGAAATGGTTTGGGCTTGTATATCTGCAGCCAGTGTTGGAAATCTATTGTTTATTAAGGGAATATTAGACAAAAGTATCTATGTACCCCAACATACAAAACAACAATGTGCACCAAAGCGCTAAGGGCCTTGTTATTCTTAAGCTGTCCCATTTCTATAAAGACAATATTATTATATGTGGTCTACGGAAAGGGGGCTAGGTGTCAAAAAATCAATTTTCACTTTGAGATAACGAGAAACTGACCTTATTTTCTTACGTCACCAGCACAGTTGCCTGATATTTTCACGTCGAATATTAAAAATAAAAAAAAATATTAATAAATTTTAAGATTCTTCGTTTAAAATTAACTCAACCAGTTATTGTTTTTAATATTGTCTATTAATAAATAGAATAATAATGCAAACTAAACAGACTAGTATTCAAATGTTCACTTATATTTTAAATAAATTAAATATGTACATATATACATATGTATACCTCTCAAAGGTACTATATCAAATAAACAGTGGACTCTTGTCAGTGACTCTTTGTTTTACATTGCTTTAAAGTTATACTAATTAACAAGTTGCACAAAAATTACTTAAATAACTTGGAAAACAAGAATACAGTTTGAATGGCTTCAGTTTTAGTGCATATTGAGGAAAGTGTGTCCATAGACATAAAATATTGAATGAAGTAAAGTATTAATCAATAGTACTTAAAAATAAAAACGTAAACTCAATATCGATCGTATCTTTTAATGTGGGTGTGACTAATAAAATACACCCAACATTGTAGTTGCACAAATAAAAATGTGTGCGGTTATGTATTGTTACACAACAGTAATACATATGTATATACATATGTATGTAACATACATATGTTCCCAACATTTTATAGCACAATATTTAAACATTTTTTCGAGGTAACTTTCACGCGTCTAATGTGATTGTTTTAACTATGTTTCTGCACTCTATTATAAGAATAGTCCACATTACATTTCAATTCATGTTTTACATATATTTATAATAAAGAGCTCTCTTTTTATTTTCTACGAAAAAACACATTATAATGTCTTTTGTGGAAACAGATAATTAGGTACAGTAATCCCCGCCTAAGTACCACTTCTTAACATGCAAGATTTTTAGGATACTTAGGCGGGAAAGGCACTTAAATGAATCCCGGTACTTACCACGCTTTTTCTCAAATACTTCGATCCAATATTTTTTTCTTTTAGAATGAAAGTCACATTTATTTCTTATTAATAACAATAAAAATGTGGAAGAAAAACATTACAAATCTATGTGTGTGTTTTCAACTTGACAGTTCTCAGCGCATTCAATGTCAAAAATATTAAAAGGCACTTAAAAGAGAAAAATTTGCAAACAATTTTGTATTTGTAACCTAAATATTACAGTCACTTAAGCGGGAAAGGCACTTAAGCGGAGGCTCTTAAGCGGGTAATTTTATAGGTAAATTTAGAGAAAAAACAACGATGCCGCAAAATATGGTCACTTAAGCGAGAAAGGCACTTAAACGGGGGACATTTAAGTGGGGATCACTGTACATATTCGTCTCATATGTTGTCAGTGAACATTGCCTTATAGTCGGAACTTTTCGTATCATTTGAATGAGAAGCCACCGCAAGAAATTTGTCTATATAGCCCGGACGTTACACGTTCAAGAAATTGCTTTCAAGTTGCCACTTACTCACACGTTCGCCTGGAAAGTCGTCTTGGTTTAAATTTTTTCAGGCAAAAAGCGGTAAATAATGATGATGATCAAGAAATGATCAGCCGAGTATAGAGTTCTCCAATTTTCAAATTATGTGTATCAAAATTTTAAAAGAAATTTTGGAAGAACACTTTCAAAAGGGTCAACTCCTGTTGCGGCAATTCTAAGTTTATAGGAGAGGGGACGACGAAGAAAGGAGAATCGCCCAGAGTTTGCTGTGTTCGGCAACACGCTTTGTGTTCTTATTCGTAACAGTTCGCTTGCTACGTAACGGTGTTGTATTTGCACATATTTTAAAATTAATGTATACAATATATTTGAAAATTTGAATTATAATAATATATAATTTATTTTCTGTATGTAATTTGCAAATACATATAGAAATATGCATAATGTTATATAATTAAAATATGTTAGAAAAGAGAGAATAACGTAAAAAATAGTTAATGAAATATATTTTTTTTGTTTGGAAACGGTTCGTATAAGAAGTTGAGAAAATGATATGAAAGAGAATGAGAGAAAAACACCAACAGACTTGTCGAACACCGAATTTTTCCTGGTGTGAACGCATTGGGCGACAGCAAAAGAGAATCTCCCGAGAATTTGCAACAGGAGTTGACCCGTGTTATAGTGCACTAAGGGAGAAATGTTAATGGAATTGAAAAACGACAGATTTCTTGCTTGAAAAGTGAAGGCTTGGGACTACATACATATACAGCATAAATGTCTCTCGCCAAACCATATGGAAGACCTTACAAAGCAGTGTGAATAAAATAGCGTTTTTAGACAGGAGCTAATTGATCCATTAACCGGCCTCTACTTGATTAAAACGATTATTAAGATAGATTTACCTTACAAAATAAAATATACATTTAATTTTAATTGACTTGAAAATCAAATGCAACTCTGCGACAAAGACGTACGATATACGTTTTTTGTCTGCGATTGGCTGATTTTTTTTAATAAAAAAATAGCTACGGTAGATGTCGCTGCTAAAAATATTAATCAGCTGATGAAACTTACCAATTTCTTTCGAGAAGCAAAAACAAAAATGTATAACAACTGATCGGTTATCGAGTAGCCGGCAGTATAAAAGGCTAAAGAGGGTTTCTCAATAAAAATTTTAATTGATCAATTAATTTGGCTGTCTAAAAACGCTATAAGACGAGTTATAATGAATCAAACACTGCATATGAGCATTTCCGCCAGAAGGTCCACTACAGACAAAATATTAAACATTATTAGAATTACAAAGTTTTTGCATATTTTCATAGGCAAATATTTGAATTTATTTATATTAAATTAATTCATAACCAATAACGAGATATACGAAAGCCAAGTCACATAGGAGCTATTTTTTTCATTTCGATATTTCTACTGCATTTTGTTTTTTATAAAGATCAAAATCACATGCAATTGGTAAAATATTGGGTATAAACGGTTCATTTTCATACAATTAAAATAAAGAAGCCTTGTTCAAAAATCAGAAGATTTGTGATTTTGGTCACGTGCGACATCGTAGGTGTGGAATTTAAAAATTAAAAATTATTTTTTGTCTTATAAAATTGATTTAAGTATATAAATAGATACTTTTCCATTATTTATTTACATATGAGCAAAAACCCACTTTAAATTCCATTGAACTAGTTATTCAAATAGATTTTGGCAAAAATTATAGGCTTACAAATCAAAATAAGAGTGGTCATTTTAACAAGGTTGTCAGGAGAAAATCGTTTACTATATAAGTGATAAGCTAACCCATAACATATTATTTTCTTGATCAATCTCTTAACTAAAATTAAGAAATCCTTTAGTTGCTTTTCTAAAATATTTATCCTTTATGATGGTAACTGTTCTCAGTTTAAAAACAAATTTATATCATCAAGCTTGGTTGGTTTTATAAAATAATTAAAATGCTCTTCAATAGAATGAAATTTTTTTGCAAGGAGCCGTCGATGCAGTGGGATCAGTTATCAAAAGGAAAGTCTGGCAGATAACAGAATCCAAAAATGTTTATACCCGATGCATTTTCATTTTATCAATGTGCACAAAATAGTACAACTAGGTTAATATGAATTTTATGTCATCAGATTGAAAATCTTTCCTTATTATAAAATTTAGATAAAAAATTGTTAAATGCGTTCCAGGTATATCCTATTTGCATTTCTTTTGCTGCGATGGTCAAGAAGGAAAAGCTGATTCATATTCATACAATGGAACTTCCATAACTCGAACTTCTATAA
Source organism: Zeugodacus tau (assembly GCA_031772095.1). Lineage (NCBI taxonomy): Eukaryota > Metazoa > Arthropoda > Insecta > Diptera > Tephritidae > Zeugodacus > Zeugodacus tau. The sequence goes on along the minus strand of CM062650.1, from coordinate 19,553,579 downwards.
GTCGAAGATCTCCATAACTCGAACTTATGAATTGGCAATAGCGTTTAGAAATCAAATGTCATACAAATTTGATTCCATAACTCGAACTTCTATAACTCTTCTTCTCTATAATTCGAACTTTTAAATTGTCAATAGAAGTCAAATTTTATACAAATTTCCTTCCATACATCGAACTGTCCGACCAGGGCATAATACGAAATTTAAAATTTTTCTATCGAGGCAGAATTTGAAAATTCTGTATATCGTATATCGTATAGAGGCGAACAAAAAATAAAATCTTAGCTAAGCATTGTTGTTGCATTTGCGTTTCACAGTCGATGCTTATTTTCTATACAATATTATTATGATATATGACAGCACAAAAACATTTGCTTACAAATGCCATCTAAAAATATATGTTTGACAAATTGAAATTATTGTTGATGAAAAATAAATGTGCGACGAAAATAGATTTATTTGGTTATTGGAAATGGATGCAAACAATAAGAGGATACCGAATTTACCCGAAGCGAGTATTGCAACTCGCAGGAAAGTATATAACCGTCATCGAACGCAAGCAATTCGAAAATTTTTTCAACAGCACAAACATTTTTTTGTCATTCTTTTGACAAATAATTTAATAATCAAAACAAAAATCAGCTGTTATTTAAGCACTACTTAAGTCTCCCATTTTCAGTGCTTAAGAATAACTTAAGTATGAACTATGAAACCCCATATTGCTGTTTTATCTTAAGCAAAACTTACGCACGGACTGTGAAACCGGGCACAAGATTGTTGAGAAAAATTAATTAAAATCGCAACACGAAATAGTAATGAAGTTATATTAAACATTTTCTGGTAACATTATTATTATTTACAACGTCTCAATTTCATTTGAAAGTGATGGGGCCAATATATAGCGAATATTGCAGCAGATGTTTTGCACAACCGTTGCGACAATGAAGCTTTGAGTTTTTTCTAGGTACAAGTGCAAGTCCAATCATAATACGACAAACATGCACATTCAAAAATACTTTTACTTTTTAAATTTTTTTCCAGCGCTGGACCGAAAACGGTCCTTCCAGCTGCAGTTGCATAAGAAGTTCCAATGCTGGTCACTGTCCAATAGGCACACATGTGGTGAGATTGGGGATCAAGCCAGACGCTAGTTGCCAAGGAACGCGAGTAGGAATCATCCACGCACTTCCTCCTCCAATGTCCAGCATTCGCCAGATTTAGCTTAAAACATCTCGGCAGGCACATTTTCGGCGAATCCAGTGAAGTGACTGGAATAGACATTAGCTGACTTAAAAACTTTATAACAGAGTCCAAGCACTTTGTCGAACATTGGGGTCTTGGCGATCCGTCAGGAGTATTTGGGTTTCATAAAGATTCGCTGCTATTTAAGTAAGATTATCTATAGATGCGGAGATCTACCCCTTAACCTAACCTAGCCCATTAGAGTCATGCAGAGGAGATCCTATTTATCAAAAGAATAAAAGTTGGTACTTTTAGTGTCAAACTACTTGAAACTTGCAGAAAACGCATTCGGCTAATCGAAATGTACTCACTGTACCAAAAAAGTAGCATGATGAGTGGCTTCATGCGCTGTACCAGAGGAAACAACCATAAGCGGATTTCTAAATTATCTGAAAGCCACCGAAGACGATGAATGTTGTGTGTGTTACACATTAAAAACTCAATCTACAAACATACTGAAAATAGTGATTAACAAGATACTTAGCTGATACTCAAAGGTGTGATTCAATGCAAAATAATTTTTGAATATATGAAAGCTGTGCTCAGTGTGTGTGACATGTAAGTTTACAATTGATTAATAACACAAAGAACAACAGAGTGTTGACTCTGGGCAGTGTTGATTCTTTATCCATTGTGTCTCTCCAAAATCCAGCATTATAAGTATGACAAACAAGAAGAGTTGTTTCACCATGATAATACGATGTATCACAAATCAATATAAATGATTGATTCAGTTCGACTTCGAATTGCTTCCAAATTTTATATAAAAATTTGACTTCACACCTTCACACTTTTTCGGGTATTAACTCGAAACCCTCTATTTGGATACGCTTTATTACACTGGAATTCGATTTTTGTAAAATACGGATAATTCATTAAGGGAATGTGCGCTTGGACTGCGGTTACTTTTATGATTTATTTATACAATTTAATTCTGGCGTAGGCTACTGTGTTAGATCAGAGATTCAAATTACTGCATTTTAAAGTTGCTATGGCCAAAAGAAATACTTTTTTCAAATCAAAGAATCGCGCTGATACAACGGAATCTTCGGATGAGTGTGAAACAGAATACTCGTTTGATATTTGGAACCAGAATAAACATTTGGTCCACCAAAAAGTGAAATGTAAGCTGTCAAATTTATCTATAATTACAGGGACGGAAGGTTGAAGAGAAAGTGTATCTCGGCTGTTACCCCTACCAATCAGAAGCCAATAGGGTTTGTGTTGACATGAATACTGTGTTTCCGGAGTTGTATAAATAGGCTTATTAATATTTACACATTGTGGTCACTTCAGTGCCGAGTAAACAACCGTTTTCTAAACCCAGGGCAACTATCACTCAGAAGTAAAATCGAAAAGAAATGACAGTGAAAACACTTTCCATGTCGTTGTTTTGAAATTCTGTTATTTATTGAGAAAAAACTTTAACAGACATATAATGCTAAGTGACATAAAAGGTATCAACTTAAGACGTACTACATTTCATTTATTTATGCTTCTGCTTCTGTATCCTTTAGCTTTCCACACTAAATTTAAAATAAGTTAAAAAAGTTCAAAAATACATCGATGTTTCGATGTATCGATGTTTTAATGGCCGATGTTTTTGATTTCGATGGGTTTTGAAGAAACATCGATGCATCGAACCATCGATGTTTCATTTCACGATGTTTGCATCCCTACACATTCTTCGAGTCTGACCCCTAAGGACTTATTCTTGTTCTTAAAACTCAATAAATTACTCACTGAAAATAGATTTATTCTTAAAGACGTCGAGTCTGAAGCCTATTTTAATGCGAAAGAAACACCATATCGCAAAGTTTAAACCAGGCTATAATTGATCTGCATATATATTTGGAATAATAATATAATAATATTACAATCGAATTTTCGGGAAAAATAAAAACATACCAACTTTTCAGACTGTCTGGTGCATAAGTCACATATGAATAGAATAAATGCATACACAAAAATTTTTCGTAGGAGTTGAAAATGGATTTCAAAGTTTAAAAGAAGAACTTAATTGTTCATTTCATATTTGTTAATACCCACCATTCTCAATAATGGTTTGTGCTCTTCTTCATTACTTCAGTGTACTGTATGAAAAATTGGTCTGAAGTAAAACTTAATTTGATTGTCGACCACTGGTCGGGGACGAGTTTAAGAAAAAAACGAAAATCAAACAGGTGCAGTAAATTAGTTACGTGCATGTAAGCAAACTTTTTGTGGTTTCGCTAAGACATCGCTAACCGAAATTCAACCATATGTTGTTAAATATAATTTACCGTTTCATTTCCACACCGGAAGTCCATGTATGCATCACATGTGTACATATCGGCGACTATAAATTAAATAGAACTAATTTTCCACATAAATAGGGGTGGAAAGGACATCACCTACTTCAATTCAGTATAGTAAAAACCTGAGCCACATTAATATATGTCATTAAGTTGATTTAAAAATGCTTTATACATATTTATTTTGGAATTGCTCTTATTATGTATAATGTACCTCTGCCATGTTTACACACTTTTAGCAGATACACAAATATACATCATATAGCTCATGTTGTTGCTACTTATTTCGGAGTGTTTGCAGAAGTTAATGAGCTTTCGAACAGTTTTTGTTTTAGCTTTGGTGTCTTATAAAAGAGATCGATCAGTTATTTTGCAAAATGAGAACCGATTACTTAGCGCATTTCCGTTTTGAAGTGACTTTGTTAAAAATAATTTTGTGTTATGTATAAGTACAAACATACATACATATATTTATATATTCCATAAACATCGATTACAATATTTTCGAGTCATTGATTGCAATTGAATGCATGACGTACTACTATGCGGTGCCAAATATTTCTTTAATAAAATTAAAATTATAACGTGTAAGCCTTTTGGGAAATTGCCACGTGACGGTCGTTTGTCAGGTAAGGACACAGTTCGTGTCGTTAATTATATTAAACCTCATTTCAAGGGTTGGCTACAAATTTCGATTGCTACTTGATTGTAATCAAATTACACAACCTGTTTTGAACAATGGAGCATGACGGCACAACACATACCACTGGTAAAACACCCCTGCATTGTAAATGTACTAGTTTTAGACAAGCAAATTGTTAGCTATGAGTTCGTTTCGCAACTCAAAGTACGTGTACACGTTAAGCAGTATATCTTTTCTCAATATTAGCAACCTGTGCGCTTTACGCTAACGATCATTACTGAGTACAATCTTTATACACTCTCCAAGTGTATAATATACTTACATATTTGTTCACCAACAATCATATTGGAAATCTCAAAGAAACTACAATAGCAACAACACTTACTTAAGGGAGCTTCGATATAGGATCTAAAAACGTTATTATCCTAAAACACAAAAAGAGCTTTAACACATTCAGCAACAACAACTACATAAGTTAAAATTTTTTAAATATGGCTAAAGCCTTTAAATATACATATAACATGGTTCTTATTGAAATCAAAAACTCCTATATGTATTATACATAGATCCAAAGACAATAATACAGTGGAACTTCTCTAACTCGAATCACCACAATCCACAAAAAAACTTCGAGTTAGAGAGACTTCGAGTTATAGAAATTTACAATAAAACATAAATTTTTCAAAAAGCTGTAAAATATAGATTTATACACAGTTTTAATTATTTACTTCACATAACGTTTTATTTAAATACATTAAAACATGTATTTTGTAATTTTGTTTGTTGCACTTTACTTTTGTTTGGCTCTTGACGTCTGTATTCCATGCTTTTGTTATATGATTTATGAAATTAATTAGAGTAATATCATATTTTTTATTCTCCTCCATACGATATAGAGGGACTCTTTTTAAATTGTGCCTCGATTGTAAAATTTTAAATTTTGTATTACGCCCTGGTCGAAAAGTTCGATTTATGGAAGGAGATTTGTATGAAATTTGACTTCTATTGCCAATTCAAGAGTTCGAGTTACGGAGAACTTCGAGTTAAGGAAGTTTGAGTTATGGAAGGAAATTTGTATGAAATTTGATTTGTAAACGCTATTGCTAATAAAAAAGTTCGAGTTATAGAGATCTTCGAGTTATGGAAGTTCCACTGTATATTGAGCCTACCGCAAATTTGTTGATATGGATAATTTTGATTCTAAATGTCTTACTGCATCTCATATACCATCGTTTTGGGTACCAAAGCAAAAACTCATTTCCTATCGTTATAATTGGTTTCATTTGGAATTTTATTGAAAATATTTATATTTGGGGCATTTAATTATTTTTACTGATTTCATTCGTGAAATAAGAGTACTAGGATATTTGCTCCACACATACAAATCTGTTCGCCATCTTGAGGCGGCTTAACTTCTAATGTACTCCATTTTCTACACAAAGCATCATAGGGCATCACACACACCACAAATGGGAGGAGGATGCCCATCTGCCAAGCATCCAGTAAAGGGTAAGTATTTAATATAAACAAATGTATATACATTAGAATTATTTTGATAATGTAGTCTTATATGCTTAAATTATCGGTATCTCTTCAGAAATTATATACTAATTAAGTTGCACCTGCCATTATTTACTGAATCAGACCCTAAAAATGATTATTTTATATTTCTGCTTCATCCGCAGTAACATACTTACAAACAAATCTATATTTTGATGTATTTGGTATCTTTAAGTGAGTTTCAAGTTTAAGTTTTCAGATGGAAAAATGTCTTTCTGTTTTATACGGATAGTTAATTATAATTGAACGACTTTTCAATGTTCCCTGAACACATTCCTGTAGCAATTTTTCACATAGTTATGATTTTATGTATATACATTAACATCTTCATAAACTAATGCAATATTAACAAAAAATAAAATATATCTGGATGCGGAAGGAAATATTTGACTAGATTCGGTATGTGTGATATAATATATTGGATATATCTTAAATGGCGTTTATATTGATCAAAATGTTGTTCAAATTGCTGAGGTACTTTCTTAAAATTACGTTTTTTGACGTTAATTTAGTTTGTTTGTATTCATATGCGAAAACTGATTTTGATTTGATTTAAATGAGTTCTAGCATATTAACGAAGGGCAAAATAGACAGACATCTCAAAATTAATTCCTTTCGTTATTCAAATCATTCTAATGTATAAACCTTCTCTATATTATTTTTAGAAACAACTGTTAGCTGCTCTAACTATTCTCTCGAAAACTAATAAAAGGACAATAACTTTCTATAATCAATTCAAACTTATCACGGAAAATATGATTAAAAGTTTGCCCATTCATTTCAACTATGAGACTCACAAAACACCATTCCTATCTATACAGTAGTATATAGTGGATGTACTTTAGTAGATCAGTTGAATCACAATTAAGTAACCTATCCTTAGGACCTTATTTAATTTATATATAACAGAACCAAAATAAATCTGTACTCGTCTTTTCTTCTAGATTTGAGCTTTTTGACATTTTTCTCTAGTAAGCAACATTTTACTTCCATTAATCAAATGTCATAAATTTTAACTTTCTGAGCCACGAAACCATTACGTCAATAAAAATCTTACCTGTAGTGGTCGTTGTGGTGGCCCGGCCATACTATGATGGTGGTACATAACATCATGTTTTATTTGACCAGGCATTTGACTGTGATGATGTGTGGCTTGATGTTTACCCATATCCACCGCCGCCAGTGCTTCCGCTCTACTTAGGATGCCATCATTGATTCCCGCAAAAATATCACCCTATTTTTAAGTAGGAATTAAGAATGAAGATCTGATATAGTAATTAATTGTTTTTACATGCCATTATACAATAGTTTGAGAAGTCTACAATTATTTATTTAAATATAGTAAATAATTTTACATAACATATGTATTCAAAGTATAGTACGAAAAAATATTCATTATTTTTATATTAACGCATATACAAATTAAGGCACATTTTTTTCACAGACGATCCAACACCGGGATGTCTTAAGTTCTTTCACGTAGAACAGGGAGCAACATTTTTTCTTTATTTTAATTTTAACTTTCATAACCTAACCTAAGGGGTTATTCTGGTGTAATGTTATAATTTATTTGTGAACATTTCAAAAATACAGAAAAAAATTGAAAAGTTAATAAGGGTAGCTACATATCTGAACAAAAAAACACATTATTAATATATAGTAGTAATGTCGCTATTGTTGGAACGACCGAAAATTTTAATTTGGTTTTTTGAATCACTATTTTGGGATGAGACTAGTTCCTGCGAAATAGACGTCTATAAAAAAGAAATCTTTGTTGTAGTTTGGAAAAGATAGTTTCGATAAAAATTCAATTAAACATTCGCCTCTAGCTGAACTAGACTGCATGCCGCTCGAGGAAAATTCATTTATCTACAAAAATAATTTGAATTTTGAAAAGATTTTGAAAAGATGATGATGATATTCTATTTATTAAATAGAAAATATAACCAAAACAAGTAGGGAGGGCTAAGTTCAAGTGTAACCGAATATTATATACTCTCGCCATTTATTTATTTAATTTTATTAAGATAAGACACAATTCGGCCCACATATTAGGCATAAAGTCCTTTAGAATAGCGAAAATCATTATTTATAGTATATGGCAGATGGAATAGTTCCTGGATTAATTTCAGCTATGTTTGCCAGTAAACTATAATACATACAGACGCACACTATTAGAAGAAACACAATTATGCTGTTTACAGTTAAATGTTATCTAGCGTGTTAAATTGCCGAGGTGGAAATATCACCATATTTGCCGATGTGGTATATATTTGTCTTTTATTTTCCATGAAAAACAATTTCACCACTATTCCCGCTGTGTTGAGCGTGTTTATTAATTGGGAAATATCTGATCAGCTGACTTTATTTACATAAAATATAAAAAAAAAATTTAGATGTAAATAAAATAAAGCAAAATATTTATTTTAGATTCAATATATTTTGCTTGTCATTTAAATGAGACATTTCTATTTAACCCTTTCGGTTTTTTTCGATTATGTAGACCTATGTGTTGTGCATGGTTACAGTTACGTTTTCTGATATGAGCTGTACACGTGTTCATTCAGTGACTGTAACAATTGAACCAGGATACGTAGAACTTTCAAATTCTTATCACTTCATGTATATTATATAATATATGTATATCTGTCCTAAAAAACATGTTAGCTTCGCCCAATTTAATTCAGGCATGAGAGGGTTAAGAATTAAAAGAATAATTCCCCGCTTAAGAGCGTGTTTGAGAAAAAGCTTGGTAAGTACCTCGAGGCACTTAAGCGCGATTTATTAAAGCGCCTTTCCCGCTTAAGTATATAAATTTGAATGCAGACCTTCTGTTCCATCTTTACCATGAAATTTAAGGTTTCTGCTGTTTTTCTTCACTGATTTAAAGTGTTTTTTGTAGTTTTCAACATATCATTTGTATGAGAAGTAGGCGTCGTTCTAACCCGGTTTTCCCATTTTTAGACTTTCATTAGTGTGTTTGGTTGATATAGCTTTAGTAGTTTACGATGTATGTACAAAAAACTTAGTTTTTAAGTACTACACAGAAATAAAATTCAATGACACCAGTATTCGAGTTTAACGAGAAAAAGGGAGGACAAAATCAATTCATGATATGTGGACAGTGTGCAATTCAAATGAAGCACATCTGGGCTATCTATGTACATATTTAAAACTTGACAATCGACAATTCAAAAACTGTAAAGTGTCATATACAACACTTCAAACTTGTTCTTATATAAATCTAGCACCATTGAAGATATCGGATGAAACTTGTGCACAAATATATTTATAGAAAAATATATTATATTTATATATATTATATATTTATAAAAAATTAAAAAAAGATAAGTTATTCGTTTCCTAACATTTCAATTGGAAACCATCAAATCAATCACGTGTATTGTGCAAATTTTTATTCAATTTCAAAAGCAGGCATTTATCTTAAGTAAATTATGTGGATCGTGCATTTGACCACCACTCTGTCCATAGTCCAAAATGCCTAGAGGACGACGTGCGAACATCGGCCGCCGCACAAGACATGCAAGCCAGTAACAAGTGTATTCACAGAAGTTAAGCGAAGAAAGAGAAAATATAATAAGAGAAAATGCCCGATTGAGACAACGCGTGAGGACACGAAGATCATTGGCACATACAATCGCTTGGCATTCCAATATGATCCCACTGCGAACTACAGTGATGATGAAAATTTAGATATTGGACCAATGACGACTATGTGCCGATATTGCAATGCGTTAAAGTTCAAAAGAGAAACGGCTGGATTGTGCCGCGCATGTGGAAAAGTCAAACTGGATCCATTACTTACACCACCACAGCCACTGAAAACATTGTTCGATGGAAGTGATCCCGATTACAGCCATTTTCTTCAACACATCCTTGAATACAAAACTGCTTTCGCTTGACTTCCGTTGGAGCTAATATCATTCGAGAAGGCGGCTTGCAAGGTAAAAGATACAACACACATAACCAATCACTCACACTAACACAACGTGAAAACGTGGGTAGATAGAAAGCAAGATGAAACTGACTTCTAGCTTACACAGTTTTTGACGGGGCATAGTTGTTATAGGGAATATCTATACAAATATGGCCATGATGACCAAACGCTTCGGCAGCAGTGGAGAAAATGCCTTACATGTATTCTTTTCGTGCCCGAGATATGAAAATGAGAGATCTGATATAGAGAACTTAACAACGGATCGAGTGAAGCCGGAAAATATCGTACACTACATGATCCAGTCGAAGCTGGTTTGTGACAAAGTTAGAACCTTGGCAGCAGTAGCTATGCAAGAGCTCAGAAGGAAACAGTGGCAACGCAGCGAAAGCAGAAGGAATAATGTGACGTAGGCCGGAGAGGTAGAATTGACGAGCCAGATGGCAAAGCTTAGCCCCACGAAGTAATGCTTAACGGCAGTTCCGTGGGGCGATTTCAAGTAATGACGACGAAGTTAAGGGTTTAGTACGTAGGCGTATTGGCCCGCAAGGGGTCCCAAAGATCCGTAGCGACCAGTATGAATCGTGTATACCGTCTGACGGTATCTTTCGAAGATTCCCCCTCTGACAACAAAAAAAAAATCACACCAACACAATGAATTGCAACACATAACAACAGATATACACCACACACTACACCATCACACGATTAGAAGTTACATCGTATTCTTCAACAAATGAACAAATGATTGTTTGCAATTACAGATACAAGGACAAATACATGTATAATTTGCATGGTTCAATGGTGCCAACACCAGATGAACCGCATTAATTTCTGCAAATATATTTCCTTTCGTCGATGGTTGATCAGTTGAATGTGCGGTGCAATATACAGGGAACACAACAGATGAAGAGAAGAATTATTGAACAGTTGCAAGCATTTTTTCACGCTAATATGCTGTGGTTAATATGTTCAAAACAGCATTGGAACGAATGCCGTCGGATACGCACAAATTTGTCATAAGAGCGGATTGTACCCCAACAGGTGAATATGTGCGAAGATTCAATGCACCCGCCGTTAATGATGTGGCTGCAATTATTGTTGGCGATCCAACTAAATCGCGAGACATTGTCGTTCAGCGAAGAAGCAATATCATGCACCGTGTAAACAAGACACATCGTTTATACGATGCGTTACAATATCCAATCATTTAGTGGCAAGGGCAAGACGGATACGACATCACGTTGAAGATGGTCTATCCAATTACAGGTACAATATTCACACACTAATTATTGCTATTATTGGTTTCCATTAACAATTCATTTAATTTGGCATTTTCAGGCGTATCAACGAATAAAAATCTAAGCGCAATGAATTACTATGCGTATCGTATGATGATTCGTACTGCTGTTGGTATACATACATATGTACGTGGACCAAAATCATTTGCGCATTTAAAACTGTGAATGGCCACCAATGCCAAATATATCTAGAAGCATGTCAACTATTTTGCTGGAGAACGATTCTCATTGGGATTTAACACTTGCGGATTCAGAACGATGTTCGCAATGATTATCACCACATGTTTTCCTTCACAACTAATTCAGTTATGGAACAAATACAAAGACGACATATGTATGTGAAGATATCTTGCATCGCTTTCGCAATCAAACGAATAATCCTGACATCCAAATAACCGATGAAATCTACAATGAAGGATTCGTTCTGATTGAGGGTCAATGTTTGACTATTGCAAACAAGCTACTGATTGAAGTAGGAATGATTGCGCCAAATCTATCAATGCACGATGCATTCAACCAAGAATTAAATCGAGAGCTGCAATACAATGTTGATAAATTGCAGGAATTCGAATTATTGTGCCGTTGCTGAATGAACCGCAAAAACAAGTATACGAGACATTAATGCAAGCGGTGGACAATAATACCGGTGGTCTATTCTTCCTGGACGCACCTGGAGGAACAGGGAAACATTTGTCATTTCATTGATTTTTGCCACTATTCGATCAAGATGTGCCATAGCTTTGGCGTTAGCATCATCTGGAATTGCGGCGACTCTTCTAGATGGCGGTCGTATTGCACATTCTGCGCTTAAGTTGCCACTCAATTTAAACACAATTGATACTCCAACATGCAATATTTTCCGATCCAGTGCAATGGGAAAATTGTTGATGCAATGCAAGCTCATTGTTTGGGATGAGTACACAATGACACATAAGAAATCACGTGAAGCACTTAATTTCACACTGAAAGATCTTCGACGAAATAGCAACATCTTTGGCGGCTTTATGATATTGTTCGCAGGCGATTTCAGGCTTGCCTGAAGGCATCACCTTAAAATATTGAAATAACGTAAAAACATTATCGCTAACCACTAGTATGAGAGTTCAACTTCAAAAATATCAAAGTGCTGCACAATTTTCCAAACAATTGTTAGCTGTTGGAAATGGAAAAGTCCTAGTTGATGCGACATCTGGATTAATTACTCTTACCAACGACTTTTGCCGATTGGTAGACTCACAATTAATCATATTCTTATGTAAAGCAGTATTGAAAAATATATTAAAACCGTTAAGTAAATGTTCAAGCACAAAATATAACTTTGCACCGATAACACAGAACTACATTTGACATTTGACATAGAGATATTTGTGTATTTTTTTAAAACAATTCATTACTTACTGATTAATTTATTTATAAAAAACAATGCTTAGAAAAATGAACATAACACTTTTATATTAAAGTTTTTTTTTTTAAATGCGCCCCGTATAAGAGTAACAGGTATTTTCATTATTGAGCATATTTAATAAAAAGGTACAACTCAAAATTAATTTTTCTTGACTTACTTGCTGGTAATGTAAAAAAACTGTAATAAATTATTTTCATTTAATATATCGGACTTCAAAGTTAACTCTAAATAAATATTTGGAGCGATATCGCGAGGTTGATGCAGGATTGATGGGATCCGGAAGTTTCAATTCGATTCCAGTCCTTAAAGCTATGGAAATATCGTTGATTTCGGATTTTACAAATACCCAACAATATGGAGATTGTCTTTTGAGACAATTAACATTGACTGGAGAGACTTCTGAGATTTTTCCAATGTAAAAATTTTTTTTTTGTTGTATTCTCCAAAATTAACCTAAAAGTAATAATTTTTACTCTTCGTCGTCATTTCCTCTTCATTAAGAGATCTGTCGTCATTTTCATATAGAAATGGGGTATTGGTTAACAAAACTTGGTCTTAAGTATGTTTTCATCTTGCTCACTTACTGATGCGGATGGTGCTGTTTCAGTGATATCCTGAATGTATTGAAGCTCAGAAAAAGCATAATTTTCTGTAGGTATATCCAATAAGAAATCTTCGTCTGCAAAAATCTGTGTGTTGAGTGGATAGATAGTATCAATACGTGTACGACACACCCGAAAATATAATAGACACAAAATCCGAGTTTGCTGCTTTAACTCGAAGATAGGAGCGTCGTGATTGTTCGTACTTTACTTCACTTTCACTTTTCTTACTTTTTTATCAAATACAGTTGATCTCCTTTTTGCAAAAAATTAAATTTTTATATAAAACTCACTATTGGGACCAATTTAAAAAAAAAATCGTGCAAAAAATAGAAAACTTGTAAAAAAGATCTAATTGTACATGAAAATCTATTCGTACAGTGAGAATTTAAACTGTTGTTGTTGTTATAGACTTTTCTGGTATTATACAGCTTCATTTATTTGTTTACGTATTGAAATTGTTGCAACCTTTTCACCGGCTTTCAAATCTAAAATTTGTGTTTTTTAGTTTAAAACTAATTAAGAATTTATCAAATTCTATTAACAGCAATGGATTTGTGACGTATGGAATTTGGATTTTATTGCAAAAAAGTATTGATTTAAAATACAAAAGTCGTGTAAGAAACCGTGTAAAAATGGTAACTGGGAAGTGTACAAAACCACCGTGTAAAAAGGAGATCAACTGTTTTAAACTTCTTAAATGCTTAGCTAAGTTTCGCTAAAACAGCCAAACTTGCAAAAATCACAAATTTCGTCTTACTTTATAGCGCGTAATAATACAAAAGTCAAACTATATGACGTTTCGCTATCTCATATGAGGTTCTGTCCACCCTTAAAACTTTTTTTAATTTAGAGTCGTTTTCACAGAAAAAAGACAAAGTCAAATGTGCCCCAACGTCAAATGTACCCCGCCTTATCCTACCATAAAAAATAAAGTACAATGTTTGATGAAGTAAAGGTACCAGAGTTAAGTTTTAAAGATTATGATATATGCTATGACGAGGGTTTTACGAAAATCTATAAAACAATCAATATTTTTGATTAGCATTTGAAACGACGACGACGGAAAAATTAAAAGCAATAACTTTTCAACTTCAAAATGCTGATACTATTTGAATACTAGCGAGTAGAATATCGGGTATCAGATATACTAACGCTGAATTACTCCGTCCGAAAGTCTGTACAACCGACAACTTAAGTATACATACATATGTTTATGAAACTTTGCGTACATTTTTGTCGACACTCTGCGGGTGTTAGTATTACGAAAATACATATCGTGATATAACATTGAGGTCGGAGATTTACATAAAAACGTAGTTCAAGCATTTTGGAAAGTGGCGCGCTCAATAAAAAAATAAATATAAAATATTTTTACAATCTCAAAATTCTCTTTTTGAATTTTGAAATGAAAACTTTTTATGGCGCGTTAGGCACTTTTGTGGGTGAGCATCTTCAGCCGTTTTCGCGACAGATGAGATTTTACACAGATATACACCAGATTGAATACTAATTAAATTAGTGCACTAACTCATGAGCCAAACAAATTAGTGCAAATGAGTACTAATACTAATATCAAAAATGACTAAGACTCATTTCCACGAAACCAAAAAAAGCTCATAGTATTTCTACACTTATATGTGCCGTCAATTTATGACTCAAACGAGTGTATAGTAACAATTTGATTTTACTCACTTATTCATTGGTCACGATGAAAATAAACTTGAATGAGTTCGGTACACTGATCGGAACGAGTGGAATTGTGACTTCGTAGCTGAGCACGAAAGTTAAGATACCCAGTGAGAATTTTGTCACATTAAATTTTTCATTATTTCATTGAATATGCATTTTCGTGCGTCTTTATTCATTTTCAATATATTAATATTAAAAGAAATATATTAGAACCTAAAAGTATTAACTTTACTGTCATTAAATAACTTAAAACATTAAATGTAATACACAATATCAACGAACCAAACACATCGTTAGTCAATTCCCACAGGCCACATTTGCCTAGCGGCGGCACAGACTTCGTCAGTTTTATTTTGATCATATTCGTATCACTTTATTCATTCAGCTATACTCTTGGTGTTTTTTGGTGGTATGGATCATTTTGGTTTAGCTTGACTGAATTATTGTCTCATGAGCCAATTGAGGATGGAGTCATATGTAGAAGTTCACGCAAGTGAGGAAAGTTTCTGATTGTCATTCACTTGGGAGTGGCCAGGAACGATTCTTTTACATGTGGCTCAAGCAGCTCACGACTTCCGGTCTTAGACCAAGTATCCTCTGGGTAGCCAACAGACATCCGTCTGGAGGCGAGCTAAAGTGAGAAGGCGAAACCCGCTTATGCGGTTGTGTGTAGGGTTTGGGACCCACCACATAAAAACACCCCCCAATGAAAACGACGAAACAGCCTCGGATGAGAGACCCCAATTTTGACAAGGCTGACATCACCGCAATCCAAGAAATGCGATGGACGGGACAAGGACGGAAGAAGGTGGGTCCTTGTGACATCTACTACAGCGGCCATATAAAGGAGCGCAAATTCGGTGTGGGATTCGTGGTGGGAGAGAGACTCCGTCGTCGAGTCCTGGCATTCACTCCGGTGGATGAACGTCTAGCCACAATCCGCATCAAAGCGAGGTTCTTCAACATATCGCTGATTTGCGCCCACGCCCCGACGGAAGAGAAGGACGAAGTGATCAAAGATACCTTCTATGAGCGCCTAGAACGTACCTATGAGCGCTGCCCCCGCCACGATGTAAAAATCGTGCTTGGCGATTTCAACGCTAGGGTGGGTAAAGAAGGTGTCTTTGGCACAACAGTCGGAAAATTCAGCCTCCATGACGAAACATCACCAAACGGTCTGAGGCTGATCGACTTCGCCGGGGCCCGAAATATGGTCGTCTGTAGTACTAGATTCCAGCATAAGAAAATCCATCAAGCTACTTGGCTGTCCCCGGATCGAATCACTCGCAACCAGATCGATCATGTTGTGATAGATGGACGACATGTCTCCAGTGTCCTTGATGTGCGTACGCTTCGTGGTCCCAACATCGACTCGGACCACTATCTTGTAGCAGCTAAGATACGCACCCGCCTCTGTGTAGAAAAGCGCACACGTCAACAAACACAAGGAAGGTTCGACATCGAGAAGCTGCAATCACAACCGACAGCCGAACGATTTTCTACTCGACTTGCACTCCTGCTCTCTGAGAGCACTCATCAGCATCTCGGTATAAGGGAGCTGTGGGACGGCATATCAAACTCCTTACGTACAGCTGCAACCGAAACCATTGGTTTTCGGAAAAGCCAAAAAAACAGCTGGTATGACGAGGAGTGTCGTCTCGCAGTGGAGAGAAAACAGACTGCCTACCTCGCAATGTTGCGATCGACCGCAACACGGGCGGGATGGGAAAGATACCGAGAGCTGAAGAGGGGAAGCGAGACGCATTTGCAGACAAAAAAGAAAGAGGCCGAAATGCGTGAGTATGAAGAGCTTGACAAGCTGTCCGAAATGTGTAATGCTCGAATATTTTACGAAAAGACCCTGTTACTAACTTATGGTTTCAAGACCGGAGCGCACTCCTGCTGGTACCACATAGGTGATCTAGTTATTGATGACCAGAGTATACTGAGTTTGTGGAGGGAACACTTCTCCAGCCTGCTGAATGGCAGTGAAAGTACAACACCAGGAGATGGCGAACCCGATTCCCCAATCGACGACGATGGAGCAGATGTTCCATTGCCCGACTGTGAAGAAATTCGAATAGCAATTACCCGCTTGAAGAACAATAAGGCGGCGGGTGCCGATGGATTACCGGCCGAGCTATTCAAATACGGCGGCGAAGAGCTGATAAGGTGCTTGCATCAGCTTCTTTGCAGAATATGGTCGGAAGAAAGCATGCCTGACGATTGGAATCTCAGTGTACTCTGCCCAATACACAAAAAGGAGACCCCACAATTTGCGCCAATTACCGTGGGATAAGCCTCCTCAACATCGCGTATAAGGTTCTGTCGAGCGTATTGTGTGAAAGACTAAAGCCCACCGTCAACAAACTGATTGGACCTTATCAGTGTGGCTTTAGACCTGGAAAATCAACAACAGACCAGATATTCACCATGCGCCAAATTTTGGAGAAGACCCGTGAAAATAGGATCGACACACACCATCTATTTGTCGACTTTAAAGCTGCTTTCGACAGCACGAAAAGGAGCTGCCTTTATGCCGCGATGTCTGAATTTGGTATCCCCGCAAAACTAATACGGCTGTGTAAGCTGACGTTGAGTAACACCAAAAGCTCCGTCAGGATCGGGAAGGACCTCTCCGAGCCGTTCGATACCAGACGAGGTTTCAGACAAGGTGACTCACTCTCGTGTGATTTCTTTAACCTGATGCTGGAGAAAATAATACGAGCTGCAGAGCTAAATCGAGAAGGTACAATCTTTTATAAGAGTGTACAGTTACTGGCGTACGCCGATGATATCGATATCATCGGAAACAACACCCGCGCCGTTAGTTCTGCTTTCTCCAGACTGGATAAGGAAGCGAAGCGTATGGGTCTGGTGGTGAACGAGGACAAGACGAAATATCTCCTGTCATCAAACAAACAGTCAGCGCATTCGCGTCTTGGCTCCCACGTCACTGTTGACAGTCATAACTTTGAAGTTGTAGATAATTTCGTCTACCTGGGAACCAGCATTAACACCAATAACAATGTCAGCCTGGAAATCCAACGCAGAATCACTCTTGCCAACAGGTGCTACTATGGACTAAGTAGGCAATTGAAAAGTAAAGTCCTCTCTCGACGAACAAAAACCAAACTCTACAAGTCTCTCATCATTCCCGTCCTACTTTACGGTGCAGAAGCGTGGACGATGTCAACATCCGATGAGACGGCACTAGGAGTTTTCGAGAGAAAGGTTCTGCGGAAGATTTATGGTCCCTTAAGAATTGGCAACGGCGAATACCGCAGACGATGGAACGATGAGCTGTATGTGTTATTCGACGACATAGACATAGTCCAGCGAATAAAAAAACAGCGGCTACGCTGGCTAGGTCATGTTGTCCGAATGGATGAAAGTGCTCCAGCTCTGAAAGTATTCGATGCAGTACCCGCTGGTGGAAGCAGAGGAAGAGGGAGACCTCCACTCCGATGGAAGGACCAGGTGGAGAGGGACCTGGCTTCGCTTGGAATAACCAATTGGCGCCAAACTGCCAGAAGGAGGGATGCGTGGCGCGCTGTTTTGGACTCGGCTATAACCGCGTAAGCGGTGTCTACGCCAGTCAAGAAGAAGAAGAAGAGCCAATTGAGGACTTCAACGAAACGTTTCAAGAGAAACTTACTCATTATTTATACTCTCGCTTTGTGTGCTGTGCGTAAATGTGTTTTAGAGGATATTAGTGTTTGATGAGTTTTGACTTATATGCACTAATACTATTGTTTATGTTACTCAACCAATGACTCAAAAAATGGAATAATTGCAGTTCTCTGATATACAAAGCGTGTATTCTTATAATATACATATGTATACTATACGCAGTCTTTGCATGGGAATTCGTTTGTGCCTTCGCGACAGATAATATTGAGAGTTTTTGTACTCTCGCAACAAATGTTGCTAAAGAGAGTATTATAGTTTTGTTCACATAACGGTTGTTTGTAACACCCAAAACTAAACGAGTTAGATATAGGGTTATATATACCAAAGTGATCAGGGTGAAGAGTGGAGTTCAAATCTGAATGTCTGTCTGTCCGTCCGTCCGTCCGTCCGTCCGTCTGTGCAAGCTGTAACTTGAGTAAAAATTAAGATATCTTGATGAAACTTGGCACACTTATTTCTCGGCACCATAGGAAGGTTGCTTTCGAAAATGAGCAAAATCGGACCACTGCCACGCCCACAAAATGGCGAAAACCGAAAACACATAAAGTGCCATAACTAAGCCATAAATAAAGCTATGGAAATAAAATTTGGTATGAAGGATCGTACTATGAAGGGGCATATTTGGATGTAATTTTTTTAGGGAAGTGGGCGTGACCCCGCCCCCTACTAAGTTTTTTGTACATATCTCGCAAACCAATAAAGCTATATAAACCAAACTTTCTGCAGTCGTTTTTTTTAGCCACTTCCTAATACAGTCCAAAAATGAAAGAAATCGGATAATAACCACGCCCACCTCCCATACAAAAGTTAGGTTGAAAATTACTTAAAGTTGGTTAACTCATTAACGAAAAACGTCAGAAACACTAAATTTCACATAAGAAATGTCAGATGAATGCTGCACTTAGATTTTTTTACAAAATGGAAAATGGGCGTGGCGTCGCCCACTTATGGGTCAAAAACCATATCTCAGGAACTACTCGACCGATTTCAATGAAACTTGGTTTGTAATAGTTTCCTTACATCCCAATGATATGTTGTGAAAATAGGCCAAATCGCTTCACAACCACGCCTACTTCCTATATACCAGAACTTTGAAGACGATCTGAATCGTTTACTTTACAATATATAAAGTAAGTACTAGTGAAGATATCGGTGCAGAACTTTGCACAAATACTATGTTAATAGTGTGGCAGCCCCATTCTAAAAATCGCCGAAATCGGACCATAGGTTTTTAAGGCCCCATATATCGAACACGAGGACCTCGGTGGACTTTATACAATATATAAAACGAATATGTGGGTCAAATTGTGTATTATATAATATAAATAAAGTTAAATAAATAAATTGCGAGAGTATAAAATGTTCGGTTACACCCGAACTTAGCCCTTCCTTACTTGTTTTTATTTTATAAATGAATATTAAATGGAAAATTTATTTATTTAAAGATTTCATTTCACATTTATTGATTTAATTTCTACAAAAAAAGGGTTATCTATTTTTTCGTTTAATTGTCAAAGCTTACGACGACATGTACATGACCTATTAGTTGATGTTCTTGTTGAGAAAATGAGTGTGTTAATATTATCAGAAACTCATGTGAGTAACGAAGAAATCATTGACATTCCAAATTTCAACTTTATAGCAAGTTTCAAAAGAGACAATCGTCCAGCAGGTGGGGTGGCTATTTATCATTGGTCCGATGATACTATGGCCACATTTTCTACAGATCATATGGAAGTGCATGCGAGATATACCAGTATGTTTAGCACTAATGTTTCGAATATTGGTGATATATGTATTTCCCAATGCCATTCTAATGGTCAAACAATAATAATGGCTGCCGTTTATATTTCACCAAAACAGTCTTTACAAGCAATACGAGAGTTCTTGTATTCAAATTTATTCATTTAGTCTAAAGCTGCTTCCGCACTATTTATGATGCAAATTAATAGAAGATTTGATCATTATCCTATGATTTTGAGTGGAGATTTCAACATAAACTTTGCAGATGCCAAAAATCAATTATTAATTGAATTTTTATTACTATTGAAGCAGTATATATAAATAGATTTAAATCAAAATTGTTCATTTCATACATTAGTTACCATAGACCTATTGTTTCAGTTTTAGAATTTGATGAAAATCCTGATAATAATGATGAAAATGCTGATAATGATGATGTAAGAGTTGTTGAAATTATGGATGAGAATTGATAAATTTTGTATTTACTATTTACTAATATTTAATCATTTAAATAAAACCACTTCCTTCGAATATAGTTTTTATATTATTATACTTCATGTCCATTCAAAAAGTGCCCACATTGCTTTGATAAACTTGATTTTTTATGTACAATTTCTCATGCGCATTCGAGCGCACCTAAAAATGCTCACTCAAAAAAGTGCCCAACGCGCCATAAGTTCAAGTTTTCACTTCTGCCTGCACTCCCGGTGTGCAATCCCACTCGGTTTTTTTTTTCAAATTTCGGTTTATGAACATGACACACTTAAAATACTTATGCCCGGTTTCACAGTTCGTACTTAGGTTGTGCTTAAGATAAGACAGGAAAATAGTGTTTTACAGTTCATACTTAAGTTATGCTTAAGTACTGAAAATGGGAGACTTAAGCTGTGCTTAAGTAACAGCTGATTTTTGTTTTGAAATGCTTAGAATTTTGAATTATTTGTCAAAAGAATAAAAAAAGAAATTATTTACTGAAAAAGAAAATATGGAATCGCTTGAATTACATGGTGGTTTTATGATTTCCAACGAGTTGTAATAGGTGCCCCGAATCGCATGCGGTCAATTTCGGTGTCCTTTTATTGTTTACCTCCATTTTCAATATTCATTTTAATATTTTTTCAACCCAATTTTATTTTTTATCAATAGAAATTTCCATTTGTCAAACATAATTTTATACATGGCATTCGTAAAACATATGTTTTCCATTGTGCTACTATATTTAATAATACAATTTTATAGAAAATAAGCATCGACTGTGAAACGCAAAGGACTACTCAGTATACAACAATGCTTAGCTAAGATTTTATTTGGGCAGAACTTAAGCACGAACTGTGAAACCGGGCATTATTTTTTAAAATTCGAATAAAAGGATGACAACACACAAAACTGTTATCAAAACCTCAAAAAATTCAACGCGAATTTCTTTCTTTGTATTGAGCTTGTATTTTAAGAATATGACAAATATGTAAAAGTGTGAACAGTTTTGTCCCCTGACTTACATTTGTAAATTTTTTCAATTTTAATATTTAGTAAACGAATTTTTATATTATGAATACCCGTTCGGCTTTGACGCGACATCTATATATCTAGATTTACTTTATGTGGGACTACTCTAAAACAAAAATTGGTATTTTCTTAAAAGGTTCATTACTTGTAAATTATTTATTTCATTTTATTTGAATTCAATGCGGTGCAGTTGTAAATTAATTGAGGTACATAGCAGGTTATGACATTTGTTATAAATATCTTAAATACTTATCTTTTTATCGATCATTAATCATCATATTTTTAACCATATGCAAATTTAATTTAACATGTTGGAACCTTAATTTAATCTTATAATATAAGGAATTTGTTAAAATAACAGCTCATTGCTTCTTGTTGTTTGCCTTTATAGCTGTTATTACTAAAAAAAACATATTTTAATTAAACAATTTTGTTTTTTTCTTTTTTTCGTACTATATACATATGTACATCCTTTGGATTGTAGGAGAAAGACAAATATGTTGAAATGTTTTATTTACGTTAGAATATTAAGTTTTCGAAATACAAAGTTGAAGGAATAAAGTTTCAATATTTTATTGAATTCAAATAAAAGATTGGGATTAATATTTAAATTTGTAAAAACCTAATATAGGGTATAATAAAAAAAATATCATTCAAAACCATCTATTAGTAATCTGTGCCTCGCGATGTAGTAATACGACCCGGTTACTCAATATTGTTTTTTTAAGATAAGATTTTGTTGTAAAAACCCATTTTTTTATTGCTTAATTAAGTATTGTTTGATAAAGTTAAAATACCTGTTATTTTACAATTTTTCTTCGATCAAAGTGAAAATGAAAGTCAAACGACTGAAAATGTGAATAATGTTTATAGTCCTGATACCAATTTTAATTTCGTCAATAGCGTTGCGGTAATTTTGATGTTAAAGATTATCCATGGTCTGGAACACCAATACTCGAAAATATCCATAAAATAACGGAAAGCGTCGAGTCCGACTATAAGCTGATCGGCTACAGTTAAATTATGAAATTAAATTGTACCATATGAAAGAAGCAATCGCACAACAGCGAACAGTTTTAGCCGATATTTAGGAGATGAATTGTGTTCCCTCAGGACAACGTCAGACTGCACACATCGACAGTGACTCGCCAGAAGTTCTGAGAGCTTGGTTGAGAGATTTTATCGCTGTATATTAAAAGGTTTGAAAAGGTTTGCCATTTTAAATATTATTGAAGAAATCGTCAAGAATTTTCTATGAGAAGACAAAGCGATTTAAAGAGTTCAGAACAAATTTTAAATATATAGACTTTACAGCAATAACAACAGGTTATCAGAAAGTATTGTTAAAGGTAAAGCCGATTATAAAATATTCATGAATTGGAAAAGTTAGTTAACAGTTTTTTTATATGTACATGGAAGCAAAAAAACACAGTTCATAAATTTCATTTATTTTAAATTAAAGCTTAATTAAAAAGTAAAAACTTTAGTCACACAACCAATAGAATAACCGGCAAACTGTGCCGCCTAACCTTTTAATGTCATATTTCTATGCTTTTTTATTTATATTACTGTTTTTTTTTTAGTTTTCAAGTGTCAATTACATTAAGAATCCATGTTATATGATGATATGAATGATAAATATTTTCAATAAAATGTATTTTATTGCAGATATTTATCTACAATATACGAAAATGTTTATTTAATTCCTTTAAAAATAAGTACATTAATTGTACAATGAGTAACTTACATTTTGACGAGCTGACCAAGAATTGCATAAAAGGGAAGCGTCTTCTAAAATACGGGTCTGAAAATATGTACAAGCAATATTGATATTTTAATCTCATAGTTATATCAAAAATTATTGTGATATGGGAAAATAATGGGAGAATGCTGCAAAGTTTTTATTTTTTGTATTATTTGTTTATTTATTCTCTACATTCTCTACGGTTTTTGACTGAACACCAACTCGTTGAATGAAACATTGTCGGCTGATGTTGTGACTATAAGAATGTATATGACTAATGTAGATAATTTCAGAATCTTAGAGTCCACAGTTCTCGCGAGCCATCATTTCTGAAATCAAACTCGTCTGTTTGTAGCTTCTTAGTAAATGTACAATTTCAAAGGATGCCAAAACGACATTTGACATTTAAATTGTTAATAAATGAAATGGTTCAGCCCAATCCAAAAATCAGCCTATTGCCGATATAGGATGACTTATTTATCAAAAAGCAATCTTAAATCCCACGTATTCTTAAATTAAAGGGTACGTATTATTAAATAAAGTACTCAAGTGCGCGGTATTTTTAATTCCGTGTTAATATAAAGTATTTGTATTTCATCTGATTTTATTTTGCGCATTACAAAAAATTAAACAATTTAAGCTAGTTAAAATTAAGACCACTTATTATTCATTTCAATAAGTATTTCAATTCATTGTCCAAGCAATTGAGCTCGTTGCGAATACGGCAGTTTGAGAAAGCAACTTATAATACAAATAAATTTCAAACTCGCGTGATTTCAAATGTAAATTGCAGCTTTCGATTGTGACGATGATGATAAATTATTCAAAAATTTTATAGTATTATATTAATTTTTATACAATAACAAATTCACCTTTCTTCTTAGATATCTTTTTTATACTTCTGCAATATGTTGCACAGAGTATAATAGTTTTGTTCACATAACGGTTTGTTTGTAAAAATCCTAAAACTGAAAGCTGGATGTCCGGATAAGTAAAAAATATCTTGGTGAAGTTTGGTACACATTTTCCTCTGCATTATGGGAGAGTTTTCATTGAAGATGGGCGTAATCGGAAATTGCCCTGCCCACAAAATGCCGTTAACCGAGAATCTATAAACTGTTATAACTAAGCCACAAATAATTTTCACCATTGGAAATCTACATTCACCCTGAGTAACATAAGCTATATTTATTGCTAGAATCACAACTTTCTGGAAATCATTCATAGGTGAGGTTATTGAAGTCATATCGGTATTCAAAAAAACAGTCCGCATATGAGATACATATGTCCGCTTTAGCACCATCATTTGCCGTTCGATTGATAACAATGGGATGCTTTTCTCGAAATTGCTCTATCATCAGCAATGGAAAACTCTTAATTGTTACTGCCTTTATTATTTCAGCCTTATGTATTACCCAAGAAATAGTATATAACTTTCCGACGTCTGACGACGTCGACGTCTTTTCTTTCTTCTCTTCGAAAATTTGGAGTCAATACTTGTTCAAACTCCGAAGATAAATAAAAGACAAATTGCATATGCTAACCTGATGACCAAACATAATGCACACACTTCGGATAAAAATAAAATGAAATAGCAAAACCATATAACGGGACATTTTTATCGCAGAGGCTATTCATACAAAAATACAAAAATAGCAAAGTAACTTTAAGTTCACAACAAAAATATACACTGCGGCCATCAGATTAGCGCGAACCTTTTCCTTCAGTTTTGACTGCTCTTAACTATTTTTCTATTGTACGAGAGTGAGTTATTGTTGTTGTTGCTTTTAAGTCGATGAGAAATACCGTTATATATATTTTTATTGGCGTATTTTCTTTTCGATGAAAAAAACTTCATATATTTTGCGTCATCAAATTAGCGCAATGTTAATTATCTCGCAGAATTTTGAAACCACAATAAGTAATTTTTTGTGGTGCTTTTTTGATAATTTTTTTTTTCAAATTGTTGTACAATGATCCAAAATTGATGTGGATCATGAATGTGGACTGTTTTTGTATAAAATTTAAAAAAAATGGGAAGGCATCGAAAACTAATCTCCATTTTTCTTCAAAATAAGAAAACTCATGAAAAGAGATTCAAGGGCGGCTATTATCGTCTAATTACGGAAGCAGGCGGAAGATGTACACTCAGAGAAGTTTCCAATTATCACGACTCCTCCGTTAAAATTAAAGAAAAAAATAGTGTTAAAGCGATCAAATCAACTACTGAAAGAGCAGATAATGAAGCTGTAAACTTTTAAAAAGGCAGAAACTAAAGAAAAATCCACCTCTTAATATTGGGATAACACGTTTAACCTTCTAAAGAGTGGTATTATCTCCTATTTTCGGATGAGTATACAGTTATACATATAAATTATAGAATATGATTTGCACCATTTCAGTCAAAGGTGTAACGCTGTTGGGAGCCACATCGTATTATGGTTCCTATGAATTGCAGTTTTTAACGCCAAATAGGCCAAATGCAAATAAATACATATAGTCACATTCTAAACAGTTTATTTCTCTTTTTTAAAAATAGTTGTGGCAATTTGGACTGGTATTTACAGCACGACAATGCTGAAATTCAGATTTTCCGACCTGCATAAAAATGGATACTAAATATTATAGACAACGTCTGGATATAGTTGGTTAGAAAGGTGTATGAGAGTAGTAACTAAAGTCAAAACGGAACTAATCGACGACTTAATACTCGTTTGGTCAACCATTACACTATCTTTTATTAAAAAAAATATAGGAGAACCCTAATCCCCAATAAAATTTATGAAGTTCACTAATTTATGTTAAAAACACCATAATTATAAGCTAAAAATTTTAAGTTTCACTTTTCATATGAAATAAACGGAAAAAATTAAGTTAGTGTAGGGTTAACGTGACCCAATTTTCGTTTGGAATTTTGTGTACAGTTTTGGTTTTATTTATTAAAATATTGTGTCCTTTCCCAGCTTATTTTCAGGCAAATTGCTTAAAGTATATTGGAAAAAAGTTATACCACTAACCAAAATACTATGGATAATATTTGGTACCAACCAAGCATGCTTGGGAAGGGGCGCTATCCTGATGACGCGCAGTGTAAGTCTCATGAAGGTAAGCTAACCTGGGCAAACTAAAATTTTTGGGGAAAAAAATTAGCGAATAAGCTAATATAATTAGGCCTTCCATAAGGTCTGTTATAAGTTCAGGCCGTTACAAAAATGAAACTATTTTATTTAATAATGCATATACATATTAAGTTAGTTATGTACAAAATGGTAGTGACGCTATTTGAAACGAATGTTTCTGTGGGATATTCGACAGGAAATTTATCCAAACTTTAACCACAAACCTTCCAGATGGTCCATTATCTGAGGCTATAAACCCAAGAATATTGCTGTGTAGCCATTGTAGGGTGATTTTTGCCTTGTGTCCTGGAGAAGTATCTTATTAGAAGATCCAATGCCCTGCATAGGACAGAGTATTATTTAACAACTTCACAAGGTCTTCTAAAACATTATCTTGGTATACTTTTTCTCCATTTATAACCCTTTTATCACAAAACAGTACCGCTCTTAAAGAAGGCTCCCTACCAAACAAATTCAACAACTGGATGATGACCAAGTTGCAACCTCGAAATAATATTTTACGTCGTTGGAAGTTTTTGTGTGCCATTTGCATCTGTTGAGCCTAATTTGCTTCAAGCGGATTGTCAGAAGGTGACCAGTTGACCTACGGAAGGCTTTCATATGGAGATCACCTCGAATAAGTCTTGACATTGATCGATTCTCGAGCGCGAATTTGGAGATTCTGAAATTTTGTTCAGCAAGCTGCTGCGGTCGCTCGATAATCGATTCTCGCGCATGTGCTTGAGAAGTCCTTAAAGCGAGCGCTCGTTAAATGGCTCTCTAGCGCCATTGTGATGCGTATTCTCTTCCACTTGCAAGACGATTTTCAGTTTCTGATGAAGATTCTCCATTATGGCATATTTTTGATTCCCCCCCTTTAAAGAAAACCGCTTATAACGAACAAGCAAATGTGTTACAATGAGTACCTTAAATAACGAACATCGGGGATTTGTAAGTGCTCAGTTTAACGAACAACATGAAGAAGACATATGAAGAAAGAGAAAAAAATCATATAACATCGAACCAAAAGAAAAAATAAAATTTGAAAAAATTAAAATGAAATTGAAAAAATTTTGAATTTTATAAAAAAAACTTAAAATTATTGATCAGCACGAAATATAAGTATAATTGTTGAATTTATTGGATTTAAATTTTTTTGTTATGGTTTTTTACTTTTTAACAAATAATTAATAAAACAATTTATTAAACTGCAATTTACGGATATTTAACTCATTTTTATTGATAAAAATAAATATGGATTCGTTTTAGTAATATGAAATCGGGCCCCCCGTTCTTGTTTTTCAAAAGTTTTATCCAATTTGTCACAGAATTAGAATTGTCATATGTAAGATTTAAGAATTTTTTCAAAATTTGGAGCAACTCCTCATGTCCTGAGTTGCCAACTTTCGAATATGCCATTTGGTACGTTCATTTATCGAAGACTTTAGTCCAGTACGCTTATGTTTTTTGTATTCCTCGGGGTTGCTAAAAATTTTCGATTCCACATTACTTCAGCAGTATTTACATAATTTTTTAAAACATCTTTGTTCATAATCTCAATCTTGATCTGTTCTTCAGACGAAATTCGGTTCCAAGTCACAATGAAAGTTAGTTGTTTTTTATATGCATGGAATTATTTTTCAATTATTACTTACATCCTCGTTAGTTATTTTTTTTTAATTTCAATAGTCGAGATGTTGACACCGCGACAGCCATAAAACAAAAAAAATATTTTGCACATATGTACATATGTATACCTATTTTCTATGAAGTGACCCGATCTGCATAGTGGACTAATACTAACTGTACTATGAGCAAGGTATTGTCGATTTTTTTTGCGGAAAACAGAAATAAAGCATTAATAAATATAACTGTACTCAGAATTAAGCTATTGTTTTTTCTTTTGAGAATTACAAAAAAAAAAAATTTTGCACAAATATCAATTTTTCTGAGTTACAAATTTTACAAATTTAAACATGTGATATCTTTCGAATGGACTGTCCAAATTAAATAATTAAAACAGTTATGTAATGGTATTGAAGCACACTTAAACATGAAGTCATTTATTATGATAAGGATTATTTCCAAAGTATAAATAAAAAAGCTTTTATAGCGGTGACATTTATGTATATCTTTCCTCAATATTAGCATAGATATCTATACATAAAATCGTATGTTATTGCAAAAATTATCGTTTTGTTTTATTGTCTTTCCCTAAATAGCCACTATATTCACGGTATATTATTTCAAACAATTGCTGTCATCGATTGGCTAAGTGTTATAGAGAAGCCAATAGAAGGCATATTCTCTTAATTCAAACAGACAGACAACACTTATGGTGCAAGCCTGCGCTAAAATGTCCTCTTAATCATGCGCAATAGTCTATATATGTAATACAAAATTTTGGAGCACTCAGCAAGCGACGATAGAATTTTTAATGAGGTATCCGTGTACTCTCCTGCACGAATTCAACTAGATAACTTTGTTGTTGCTTTCACATGTACATGTTTTACAGGTGAGCAGCGCCCAAAGATAGCGAGCAGAGAAGTGACCAATCGATGACAGCTCAATTATATAGATGTATATGTAGTTTCCCCACAGTTTTTTGGATGCACACTTTTCTTTTTTATTACTTACAGAAGGATTCGGCATGCATCTCCTCATCTGATCCGGACCCCGATAGGTCGGGCTGTATCGACCAGGAAAGCAGGTAGGAGCAGACATTTTCATTTTATCCGTCGTTGAATACATCGACATTGTCACACAACTCCCTACAAAATCCTCCTCGAGCTTAAACGCCCGAGAGGCGTCGAAAGTCGTCGGCGAATAAATTTTGAAGCACTGTTTTTGAATCTATATATATCCCGCATATAAATATGCAGGACTACGTATTAGCAAATGGCAATTTGAGGAACTTATTATAATTTTCTTCTTTAACTTTTTTAAATACACTTTTCCTTAATATCAAATATCAAACATTTATGTAATTCAACATTCGATTTACTTTGTCACACCGTTGACATGTAAACAATGGCACTTTTCACACGTACGTATGTATGTATTCACACATATTAGCACCGATCCAAAACTAACTATGAATTACAAATTAATGAATTATGAAACGACTAATATAAAAACACGCACATAATTATATCTAAAGTACTTTATTCACAAGAATTCACCATTGTTTAAACTAAACGGACCCGAACAGATTTCACAACTAGACAACCGTATGATAAAGAATTCTATGATGAGTTTCACTAACTCCAGTTTATTTGGGAAGGACAAATTTTCATTATTCATGTGGGGCGTGTCATTTTTCCGACCCACCCTTCAGTGCGGCTGAATTTAGATTTTAAATGCTTCCTTATGAATGCCTGTCATTGGCCAATTGAGGCGACAGTAATTTTATATAATAAGTATCTACCATGCAATATCCTTAACGCTTTTTATGCACAACATGCTATCTATGTGTATACTCGCACACTTATACACACATGAATGTATGTAAATACATACATATGCATGTACTACATGCATATATTGAAGCTGTGTATTTAGTTTGGATGCTCTCATGCTAAATGAGAGAGTTCAGCGCATGCGCCTAACAAGGATTTGATTTGGGACAAAGCTATTTCAAACAGAAGACAGAGCGACCCAAAGGATAAGCTTTTATATAGCATGCCCAGCAGGAAGCGTAAACTCGCATATTCAAATGAAAGAATTTTTAAAATAAAACACATGAGAACAAATGCTTAAAAATATTTTGATTTCGTCACAATCACCTCAATCTACTTATTATAATTAAGCTAAATATTAGTTAATTTTATGTTAAGTTAATTTATTGTAGAATTAGAATATACAGATATGTATGTATGTATATACAAGTCTTGTAAAACGTTAGTTTTGTTTCTTCCTACGTATTTCTCATATAAATCGGAATTTTAAGGAAATGGTAAATTGTGTTTAAATGTTTCGAATATATGAAATAATACATATTTATATTGCATTTATAATTGTACGATTGGATAGAGAACTGATTGAGATATTATCTTAATAAGAGGGCCATGCCATGAGATGGGCTCAAAAAAATCGATTATACATATATATGTATGTGTATGTATATATCTGATGATCCCCCTAAGGGAATCTTCAACAACTTGTGTAATCATCAGTCATTTAGAAGTTTCGAATCTTAACCATCGTTATAATATGATGAGATCGTTAACATCTTTATACTACGATCTGACCGACATTGAAAACATCTTGCAAACACAATTTGTGGATTGTGGAACCAAAGTTGTTCTGACCGACATTTTGTGTTTTCGATGCGTTTTCATTGACAGTTCACAAATTTATTAGTTTGTTTACATTTTGAGCAACGAGAATGGTAAGTTTTAGAATCTTTAATATTTGCTTATAATTCGTATTAATGATCGTGTTACGAAAATAAAATTTTATTAATGAAGGCATTGGTTTTGAAAACCCAGATAAATATCTTGCGCAACGATGATTCTTCAAAATAATTGTTAGCCCACCGTCAACAAACTGATTGGACCTTATCAGTGTGGCTTTAGACCTGGAAAATCAAAAACTTACCATGCGCCAAATGTTGGATAAGACCCGTGAAAAGAGGATCGACACGCACCATCTCTTTGTCGATTTTAAAGCTGCTTTCGACAGCACAAAAAGGAGCTGCCTCTATACCCGATGTCTGAATTTGGTAACCCTGCAAAACTAATACGGATGTGTAAGTTGACGTTGAGCAACACCAAAAGCTCCGTCAGGATCGGGAAGGACCTCTCCGAGCCGTTCGATACCAGACGAGGTTTCAGACAAGGTGACTCACTCTCGTGTGATTTCTTTAACCTGATGCTGGATAAAATAATACGAGCTGCAGAGCTAAATAGAGAAGGTACAATCTTCTATAAGAGTGTACAGCTACTGGCGTACGCCGATGATATCGATATCATTGGAAACAACACCCGCGCCGTTAGTACTGCTTTCTCCAGACTGGATAAGGAAGCGAAGCGTATGGGTCTGGTGGTGAACGAGTCACTGTTGACAGTCATAACTTTGAAGTTGTAGATAATTTCGTCTATCTGGGAACCAGCATTAACAGCACCCAATGTCTGGAAATCGAACGCAGAATCACTCTTGCCAACTGGTGCTACTTTGGACTGAGTAGGCAATTGAAAAGTAAAGTCCTCTCTGGACGTACAAAAAACAAACTCTACAAGTCCCTCATCATTCCCGTCCTACTTTATGGTGCAGAAGCGTGGACGATGTCAACATCAGATGAGACGACACTGGGAGTTTTCGAGAGAAAGGTTTTGCGGAAGATTTATGGTCCCTTAAATATTGGCAACGGCGAATACCACAGACGATGGAATGATCAGCTGTACGATTTATACGACGACATTGACATAGTTCAGCGAATAAAAAGAAGGTGGCTACGCTGGCTAGGTCATGTTGTTCGAATGGACGAAAATGCTCCAGTTCTGAAAGTGTTCCCGCTGGTGGAAGACGAGGAAGAGGAAGACCTCCATTCCGTTGCAAGGACCAAGTGGAGAAGGACCTGGCTTCACTTGGCATTACCAATTGGCGCCAAACTGCCAAAAGAAGAAACGAATGGCGCGCTGTTGTGGACTATGCTATAACCGCGTAAGCTGTGTCTACGCCAGTCAAGAAGATGTATCTTACTATAAAAGCTTTATTTCCACCAAGCTATCGGTGTTGTAGCTAACATATGGTGACAGTATGGTGTTCATTTTTTAGTATATGATATTTTTGTATAAACAACACTCTATTTAATCAAATTTGATTACTTATCTATATCTTTCCGACGGATTATGTATCTTAGTTTTAATTTTGTCCGCTGTGAATGGCACACCTTGTTGCTGCAACTACACTGTCATTTCCTCTAAAATGTGGCTTTTTTTCTAGGCCCTCGAAGAGCACACACCTTATCTTGCCACAATTCCATTCCTCCCTCTCACCCCACGAATTTCATTTTTTGTACTTCTGTTTTTTTTCCATTATTTTGAAAATGTTAACTTATAATTATATCGACATAACTTGTTTTCAATGGGATTTCGTTTGACACATTTTGCATACAGTATGTCAAGAAACAGTTTACACATTGAAAATAAATACACTTTTTCACTTTCCGCAGCAAAATTTTTTACTTTTTGCTTCAGTTCAAAATATTTTTTGAATCAGGGATGGTTACTTATAGTATTTCAAGAGATGTGATGCAAAAAAAGCTGCGAAAGCAATGCAAAAACCAACCAAGAACACCAAAAACAAAAATTATTCAATTTTGTTAGTGTCAAGAAAAACTTTACACACTTCGATTATTTTACTTGTTAAGCACGTGTTATACAGTTAACCGTTACCTATTCTTCGCAAAGGCATTTACAATGAATTTGTCAATTAGTGGGTGATTAATTTTTGCTTTTTTTCATATCTGAAGTACCCATTATTGTCTTTTTAATATTTCATGCAAAGGGTTTAGTTCGAAGAGGTCCAACTATTGCCCCATGATCCCCAATGGGTTAAAAACGTTTGAGATCTAACAGCAATGTTTTCTTTAACCCTCTAAATAGTGTAAAATGGCTAAAATTGATCGGAAAATATGGAAATACAAGAACCAAAGTCAGAAAAAGGCCCTAAATTATAAATAAGTGGACATGTACAGTGCTTAATGTCTCGAAAACTTGACCAAATTCCAAAAATTTCGATCAGTGTTCTTGCGAAAGAGTTCTAGGAAGAGTGCAACATTCAGATTTCTCATGAAACTGTGCGACAAAACATGCTACTACATGAACATGCACGAAGATCTGCCAAAAAAAAAACGCTGTCTGCACCAAATGTAGAGAAACGTTCTTTGTTTGCTATTATTAAGTATATTTCTGAACCTGGGAACTACTGGGATGATGTCATATACTGGGACGAGAACAAGAAGATGTTATATTTCAACAATT
The DNA here is from genome assembly GCA_031772095.1 of Zeugodacus tau. Classification (NCBI taxonomy): domain Eukaryota; kingdom Metazoa; phylum Arthropoda; class Insecta; order Diptera; family Tephritidae; genus Zeugodacus; species Zeugodacus tau. The sequence continues at coordinate 19,520,097 of CM062650.1, read as the reverse complement.
GACTAACTAGAGTACGACACAAGGCATTATTTTCATTAGAAAGATACAACATCATTTCGATTATTTTTTGTAGCACATCTTGAAACATATGTATTCATGTCGTAGCATGTTTTGTCGCGCAGTTTCATGAGAAATCTGAATATTGCACTCTTCCTAGAACTCTTTCGTAAGAACACTGATCGAAATTTTTGGAATTTGGTCAAGTTTTCGAGACATTAAGCAATGTACATGTCCACTTATTTATAATTTAGGGCCTTTTCTGGCTTTGGTTCTTGTATTTCCTTATTTTCCGATCAATTTTAGCCATTATACACTATTTAGAGGGTTAAAGGAAATATTGCTGTTAGATCTCAAACGTTTTTACCCCATTGGGGATCATGGGGCAATAGTTGGACCTCTTCAAACTAAACCCTTTGCACGCCGTATTAAAAAGACAATATTGGGTAATTTAGATATGAAAAAAGCAAAAATTAATCACCAACTAATTGACAAATTCATTGAAAATGCCTTTACGAAGAAAAGTTAACGGTAAAGTACGGTTAACTGTGTAATACGTGCTTAACAAGTAAAATAATCGAAGTGTGTAAAGTTTTTCTTGACACTAACAAAATTGAATGATTTTAGTTTTTTGTTGTTCTTGGTTGATTTTTGGATTGCTTTCGCAACTTTTTTTGCATCACATCTCTTGAAATACTGTAAGTAACCATCCCTGATTCAAAAAATATGTTGAACTGAAGTAAAATGTAAAAAATTTTGCTGCGGAAAGTGAAAAAGTGTATTTATTTTCAATGTGTAAACTGTTTCTTGACATACTGTAGATGTATTAGAACGAAAACCCAATTTTTCTTCATGAAAACATGTTTTCAATGTCGGTCCGAACATAGTATTATAGCTAAATCATTTTCATATATTACAGTCGTTCTTACAAGTAAAAGGCATCAGACCAGTGTAAATATGACAATTAGATTCCCTAAAGACTGACCCAAAGCGACCTATTCCTTTCGATATAAAGTCAACCATAAACATTGGAATAATCAACATCTCTATGTGGAAACTAGAGAACATATAGCCCGATAGCCCAGCAGATGATCATTTTATTATTAATGCACGTTAGAAACTATGAACATGAAACATTAAAAATAAAAATAAATCAAGTCAAAATGTAAAAGTAAAAGAATAAGTATAAAAAATAAAACAATTTAGGTTATAATAATATTGTAAGACCAAACAATAAATAAATTAAACTATTAAAAGAAATACTAGTAAAATTTTAAAAACTTGATTTAAAAATGAATTCAAAAGAAAGGGCTACGTTCGGTTGTGAACGAACATTTTATACTCTCGCAATTTATTTATTTAATATTATAGAATAGACAATTCGACCCTCATATTCGTTATATATATGTTATAAAGTACATAAAATTTGGAAACCCTAAACAAAATTTATTAAATTTACGATTTGATTGTCGCATTTACACAGTATCTTTTTTTCGTTTGTGAGTATTTTCACTTGTGCAACGCCTTACAGAGTAACCCCCCAGGTCGACTTCAATGTTCTGGTTTATAGGAAGTAGGCGTGGTTGTGAACCGATTTGGTCTATTTTCACAACATATCATCGGGATGCAAGGAAAATATTACAAACCAAATTTCATTGATATTGGTCGAGTGGTTTCGGAGATATGGTTTTTGACCCATAAGTGGGCGGAGCCACACCCACTTCAAATTTTGTACACCAATTTGGGTACCTTCTTTATAATAAAATTTAAGGTTTCTGGTGTTTTCCCTTAATGAATTAAAGCATTTTTAGTAGTTTTCAACATAACTAAATAAACATAACTAAATAACATAAATTTGTGTGGGAGGTGGGCGTGGTTATAATCCGATATCCTCCATTTTTGGACTATATAAGGAAATGCCTGAAAAAAACTCCTGAGAATTTCGTTGATATAGCTTTAGTAGTTTACGAGATATGTACAAAAATCTTATTAGGGGGCGGTGCCATGCCCACTTTCCCAAAAAGATTACATCCAAATATGCCACTTCCTAGAACAATCCTTTGGACCAAATTTTATTTCCATAGCTTTATTTATGGCTTAGTTATGGCACTTTATGTGATCTCGGTTTTCTCCATTTTGTGGGCGTGGTTTTCTCCGATTTTGCTCATCTTCGAAAGCAACCTTCCACGGGTGCCAAGAAACAAGTGTTCCAAGTTTCATCAAGATATCTTAAATTTTACTCAAGTTACACCTTGCACAGACGAACTCCACTCTTCACCCTGATCACTTTGGTATATATAAGCTTATATCTAACTCGTTTTGTTTTGGCTGTTACAAATAACCGTTATGTGAACAAAACTATAACTATGTATAAATATAAATTCAATCTAGAAAAAAAAAGATTGCAAGTTTAATTCAAAAATAAAATTTAAATAAACGAATTTATTAAACATAAATAAATCAAAGATTCACACAACTTAACTTTCAGAAGAAAAGAAATATAATTCATTAAATGAAAACTAAAAACAAGTAAGGAAGGGCCTAAGTTCGGATGTAACTGAACATTTTATACTCTCGCAATTTATTGAAGAAATTATATTTACATAACACACAAATTTATCCATAAATTCGGCATACAGTTTAATAGAATAAAGAAAATCGTCATATATAGTATAAGAGGGCTGAAGTAATTTCTGAACCGATTTCATTCATTTTCACCAGCAAGGTGCCTATATCCAAGACTATACGCTCACTTAATTTTGCTAAGATATCTCACATATTAACCAATACATATTATATATGCGGAATAAAGCTCACCGTATTTTTGTAAAACCTATAAATAGGTATATGGGAGCTAGGAGATGTTATGACACGATTTTTATAATGTTTGGAACAGAACACTATTAGAAGACAACAATTTCCTCTGAATTACATTAAATTATCTAAGAGATTTACCCTTATTTTCGGTTAAAATGTATCCTTAGGCGTTGAGTTCAACATGTTCGATATCTGGGGCCTTGAAAAGTTATAGTCCGATTTCGAAAATTTTTCCATAAATGAAGCCACGGTGATATACAGTATTTGTGTAAAGTTTTATTCCGCTATCTTCATTGTATATATTATAAAGTGAAGGAATAAGAGGGAATTCAAAATTGAGTTATAAGGAATGTAGTCGTGGTTGTGAACCGATTTCGCCAATAACGAATTTCATTGAAATCTGGCGTGTAGTTCCTGAGATATGGTTTTTGACCCATAAGTGGCCCATAAGACCACACCCATTTCCCAATTTGTAAAAAAAATCTGAGTGCAGCTTCCATCTGCCATTTCTTATGTAAAATTTAGTGTTTCTGACGTTTGTCGTTAGTGAGTTAACCCACTTTTAGTCATTTTCAACCTAACTATTTTCAACTATTTTCATGATGTGTGGTGGGGTACGTAAAAGAAACGACTGCAGAAAGTTTGATTTATATAGCTTTATTGGTTTGCGAGATATATACAAATAACCGATTTGGGGGCGGGGCGACGTCCACTTCCCCAAAAAAATTACATCCAAATTTGCCCCTTCCTAGTGCGATTCTTTATTCCAAATTTTACTGTTATAACTTTATTTATGGCTTAGTTATGACACTTTTTGTGTTTTTGGTTTTCGCCATTTTGTGGGCGTGGCAATATTCGGATTTTGCCCATTTTCGAAAATAACCCTCTCACGGTCCCAAGGAACATGTGTTCCAAGTTTCTTTAAGATATTTCAATTTTTACTCATGTTATCGCTTGCAAAGTCAGACGGACGGACAGACATACGGTTTTGAACTCCACTCGGCAACCTGATCATTTATATATACATAACCCCATATCTAACCCTTATATTTCTTGGTGACACAAACAACCGTTATGTGAACAAAACTATAATACTCTCTTTACCAACATTGTTGCGAGAGTATAATAAGATGAATTAAAACATTATGAGAACGCCGGTCTTAATCCAACATCCATCCAATCCAACCAAAAAAATAAAGTTGTAAAAGATTAAGATATTAATATGAAAATAAATAAATATTATATACAAATAAGGTAAGAATCAAAGTGTATTCAACAAAGTGAACTAAGTATATGATATTTAATTTTTCCTTACCCTTATTTTACATGTACATATGTTGTTATTGATTTAACCCTTACATTTATTCAAAAATTAAAATTTTGAAATTCAAAAGTAAAACAATGCAAACGAAAAATAATATTTTTTAAATAAATAAAAGAAAATGCCGATTACTTTCTGCTGGTGCAAAACATACTCATATATGTATGTATACAATGGTAAACATCTACTGATGTCCTGTGAAAATTTTTCTAATCTATTTCTTTGTATCGGAGAATAATGTGTTTGACAAAAACAATAATCAGTTGATTATAAATAAATCAATATTTCAAAAAATAAAAGATATATCCAATATAACGAATGAAATTCTTAAGAAAATTAAAAGCGAATCAAACCTTGTTAATGAATTATTCTTAGAGCAATAATTTTAATTGCGGATTATCAAAGAAGAAATAATAAATATAGATTCTACATTCCTATTGCTATCATTTCAGAGTACAAAAATTTCAAACGATCGATTTAAAAAACAATACAATATATGTTAAGAGAACATATTTTTTTAATCAATGTATTAAAATTATTTTCAGGACCTAGGAACGAGTGTTTCCAACAGAATAATTTACTAAAATTAGTCCTTTAAAGCAGGGACCGTAACTCTTATGAATTTTATCAAAAAAATAAAAAAATAAGAGTTATTTTTGATTTTTATATATTTAGATCAAAAATAAAAAATATTTTAATTAAAAATTATTTTAATTTTTATTTTTTTAGATCAAAAATAAAAGTTATTTTTGATTTTTATTTTTTTAGATCAAAAAATAAGAATTATTTTTGGTTTTTATATTTTTAAATCAATAATAAAAACAATACAAAAGTTTTATTTATTTATTTATACCGTATGTATTACAATATGCTGCATCATTCAAATTTTTATATATGAATATATGTGACTTATCCATTATCAAACGTCCAATAAACTCTTACGTAGATATATTCATGGTAGCAATGCTTTAATGAAAACAGTATTCAGAAGAAGCAAATTTAGGCGTAGTGATAAAGAAGAAACTGACAATTAAAATATAGAAAATTATGAAAATATCATGGATAATGTATCAGCTATAAAACGTGAATGGAGCGAAATAAAAAAATTTCTAAAATTCTTAGCTTACGTAAAACTTAAAAAGTATTGGTTACTACTCCGAGAGGCTTATAAGTTTTGGCTGGCATTCAAGTCAGTGTTAAGAGTTTTTTTCAGAAACATATTATGTCACAAATTTTGAATTGATTTTTATTATTGATTTAAAAATATAAAAATCAAAAGTAATTCTTATTTTTTTATCTAAAGAAATAAAAATCAAAAATAACTTTTAGTTTTGATCTAAAAAAATAAAAATCAAAAATAAGTTTTATTTTTGATCTAAAAAAATTAAAATCAAAAATAACTTTCATTTTTGATCTAAATATACATATAAAAATCAAAATTTAAAAATCATACAATATTTCGCATATAGTTCACCCAAAAATCATGATGGTGTAATCAAAACTTTTCTACGATGTTCCTTTATGTATGATTTTTTTTATTAAAAATTGTAAAATAACTCTTATTTCCGGTCCCTGCTTTAAAGACTTTATGAACATTTACTCCGTTCCATGATTTTACAAGATACAAGAAAAAGCTTAATTATTCTTTTTAACCAAACATATGATATGGATAATATATATATATTTATTAAATTAAATACGGGTTTCATCCAGGGTCAAAGTCAAGAAATAAATACCTCATCATTATTTGTGCTGTAGGTTTTTGTTCATTATTTATTTTAACGATTTTGTATTGCGAAGGTATCAAAGATATGAAAGACACAAAAATTACAGATAAAGCTAAAACTTAAGTTCTGTCGTAAAACTAATAAGCTAAAATCTTAAATTGTTTTTAAATATATATAATGTACGTAAATAAATATACGATGGAACACATTGAAGTGTATCACTTTAATTTTATATAATTTTATCGTTTAGAAAGTGTTTTAGTTCTATCTTAATTTTTAACTTCCCTAAAGGGGTCTTAGATGTCTTTGTGACCAAGAAACTGAAATACCTATTTGTCATCATATTTAAAACATTATTTTGTAATATATGATATATGTATGAAGACATTATAGTTTTATATAATTTGTTCGTGTAGAGAACTCACTAGTTCTGTTTCCAGCAAAAAGTAGCACAGAGTATAACAATCTTGTTCACATTTGTAAACACCCAAAATAATAAATGTAGAGTTAGCCGTGTATTATTAGTTGTTTTTTATTAATGACAGTTCTTTATTGAATATACATTGTTTCACAAAAATTCTCTGCCCTATAATCAGTTGGAAACGTTATTTAACAGTTAGAAGATTAATCTTAATGATATTAATTTTAAATACAAGTTTAGTTGAACCACATATAAACAAAAAAATAATAATTGAATCTTATCTACGATAACGATATCTTTTAAAATGAAACCAAAGTTGAAATATATTATTATGAAACTGACAACGAAATCCTCTTTTATAGCTAAACTCCCATTCCCGATGTACTATTTTAAAGGCAATGTCTTCATACGGTGGACCGGCATGAAAACGGAGTACCGCAAAATCAGAGTTATCGTCACATTGTTTCTGAAAAGATAAACACGTTAATTAATATTATGGAGAAACCGTGAGTGCTATATCACATATTTCCATACAATATTTTTACTATAAAAAAATGTATCCATTCATTCTATATATGTATAATAAATTCACAAACATAAAAACTTTCGACTTTACTGTACAAAATATTCCGGTTTTTTGCTTATTATGAATATTTTGTGCAATAAATGAGTTTTCATTTATTTTCTTAATACATTGAAGCACCGTTTTTAAAAAAAATATATAAAGTGATAATTTTAGTGCGTATTTCGTTTAGCCGAAATTTGTATACAAATCATTTAAAAAATATATAAAAGGTAAGCTCTACTTTTTATGATAAACCTTAAAATTTATATTTTTTTTTTAATGATTGCAATCAATTTACTTATGATTATTCTGAATAAAGAAAACGGCTTAAGAAATGTGCATATTACTCCAAAACTGAACAGATCTTAAAAAGTTATGCGAAATTATTTAAAATTCGGCGGTTCAGTAAATTTAAACAGAACACTAAACAATAAAAAAAAAACAAAGTAACTATAAGGATACATGGCTAGATTCGAAAAAAAAAACGGTTATGAAATGGTTTTCAGAATAGAGGAATGTAAAAGGCTTAATGTAAACGTTTTGGACGGGTTTAGCTTTTCATGGCATGATTTGGAAGCAAATTAGGAACCAAGGATAAATAAGAACTTTCTACAGATGTTTACAAAAATGGACCCAGGAATAGTAATATTTTGAACTGAGAAAGGCATTTAAAGAGATTTAGGAAAAATCGGAGTCGACTTAAAAACACAAATGGGACTCATGGCCAAATCGCATTATTGACTTATTAAAATGTAATCAGTGTAAAATAAAGTATTAATTATATTCCTTTGTTTTAGTTTTGCATCTTTTTCATCATTCGACTAAACGAAATTCACCCCTATTTTTCATAATATCTATAATTTATTAATAAAATAAATGTATTTGTTTAATAATAAATTATATATTAAATAAATTATTTAAAAAGTTTTATGTTGTTAGTCATATTACTAACAAAAATTGGTCATATTACTAACGAAATGGGCGCAATGAATTTACAAATTATAGTTAAATTGTTGGATGCTTTTGCATTTGATCTGAAAAATTTTAAACTCTATCAAATAATATCAATTATTAAAGATTGAGCTTTTAAGCTCTATTTGATTAAACACTAGTTAATGTATCGGAAATTCGTCAATAGATTTTGCATATTATTTAAATATGTTTCTTCAAAGCTACGATACGAGATAATTGTCATTTTATTTGTATTTAAATAAAATCTATTTATTTGGAAATCCCTTTCTAAAGTTCATATTCATTCATATATGTAGACTATAACGTGAGGTAAAAAAAATAAAGAAACTTACTAAGAAATATTGTGGAGTAACATTTTTATCTATTAAGTCGGGATAAAAAATATTAAATTTGTATCCTTGAACTATTTTAGGAGGAGGATTATCCATATCATAATGTGTTTGGTTATACTTATTCCACTCGAAACCGGTATGCACGCGATTGAAGTAACGTGGTTTACGAGGTCTATACTTGTCAGAGGCTACTTGAACGACTTCCAAAGGCACTTCGACAGAGAATTCAGCTTCATCTTTTCCCATATCTTTTCGCATTGCATTGCACATACTCCTTTCTTCAATAGTATACAACTCTTTTTGAGTTTTATTGTTCAGTGCTTTAGCACGTAATGATTCTATTTCAAGGAAGCTCTCTTCTTCTGTGGCAATCCATAAAGTGTTCTCGTCCTCAATGTTAGAAATATATGTTGGAGAATACCGACCATCTTCGTATAAGTCGAAAAACTTTTGTAATGTGTTTGAGTCATGTTTTGCCTCTTTATCAACATTACTGCTTGTCTCAATTGAGGAAGAAGTTACACTTTCGTTTCGTTCGTTCGATGTAACGGTAGTAACCAAGTTCTCATTTTCTTCCGTTTTATTTTTAAGAATATTTAGTTTTTGTCGTAAATTTTCCTGATGTTTATCACGTAAACGAGCGCGAGCCATGTGTGCTTTTAACTGAGAAAGTAGACTTTCCCAATAACTAATGTCTACACCATCTGATCTAGACTTTATTTTATTTTCTATTTTGCAACGTAATTCGTTTAACTGCTTTGCATTCTTCTTTCGAAATATCTCAGCGACATCTCTAGCCACGCAGTCATGTATTCCTTCTCTACGTCCAACTGCTCCATTTTCAACGGAATTGTTTTCATTCTTTTTAAGTCTAAACAATTCGTCTTCAACAATTACTGTCATATCATTCCAAAAATCTGTATTTTTACCTTTATCCAGCTCTACATAGATTTTTATGTCAATTAGTAAATCTTCAAGATCTTTTAAACTCAAGCCATTTAACAAAACATACGGTTCGTGCATCTGTATTTCATTTGTATCTTCTGGTTTGAATCCTGACAAATATTGCGCTAACAAATCTATTGGCTTTGCACGACCATCTTGTATTCTTATGATGCTTCGCAAACGTGCTTGCTCTAAATGAAACTGATCTTCTTGCAACTCCCATTCTTGAAACTGTGCAGCTTCTTTCACACGTTGTTGCAAAACAGATTGTTCTTCTCGTACTTGCTTTTCCAATTCACGTTCTTGCCTTCGTTTCTTTACTTTTTCAAGTTCAAGTCTGTTTTCCAGTAACTTTTGCCTTGACAGGATATCAACAGTTTCAGTCGATACATTCCGTAAGCCTTCTTTTTCCAATTTTTTTGACCAAACAAATGTAGAAGTAAGGTTTGAATCTCCAAAAGGATTGTCTTGATCCGTGTAATGCTGGTACTCGGTATCCCAACCCATTCTTTCGCGGCGGCGCATTTCCTTCGCTTCTCTTTCTTTTAAACGGCGAACCCTTTTCTCTTCAGGGGTTTCCTTCGCTTTCATATCATCTTTAAGACGTTTCTTCTCAAAACTATCTTTTATTCTGCGCTTCTCTAGAGCTTTGATTAAATTCAAAGAAGAACTTGACTCCATATCTGGCTGCCGAGACATTTCTCCAAGTATATAAAATATAAATCCAACGAAATCACAACATCCGAAAACATACAAGTATAAGTTTAAATATGTGAGTAATGTGTCGATACTTTCATTTTATAAACCGTCTACACTGACAAAAGTTATTATATCTTTAATACTATCTGTGGCAATATCCCACTAAATTGTATTTAGCTGAAACTCTGAACTCTGTCTTGACATTCATATTTCCAAACAAGTCTTGACAACTTGATAATCACATCACAACAGTAGATAATTTAATACTGCAAAAAAAAGCAATACCACTTTAAATTTCAAATGCATTTACTAAACAGGGAAGGCTCGGCTTTAGTATACCGTCGCAAACTTATAGTTTCCCAGATATTTGTAATTAAATAATTATAATGAACAATTTTTAATACATTATTTCTCACTGTATATTAAATTTTTCAAATATATTTTGCACTTTAAATTTAAAATCACAAATTTGTTTCTATTATACATATTAATGCAGAATGCCGCCAATGCAGAAAGTAGTTCTACGCGAAAGAACTTGTCATTCCATCTCTTTGATAATCCCCGGTGTTGGGGGATGTTTACTTAATGTCTTTTTATAGGGTATTTGTTTTCTTTACTTTGGGAATTTTATTAATTTTGATTATTTTTGCTCGATTGCATGTGGCAACTCTTATGTTCTGTCATCTTGCACCCCTTTTGTTATTGTACAAATAAACAGAATTGTGCAGAAAGTTAAATCTTTATTTACAGCAAATTTTGATATAATTTGTTAAAAATAAATATGTGGAAACAAATTAGTGAAGTGTAAATATATATAGATAGCAAAATATATGTGGAAAATTCAAGATACAGTGTGAAATAACGTGTTAAAAATTGTTAATTTTAAATCTTTAATTGGAAATATCTCGGAAACTATAAGTTCCTTCTTTATCCGCCCATATCCATTTAAACCCCGAAATCGTGGGATGGTATACTAATTTTTCCCAAAGGGAATACCAAATAAATATATATGTTGAGTTATATTCTGTTATTTTAGAAATTGTTTTCTAATTTCAGCTGAACTTTTTGAATAATTGTTAATTAAAAAATTTGCAATTTAATGACGGCAATAGTTAACAAGAAAATTTTTATGACCAGCTATGGATTTGCCGATAGTATTGAAATAATATCTGTTGTATATCGATATCAAATAGCTAGACTAATTGGAAGCATTATATGATTACCCTTGGCTTTTAAAAGTTTGATGCGGTGCTTAGATCAATGATGGCTGGAACTAAAATATTTGCAAAGTACTATGCACGTCCATTACTTTCCGATATATTTAATAAATATCGGATTATATGGACAAAAGACAATCTAAGAAGATTATCATGCAGCCTTAGTGTGAATGACAATTCTCTAGACGATATTGAGAAGAACATTTTGCTAAGAAAACATACAAACAATGTGCCGGCTATAAAATCTCTTCTTAAAGATCTGCAAAAAAGTCCGAATGATGTCGATATAAAACGTCAGATTGAATTGGAACTTGGAAAGCTTCCCAATAGTACACATTCTCGATTGGTTGATTATGGTGAAAAAGGACGTGAAATATATAACAATAACTTAACCCCTACCGAAGCTGAACCTTTTTCTGACGTATGTAAGTATTTAAATGTTTTAAGAATGGAGCATTTAGGTCATTTCGCCGGCCATAAAAGCTACTACCTAATGGGTGATCTTGCGCGTTTAGAGCAGTCTTTAGTACGATATACTATGTCATATTTAAAGAAGAATGGTTTCAAACTTATATCTGTCCCCGATATCTTACCAAGTAGCATTATAAATGGGTGTGGAATGCAAACGGAAGGGAACCGAACTCAAGTTTATAAAATTGACTCTGGGGAATGTTTGTCTGGAACGTCCGAAATGGCACTAGCTGGTTTATTTTTTGATCAAGTTATTGAAGAACAATGTTTACCACTAAAAGTTGCTGCTGTAAGTAGGTGTTACCGCGCAGAAACATCGGGATTAAATGAGGAAAAAGGGATTTACAGGTATACAGATTTACACTTAAACATATTCACTTGATTATTGGATTAACTTTAGAATTATATCTTTATAACGCTAAAATGTAATGTCAAGATCCGATTCGCCTTAGAAGATTTCCTAATTTCTATATGGTGAGAATTGTGCATAGGGAAATACAATTTTAATTTCGAAATCAGTTATCAAATAATTTTTTTTCAGTGCATTAGAGTTACACACAAATGAAATAGTACACTTGGCAGTATACTAGCAAGAGTTTATTCATGTGGTATTACTAGATTTTTCATCTACAGCATTATTAGCTAATATTTATCGGAACTGCACGGACGGTGTTTGATAAGAAACACCATGTATTATTTTTATGAAACCCAATAATAGACAGTCAGAATTTAAAGCCGGTGGCTTCATTGAATAATCAGACCAAGATGACTACCAAGAAATTTATGATATGTTACTATTCAAACATTAACTATATCTAATTTTTTCGCATTTTATCATAATAATTCAAAGCTTCAATTATTTCATAATGCCATTTTTATAGAGACCGTCGTAGCTATTGGCCAAAAACTGTGACAGTCGATTTTTTAAGTTTCTAATGAGGCGTATTTTGTTCAAGCCAAATCATTCACCATAGACAGAAACAAGTAATAATCCTATTTTCGAATGTTTACCTCAATGCCCGTATTTGTCCTTAAAGGAATAAAGCTATACAGCTGGCGTATCACTTTTCATGGAGAAAACGCGAATATGTAATCTCTTTTTTACTATTAATAAAATTCAATCAAATGTACATACAGTTACTCGCACCTTGGTATTTATGAACCAAGTTTTCTTACTTATTTTGTGATGTTATGTGTTTTTGTTTTTCTTTTGTTTCTATACTAGTTCACTAAATAAATTTGTCCATGAAAGCATCGACATCGGCCGATCGGCATAAGTATTTCGCTCTCTTCTTTTCGTGTTTTGTTAAGTCTATACCCTCCTTCGAAATTCAAACAAACAATTTAAAAAATATTGTATATGGCAGCGCACGTACAGAACGAACAAATATTCATGTGTTCAAGTGTTTATACATATGTTATATATTGAAATTTTTGGTTGATTTCTCCAATTAAAATTTATTTAATGCTCCTCATTGTTTACTTCTCCCAGGGTACATCAATTCACCAAAGTCGAAATGTTTACAGTATGTTCGGAAAACCAATCGGAAGCAGTGTTGGAAAGTTTCAGGGATACTGAAATGCGATTATTCAAACAATTAAATTTAAAATTTCGTGTACTTGATATGCCACCATGCGAATTGGGAGCATCAGCCTTCCAAAAATACGATATTGAAGCTTGGATGGCCGGGCGGCAAATGTGGGGAGAAATATCCAGCTGCAGTAACTGTACAGACTATCAAGCAAAACGGCTTAATATAAAGTATGTGACGAAGGACGGAACATTAAAATATGCGCACACAGTTAATGGAACTGCTGCTGCTATACCAAGACTACTAATCGCACTGATTGAGTCAAGTGAGGTAATATACTTATGGATTAAGTTTTAAAATAACATAACAAAGATTACTTGCATTGCAGATTGAAAACGGGACGGTATGCATACCTGAAGAGCTTCAAAATATTTTGAATAATAAGTTGTTGACCCGCAATAAAGTAGTGCCATCCTTAAAACTTATAAAGCATTTTTAAAGTAGACGTTCGATATTGTAAAACTAACGAAAAAATGTGTGTATATAATAAAGATATTTGTTATGATTTACTTGTTTAGTTAATAAAATTTAATATTATTTCAAGATTACATTTTACAATTTATGTTGGAGATGTCAAGAATTTGTAAGATTTTACCCATAAAAGTTGAGAATTTGGAGCAATTTTCCAAATTCCTCGGAACAAGGTGGAACATACTTATACCCAAATTTTGTAAGTCTACAGAAATATAGTCCTCAGTTGTTGTTGTTGGGGTCGGACCAAAGGAAAAGGGTTGTTAGATGAGTAGGGTTAAGGGGGCATGCAAAGAGGTGGTTAGTATCATGCGGGGACTCTTTGCATGCAGGACATATGTTGAGTATGTCAGGGTCTAGTCTGGATAGGTAGAAGTTTAGTCTGTTACGATATCCAGAACTAAGTTGCGCAAGGGTCTCTCAAGTTTCGCGAGGCAACTCGAGCTCTTTATCTGCAACGGTGGGTGTTGTTTCACCAAGTACGCCATTCACGGGGAGAGGGTCAATGAAGCTGTTAATAGCTCCTCTGTGAATGGTGTTGAGTGCTTATCTATAGTTATTCACATCCGAAGTTCTGTCGGTATAGTCATTTAAGTCGTCAACGTATTTCAGGAAGGTACTCTTCATGGCTATTACCGGCTTCCAGCAAGTAACTGCAGGGGTGATTTCTGCGATAGCATGCCAACAGAAACTGCTTGGTAAGTATTATACTCTTTCGTCCAATGAGTAATGACATCTGCAACCTCGCCGCTGGTGAAGGTACATAAGTGGTGCGCAGTCTTTTGGCATTTTGCGCAATCTCCGGGTAACACATCTTTTCGCCTTATCCACCGAAGGGTGCAGTGTAAATTGCCGGCTAAAATAGCTGGCGCACTTTTTCGGGTCCGAGGAGGCATGACCAGGGAATTGAATTTTAACTCGGTCGTCATGCCTTCTCGGGTTAGATAGGGATTTGACAGTAGTCCAGAGCTTAGCCACACCAGTGGATAGATTACAAGACTTCAGGTGCTCTGCCCATTTCGTCCGCTTATATTGATTTACCGTTCGTCGAATCTCCAAATTGAGATCACTTATACGGGGATCTCAGGGATCGGCGTAAGGCATCGCGCTCGTTGGCTAAAACTGCTGCTTCCGCTGGGAAGCTAGTGCGGATTTCCGCAATGCGTTCAGCAGGAATGAAGCGAGCAGTAGCAGCTGTGATCACCTTGCGGAATTGACGTTCGCCAACGTATACATAGGCAGTAAATTCTTTGAAGCCGACCCAGTTGGCTTTTTTGAAGTTAACGAAGGTACTGTTGTCCACAAAATAAAGTCAGAAGGTTTTTCGATCGAGACAATTATAGGCAGATGGTCTGATGCGAGAGTTAGCATAGGTCGCCAGGTTATGATATTTATCAGACCACCGCTAGTGATTGTAATATCAGGCGAGCTATTACAGGTACCCATAATTCTGATGGGGTCTACGTCACTCATTGTGCAGAATGTTGAATCGTCAATCTGTTCTGCCAGCCCCATCCCTCGACGATCATTTGACGGGCAGGAATGCCAAAGATCGTGATGCGCGTTAAAGTCGCCAAGTACCAATCAGTTTTCACCACAAAGCAGCGCACCGATGTTCGGGTGATATTCTGTTAGGCAACATGTAACGGGGGGGGGGATGTATATATTAAATATATCGAGCTCGAGATCGCCTGACCGGATAGCTATGCCCTGACTACTGGCAAACCCGCAGAGGAAATTGTCGCACTCGGGTTTTGTTTGGCGACTCCGTTTGAGGTGGTTGCGGGGCAGACTCCTGCAGCATGGGACAACGAATTACTCACTCCACTCACGGGTGGTGCGCCGGAACACGTCGGAAAATGATACCAGCCAGAACAAGAATTGCACTTAACCGATATGACGTTCCGACGTATCACGGTCTGACACACAGAACAGATAGTACGAGGGACCAGGAGTTGCGTTGTATTCTTAACATCCCATATAAGGTCTTATCGAGCGTACTGCGTGAAAGACTGAAGCCCACCGCCAAAAAACTCATTGGCCCTTATCAGTGTGGCTTTAGACATGGAAAATCAACAACTGATAAGATTGGTCGGCTTCCTAAACGCAGGTTGCAATGCATATGGTTCCTAAAATCATACTTGAATTTTCTGGCAACGCTTAATGTTCCTAATTAGTTTGCAACTCAGTTTTAAACGCATCAGATATTCAAAGCGTGCATCAATTTTATTTGGTATGCAGAACAGACAATGGCAGAGTAAGTAATTTTTATTTATTGTAACTAATTTAAATTGTGTTATCATTTCGATTTATCTTATATTATAAAGAAAAATAAGTGGACATACGAGCGGAAGAAATTATTCATAACAACAAGGCTTCGCCATGAAGTAGAATTTTCCGGCAAAAAAAAGAGAAATACAATTTTGGAATCGATTTTAAGGGAAATGAGGGACGTTGAAAGTTCGTTCCCATTTTCAAGAGATGAAATAGCGAGGTGTTTCCTCAACATAATGGGGACTTATAAGCGTATAAAAAAAGAAACAGTACTTCTGGCGAAGCAGCATCAAATTGGGAATACTTTAGTGAAATCGATGAAGTGTTTGGGAGTCGTTCTAGTATTGAAGTGCCACTAGAAATGACCGAGTATTCTATAATTTCATTGGAAAGTCCTTCCACCACTGCAACAATTGACGGAATGGATGTAACACCTACAACATCAGTTAAAAAATGACGTAATCGAATTCTTAGAGAAAGAATCCGAAAAAGAAAACGAAGCTATAAATAAGCTTATAAAAATAGAAAGTGAAAGACTTGAAGTTGAAAAAGAAAAACTTAATGAATTAGAGCAACTACGGGCTTTATTTGAAAACCCAGGACAGTTTATAAATAATTACTATTATATAATAATAAGAAATATAAAAGTATATATTTGTTATAGTTATGAAAGTTCCTATCTTATGAAATAAAATACATTTATGTTCCTTTTATTCAAATTGTGTTTTTATACTCTCGCAACAAAAGTTGCTACGAGAGTATTATAGTTTTGTTCACATAACGGTTGTTTGTAACACCTAAAACTAAAAGAGTTAGATATAGAGTCATATATACCAAAGTGATCAGGATGGCGAGTAGATTTGAAATCCGGATGTCTGTCCGTCTGTGCAAGCTGTAACTTGAGTAAAAATTAAGATATCTTGACGAAATTTGGCACAAATATTCCTTGGCACCATAAGAAGATCAAGTTCGAAAATGGGCAGAATCGGACCATCGCCACGCCCACAAAATGGCGAAAACTAAAAACACATAAAGTGATAATAACCACGCCCACCTCCCATACAAAGGTTAGGTTGAAAATTACTAGAAGTGGGTTAACTAACTAACGAAAAACGTCAGAAACACTAAATTTTGCAGAAGAAATAGCAGAAGGGAGCTGTACTCAGAATTTTTTACAAATTGGAAAATGGGCGTGGCATCGCCCACTTATGGGTCAAAAACCATATCTCAGGAACTACTCGACCGATTCGAATGAAATTCGGTGTATAATATTTTCTTGACACCCTGGTAACACGGACAAAAAATGGGCGAAATCGGTTCACAACCACTACTACTTTCCTTATAACTCAATTTTGAAATCCATCTTATTCCTTCACTTTATAATGTAAACATAAAGAACCAATGAAGATAACGGAATAAAACTTTACACAATTAGTGCATATCATCTCTGGCTTCACTTGTGAAAAAATTGTCGAAAACGAACTTTTCAAGGCCCCAGATATCGAACATGTTGAACTCAGCGCCTAAGGATAAATTTTAACCGAAAATATGGGTAAATCTCTCAGATATCTCAATTCAATTCAGAGGAAATTGTTTTCTTCTAATAGTGTGTCTCTGTTCCAAAAATTATTAAAATCGGGTCATAACATTTCCATATACCTTATTGTAAGTTTTTCAAATATACGGTGAGCTTTATTCCGCATATACATATGTATTGGTTAAATTTCTTCAATAAATTGCGAGAGTATAAAATGTTCGGTTGCACCCGTTTTTGTTGGGCTTCATCTCTTTGCAGTGATGGAACACTAACTTCAGATGTTTGGGCCTCCTCTTCGTCCAATTCTATGAAATCAATGTTTTGCTGACCTTCTTTGATTATAATCACGTTATGTATTATCATGCACGTTAATACAATAATTTTTGGAATATGACCGAGCTGTACACCAATAAATTTTAAATTCTGAATTTTTGTTTTAATATCCCGAACGCCTGTTCAACAAAAACTCGGTTAGTGCTTAAAATAGTGTTAAATTTGCTCTGCTGCGATGTTTAAAAACCATTATCCCGATATGGCACCATAAGCAACGTTTCTAGCGGATAAGCTGCGTCCCCTAAGAAGTGGTGATTTGGTGGAATTTTTAATTCACCGCTTACTAGTGATCTACGAAATGGGCTCCTTTGCCACACTGATGCGTCAACAACGGCCTATACAAATTGTTTATTATAATTCGACAAGAGATGAGTATACATGATGGAAAACGTCACTTTTCTGTTATAGAAACTTATTGCAACGTTTTTTGTTATATAGGAATGTGCGTTCCATCAATGCATCCTAATACAAAAGGAAATATATTGTGGCGACGTTGAGAAAACCCATCAGCGATCTTTTTTTGAGCTGCAGTAGTAGTTGGAAATTCTATTATTGTCGATTTTAGACGACATATAAGTTTGAGGATTTTAATAAATGCTCTACAAGTGGCGCCCATTCCTACATCAAATCTGTAACTAATTTGTCGAAATGATGTATTATTGGCAAGCTCTAAATTGTCAAATACAATGCCTTTTCCATGGAAACTGCAGTACGACCTGTTGATGATTCGGTCCACATTGGTTGTTGCATGGTCATCAGCCTCTGAAATTGCAGCGAACACATTTTATGTTATCCATATTTGAAATTCAATTGTGTACTTACCTTGAATGTGCTTCTTTGCATCCGAAAATGAGAATAAAATATATCGTCTTCCATCAATACAATAGATCCACAAAAAATTTTATTTTTCACCACCTTTCTTCTCGTTAAATTCAAAGTCCTTAATAAAAACTGCCGGTTCTTTTTTTTTCTTTTCAGTTAGTGTTTTTATTAACTTAATATTTGAAAAATTAGCTAAAGCTAATTGTTTATTAGTTTATTATCCATGGAAATAGCTAAAGCTAATTCTTCAGCATTTGCTAATAAAATTAATGAATAATTTCTTCTCTCATCCATATTAACTCAAAATTTCGTTATTTGTAATAACAGTCATTATTTGACATATGTTTTATGTATGAGTTTTACGATGACGTTCCTAAACGTCATTTATATGCAAAGCATTTATTTGCATTTGCATTGAAAATCAGCTTTGCATTTCATACGCATTTTTTCGAGTTATGCATCGCAACTTGCGTTTAGGAAGTCGGCCATATTCACCATGCGCCAAATCCTGGAAAAGACCCGTGAAAAGAGGACCGACACACACCATTTCTTTGTCGATTTTAAAGCTGCCTTCGATAGCACGAAAAGGAGTTGCCTTTATGCCGCTATGTCTGAATTTGGTATCCCTGCAAAATTAATACGGCTGTGTAGGTTGACGTTGAGCAACACTAAGATCTTCGTCAGGATCGGGAAGGACCTCTCCGACGCGTTCGGGTTTCAGACAAGGCGACTCACTATCGTGTGATTTCTTTAACCTGATGCTGGAGGAGAAAATACTAAGAGCTGCAGAGCTAAATAGAGAAGGTACAATTTTCTATAAGAGTGTACAGCTGCTGGCGTACGCCGACGATATCGAATACCGCAGAAGATGGAATGATTAATTGTACGTGTTATTCGATGACATAAACATAATCCAGCGAATAAAAAGAAGGCGGCTACGCTGTCTTGGTCAAACTGAACAAAAAAATTAATAGTTAGAAAGTACGAATAACCAGGATGTCCTAAGTGCTTTTTCCTTGAACTACCTTCTACATTGCTTAAAAAAATCATTCTGCTCGATCCAACTTAGTGGTATCTATAAAACAAGTGGTGCGGTGGCGTTATAACGTAAGTATCAAAAATATTATTATTACTCGACAGCAACTCAGAAGATTTTATATAAATTAAAACGGAGCAGACGAAATCTGAAAGCAGGATACCATATTTTGAACAATAATTATTCTGAGAAATATGGCTCTCATAACGCTTCCGTTACACGGGAAAGAACTTGATTTCAAGTTGATCACTCGAACTAATGACATAGACTGCAGGCAACTTGATATTCAATTATTACATTTATTATACATCTCTAGTCGCTACTACATCTCCCGTTCCGACTACACCCTCCCTCCCGCCTACGTCTTGCCTCCCGTCTATATCAACACCTCCGCTACAACCAACACAACTAAACCGTCGCGGAAAAACTGCCAAAGAGCGTTACTACGTTAACAAAATTAAAATCAAGGAGCAGCAGCTAGAAGAAAAAAGAAAGTTTAACAACTCTATACTCCAAACCATACGGGAGATAGAAAATGAAAAATTGGCGATTTTAAAAAAATCCTTATAAATATATTTTTTATGTGTATTTACAGTCCTATTCTGTGCACTTTACAAATTCAACAAATTTCTAATTTGTACAAATTTGAAATTTATCAAGCATTTTGTATTCTGTGTCTAAAATAAAAAGCTTTTTTTTTTATAAATTCTTAAGAAGTAAAATGCTCTTGACAAATAAAATATCTCGTTGAGGATAGTTGCGAAAGTGAATTTGTTTTACTTTTGTCGTTATTTTTATACAAAGATGACAAATATGAACATTTTGATGGCTCGCGTTATTGAGCCAAAGACTAAAGGGGGATCTGGGATGGAAAAGCGAATAGCATAGAGTAAATGGGGTTGTAAAACCAAACCAAATACCTTTCATCAGGTCTGGGTGGCTTCAGTCGATATCTCGACATTAGAATCGGATAGATAGACTGATAACCGGTCAATCGTAAAGCAAACATATGAACGAAGCAACAATGAAGAAGACTCGGTTAAAACAAACACTCATCCAAATAATGACCTTATGCACTCTCACTCTCAGAAACTTCACGTCTAGACCAAGAGCAAATGATTTATTCTGAAATTGAAGTTAAATTATTAACTATTTTGAAACAAATATTGAAATGCATGTGAAAACGTACTTTATAGCATAATTCAAATAAATTTTTCAATTCAATTCAAAATAATTGAACAGAAATCAGCTGTTTCTGTTTATATTATTTTGTTTCCCACCCGTGTGGGGAAAAGCTATGCATACTGAAGTTTTTTATTTTATCAAAATTGTTACAGAATACGAAAAAATTTCTTACTTGAAACAAATATGAAAAAATTTTCAATTTTTTTGTTATTTTGTCAAGTGCACAGAATAGGGGTGTTAGCACTTTAAATGCATTTTTGTTGCTTTTTTATGGGAATATAGTAGGGCTCTTAAAATTATTCGATTAACCTGAAAACTGATTATTCGAATATCCGGTTTGTAACCGTTCGTAGCACTATACTATATTGTAACGGATTTCCAAAATGTGTCGTTTAGTCTAGAACCCTACCCTGAATTCGATCACTGGATTGTCAAATAAAAGTCACACATTAATGGCTATTTACTAATCTTTATTTCTTATCCTTATAACTTAACACTTTATTACTTAATACTTAACTTTACAACTCTAACTTATAACTTGTTTATACTTTACTCGACAACACTCTCCTTAGAATTGTCCGTCCTCGACATCTCTCTTATCAAAACTGTGCCTTGCTGCCAGTCTGACAGCCCTTATATAATTAATTGTAAGCGGTACATCGGAACTCGAACATTCTGGCAACTACGAATATCGATGTCTAGATACATCTATCAAGTTATCGATTTCAATTGTCAATTCTAGATTGTTCTGGTGCCATTTTCGTTACAATATGTATGCTTTCTATCGAAATAATTTTCTTTATTTTCTCTAGGGGCTTTTATACGGATATGAGTGCAGTCTATACAACCGATTACATCTGGAAAACCACATTTTGCCTCAAACTTCCTTTGTTGCAACTGCGACAGTACTGTTTGGCCATGGTATTGTTACGGATTTCCAAAACCTGTCGTTAACGCTGAAACTCTAACCTGAGTTCGATCATTGGATTGTCAAATAAAAGTCACACTTTAACGGCTATACACTAAACATTATTTCTAATTCCTTATAACTTAACACTTTATTACTTATTACTCTACTTTACAACTCTAACTTATAGCTTGTTTACACTTTACTCGACAACTCTCTCCTTAGAATTGTCTTCACTCGACAACTCTCTTATTAGAACTGTGACCTGCTGCCAATCCGGCAGCCCTGATATAGTCGATTGTAAGCGATACATCGGCACTCGAACATTCTGGCAACCAGGAATATCGATGTCTAGATACATCTGGCAAGTTATCGATTTCGATTGTCAATTCTAGTTTCTTCTGGTGCCATTTTCGTTATACTGCCCTTCACTTATGTAAGTCTAAGCGACCCGATTAGACATACTTCCAGAACCAAACGCTTAGCATTTCTTCCTTTAATCTCGTCTTCTAAGTTATTGTTGTCCTCCTTAACATTCCTTTCTCCATTGGCATTGATCCTAAACCCTAAATCATTCAGTTAACGATGTCTACATACATCTGGCAAGTTATCGATTCTGATTGTCAATTCTAGTTTGTTCTGGTGCCATTTTCGTTACAGTAGTGGTACTCATTTAACGTTGCAATTATATAAAAATAGTAAATTTGCAATATGGCAACATAAGTTAAATGAGCGCTCTTTGGCAATATTGTGGTAATATCAGCTTATTGTGACTTAATTGTAAGCATGCCATGAATGCCACTGAAAAAGGTCTCGCATATTTGCTAGATTGTCGTAAAATAAAATTCATGTAAAAATTAACAGCTGTTTTACGATATTGTAATTTTGCGATGTTGTTATAAGTTTACGACGTTAAATGAGTACCACTAGTATGTACTTGTGAGAAATCGAGGGGAAACTTTAGTATACTATCCCAGGCTTTTGAGGATAAAGTGGGCATGGTTGGAAAGAGGAAGTTCTCCAGATTAAGAATATATATATATATAGCTGCAGCTGACGGAAGCACTTAAAGTTGAAAAAAGTCCAACTTTTTTCTTGAATTTTCACAATATATACTGAATATTTTATTAATATTGTGCACTTATTTTACACTTACCCTTCACCGCATTGTGTCTGCATATTTAATTTATAAAAATTATCACGAAAATAGGTGTAAATAAATATTTAACATTTTACACAAATCTCTTAATTTAACAATAACAAAAAGGGTTGACAAGTAATAAGTGTTGCCATATCAGATATTTTGCAAACGAATGAAAAGAACCAAAATAAATAAATAACCCAAATGCAGAGAAAAATGCCATATAAAAAGATTGTATAAAGATAATATAAAGAAAGTTTATGATATTCACTCTATGTACTACAATAATTTTATTGCATCAATCAGTTTTACAAACGGATCTTCGTGTTTATTAGCTATGGTTTTCCTCCGCATATACTCTATTATCAAATTTGCAAATCTTTAGGATTGTTATAGTTATCTTTTATAAAGAAACGTTTGCTGACCCGCCACTAAAACGAAATGCGCTTCCGTTATTGACTTTGACATTATTTATTTTTGGGTTAGAACATTTTTCTGCATTGGCGGTCTTCGCTTCAAAAATATAACCCTGGTCGAGCCAACACCGGGAGTTATCAAAGAGAGGGAAATGAAAAGTTCTTTCGCGTAGAAATACTTTCCGCATTGGCGGCCTTCGGCTTCAAAAAAATAACCCTGGTCGAGCCAACACCGGGAGTTATCAAAGAGGGGGAAATGAAAAGTTCTTTCGCGTAGAAATACTTTCCGCATTGGCGGCCTTCGGCTTCAAAAAAATAACCCTGGTCGAGCCAACACCGGGAGTTATCAAAGAGGGGGAAATGAAAAGTTCTTTCGTGTAGAACTACTTTCCGCATTGGCGGCCTCCGGCCGCGCTTTAAAAAGATAACCCTGGTCGAGCCAACACTGGCTGTTATCAAAGAGGGGGAAATGTAAAGTTCTTTCGCAAAGAACTACTTTCTGCATTGGCGGCCTTCGATCGTGCTTTAAAAAAAATAACGCTGGTCGAGCCACCAACGGGGGTTATCAAAGAAACGGTAATACCGAAAAATTTTGCATTAGTCATATCATCATTATGGTTTATGTTTTTGGGGTATAATCCTTTTTTTCTGTTTATTTTTATTCTTTTAATTTTTGTAAAATATTTGATGTGGCAACACTGATTACTTGTCAACCTGCAACCCTTTTTGCTATTATTTAAACGAATATTTGTGTACAATATTAAATATTTATTTACAGCTATTTTCGTGATAATTTTTATAAAATAAATATGCAGAAACAATGTGGTGAAGGGTAAGTGTAAAATAAGTGCACAATATTAATAAAATATTTAGTATATATTGTGAAAATTCAAGATTAAAGTTGGACTTTTTTCAACTTTAAGTACGAATATCTCGAAAACTACCAGCTGCAGCTATATATGTATACATTCTTATTCTGGAGAACCTCAACTTTCAACGATACCCTTTTTTTACGAAAGCATGGGATAGTATACTAAAGCCGACCCGAAATCGATATAATCCAACTAGTTACACTCGCTACTATAGTGCAAACAGTTGAAGAAGGCACTCCAAACAAATTAGCAAGCTTCCGAAAAGTGACGGTATTACTTATGTACCAAATATAAATAGACAACTATTTTCTAGGTGGTACAATTTCTATTCCACCAGTATTTGTTCTGGTTCAATGCTATTTGTATATTTCTCTGAAAGTAAAAAAAAATATAAATTTATAAAGTCAATAAAATCGAAATATGCGTCCTTAAATACACGCCTATTAAATATACGACGTCGAACGCCCCAATCTCATGTTCCATTTGAGTTCATTCTCGTCATAGCCTTCAATGACTTCTCAAAAGATTTGGCATTTAATGGTTTCCACTCTATCCGATTCTTCAGAGTTATGCTAGTATTCCAGCACTCCCAATAATAAGCTCATCTTCATTTTGTAAAAACTGAGAAACCTACACAATATTTGATTAGTATAATCACAATACATTATATTTCGCTCATTTAAATGAATTTTCAGGAGAGCGGTTTAAAGTGTCTCTTATTTAGCAAATATACCAAAATGCCATAAGTGTATTGAAAAATCTAGTGACGTGTAATATAGTTAATAAAATGATGAACATAAGTGGATTAAAAAGGGTGTACTGAACCACTTTTGAATTATGTCGTTATTTGGAAAAATAGAAATCAATTTTACTGTCATAAGTTAAATGTGTCGTTATTCCTGAAAAAAGCAACGTGACAAATTTAATTCCCTTTTCACAAATATCGTTCTAATACAAAATATGTCGTTCTTTCTGAATAGTAAACCAAATTCACGCTGTGACAATATGTGTTGTAACACAAAATATGTTATTCTTTCTAAAAAAGATCCGTGCCTAATTCTGGCACAACTGAAATGTGTCGTTGTTGTGGTTAAAAAAATAATGCAACATAACAAGTTTAATAACGGCATATTCGTATTTCACGGTTTATTTTTCTACGCATCAGAATGAAATTTTTATAAAATATGGACGATGAAATTGTGCACATTTCTGGATACTCAACTCAAAAATCGTCTTATCAAATTAAAATACTCATTGTTTTCCATTTTCGTTTTTAAAATAACATGATTTGATATTTTTCTTTGAAAATTAAATTGTTATGTTAGCGAACTGTCAAAGAATTCAGTTCGACTAAGTATAGACAATTCGATTTCAGTGCTGCCAGTTCGTATGAAAATTTGGAAAGTTTGTTCGATTGGCTTGTCTATAGCAGTTATCCAATCGATGACAGCTATTGTTACAGAGATGCCGTTGTCAACGAAACTGCTTCCATTTATCACCAAATGGATTCATTAGTCTTTATTTTTAAATCATTCTGTAGTTACGTCGATTCATGTTCCATAAAATGTATTGTTTGTGTACAATTTCGTAAAAGGGAATAATTCACTTATTTCAACTTGTTCGTAATTAATTTTAAAATTTTAATACTCATAATTTGAAATTGGAGAACTCTGCACTCAACTGATCATGAACTTGAAACAATTCTTGCTCGCAAAAACTGAAAGCAGGATGACTTTCAAGTTTGGAAAGTGAGAGTGAGGTAGTAAAATAGTGTGTGTGGCAACTTGAAAGCAATTTATTGAACGTGTAACGTGCGGGTAAGACGAATACAATTTCATTAAGCAATATGTTATTATCACAATTGAGATAACAATTATTGGCCGTACAGACAACAGGTATTGCTGTCAATCTAGTATATAATTATGTATTCGCTAAAACTTCATAATATATTAAAAAACGCGAGTGGAGTTAGAAAGCTATGCAGATATAAATGCACATTGCCTGTCTTGAATGAAAAGCCAGATCCCAGAAATATAACCAAGGATTATGTGGGTCCGCCGGACAAAACATCAAACATACGGCCTTACGTTAGAAATATTCCCAAAGATGAAACCGCTTTGGAAAAGCGGTTAAGGCATTTACAAGGGGATGTTGAAAAATGGAATCATGAATTCTGGTCAAATCATAATACACATTTTTATCAGGTAATGAAATAATAAGCTACTAAAATGTAATATGTAAATTCTGGTGTTCGTTGATAAGAGTAGAGTATAAGAGATCGTATGATGGTTTCTGTCAAGAAACTCCATATCCATATACAACAGCAGATTGAACCAATTTGGCACGATTCCAATTACTTTGGCGGTCGGGGTTTGACAACTCCGATCGGTATAAATGGGGTATCGGGTGAAAGAGGAGGATCTCCAGAGCAGGAATATATATAAATATATAAAATATGATCGAATATATAGTTTATTAAATATTCGTGTTTAAATTTCCAATTTTTTCTATGAGTTGCACATGCTATTTCACACACTTTAACGCAATTTTCCCATATTTTTCACTTCACATATTGATAATTACACTTTTAACATTGAATTTAATACAAATTTTGCCTTTAATTAAGATTTTTTAAGGAAAAATTACTTATTTTAAAAATCACTTAGAACTAATAGCTGAAAAGGTTTCTGTGTTTACAATTATGTAGAAAACGAGCGTTGTCACATGTTAGGAACCATAGATTATAGATTTTCTAATGACTGTGTTTTATTTATTAGCATATCATTGTTTTTTTTGTCGTAGAACTCTCTTCTGTATCAAGGATGTATATAAAAAATCTTTCCAGGGATGTCCGAAGTTTTTTTCGTGTAGAACTCCTTACATCATTGGGGACCTTCGTCCGCGCTTAAAAAAAATTACTCATCGATCCAACACCGGGGGTTTTCGAAGTTTTTTCGCGTAGAACTTCTTTCTGCAGAGGGGGCCTTCGGCCGCGATTTAAAAAAATTACCCTCATCGATCCAACACCAGGTGTGTTCGAAGTTTTTTCGCGTAGAACTCCTTTCTGGTCAAGCCAATGCAAGTGTTAGCAAAATAAACGGCTGTCCTCGATATGATTTTTAAAAATTTATTTTGTTAAATAAAAGAGGAATTTTGGCAAAAAAGAGGAATTTTCACAAAAAGAGGAATTTATGGATAAATTTATACATATATGGTTTTCCGCATAATTGTTAACACATAAATTTGAGAGTGAAAAGTGATTTTTGAAACATATAATTCTAACTTTAAAATTATATAATAAAAGTAAAATGTACATTTAATGCAACGCCTACAGTTTTATTTAATATATTTGAGGTGAAAAAATTGCGTAAAATGTGTTAAAGTGTATTAAATTGTGTGAAATAGCTAGTTGAAAATTTTGATGTTTTTATCTTTAAAGCGGAATATCTCGAAAATTAGGCGTCTGCGGTACCTATTAACCTATATATTTTTGAATCGGGAGGACGTCTTCTTTCCAACGGTGTAATCAGATCGCGGCGCCATAGTAATCAGAATTGTGCCTCTTTAATTGCAAATATCTCGGAAACTATAAGTTTGCGGCGGCTATAATTATATATATTCCTCTATCCGCCCATATCCATTTTAACCCCGAAATCGTGGGACGGTGTACTAAAACCGACCCAACAATGTTTCCAATTAGATGTGCGTTACCATAACAACATGCCCATAACCATAACCAAAGTGTATTCAACAAAGTGAACTAAGTATTTGACATACCCGCTTTTGACAACAAAATAGTAAACAATTCATGTATTTGTTTACATTAACCCGTATTTTTTAACTTTAACAATATAATATATATTGATAAAATTGTTTGCAATTTGTCAGTTGGAGCACATAACCTTAGTAAATTGCTTCCATGAGTTATTTTGCCTAGGCAGAAAGTATTCTGCATTTTCTTTTATTCATTTAAAAAATATTTTTTTTTGGTTTGAAATTTGTTTACTTTTGAATTTCAAAATTTGAATTTTTGAATAAATGTATGGGCAAAGTGTATTCAACAAAGTGAACTAAGTATTTGACATACCCGCTTTTGACAATAAAATAGTAAACAATACATGTATTTGTTTACATTAACCCGTCTTTTTTAACTTTAACAATATAATATATGTTGATAAAATTGTTTGCAATTTGTCAGTTGGATCACAAAACCTTAGTAAATTGCTTAATTGAGTTGTTTTGCCTAAGGAGAAAGTATTCGGCATTTTCTTTTATTCATTTAAAAAATATTTTTTTATGGTTTGAAATTTGTTTACTTTTGAATTTCAAAATTTGAATTTTTGAATAAATGTATGGGTTAAATCAATGGCAACAAACATGTCACATTCGGGTAAAAAATTGTGATATGTCATATACCTGGTTCACTTTGTTGAATACACTTTGTGTATGGGTTAAATCAATGGCAACAAACATGTCGAATTCGGGTAAAAAAAATGAAATGTCATATACCTGGTTCACTTTGTTGAATACACTTTGGTTGAATACACTTTGACCATAACTATCAATTGAATTTTGATTTTTTATATATTTGGCTGTTTATGTTGGTGCTGTTCATCTTGTAGCGTTAAAGAGGTGTTAACTAAATGTATGAAAAATATCCATATCACTGATCAAAACTTTCTGAAATGTTCCTATTCGACTATATTTTTGTTTTTCATATGTAATATACAGTGCCGTTTGTTTGTATATGTATGTATATATATTAAACTGCTGCACAAGCAGGCTTACTCCTTGTTTCAAGTCATTCGTTCATTTAGCATGACAATGCAATGTTTTGCTCTCAGCGAACAATTCAAATGAACAACACACTCAGAGAAGCACAAGCAAATGCTTGCATGACACTTTTCTCACTAAGCATTGTTGCTTCAAAACATTACAATGAAAATCAAGCCTATGGGGCCTGCTACACCCTCAATATGTATCGTGAAATTTGGATCGCGATCTATATTGAATATTGATGGGTTACTTCGCGACTGCTAGACGTTCAATATACTTATATTACGTCAATATTTATACGATGTTGTTAGTGTTTTCATAAGAAAAAATATTTTAAAAATTTATTTGTTTATTTTTTCGTACATTTTTTCATAAAATTTCGGAAGAAAACCTAAGAAAATCATGTTTGGATATTGTTTTTGCTCCCACAGCAATTCATTATATGTATCCAATATTTGGACGTTATCAAAAAACCTTTGGCAGATGAGTTGCATAGCTCTGGCAAAGATTCTATTGTAAACAGTATAATTCATGTTCATTTATTAGAATAAAGTTAATTTTAAAATTTTGGGACTGTTGTATTTCACCAATTCGGACTTGTAAATCTCAAAATATGCTACACATTCAATATTTATCTCGCGATCCACGATCCGCGATCTGGATTTCAAAATATTTAAATATTTTGTGATATAGATCGTGATCCATCAATATAATTAAAATATCGCGATACAGGAAATACCACGATAAATACTGAACGTGTAGCAGGCGCCTATGACAACGAATGCAATAAAATATTTTCCTAATACATGTCAACGGATATTGTTGTTATTGTTATGCTAAAATATAAATTATTTTATAAAAACATTAATTTTAAGAATATTTTTACACATAAAAATACTATTTCTTTTAGTATTAATTAAATTACATGTATTATTTGCATGCATAAACATGTTTTCTCTACGTAGAGACTACATTGACATATAGCGATGGCTTTTTCCATGCTACATGGGACGAATACTGGGGAAGATTCAACACTCTTTTCACTTCCTCATGGTTACTATTGTTGTTGTTTTTTTTTTAAATTTTACCCATCTCTTCCAGCAAATTTTTGGGGTTTTTATCTACTTATTGTAATATTTTAGAAAAATCTCAAAATGAAAGCTCTGAAAGTTTGCGTCCAGAGTTTTTCCAATGCAGCATATTTTATTTTTTTTGCACCTGAATAATAATGTATATAGTCCTTAGCTTAATATTAAAAATTTTGGACACATATTTTTTTCTTTGAAATAATGAAAATACACCAATTGGTTAAATTTCTCGTGAACTCATTTGTATGACAATTCTTACTTAGATCTGTATTTCCAATTAGATCTGTGCAATTCGAAACATGAATATATGCCAGAATATTCCCAGAAGAACACGTGTTAGCTTTTTTTAATGTCCCGTTCATTTCTCATGAATTCGTTCTTTCAATTGTGCTTGCATTTTGCAAAGAATTCATTGACAATTGGTTTTTTGGTTTTTTTGCTTATTTGAGGTCTATCTTATGTTTTTGTTTTTACTTTTGTTGTTTTTTTAACATATTCTATTACTAGATATGTCTGTCTTATAATAATACTGTAAAAGAAAAATCATAAAAAACTAAACCTTTGTTAAATAAATTTAATGTCAAAGTTGATTTTTTGTATCAATTTGCATTTTGCAAAGAATTAGTTGACAAACTGTATATATTATCGACTTTTGTTATATACATACACAGATTTTGACAAATATAATTTATTTTTTAGGAACGAGAGGAATTCATCAAAACACATGGTGCTGGAAACAATGGTGAAGTATCTGCCGACAAAATGAGTGAATTTTACAAGGCGTTTTTAGATAAGAACCGAAAAAACCATTTCCGCTATAACTTTTCATGGTATTCGAAAAACTTTGAAATGTTGAAATTAGCTTTCAGAGTTTCTCTTGAACGCGCATTAAAACGAGTAAAAACAAAAAGATTGAAATGAAATACACTTATCTTTGTTTTTATATGTATATTTTATTATTTGTTGTTCATTGAATTAAATTAAGTTATGTCAATATCCAGTGCTATAAATTATTATGAAAATAATTATTGACTTTTTATGTACAAGGAACTATATTTTTAAGAAATATACAATTACAGTGGAACTTCTGTAACTCGAACTTCTTGAATTGGCAATAGCGTTTAGAAATCAAATTCCATACAAATTCGCTTCCATAACTTAAACTTCTATAACTCGAAGTTCTCCATAACTCGAACTTTTAAATTGGCAATAGCAGTCAAATATCATACAAATTTCCTTCCATAAATCGAATCGATCTTTTCGACCAGGACATAATACAAAATTTAAAACTATCAAGGAAGAATTTTAAAGGGGTCCCTATATTCGTATGGAGGCGAACACAAAATATATTACACTTATAGATTTCATAAATTGTGTAACAAAGGCATGAGATACAGACGTCAAGAGCCAAATAATAGCAAAGTGCAACAAACAAAATTACAGAATACATTTTTTTAATGTATTTAAATAAATCTTTTTGCGAAGTAAATAACTCAAACTGTGGGTAAATCTATTATATATTCTACAGCTTTTTGAAAAATTTGTTTTAATGAAAATTTCTATAACTCGAAGTTTTTTTGTGGATTATGGTGATTCGAGTTAGAGGAGTTCCACTGTATTAAAAAAACACACTTTGTCAATATGCACGAACAACATATTTTAAACACTACAGAGTGCCCATAATTATGCAATAAATACGAAAATATCGAATGTGTATTCAAAAAGTTTATGCATTTTGCGTTCGAAGATGTTACGTTGAAAACGTTGTTGTATTTGTTCTATCGGTGATTGAGTTGCCTTGTACCGAAATCATTGAGTGATTAGTTACTTGATGTCTAGACGGGGTCGGACCTCAGGGAAAGGGAAACATTTCAGGATACAGGGCCCAGAAAGGGGTTATGTTCTTTAACTGGTTTCTTCAAGAGGAATCCTTTAATTGCCCGGAGTGTGACATTGTGTGGATTCTGGATCAGGAATTATAAGCTGCGTATGCATCAAAAGAGACGTATCCGTCATTATATGGGACAACCGTTTTTCGTCAACTTTAAGAAATATAAACTTTTTTTCCAGATATAATAGAGGTTTTATAATCCCGACTGTAGTTCTAAGAATGTTATATGTTTAATTTATTACTGAAGATATACGAAATGGCATTAACCTAATGAAATTTTACAATAAAGAAAGATCTAAATAGAGTTTGGTATTGACTTTCATTGGCATATACTTTCTTGGACAGAATGGTTTTGGATGAAATTATGTCCGGATTTACTGGCAGCCATTCCAAGATATCAATGTTTTTGTCGTGGTCGCCCACTTTTGGGTCAAAAACCATATCTCAGGAACTATTCGATCAATTTCTTCCGGAATTCGGATGATGATTTCTTGTCATTTCAAAGATGCAGTTTGGCCCTAATATTTGCCGAAATAATTCTGGCGTCCACTCTGCGGTACCTAAAATTTACCAGCGCTAATTGAAATCAGCTTTGAGCTCGGCTCGGCTTTGAACGTCCACTCTGCTAAAACTAAACATAACTCATTTCTAAAATCGTGCCACTGCCCCCATCCTTACACTCATGGCGTGTCTTAATGTCATCATCGATTTAGAAACTTATATACTTTAATAAAGAATAAACTAATTCATAAAACTAGCCCATCAACCGTCTGCGAAGTGACTGGAATCGACATTAGCCGACGTAAGAACTTCGATTCGAAAAATATGCCCAAGCCAGCGCACTCGCTATATTTTTATGCGTATTCATCTACGCCCACAAGTAAGGTGCCAAAAATCCTTATCTGGCCAATGGTTGATTTACCATGTCGGAAGCCACACTGTTAAGGTCAAATCAGTTTGTTGACAATGGGCTTCATTCAGTCTTATAGTACGCATGATAGGCCCTTACACGCGATATTCAGAATACTGATCCCGCGGTAGTTGGCGCAAATTGCGAGATCATCTTTCTTGTGGATAGGCCAGATCACACTTCGGCTCCAGTCGTTGAACATGCATTCTTCCGACAATATTTGGCAGAGGAGTTGATGCATGTGCACTATCAGATCCTTGCGGCTTTGTTGTTCTTAATCTCGGGCAATTGCTATTTGAATTGTCTCGATTGTCTTTACAGGTCACTAGGCCGTGGTTTGAAGCCCCTACTTCCTTCTGTTTGAAAATGCATTACATTAATTTTATTTGATGCGACTTTCTTCTTCTTCTTAACTAATGTATACACCGCTTACGCGGTTATAGTCGAATTTACTACAGCGCGCCACTCGTTCTTCTTTCTAGTTGTTTGACGCCAATTGGAAATCCCAATTGTAGCCACAGCTGGGGCGCTTTCGTCCATTCACTCCTACCATATATTAATACGAGAAAATTCGTTTTAGTGTAGTACAGTTTTGTAAACTGTTACTATCCAAATTGCGAATTCAATGTCCATGATCTCATTTTGGTTGGCAGACTTAGGGTCCTTAATAATTTTTAAACCATTGAGACCGCAGATTAGCATAAAATAATGCACAATATCTATTACTTCATAGTTACGCCGTAATTAACTGATTGGTTGGCGTATTGCTTGGAGACGGTTACGCTCTCTAACGTAGTGTTTCTATTTATCTCTATAATCGGACCATACTTTTCTGAGAATTAAGATTTTATTTTATTGCGAAGATCCGACATAAAATAAGTCAGATAGAAATATTGTGTAAACTATTGAAATGAAATGAAAGTGTGTACGACTAACCCGTTTCGTCTTTTGTAATTAAGTATCACTCTAAACGAAATAAGTAATCATTTGTGACTATTCCAATTTTTACCGGTTGAACGAAAAATGAGTTTTAGCAAAACGTTGAAATTCCGCTGAGTTTGCAAAGCAAATCCAAATAACGGTGCTTGACTTGACCACTAATTACTACAAAACGACGCTATGCATGATTAGTTTGGATATTGCGTTTAACAGTTATAGACGTGTAAACATGGAGTTCACTAAGTTTTGGGGGATGGTACTCTCTCACTTCGAACTGTGGAGGAATGGTTTCGAAGATTGGGAGCGGGTGAAAACGATACCATGGAAAAGCCAGCCGGCGGAAGACATGTGACAACGAATACCGATCAAATCAAGGAAAACATGGAATTAGACCGGCATGTGGCATCTCGTGATATTGCCCAAAAGATTGGAGTTATTCACCAAACCATTTTAAACCATCTGTAGAAGGCTGGATACACAAAAAAGCTTGATGTATGGGTGCCGCGACAAAAAACCTTCTGGACCGAATCAACGCCTGCGATATGCTGCTGAAACTGAACGAACTCGACCCATTTTTGAAGCGGATGGTGACGGGCGACGGAAAATGGAATACTTACGACAATATCAAGCGAAAACGGTCTTGGTCGAAGGCCGGTGAATCGTCCCAAACAGTGACCAAGCCGGGATTGACGGCCAGGAAGGTTTTGCTGTGTGTTTGGTGGGATTGGAAAGGAATCATCCACTATGAGCTGCTCCCATATAACCAGACGCTTAATTCTACCATCTACTGCGAACAACTGTACCTCTTGAAGCAGGCAACAGGAAGGGTGTAATGTTTCACCAAGACAACGTCAGACCACACACATCGTTGATAACTTGTCAAAAGCTACTGGAGCTCGGATGGGGGGTTTTATCGCATTCACCATATAGCCTGGACATAGCGCCAAGTAATTACCACCTGTTCCTGTCTTTGGCGAACGCCCTTGGTGGTGTAAAGTTGAATAAATAAAGAAGGGGCTTCTACGAGTGGGGTATTATGAAGTTGCCGTCTATCACTATAACACTTTTTATAAAGCAAAATATTTGACAACCTAAAATTAACAGTGTTCTGAAAACAGTTTATTAGCAAATTTTTGAAATAACATTCAAAATAACCATACAGAAAACTTTGGCCCCCTTTCTATAACGTTTAACTTAAATTAA
This sequence comes from Zeugodacus tau, assembly GCA_031772095.1. Lineage (NCBI taxonomy): Eukaryota > Metazoa > Arthropoda > Insecta > Diptera > Tephritidae > Zeugodacus > Zeugodacus tau. The sequence goes on along the minus strand of CM062650.1, from coordinate 19,485,220 downwards.
CGTAAAGATTACTAGAGTTGGCGCTTGAAATCATATAAAATATATAAAAAATTTGTTTAAAGCTAATGAATAAGCATATGGAGATAAATGGCATGGTTTTATTAATTGTAAACGTTCACAAGATTTGCAATATATAGTTTTTATATCGTCTGTTTTATGAATTCATAGAATATGAAAATGGTCAATGGAATACATTATATAGCGTTGTACTAAACACAAAAATAAAAGTTATTAAAGCCCAAATTCAACTTAAGCTAATACACTGTTTCTCCTTATTGTCATTTCCGAGTTGTTCACTGTTGTTAATGTTAATGTTAGTTGCCATTGCTTAATTATATTAAATTAAACTGTAGATTTACGTCAAATTTCGTTATTTTCAATTTCTTCATTCTTTACGAATATCAATTCACTACGCTATAAACAAAATAAACAAAGGAACACAAACAAAAAGTATTTACTGTGCATGTTACTAAAATTAACTAATGAACAGCTGTGGCCACGCCTGATATTTTTGATAAATCTTGTGATTTTACATAAACAAAATGCATTATGGGGAGAAACCAAAAACTTCTTATAACATACAAAATATGTTCCAATATGCAAAATACACATAAATATTAAAAACATCATATTGTGAATCCGTTTATTTTTTTATGAAGCAAAACAATTAATTACGTTATGGCAATAAGTATTGCTTACTATATACATATATAAAAAAATACCAAAATATTTAACTTGAATGAAATTATTCAGAAGTAAAATATATTTGTCTCCATTTTTAGTGTTCGATTATTGGATTATTTATTGTCGCACTTTATAGTGTAATCCGCGTAAGTATATTATAAAGGTATTTACACATAGAACATACGTAGTAACTAATTAAGCTGTGTGAAATTAGCTATAAATATACATACACATTAAAAACAATGTTACAGCAGTTTAATAGACGCAATGCTTATATAATTCTCCATTTAATTATTATGAAACTGTTTCATATTTCGTTATATGTATATCTACATATGCAATAACAGCGACGAGCATTACAAATTAGTTAATGTTTAAAAGCGAGTTAAGCATGTATGCACAAATTAGTATGACTGACATCCATAATGCATTGTGTAGGCAAAAACGCTTTAAAAAATGAATGCAAACTAATAGGTTGGGTTGTGTTTGCATATAAAATAGGATGTCAGCCTATGTTAGTACAAATATTCAAAATACATATAATAATTACAAGTTGCGCAGACTCAGCAGTATAGTATTCGTTGGTTATATGCGTGTACGTTGATATAAATATACAGTGATCCCCGCTTAAGTGCCCCCGCTTAAGTGACCACATTTTGCGGCATCGTTGTTCTGTCTCTAAATTTACATATAAAATTCCCCGTTTAAATGCATGTAATATTTAGGTCACAAAAACAAAATTGTTTGCAATTTTCCTATTTAAGTGCCTTTTAATATTTTTGACATTGAATGCGCTAAGTATTGTCAAAAGAAAAACATATACATACATAGTTTTGTAATATTTTTTTCCATGTTATTAGTAAGTATTTTTGTTATTAAAAAGAAATAAATGTGACTTTAATTCTAAAAGAAAAAATATTAGATCGAAGTGTTTGAGAAAAGGCTTGGTAAGTACTTCGAGGCACTTAAGCATGTTAAAAAGGGTCACTTAATCGGGGATTACTGTATATGCATGTAGTGAAGCGCTTTTATTGACTAGCGTTATTTGAGATTTTCAAGATATTTATACACCTCCAGCTTTTTTTGTTTTATGATGGAACGCATCGACATAGGAAATGGATCAAAATTTAGAAATCGCTTCTTTCTCCGGAAAACGCCCTCTCTTCTCATCAAAGTACAGCTTAAGAGTTCCTGAAAAATAGCAGTTACAACATATTATCTTCATGTTACATTTTTTTTGTTTGAAAGAGTCGATAAGGTATGCACATTCATCTATCAAATTGAATTGAATAATTCGTAACTGAGAGAAATTTGTAATCTCAAATCTTTAGAAAACTCGGAGAATTGGCATTTGGCAATAGTTTCATGGTACAATTTTTAAATAGTTTGTGTTAACATCGACACTTTTGAGTCATGTCTACATTGAATCTCAGTAATGTTTGGTATCAGTTGCATTATAATGTTGTGGACTACACTAAACACTATATTGCAACAATCTCTGCATATTCAATTATAATCGTGTTACGAAAATATTAAATCAACCATTTGTACATACAACACTTTGCTTCTACCTACTACATTAAATATAATTCGTGCAAATTGCTTTAATATTTTATGAAACAAACTTTTACCTCGTTAACGGGAAACTCTAAAAAGTTAAGAATTCCTCTTAAAGTTACTTCTAAATTTTCCACCAAATCCTCGTAGAAGACAACTTTGACATTGCCTGAGAAGTCACGTGCCCAGCTTAGATTAGTCGCTTCCCACATTTTCAAACTTTTAAGCACGAACTGCTGCCAATCTGCAAAACAAAATAATATACAGTAGAATTAATTGTTTTAAAAAAAAAAAAGAAAGGAAGCGTACATAATAAAATAATAGGAATTAATATATAATTAGATTGAAGATTTTGTATTGTCAGTGTATCCAATTATAAAATATTTCCAAAACAATTGTATGCCGTTTCTATTAATTAATTAAATGCACTATTTAAATTGGACTGAAGACAGAATAATAACTATAGAGAACAGAGATCATAACTATATAAGGGCATATTAAATTCGTGCATAATTAATGCTAAAACACATGCTGGTCGATGACATGACAACACACGACCGAACCTAATAGTTTTCTGCAATAAACTATAGTTTGTCATAAATTGACCGATATTTATGATTCAAAGTTCAACAGGACGGAAATACTGACTTCATTCTTGGTATTAAATAGCCATAAGCCCTGCGATCCGCATATTCGGTATTTGCTAAAATGTTTCATTAAACAGGGAGGATGGGATCATGTGTAGAAGTTCACGCAAGTTTTTAATTCTTCTCCACATGGTTCAAGCAGACTTCCGGTTTAGACCAAGTATCCTCTGGGTAGTAAACAAGCAGCCGTTTGGAGGCGTCTAGCCACAATCCGTATAAAAGCGAGGTTCTTCAACATATTGCTTATTTGCGCCCCCGCCTCAATGCAAGTGAAGGACGATGTGACTAAAGATACTTTCTATGAGCGCCTAGTACGCACCTACGAGCGTTGCCCTCGCCACGATGTCAAAATCGTTCTTGACGATTTCAACGCTAAGGTGGGTAAAGAAGGTGTCTTTGGCACAACAGTGGAAAACAACAGTCGGAAAATTCAGCATCCATGGCGAAACATCGCCTAACGGGCTGAGGCTGATCCACTTCGCTGGGGCCCGAAATATGGTCGTCTGTAGTATCAGATTCCAGCACAAGTAAATTCAACCAGTAACATGGCTGTATCCTGATCGCAACTCACGTAACCAAATCGATCATGTTGTGATAGACGGAAGACATGTCTCCAGTGTTTTAGACGTGCGAACGCTCCGAGGACCAAATATAGACTTGGACCATTATCTGGTTGCAGCGAAGATACGCACCCGCCTCTGTGCAGCAAAGAACGCCCGTCTACAAACACAATGAAGGTTCGACGTCGAAAAGCTGCGATCACACAGACAGCCAAAAAATACTCTACTCGACTTGTACTCCTGCTCTCTGAGAGCTCTCATCAGCATCTCGGTATAAGGGAACTGTGGAACGGCATCTCAAACTCACTGCGTACCGCTGCTGCCGAAACAATTGGATTTCGGCAACGAAAAAACGAGCTGGTACGATGAGGATTGTTCCCTCGCAGTGGAGGGGAAAGATACCGAGAGCTGAAGAGGGAAGCGAGACGCATTTGTAGACAAAAAAAGAAAGAGGCCGAAATGCGTGAGTATGAATAGCGTATTGGCTCCCACGTCACTGTTGACAGTCATAACTTCGAAGTCGTAGATAATTTCGTGAGAACCAGCATCAACAACACGAACAATGTAGCCTCGAAATCCAGCGCAGAATCACTATTGCCAACAGGTGCTACTTTGAACTGAGTAGGCAATTGAAAAGTAAAGTTCTCTCTCGACGAACCAAAATCAAACTCTACAAGACGCTTATCATTCCCGTCCTGCTTTATGGTGTAGAAGCTTGGACGATGTCAACATCAGATGAGACGACAGTTTTTGAGAGGAAAATTTTCCGCAAGATTTATGGTCCTCAGAACATTGGCAACGGCGAATACCGCAGACGATGGAACGATGAGCTGTACGAGTTATACGCCGGAGGAAGGGGAAGGCCTCCACTTCGTTGGAGGGACCAGGTGGAGAGCGACCTGGTTACACTTGGGATCTCCAACTGGCGCCGAACTGTGAAGCAAAGAGAGAAATGGCGCACTATCATTGATTCGGCTATAACCGGCTAAACGGTTGCAACGCCAATCACATACATACATACAAATAGGGCTGTGGATCCAGTGGTTGCTGAGATATGGGACTTCACACATAGTTCAATCGGATTCACATGCGTTGAAATTCAACTCGTCCTGTCATCTTGATCTATATAATACAAAATCTACCTCGATTGGTTTGAAACAAACAACCCTTAGTGTAAAAAAAATATAATACTCTGTGCAACATATTGCCAGAGCTTAAATATAAGAATCAAGTTAAACTTGCCACTCATAAAGAACTATAGTTTTGTAATGTAATAGAAACAATTCTAAAGTTATTATACTTACACTTTCCTTTAGTTCTTTTATAACGGTCGGGAGACGCAAAACCGATATGCCCGCCGCTTTGTCTATTAAATTCAGCCAATATCGCCTTCTCAGGGTCGCGTACTAGTAAAATTGCTTTAGTAAATGGTTCCCATGCTTTAGGGCCGAACTCGTGAGTTTTCACTAACAATACAGAGTTATTACGAACATTTTCAGCCGGAAAACCAGTCTTCAATAACCCATAATCTTTGTAGACACTCCCCGTTAAAATCCCTATTAAATAAATAAATATTATGTGTAGCAAAATGTTCGTAAATTATATTGGTATTATAAAATTATTGATTTTTTAGTTACCAGTCGCTTGCTGCAATAGGTAACGAAGCCAGGTATTGCCACTTCCCGGAAATGAAGCTAAGGCAGTCAGACCCGTGATTCTATATATAGCGTTATCTTTAATATCTTCTGTAGTTGTTACTAAAAAATGAAACAAAATTTTATTTATTATATTTTATTCTTTACTATCAAAACATTCATATCGCTCATTTACTTGAATAGTGTCACAACTCAAAAAACACGATTTTTGAGGTGAGTATGCAGAAATGTGCGCAATTTCGTCGTCCATATTGTATAAAAATTTCATTCCGATGCGCAGAAAAATAAGCGGTGAAATAAGAATGTGCCGTTATTAAACTTGTTATGTTGCAATATTTTTTAACCACAATAACGACACTTCTCAGTTGTGCCAGAATTAGTTATACTTTTTTTACGAAACAACGACATGTTTTGTGTTACAACACATTTTGTCATAGGATGAAGTTGGTTTTCTTTTCAGAAAGAACGACATATTTAGTGTTGGAACGATATTGATTAAAATTAATTAAATTTTTATCAAATGTTGCTAAAGAGAGTATTATAGTTTTGTTCACATAACGGTTGTTTGTAACACCCAAAACTAAACGAGTTAGATATAGGGTTATATATACCAAAGTGATCAGGGTGAAGAGTGGAGTTCAAATCCGAATGTCTGTCTGTCCGTCCGTCCGTCCGTCCGTCCGTCTGTGCAAGCTGTAAGTTGAGTAAAAATTAAGATATCTTGATGAAACTTGGCACACTTATTTCTTGGCACCATAGGAAGGTTGCTTTCGAAAATGAGCAAAATCGGACCACTGCCACGCCCACAAAATGGCGAAAACCGAAAACACTTAAAGTGCCATAACTAAGCCATAAATAAAGCTATAGAAATAAAATTTGGTATGAAGGATCGCACTATGAAGGGGCATATTTGGATGTAATTTTGGGGAAGTGTGCGTGGCCCCGCCCCCTACTAAGTTTTTTGTACATATCTCGCAAACCAATAGAGCTATATAAACCAAGCTTTCTGCAGTCGTTTTTTTTAGCCACATCCTAATCTCTTCTTCTTCTTAACTGGCGTAGAAACCGCTTACGCGGTTATAGCCGAGTCCACAACAGTGCGCCACGCATCTCTCCTTTTGGCGTTTTGGCGCCAATTGGTAATACCAAGTGAAGACAGGTCCTTCTCCACCTGGTCTTTCCACCGGAGTGGAGGTCTCCCTCTTCCTCGGCTTCCACCAGCGGGTACTGCATCGAAAACTTTCAGAGCTGGGGCACTTTCATCCATTCGAACAACATGACCCAGCCAGCGTAGCCGCTGTCTTTTTATTCGCTGGACTATGTCTATGTCGTCGAACAACACATACAGCTCATCATTCCATCTTCTGCGGTATTCGCCGTTGCCAATGTTTAAGGGACCGTAAATCTTCCGCAAAACCTTTCTCTCGAAAACTCCTAGTGCCGTCTCATCGGATGTTGACATCGTCCACGCTTCTGCACCATAAAGTAGGACGGGAATGATGAGGGACTTGTAGAGTTTAGTTTTTGTTCGTCGAGAGAGGACTTTACTTTTCAATTGCCTACTCAGTCCATAGTAGCACCTGTTGGCAAGAGTGATTCTGCGTTGGATTTCAAGGCTGACATTATTATCGGTGTTAATGTTGGTTCCTAGGTATACGAAATTATCTACAACTTCAAAGTTATGACTGTCAACAGTGACGTGGGAGCCAAGACGCGAGTGCGCTGACTGTTTGTTTGACGACAGGAGATATTTCGTCTTGTCCTCGTTCACCACCAGACCCATACGCTTCGCTTCCTTATCCAGTCTGGAGAAAGCAGAACTAACGGCGCGGGTGTTGTTTCCGATGATATCGATATCATCGGCGTACGCCAGTAGCTGTACACTCTTATAGAAGATTGTACCTTCTCGATTTAGCTCTGCAGCTCGTATTATTTTCTCCAGCATCAGGTTAAAGAAATCACACGAGAGTGAGTCACCTTGTCTGAAACCTCGTCTGGTATCGAACGGCTCGGAGAGGTCCTTCCCGATCCTGACGGAGCTTTTGGTGTTGCTCAACGTCAACTTACACAGCCGTATTAGTTTTGCGGGGATACCAAATTCAGACATCGCGGCATAAAGGCAGCTCCTTTTCGTGCTGTCGAAAGCAGCTTTAAAGTCGACAAATAGATGGTGTGTGTCGATCCTTTTTTCACGGGTCTTCTCCAAGATTTGGCGCATGGTGAATATCTGGTCAGTTGTTGATTTTCCAGGTCTAAAGCCACACTGATAAGGTCCAATCAGTTTGTTGACGGTGGGCTTTAGTCTTTCACACAGTACGCTCGATAGAACCTTATAAGCGATGTTAAGGAGGCTTATCCCACGATAGTTGGCGCAGATTGTGGGGTCTCCCTTTTTGTGGATTAGGCAGAGTACACTGAGATTCCAATCGTCGGGCATGCTTTCTTCCGACCATATTTCGCAAAGCAGCTGATGCATGCACCTTATCAGCTCTTCGCCGCCGTATTTGAATAGCTCGGCCGGCAATCCATCGGCCCCCGCCGCCTTGTTGTTCTTCAAGCGGGTAATTGCTATTCTTATTTCTTCACGGTCGGGCAATGGAACATCTGTTCCATCGTCGTCGATTGGGGAATCGGGTTCGCCATCTCCTGGTGTTGTACTTTCACTGCCATTCAGCAGGCTGGAGAAGTGTTCCCTCCACAAACACAGTATACTCTGGTCATCAACCACTAGATCACCGCTGGGGTCCTACAGGAGTGTGCTCCGGTCTTGAAACCTTCAGTTAGTCGCCGGATCTTTTCGTAAAATTTTCGAGCATTACCCCTGTCGGCCAGCTTGTCAAGCTCGTCATACTCACGCATTTCGGCCTCTTTCTTTCTTTTTCTGCAAATGCGTCTCGCTTCCCTCTTCAGCTCTCGGTATCTTTCCCATCCCGCTCGTGTTGCGGTTGATCGCAACATTGCGAGGTAGGCAGTCTGTTTTCTCTCCACTGCGAGACGACAATCCTCATCATACCAGCAGTTTTTTGGGCTTTTCCGAAAGCCAATGGTTTCGGTTGCAGCTGTACGTAAGGAGTTTGATATGCCGTCCCACAGCTCCCTTATACCGAGATGCTGATGAGTGCTCTCAGAGAGCAGGAATGCAAGTCGAGTAGAAAATCGTTCGGCTGTCGGTTGTGATTGCAGCTTCTCGATGTCGAACCTTCCTTGTGTTTGTTGACGTGTGCGCTTTTCTACACAGAGGCGGGTGCGTATTTTAGCTGCTACAAGATAGTGGTCCGAGTCGATGTTGGGACCACGAAGCGTACGCACATCAAAAACACTGGAGACATGTCGTCCATCTATCACAACATGATCGATCTGGTTGCGAGTGATTCGATCCGGGGACAGCCAAGTAGCTTGATGGATTTTCTTATGCTGGAATCTAGTACTACAGATGACCATATTTCGGGCCCCGGCGAAGTCGATCAGCCTCAGACCGTTTGGTGATGTTTCGTCATGGAGGCTGAATTTTCCGACTGTTGTGCCAAAGACACCTTCTTTACCCACCCTAGCGTTGAAATCGCCAAGCACGATCTTGACATCGTGACGGGGGCAGCGCTCATAGGTACGTTCTAGGCGCTCATAGAAGGTATCTTTGATCACTTCGTCCTTCTCTTCCGTCGGGGCGTGGGCGCAAATCAGCGATATATTGAAGAACCTCGCTTTGATGCGGATTGTGGCTAGACGTTCATCCACCGGAGTGAATGCCAGGACTCGACGACGGAGTCTCTCTCCCACCACGAATCCCACACCGAATTTGCGCTCCTTTATATGGCCGCTGTAGTAGATGTCACAAGGACCCACCTTCTTCCGTCCTTGTCCCGTCCATCGCATTTCTTGGATTGCGGTGATGTCAGCCTTTACTCTTACGAGGACATCAACCAGCTGGGCAGAGGCACCTTCCCAATTAAGAGTCCGGACATTCCAGGTGCATGCCCTTAAATCATAGTCCTTTATACGTTTGCCGTGGTCGTCATCAAAAGGGGGGTTTCTCATCCGAGGCCTGTGTTTCTTATTCACTGGTTATTCGTTTTTATGTGGTGGGTCCCAAGCCCAACGCACAACCGCATAAGCGGGATTCGCCTTCTCACTTTAGCTCGCTTCCAGACGGATGTCTGTTGGCTACCCAGAGGATACTTGGTCTAAGACCGGAAGTTGTGAGCTGCTTGAGCCACATGTAAAAGAATCGTTCCTGGCCACTCCCAAGTGAATGGCAGTCAGAAACTTTCCTCACTTACGTGAACTTCTACATATGACTCCATCCTCCTGCCACATCCTAATACAGTCCAAAAATGAAAGAAATCGGATCATAACCACGCCCACCTCCCATACAAAAGTTAGGTTGAAAATTACTAAAAGTGGGTTAACTCACTAAGGAAAAACGTCAGCCACACTAAATTTCACACAAGAAATGGCAGATGAAAGCTGCACTCAGATTTTTTTACAAAATGGAAAATGGGCGTGGCGTCGCCCACTTATGGGTCAAAAACTATATCTCAGGAACTACTCGACCGATTTCAATGAAACTTGGTTTGTAATAGTTTCCTTACCTCCCAATAATATGTTGTGAAAATTGGCCAAATCGCTTCACAACCACGCCTACTTCCTATATACCAGAACTTTGAAGACGATCTGAATCGTTTACTTTACAATATATATAGTAAGCACTAGTGAAGATATCGGTGCAAAACTTTGCACAAATACTGTATTTATAGTGTGGCAGCCCATTTCTAAAAATCGCCGAAATCGGACCATAGGTTTTCAAGGCCCCATGTATCGAACATGAGGACCTCGGTGCTTCTAACCTAATATTATGGATTCCAACTTTCAATGAACTTTATACAATATATATGACGAATATGTGGGTCAAATTGTGCATTATATAATATAAATAAAGTTAAATAAATAAATTGCGAGAGTATAAAATGTTCGGTTACACCCGAACTTAGCCCTTCCTTACTTGTTCATATTGCTTTTTTCAACTAAAACGACACATTTGACTTATGACGGCGAAATTGATTTATATTTATCACAAATAACGACATAATTCAAAGTGGGTCACATTTATGCCCAAGAAAAAGGCATTAGTACACTCTATTTGGTCCATTTCTGCTCAATATTGTATTTAATATATTACAGGCCACTATATTTGTCAATAAACTGATGGCAGTTTTCTATATTTGCTAAATAAGAGACAATTGAAAACTTTAAACCGCTCTCCTGAAAAATCGACTTTTTTGAGTTGTGACACTATTCAAGTAAATGAGCGATATGTCTTGGAAATTCATATTACGTACGAAAAGGGTCTTTTAACAATTGCACCTTCTCACAAAACAGTATGAATAAGGGGCTAATTTAAAATGCCAAATTCACATTAAAATAACTTGCCAACACCCCTCCGAGTTAAATAACTTAATAAAGAACTGGCATATGTATAGTACATGCTTATGCCCATGTAAATTAAAATCGACCCTTACCTTTATTGGCGCTTTGTGCAGAAGCAGTTGTGATCATGTAATTGGGTGGGTCTGTCTTGAGATACTTAAGGCCGTTGCACCAGCGAATACTAGCTTTTGAGGTGAAACCACGAAATCGAGTGTTATGAAAATTGGCGAACTGAAATTATACCGTTTTAAAAAACAATTATTGATTATTAAGATGTTTTTTTTTGTAAAATGAAAAACTAAAATATTGTTTGTTAATAGAGAGTTTCGAGTGAAGAAATATATACAACACGCCGATTCCTATAAGGTGAACATATTATTTCAATTAATCAGATCTTTTAGCAAATATATGAAATAAATAACTAAGCCTTCCTTAATATTAATGGGTTTTACTAGAAAGGAAAAGCGACCCTATATTTACAAGTTTTGTGAAAATGGTACATATATACAAATAGTTTTGTCTCTTTCCAATTCTTACATTTTTCTAATTCACAATAATTTTTTTGTTGTTAATAAACTTTAAAAACACTACAATTTTAAAATTGATAATAACAAAAAGTTTCATTAAGTTTAAAAGTAAACATCTCGTTTTTATGAACACTTTTGTGGTTCACTGTGTAATTTAGTATAGTGAGGGATTTAAAGCACTTACCTCAGCAAACCTTTCGATGCGTCCATTTTTCTGATTTGAGCGTGGTGAACTATTTATAGAAAATAACAATACGCTGCATATATAAATAATGATAATTACTGAAACTCCGAATAGCCGCCAGCTTTGTAATATCATTTCGTATTTCTTTCATTCCTAAATTATTATTCTTTCTAAAAATATGGAAAAACATAACTGATAACAAAGTACTTACATAAATTCATATGTAGATGTAACTATATTATACTCTCGCAACATGTTGCACAGAGTATAATAGTTTTGTTCACATAACGGTGTTTGTGTCACCAAGAAATAAAAGAGCTAGATATGTGGTTATATATATATAAATGATCAGGATGACGAGTGGATTTGAAATCCGGATGTCTGTCCGTGCAAGTGATAACTTGAGTAAAAATTAAGATATCTTAATGAAACTTGGAACACATATTCCTTGGCACCCTGAGGAGGTTGCTTTCGAAAATGGGCAAAATCGGTCCACTGCCACGCCCACAAAATTGCGGAAATCGAAAACCTATACAGTGTCATAACTAAGCCATAAATAAAGTTATGAAAATAAAATTTGGAACATAGGATCGCATTAGGGAGGGGCACATTTGGATGTTTTGTAAATTGAGCGTGACCCGCCCTCAAATAGGTTTTTTGCATATAACTCGCAAACCAATAAAGCTATATAAACCAAACTTTCTGCAGTCGTTTCTTTTAGCAATTTCCTTATACAGTCCAAAAATGAAAGATATCGGATAATAACCACGCCCACCTCCCATACGAGAGTTAGGTTGAAAATTGCTAAAAGTGGGTTAACTCACTAACGAAAAACGTCAGATACACTAAATTTTACAGAAGCTTTTTTTTTTTTTAAGAAATCGGTTCACAACCAGGACTACTTTCCTTATAACTCAATTTTGAATTCCGTCTGAATTCTTCACTTGATAATATATACATAAGGAACCAATGAAGATAGCGAAATAAAACTATACACAAATACTGTATTTTATCTGTGGCATCACTTGTGAAAAAATTGTCGAAAACGGACTATAACTTTTCAAGGCCCCAGATATCGAACATGTTGAACTCAGGGCCTAAGGTTAAATTTTAACCGAAAATATGGGTAAATCTCTCAGATAATTTAATGTAATTCAGAGGAAATTGTTTTAGTGTGTCTCTGTTCCAATAATTATTAAAATCGGGTCATAATATCTCCTAGCTCCCATATACCTAATTATAGGTTTTTCAAAAAATCGTTGGGCTTTATTCCGCATATATGTATTGGTTAATATGTGATATATCTTAGCAAAATTAAGTGAGCGTATAGTATTGGATATAGAGTACCTTGCTGGTGAAATTGAATGAAATCGGTTCAGGAATTACTTCAGCCCTCATATCTATATATGACGATTTTCGTTATCCTATTAAACTTTATGCCGAATTTATGGGTAAATTTGTGCGTTTTCTTAATAAAATTTCTTCAATAAATTGCGAGAGTATAAAATGTTCGGTTACACCCGAACTTAGCCTTTCCTTACTTGTTTTGGAATACAATAATCCCCGCATAAGTGCCACTGCTAATTATGTAATACTTCTAAGGCACCAAAGCACAGTGGTTCCGCCCATAGGCCAAAAATCAAAAAATCAATCTCAGTAGGTATACAGATGTCCTCTAATTGTCCAAAAATCTAACGGTACTTTCTAAAAATATGGTTAAATGCATAGACACCAGTATTTTTTTAAGGCACATCAGAAATTTTTTGAAAAATTTCGCAGCAACAACGAACTTCAATTTGTTCTGGTAATTGTTCAGGTTAACGAATCAAACTTATTTTTAATGGATTTTGAAGTTAAAGGTATTTATTTTAACTTGTGAAATTAATTAAGACTAGCGTGATTTCTATTTTTAGTGAAATAACTTTTATGTCACCTATTTTTTTGTACATTTTTTGTGAGTCTTCAATTCGTTTATAATACATAAAGTTTTAATTGTGTTCCCCCGTGATCCCCCTTTAATTATATTTTATATAGTATTTAGCAGAGTTTTAAGGTAATAAAAGTGTTAAAGTTAGGTGCGGAAAATTGCGGATGTATATGAAATCGTCAAAATAATAATGGCCTTTGAATTAACTACAGTAGTTTTCCGAAATAACGAATATTCATTTTAACGAAAACCGCTTATAACGAACAAGAAAATGTTTTACATTGCGTACCTTAAATAACGAAAATCGGTGATTTGTAAGTACTCGGTTTAACGAACAACATGAAGAAGATATATGAAGAAGAGAAAAAAATCAAATAACATCGAACCAGAATTAAAAATAAAACTTGAAAATATTAAAAAAATGTGCAAATTGAAAAGATTTTGAATTTTATAAAAAAGCTCAAAATTATTGATCAGCACCAAATAGAAGTATAAGTGTCAGAATTGGTCCCTTTTGGAAGAATTTCTTGGGTTTGAATTGTTTTGTTAGGGTTTTTAATTTTTATACTCTCGCAACAAATGTTGCTAAAGAGAGTATTATAGTTTTGTTCACATAACGGTTGTTTGTAACATCCAAAACTAAACGAGTTAGATATAGGGTTATATATACCAAAGTGATCAGGGTGAAGAGTGGAGTTCAAATCCGAATGTCTGTCTGTCCGTCCGTCCGTCCGTCCGTCTGTGCAAGCTGTAACTTGAGTAAAAATTAAGATATCTTGATGAAACTTGGCACACTTATTTCTTGGCACCAAAGGAAGGTTGCTTTCGAAAATGAGCAAAATCGGACCACTGCCACGCCCACAAAATGGCGAAAACCGAAAACACATAAAGTGCCATAACTAAGCCATAAATAAAGCTATGGAAATAAAATTTGGTATGAAGGATCGTACTATTAAGGGGCATATTTGGATGTAATTTTTTTGGGGAAGTGGGCATGGCCCCGCCCCCTGATAAGTTTTTTGTACATATCTCGCAAACCAATAGAGCTATATAAACCAAACTTTCTGCAGTCGTTTTTTTTAGCCACTTCCTAATACAGTCCAAAAATGAAAGAAATTTGATCATAACCACGCCCACCTCCCATACAAAAGTTAGGTTGAAAATTACTGAAAGTGGGTTAACTCACTAACGAAAAACGTCAGAAACACTAAATTTCACATAAGAATTGGCAGATGAAAGCTGCTCTGAGATTTTTTTACAAAATGGAAAATGGGCGTGGCGTCGCCCACTTATGGGTCAAAAACCATATCTCAGGAACTACTCGACCGATTTCAATGAAACTTGGTTTGTAATAGTTTCCTTACATCCCAATAATATGTTGTGAAAATAGGCCAAATCGCTTCACAACCACGCCTACTTCCTATATACCAGAACATTGAAGACAATCTGAATCGTTTACTTTGGAATATATAAAGTAAGCACTAGTGAAGATATCGGTGCAGAACTTTGCACAAATACTATGTTTACATTGTGGCAGCCCCATTCTAAAAATCGCCAAAATCAGACCATAGGTTTTCAAGGCCCCATATATCGAACATGAGGACCTCGGTGCTTCTAACCTAATATTAGGGTTTCCAACTTTCAATAGACTTTATACAATATATATGACGAATATGTGGGTCAAATTGTGTATTATATAATATAAATAAAGTTAAATAAATAAATTGCGAGAGTATAAAATGTTCGGTTACACCCGAACTTAGCCCTTCCTTACTTGTTTAATAAATCTATATATATAAAAATGAAATGGTGTATAGTTGTAACGCTAAAACTCGAAAACGGCTGAACCAAATGAAATACTTCCTTTGGGGGATTTGTTTGTTATTACCACGCGCAGGTCATGTCTTAAAATCAAAACAAAATATCAAGGGGGCGTGGCACCTCCCATACAAATTGAAATTTTCAAGTCGAATATCTTCAAAAGTGTTTAAGGTAGGAACATGAAAATTGGTACAGAGCTCCAGGATAACAACACCACTCTCACCTGTAAAACCGGGGGCTATCGAATAAGGGGGCGTGGTACCTCCCATACAAACTAAATTTTTTAAGCAGAATATCTGTGAAAGGGTTCAAGGTAGGGACCTGAAAATTGGTATAGACCTATATGGTATCAAAAGCCTTCTTACACATAAAAGAAGGGGTAATCGGAAAATGGGGCGTGGCACCTCCCATACAAACTGAATTTTTCAAGGTGAATATCTTCAAAAGTGTTTAAGGTATGAACATGAAAATTGGTATAGAGCTATAGGAATTCTCACCCATAAAACTTGGCGTTATCGAAAAAGGGGGCGTGGAACCACCCATACAATCTTTAATTATTTTGGTTGTTAATCCACCATGTATTTATCTCATTTTCCACCTAGCACGACATTTTGGTTGTTTCTTGCTATTTTTGTGTATTTATCGGTGACAGTAGCGGTTATATCGTAATTTTGGTTGTGTTACGTACTATGCTGTAGATAGTGGAAACGGTGGCATATTTTTCCTCGATGCGCCCGGCGGGACTGGCAAAACGTTCCTATTGTCTTTAATACTAGCAGCAATACGAGGTCAAGGTGGTATTGCATTAGCTCTTGCATCTACCGGGATTGCTGCAACACTGTTAGAAGGTGGAAGAACGGCACATTCAGCATTAAAGCTTCCATTAAACTTGCAAATACACGAAAGTCCTGTTTGCAAACGATCATTAGAAGCACTCGACCGAACACTGAGAGATTTGCGCAACAATAATCGTTGCTTTGGAGGAGTGATGATATTGCTGTCGGGCGACTTTAGACAAACACTTCCCGTGATTCCAAAATCAACAGCAGCGGATGAGCTAAACGCATGTCTGAAGTCATCGCATTTGTGGAGGTTTGTTAAAACCATTTCATTGACCATGAATATGCGAGTTTTGCTGCAAAACGATAGAACTGCAGAGGTGTTTTCAAAAGAGCTGCTGCGAATCGGAAATGGGCAAGTTCCGATAGATCCTTGCAGTGGATTAATATCGATTCCAACTATTAAATATGATCTAATCAGTAGTGTATATCCAAATATTGCTCAAAATTATGGTAACTACGATTGGTTAAGCACGCGCGCAATTTTAGTAGCAAAAAATATGGATGTCAACGACTTGAATTGGACGATTCAAAATCAAATTCCGGGAGATCTGCGGTCATATAAATCAATCGATCGCGTTGAAAATGAAGACGAGGTAGTAAATTACCCAGTGGAGTTATTAAACTCTTTGATGCCGCCTGGAATGCCGCCTCATAATTTGCGTCTCAAAGTTGGGTCTGTAGTTATTATACTACGGAATCTTCATGCTCCCAAACTGTGCAATGGTACTCGACTGATTGTGACCAAGCTAATGGACAATTTAATAGTGGCAAGCATTTTGAAAGACCCGTTCAAGGGAGAGGAATGCTTACTTCCCCGAATTCCATTAACTTCAACAGATTTGCCATTCCAATTCAGACGTTTGCAGTTCCCGTGAAACTTGCATTTGCGATGACAATAAACAAGTCACACGGGCAGTCGCTGGAAGTATGCGGCATAAATTTAGAAATGTCTTGCTTTTCACATGGCCAGCTCTATGTGGCGTGTTCCCGTGTTGGAAAACCTTCCTCACTGTTTATTTACGCCGCGGAACAGAAAACCAAAAATATCGTGTACCGTGCAGCCCTAAACTAAATATGTACTAAAATTATATATTTTCGAGACTCGATTAAAACTAATAAAATTGAATGAGAATAGTACAAACTTAATTTTATTAAATTGTCAACAAATCCTGGACGCGATGTGTCAGCATTATTGAAAAGAGTAGCATTTTTCAAGCAATTAAATTCAAAAAGCATTAATGTACCCTCGAAAGAAATGTTTATCAGGCACGTTCTGGCAATTCACTTCCGAGTAAAATTTGGAAAAATCGCTCATATTCTATTAAAACCAATACCGGTGTAATTTTTGAAATGAAAAAAAAATCTATTTTGGGCAGAACGAAGTTTGCCGGGTCAGCTAGTATTTAATAAAACAATTTATTTAACTGCAATTTACGGATATTTAACTCATTTTTATTGAAAAACACGATCAGGCCTAACAATTAATGTGTTCGTTATTTCGGAAAACTACTGTATTTTTAAGTTCAAACTCATAATTGGGCTAAGAAAGCTTGGAAAGAAGGATAAATCATTGTAATTTCAATCTGTGCACGGTTTACTAGAGGATACATTATAAGTTTTTGTTCTAATTATAATGGTTGTTGAATGGCAGTGAAAAAATAAACTGTATTAAATTGGTTGATAATTTTCTTTTTTTCCTACATGATTTTTTTATATGATCGGTCTCGCATATTTTCATTCGCAATAGATAAAAAGCGGCCATGTTTAACAATGTTGCCAACGAAAATGCCACGAACTCCCACTAACTCTCTAAAATTTTGAGGATTAAATGGGAGTTAGCAAACGGAGTTAACTGAGATAACTCTCGAATTAACTCCGATTAAAGCAGTTATTCCGAATTAACGCCGCCGTCTGTCAGGGATATTAGTTGGTTTAAGTTTCGAAGCATGATTACTAAGGAGCCATTCTTTAATAGTAAATTGTTCGGTGGTAAGTGTTTGTCTTGTCATTTTCGTTTATTACACATTCTCATTCTGAATTATGTATCTTTATTTAGCGGTCAAAATTCATTATTTTTCTGGTTGGGAATACTTAGTTGATGAATTCGTTTTCGATGAGACAAAGTTACAGAAATTCGAAATCCGCTCGATTCGCGAAAGGTACTCAACCATTATCAATAGTCAGCAATTGCTCAGAGATATCTTCAACAGATGTATCGTTCATCAATGCAACTCCCATGTTAGTTGTTAGCTGAAGTTTCTTCACATAACGCCATAGATTCAATGATTTGAAGCAAGCGTCGTCGGCAGCTGTTGATCTTGGAATTGCTGGCATTTTTTGGGGGAAATCGCCAAAAAATAAAATCATTGCGCCTCTAAAACATTTCCATTCATTGTATAGATCTTTTAGTGTTTAAGTCATGTTTATGTGCCATTGTGCATTCATCCCATAAGCTCATATTTTCGCTCATAAAACTTTGGCCATCGCGGAGTGTTTTGCAAATTACATGTTGGTACTCCAACAGTTTGAATATTTAATAGTAATTTTAATGCTGAATGAGCCATGATATACACCATCCTTCTAACAATGTGGCTGCCAAATCAGAAGAAGATCCACAATGTGGGATCTCGCACGAATGGTGGCTAAAACTTCTTTTGGTTGAGTATTCAACAGGGGTACATTAATTTTAACAACATAATTTAATTTCTGGTGACCAAATTTACGTTCCCGTTTCAATTCTGTATTAAATGCGTTATTCATATTTGACGCTGGCATTCCTGGATAATAAACACATAATCCGGTTAACGCTTTAATGGGCAAAACAATATTTTTAAGCAAAACTTGTATTTTACAAAAGGTACTGCTAAAATAAGTAAACAAATTTTTTATACATTTTAAACGTATTTATATCCAATTGTAATTATTTTAACCGTAATAAAGAAATTGACTCAATAAAACGAAATGTAACGGAATGGAATATATCCTGCTCCCAGTCATACGCTATCTCCAAACCAAACAGATGCCAAATCGGTTCAGCAGTTCTTGTGTTAGCTTTCCCCTTTTGTGGGCGTGGCCCATCGACAACACCGATCCTCTTATGGTGCCAAGGAAAACGTATACCAAATCTCTGTGAGATATCTCATTTTTTACTCGGAATTACGGACATAAGCTGCAACCCTGAAGAGCTTATAATGCATTATGGTACCGATAAAGGTTTGAAGTTCCTTTATCTTCTAGTTGTTTATTGTTGGACGGCGAGGCTGTGGTGAGTTCAGTATTTGTGCATATCAAGTGCAAATAAGCCGGTCGATTTCAAATTATATACATATTAGATAACATCCAATCTGGATAGGACAGAAAATTAAATCTGTCCTTGAGCGTCTGCAAAATCAGGCCGAAAGGTCACCAACATCCGCTGACAGCTCATTTTACTATTGTATAAGTTTCATAATTTAGGCTTAACTTATTTCGTAAACAGAAATACATACATATATAAATATAAATACATAATTATGTATGTACATGGAAACAAATATAAGCAGGCATGTTTGTTCGTACATATATTAGCGTACGAAAAATATTTGCTTAGACATCTTGGGTATAAGAAGATTTTACAAGTGTTCCATTAACGAGGTATTATAAACACAAAACACACTTTTCCTTTTCATTTTGAAGCCTAAAACTGGCAACCACAAGTGTGTATTCATGAGATATCAAAGGCATTGCTTTTGAAAACGCCAATTTCCAACACTACACACACACATACTTATAATATTTGCAAATTACACACCTACTTTAATTTATGCTATTTAGTTAGATGGAAGTCTTTACAATGAAAATTGTATGGCAAGAAATCAAAGTTCACAAAATCTCTTGCATTTTAACACTTTTATATGCGCGTGCATACATTTTCTATATACTTTATTACTAATAATGCGTAAAAACATTTAAATTTTCCATTTTCTTTTATATTTTACTATTTTGTAATGTTTATATTCCACAGCACGTCGTACACGGATATTCCCATCGTCTCGTACAACACACCACATATAAGTAGACAAGTTTGTTTCTCTACGGCTAGTATTTGCTAGCTTTCAGGGAGAAGAAGAGTGCGAAAATGTACTGCTTGCTCTCACAAAGAGCGAAACAACGGAAAAGAAAGGAAACGGCAAACTAACAGAAATTAGCAGGGAATCCACTGAGTTTTGTTAATTCTTATTTGTATTATAAAATAAATAATTCAAGCTGAGTTCTTCAAGCTGAACACATAAAAAACTATAGTATTTTATTATGGGAAACATACACATCAGCACCCTGTGTTTTAAGTCCGCATAGCGCATGCTCCATTATCAGCTGTTAGATTAATCCCTAAAGGTTTAGCTTCCGCCATAAATATGAAAACTTATGATTTTAATCACAAAGCAATCGCTTCCTACCAGAAGTAATATTCGCTTTATTCTTTTTACAGAAATAAATAACTAAATAAATTTCTGTAAGATTTTAACGTGATCCCAAAAATAAATTGAACAGTTTTTTTAGTTCTGAGTTCAAAAATATTCATTGTTGCAAGAATAAAAACAGATTTTCACGGCAGTTGTAATTTCATTATATGTACATATTTGCTAGGCATAATAAAGAATAAATTAAATATTTTAAGAAAGAAAAACAAATTTTATAAACGAAGAAATGTTAATTTTTTCCTGCTGCTAGAACAAGAGAAACCATAAGTCCGCCTTGCAGGGTTAAAGGTTAAAAAAAATCGTTTGTCCAAAGTAGCATTCACGTTTTTTACTTATATAATGTGATTTTTTAAGAGCTTGATAACTTTTTTTAAAAAAAAACGCATAAAATTTGCAAAATCTCATCGGTTCTTTATTTGAAACGTTAGATTGGTTCATGACATTTACTTTTTGAAGATAATTTCATTTAAATGTTGACCGCGGCTGCGTCTTAGGTGGTCCATTCGGAAAGTCCAATTTTGGGCAACTTTTTCGAGCATTTCGGCCGGAATAGCCCGAATTTCTTCGGAAATGTTGTCTTTCAAAGCTGGAATAGTTGCTGGCTTATTTCTGTAGACTTTAGACTTGACGTAGCCCCACAAAAAATAGTCTAAAGGCGTTAAATCGCATGATCTTGGTGGCCAACTTACGGGTCCATTTCTTGAGATGAATTGTTCTCCGAAGTTTTCCCTCAAAATGGCCATAGAATCGCGAGCTGTGTGGCATGTAGCGCCATCTTGTTGAAACCACATGTCAACCAAGTTCAGTTCTTCCATTTTTGGCAACAAAAAGTTTGTTAGCATCGAACGATAGCGATCGCCATTCACCGTAACGTTGCGTCCAACAGCATCTTTGAAAAAATACGGTCCAATGATTCCACCAGCGTACAAACCACTCCAAACAGTGCATTTTTCGGGATGCATGGGCAGTTCTTGAACGGCTTCTGGTTGCTCTTCACCCCAAATGCGGCAATTTTGCTTATTTACGTAGCCATTCAACCAGAAATGAGCCTCATCGCTGAACAAAATTTGTCGATAAAAAAATTTCGAAGCGAACACTGATTTTGGTAATAAAATTCAATGATTTGCAAGCGTTGCTCGTTAGTAAGTCTATTCATGATGAAATGTCAAAGCATACTGAGCATCTTTCTCTTTGACACCATGTCTGAAATCCCACGCGATCTGTCAAATACTAATGCATGAAAATCCTAACCTCAAAAAAATCACCCGTTACTACTAGAAAGTAAACTGCAAGCAGGTGTAAGAAATATATCGATTCCGATCATACTAAAGTTATATGCGACTCTATGGTTATGCGTTGAAAACAAGAATAATATAGCTTTTAAATGCTTAGAAAACATTTATGAAAGGACTGGATATCAATTAAATATACCGAAGACGAGAATCCAAATTGATGGAACACATATAAAAACTGTTACTCCAAAATTTGAACTCCAACATTTGTACTACAACCGCAAAGGATATTTTAGTTTAAATACTATGATAGCAAGTGTTTGAATTTGCTTATTGGCTTAATTGTTCAATTATAATTTACAGGTTTGTGATAATGAAATTGCTTACATGAGTGGTTTTGCACAAGCAGAAAGTATTCTGTGTTTTCTTTTATTCATTTGAAAAATATTTTTATTGGCTTGAAATTTGTTTACTTTTGAATTTTTTAATAATTGTAAGGGTTAAATGGCAACAAACATGTCAAATTCGGGTAAAGAAAAGTGAAATATCATATACTTAGTTCACTTTGTTGAATACACTTTGATTTTATCAAATGCTTGTGAAATGAACCATCATTGTGGCATGCAAAAAGCGATGCATATAAAAACAAAAATTCGCGAAATAAATTATGGAAAGGGCTGCTAAATAATTTGAAAAAGGTAGATGAACAGGCACCCTTGAAACGGTGAAGAAGACAGTTATTCGCTGCGAGCGTTATACGTCATGCCAGAGAATCGAGTAACGAGCGGTCGTAGCTGCTTGCTGAACAAAATTTCAAAACCTCTCAAGTACGCCCTTGAGAGTCGATTACGGAGCGTATGCAGCGGCTTGAAGAACAAAATATTAGAAATATACAAGCTCGCACTAGGGCGTCAAACTCTGAGCATTCCCAAAGCCTTCATATTCAGAGAGAAAGACAACGGACACCAAAGACTATAGGTCGTAATCAAGTGGTAGCTCATTGCAAATAAAATATAATTTCATGTTCGAATTTTCCTCTTTTCACTTTTTTAAAATGAACCCACGCAAGAAAGGGCAAAGTACATACATATGTATGGGAGAGTGTGTATATGTGTGTAAAAACTTATAACTCTTGAAATGTTTGTTTAAGCCCGTGCGAAACCGGAGTGGTCTGTTAGTTTATAATATGTTATGATTACTACATTTTGTATCATGTTTTCCTTTTAAATTTAAGTTGTAAAGGTGAAAATATGCCTACAGGGGCACCCGAGCACCGAAAAAACAGTCGGTAACGCGCCTTACATACACCAGGGGTGGTGGGGAAAATGCAAAATATTTTAAATATAAATATTTGTAAATAATTCAAGTAAAAACTAGCAAATTCATTTTTTTTAATTTTGTGCCAGTAAAGTTTAAATTAAGGGGTTATTCTGGTCTAGACGCATGCAATTTAGGCATTTTTTAAACTAAGATAAAAAAAATAAATAACATTTTTACTATCCATTTTATATGTTTATGTATAAAAAAAATTGCAAGAAAAAAAACCAAAATTCGTCGAGATACGGGCCGGTGGAGTGGGGGCTTCAAAAAAACGGTGCGTCCTGGTTGACATGATTTCGACCCTTGTAGAGATCTAAAACACAAAAAACAAGAAGATTTCTCATTATTAAGGATGTCGTTATCGGGTTGACCATTTTCAAAAAATAACAAAATGGCGTCGACTTGAAAAGAAATATTTTTGACCCGATTTTTTCGATAGAGCATTGTATAAAGAAGATATATACCAAATTTCAAAGGAATAGGTTCTGTAGAACTTGAGATATCATGTCAACCACCTCAAAAAAAATAGTTTCGAGAAAAACGCGTTTAAAGTTTAGGAGACCGCTCGGCCGGCTCGGACGCCATGTCACAAAATCGGCTGTATCTCCGAAAATAAGTCGAATTTTGAAAAAATCCTTCCAAGGTCATATTTTTGAAAGTCTAAACTTTCAAAATATGCAAAAAAAGTCGATTTTTTCAAAATCCTAGACCAGAATATCCCCTAAATGTGGCCAAAAATTACTTACCACAGAGAAGTACTTGTATCAGAGCGGTATTTTATTTTCACCATTAAATATTTTTTTTTTGCATATAATATGGCACACATTGATGTTAAAATCTTCTATAAGTGAAATATAGCAAAACTTAATAATTTCGCTTTATATAATACAGCTATATATATAATATTTGCTATTTTATGACTAAAGTTTTACTAAAATTAAGTTATCCATATATAGAGCACTGTGTCTTTCCAAGATGGCGGCTATCTTAGCACCGAGAATTTCCCACGAATAAGGTTTTCTACTGTATGTACTGTGGCCAAAAAAAGGAATTGACGAACTCCTTATGCACGGCCATATTAATATGCTGACATATCCTGCTGTGTTAAGCATTGCAAACTTTTCGAATGAACAGTATTCTGCCCCTGTTTATCAGATGCCTTCATTTATATCGCAGCACTCTCAAGATTAATACGCATAAGAAGTGTACTATTTAAAATTAATAAAAACAAGTAAGGAAGGGCTAAGTTCGGTTGTGACCGAACATTTTATACTCTCGCAATTTATTTATCTAATATTATATAATACACAATTTGACCCACATATTCGTCATATATATGGTATATAGACCATTGAAAGTTGGAAACACTAATATTAGGTTAGAAAAACCGAGGTCCTCATGTTCGATATATGGGGCCTTGAATTTGGGGCCACACTATAAATGAGGTATTTGTGCAAAGTTCTGTTCCGATATCTTCACTAATCCTTACTTTACATATTGTAAAGATAACTATTCAGGATTTGGTATATTTTCGCAACATATCATTGATATTGGTCGAGTAGTTTCGGAGATATGATTTTTGACCCTTAAGTGGGCGGAGCCACACCCACTTAAAATTTTTAATACCGATTTGGGTGGACCTGTACATTCTATACAATGAAATTTAAGGTTTCTGGTGTTTTCCCTTACTGAATTAAAGCATTTTTAGTAGTTTTCAACATAACCTTTGTATGGGAGGTGGCATAGTTATAACCCGATATCCTCCATTTTTGGACTGTATAAGGTGTAATACCTGAAAGAAACGATTCTAGAAAGTTTGGTTGATATAGCTTAAGTAGTTTACGAGATAGGTACAATAAAAATTTTAGGGGCGGGGCCACGCCCAATTAATTACATCCAAATATGTCCCTTCATTAGATCTAAATCTAATCTAATGCCCCTTCATAGCGCGATCCTTTTTACCAAATTTTATTTCCATAGCTTTATTTATGGCTAAGTTATGGCACTTTATGTATTTTCGGCTTTCGCCATTTTGTGGGCGTGGCGGTGGTCCGATTTTTCGCATTTTCGAAAGAAACTTTCCTATGGTGCCAAGAAACAAGTGTGCTAAGTTTAATCAAGATATCTTAATTATTACAGCTTGCACAGACGGACGGACAGACATCCGGATTTGAACTCCACTCTTCACCCTGATCAGTTTGGTATATATAACCCTATATCTAACTCGTTTAGTTTTGGGTGTTACAAACAACTGTTATGTGAACAAAACTAGAATACAGTAGTTTTCCGAAATAACGAACACATTAATTGTCAGGCCTGTTCGCTATATCGAATTTTTCGTTAATTCGAGTACTCACTTAGAGGTACTTTTATCAATAAAAATAAGTTATATATCCGTAAATTGCAGTTTAATAAATTGTTTTATTAATTATTTTTTAAAAAATGAAAAACCATAACAAAACAATTCAAATCCAATAAATTCTTCTAAAATGGATCAATTCTGACACTCATACTTCTATTTGGTACTGATCAATAATTTTAAGCTTTTTTATAAAATTCAATATTTTTTCAATTTGCACATTTTTTTTTGAATTTTTTCCAGTTTTATTTTTAATTCCGGTTCGATGTTATTTGATTTTTTCCTCTTTCTTCATATGTTGTTCGTTAAACTGAGTACTTACAAATTCTCGATATTCGTTATTTACGGTACTCAATGTAACAAATTTGCTTGTTCGTTATAAACGGTTTTCGTTAAAACGAATATTCGTTATTTCGGAAAACTACTGTACTCTCTTTGCAACTTTGTTGTTGCTCATGTTCGTGCTCGTTAGCGAGCAAGTGAAATTCGACTTTGGAGGGCCTGCTTTAGTGGTACAAAAATAAGACTTTTTCATTCCAGAAATGTATAGATTATTTTCGTTTGTAGTACATACAAGTTATTTGCGAAAGAAGAACGATGAGACAAGTTTGTGTGGAAATTAATATTTCATTATTCTACTTTTTTACACGGTGCACATGAAAAGCTCGGTATCATGCTAGGAAAGTTTGGAGCAGGTGTACGAAAAGTTAGTTACCCATAGATAGTGCTATGAACTAGTAAGTTTTCTTTGAACGATAAAATTTCAGTTTCGCTTCCAGTTGCGAATATGCATTGTGTAAAAGAGTAAAAACACTTACATAATTTAATATTAATTTTTTTTTGTGCTAATGAAAGAGGTCAGGTATGTTTTACACTTTTTGAGTAGAAATAAGTACTGGAAGGTTTTACTATGCTCTTCTCACTATCTGTTACTGAACTGAAACTAAGTTTTTAGTTAGCCGTTATTTAGAACGTCTCAACTATCAAAAAAGCGCTTCATAATTCGTTTTCTGTGCAAAATTTGTTATTTTGCGTACAATGTTAAGTTTTATTATTTTAGATATTTTATATTTTAGCTATTTATACACACACTTCTTCTTAAATAATTTAAAGTTCTTGATCATTTAATTTACATATTTTATTTTCCTTCTGAGATCTATCATAGTTACAATAAATCGTTTGTGTAAATACATATTATATTTTATATTATATTAAAGTCTACATTAATTATTTTTTAATTTAATTTAATTCGACCCGAGTCGTAAGCACATAATTCCTTTAGATCTTCGTTTTTCAGTAACATTTTTGTCATTATTATTATTAATTTCGTCGATTAACCAAAAAGTCGTCCGAAAACTGACCCTGTTGATTTTTATTTGAAAGTTTTATTAAAGCCAATAACGGTGATATGGCAAAAGCGTCCACGACATAAAAGTCTAATTCCACTCATACTTTTTTGAAAAACAGTTTACATCATTACGTTATCCTATGAAGACTTAATAAAATATACAGCGTTCAATTATCAGAGTTTTTTTTTTTGTTTTTTACACTTTCATTCAGTAATTATAGTTCCTTGTCCTTTATCGAGAGGACCACGTTCGCATAAGATAGGCAATGAAAATAAAACGTAGTAAAAAAGTCTCCGCGTCCGGTCATGAGAGTGTCCGATTGTTAGAGTGGAATTTGTTCTGAAAACACAAAGTAAAACTCGGTTTTCAAATTTTTTTTCCGGTTAATAGATGTACACTTATTGAAGGTGTCCGCAAGTTGAGGTTTCACTGTACATATTCAAATATATACATATCAAAAATATAAACGATCGAAATCTGTGAATTTGATTTTTTATCAACTCATATTATAGAATAGAATAATCAGTGTCCGGAACAAATTAAATAAAAATCACAAAAGAGAGAAAATATTTGTCACCCAGCTGTAACATACAGATACAATGTTATTATTTTGAAAGCAAGCTAGTGACTAAAAATCAATTTAAGATGAAAACTGTGGAAAAACCAGAAACCGTTACCCCTTAAGGCATCAATCTAGCATACATTCTTAATTTTCGCCTAAATGATATGCATGATTAATAATATTTTCATCTTAGTTTCTCTAGTACTTTTTGTACTATGATTTTTAGGCTATGAAAGTGAAATTTGGTACAAAGGATCGAGACGGATTTGTTGACATTGATTACCAGAGTTTCATGGTGTAGCCTAAAACTTAACCTAACATCTTAAACTAGTGGTAGATATATGTATAGAACAAGTAAGGAAAGGCTAAGTTCGGGTGTAACCGAACGTTTTATACTCTCGCAATTTATTGAAGAAATTTTATTAAGAAAACGCACAAATTTACCCATAAATTCGGCATAAAGTTTAATAGAATAACGAAAATCGTCATATATAGACATGGGGCCATCCATAAATTACGTCACACGAATTTAAGGACTTTTTAACCCCTTCCCCCCTCCTTGTCACAAGTTGTCACATTTTGAACTAAAACCCCCCCACCCCCCCTGACTTGACGTCACCCATTTTCCAATTTTATGGATTTATCATAAAATAAAAAACAGGTTATTCTATTGATTCTTATATTTATTGTATAATCTTTAATAAAATCAACATTTAGTTAAATATTAAAGTACAGAGACAACGGATGACTAGTCAAGAAATAATAGATACTTAATTATGCTAATTAAAAATAGAAAACTTAATTATCTTGTGTCAACATCTTCTTCTTCCATCCATAAAGCATCGTCATCATTCATTAAACAGAGAATCTCTCGGGCACGTCTAGCCGCAATTCTTTGAGGACGAATTTTCGCGATAGGTAACAGCTCTTGTTTTTTATGTGATTGTTTGTGTTGATTGGTGGCTTTATATGAAAAAAATATAGTCCACATAACTACACGATATTTTAAATAAGTATAACTCGACACTAGGGTAATAACTATCATATGGAACTTCTTTAGATTGGATGATGCTTGGAGATTTAATAATATCTGTAGTAATAATGGAGCAAACTTAGCGTCGTTGCCATCACTCCCTGTGACTCCATAACCTTCTGATGTCTGTTGAATTAACACAGGTGGTGGGAAAAATCCTTCTTTTAATAATTTCCAAAGACTAGAACGTCTTACACCGCAACAAGCAATAGTTTCACATTTAACTATTTGTAAAAAATATTGTGACTCACGTACATGTTTAGCATACCAAGTTGCATTATTTTTCAACATCACAGCCTGTTCAATATCCAGTTCAGTAACAGTTGGTGCAACATATTCAGCAACGACTGGAAAATTATCAATGACTAACTTGCTCCAAATCTCAGCCTACACATTGCCCGCACTTTCGAAGTTTCGTTTTTCTAGATCTAAGTCAGTAGTTCGATTAATTGAATCAAGATGTGACCCAAAAGCGCAGCAGAGCGGGAAACGATATTGCCCTAAATTTTGAAATGTGATGTCACAAAGCTTTTGACCCTCCTGCCCCTTGTCACACAATGTCACTTCTGAGTGATAGCCTCCCCCCCCCCCCCCTTTAAGGTGTGACGTAATTTATGGATGGCCCCTATGAGGGCTGAAGTAATTCCTGAACCGATTTCATTCAATTTCACCATCAAGGTACACTATATCCAATACTATACGCTCACTTAATTTTGCTAAGATATATCACATATTAACCAATACATATATGCGGAATAAAGCCCAACGAATTTTTGAAAAACCTATAATTAGGTATATGGGAGCTAGGGGATGATATTTTTGAAAAACCTATAATTATGTATATGTGAGCTAGGAGATGTTGTGACCCGATTTTAATAATTTTTGAAACAGAGACACACTATTGGAAGAAAACAATTTCGTCTGAATTACATTAAATTAGCTGAGAGATTTACCCATATTTTCGGTTAAAATTTAACCTTAGGCGCTGAGTTCAACATGTTCGATATCTGGGGCCTTGAAAAGTTATAGTCCGTTTTCGACAATTTTTTCACAAGTGATGCCACAGATCATATACTGTATTTGTGTAAAGTTTTATTACGCTATCATGATGGGTTTCTAATGTATATATTATAAAGTGAAGGATTCAGATGGAATTCAAAATTGAGTTTTAAAGAAAGTAATCGTGGTTGTGAACCGCATTTTCCACACATGTCATCAGGGTGTCAAGAAAATATTATATACCGAATTTCATTAAAATCTGTCGAGTAGTTCCTGAGATATGGTTTTTGACCCATAAGTGGGCGATGCCACGCCCATTTTCCATTTTGTAAAAAGATCTGAGTGCAGCTTCTTTCTACTATCATTTCTGTGAAATTTTGTGTTTCTGACGTTTCTCGTTAGTGAGTTAACGTACTTTTAGTCATTTTCAACCTAACCTTTGTATGGGAGGTGGGCGTGGTTATTATCCGATTTCTTTCATTTTTTGACTGTATAAGGAAACGGCTAAAATAAACGACTGCAGAAAGTTTGGTTTATATAGCTTTATTGGTTTGCAAGATATATAAAAAAAACATATTTGGGGGCGGGGTCACGCCCACTTAAAAAAAATTACATTCAAATGTGCCCCCCCCCCCCCTAATGTGATCCTATGTTCCAAATTTTATTTTCATAACTTTATTTATGGCTTAGTTATAGCTCTTTATGTGTTTTTGGTAATCGCCATTTTGTGGGCGTGGCAGTGCTCCGATTCCGCCCATCTTCGAACTTAACCTTCTTATGGTGCAAAGGAACACGTGTTCCAAGTTTCATTAAGATATCTCAATTTTTACTCAAGTAACAGCTTACACGGATGGACGGACAGACGACAAAACAAACAGACATTCGTTTCGATATATATATCCTATATCTAACTCTTTTAGTTTTAGGACTTACAAACAACCGTTATGTGGACAAAACTATAATACTCTCTTTAGCAACTTTTGTTGCGAGAGTATAAAAAGGGGAAGTATATGCAGTTAAAATTGATTTCGAAAATTCATAGTAGTGGTACTCATTTAACGTTGTAAACGTATGGCAAGATCGCAAAATTACAATATCGTAAAACAGCTGTTAATTTTTACATGCATTTCATTTTACGACAATCTTGCAAATATGCGAGACCTTTTTCAGTGGCATTCATGGCATGCTTACAATTAATTCACAATAAGCTGATATTACCACAATATTGCCAAAGAGCGCTCATTTAACATTTGTTGCCATATTGCAAATTTACTATATTTATATCATTGCAAAATTTGGAATAGATGATATACGTACTTGGCGTAAGCGGTGTCTATGCCAGTCAAGAAGAAGAAGAATGTATGTATGTAATTGGCGTAGAAACCGTTTATCCGATTATAGCCGAATCGATAATAGCGTGTCATTCTTCTCTTTCCCTCACAGTTCGACGCATATTGGAAATCCCAAGTGTAAAGTGGTCGCTCTCCACCTGATCTTTCCAACGGAGAGTTGACAGAACAACGCCAACGCATTAGAAGTTGTTCTATATTTACTACTTATAGACCTATACTGTAAGTAGCAGACAGCGAAATCGGTACTCAGACTGAGAGAATCTTCTCTATTGCAAAGCTGCAATAACGTACATTCTCTTAAATTCGTCAAGTTCCCATTTATACCAGATATTACAGTCTTTCGTAATCCTGCAGAAATGAATCTAAACGCGGACCCAACCATAGCCATCCCTTCTAGTGAGGAGTGGGATAAGGACAAGGTGAACACAGATTCAGAGATAAGTATCTATACAGACCGATCTAAACTAGACCAACTAGTGGGAGGTGGTGTCTTTTCAGAAAAATTAGAAACCAGAATCGCTTTCCGGCTACCGGATCATGACAGCGTCTTTCGAGTGGAGATTACCACTTCTCGTTCTGTTAAAAATAGTGTTAACGTGAGAAACATATCTATATATATATTCGGATAGCCAAGAGTCTTTAAAATCACTTCAAATTTCATAGAATATCATATCTAGGATAGTGAAATAATGCTTGGAATTATTAGTGACACTAACATCGTATTTCACGATACACCTGCAATGGGCCCCAGGATATAGTAGTATTCCTGAAACTGCGAAGCAAATGGACTAGACAGACTGGTCACCACCCTACAGTTAGATGCTAATAAAGAGGGAGTTTACATATCTCTGGCAAATTGCAGATATTTTATCGACCAACATGAAAATAATCGCAACTATCGGACGTGGTTTCCCCAATGATTGGGCGAAGTTGCACATACAAAACTAAGCGAATGATTTCATAATCTCAAGTGTGATCTTGGGTGGGTGGTTCAAGAGGAATGAGTGTGAGATGATCCCCGTCCCCTAGTGATGTGAAAATGGGCCTCCATTGTTGGTTTATTGTTGGATTAATGATTTTCGAACACAAATACGAATTTCACCTGACGAACGCTATCCATCACGAACCAATAAGCATTTTATAGTATTTTATATAGAAAATTTTATTGTGAATATGTAATACTGAAAGTAAGGGTTTACACACTGTGCATATCGGTTTTTATTAATTTATTGTAAATGTAACGTATTGAATATGTTTTCATAATTTTACTATAAGTTATTAAAGCTGTCAGTTTTCAATATCCTAGTTTTTATATTTACATCATAATACTTCATAAAATAAAGTAACTCGTATTTACATTGCTAGTCCTTATGTACTAAATAGTTACAATAAATTTGATGGTAATTTATTTATATCCAAATTCATTCGCCGATTGCAAGTTTCATTAACGGTACTTATTTTATGACTTGGCATTCCTGGCGGATTCTAATATACTATATAGTTCTAAGTATTTTATTTCCGAGCAGCTCTATTCTTCTACAATATATTGAATTACTGGAATACTAAAGCTATTCCAGTATAACTTCAGTAAATAATTAAAATCTTATAAATTTCTACTGATTTCTAATTAAAATATATATTTTTATAAATATAATAAATTTTTTCCCAACCGGCAATAACGTTATCATGCAATTATGAATTTAGTATATATGCATAAGCTTATGTATATCGTTCAACTAAAATCATCTTAATTATGTTTAATTGGCATCTCATTGGTTATTGGTTCTGATACAGAGCCAGTTTTGTCGATTTCATTTGGCACTAACAGCTTTTTAATATCTTAAAAACATATGCATAATGGAATTTTTTCTACCGTTCGTATATATATATATATATTATACATGTATATATTTATATATATATGCATGTCTGTATATATAATTCCAAAATAGAGGTAATCAAAAAGCGTAGTAAATTATTCGGCATTTTTACTAAAAATTTCGATAATTATAATATAATTGTTTACTTTGTACTACATAATTAAAATTTTAAAGTAGCTACATTGCTTGTTGTTAACAATCAAAACAATTGTACACACATGTAATTTGTAATACAAATTTTTGTATGCATGTGTGTATATCAATATATTATTGAGTTCCATGTAAGTACTACATAACCTAGTTGGCATAAAAAATACTGGTTAAACACTGAAATTGTCGAATTTCTAATGAACTATTCGGAAAAAACTTTGAATGTAATGAAGCAATTTATGAATGATTTTTTTACATTATAGATGTGTATAAGCACATACAAATTATGGTACTTTATTTTCTTATAGATTATAGACTTAGATTTAAGTTTTTCTTAGAGATTTTGTTTTTGGTCACATTTTAGTGGTCTATGTTGAACTAATAGGAGATTGTTATGTGTATTACCGTTTTTTTTTACTGTTTGTAAAATATATCAATTAGTATAGAAGAAAGTTTTTTTTAACTTAGTTTTTCTATCTCTATTCCAAGAAACTAGTTTAGAAATAAAATAAACGAAAATGTAAAATATGTGAATATATTCTCGCCAACTTTGCAGGGGTTGTGTTTAGAATCTGAAAATATCTAAAGACTTGCATAACTATGGAGAGTGATTATTTTTCTCTCACTGAGCTTTTCGGGCCATAATGAGATGAAAATCGTATAAAAAACGGAGTATTCGAAATATAAACAGATTATATCAACTTGAAATACAAAAATCACATTGTTTCCGACCTCATGAAATATCCAGCTTATGACTCATTACATCACCGACCAGTACCTCACATACTAAAGCATTTCAATAAATACTAACTATTGTGACAAGTTTTCAGGATATTACACTTGGATAGGCAAAATAAATTGGATCGATAATTCGTAATGAGAAGCATACGGTTTCTATTGTAAAGTTAAGAACAATACCCATTTGAAAGTATAGCTCTACAAATCATTGAATCCGCAGCGTATTCGATTTCGATACGATAAAGATTTTCCATCGAAAATTTTTATGCAATCATTGATTCCGTCGATAAACTGCTTCGCCCTTTATCGACAAATGCGACAAATTTTATAAAATGTCTGTGCTTTTTGCTTTGTTAAAAAAATGAAAACTGACCTTTAAATATTGTGAAATTTTGCGGATTCAATGATTTCGTAATTAGCGACATCTATTAGCCGCGGAATGTAAAATTTTTCGATCGAAACGGATTTAATGATTAGTTCCAATAGGTGACAAAGCGTCAACAGACAAAACGGGACTTGATGCCGTTCTGAGAAAATTTAAATTGTTCATTGGCGCTATTATACAGGTTTCTACTGAGATTTTTTTTTTAATGCTGTTCTAGCGAAGAGTTTAAATATAAGATAAGTTATCTAATAAATCTGTGAACAAGAAATCTGAAAATCGTCAACCTCGATTGCCAACGATTGTAATTGTATACACCTTCTTCAAATACTATGCCAATTGCTTCGAATTAGATTTTGAAATAGATAGAAAGAGTTAAAAAGAATGAAACGTTTGTATATATAAAGAGTATTTTTATATGTGTTAGAAGATATAATTAAGAGTGTAACATATTCAGGAAGTTCACAAGTCGTTCTATATAACACATTTCTATGGAACTTTGGAAAGCACTGTGGAATTTCATCTACTACCAATGAATAAGCTCATCAGCAATTAGTTAAATATAACATCATTATTGCTTGTAAATACTTAATATTTGAATTGTTTTAAAGTTGATAGTTGAAGACTGAAGGTGAAATGGAATGACTTGTGAACATCTTATTATATATATTTTATTGTACTTATGTTAACTATTAGTTTCATTTCTATCGTCTAAACTTTTAAAATATTAAATCAGAATACCATGTATACGTACGTATTGTTTGTATGTAAATTCATGATATAAAAGAACAAAGATGCCAAATAAGGCATTCTACATATATGTACTTTGTGGACAATTTCCAGAAATGAATGTTTTAAAATTTAGACAACAAGGCGATTTGCCGAATGGACTTTCACTTTAACAACTCTCCATAATATAAATAAATCGATTACAACAAGTAGAAATCAATAAAGTTAAGTAATAATTTGGTAAATGAATGAAATCAAATTTAAAATTTATAGTTTCTAAAGCTCTGATTCTGCGAGTGATAATGTAGAAAAAGTCAAAAATTCCGTTGACAAAAGTCTACGAGCTCATAATAAATACACTACAAGTGTTGTAGTAATGAATCATTAGCTTTTTTCTTTGATTATGGTTATTGTTAGGATATTATTGAATTTAGTTGTTGTTTTACACTTAAATAGCCTATATTCCTATGCGAAAAGCTATTTTAGTTGACATAAGACATTTTTTGTTAATATTTGGAAAAGAAAAAATGAATTGGTGAGATTAAAAAAAAATACCTAGAGTAGAAGGACAGTACTAAAACAATTAATATCAAGAATTTAGTACAATTTTCGCACTAAAATCAGTTATTTTTGTAATGTATGTAAACTTCTGTCAACGGATTTTCAGAGTTTTTCTTTCATAACATTGTTAATTAATTTGAAATAATGGAATTTTTTAGTCATTGTGAATATAAAGAAAATTAACTGTATCAACAGATTTTACCAAAAAGCATTTGAACTTTCACACCAATGAAAACAGAGGGTGTATGTAGTATTTTTTCGGCCACTCTATATTATGTCTAAAATATAGAAGTTGTATGCACTATTTACATTGGACCGAATGGTGGTTACAAACCATTCTCGAATCCACATGAAGACACACAAAAAATTTCATTAAAATCGGTCCAGCCGTTTAGTAGGTGATCAGTGACATACACACGTACAAAAGATTTGTATACATATATAAAGATATTTTGCCTTACATTTCAAGTAAAAAACAAAATAATCCAAAACATTTTCAATATTCAGCAAAAAAACAACAAGTCTTTCACATATTCTCACCAGAATATGCAAACTATAAAGCATCTTCTACGCGTTATCGAACTTATGCGCTATAAGACATCTTTGTTTTTTTATAAGCATCAACATGTTCATTCATTTTGTATTTTGTTAATATATGTGTGTATAATGTAATCCTAGATAATATATTGGCAAATCTCAAAGTTTATTTTTATCACGATCGATACTAATTGCTTTAAAAATGTCTTTTCCAGTACCGTATCTTAAATTAAATTGATCTAAACTTGAAGCTCTAGGTCTGGATAGAGAGAAGGATTCAACTTCGGGATCGGTTTCACTAATATCTGTTTCAGTTTCACTAAATTTTCGACGTCTTCTTAAAATTGAATTACTACTCTTGAAGTCAGTGGAATTCGCACGTTTTCTTTCTTGTTTAGCCATTTCCGCAGCAAGCATTTTTACCTCCCAATCGTTGTGATGCACATGTGCGAATACATTGTCTTCCACATTTTTTTGCTCTATATCTTCATACTTGATATTTAATTTGCTAGAAGAAGAACTCGAACTCGAACTGTCGCCAATATCAAGAACAACACTATCTTGTCTGTCTAAATTCCCGGTGAGATCTGACACAGAAACAACATAATTTCTCTTTTCTTGCTTGCCCCTTGTGATGTTCTCTTCCGATTTATTTTTGTATAAACTCCGTGAAGAAATGTATCCAGAAGAGTCTTTGTAAAAATTATTAAATATCGGTGACGAACTGTGCCGTTGAACTTGTGGTGGAGATGACATAAAAACAGTATCCAATGAGTCTCCTCGCTGCAATTAAAATTTGTTTTTTTTTTTGATAATTTCTGTAATTATAATATAAATACCATAAAGAGTAGTTCTGCTGATGAACTAGAGCTGGCGTGGTCCTCTGACTTTAGATCTGCATCCACCCATAATTTGTTAAGTTCAGTTTTTCTTCGTGGCGAGGATGTTTTCAATTCTATATTTCTAATTTTTGACTGTAGATTTGCAATAATTTCATCGCGTTTCCGTACTTCTCGGGCCATCACCGAAAATTGTAATTCGAATTTTAAATGCATTTCTGTAATGTGATCTTTAATTACATTATTAATTTCGCTCCAAACACGATTGAAATTCTCTTCTATGTTGAGTATTTCTGTAACAGAAGAAAATCAAATTTCAAATTAGCCTATTTAACTAATTTCTTAAATAAATAGCAATTCAAATTCTCCCAAAGAGATTCGTCATAGAAAGAGAATGCCATAGATATGATTATTTATTGAATATTTATTTATTTTTTGAGATAAAAAAGAATTGTACATTACCTCCTGTTCTTATCGAGTCCCCAATCGTTGTTGTCAATCGTTTTGCTGTGCGTTGATTCGAATGAGATGGGCTCGGAGTATATTGCATCATATTATTATTAAGTTGAAGTGTATTTCGTCGTTTTGAGATGGCTTTAAAATGAGCGCCACTTAACGATGGATTTTCGGAGTATTTATTGGTACCAAACGCGGAAATTATGGGCGCGTGAGAAATCTTTACGTCTTTGTCTTCGTCTTCACTAGCCGTTCGTAAGGTTCTATACTGTTCATCTTGAATAGTTCTGTGAGCGCTGTTGGGTGGACTAGAAAGAGTTGATTTGATCGTTATACTTTTCATTAGCATACTATGTCTAGCCACATACCCTTCTAATGTCGGTTCTCTTAGCAACCGCTTATTTGGCTTTTCCTTCGCGCATGAGTCTTCGTTGCCACTTTGAACACCAGTTTTGTATTCCTCTGAACTGTGACGGAGTTTCTGTAAAATGCACTTTAACTTTTGCCGTTCGGAAGTTTCATTTTGCTCGGGACTAAGAGGTAAATAGGCAGGTGGTATATATTTGTCTTTTCTTTCATTGTTGTTATTCGACAATGATGTATTCGTCGAATTGGATGAACTGGATTCATAAGCTGTAAAAAATTGCGAGTACATTTCAGAAACATCACTGAAACAACGATACAACGGTTCTGGCACTGCGAGTTGACTGTTTATTTTAGAACTGTCCAAGCTAAAACTTCGCATTTGTAATGCCTTTTCAAGTTCTTCTAACTTCTGACGTTCGTTCAGGATTTTTAGACGTTTTACGAATGGTAAACCGCTATACTCCGGCGATAAATCAAAAACAGAGTGATACGATTTTCTGCTTTCGTTTGTATGATTTGCTGATGAAGATTTCGTGTGTTTCCGTATGTTTTCTAAAATCTTTGTTTCCTGTGACAGGTTTGTATTAAGAGTGCTCGCAGTTGCAGAATGTAGAGTGTTTGTAGATGTTGTAGTGGCTGTCAAAACCGCAGGCCCTTGATCAGGAGTTTGGGATGTTTCGGTTGAAGAACATGTTTTTGCTTCTGTATCTGAGTCTCCTGGGGAAAATTTTGCTAAATTATTATAACTTGTTGATATTATCGTCGCTAACTTAAGTTTTGACCATGGCTTAATAGACATATCACTATCTGAGCGTTCTGATGAGGTGTTTATGGACGGTTTTATGAGTTTTAATGACATTCCTGATACCGCCTTTGACGATTTATTAATTGCACCTAGGTCGCGTTTAATATGTTTCTGCACATCAAGTGTTTTTCCAGGCTGCTGTTGACCTATATCTCCAGTCGTCGATTTTTCGTCTTTCGACTTGTTGTCCGTAGGATCTGTCTTTGTCGCTACAGCAAAATTAAGCATTTGTATCTTTTGCTTCAAAGTAACAGGCGGATTGTGTTTGACCTGTGTAAAAATGTTTTATATAAACATTATTTATGATTGATTATTATAAATACATATATCTATTTTATTTAGATAGTATAATACTTCTAATATTATATATACGACTCCTGCATATGTATATAATATTCTATTGTTTCGAATGTTATTGTGTTTTATTTCCATACATTTATTATATTATGATTATTATTTTAGAATCACCACAGAGTCACAACTCTGAGACCTCGCTTATGAGAGAAGAGTTGCTTCCCAAGCCAAACTGTGAAGGTCGAAGGATGTATATGGTCAGATGAAATCGAACTTTGTTCTAGCTATTCAACACCTAGCTTTTATTTATGTTTCCAATAGATAATTTTAAATCCGATAATAATAAAGAATTTAATATTTTATATTTAAGGATATCTTCTTTATATATGCATTTCAATAATGTTAATGTTATGAATGTCTCAAAACGTTTCTATAGTAGTGGAGTGTGTTAGTGTAAATAATATATGTAAAAATATATCTCACTGCGGGCTTTACGTCGCTGTTCGTAGTCGTTTCCTGTTTATTTTTTAGCATTT
Source organism: Zeugodacus tau (assembly GCA_031772095.1). NCBI lineage: Eukaryota > Metazoa > Arthropoda > Insecta > Diptera > Tephritidae > Zeugodacus > Zeugodacus tau. The sequence goes on along the minus strand of CM062650.1, from coordinate 19,446,453 downwards.
GTAGTCTTTGCATCAGCGGAAGGGCTTCGTTTACTTCAGTCTCGAGTTCTTCCTGGATTGATTCCTGTGGCGATAATGTGTTGGCAATATGCACATGCGGGGGTGATATCTGAGGAGTGATTGCCTTTGCCGCTTTCTCTTCGCGATCCTAAAAATAATATAAACAAGTATGGAAAGAGTAAGTTAGGGTGCAACGGAGCATTTTATACTCCCGAAAAACGAAAATCATTATATATAGTATATGAGGGTATAGTATATGATGTAATTCATTTTCACCATCAAGGTACACTATATATTATAAAGTGATTGAGTTATATAGGAAGTAGGCGTGGTTGTGTATCGATTTCGCCATTTTTAATACGGAAATATTACGTAACGAATTTCATTAAAATCGGTCGAGTAGTTCCTGAGATATGGTTTTTGACCCATAAGTGTGCGACGCCTCGCTCGTTTTCCATTTTGCAAAAAAATCTGAGTGCAGGTTCCTTCTGCCATTTCTCCTGTAAAATTTAGTGTTTCTAACGTTTTTCGATAGTCAGTTAACTCCCTTTTAGAAATTTTCAACATAACCTTTGTATGAGAGGTTGAAGGAAAATTGTATGAAATTTGATTTCTAAACACTATTGCCAATTTAAAAGTTCGAGTTATGGAGATGTTCGAGTTATGGAAGTTCCACTGTATTTTAATGGTATTTGATAGGGTACGTAAGGGAAACGACTGTAGAAAGCTTGGTTCATATAGCTTTATTGGTTTTGTGAGATATATAGAAAAACCCACAATTAACCAAAAAAATTAGATCCAAATATGCCCCTTCTTAGTGTGATCCTTTATACCAAATTTTACTTTTATAACTTTACTTATGTATGTCTTAGTTATGACACTTTATGTGGTTTCGGTTTTCGCCATTTGTGGGCGTGGTAGTGCTCCGACTTAGCCCATTTTCAATACCAACCTCCTCAGGGTGCCAAGGAATATGTTTACCAAATTTCATTAAGATATATAAATTTTTACTAAACTTCACGCTTGCACGGATAGACGGACAGACATCCGAATTACAACTCTACTCGCCATCCTGATCATTTTGATATACATAACCCGATATCTAACTATTTTATTTCTGGGTGACACAAACAACCGTTATGTGAACAAAACTATAATACTCTCTTTAGCAACTTTGTTGCGAGATTATAAAAATAATATTTGCATAAAATTTGATATTTATCTAATATGCAAATAATTCATTATTTTAAAGATGTTAAAGACGAAGAATTAATGTATTTTATATACAAGGAGAAGACGAAGTCATATACATACATATAACAACTAGTGGCCGGGCCATGCATTGCTGTGGATAATGTATATGTATGTTAAATTCTATTCTGGTTAACTATTTGATAATATCTTGAGAAGACTCTACTGCTTTCACTACTTTCAAAGTTTTCCGTCAGCTTTAGTGGTTTGCGATAAATATACCAAAACTAACTCTTTGGTTTTTCTCGCCAATTTATCAAACAATTAACCACAAATGATCTTCCTTACCTAGATCATGTGTTCCGAATTTCAAAGCTTAAATTGTAGCTTTTTTGTTTAACTACATACTATTTTTTAGCCGTTGCATAAGTCCGATTTTGGCCATCAAGAATACCAACCTCATAGTATCAAGATTTAAGTATGAGCTAAGTTATATTTGGATATGCAGATCAAATTATTGCTTGACCAAATGGCCGACCAGACAGATGGATGTTGAGCTGTGACCAGGTCCACTTACCTAAAAATGTGTAAATCCTAATGTCCTTCCGTGCTGTGAATATCGGCTGCAAAAGTCTTATTTTTTTCTTAACTTTATTTTTTTTTTTTGCAATCGTCCGGTTTTGCCTATCTACAATACAATCACAAAGATCTAGATCTAGATTTCAATTCAAATTATGGCTTGACCGAATGGACAGACGGATGGACATTGCGATTAAAATTCGAAATATAAACTATCCTATCTTTAAAGTTGGACCAAACTGCAGACGTGTGCAAAATTTCATTAAAATCGGTTAGTTGTTTAGGCGCCAATCCCGGACAAACAATGTGACATGAAATTTATATATATATAACAATATTGCTAATTTTATAAAATTGGCTTTGGTGGGCGTCGTTATTTTCTTTACCTGTTTTTCTTTGAGCAATCGCAACCTTTGGAGCAATGGTAGTCCTGCACCAATTGGACTAGGTGTTTTGTCCTGATGCGGCTTTTCTTCATTTCCCTCCTTCTCATCAGAACGTACGTTTGACATACGTTTCAAAGTCGTTTTATTGCCTTTCTTAAATATTTCATGCAGCGGTTGCATTTCTAACGATTCATCACTTCTTCGGGTCCTGAAAGTGCATATGATATACATACATATATTATATGCAGTAGTAGTATGTAAAAACAGAGGATGGAGTCATATATAGAAGTTCATGTAAGTGAGGAAAGTTTCTGACTGCCATTCACTTGGGAGTGGTCAGGGACGATTCTTTTGGATGTGGCTCAAGCAGCTCACGACTTCCGGTATTAGACCAAGTATTCTCTGGGTAGCCAACAGACATCCGTTTGGAGGCGAGCTAAAATGAGAAGGCGAATCTCGCTTATGCGGTTGTGCGTAGGGTTTGGGACCCACCACATAAAAACGAATAAACAATGAATAGGAAGCAACAGCCTCGGATAAGGAACCCCAATTTGGATGACAACCACAGCAAACGTATAAAGGACTATGATTTAAGGGCATGCACCTGGAATGTCCGGACCCTTAATTGGGAAGGTGTCTCTGCCCAGCTGGTAGATGTCCTCGTAAGAGTAAAGGCTGACATCACCGCTATCCAAGAAATGCGATGGACGGGGCAAGGACGGAAGAAGGTGGGTCCATGTGACATCTACTACAGCAGCCATATAAAGGAGCGCTAATTCGGTGTGGGATTCGTGGTGGGAGAGAGACTCCGTCGTCGAGTCCTGGCATTCACTCCGGTGGATGAACGTTTAGCCACAATCATCAAGCTACTTGGTTGTCCCCGGATCGAATCACTCGCAACCAGATAGATCATGTTGTAATAGATGGACGACATGTCTCCAGTGTTTTTGATATGCGTACGCTTCGTGGTCCCAACATCGACTCGGACCACTATCTTGTAGCAGCTGAGATACGCACCCGACTCTGTGTAGAAAAGCGCACACGTCAACAAACACAAGGAAGGTTCAACATCGACAAGCTGCAATCACAACCGACAGCCGAACGATTTTCTACTCGACTTGCACTCCTGCTCTCTGAGAGCACTCATCAGCATCTCGGTATAAGGGAACTGTGGGACGGCATATTAAACTCCTTACGTACAGCTGCAACCGAAACCATTGGCTTTCGGAAAAGTCAACAAAACAGCTGGTATGATGAGGATTTTCCTCTCGCAGTGGGGAGAAAACAGACTGCCTACCTCACAATGTTGCGGACGACCGCAACACGAGCGGGATGGGAAAGATACCGAGAGCTGAAGAGGAAAGCGAGACGCATTTGCAGACAAAAATAGAAAGAGGCCGAAATACATGAGTATGAAGAGCTTGACAAGCTGGCCGTCAGGGGTAATGCTCGAAAATTTTACGAAAAGATCCGGCGACTAGCTGAAAGTTTCAAGACCGGAGCACACTCCTGTAGGACCCCTAGAGGTGATCTAGTTGTTGATGACCAGAGTATACTGTGTTTGTGGAGGGAACACTTCTCCAGCCTGCTGAATGGCATTGAAAGTACAACACCAGGAGATGGCGAACCCGATTCCCCAATCGACGACGATGGAACAGATATTCCATTGCCCGACCGTGAAGAATTTAGAATAACAATTACCCGCTTGAAGAACAACAAGGCGGCGGGGGCCGATGGATTGCCGGCCGAGCTATTCAAATATGGCGGCGAAGAGCTGATAAGGTGCATGCATCAGCTTCTTTGCGGAATATCGTCGGAAGAAAGCATGCCCGACTATTGGAATCTCAGTATACTCTGCCCAATCCACAAAAAGGGAGACCCCACAGTCTGCGTCAACTACCGTGGGATAAGCCTCCATAACATCGCGTATAAGGTTCTATCGGGCGTACTGTGTGAAAGACTAAAGCCCACCGTCAACAAACTGATTGGACCTTATCAGTGTGGCTTTACACCTGGAAAATCAACAACTGACCAGATATTCACCATGCGCCAAATCTTGGAGAAGACCCGTGAAAAGAGGATCGACACACACGATGTATTTGTCGACTTTAAAGCTGCTTTCGACAGCATGAAAAGGAGCTGCCTTTATGCCGCGATGTCTGAATTTGGTATCCCCACAAAACTAATACGGCTGTGTAAGCTGACGTTGTGCAGCACCAAAAGCTCCGTCAGGATTGGGAAGGACTTCTCCGAGCCGTTCGATACCAAACGAGGTTTCAGACAAGGTGACTCGCTATCGTATGACTTCTTTAACCCGATGCTGGAAAAAATAGTTCGAGCCGCAGAACTAAACTGAGAAGGTACAATTTTTTATAAGAGTGTACAGCTACTGGAGTACGCCTATGATATTGATATCATTGGAAACAATACCCGCGCCGTTAGTTCTGCTTTTTCCCGCCTGGATACGGAAGCGAAGCGAATGGGTCTGGAGGTTAACGAGGACAAGACGAAATATCTCCTGTCCAAGTCCCTCATCATTCCCGTCTTTATGGTGCAGAAGCGTGGACGGTGTCAACATCCGATGAGGCGGCACTAGGAGTTTTCGAGAGAAAGGTTTTGCGGAAGATTTATGGTCCCTTAAACATTGGCAACGGCGAATACCGCAGAAGGTGGAATGATGGGCTGTATGAGTTATTCGACGACATAGACATAGTCCAGCGAATAAAAAGACAGCGGCTACGCTGTTGTTCGAATGGACGAAAGTGTCCCAGCTCTGAAAGTTTTCGATGCAGAACACATTTACACATTTTCTTTACGTATGGAGACGTGTTAACTCGGGTGCATAAACGTATTTAGAGTTAAGTTGAACGTCAAATCAGCTGATTTTTGTGCCGGTGTGTATAGTTTTGACCCAGGGTCCCGTATTGCTAAATAAATAAAAGTCAATGTGAAGAACTTGAATCAAAAATATATATAATATAAGTGTACTCTAAAATTTCAGTGTATTAGTGTAGTGTATTGAAAACAAATTTAAAAAAATTAAAAAAATTTTACGTGGCAGCCTCGGATTAATTCCATTCAGAATTCACCTCGAGTAAAGTATTTGGGTTTATGTTTATAGGCTTTGTCCATGTAGAATATAACCGTGTAGAAATTAAGCATAAACTTAGTATGTAATAGTAAAAATGGAATACATACATAGGTATAGTGTTATACCTCAGTACGGAAAATCACCTTGTCTTTTTAAGCATGCTTCTTATTCCTTTTACATCGTTTCTTAATTTGTACACGATTTTTTTTGAGGCACTATTTTCGCTACTGTCGCTTCGATTAATATTGCTATATACACGTGGATGATCCGATTGCTCATTATTATTTTGCGTTTTTGCGTACTTCTTATTTACACAACGGACTTCCATAAGCCGCTTTCGTCCAAGAGTTTGCAAAATTTCTTGTGCTTCGGGGTAGTCTTTCATAGCGGCCAGTACATCTTCTCTAGACAATGAAAACAATTCAGAGTAACCAACTGAGCGTACATCAGCCGTACGTCTAAAATAAAATAAAAAAATAATTATTATATTCGAAATATATATAAATATATCACAAACTTATTAAGGCCATCCAGGTTTAGAATTCCGATTTCACCAAAAAAGTCGCCAGCCTTCATGGTTGTAAGCACTTTACCGGTTTCACTGAGCACTTCGAGTATGCCATCAGCTATTATGAACATTTCTCTGGCTACCTCACCTTTACGGCAAATTGAGTCACCTGGTGTAAATATATATGCTTTCATTTTCAACACCAAATCGTGTAAAAATTCTGGTTGACACTCTTGAAATATAGTGACTTTTTTTAAGACACTCAAGTTAACATGTAACGCTAGTTCTGTTTTCAGCTTGTCTGGTAATAAGCCCAATGCTGTGTTAATATCACCTCCTCCTTGTATACGTCCTCTAGACCAACTGTAGTCGTACCACCGGAGTACACGTCTTTTCATTCCCCCTGGAACCTAAATTATTATAATCATAATTATTATCAATATATAGTAAGGCCTATTCTGATAACTACAAAAATCTTAAGACAGAAAAATTATCATTATCTCTTCTATAATATAAAAATGAATCGCAAAATGTGTTGCTAAGCGCATAACTCGAGAACCGCTGAACCGATTTCGCAAATTCTCTGTTTAGAATGTTTTTAGAGGTACCGGGATGGTTCTTACGGAGAGAAAAATAGAAAAAATTGCCTGAAAAAGTCTGAAATCCACAACTTTCTAATCATTATCTAATTGTCATTGTTGCTTTGTTAAAATATTTTTATAAGGCTGTGTCGATAGCCCAAAACAATTTGTAACAAGTAGGGAAAGGCAACCGAACATTTTATACTCTCGCAATTTATTGATGTAATTTTATTACACACAATTTGAAATAAAGTCCAATAAATTAACGAGTATCAGCACATATAGTACATGAGGGTTGAGGTAATTCCTGAACCGATTTCACTCATTTCAACGCCCAGTTATAATGTGAATAGGGGCAACTTGGCACCTGTTAGTAGGCAGACAAACGGCAAATCGGCCTTGAAATTACTCCTAAATTGCAAATCAACGAAACACCAGTCTGCAAAATCGCCAAAAAAAGAGCTATAAAGAAGTTTTTCCAGATATTCAAGCCGCTGAAGGTACTGCACAGGACTTTATAAGATTTACGCGATAACGAAAATATTTTTGGTGAAGCCATGATTCTATTGGCACGTGATTTTCGCCAGACTATTCCTGGATCAACTGTTGCTGACGAACTAATCACATTCCTAAAATCATCTAATTTGTGGCGACACATAAAGAATCACCACTTAACAAATAACATACGATTGTTTTTCCAACAATATCATACTGTGATTGTAGAAATAGTTGAAAATGGTAGCAACACAGTTGACACCTGGATGGATTAATAACATTTTTAACGGGTTTCTGTCACTTCATGACCTCGAAAGAGGAGCTTATTCATCGTGTTTTTCCTGATATGAAACCATAATATAATAAACAGTGCAGATGGAAATAAACGGAAAGTTCAACCATTACTCCTGGTTTATATAACCCGGACCACTCCGACTGTGTGGTCGCGATGTCGATGTTCACAGTACCTACGGTCAACTAGCCCATAGGAACTATTAGGAAACTCAAGGCTGTAGGCGGCAGGTTGAATCTTCACAGTGTTATTACAACATTGTAGGCTTTCCCTACTACGGTGTCTAGTAAACCTTATGATAGAGAGAATCGTACTGGCTTACATTCCACTTGCTTGGAGGACCACGAGAGTAATTTTCATACCCAAGATCGGGAAGAAGAACTATTCATTGGCCAAAACCTTTAAGAACAAAGGCACTGAACCTGAAACCTCTGCATATGAATCAAAATTAATACAGAGGTGGCCCTGAAACCCAGAAATCCATAAAGAACAAGAAAGTGCAAAATATATGTCTTTCTGGACATCGAGCGAGCGTACGGTAATGGTAATAATGGTAATAATCAAAACTCTCGAAAATAGGCTGATTGCCGAACCGCTTTTTAAGTAAATTGAAGCGTTGCATGAAGACAGCTAAAACCATACTACGAGACAGTACAATCCGATTAGATACTACCAGATATTGCCCCAAGGTATATATATCTTCCTACTAATTTAAAGAGTGTAGTGGTTTGTGTTAGTTAGATAGATTTTGAGCCCTACAAAATATAAGAGTTTAAAATGTACGGTAACAACAGAACTTAACCTTTACTGACCATTTCGTGACTTGTTTAAATATGCTTCGTTACATACTAATTTAAATATATTAGATTTACCAACCTTATGATGACGCATGTAAGTCTTGGCTCCATCTAGCAAGCGTTCGAATTCCAGGCGGTTTGCATTACGATTTGTTATCACATTTCCAACTTGACCGACAATGGTTGCAAAAATGAAAACTCCAATAAGATAGCTGACAATTGTAAAAATGTACCTATAAAATACAAAAAACAATAAAGGCAGACAAGACATTAGAACAAGCCATATAACATCAAAGTTTTCGAAACATGACATACAAATTAATGAATATCTACTTAATATCAATAGGTGTTGAAGGCTGTCATAATTTTCGAAAACTTTGATGGCATTTTCATATATTTTTGAGAGGTTAGCAAAATAACAATTAAAAAAAATTAATAATTCCTAAAAATCACGCGTGGACAGCCCCAACATCATTGATATATACTGCATTTAAGACTCAATCGCTTACTACGCTGAGGCTTTAAGTAATTGTACAGTCATTGAAGATTATGAGTAGAAATCGATTTAAGGTGAAGTTTTGTTTAAACTACATTTCGCGTATAACCTCATGAAAATAGCTTTTATTTATACAGACTTTGAAATTGAAAAAATAAAGATTTAGAATGCAACTTCCAATGGTAAAGATACAGGAAATTGAGAACGGAAAAATACGCCGTTGGCTTTAATAATAATAATGTAAAATGGCGGCTTATACTTACGAATAATTTAAAACCTGCTTTGTATCAATGAATAACCAAATTCTGTGCTCAGTTTTGGTAAAAACTAAAACAGGATACGTTTGCCAATAGTTTAAATAAAAAGCCCTAAAATATATATAGTAAGCGATTGAGCTATAAGTTCAACTATTGTACATACATACATTCATGTGAATGTATAATATGCATAAATATGTGTAATCAAATGTATAATATGAGAATATATTTAGAATAGAAGGTAAATCATACCCATAATTCGAACCGAATTGCAGTAATCTAGATCGTATACCACGTCTTGGTATAGATCTTGGGCCGTCCACTGAGAAATTTGGTCTTTCGATAGAAAAAATAAAAATATATTTTTAAAATAAATTCAATTATATTTATTAAACAATAATAAATTAATGTGTGTAATCCTTAAATTTATTAATTGTTTAATTTATGTATTTGAAACAAGGCCAAAAAGAAAATTATATAGTTCAATTGATTGTCAATTGACGAAATATGGGAAATATTGCCCTGATATTTGATTTGATTTAAAACTTAGTTTTTTCATAAACAAGTTTTTTCATTTTAAGACCTCTAAAATATATTTGCATTCAGATATCACTTAAAACAAACATTTTTATTAGTTGAAATATTTAAAATTGATATTATTGATGAAAGCACTAAAGACGAATGGTCGAACAATAGTGCTAGGTTGTTTTCTGATAAAATCAATATTATTGTGCAAATCTTATTTAAAATTTATAGAAATCGATATTTAATTTTACGGGTATTTTTTAAATATTTTTCGCATACTACTCGCGAAAAATGTGAATCCAAACTACATTGCATACATAGGTTAGAAGTATCGAATTTTTCCTAAAAAAACTGTTATACTCGTATTTACTAATATGTATGTTTTAGTTGAGCCAAACCTTTTTCTTATGAAAGTTCAAACCAAGTTCGATAAAAAACTGCTCATAGTTGCTTGGCTTGTGCAAGCATAACTGTGCATTCGAAACCTTTAGAAACTTCGATGAATCCACATGCGCTTTCAGTTATCTATGGAATTAGACCTACATACTTAACGTTTTCTTTGTCTTTGTAAAACGGTGCAATTATTTTCATTAATAAAAAACTTATTATTAAGAAATCAATTGTTTTTTAGCAATATTTGAAAAAAAGGAATACCTAACGTTTTGAGCCTATTGAAACGCCTAAAAATAGACGTCTTACCGGAGTAAACACCAACTTTTCAACCGTTTCGCGTACAATCAGAAATGCAAAACATCTTTAGCGTATAAAAGAGATGAAAAATCCATATAGAAAGAGAAAGGGCTTAAATTTACGGAAGAGTACATGCTTTGGAGTTTTACCAATGAAAAGCGTTTTAATTTGGAGGGACCCAATGGCTTTCAATACTATTTTCATGATTTACGCAAAGAAGAAGTGTGTTTAAGCCGCCATCATAAGTGCGTAATAATAATGAACAATTGATTTAATTTTTATTGATCAGAAAATGATCGGTCATTTATTTCGAGTCAAAACGTTAATAACATGACTTGGCCACCATATTCTCCGGATCTTAACATATTTTAAAACGAATGGAGTAATACGAAGATAAAGAACCATTAATTGTAGCAATTACAATTGCTTGAAATGAGAATTCGCTAAATAACATAGACCTTTTCAAGGATTAAACGGATATATGAAGTTATTGCAAACAAATAAAGATCATTGGAGATTTGCCTTGGTCGAGAATAAAATGTTGTCTCGAGATTTCACGAAATCGAATTCAGACATACTACATATAGCCAATAATTTGCAGTCCTTTAAACTAAATAAAGACTTACTCTGCATTTGTTTCGGGCGTTGGTAAGTCTCCAATTGTAGTTAAAGTAAGAGTAGACCAGTATAGGCTGCCTAAATACTTTCTCGTCAACGTCGCGTAATCGCCTGGCCTATAAGGATATACCCAGTCTCCCTTTATTGATAAAATACGATAATCATTAGTATTAGAAATCATATCCGTTTTAATAAACTCGTTTATTACCAACCTGAAATCCTTCAGCTTCCGATAGTAGATAATAAAAACATCCGAACCAATGCGCCAAAATTAATAGAATATGTATTAAATTTATTACGCGCCATAAGTTTGGCCAAACAGTCCTACTTTCAACAATATAATAGAATTTCACACATCGATACACCTAAAAGAGATAAAGGAATTAAGACTAATAAAATAATGCGGTACATATTAGACACACATACCTTGAAAAATCTAGAAAATCGTAAAAGAGGATTTGCGCCGATTTTTAGTTGTATTAAATCCAAAGGAATCAACGATACCATATCTAAGACGAAATCTCGAGAGTGAATATAATGAAGTGCCAATTTTTTGTCATCATAAACCATCAGTCCTTGTTCGAGGTATCCCGTGCGCAGCTGGACAATAATGTCGAAAACGAAAACAATATCCGTGAGCGCATCACAAACAAACCAAAAAATAGGAACAGCTTGCTGAAAATAAAAATGCAAATCCTATAATTATTTCAGAATAAACTAATTTAGTACTAAACATAATAAAGAAACTTTCTTATATTGTGATACATTGCGCATATTAAAGAACGTTTCTGTTTCCATATATGTATGTAATACGAGGGCTGCTATATATATTTCTGGCCTAATAATGAAAATAGGAATATTTATCAACGAAAATGGTTTTATTGTTTTTCAAAATATTCTCCATCAAGATTTATACACTTTTGCATGCGCTCAAACCAATTTTCGAAGCACTTTTTTTGAGCCTTTGTTTTGAGCGATTGTCAAATTGTGCGGGATCCAACGAGAACAAACCTTTTTTACGGCCAGGTGTTCATGCAATATCGAATGTATGCTGGTGGGAGAAATGCATAGGCATGCCTCTATCTGAAGGTATGTTACATGACGGTCGTGTATTATCAGTTCACGTACGGCATCGATGTTTTCTGGCACAACGGCTGTTTTTGGACGACCTTCACGGAATTCGTCTTTGAGCGAGCGATGCCCACGATTACACTCTTGCATCGATGAACTAAAATCTTTGTATGGCTATGAAGCACCATCCTATAGCACTGTGAAAAAATGGTACAACGAATTCAATCGTGGTCATCGCTCGCTCAAAGACGAATTCGCAATAATCCACGTCGAAAGATGTGAAAAATGATCGCACGAAAATGTTTACGAGTTAATTCCATTTTTTGGACGACATGAATTTTTTAATTCCCTGTAAATAAAACAATTCACGATTAAATGACAAAACGTTCTGAGTGATGTTATGCTAAAAAATGTCCAACTTTCCAATGAAAATGTCAGATTGCACCTGGCAACACTTAGTGTTGCCTAGGCCAGAAATATATATAGCAGCCCTCGTACCTGTAACATCTGATAATACCCTATATACCCTTTGGTGAGTTCTAATATAATATACCTACAAAGTTTATAAACATGTTTTTCATGCGCATGTTGAAGTTTTTTTATTTCATATTACCTGTAGTTCAGGAAAGCTTTGCCGCACAATAAGAGCCCATAAGTTATATAAAACGGAAACAGTTAGTATCATTAACCAATAGAAATAAAAATTTTCATCTGGATTAACAACAGAACGCCGCTTTTGTAAAAATCGACGCCGACGTTTTGTACTTTTGTTAGATTCTCCAAAGGCGCTCTCTGATCCAGTGTCTTCGACCGTTTCCTGAAATTAAATGTACCATAATTTTAATATATACTATATATATTCAATAAATATATACTTTATAATGAATATATACTATGAATTTCATATGAATATATATTCCATTTCAAACCTTCTTTTTCCCGGAAACACAGATGAAATATTGTTAATTTTTTTAAGTATCCATGGTCCCCGAATAATTAGTTGTTCATATCTCGCAAACTTCTAAAGCTATATCAAATATGTCACCGCTCATCTAAAAATGGTCGAAATTGGACTATAACTTTTGAAAACTCCAGATATCGAAAAGCCTATCTGCCTTGCCTAAATAAAAGCGTTGACGGAACGTTTTTTTACCGCCCTTATCGTAATCTGCTAGAAATTTGTTTAAAATTCGGTAAATACTTATTTTGTAATTAATGCAGCAAAGTTCTGATAAATATTAGAATAAAACCTGAACCATTTGAACTGAACCGCGGTTCAGAGATACTCATAAACTGGTTCTTGATTAGGGATGCAAACGATGTATCGATGTTTTTGAAACATCGATGTTTTCGTCAAAAATGTCTCGAATCTAAAAACATCGATGCATTGATGTCCCTTTCAACGATGTTTAATATAAAAATTTTACTTCACACCTTCACACGTTTTCGGGTATTAACCCGAAACACTCTATTTGGATACGCTTTATTACATTGGAATTCGATTTTTGTAAAATACGGAGAATTCGTTAAGGGAATGTGCGCTTGGACAATACTGCGGTTACTTTTATGATTTATTTATACAATTTAATTCTGGCGCAGACAACTGCGTTAGGTAAGAGGTTCAAATTACTGCACTTTAAAGATGCTATGGCTAAAAGAAATACTTTTTTTTATGTTTCATAAAAAATTCGAAGAATCGCGCTGATACAACGGAATTTTCGGATGAGTGTGAAACAGAATACACGTTGGATATTTGGAACCAGAATAAACATTTGGTCCATCAAAAGGTGAAATGTAAGCTGTCAAATTTATCTACAATTACAGGGACGGAAGGTTGAAGAGAAAATGTATCTCGGCTGTTACCCCTACCAATCAGAACCCAATAGAGTTTGGGTTGATATGAATACTGTGTTTCCGGAGGCTTATTAATATTTACACATTGTGGCCACTTTAGTGCCGAGTAAACGACCGTTTTCTAAACCCAGGGCAACTATCACACAGAAGTAAAATCGAAAAGAAATAATAGTGAAAAAACTTTCCATGTCGTTGTTTTGAAATTCTGTTACTTATTGAGAAAAAACTTTAACAGTGAAATAAAATGTATCAACTTAAGACGTACTACATTTCATATATTTATTCTTCTGCTTCTGTATCCCTTAGCTTTTCACACTAAATTTAAAATAAGTTAAAAAAGTTTAAAAATACATCGATGTTTCGATGTATCGATGTTTTAATGGCCGATGTTTTTGATTTCTTTGGAATACTTTACTAATATATATATATATGAAAGTTATAAGAAGTTTTTAAGATTCTTACACTTTCTATATTTAACAACCTAGCGAAAGATTATACTTATTTTTTTTTACTAACAAAGCATCTTGAGATGTGAAGAATTTTATTAAAGTTATATGTACTCAAGGTAAATGCAATCGTTATCTCGATGATGCAAATTATGTAATATTATAATTATTTTTTTACCTGAGTTTCTGGTATTTGACGCGTAGAGAAACGCTTTAAAAAAGAGTCCTCGCGCTTTAACGGTGGCTTTTTCTGTATCGCTGAGGATATTTGGACAGTTGTTCTGAGCTTCATCCATCGTTGATTGGAGCGGTTCCTATTTTTTTTTTAAATATAATTCTGTAGTGTTTTGGATTTATAAATAAAAAAGTCACTGCTACGAATACATAAAGACCTAAGTCAAATGCAAAATTAAAAGCTCTAATCTAAAAACCAATGTTGTGGCATCTCAATGTTTATTCAGTGAAAAGATATGCTGACAAAAAATATGAGCACATGATTTTGTAATTTATTAGTTCTAAATTGACAATCAAGAATATACTCAAAATACCTATATCATGCAATTTCCATATGTAATTTAAAACAAAACATTACCAATCAGCATCTAGGTCCGACGGTTTTTCGCTGATATCTGTTTTCCTGGAAAAATAATACATAAATGTATATAATGTTTGTTTAATTTCGTAACCATTTATTTTTAATCTGTTTATAGCAAAATCTCATATGTTTAAATATATGTAGAGTTTTTCAATAAGGTTGCTCCAAAAATAGACCGATAGGGACAGCAATTAAAAAAAACGAAATAATTCGTAAACACTTGTAAGGAAAGGTTCGGGTGCAACCGAACATTTTATACTCTCGGAATTTATTGATGTAATTTTATTAGGATAACACACAATTTGACCCATACATTCCAATAGAATAATGAAAATATTTGGTATATGAGGGTGAGGTAATTCCTAAACTCATTTTCCCCACCAAGCTACACTATATCCAAGACTAGAAGCTCGCTTAATTTTGCTAAGATATCTCACATACTAACCGATAAATGTGGAATAAATTCCTCCATATTTTTGAAAAACCTATAACTAGGTATATGCTAGGGGCTAGGGGAAGTTATTACGATTTTAAGAATAAAAATTTCCTCTGAATTAAATAAAAATATCAGAAATAATTTACCGATATTTTCGGTGAAAAATTACTCTTAGGCACTGAGTTCTTTATGTTCGATATTCGAGGCTTTGAAAAGTTATAGTTCGATTTCGACATTTCTTCCATAAGTGAAGCCACAGTTGATATACAATATTTGTGTAAAGTTTTATTCCGCTATCTTCATCATTATGTTTACATTATGAAGTGAAGGAATCAGATGAAATTCAAAGTTGAGTTATATGGGAAGTAGTCGTGGTTATTAACCGATTTCGCCCATTTTCCATCCGTGTCATCAGAGTATCCAGAAAGTATTATGTTCTGAATTTCATTGAAATGGGTCGAGTAGTTTTTTAGATATGGTTTTTGACCATAAGTGGGAGAGGCCACGCCTATTTTTCATTTATAAAAAATCAGCCAAAATTTCTTCTGCCATTTTTTCTATAATATATAGTGTTTCTGACGTTTTTCGTTAGTGAGTTAACGCACTTTTAGTAATTTTCAACCTAGCCTTTTTATGGGAGGTGGGCGTGATTATCCGATTTCAACTATTTTCATTGTGTGTGGTGGGGTATGTAAGGGAAGCGATTGCAAGCAGTTTATATAGCTTTATTGGTTTGCGAGATATGTGCATTTAGGGGCATGGCCAGACCCACTTTTCAAAAGAAATTACATCCAGATATGCCCCTTCCTAGTACTTTTTTACTTTTATGACTTTATTTATGACTTAGTTATGACACTTCATAAGTTTTTGGTTTTCGCCATTTTGTGGGCGTGGCAATGGTCCGATTTCGCCCATTTTCAATACCGACCTCCTCAAGGCCAAGGACAATATGTTCCAAGTTTCGTCAAGATATCTTAATTTTTACTCAAGTTATCAGTTGAACGGAAAGACGGACGGAAGGACAGACAGACATCCGGATTTCTACCCGTCTCGTCTCCTGATAATTTTGATATAAATAACGATATATCTAACTCGTTCTTAATTATAAAAAAACGAACTGTCTAACTATCACATTAATTGTAAAGAAACTTTCAAGTAAATATGTAGCAATTCCATTCTCTAAAAAATTTGATTTTGCGATTTTGCGATTTTTATATTTTCTTTTCACCTACATTTAATATTAATAATAAGAATACAGCCATACTTGCATTTACTTACTTTGATACGGGGCTTTTAATGTCGGAATAATGTGTATTACTATCATTATCATTGTCGCTCCCACGTAGTTGCGTTTTTCTTATAGTGCCAGTTCGTTCCTGGCCGGAGCTACTCGTACCGGATGGGCTAACGATATCTGTGTCACTATTGCATTCGATTCCATGGCGATCTTTGAATGACATTGCGTGTTCGGCCGGGTCCGTCTGTAAGAAACAGTAAAAATGACTGTTAAATACATGCAATGAAAATTGATTTGGTACGTATACTGGCATACCATTTGCAAGACAGCAGAAGAAGAAACTGCCGCACCTGTGCTGCCGTAGTTGAGTTGCGAATGGTAGCCGCTCGAAAGGATTTTTTTGTGTGCTGATGCGTGCGCGCGATACGCACTCACACTCAATTTCATTGTGACATGAATGCAAGTTCAACATAACAATATTAAATTTAATTATTAAACGGCAATTTGGACGAATGAAAATGCTTATGAAAGCATTACACATACAGTACATATGTTGTTCTACGGCCAAACAGTTTTGAGGTGAAGCTACAATAATTGGCAGTTACATATGTATTTCTTCTGCAGCGCATAAGAGTAAACAATCTTTGTACATAAGGCCTCTTACGATGATGGATGAACCACTCCTGTAATAAAATACAAATATTGTATATTATTTCCATTACTCCGTTTGAGACGCGAGCAAAAATACTATTATTTGTATCTAATATATAAAAATACATATGTACATATGTAAATTAGTACATTAAAGCTACGTAGATATTATAATTTTCTAAATAACTCAAATAGAGTTTTAACAAGTATGGAAGGGCTAAGTTCGAGTGTCACCGAATATTTTATACTCTCGCAATTTATTTATTTAATTTTATTAATAAAACCGACATTTTGACTCACATATTCGGCATATATATGCTATAAAGTCCATTGAAAGTTTGAAAACCCTAATATTAGGTATATGGGAGCTAGGGGAAGTTATGATCCGATTTCACTAATATTTTACACTGAGACATATTATTAGAAGAAACATATTCCATCTGAATTTCTTCAAAATATCTGAGAGACTTACCTATATTTTCGGTAAAATTTGTTAGTCATGATCGATCTATGGAGCCTTGAAAACTTATGGTCCGATTTCGACGATTTTGAGAAGAGCGATGCCACACTATAAATTCAGTAATATGCAAAGTTATGTTTCGATATTTTCACTAGTGCTTACTTCATATATTATATAGTGTAAAGTAAACAATTCAGATCGACTTAAAAGTTCTAGTATATGGAAAGTAGGCGTGGTTGTGAACTGATTTGAACTATTTTCAGAACATATCATTCGGAAGCTAGGAAGATATTATGAACCGAATTTTAATGAAATTGGTCGAGTAGTCTCGGAGATATGGTTTTTGACCCAT
The DNA here is from genome assembly GCA_031772095.1 of Zeugodacus tau. NCBI lineage: Eukaryota > Metazoa > Arthropoda > Insecta > Diptera > Tephritidae > Zeugodacus > Zeugodacus tau. Next base: position 19,428,845 of record CM062650.1, on the reverse strand, counting down.
AAGTGGGCGGAACAACGCCCATTTAAAATTGTGTATACTATTTTGAGTGCAGCTCTTCTGTACTATCTTTATAATCAAATTTGAAGTTTCTGGTGGTTTTCCTTACCGAATTAAAGCATTTTTAGTAGTTTTCAACATAACCTTTATATGAGAGGTGGGCGTGGTTATAATCCGATTTCCTCCATTTTTGGACCGCATAGAGAGTTTCCTTGATATAGCTTTAGTAGTTTATGAGATTTGTACAAAAAACTTATTGGTGGCGGAGCCACGCCCACTTTTTCAAAAAAATTTCATCCACATATGCCCCTTTATAGTGCGATCCTTCATACCAAATTGTACTTCAATAGCTTAATTTAGAGCTTAGTTATAGCTCTTTATATGTTTTTGGTTGTTGCCATTTTGTGGGCGTGGCAATGGTCCGATTACGCCCATTTTCGAACTTAACCTAGATCCTCATAGATGGTATCCATAAAAAGCGCAAACTTTGACGGAAATGACGGCAAACAAGTTCGTCTGCTCCAAAACCGGGACTTAATAAGTGTATATATAGCAAAACGAATACTCTATATCTAACTCTTTTAGTTTTAGGTGTTACAAACAACCGTTATGTGAACAAAACTATTATACTCTCTTAGCAACTTTGTTGCGAGAGTATAAAAAAAATAAATAAATCTAAATTCAAATGGTCATATTCGATATCTCACGGAAACATTTTAAAATGGACAATTGGGCTAGTATTTGTTCTGATATGAGATTTCAACTAAAAATAGGTAAGATCTAATGTTTCTGTCTTTTCTCGTAAGGACGTAATTTTACCTTGTTAAGATACGTAAATTTATAATAATTGATTGCATTACTATATTTTTACAAAGATATATACGATATATTTTGCTAACTAAAAGACAATTGAAAACTAATAACCGCTCTCCTGAAAAATCGACATACATATATAAAATAGTGGCGTTCTAAAATATTAAAAACTCCTTTTTATTAATACCCTTTCTTCTTTAACACTATTTCATAGTCGCTTGTTATAAATATGCTGTCGTCAAATTGCCGACAGTAAATCTACTGATGATTGACTAAATTACATGTTCTCTTTTACAATAACACTAGTGCATATGAAGATTATAAATATTTTTTATTACGCTGTTAAATTCTTGTCTCTTTGATTCCCACGGATTGTAGAATTCATTTTAATTTGATGTTATGAAAATAACACAATATGGAAGGAGATTTTGTACAATGTGATAGAGGATTCATAAAAACCAACAGTTACCAATTCATTCATATATCGGTTATTTGATTATTTCTAGATCAGCCTTTTTATACTCTAGCAACAAAGTTGCTAAAGAGAGTATTATAGTTTTGTTCACATAACCGTTGGTTGTAAGTCATAAAACTAAACGAGTTAGACATAGGATATATATATCGAAACGAATGTCTGTCTGTTTTGTCGTCTGTCCGTCCATCCGTGCAAGCTGTTACTTGAGTAAAAATTGAGATATCTTGATGAAACTTGTAAACGTATTTCTTGGCACCATAAGAAGATTAAGTTCGAAGATGAGCGTAATCGAAGCACTGCCACGCCCACAAAATCTTAATAATCGAAAACATATAAAGAGTTATATCTAAGCCATGACTTAAGCTATTGAAGTAAAATTTAGTACGAAGGATTTCCTATGAAGAGGCATTGTGGATGTATTTGGATTATAACCACGTCCACCTCATACAAAGGTTATGTTGAAAAATACTAAAAAGGAAAACCACCAGAAACCTTAGGTTTCATTATAAACATTGTACAGAAGAGCTGCACTCAAAATGGTGTACCAAATTTTAAACGGGCGTGGTTCCGTCCACTTATGGTTCAAAAACCATATCTCCGAGAATACTCGACCAATTTCATTGAAATTCGGTTCATAATATCTTCCTAGCTTCCCAATGATATGTTGTGAAAATAGTCCAAATCGGTTCACAACCAAGCCTACTTCCCATATACCTGAACTATGAAGTCGATCTGAATCGTTTACTTTGTATGTATGTATGTGATTGGCGTTGAAACCGTTTAGCCGGTTATAGCCGAATCGATGTTGGCAAGAGTGATTCTGCGCTGGATTTCGAGGCTGACATTGTTGGTGTTGTTGATACTGGTTCCCAGGTATACGAAATTATCTACGACTTCCAAGTTATGACTGTCAAGAGTGACGTGGGTGCGTGAATGCGCTGACTGTTTTCACGGTAGTTTCTTGATGACAGGATATATTTCGTCTTGTCCTCATTCACCTCCAGACCCATTCGCTTCGCCTCCTTATCCAAGCGGGAAAAAGCAGAACAAACGACGCGGTTGTTGCCTCCGATGATATCAATATCATCGGCGTACGCCAGGAGCTGTACACTCTTATAGAAAATTGTACCTTCTCTATTTAGCTCTGCAGCTCGTATTATTTTTTCCAGCATCAAGTTAAAGAAGTCACACGATAGTGAGTCACCTTGTCTAAAACCTCGTTTGGTATTGAACGGCTCGGTGAGGTCCTTCCCAATCATGACGAAGCTTTTGGTGTTGCTCAACATCAACTTACACAGCCGTATTAGTTTTGCGGGGATACCAAATTCAGACATCGCGGCATAAAGGCAGCTCCTTTTCGTGCTGTCGAAAGCAGCTTTAATATCGACAAAAAGGTGGAGTGTGTTTTCTCCAAAATTTGGAGCATGGTGAATATCTGGTCAGTTATCCAGGTCTAAAGCCACACTGATAAGCTCCAATCAGTTTGTTGACGGTAGGCTTTAATCTTTCACACAATACGCTCGGCTGGTCCTTATATGCGATATTGAGGAGACTTATACCACGGTAGCTGGCACAGGTTGTGGGGTCTCCTTTTTTATGGATTAAGCACACTGAGATTCCAATCGTCAGGCAAGCTTTCTTCCGACCATATTCTGCAAAGAAGCTGATGCATGCACCTTATCAGTTCATCGCCGCCGTATTTGAAAAGCTCAGCCGGTAATCTATCGGCCCCGCCGCTTTGTTGTTCTTCAGGCGAGTAATTGCTATTCGAATTTATTCATGGTTTGGTAATGGAACATAATGGATAATCTCCTGGTGTTGTACTTTCACTGCCATTCAGCAGATCGGAGAATTGTTCCCTCCATAATCCCAGTATGCCGTGGACATCGGTTACCAGATTACCACCTTGGTCTCTACATGACGATGCTCCGGTCTTGAAAAATTCGTTAAGTTGCTTCATTTTTCATAAAATTTTCGAGCATTACCTCTGTTGGCCAGCTGCTCAAGTTTTTCGTACTCTCGCATTTCGGCCTCTTTCTTTTTTTGTCTGAAAATGCGTCTCGTTTCCCTCGCATCTATCCCATCCCGCACGTGTTGTGGTCTTTTTCAACGTTGCGAGGTAGGCAGCCTGTTTTCTCTCCGCTGCGAGCCGGCAATCCTCATCATACCAGCTCGTTTTTTCGTTGCCGAAATCCAATTGTTTCGGCAGCAGCGGTACGCAGTGTGTTTGAGATGCCGTTCCTCAGTTCCCTCATACCGAGATGCTGATGAGTGCTCTCAGAGAGCAGGAGTACAAGTCGAGTAGAGTATTTTTTGGCTGTCTGTGTGATTGCAGCTTTTCGACGTCGAACCTTCATTGTGTTTGTAGACGGGCGTTCTTTGCTGCACAGAGGCGGGTGCGTATCTTCGCTGCAACCAGATAATGGTCCAAGTCTATATTTGGTCCTCGGAGCGTTTGCACGTCTAAAACACTGGAGACATGTCTTCCGTCTATCACAACATCATCGATTTGGTTACGCGAGTTGCGATCAGGAGACAGCCATGTTGCTTGATGAATTTTCTTGTGCTAGAATATAGTACTACAGACGACCATATTTCAGGCCCCAGCGAAATCGATCAGCCTCAGGCCGTTTGGCGATATTTCGTCATGGAAGCTGAATTCGAACTGTTGTGCCAAAGACACCTTCTTTACCCATCCTAGCGCTCGTAGGTGCGTTCTAGGCGCTCATAGAAAGTATCTTTAGTCACATCATCCTTCTCTTCCATTGGGGCGTTGCGCAAATAAGCGATATGTTGAAGAACCTCGCTTTTATGCGGATTGTGGCTAGACGTTCATCCACCGGAGTGAATGCCAGGACACCAAATTTGCGCTCCTTTATATGGAAGCTGTAGTAGATGTCACAAGGACTCACCTTCTTCCGTCCTTGACCTTTAGTCGTATGAGGACATCAACCAGCTGGGCAGAGGCACCTGCCCAATTAAGGTTTCGGACATTCCAGGTGCATGCCCTTAAATCATTATCCTTAAAACGTTTGCAGGGGTCGTCATCAAAAGGGGGGTGTCTCATCCGAGGCTTTCGTCGATTTTTCATTGGTACTTCGTTTTTATGTGGTGGGTCCCAAACCCTACGCACAACCGCAGAAGCGGGTTCGCCTTCTCACTTTAGCTCGCCTTCAAACTGATGTTTGTTAGCTACCCAGAGGATACTTTATTTAAAGAGTGGCATCGTCTTCTAAAAATAGCCGAAATCGGTCCATAAGTTTTCAAGATCCTAAATATCGAATATGAGGTCCTCAGTGTTTCTAACGATTTTTTTTACCGAAAATACAAGTAAGTCTCCAAGATATTTTGAAGAAATTCAGAGGGAATATGTTTCTTCTAATAATATGTCTCCGTGCCAAAAATGCGTGAAATCGGGTCGTAACTTCCTCTATCGCCCATATACTTAATATTAGGGTTTTCAAACTTTCAATGGCCTTTATACCAAATACATATATGCCGAATATGAGATTAAACAAACAAATTGCGAGAGTGTAAAATGTTCGGTGTCACCCTAACTTAGCCCTTAATTACTTGTTGTTATTTCTTTGCATACACGGTACTGACACATTTTTATATTTCATATATGACTAACCTTTGGATATCCCAGATTACGTATTAGTATATAAAATAAAGTTTTGAGCGCAAGTGACGTATGTATTTCGTCTCAATATAGTTTTGTTGGGTATTACAGGATAAATAAAGATGCGTTTCAAAGTGTTATTCAAGGTGTTCAACTACTAGTACATACGTCATCAGTTAATGTTGAAATAAAGCTTGCCACAGCATTGAGATACTTGGCAGAGGGATGATTTCAGCGCTCGGTCGGAAAAGACACCGACAAAGCGCTTGCAATAACTACCGTGTGCAAAATTTTTAATGAGATGCTAAAAGTTATGGAAATAACGCTGTGTCCGAAATGGATTAACTTTGAAATGAGTGAGGAAGGAAAGAAAAAACGCTGGGACATCAGAGCATAAGTTCAATTTACATCACTCTAAATCAAGAAATATCGTTGAGAGAGTAAACGGAGTTCTTAAAAGCCGCGTTAAATGTTTGCAAGCCACTATGCCATATGTTCCAGAAAAAGTTGTAAAAATTATACCTCAGGAAAATTGATATTTGTGCACTATTATTTTTCCCAATTTTTATTCAACCATTGCATATTTTATTCATGTTTGATTTTTTTTGTTAGCTGTTAATAAGTACAATTTAAAGAAACAAAATTAGAATTTGTTTTTTTCGAAAAAGGATGCATGCGGTTTTGTGGAGATTATAAACACGGTTTTAGACACATTGGATTCATATTTAAGATTTAAGTCTTCTTTCAAAATTTGTTGTAGACGTTCTCTTGGCACTAATAGACCATTACCACTTTAATTTGGACCAACTCCTCATGTCCTGAGTTGCCAACTTGCGAAAAGTTTCGTCTGGTTTTTCGATGCCAAATTACTTCAGCAGTATTTACATAATTTTTTAAAACATCTTTGTTCATAATCTCAATCTTGATCTGTTCCTAAGACGAAATTCGGTTACGATTCACATTTTTAACTAAACTGAAAGTTAGTTGTTTTTTTATATACATGGAATTATTTTTCAATTATTGCTTACATCTTCGTTAGTTATTTTTATAATTCCAATAGTAGAGATGTTGACACCAAGACAGTCAAAAAATAAAAGAAATCATTTTGCACATATACCTATTTTCTGGTGAACAAGGTATTTCTTTTGAGAATTACAAAAAAAAATTGTTGCACAAATATCAATTTTTCTGAGGTAAATATATGCTGTGCTTTGCACAACATTTTTCGTCTATAACCTTGATGATATTACTGTAGATGTTGTGAAAGATATTTCCAAAGAAGAAGTTGCTGAATATAACAGTCATCTCCAAATTGACGCCGCATCTATTCGCGATAAAATTGCCAATAACCTAATGTGTATAGTTTAACCCTTTCATGCCCAATGTTGCCTATAGGCAACATTGTACTTACCGGCTTCTAAATCTTGTTATTTAAATTTTTTTTGACCACCGGGTTTTTCAATCATGTAGACTTATGTGCTGTGCAAGCTTACAGTAACATTTTCTGTTATGAGCTGTGCACGTATTCATTCAGTAAGCATTTTCCGCAGAGTGGAATTGTCGGTTTAGCGAAAAAAGATATCCTAAAGTGGTTTTACAAAAAGTCTTCAAAAACATAAAAATAATTGATTTATTTTAAAACAAAGTGAACTATATAAATAAGTAAAGATTAGAGAGTCATTAAAAACAAAAAAATCATGAGAAAAGTGTTTAGTTTATTTATAATAATTTATTTTTTGCCTATAACTAATGAACCAGGATACATAGGACTTTGAAATTTTTATCACTTCATATTTAAGTTAAGTCTAATATATATCTGTACTAAAAAAAATGTTAGCTCCGCACATTTTAATGAGAGGGTTAAAATTCATATTTTTTATTGAACAAAATCAATCACATTGAAAGGATTTTTTGGTCTATTCTAAGTTTATAAATATACTTTATAAACAAAGCCACTTACATAGATCTAATTATTTTATATTACTCGATATTGGGTTTGAAGTTGATATATCTTTTACTCGAGTTTCTTCGATTTCAATCATTCTCTGGCTAATTTTATTTAGAGTGACCAAGCTTTCTTGTTTGGCTAAATAATATTTCCGTTGATCTTGGTTTTGTTCGGCTATGTTTCATTTTTTCACAGAATCACTGGAAACAGCAAGGTTATTTATGGTAACCCCAAATGAAGAAGTAGTTAGGATGCCTTCAACAGACGTATATATTCCACAAATTTGGACATTCGCTGTTAAGCATTTTTACAAGATCTGCACACAAACCCTTGCCGGCAGTGCGATCTGCTTTTATAAAGTTTTTGGATAGGTCCAGGTTTTTACCCATGAAACTCAAAAAAAATGTTTTCCTGAGCTTGGCTCTTATGTTTTTCCATAAAATCCAAATTATTGCCTTAAATACTTACATTTTAAGTTTTTAAAGGCGATTGAATAATTTCACACACTTTTTATTCACCGATTTTAATTTTGAAAACGATTTTTAAAACACCTCATATCGTTATGTTCGAAAAATTTTTAAATCGCAATCTCAAAGTAATATTCACACCACTTTCTTATGATTTCATCACCAATTTCCTGCCAAAGCGATTTCTTGAACATGCCCGATAGATTGTTTCAAAATCGAAGTCTAGTTTTGTGTCTCATAAACTACTAAAGCTACATCAACCAAGGGATGAAATCATATTATAACCAGACCTATCTTCCATACAAAGAATACGTTGAAAACCACTAAAAGTGATTTAATTTAATAAAAAAATACATATTTCAGGAACTATAACTATAAATAAAACTTTTTAAACACCAGATATCGAACGTCAGGATCTCAGTGCTTGTGGCCAATGTTTTACCGAAAATATCGTTAAATCTCTCAGATATCATAAAGAAATTTAGAGGGAATCTTAATCATATAATAATTGACTCTGTGCCCATGGGTAAATATATACCAAATATAATGAATTTCAAAACTTTGGTGGGCTTTATACCATATATGTATACATTTCTTCGACAGCAGAAAATCGTTGAAACCGGAAAACACGCCCAACTTCTATGCTTCTCACAAACAAAATACATATGCTATACAGTTGAAACTGTTTACATTTGTTCGAGACGAAAGTACCAACATAACAAAAAACCAAGAATCGAATGTACGTAGCCCGCGAACTTTAGCGTATTTTTAACACACCTCGTATATCAGTTAATATGTGGGACATCGTAGAAAATATAGTGATCATATAATTTTGAATATCATATAGAATTCTGGCGAAAATATGTTCAATAGGTCAAGCAATATACTATACCACATGATCTTCGATATTCTAGTGGACTTAGTCCACTAGAATGTAGAATAAATGGGTCCAATTATGTGATATCTTAACAAAATCTCGTCAGTATTCATTCGCGTTTATTATTCGGTGCTTCGTAGCAAATGCCATCATATGGGTTTTTACACATTTTAGGCTTTATCGCAGCTACTAGTCGTTTAACTGAACCGTAAGCGTAACAATAAATACTATTGTTAAGTTGCTGTTTTATAAATATGAGAATTCAAAGTCTCGTCCTATTTAAGTGCAAGTACAAATACATATTTTTGATGGTGCCAAAAGCAGTAAATTTGTATCAAATTATGCATAACAGCAACTAGTTTAATGACATTTCATGTTTACGTCTTAAAGATAGTATTGTTATTGTAAATACCAATCGAATATGAAATCTTGGAACGCAATACCATCGGAATTTTCACAAAAACTTATCGCCTCTATACCAAGGCGACTAGAAGCTGTTATATCTGCAGAAGTATTTGCTATGATATAATTGTAATTCTTAGCTTTTTTAAAAATTAAAAAAAAGTGCTGCGATTAAATTTATTACTATTTTTAAGATTCCAAAAATAAAGTACCAGAGCTTTCCTTTAATTTGATTTGATTGGTTGATTGTTTTTTTCTAGTCAACCAACACAATTAATGGCAACGTTCTCATACATCAGAAGAAAAGCAGAAGTCATGATAAATGTCTATCATTATTGCTGCGGACACTGAATAATGAACTACATATTAGACATACTAATGACGGCAACAATAATTCATTAACACATCAAATATTATTTATACATAATTTATTTATTGTTTCTCAATCATCTTTATTGAGAGACTTTTTAAACTTTATTAAATTGACAATAACTAAAAAGTATGAACTAATACTAATTTTTTCTATAGAACGTAAGTGTTTAGTAAATAATATAGTTATGTAAAATTACAAACAATAAACTAATATCCAATAAACAGCATTAAATATGATAAACAATAGTGGAAATACAAATCTTGCTTTACGATCTATCCAAAGAGAAACCTCATGCGGTGTCATCGTCACCCATGAATCATTAGAAGCTTGTTGATTTTTATCGCTTATATTTACGTCGGCTTCTGACAGTTTGATATGCTCTTTATTCGTAGATATATCATACATATTCCCATTAACGAAATGTATACGACCATCTATCTCACAATCACAGTTCTTAGTTTGTGGTATCACTTTTGGAGTTAGTGTCGATGTTAAAATATATTTACTATTGACTTGCTTCAGAGTCAATCCTCTATTTCGTCGCCATATAGTATTTACAAAGGCGAATTCCATTAGACTACCAAATATAAAGAACGTACAACCGAAAAACCAAATTTCAAAAAATTCTGCGTGGTTTTTTCCTTCGAACTTTTTCTCGTAATAAGAACTTAAGGTAAAGAGTGAGAGCATGGTACTTGTACCTAATGTGGTCCTAGCTGGGGTTTGATCAGCTTGAAGCCAAAACGAAACCCAAGAAATACAAACAAGCATAATGGAAGGTAAAAAATAATCAAATATATAAAACAGCGAATCGCGAGTTAAGTAAACGGTGAAACTTATCGAGCTATAATTGCCTCCCAGCAGCGTGTATCGTAGATCTCCTTTTGTGGTTTGTATGATTGTTTCATTGCGCCAATAATATAGTAAATCGTACTGCATTAGGTGTGTGTTTTGATCAAAACCGATAGGATTTTCGTCGTCCCAGCGTAATATTACATTGGAAGAATTGTACATCCAACTTTCTATAATCGCAGAGCATTGTTGATCGTCGAAGGGGAATTTATTTAATGCTACCGAACAAGATAATGTTGTTTGTATTCGGGAAGAAATACTCAACAAACCATCCGGTTTTATCACTAATAAAATATCGCTATCACTTGTTCCTAAGATAGCGGAATTCTCTTCATTACCGAACAATATATGTGGAACCCAAATGCGATCAAGCAATTGTGCATCGCCAAATATCGGTTGTAGGCGCTTTGGAGCATAGTCTCCAAATGCCAATCGATTGTCCATATAATGAATTTGTAGAAATCCAAATATTTTAAACTTTACATAATCGGAATTGAATACTTTTATATCAGTAATAAAGATGCGCACATAAATGTTCAATGGTTGATCGGCTACAGAGTTATTTTCAAGTAATGAAAATGGTCTTTCAAATTTATCATAGCGACATGGAGCTGTAAGTTCAAAAATCAATTGCGTTTGGGTTAATGCGTCTGCGTTCTGGAGCGAGGGACAAGACGTGGTTGCCTGTGATGTTGTTGTATTGGATTGTACTGTTAAATCACTTGCGATGACTGCCAAAACTAGATTTAAACAAATTAACCAGCAATGCTGTAGCACAAACGAAAACTTCATTATTTTTAATGAGCTGAATTTGATTTTTTCTACTTCTATTCTTCACTTTTCCGCAGTAGTTCTATGTAATGAGGCGAAATTTAAAATGGTATAATTTAGCTTTTCTTTTAATGTCAGGCATAGCGACAGCAACAAAAGCCATAGAACATGTTATCAATAGAAAAAAGATAAATTGTGTTCAACAACTTATTGCAAATCTGAAAATAAACTTAAATTGCTCGAACGTTATCAGGTCTTTCGTTTCTTTCTATTCAGTGTCAAATTACCAAAACTTATTAATAATAAAATGTCATCCAACAGCGATTAATTATATTATAGAAAATTATATCAAGTCTGTGTGTAATCTATTATATTTATTTATATATTAATGTATAAGAGAAGAGCGTATGGTACGTACATACGTATGTACTCATGCCCAAGTATGTTTACATGATATTCTTTTATATGCCATGGGTATTACAGTGATCCCCTCTTAAGTGCATCGATATCTTCACTATTGCTTACTTTATATATTGCAAAGTAAACGATTCAGATCGTCTTCAAAGTTCTGGTATATAGAAAGTAGGCGTTGTTGTGAAGTGATTTGGCCCATTTTCACAACATATCATTTGGATGTAAGGAAACTATTACAAACCAAGTTTCATTGAATCGGGCGAGTAGTTCCTGAGATATGGTTTTTGACTCATAAGTGGGCGACGCCACGCTCATTTTCCATTTTGTAAAAAAATCTGAGTCCATCTGTCATTTCTTATGTGAAATTTAGTGTTTATGACGTTTTTCGTTAGTGAGTTAACCTACTTTTAGTAATTTTCAACCTAGCCTTTGTATGGGAGGTGGGCGTGGTTATTATCCGATTTCTTTCATTTTTGGACTGTATTAAGAAATGGCTAAAAGAAACGGCTGCAAAAAGTTTGGTTTATTGAGCTTTATTGGTTTGGGAGATATATACAAAAAACCTATTTGAGGGTGGGGCCACGCCCACTTCTCCAAAAAAATTGCATCCAAATATGCTGAAAGATACGAGTGGCGCGCTCTCATCGATTCGGCTATAACCGTCTAAACGGTTCAACGCCGATCACATACATGCTCCTTCATAGTGCGATCCTTCGTACCAAATTTTTTATCCATAGCTTTATTTATGGCTTAGTTATGGTACTTTATGTGTTTTTGGTTCTCGATTTTACCCATCTTCAGACAGACAGACATCCGGATTTGAACTCCATTCTTCACCCTGATCACTTTGGTATATGTAACCCTATATAAAATAATATAAAAATATTAGATCGAAATATTTGAGAAAAAACTTGGTAAGTACCTTGAGGCACTTAAGCGGGATTTATATAAGTGCCTTTCCCGCTTAAGTGTCTCAAAAGTCTTGCATGTTAAGAAGGGCACTTAAGCGGGGATTACTGTAAATGTACTATGTGTAAATTACTGGAACAATTTTATCGATGGTGACCACATCAAAGAAATTACGATATGTAGAAAGATTTGCAGTATTTTGTGTTTTCGTCCATTCGTTTAACGATTACTCATGAGAGCCTTGTGTTCCGACATTATAAGGAAATTATATAATTTTGTATTTAGCAGACAACAAACTCTTTGATTTTCTGTTGTGATAACTCAGTCGTCAAAAATATATAAGTTGAGTTGAGTTGAAAACTGCTTATATTATAAGTACAAAATGTCACCAAATCAGGCCAAAAGGTAGTTTACTATATAACTTAGTTCTCAGTAGTATTGTATAGTAAGGATAACTAGTCTAATATAGAAAATATTTGAAACTTAAAAAGTTATTAGAGCGTAAGGGTTCCTTTCCTTTAGCAAAGTATCAAAGGAGTACTGACTGATAAAGACTAATGCCCGGTTTCACAGTCCATACTTAAGTCCAAATAAAATCTTAGCTAAGCATTGTTGCAGACTGAGTAGTCGTTTGTTTCACAGTCAATGCTTAATTTCTATAAAATTTTATTTTGATATATGGCAACGTTATGGGAAACATATGTTTTACAAATGTCATCCATAACAAGTAAGGAAGGGCTAAGTTCGGGTGTAACCGAACATTTTATACTCTCGCAATTTATTTATTTAACTTTATTTATATTATGAGTATATAATTAATATTCGTCATATATATTGTATAAAGTCCATTGAAAGTTGGAAACCATAATATTAGGTTAGAAGCACCGAGGTCCTCGTTTTCGACATATGGGGCGTTGACAACCTATGGTCCGATTTCGGTGATTTTTAGAATGGGGCTGCCACACTATAAACATAGTACTTGTGCAAAGTTCTGCACCGATATCTTCACTAGTGCTTACTTTATATATTGTAAAGTAACCGATTCAGATCGTCTTCAAAGTTCTGGTATATGGGAAGTAGGCGTGGTTGTGAAGCGATTTGGCCTATTTTCACAACATATCATTGGGATGTAAGGAAACTATTACAAACCAAGTTTCATTGAAATCGGTCGAGTAGTTCCTGAGATATGGTTTTTGACCCATAAGTGGGCGACGCCACGCCCATTTTCCATTTTGTAAAAAGATCTGAGTGCAGCTTTCATCTGCCAATTATTATGTGAAATTTAGTGTCTCTGACGTTATTCGTTGCTGAGTTAACCCACTTTTAGTAATTTTCAACCTAACTTTTGTATGGGAGGTGGGCGTGGTTATGATCCGATTTCTTTCATTTTTGGACTGTATTAGGAAGTGGCTAAAAAAAACGACTGCAGAAAGTTTGGTTTATATAGCTCTATTGGTTTACGAGATATGTACAAAAAACTTAGTAGGGGGCGGGGCCACGCCCACTTCCCCAAAAAAATTGCATCCAAATATGCCCCTTCATAGTGTGATCCTTCATACCAAATTTTATTTCCATAGCTTTATTTATGGCTTAGTTATGGCACTTTATGTGTTTTCGGTTTTCGCCATTTTGTGGGCGTGGCAGTGGTCCGATTTTGCTCATTTTCGAAAGCAACCTTCCTATGGTGCCAAGGAATAAGTGTTCCAAGTTTCATCAAGATATCTTAATTTTTACTCAAGTTACAGCTTGCACAGACGGACGGACGGACGGACGGACGGACGGACGGACGGACGGACGGACGGACGGACGGACGGACGGACAGACAGACATTCGGATTTGAACTCCACTCTTCACCCTGATCACTTTGGTATATATAACCCTATATCTAACTCGTTTAGTTTTGGGTGTTACAAACAACCGTTATGTGAACAAAACTATAATACTCTCTAGCAACTTTGTTGTTGCGAGAGTATAAAAATATGTTTGAAATATTTATATTATAACAGACAATATAAAAATTTGCGTGCAAAGTTTTATCGGAAATGGATGAAAATAACAAAAGAACCCCGAATTTCACTGCCAGCGAGTCGGAGCACCAATCGGTACTGGTGGAAAAGTATGAAGCTGTCATCGAATGCAAGCGGACGGACACTTGCTCGAACGCTAAAAAACACGTCGCATGGAAGCGCATCGAAGAGGATTTTAATTCACAGTGTCCATCTGGCTGCCATCGCAGTGAAAAAACATTGAAGAAAAAGTATCTTAATCTGAAAAGAGAGGTTAAAAAGCGAGCTGCAGATGATAAAAGATCTCTTTATTTAACTGGAGGAGGACCACCATCAAAGAAAATGTTAACTGAATTTGATGAAAAGCTTTTGAACACATTCAAGCATGAGCAGCAAGTTAGTGGCATGCAGAGTGTGTATGACAATGATGTAATTGCAGTAAATATTGATAGTAAGTTTATTCACTTGATTTTATTTCCATTATATTTCAAATGCCTGATTTTATCATCAATTCTCTAAAATATAATCCGTGATATTGAAGGAAGATATATTAGAAAGCATAGTGGATTTCGAAAACACGACTGAAGTGGAAATTGATAAAGGAATAAATGGTAAAGAATGTTAAAGTAAAAAATTGCCAGAAACATTACAAAGAAATCTATCTTTTAGAATCCGACAACGTTACATTAAACGTTGAATCAAACCAGCTTTGGAACAAATATTATCCAAGCAATTTCAAAACATCAAAAAACTCAAAACTAAAATTTGGAGAAAAACCACAAAGATCTGCGAAAAATGCTTGGACAAAGATAGCAGATATGAAAGCAAAATGGACGGAAGTTTTATATTTAGCGGAAATAAAAATAATATATGCGGAGCACGAACAAAGAATGAAGTTATTAGAAGAAAGTAACAACTTTCAGACTCCATATGACCGCTCGACACAATACCGAGTTCTTATATGAGACTCGTTAAAAAGATTTTCTACAGTCGTATTGACAACTATTCCAGAACCAACTATTCCAGAACCAAACTCAAAGAAGAAGAAGAAATCGTAAACAAATGATTTATGTTTCTATTTTGCAAATTATATGCAAATATATTTACAATAACTAATTTT
Organism: Zeugodacus tau; assembly: GCA_031772095.1. Classification (NCBI taxonomy): domain Eukaryota; kingdom Metazoa; phylum Arthropoda; class Insecta; order Diptera; family Tephritidae; genus Zeugodacus; species Zeugodacus tau. The sequence goes on along the minus strand of CM062650.1, from coordinate 19,413,799 downwards.
AATGTTTTTAGATGGCAAAAAGCAAACAGAGAACGATTTAAACAAGAACAACGATAACTAGCGACTAAAATGTGCTGATAGATTTGTTTACAGCTGACTAAATGCACAAGTCTGCCGTCTGTCACCATAAAATTTCTATGCGCATTAGCCTTTTTAATGCCCATTAATTTTGCTCGTCTGTCGAAGCTATTAGATAGAAGGCTCACGTGGAGAAAACATATATCTAGTAAAATAACATGCATTAAGTTAAGGGCTGCAAATTTAAATTGGCTTTTAAATAAAAACTTTAAACTTAGCCTAAACAACAAAGTGCTTTTAGACAATGCGGTTTTGATTTTACTCATTTGTTCATTGGTCCCTATGAAAATAAACTTGAATGAGTTTGAAAAGAAAATATGTACATACATACATAAGTAAGTGTTCATTTCTTAATAAACATTGATTTTCGTTGATATCTATTTGTATTCCTTCATACATTCGATTTTCCGGATTTTCTATTATCCGAATGCCTATCGACAACAATTTGTCCGGTTAATCGAGTTTCTACTGTATTCTAAATGTCGTGTTGCCAGGCACGTTGTATACGCGTATTCATTATTGCTGAATTATGAGAGTGTATTATCACTCTCTCTCTCCTATAGGTACAAACCTCCACATATTTCATATTATAACTACACAAAATTCATATTTTTAGTGAATAGTGTATCAAAGAGTCATCGTTTTACAATGCCTTATATTTAATTAGTTAGAGGGAGGAAGTACATTTAATATTAAAGAGCAATGTAGTGCTTTCTTGCTTCTCAATTATCTTTATTGACGGATATATTCCTTTATATTCCTAAATAGAAAGTATGAAATAAAACTCATTTCATTACAGAACGTAAGTGTTTAGCAAATAATATAGTATTGCCGAACTACAAACAAAAAACGAATGTCCAATAAACAGCATTAAATATTATAAACAATAATGGAAATACAAATCTTGCTTTACGATCTATCCAAAGAGAAACCTCATGCGGTGTCATCGTCGCCCATGAATCATTAGAAGCTTGAAGGTTTTTATTATCGTTTATATTTAAGTCGGCTTTTGACGGCTTGATATGCTCTTTATTCGTAGATATATCATAAATATTCCCATTAAAGAAATGTATACGACCATCTATCTCACAATCATAGCTCTTACTTTGTTGTATAACTTTCGGGGTTAGTGTCGATTTTAAAATATATTTACTATTGACTTTCTTCAGAGTCAATCCTCTATTTCGTCGCCATATAGTATTTACAAAGGCGAATTCCATTAGACTACCAAATATAAAGAACGTACAACCGAAAAACCAAATTTCAAAAAATTCTGCGTGGCTTTTTCCTTCGTATTTTTTCTCGTAATAAGAAGTTAAGGTAAAGAGTGAGAGCATGGTGCTTGTACCTAATAAGGTACGAGCTGGGGTTTGATCAGCTTGAAGCCAAAACGAAACCCAAGAAATACAAACAAGCATAATGGAAGGTAAAAAATAATCAAATGTATAAAACAGCGAATCGCGAGTTAAGTAAACGGTGAAACTTATTGAGCTATAATTGCCTCCCATCAGCGTGTATCGTAGATCTCCTTTTGTGGTTTGTATGATTGTTTCATTGCGCCAATAATATAGTAAATCGTACTGCATTAGGTGTGTGTTTTGATCAAAACCGATAGGATTTTCGTCATCCCAGCGTAATATTACATTGGAAGAATTGTACATCCAACTTTCTATAATCGCAGAGCATTGTTGATCGTCGAAGGGGAATTTGTTTAATGCTACCGAACAAGATAATGTTGTTTGTATTCGGGATGAAATACTCAAGAAACCATCCGGTTTTATCACTAATAAAATATCACTATCACTTGTTCCTAAGATAGCGGAATTCTCTTCATTACCGAACAATATATGTGGAACCCAAATATGATCAAGCAATTGTGCGTCGCCAAATATCGGTTGTAGGCGCTTTGGAGCATAGTCTCCAAATGCCAATCGATTGTCCATATAATGAATTTGTAGAAATCCAAATATTTTAAACTGTACATCATCGGAATTAATTATTTGTATATCAGTAATATAGATCCGTACATAAATATTTAATGGTTGATCGGCTACAGAGTTATTTTCAAGTAATGAAAATGGTCTTTCAAATTTATCATAGCGACATGGAGCTGTAAGTTCAAAAATCAATTGCGTTTGGGTTAATGCGTCTGCGTTCTGGAGCGAGGGACAAGACGTGGTTGCCTGTGATGTTGTTGTATTGGATTGTATTGTTAAATCACTTGCGATGACTGCCAAAACTAGATTCAAATAAATTAACCAGCAATGCTGTAGCACAAACGAAAACTTCATTATTTTTAATGAGCTGAATTTGATTTTTTCTACTTCTATTCTTCACTTTTCCGCAGTAGTTCTATGTAATGAGGCGAAATTTAAAATGGTATAATTTAGCTTTTCTTTTAATATCAGGCATAGCGACAGCAACTAAAGCCATAGAACATGTTATCAGTAAAAAAAAGATAAATTGTGTTCAACAACTTATTGCAAATCTGAAAATAAACTTAAATTGCTCGAACGTTATCAGGTCTTTCGTTTCTTTCTATTCAGTGTCAAATTACCAAAACTTATTAATAATAAAATGTCATTGAACAGCGATTAATTATCTTATAAAAAATGATATCAAGTCTGTGTGTAATCTATTATATTTATTTCTGTATTAATGAATAAGAACATATGGTACGTACATATGTCCGAATGTTAACATTACTCGTCCGAATATGTTTACATGATTCTTATTTTATAAGCAGTGGGCTTAAATGCAATAAGTGTGAATTAATGCAGTACTTCTATCGATGGTATTCACAGATAACTATTAATACAAAGCAATGGCAAGATGTGGACAAATTTTTTTGTATGTATGTATGTAAATATAAATGTAGTAAAGTATTTACTGTCTGATATAGTCTTTTATGCCTACAATATGCATTATGTGATATCAAAGAACGACCTTTTGATATTCGGGTGCAACCGATAACCGGGGGGTCTTGCTTTGTGGCTTATGTTTTTGGGGTCCCTGAATTCAAATCCGATGTCCATTTAACCCCATTAGATTAGGGGTTTACATTACCCAGAAAACCAATATGGCGGACACCGTTTTTAAAACTTCATCGGATTCGCTCTCCGAACTGTCCGGTATCAAACGAGGTTTCTGGCAGGGCGACTCTTTATCGTGTGATTTCTTTAACCTGATGCTGGATAAAATAATAAGAACCACAGAGCTAAGTACGCAGTAGGTGTTTTCGAGAGAATAGTTTTACTGAAAATTTATTGTTCTTTCAATATTGGCAACTGTGAATGCCGCAGACGATGGGACGATGAGCTGTACGAGTTATACATACGACATAAATTGGCATAGTTCAGCGAATAAAAATACTGCGGCTACGCTAGCTAGGTCATGTTGTCCGAAATGGCGAAAGCACTCCAGCTTTAAAAGTGTTCGCAGTACCCGCTGGTACAAGCATAGGAAGAGGAAGACCTAGAATGATTAGGTGGAGAGCGAACTGTTTTCTTTTAGTATATCCAATTGGCGCCAAATTGCAACAAGAAGGAACGAATGGCGAGCAATTATAGATTCGACTATAATCGAATAAGCGGTGCCTACTCCAATTACATACACATACATATGAGGGCAGGGGAAATTCCTGGATCCAAGATGGGGAACTTTAGTTATTATAATTAATGTTCTTTTTTATTCACTTGTATTCGTTTGTAAAATATGCAACACTTGATATCTGTCAACATGGTTATTGTGCATGTAAACAAAATTGTGTAAGAATTAAAATAAAAAACAAATATTATATTAAACGAATTGAAATATTATATTAAACGAATTGATATAAAATAAATATGTAGAAACAATGTAATGAAATGTTAGTGTATAATAAGAGCATAATATAAATTAAAATTTAACTATTAATCGAGAAATTGCAAAATAAAGTTTGTGAAATTCTCAACTTAATATGCTGAGAATTGTCAAAAGGAAAACATATATGTATACTAGCTGACCCGGCGAACTTCGCCCCGCCCAATTTTTATTTGAAATAGTTAAAACGCTTTTTGAACTCTGTTCAAGGCCATTTATTTGTATGGAATGTTAATATATTCAGGGAATAACGTCTCTGATCAGTATAAATATTTTTGGCGAAGTTCGTTCTTTGTTTTGTTGTGTAGCGTGTAAACAAATAAAGAAGATGGCTCTCCAACACGCTAACATGACACATACATACCTATGTATTAGGGCTCTTAAAATTATTCGATTAACCTGAAAACCGATTATTCGAATATCCGGTTTGTAACCGTTCGTACGAATATTAACCGGTTAGTACTATTCGATTAGTCGCAATGTTACGACTATTCGATGAATCGTTCTACTACGGTTATTCGAATAGTTGTTCTGCTGCGACTATTAGAATAGTTGCTCCTCTGGGAGCATTTGAATAAATGAAAATTGTTTGAAATCCAAGCAGCCTTTGATTTTTGTTTGTTTTTATTTGTGAACATGTCAATTGTTCGCATTTTTCATGAGTTTCATATTTTTCAATAAACATAGAAATTTAATGAACTTTCACTAATCGAATAGTCGACAACAAACGGTTAACCGAATAGTCGAAAATTGGCAGTTAATCGAATAGTCGATGATTGACGATTATCCGAATAGTGCAAACCGAATACTATTATTCGAATAATGCCCTATTCGGTTAATTCGGTTAGTCGATTAGTCGAATACCAAGAGCTCTACTATGTATGTACATATGAAACTGTAAAATTTTGAACTTAAACGATAAATCGGTTTGAATCATTCGAACGAACATTTCCTCACTTTTAGATTTGCTGTGTTGTAGTAAACTATTCACTACAGTGAAATTATTATTTATGAATAAAGACGGAAACCTTAGTATATACATATCTGGTATAAAAATCCACGGGATTGAGATTTGAACTTGCAAAATTTGAACTGGTCAAAATTTTTAAAATTATTGATGAAAATTTTCGTAGAGTTGATAATAAGCACAAATTTTCATAAAATTTGCTTTAACAAATAAGTTAATTACAAAATTGTTTGTTGATAACATGTAACATTTAATATTATAATCTTAGGAAAGATAATTCTTAATTTTTAATAGTAGTATTTATTTTTTTGAATTATAAACATTTTAATTTAACTTAGCACTAATTGGTGCACAATATTTTTGGTTAACCTGTCTCGAGCTAACACAAATAGATTTGATGGTTTTCCCACACGTGAGCATGCAACATATAATTGCCCATGGGAAAAACATGGATTATCCAAATCTAACCCACAAATGGACATTGTTTGGCCTTGAGACTTATTAATGGACATGGCAAAAGCTAAACGAATAGGAAACTGTAGTCTGTGCATTATTGAGATTCGATTTTTTTTTTTCAAAATAAGATTTAATAAATAAAATGAAAAGCAAGCTAATAATACTTACTTTTATTTAATTCGTTTAAAGAGTTTTAAATAATAAAAAGAAAGCAAAGAGTCTGATAAATTTTAAACACACGTTTTACGTTTAATAAATTTTAGCTAAAATAAACGTTTGGACTTTTAATATAACAGCATCTGCTTCTATAGCGCCATCTAGCCTAATACAGCGCACTTATTCAATTACCTTACAACGTCAGCCGTTAGTATCACAAATAAGTGTCAATAAATGTATTCTCATGTAGCGCCATCTACAGCAATAGCACATATAGCTCTAAATTTAACTCCAAATGAACTCCATACTTATGTTGTGCTTAAGATAAAACAGGAAAATAGTATTTTACAGTTCATACTTAGGTTATGCTTAACTGAAAATGGGAGGCTTAAGCAATGCTTAAATAACAGCTGATTTTTGTTTTGAATTTGCTTTGAATTTTCAGCGACATCTTTCGTAGCGTAGGACAAGTGTCCGTTTGTTTGCACTCAATAACAGCTTATACTTTTCCTTCAGTTCCCATAGGTGCTCCGACTCGCTAGTGATGAAATTTGGGGTTCTTTTGTTGTTTTCATCAATTTTTGATATAATTTTCCTCGCAAATTTATGTATTGTCTGTTATAATTTAAATATTTCAAACATATTTTTATGAATGACATTTGTAAAACATATGTTGCCCATAACGTTGCCATATATCATAATAAAATTTTATAGAAATTAAGCATTAACTGTGAAACGCAAACGACTACTCAGTTTGCAACAATACTTTGTTAAGATTTTATTTAGGCACAACTTAAGTATGGACTGTGAAACCGGGCATTAGCCATACAAATTTCTATACCTACATAAATGCAAATAAATGAAATTTTTTTTTGCATTTAGGAAATACATGCAGAAATCAACTCTGCGATTTGCTAAATTCCTCTGAAATCTCCCAAATTCGAGGAAGATTTACTGGAAAAGAGTGGCAGCATTGCTTATTATATGTACATAACTTTATTTATTTCACGGATTGTATGTGATTTTTTCTTAAATTTAGAATATTGGAAGTCATAGATTCATATAACTTTACCACAAATAATATAAACTTCAAACAACGCATTTTCATTTAATGTTTTTAGCAAGTGGCAGCTTTTGTTATGACAGCCTAAATCCATGAAAATTTAGAAAGAAATGTAGCGCCATCTACTGTAACATAGCGCACTTAGCGCCACCAACTGGTGGATAGCTCTTTGCTAATAATAAACAAATAATTTGCAATAAATAAATAATGCGACTATAAGGAGAGTTATAAACTATCCTATCTTTCAAGTTCGGCCAAACTGCACACAGTGTTAAAAATTTCATTAAAATCGGTTCAGTAGTTTAGGAGTCCATCGAAAATTAAGGTATTAAGATAGTTTTGTAATATATTTTTCCATATTTATTGTTATTAATAAGTATTTTTGTTATTAATAAGAAATAAATGTGACTTTCATTATAAAAGAAAAAATAAAAGATCGAAGTTTTTGAGAAAAAGCTCGAGGCACTTAAGCGGGATTTATTTAAGTGCCTTTCCCGCTTAAGTGTCTCAAAAGTTTTGCATGTTAAGAAGATTTTTCACATGAGAAATTTCGTCGACCGGTGCAATGTGCAAACGGTAACGGTAAACTATGTCCTAATAACATACTTAGTTTTTTGTTGTTAGCAGGGTGTAATAAATAGCATATGCAGTTGTTCAGAGAAATAGCATTTTTTTTTTATCATTACTCAGTTCAAAATCGAAAGTTGTTCAAGAAAGTTATTCTCAAATTGCACAATTAGTGAAATGTTCACCAAAAACGCTATTAATTTAGCCAATTATGGTCCAGACACATAAATAGAAAATAAATGCCGGAAGGCTCCTCCACGTAAAACCAGTTCCAATGTTGATCGAACAATTGAGAGAAACTGCAAGGCTGATATATTTGACTCCTCAGGCACTATTGGCGACATAAATGAAAATTTGGCTTAAATGTATACAGGAGACTACTCAATGATGCTCTCCCCTATGGAAGCATCAGCCGAGAAAAACCACTTATATCCAAAAAAACATAAAAAGTTTACTATATATATATATATATATATATATATATATAATTAATTACATTAAAGTGATATAATGATTTAAAAGTGAAGATTGGGTAAAATAAAATGTAAAAATTATTTTGGACAGGAATTAAGTAAGGAATTAAGTATTCCCCTCCAGGAAGTAGATGCAAGAAACTGGTGGAAATCAAGCTGATGTCACAATTCGAACTTAACAACGAAATATCAAATTGCTAATAAGAATTACATTATTATTTTTTTTCCTTTTTTCATATAAACGTTTGCTTCTTTGCAGAATTCAAAGAGTGTGCTTTTTCAAGCTCTGGTCGTTTTTATAATTTTCTGTACTTTTCACAAAATTGTTTAATGATTCTATAAACATTATTCAAAATACTTTACAATAACAGCGAAGTTGACTGCTTTCAGTGAATTTTGGCTAGGAAGTCAGCGACTTTTGACATTGACCATCAACCACTGGATATTTAATTCTCATTTCATTTACATATACTACCTAAGTGTAACCGATGTGTAATTTTTGATTAAAATAAAATTTTATTTCGCTATTTAAGGATAAAGATAAAGATGTTCACATTTTAAAAATAAACCACTAATCACAAACAAAAGTGTTCTTCGCGCCAGGTTATATGTTGCATTTTCATTATTAAAAAACTAGAAAGTATACAGATATTTAGGCTGAGTCGTTGCCTATTGAGAATTACTTTCGTTTTGTGTTGCATGCAATATATTAAAAATTAATAAAAATAAATTAAATTTTAATCACAAACATGTTCATTCGATTCGAAAAGCATTCACTTTTAATTAACCTTTACTTCTCGCATTTCAATACTACACAGTTAGAGGAAGGAAATACCAAAACATTTCGTTTGCATTCCACACTTCTGATAATAGTTATCAACCTTGTTGTCAAACCGTTAACTGTTTGCTGTTATTTATATAATATTCAAATACGCACTTTACTGTGTACGAGTATGTGTGTATCCTTTCGTATCACGTGCTTTACGAATACGGTAATATGTACTCGTACACACGCACAGCGCTTACATACGCTTCGGCATACAAACTCTTCATTTATGTACATAGAGATTGAGAAAAGGTATAACAAAAAAATTTTTTTCTATATTTTGACTTTTGTGATCCACACTAAAAATGCACCTTGGATTATGTGCATAAAAGTAATACAGCTATGTTCTTTTTATTTATATTGATGTATGTTCAGCACGAAATTGTTGAGTTTATTTATTTATTTATGAATGAAGCTGTCTTTAAATACTTATTATTTATTGTAGAAACATTGCGTAGAAATTAAAAACTTACTTGTGTGTGTATGTATGCATTTACTATTGCATATGTATTTTTAGTATTGCATATATACATATAGCATATGTATATATGTATTTATGTATGTATATATATACACACACTACACTTGTATTACGTATGCATTAATTTTTCCTTCTTCTTTGTTAAATACATAATTATTAAAGGGAAAATTATTTCACATTCTGCACAAGATTTTTACTCCAATAAATTTGCATAATTTTTATTTGGTAACGATTAATTGTTAAATGACACATATACACATACATAAGTGGAAGTTACGTATATAATAATTGTTCTAGTTTATGATTTAAGCGGCCCGACGAACGATTCACTTTGTTATGTATAACTATTTTGGCAGAGCTAATCGATTTTCACCATTATAAATGCTTTCCTTTTTCTATTCCGCAGAAATTCTATTATTAATAAACGTGTGATTGTGTATATACAATGCATTATTAATTGTAACTATTTTATTTCAACAGCGAATCCTTTTTATTTTAAGTTTCCAAATACTATTGCACAATTTATATAAGTATTACAAGCAATATGTGTTAATATCTTAAATTAACTGTATTTTTGTAACCGCACTACACCATATTCAATAAAAGACTAAGCAAGCTTATCAACTCACATCGGGCGCGTCCTTTAAGCACAGGCGCAATCAAATGAACAACTAAAGAGCAGCCAAAGGATAGAATGAATCTAAGCGCATCAACTGAAGTGTTGCACCCTTAGGTGTTTTACGAGTACATCCGTCGCTACTTGCAGAGGGTATTTTTCATTTCAGTTGACGCTTTAATCGTTATTCCATTGCGAATTTCATGCCTAGTCGGAATGCTGTATGAATTGGCATTCGCAGGGTTAAACGGTATCACTATGTCGTTTCGGTAACTAGAGAGATTAAACAAAAATAGTAGCTGTAAAGTTTACCGTTTTCCGAAACAAAACGAAAAAAAAAACAAATCATTGAATTTTTAATAAAATTTGCTAAGCAAAACTGCAGACACGCCTATCTTTTAAATAACGGCATTTTATTTAATAATCATCTGTCCTGATCAGGAATAATTTCAAAACCTAACCCTTAGGCGCCTGCTACACGTTCAGTATTTATCGTGATATTTCCTTTACCGCGATATTTATTGAACGTTTAGCATGCTATATTGATGGATCAAGATCCATATCACAAAATATTTAAATATTTTGAAATCCACATCGCGGATCGTGGATCGCGAGATAAATATGGAACGTCTAGCAATATTATATTGAACGGCGCCTTAGGGGCCTGATACACCTTCAATATTTATCGTGATATTTGGATCGCGATCCATATTGAAGATTGATGGATTGCTTCGAGTCTGCTACACATTCAATATTTATACGAGACGTGCTATCACAGAAATATTATTTAAAAATAGCTTTTATTTAATTTTCGTACGTTTTTTATAAAATGTCTCTAGAAAACCGAAGAAAAGCGTGTTGGCTATTATTATTGCCTTATCTTTGAAAAAAAAGTTAAAAGAAATTATTGGAGTAAACAATGGTTCCTAGATCGGGAAGAATTCACTCATTTAAATTTAAAGGACAGAATTATTCTATATAAAGAAATGACGGATTTAATTATTTCCGCATGTCCATTGACAATTTCGAAATCCTCCTGCAATTAGTCGACCCATTTTTAAAAAAGAAGTCACCGTAGTGAGAAAAGCAATTACAGTAAGGGAAAAATTAGCACTTACTCTGCATTATTTCGCAACTGGAACGTAAGTAGCTATAATTTACTGTTCATTTCCCACCTTGATTATTTTTTTACAGATACTTTAAAAACGAGAGGTTTACGGCCATTATGTCGCGGCAGTCAATTAGTCAAGCTTTGAAAATACATGCCAAGCATTAATATATGTTCTTAAGGATTATATAAATATAAGTTTTCAATAAAAAATCAAATTTAGGTATATTTCATATAATATATAACTTAAACTAATATTTCATATTACAAATAACTAAGAGATCATTGGAATTAAATTAATTCTTATAATAAAAATGCATGTCCATTACTTCAAACTCGAAAAAAGAGATTGTTGAGGATATTGTGAGTCGCTTTTCCTCGGTGGAGGTACCCCATTAATAGAAGAAAAGGATAATTCGTCCAGTTTCCCTATCGCATGGCTACCAGTAACAGCGTCTGCGTAGTCGACCTCAAAATTGAACGTTTAGCATGCAATATTGATGGATCACGATCCATATCACAAAATATTTAAATATTTTGAAATCCAGATCGCGGATCGTGGATCGTGAGATAAATATTGAATGTGTAGCATAATTTGTGATTTACAAGTCCGAATTGGTGAAATACAACAGTGCCAAAATTTTAAAATTAACTTTATTCTAATAAATTTCATGTTCATTTATTAGAATAAAGTTAATTATACTGTTTACAAAAGAATCTTTGCCAGAGCTATGCAACTCATCTGCCAAAGGTTTTTTGATATCGTCCAAATATTGGATACATATAATGAATTGCTGTGGGAGTAAAAACAATAGCCAAACATGATTTTCTTAGGTTTTCTTCCGAAATTTTATGAAAAAATGTACGAAAAAATAAACAAATAAATTTTTTAAATATTTTTTCTTATGAAAACACTAACAACATCGTATAAATCTTGACGTAATATATATTGAACGTCTAGTATCACGATACATATTGAAGGTGTAGCAGGCCCCTTAGCTACAACAGAGGAGTGGATAATTGTTGCTGACGATTTTAAAAATTTACATAATTTTAATAACTGCGTAGGAGCATTAGACGGGAAGCACATTAAAATAAAACATCCACCCGTCACAGGCTCTTTATACTATAACTATAAAGGCGCGTATAGTATAGTTCTAATGGCAATTGTTAATGCTAGAAAGGAATTTTTAATGATAGACATCGTGTGTCAGACGGTGGTGTTCTTTTATATTCACAGTTTTGGGAAAAATTACAACAAGGCCACTTAAATTTGCCACCGCCTTCAACTCTACCAAACACAACTGAAGAATTTCCGTTTGTTTTTATAGGAGATTAAGCCTTCGCTTTACATACCTATCTTATGAAATCATATCCTAAAAAAAAGCTAAATTCTATGCGAAATCCATCGAGAAGTGTTAAAACAATAAGAGATAACATTCGTACATATTATAATAACGAGAAATAAATCATTTTAACATTTTTACCACATTAACTGGTTTTTCCGTCTTTTGGAGAAAGTGCAGGGCCTGAAATGTCCATGTTTTAGGAGTATATAAATCCTCAGGGCAAGCACCGGATCGTTTGGAATCGATAATTCGTCGTCGGAAACGTCGTCGATGGTGGCTGTGGGCTTGATCTCCTTATATATTACCACTTCCTTCGAATATAGTTTCTATATTATTATTCTTCAGGTCCATTAAAACGTGTCCACATTGCTTTTATAAACTTGATTTTTTATGTACAATTTCTCATGTCGCGAGCGCACCTAAAAATGCTCACCCAAAAAAAGGTAAATTTATTAGGAGCTCTAAGGTCCTCATGTTGTATATATGGGGCCTTGAAATCTTATTATCTGATTTCGACGAGTTTTAGAAAGTCGATCCCACACTATAAATGCAGTATTTGTGCAAAGTTCTGTTCTCATATCTTCTCTAGCGCTTAATTTATATATTGTAAAGTAAACGTTTCAGATTGACTTCACAGTTCTGGTATAGGAAGTAGGAAGTAGGCGTGTTGTGAACCGATTTTCCCTATTTTCACAACATATCATTTGGATGCCAGGAAAATATTATGAACCGAATTTCACTGAAATTGGTCGAGTAGTTTCGGAAATATGGTTTTTGACCCATAAGTGGGCGGAGACACGCCCATTTCAACTTTTGTATACCAATTTGAATGCAGCCCTTTTGTACCTTCTTTATGATGAAATTTAAGATTTCCTCCATTTTTGGAATATCTAAAAGAAACAACTGTAGAGTGTTTGGTTGATATAGCTTTAGTAGTTTACAAGATTGTATTACAAAATATAACACAGTAACGGGATTTTTTTTTGAGTGTAGTTGTGGATTATTAAGGATATGCTTTATAGGAAGCTATAAATGCATTCATTACATTACTTCTTGATTCCTGTATTACATAATAAATGAAAATACAAATTTAAATATTGGAATAAAGAATTGAATAATTTTTTAAAGAAATTACTGAACATTAAATGAAATACTGCATAACTGGAGCAATTATTAGCTCGGATATACGACATGATACGAGGTTCAGAGAATTTTGACAACTTCTATACTGAATTTAAATAAGTTTTTACAGGAAAAAAGCAGATGCAATAAAATGAAAACATAGTATAGAAACAGATCGATATTAATAAAACTATTTAAATACCAACAACAATTAACAAAATTATTTTTATTTGTATTTATAAAATTGAGTTTCACGAAATTAACCCTTGCGCCCTTTAATTTGAAAATATATAAAACACTATGTTCTATAGAAAATCAAATCTTTTAACCCAAAGTCCAAAATAAAAGTGTTAAATAGGCGTTTACATTTTTTTATCCAATTGTAATTGCTTTTAAAATTTTAATATTGTGTTGAAACTTTATTAATGTTATTGTTTTTTTTTTTTTAATGTTTGTTTCTTTCACCAAAATATGATTAGATGTGCCCTCAAAATGAAAAGAAAAGTTTGACACATTGCTGGCGGGTGTAATCAAGTGGCAAAAACTAAATATGTACATATTCATGTATATTCTGATAACTGCACTTAAATTTAGCTTTTTCGGTGTGAAAACAATCATATTTTCATAGCTTTTGCAAAAATTAAAATTATAAAGTTTTAAGGTCGGTGCAATCTTATCTGAATCTGGTTAAGATGTAGTAGAATTCGATGAAGATATATTTTCATGATTTGTTTTTATTTAATTCTGAAGCGATATTTGAAATTTGTATATATAATATATAAAGAGATTTTAGAAAAATAGAAAAACTTAAATATTTTTTTATTTTATTCTAAAGTGATATTTTTTATTTTTGTATGTATATGGTTAAATTTTTATTATTCATGTATTATGTAAAATGCAACGTTTTATTTAAACTTTTACCCCTTAATAAAATATTTCTTCCTAAATCACATATTCCCTGCGTGCTTCCATTTTCTTTTCATAAAAAAGCTAATAAAGTATCCGTGAAAAGTACATTTGAACATTCCAACTTCGTTTGAATTCAAATAAAAAACAATTTATATAATATAATTTCTCTAAATACATGTTACTGAAATGTTCCAGTTAATTGTTATTTTATAGATCTCTATTGTGTTTTTTTTTCAAAATAACTAAAAAACCTTATAATTTATCATCCTGCTATGTTATTAATAGAATATTTATCTAATAATTTTATCCAATAAAAATATATATTTAGTACTTTTACTGCTAACCAGAACTGTGTTGTTTTGGGAATGAATATGAAACTTTTAGCATAAATAACCAGACAACTACACACATATACATAGGTGTAGTTTTCCCAAAAATGACTCAATATTATGCCTTCGCTTCAATTAGATGGCAAGACAAGTTCGGTCAGTGGATAAATGTGCATAATGGTAATTACTTACATAATCTTTTATGAAGAGAATTATAAACAAGTAAGGAAGGGCTAAGTTCGGGTGTAACCGAACATTTTATACTCTCGCAATTTATTTATTTAACTTAATTAATATTATATAATACACAATTTGACCTACATATTCGTCATATATATTGTATAAAGTCCATTGAAAGTTGGAAACCCTAATATTAGGTTAGAAGCACCGAGGTCCTCATGTTCAATATATGGGGTCTTGAAAACCTATGGTCCGATTTCGGCGATTTTTAGAAATGGGCTGCCACACTATAAATACAGTATTTGTGCAAAGTTTTGCACCGTGCTTACTTTATATATTATAAAGTAAACGATTCAGATCATCTTCTAAGTTCTGGTATATAGGAAGTAGGCGTGGTTGTGAAGCGATTTGGCCAATTTTCACAACATATTATTGGGAGGTAAGGAAACTATTACAAACCAAGTTTCATTGAAATCGGTCGAGTAGTTCCTGAGATATGGTTTTTGACCCATAAGTGGGCGACGCCACGCCCATTTTCCATTTTGTAAAAAAATCTGAGTGCAGCTTTCATCTGCCATTTCTTATGTGAAATTTAGTGTTTCTGACGTTTTTCGTTAGTGAGTTAACCCACTTTTAGTAATTTTCAACCTAACTTTTGTATAGGAGGTGGGCGTGGTTATGATCCGATTTCTTTCATTTTTGGACTGTAATGGGAAGTGGCTAAAAAAAAAACGACTGCAGAAAGTTTGGTTTATATAGCCCTATTAGTTTGCGAGATATGTACAAAAAACTTAGTAGGGGGCGGGGCCACGCCCACTTCCCCAAAAAAATTACATCCACATATGCCCCTTCATAGTGCGATCCTTCATACCAAATTTTATTTCCATAGCTTAATTTATGGCTTAGTTATGGCACTTTATGTGTTTTCGGTTTTCGCCATTTTGTGGGCGTGGCAGTGGTCCGATTTTGCTCATTTTCGAAAGCAACCTTCCTATGGTGCCAAGAAATAAGTGTGCCAAGTTTCATCAAGATATCTCAATTTTTACTCAAGTTACAGCTTGCACAGACGGACGGACGGACGGACGGACAGACAGACATTCGGATTTGAACTCCACTCTTCACCCTGATCACTTTGGTATATATAACCCTATATCTAACTCGTTTAGTTTTGGGTGTTACAAACAACCGTTATGTGAACAAAACTATAATACTTTAGCAACATTTGTTGCGAGAGTATAAAAATACTGAAAAGCCATGGGAAAAGCCTGTATTAGGTAAACCACTAATATAAATACTATAACGGTGGGTAACCCAGGTATGAATTTTTTGTAAATTTAAGATTCCAAAAATATTTGAATCGCATTATACGTATGAATTTAAGATATTACTAACTTAGCAATAAATAACATTTAATATTACAAAAACATTGGAAAACATCCGAAATAATTTAAAATAATCACAATAATAATGAAACAAATCTTATTTAATATTTATTAAAGTGCTGTTCATCAGACTTTAAAATTTGTGTGAAGAATAAATGGTAGCACAACACCCTAATTACCACAATTGTAGCAAAAAAAGTGTAGCACACAATCCAACTGCGCCTCGGTGGTGTGGAAAAGATGAAAAATAATGTAAACAAAACAAAGTTTATTATAATTGAATTCCTAAGTTAGCTTCATTCTTTCAGATATATATTAAATCTTACTCTTAGTTACGTAATCTCGGTCTAGAATACCGCAAATGTGTAAAATCGCTTCGGTGTCGCATATACATATGTTACTTTGCATGAAGCAATTTATTGGTTTTTTCACTGAGTTTTACAGTTTTTTTAGATCGGCATGATTTAAATCCAATATGAAGAGCTAACAGATCATCATCTCTATATGAATATGTACTATGTATATACATATAAAACCGAACAAGGAATGACATGAATATAAATTAGCCTAATCAGAGCGTTCTGTCACGTATAAAAGACTGAATTCCGCTGGGTATTTTACAAGCTTTTATTATATAACATATACTGATAATGTAGCTTACATTTCAAGAAATTTTAAACATTTAAAGAGCAATGGAAACCCTTGCCTTATTATGCGTAGTGCTATGTGAACATGATAGTTTAGTATCTACTATTGTTAATCTGTGAATTTATTGCTGTATTCACTGCCGAAGAAGCAGCTTGCTGTATGTGCTGATTTCTCATAAATTCTGTTGCGAATTCTTGCTGCGCCTTAGCCATACTGGCTCCAGTGCTGCGATAAATTGAGTGGATCTAGATAAAAATATACATTACATATTTTGTATTAATGATATTATTTTTATTTATATTCAACTAAATGTTATATGTTACCTTTGTAATCATCATGATATTAGCAGCAGCGGTTGTTGCAAAACAAAATGCTATGCAAAGCAAAAGTAGTCCAACAATGATACCTGCCGCTGATCCCTCAAATTGCGAAATAGCAATATAGAATCCGCAATACCCCGTGTTGGGAAGACCAACGGCTTGAAAAACTGTAAGCACAGTTTGAAAGAAGTATACAAAGAAAAATACCATGAAATTAAAGCTGGAATCGTTTCGGAAAGCTTTATATGCCGGTCGAAACCTATGATCAAAAATTCATTTTTATTTACGTTATTCTGCAATATAAATCAATTGTTTTACTTACCAACAAATGTAAGATGCGGGAGTAGAAAGCATTGCGTAGAATAAAGCTAAGCCAAATGTTGTAATTTCCCCCTTATGAAATAGAATTATTAGTCCACCAATTATATTGAGAACCATAGTCATGGTGTAAACTGAAATTAATTCAAAATTAATTTGCTTACTCTTAAGATTATTAAATATATGTACTAATATCATACACCAATAACATTTTACTAATTTTAATACAATGGCCTACTTATATTTATTTAATCTTTTTCTTCCTTTTTGTTTAACTTAAATTATGGTATCTTTTCTGAATTATTCATTTTACACTTCAATAACTTTGTGAATGAAAAAAATATTATATAGTGTATGAGAGCTGGGGGGAGAGAGGTATATGTAAGCTAGGGGAAGTAATTACTTATTTTTACAAATTTTTGACACAGAGCTACAATATTATATGGAAAGGACATCCTCTGAATATTTATAAAATATATTAAAGATTTGCGGATATTGGCGGTAAAGAATTATACATATGCACTGAGGTGCTGTTGTTGTTGTTGTGCTCATGTTTATTGGTTCTTCATATTTGTGTTATAAAGTGAACGAAACAGATTGAATCCAAAATTATGTTAAACTAGCAGACCCGACCACACGTTTTTGTGGCTAAGGTATACATTAAATTAGTAATTTTTTCAATATAGTGAACAAATTCTTACGCATAAAGACGAAAACGTTATAGTCGATAAATTTGAAAATGATTGATATATCTACATTATTGTAGATATGTATTAAGCGTATTTCATCATAATTTGTTAAACTTTGAATTTGTTTAATCGTATATTGAAGTATGTATAAAATGGGAAAATACAGTAGAACTTCTCTAACTCGAATCACCATAATTCACAAAAATACTTCGAGTTAGAGAGACTTCGAGTTATAGAATTTTCATTAAAACATAAAATTTTTCAAAAAGCTGTAAAATATAAATTTACCCACAGTTTTAGTTATTTACTTCGCAAATTTTATTTAAATACGTTAAAAATTGTATTCTGTAACTTTGTTTGTTGCACATTGCTATATTTGGCTGGTCGAAAAGTTCGATTTATGGAAGGAAATTTGTATGAAATTTTACTTCTATTGACAATTTTAGAGTTCCGAGTTATGGAGAATTTCGAGTTATAGAAGTTCAAGTTATGGAAGACAATTTGTTTGAAATTTGATTTCTAAACGCTACTGCCAATTCAATAGTTCGAGTTATGGAGAGCTTCGACTTATATAAGTTCGAGTTATGGAAGTTCCACTGTACTACTTTTAATTGCAAAGTGAGTAGTGATAGTCCATGCAATTTTAAATAGTCTGTAGGATAATTGACTGGTTCCTGGTTTGCAGCTGTGTCAACTCTTCTGGAACGAAATTCTAAATTGGCGCCTTTGTTTTTACCACCATTTTCTGGGATATGGGATAGTGGACATCCAAATATGTCACTCCCTAGTGTGATCCTCTGCACTATAATACATTTTTTTGTGTTGTTAATATATTACAGTGGACTTCCATAACTCGAACTTCTATAACTCAAAGATCTCCATAACTCGAACACTTGAATAGCGTTTAGAAGACAAATTTCATACAAATTTCCTTCCCTAACTCGAATTTCTATAACTCGAAGTTCTCCATAACTCGAACTGTTGAAGTGACAATAGAAGGCAACTTTCACAGAAATTTCCTTTCATAAATCGAACGTTTTGGTCAGGGCATAATACAAAATTAAAATTTTACTATCAAGGCAGAATTTTAAAAGAGTTCTTCTATATCCTACGCAGGCGAACAAAAAATATAATATTGCAGTTATAGATTGCAAATATCATTTAACAAAGGCGTAAGATATAGACGTCAAGAGCCAAACAATAGCAAAATGCAACAAACAAAATTACAAAAAAAACATATTTTAACGTATGACCATAAAAAATTTTGCGAAGTAAATAAATAAAACAATGTATAAATCTTATTTTAGAGCTTTTTAAAAACTTTTAAGTTTTAATGAAAATTCTATATTCGAAAAATTCGAAGTTTTTTTGTGGATTATGGTGATTCGAGTTAGAGAAGTTCCACTGTAGTTATAGCACTTTATAGCTTTTCTGTTAATACCATTTTGTGGTCGTGACAATGGCAATAACCATCTTATATTTTCAAGTCAGCACCAAATTTCACTTAGATACCTCAATATCTACTCAAGTTAACGCTTTTACGAACGGACGACAAACAGACACCACCAGATGATATTAGATATCATCCTAATACTTTTGTTATACATAAATCTTTATCTAACTTGTTGTTGTTACAATGAACCGTTATGTGAACAAAACTATTATAATCTGTGCAACATATTACGAGAGTACAACAAACATAACAACATCACTATTTTTACTTACACATCCATGTGTAGTACAAGTGTTTTACAAGTTTCTGAAACTCTGGCGGGATCTCCAAATTGAAATCCTGATAAAAACATGGCTTCACACAAAAATTATCCGGTAATGGTGGCCAATTATTCAGTTGAGGAACATTCCCTTGGAGCTGCTGTTCTCTTCTATCTAATTCAGCTGCTTTTCGATCTAGTTCTTCTTGACGACGCTGTAAGATATTTTTCATATATAGTTTTTATTCATATATATCATATGTTTGGATGTATAGCAGCTATATACTATATATGCATATTAAAATTAAAATATATATGTAGTAAAAAACTAGATATTACCAAAAAACTATTTTAATATTTTAGACTGCTATTTACATGACAATTTTAAAAATTTAATTTAAACAGAGCAATTTATTAGATATTATTCATATTAAACATAGGGGATTTAACAATTTGAAAATATTTTAAAGAAATACAATTGCATTAATCTTGTTTGAACAAAATTATAGCAATATGTAAGTTGCTATTGATTATTATTAGTATAAAAGCCCAAATAAGAGAATTAGAAATGTGTTAGGGTCTCATAAATTTTATAGCCATTTATCTCAATAACTTGCAATAACGCATTAGGTTACAAACTTACTTCCAATGTGAAAAATAAAATGATTAGTCAGCCAACTTTGCAATATTGCCTTGTTATCGTTGCACGTATGTATATACAACCTACGCTTTGACACGCTCGAAAAAATCGACATCAAATTGATATACATATGGAAGGTGCATTGCAATTTTTTATACATTGTACATTTACATATACATACCGGTCCAGAATAAAAACGTAATTGTAAAAAATTACCTGCAATTCCTCGGTAGTTATTTGAATACTCGTACTAGCAGCAGTTGGAGGAGCGTTTTGCGATAAAGGCTGGACGACTGCTGCATTATTACCAGAGTTTATCTTCAATTGTGGCTTAGCATCATCCGGTTCAAAAGGGTTATAGTCTTCTAATGAGTTTTGAATATTAGTTGTTACTCTTGTTGCTTGTTGTATAGCAGGATCGGCAAAAGGATTTTCACCTCCAAAAGGATCGTCAAAACCAGACATTTCGAATACCTTTGCTCGATTTGTATGCCGTTTACGTATTTTCCATTAGTAACAATGAAAATTTTTTACAATATCTAAAATACTATAACGGAATGAATGGGAATTTAATAAATAATATAGGGCCACCAATATGAATTGAAATTGAAATACCACCCTGCAAATTTGAAATCTGAATAAACGTTTACTACCCAGCAAGTCATAGGTACTGAAACTCCAACACATTCAAAGAAATTTTAATAACACCATCACATACACACATATGCAACAAAGGGCAAAATGTGCATAAACATTTACCTCAACTCTTCTTTCGTACAGCACCCTGAACGATAGAAAGAAACAACCAAAGTTCTCGTGTTTAAACAAGTTTTTTTTTTAGCTATATCATGGCTGCTTATGAAGTTTTATTTTGCGTGTTTTTTTAAATCAGTGATCTGCAGACTAATTAAAGTTTAAATTATTGAACCACGCATTTTTAAATAAGTAAAACGTTAAATAAAAGTTTTCAAAAGCCAAAAGATGGAATTGAAGAGGGTGATATAGTAATACATATTTCATCTCACTGTCAATTCGAAGCACGCAATAGAAGCTTCGCCAACAAAGATCTTTGGTCAACATCAAGGGCGAAATTATGGCATACGTAAATAAAGTATTAATTAAATCAACGAACTAAATAACATGGACAAGGATTTTAAATTTTTAGTGATTTTTATTAGCAGTTTTCATAGAATACCTCGAAATGAGCAACTGAAGGAAAATTTAAACTGCCTACCTGTTTATTAAAACTTCATCACCCCTTATGTTTAAAAATTACTTTAAATATTTAGTAAATATATTATTAATAAATTAATAAATATTGTGACAAACATGTAGCTAGAATCAACTAGAATCGATAATAGAAATCGATAACTTGCCAGATTTATCCAGACATCAGAATGCCAGAATGTTCGAGTAACGATGACTTGCTAACAATCGACTATATAAGGGCTGCCGGATTGGCAGCAACACACTGTTCTAATTAGAGATAATGGACAAATTCAATGAATTAAAGATACCACAACTCAAAAAGGAGTTGGAACAACGAGGCTTAGCAACGAATGGGTTGAAAGCTGAGTTACAGCGATGAGGCGATGTAAGAAGAAAACATCAACGTTGACGAATATGTTTTCGAATCGGTGTTGGGGGAATCAACATCTAAGATAGAAGAAAAGGAAGAGACTCCATGATCCTCGGGAATACTGGACATAAACATGTTTTTGTCTGCAATGTCCCAGATGTCGTCGCATATATCGTCGCAGTTGTCGATAAAAAGCCCAGCAGCAATCATTGTTTGAAGATCAGGACACACGCTTAACAACAAAGTTGTCCCAACAAACAAAGGAAATGAAAGAGCAAATGACAGAGCTGTCAACGCAGATATCAACTCAAGTATCAGTACAATTGAAAAACAGGACGCACGTACATATATCACAAGTGACCTTACAAATACAGGAACTAAAAACGCAGATTTCAGAAGAGCAAGATAAAGTTAAGGTTGATGTGAAAGAACTGAAAGATCGTTTCCGTGACCTGGAACTAAATTGACCAATGGTGTCA
This sequence comes from Zeugodacus tau, assembly GCA_031772095.1. Taxonomy (NCBI): domain Eukaryota; kingdom Metazoa; phylum Arthropoda; class Insecta; order Diptera; family Tephritidae; genus Zeugodacus; species Zeugodacus tau. Next base: position 19,391,491 of record CM062650.1, on the reverse strand, counting down.
ACAAGTTCTCTCAAGTCAAGACTACATTAATTTGACGGCACAACTCCGTTCCAGATTTTCAAACTCCAATTTGAAAAGACGGCAGTTACAAACAATTGGAGCGCGGAAGACAAAGTCACTGCGTTATTCGTGGTTTAAAGGGGGCTGCTGCAGAAATTCTACAATCGTGAGTCAAGTAGCTACGAAGCGTTGATGGGTGCCATAGAAAGATAAGGGTATGGGAGTGAGCACAGGAGACAAATTTTCCAAATGGAACTGCAAAATCTTAAACAGAAAACTAGTGAGTCTTTGCAAGAATTTGCTATGGAAATTGAGGCTAGCTCACTTGGCCCATGCGCATAAATCGGCAGAGTACATAGAGAATATAAAAATCCAGAGTTTCGTTAATGGTATACGAGACGAGTATACGCGCTATGCTGCACTAGCATGTCCAAAAAGACTTTTGCAGAACCGGTATCCTTTACTCCAACGCACCAAACTGCCTCCTTACTGAGCCATTGAACATTTAAAGCTCATCGTGTAGAAATAGAAGAGCCCGTCTGGACGAAGAAATTTTTTGAAGAAATGTATAAAAAGCATAAAATGCTGGAAAAAATCTGGAGAAACACGTAAGAAAAGTTATGGCGTGGTTAAGTCCTTCAGCCGCGGAAATAATGGTCATATTGCACGTAATTGCAATATGGAATCTAACCGATCCAATAATCTAGTTGGACGCGAACGCAAAGATGAAGAAGACCAACCAACTCTGAAAAGCAACCAATCGTTAAACTAATTAGAAATATGAATAACGTTACCGTTAGTGGATGTGTGGACGGTAGAAAGCGCATACTGACTGTGGATACGGGCGCAACACATTCCATAATTCAACTGGATCTGGTCAACAAGGAAGTAAAACCACTAGCTGGGGCAAGGTTACGTACTGCAACTGGAGATGACACTCAAGTTCTCGGGGAAGTAACATGTGAAATTGCAATAGGAAATATAGCCGTGATCCATAATTTTATAGTGGCAGATATCGTTGACGAAGTCATAATTGGAGTACGAGAACGAGATTAACGCTTGGATCGAGGAACTAAAGGTAGACTATAAAGAGAAGGCCAAACAACTTCTTCTCAGATACTCCACCATATTTGATAAAGATGAATCCAAACCAGGAAGAACCAAAATTGTGAAACATTTCATCAACACCGGAGATGGAAGACCAATCCGCCAGGCTCCTCGCAGCGTTCCATTAGCCAAACGTGAAGTTGTAAGCCAGGCCATACGTGAAATGAGCGATAGCGGCATAATTAAACCATCATCGAGTTCACCTGTAGTACTTGTGAAGGAGAAAGATGGCAACATGAGATTCTGTGTGGACTACAGAAAGTTGAATGATGTCACGAAGAAAGACAGTTACCCCTTACCTAGAACAGATGACACTCTAGACTCGCTATCAGACACGAATTGGTTTTCAACACTTGATTTGAAAAGTGGCTATTGGCAAGTGGAGGAAAAAGAAGAAGACAAAGAAAAGACGGCTTTCAGCGTTGGAGATGGTCTATGGCAATTCACTGTAAGGCCCTTTGGGTTATGTAGCGCTCCTGCCACTTTTGAGAGACTTATGGACCAAGTGTTAAAAGGATTGCACTGTACCTAGACGATATCATCGTGTTGGGTAAAAGCTTTGATGAGCATATCAAAAATTTGGAAGAGGTTTTCCAACGAAGCTAGCGCTGGTTTAAAGCTGAGCCCAAAGAAGTGTTCTCTGTTCAAGAAGGAAATTAGCTATTTAGGACTAACATCGGACACAAGGTGACAACGAAAGGCACTTGCACAGCTCAAGAAATGATAGAGGCAGTGAATGATTGGCCCAGACCTCAAAATTTACACGAGTTGCGGAGTTTCCTTGGACTGTGTACCTATTACCGACGATTCGTTCCGAATTTTGCCAGTGTAGCTAGTAGCCTACGTGAACTCACGAAGAAGAATAAAGCCTTTGAGTGGAATAAAGAACAGGAATTGGCTTTCCAAACGCTGAATGAGATGTTATGTACTGCGCCAATGTGAGCATATCCAGTTTCAGGCTCAACGTTTGTCTTGGACGCGGATGTTAGTGGCTATGCAATAGGAGGCGTTCTATCGCAAGTCATTGACGGGCATGAGAAAGTGGTCGTGTATTACAACCAGACAATAAGCAAGCCAGAGAAGTATTATTGCGTAACCCGAAGAGAATTACTGGCGTTGGTAAAGTGCATCAAACATTTCCATAAGTACCTTTATGGCCAGCGATTTCGAGTAAGGACAGATCATGCAGCATTAAAATGGCTTCTGCAATTCAAGAATCAAGAAGGACAATTGACACGATGGATTGAGAGACTCCAAAGTTATGACTTCTCTATAGAACATCGCAAAGGTATTAGTCATTGAAATGCGGATGCGATGTCCCGCTGTCCTTGTAATTTGGAATGCAGACATTGTTCAAAAGCTGAGGTCAAAGAAGACATTGTAGATGTCCGATTAATGAAAATAACTTTGACAGAAGGCTGGGGATCCAAAGGAATAACGAAAATGTCAGCAAGAAGATCCAGATTTGGAACTGGTAATGCATTGAGTGGAGCTGAACAAGCGTCCAACGAGAGAAGAAATAGCTGCAGAGAGTCCAGTTACAAAGCCATATTGGGCACAGTGGAACAGTTTAAAGTTGCTGCTTGCATCGATTATGGGAAAGCGAAGATGGACAAAGTTCCCGAGCCCTTATAATCGTTCCGAATGTTAGAATTCCTGACGTTCTCAAGGAGATGCATAACGGTCCAATTGGAGGGCACATGGGAATCTCAAAAACCTTGGACAAACAAACACGCAAAGATTTTATTGGGTTGGTTGTCGGCAATCAGTCACGGAGTGGATTGCTAATTGTGCTGAGTGCATTACAGCTAAAAGGCCGAAAACCAGGAGCTACGGCCAGATGAAGTAGTACAATTCGGGCGAATTGCCATGGACGTAGCTGGTCCATTTCCCACCAGTAAATTAGGCAACAAATACGTTTTGGTAGTCATGGATTATTTCAGCCATTGGCCAAAAGTATACCCAATTCCTAATCAAAAAGCTGAAACAAAAGCAGATGTATTCATCAACAATTGGGTAACGAGGTATGGTGTTCCAATTGAATTTCATTCTGACCAAGGGAGGAATTTCGAATCAGCTCTAATTCAGGAGATGTGCCACAAACTGAATATACGGAAAACTCGTACAACAGCCTTACATCCACAGTCTGATGGTATGGTGGAACGTTTCAATCGAACTTTAGAAGAACATCTAAGGAAAATGGTAGACAAGTATCAAAAGGTTTGGGATACCCATATAGCCTTGTTCCTGATGACTTACCGATCTGCTGTACATGAAACAACGGGGCAGACTCCAGCAAAGGCAATCTTTAGTAATCATCTTCGGTTACCTATTGATTTAAAGTTTGGAATGAATGCAATGGTGGAAAGAATGTTAGAGAAGCCAACAGTGTCCTAGAAGACGAAATGAGAGAAATCATTGCTATGGTGAGACAGCGGACACAAATCATGAGTGATAAAGTGAAGGCAAATTACGACAAGGCAATGAACTCCGAACGATTTGTGGAAAGAGATTGGTATTGTTATATAACCCACAGCGAAGGAAAGGATTGTCTCCTAAAATTCAGTACATTTGGGAAGAACCATACCAGGTTGTTAAATGGATTAATGATGTGGTGTATCGCATACAAACAATTGGAAGACCTAGGAGTAAAATGAAGGTGGTTCATCTAGAACGGCTTGCAGGAATTGGGTGTGGAAGTATGTCTAATCGGGACGATCAGACTTAAGTGGAGGGCAGTGTGACGAACATGTATGCTAGAATAAACTAGAAGTGATAATCGAAATCGATAACTTATCTGATTTATCCAGACATCGATATTCGTACTTGCCAGAATGTTCGAGTAACGATAACTTGCTAACATCGACTATATAAGGGTTGCCAAACTGGCGGCAACACTAGAACTGTGTTTTATTACACTGGATCACAAATTTGAATTTGTTTTTTGTTCCACGGATGCCACTATCCATTTTGTATGTGAAATGGCTCGCTGATTTCGAAAATCGAATTATTTTTTTTTTCTATGGATACGTTTTTGAGATATCATATTGCCAGGGTTACAACCAGCGACAGTGGGACAACTCGTCGCCCAAAATACGACGCTGGGATATGTAATATCCGGCGTCGTATAATATCGGCCCAATAAAATGCACTGGCTACCTACGCCTCTGACATTTACCATTTACCCAGGATCGAGTTAGACTCGAGTCGTCTCACCGACCTCGGAATGTGGTCATTTCTATGCAGTTTGGTGGCATGGCAATGACCGTCTAAAGGTCCAGACCCAATGCTGGCTGGCTTTACTTGCTTTGCTGTGAGAACTGTCAAAACTGAATAGAACTATACTAGAGCATATGCAAAGAGACCAAATGGAGCTTTGCTTCAAGCGCTTGAAGTTACGAATAGGTCTATGCTCTATTTGCCAGCGCTTCTGGCGCTTTTGTCATTTGATATTGTAACTACGGTTACCAGTTTGGGTAAAATGTACCAATTTCAGTAATTTTTTTGATGCTACATTGGCACACAAATATTTATCACATATGCGTTTGCCAGTACAAATAGTTAAAATGTAGAATATTTAAAATATTTGATATATGTATGTAGAAATTTACAAAGAGTTTATAATAATATAACATTTAACAAGAAAATATTAGCAAGTTTAAGTGTGTGGCAACAGTGATTGTGACATTATTTTGAATGCGTTCAAAGCGCTCATTTGGTCATACAAGCATTCAAAGTAAGCAAAGTCAACGAAATCAAGTAAAGCCAGCCAGCATTGGGTCTGGACCTTTAGACTCCATTTGTCTCAGCGGCATTTCCCGGACCGAACCAGACTCGATTCGTCTCGTCGGCCACCCCATCTGCAAGAAATGCATCGCTTGCCAGAGGAAGTACAGGAGCCAGTCGCATGTTAGTTTTAAGTAATAATTAATTAATTGTAAACTGCATTTGCAGTAATACTGCAAGGCGGGCGGAATGTTGACGCCGCCCCCGCCTAATTTCACTGCCACGTCTGTGTCGGAAGAGAGATCACTACTTCGAAGCTTTTTCGAAGTCTAATTCGAATGCAACTAAATATTTGAAGTTGCGCTCTTGCTTTGCTTCTTCTTACTTCTCCCTTCCTTTGCGACATCTCAACCGATCCAGACGTGTGTGAAATCAATTGCGCCCTCTATTTCCCCACGGCCAACCACAAATAAGAAACGAAGCACACCGTACTCCACCATCTGAGCTAACAGATCATGTATAACTTTCCTATTTATCCATGGATTTTGTTCGTTGGTAGCTTATTTTTTCTAAAGAAACAGGACTTCATATAAAATAAAAGAAAAAATTAAAAAATATCTTTTGTTTTAAAATTTTTTTCTTGCCAAAGTTTATTTTTTTTCAATTTTTTCATAAAAAAATTTAAAAACTCGAAGTTATTAATCAATTTCTCAGAAATTATAAGGCCTATGGAAAAATGGAGTAGGCAAAATTTTTAGGAAATTTCATTCACTTTTATTTTCTATAATTTGCAGTAAGATTGCTCAACTGGTCAGTGAGATATACATGATTAAGTGAAGACACCTTTTTTTTTTTGGTCGAATAACGGTAAATTGCAAATATCTCAAAAACGTATCCATAGAAAAAAAAATAATTCGATTATCGAAATCAGCGAGCGATTCCACATACAAATAGGATAGTGGCGTTCATGGAACATTTTTGCTGTAAACCAGTGTTATTAGAGAGTTGTCGAGTAAAGTGCAAGAAGTTATAAGTAATAATTTGTAAACTCGTATAACGAGTAATAAAGTGTTAAGTTCTTCGAATTAGAAATAAAGATAAGTTCAAAGACATTAAATAGTGACTTTTATTTGACAATCCAGTGATCGAACTCAGGGTAGAGTTTCAGTGTAAACGACAGATCCGTTACAATCGGCCATATTCCCGTTGTCGTTTTAATAGTCGTTTCTAAGTCGTCGTCGTTCTTATCGTCGTTTCGTTCCTAAATTGGTATTCTTGAAGTATATCGTAACGCCTAAGAAAAGTTATCGAAATTTGTCTACATATTTTATATGGTATACTTTAAGGAGCTCTTTTCCCATATACAAATTTCTGTACTTACGTACAACAATTTTAGTCTTCCATCTTTATTTGATTTTTTAAAAGAAGTAGTGGTGACATCTGCGTCCTCCAATCTTTCTTCTAAAATATGTTATACATCCATCGTCTCATGCTCCTTGCTTCTGGCTAATCCGACTACTCTACCGAACACAGCCAAAGGAGACATGGGTATCTGTTTATTAACTCCGTTTTCTTCGTTTTGAATTTTAAGACCTTTCATATCTTAAATATACTCTTAGATATAAAAATGCAATTTTATGAATGCCAACAATTTCCGACGCGAGAGGGCGGTGGAATGGATTTAGGTTTTTTTTTAGAAAAAAAAATATCCCTCCCAAAAAATCGAAATTTAAAGGATTTATCCCTTTTCTAAAGTCCTTGGCATATGCAGGATATTTGTCCATTTCAGAAATTAAATTTTCAAACTGTTTTTTCCGATTTGGAATTTTCATCTTCACTTTAAATATTCCTTCAAACAACCGCGTCGTTTCTATGTCGCTTACAATTATAGCAACGGCAAAAAATGTCTGTTTCTATGTCGTTTCTATAGTCGTTTCAAATTGGGGAATCTCAATTTATTTTCGATAAATGTCGTTAACGCTAACAGGAATGCCAAATAGGCGTTCTTAAGTCGTTTTAAAACAATAACGACAACGGGAATAGGGGCGAATATTATATTTCACAAAATACTTATATTAGGCGTGTTTTATTTGACCAGCAAATTAAGCTATTAGCTTATTTTGTATGGAAGACATAGCCAACATAATTATGTTGGCTCGTCATAAGCTATCATAGCTTGTATATTGAACCAGAGAACGTATAATATAGAGAAGGTTCATGGTGTGCCGATTGTCAAAGTGGTCCTCTTTTCGCAGGGGTACTCGCCAAGATGAGCGTGTTTCACCACAGAAAATTATTAGCGTGTTTCACCACAGGTTTAACATCGGCGCGCTCGAAAATAGCAGAAATGAGCATTTTCTGTGTTAAATGAGAAAAAGTATGTTGATTTCAATGTTATTAACTGTACGCTTACAGTGCTTTAAGAATCTAATAAATTAATTATTTTATATACATATGCTAAAATACAATGTAATTATATATGTACTATATATTTACATATGTATATTTATTTTCTTTGGTTATTAAAATGTTCTATAATATACCAAAAGAATAAAATTTCGCGCATAATTTGTAATTGTAAACAAAATCAAAAGAATCATACGCATAATGTTTGTAAATTTGTTTACATGCATACATATGTGCGTAAATATGTACATACATACATATATGCCTCATGGTTTGTTGTAAAATCTTCGTTGTCACGGACAACGAATGGCCGCAAATTGTGATTTTTTGTTCTCAAGTGAATACAGTGTCGCACGTTCGAAGGGAAGAGGTTCAGGTCCCCAAGTCATATTATCGTTTATATTTTTATGTTTTGATCCTTACAGAAATCAATCGTAGTACATTGAAATATGGCATAATACATTGGTAGAATATTTAAATAAATTTAATTATTTGTATTTGCTAATTGTAGGTCAATACTATACAATACATAATTAACGCATTTATAATTAGGGAGGGATCACTTGAAACGCCTCTGAAAAGCTCGATGTGTCGAAAGATTGATGGCCGCCTGCGCGACGCAACATTGCTTTGTTGGTAGAAAATCGGGTTGTCGTAAATATGTATGAATATGTATGAGCATGCAAACATATCTACATAATTTTTTGCGAGACTTTGATCAGAATTTGTGCTGAAAAATATTTAAAATCGACTCAAGGGCTATGTTGCCATTTTTGTACCTAGGTTTTTGCGTTGTTGCAAATTTTCCTTCTGGAGGGAACATTAGAAAAATCTTCAATTTATGATTTTTGTCATCGTCGCGAAAAGCCGTTTGTAGACATGGCATGCGCGGGGGATGTGTATGGTGTTGCTTTTATGAATGAAGCAACTTTGCCAAGTAAATGTGCGCTTGCGTTCATGAATGAAAATGTTTTTGTTGTATTTACTACAAAATTTGGCTTCGTTGATTGGCTGCCATATTGACTTGTGATGCTGCTTATGCGTTTGAGGGGCTTGTTGTTTTTGTAGAAAATGCTTTTGATTTTTTGTGATGTTGACAAACTTACGCGTACGCATATGCGAATGTAAGTTTGTGTATGCATTACTTGTTCGTCAATGACATACAAACATATTTATGTATATGCATATGTAGCAATGCGTGCATATGTCCTTCACTGATAAGTGATAACGAGACAATTCGAATTTTGGAATATGTCTATACATATGCATCTACATATATATGTATGTACGTAAGCGCTTTTGTATATATCTAGGTATACACATGTATGTATATACAAGTCTCATATAATGAAATATGTAGTTAATTTTAGTATTGTAAGAAATGCATTTAATATAAAAATAAAAACATTTTTTATGAAAGTAGGTATATTATTTTAAAACATTACATACATATGTTCCGTTTAAACATGCCGACAAATATGCCTCTGAAATCGCATAATTTATTTGAATTGAATAAATTTTGCATGCAGTCATAAATAAATATCATATTAGCACATATGATTGCATATAAATGTATCAATATATAAGCAAACTGGCTAACATTCCGATATTATAGAAATGTAAATCTCTGAGCATATTTTTCATTTAATGCTCAGCAATGTTAACGTGACGCTGTTAAAATTTCTCCTTCCGAGCTGGCTGAGGTGAAACACGCTCATCGTGTTTTGTTAGATTTTGACAATTCACACGCTGGTCCGCAATTGGACCTTCTCTATATTTAACGTTCTCTGATTGAACTAGAGGCATTGCCAGTTCATCGCTTTTTTTCATTCACAATAGTTAGATTTTTTCCAAAAAATGTTGTTGGCAATAGCAAGAAACCCCATTTTGACAGATAAAAATGTAAACAAACCAAATTTTTAAATTCAATCGAACTTTATCCATATTTATTTTGACCATCCCGGATCTAATAATGACTGTAGATTCCTTAAAAGATAAGAATATTATAGAAAAGCGGTAAACAAACGGAAATTTGATTTATAAATTCAACTTTTTATTTCAAATAAATTACATATCAGCTGAGAGTTCGGGCCCGCATTGCCAACACAATTCATTTTTAAGCGAAGATATGAAATAAGCTAAATGCGTTTTATTTGTCCATGATTTTGTTATTAGCTTGTGGTGGTCAAATAGAACACGCCTATTATAGCGAAGAAAACTGGCTTAAATAATTAAAACACACAAGATAATGTTGGTTGCTATTCTTAAGAATGTGAAAGTTGCAATTCATTTTTAAGCGAAGATATGAAATAAGCTAAATGCGTTTTATTTGTCCATGATTTTGTTATTAGCTTGTGGTGGTCAAATAGAACACGCCTATTATAGCGAAGAAAACTGGCTTAAATAATTAAAACACACAAGATAATGTTGGTTGCTATTCTTAAGAATGTGAAAGTTGCTGTGTTAGCGCATGAAGTGCTGAACAAAAAAATAAAAGCTGAAATAAATTCTAAATTTGATCTTATTTTTCGTTTCTTACTTACTTAGTAACTTTTTGTTTAGGACTTTAATTCAAAAATTTGTTTCTTATTAGTTTGGCCTCGTGAATAAATTGTGGCACTGCTGATTCGAATATCGGTTTTGCTTATATCCGAAAAGATGAAAATCCAATCGAATTATGGGACACCAGGGCACAATTCCGATTACTATGGCGCCGCGATCTGATTACACCGTTGGAAAGAGGACGTCCTCCCGATTCAAAAATATATGGGGTAATAGGTATCGCAGACGCCTAGTTTTCGAGATATTCCGCTTTAAAGATAAAAAAATCAAAATTTTCATCTAGCAATTTCACACAATTTAATACACTTTAACACATTTTAAGCACTTTTTTCACCTCAAATATATTAAATAAAACTGTAGGCGTTGCATTAAATGTACATTTTACTTTTATTATATCATTTTAAAGTCAGAATTATATGTTTCAAAAACTGCCAGTGAAGAAAGGAGTTCTACGCGAAAAAAAAAAATTTGGACACCCCGGTATTGGCTCGACCAGGGTTATTTTTTTAAAGCGCGGCCGAAGGCCGCCAGTGCAGAAAGGAGTTCTACGCGAAAAAACTTTAGACACCCCGGTTTTGGCTCGACTAGGGTTATTTTTTTAAAGCGCGGCCAAAGGCCGCCAGTGCAGAAAGGAGTTCTACACGAAAAAAACTTCGGACATCCCTGGAAAGATTTTTTATATACATCCTTGATGCAGAAGAGAGTTCTACGACTAAAAACTATGATATGCTAATAAATAAAACACAGTCATTAAAAAATCTATCATCTATGGTTTTTAACATGTGGCAACGCTCGCTTTCCACATAATTGTAAACACAGAAACCTTTTCAGCTATTAGTGTGCTAAGTGATTTTTAAAATAAGTAATTTTTGACTAAAAAATCTTAAATAAATCTATATTTTCAATTAAGTTGAATGTTAATAGTGTAATTTTCAATATGTGAAGAGAAAAATGTGAATAAAATAGTGTTACAGTGTGTGAAATTCCATGTGTTACTTATAGAAAAAATTGGACTTTTAAACATGAATATTTTAAAAACCCGATCACCCATTCCCATACCCCATCGGAGTCAAACCCCGACCGCCAAAGTAATCGGAATCGTGCCGACACCAGTGAAAATCACAATAAGAAAACGAGATTTTTCGAGGCGGTCAGATCAAAAGGTAAGGGGTGTTAGATGAGTGGGGTTAACTGGGAAGGCAAAGAGGTGGTTTGTGTTCAGAGGAAAACCCCAAGAGTCGTCTCATCGGATGTTGTCATCGTCCACGCTTCGGCGCCATACATCAGGACGGGAATAATGAGCGACTTGTAGAGTTTGATTTTGGTTCGTCGAGAGAGGACTTTACTTTTCAATTGCCTATTCAGTCCAAAGTAGCACCTGTTGTTCTGCGTTGGATTTCAAGGCTGACATTGTTGGTGTTGTTAACGCTGGTTCCCAAGTAGACGAAACTATCTACTACTTCAAAGGTATGACTGTCAACAGTGACGTGGGAGCCAAGACGAGAGTGCGCTGACTGTTTGTTTGATGTCAGGAGATATTTCGACTTGTCCTCATTCACCACCAGACCCATACGCTTTGTTTCTTTATCTAGTCTGGAAAAAGCAGAACAAACGGCACGTTGTTGCTTCCGATGATATCAATATCATCGGCATACGCCAGCAGCTGTACACTCTTGTGGAAGATTGTACCTTCTCTATTTAGCTCTGCAGCTCGTATTATTTTTTCCAGCAATAGATTTAGGAAATCGCACGATAGTGAGTCACCCTGTCCGAAGCCTCGTTTGGTATCGAACGGCTCGAAGAGGTCCTTCCCAATCATGACGGAGCTTTTGGTGTTGCTCAACGTCAACTTACACAGCCGTATTAGTTTTGCGTGGATACCGAATTCAGACATAGCGGAATAAGGGCAGCTCTTTTTCGTTTTATCGAAGGAAGCTTTAAAATCGATGAAAAGATAGTGAGTATCGATTCTTCTCTCTCGGGTCTTTTCCAAGATTTGGCACATGGTGAATATCTGGTCCGTTGTGGATTTTCTAGTTCGTTGACGGTGGGCTTTAGTCTTTCACACAATACGCTCGACAAAACCTTATATGCGATATTGAGAAGACTTATACCACAGTAATTGATGGGGTCTCCAAATTGTGGGGTCTACCTTTTTATGGATTGGGCAGAGCACACTGAGATTCCAATCGTCGGGAATGCTTTCTTCCCACTATATTCTACAAAGAAGCTGATGCATGCACCTTATCAGTTCTTCGCCGCCGTATTTGAATAGCTCAGCCGGTAATCTATCGGCCCCCGCCGCTTTGTTGTTCTTCAAGCGGGTAATTGCTATTCGAATTAATAACCTTCCTTGGGTTTGTAAAGAAAATGTGTATATTCTATCCGAGTAGATCATTTTACTCGTGGTGAAAAAGGGTGAAATGAAGCATAAACGTTGTAGGAGTCAATGAAAGTATTAATAGCTCTTATGTGAATGGCGCTCAGGCTTATCTGAAGTCATTCGACGATCGACGTCTAATCGGTATAGCGCTGTATATCGTAAATTGATTTCAGAAAGGTGCTATGGAAGGCGGGTCGGTTTCCAACAGGTGACTGTAAGGTGATAGCAGCGAATTCGTTATGATCCGTGACTGGAGATTCATGGTCCACCTTTTCAAACCCGGAGTATGCATATATTGTTCTATGTCTTTTAGTAGCGTTGTGTGATTGGCTGTGTCAAAAGCTTTTAACAAGTATAATAGTCTGATTAGCAAAAGATAACAGAACAGAGCAGCGCGGAGAGTAAACAAAGAACGTATAATAATATTTCGAACCCTAGAAAGGAACACACTCTAAAGGGGAACAAAACAAATGTTTACCACTCTATAAGGAAACCAACTAAGTGTTTACCACAATAAAAAGGAACATAGGAACATATTGTAACGAAAATGGTACCAGAACAAACTAGAATTGATAATCGAATCGATAACTTGTCAAATTTATCCAGACATCGATATTTATTTGGCAAACCAGTGATCAAACTCACGGTAGAGTTTCAGTGTAAACGACAGATTTTGGAAATTCGTTGCAATTGGTGTCATAAGTGGGATTGACAAATAAAATTCCATAGGAGATAACGGTTAAGTTCAACGATTTAAAGATATCACAACTCAAAAAGGAATTGGAACAACGAGGCTTAGCAACGAATGGGTTGAAAGCTAAGTTACAAGCCCGGTTGCGAGAGGCGATGGAAGAAGAAAATTATGTAATTAGAGCAAAAAAAAAGAACTGTCAACGCAAATATCAGCTCAATTTTCTTCACAGTTAAAAAAGCAGAAGGAAAGTCAGTCCTGGTAGGTGAACTCATATATAGCGGATGTGTCAACCCAGTCGGAAGCGAATGGGGTGTTTTCACAGTTGGAAAAATAGGAGCAGACATGTTAAGACAGCTGGAAGAGCATGGCGAGTGTATACCATCGCAGGTTTCAGCACAGGTGTCTACATAGTTGAAGTAACAGGAGGCTCATATATTGACGCAGGTGACCCCAGAGAAGGCAGAAGTGTTGTAATCCGAAGGAACTACAAGAATCTCAACAAGAAGCTCCAGTTGTGAAATGTGTAATGCATAGAGTAGTAGAAGGGAACAAACGTCCAAAGGAAGAAGAAATGGCTGCAGAACCTCTAGTCGCAAAAGCTCAGTGTAACAGTTTTAAGTTGGTGGTTGGTTGCTTATATCGAGTGTGGAAAAGCAAAGAAGGACAAAGCTCCCGATCTCTCATGATTGTTCGGAATAAAAGATTACCTAAAGTTCGCAACGAGATGCACAAATGTCAAAATCAAAGATACTTGAGAATCAGGAAAGTCTTGGAAAAATTGAAGAATCAATTTTATTGGGTTGGTCTCCGTCAATCAATAAGAAAGTGCATTGCAACTAAAGTGTCAAGTTCCAAGAGTCATGGTCAGATGAAGCAGTAAATCAGGAAACAGGAGTGTTTTGTTGGTCAGGACAGAGGTGTGCCCAATTCATGGTAGAGCTACTGACGAGATGATGCACGTCGACATAAAAAGTTAGGAGATGTGCCAGAAGCTATGTCTACATCGCATCCACGATCCGATATCATGGTGGAACGATTCATCCGAAATTTGGAAGAGCATTTTAGAAAGCTGATGGACAAGTATCACCACAGGTACAGAGAATATACATATATCCATGTTCCTGGCTTATCGACCTGCTGTCCAGGAAACAACGGCGAGGATAATTTTTGGTTACTGATAGATTTAAAGTTTAGGATTAATGCCAATGGAGAAAGGAATGTTAAGGCGGACGACAGTGACCTAGAAGACGAGATTTGGGGAAGAAATGCTAAGCGTTTGGTTCTGGAAGTATGTCTAATCGGGACGATCAGACTTAAGTGAAGGGCAGTGTAACGAAAATGGTACCAGAACAAACACTCTGTATGATTGACACTATTGGCAAAATCTTCGTGAGCTTAATATGTGATCGCATAGAAAAACACCTAGACGAAGTAGAGGGCCTCTCTGATATGCAATACGCGTTTCGCAGGAAACGCTCGACCATCGACGCAATAAGAAAACTGAACGAAATAGCAGATAAAGCAATTGAGGGCACTAGATAATTGTATGGTTCCAAAAAATTTTATGCAGTTGTTCCATTGGTTGTTAAAAATGCATTCAATTCTGCATGTTGGGTCAATACAAGCACTCGAGATGCTTAAAACGACATCATACGTATCATAAGAATCTATCTGTCCGATAGAGTACTGTTGTATGATACGGATGAAGGTGTAAAGAGATATGAAGTGAGTGGTGGAGTACCACAAGGATCAGTGCTGGGCCCTTTGGAATATGACAGAATTCTCCTTCTCCCAATGCCGAAAGAGGTCCATATAATCGGTTATGCTGTCGACATAGCAATAACAATTGTGGCAAAAGAACTCCATCAAATTGAGAGTATATGCCAACTGCAGGGCAGGACAGAAAACGGAAGCAGTGTTAATTACCAGTAGAAAAAAAACGGAAGTCGTCACATTGAACATTGACGAGTATAATATTACGACGCAGTCATGTTTAAAATATTTAGGCGTAATGATATATGCAAGACTAAATTATAAAACACATATAGAAAAAGACTACTGTTGGCAAAGTCACCCAATCGATTGTAAAGTATGCAGTGCCAGTATGGGCCAATGTATTAATGCAGAAGACATATGTGAAACCGGTCAAATCCCTATTCTGGCTCAGTGCACTTAGAGTTGCCAGTGCTTTCCGGTGTCCAGTGTCTCACAAAGCCGCAGGAGTCATATCAGATATAATGCCCCCTGATATAATGGCTTTGGAGTACAAGAAAGTATACGAGAGACGGAAAATATCAATAGGCCTCTAACAGATAGATGTTGAAGGCAATAGCTCTAACTCTGCAAGGTAATACCTAACGGTAGTACCGCAAAGCACACGAGGAATTTGTGTTCCTCAACTCTGTTCGTGTTTTTCTCTCATTCTCTTTCATATCATTTTCTCAATTTCTTGTACGCATCGTTTCGTTGTATTTGCAATTACATACACAAAATCTATAATATAAAAATGAATCGCTAAATGTGTTGCTAAACGCATAACTCGAGAACAGCTGAACAGATTTCGATAATTACGGAGAGAAAAATTACAAAAATTCCCTGAAAAAGTTTAAAATCCACACTTTTCTAATCTGCCATACAAACAAATTGTAATCTATAGATTTAAAAATGAATTGCTGTTCGTTAGTCTCGCAAAAAGTCGAGAACGACCAAACCGATCTGGCTAATTATAGTCTTGCATTATTCGGTGAAGTCCAGGAAAGTTTTAGAAAGTATAATAAGTAAATATAGAAAAATTACGAGGAAGATAATAATAAGAGAATTTTATTTGAATTGACAACAAAAATATAAAAGAAAGAAAACTAACAAGTAAGGAAGGGCTAAGTTCGGTTGTGACCGAACATTTTATACTCGCCATTTATTTATTTAATTGTATTATTATTATAAAATACACAATTTGACCCACATATTCGTCATATTTATGGTTAGGTTAGAAGTACCGATGTCCTCAAGTACGATATATAGCCTTGAAAACCTATGGTTCGATTTCGGCGATTTTTAGAAAGGGGCTGCCACGCTTGAAATGCAAAAGTAAAAGCAAAAGTGACGGCAAGCGTATGTGTATTTATGAATATGTGCGTGAATATGATTTGCGTTCATAGGCATAAACGTTTTGCTGAATTTTTGGCAGATGAGTAAATATTTTCATGAAACATTAGTGGTACTCATTTAACATCGTAAACGTATGGCAACATTGCAAAATTACAATATCGTAAAACAGCTGTTAATTTTTACATGCGTTTTATTTTACGACAATCTTGCAAATATGCGAGACCTTTTTCAGTGGCATTCATGGCATGTTTACAATTAATTCACTATCAGATGATATTACCACATTATTGCCAAAGAGCGCTCATTTAACTTATGTTACCATATTGCAAATTTACTATTTTTATATAATTGCAACGATAAATGAGTACCACTATTATAATTATTAAAATAAAAGAAAATATGCAATTGAAATGACTATATGAACATAAATCTGCAAAAATCCCTTTAAAAACATTATTATTTAAAAAGTTTCAGCATTACAGAATCCGAAATTCAATGCTCGGGATCGCATTTCGTTAACTCCTTCGCGCCTACCACCCTCGCCGTGTCGAAAGTGGTAATTTGCGCGCCTTAGTCAGTGTTTTGTTCTGATCATTTATGTCTGTTTGTATCATTGTTCCCAGTTCCCTGATCCTGTGGTGTATTTTTTTCTTTTGAAATTACGAGTTTTCGATGTTCCCTTATAATTTCGCACTCAAAAAGTTGCAAATTAACATTTGCTTCGTCTTATTATTGTACGTTCTTTGTTAAGATCGTCCTCAAACAGTGGATAAGATAGTGGATAGCAAGTTGACCAGAAGAGCTGAAGGGAGCTATAGCATTGTGGAATTGACATTCAATACCGAATACGTGAGTAGGAATGTGTTAAAAGTATTCTCAATAGATTCTGTGAAACCGACTCAGTCTGGTTTTCTTAAAATAACGTAGGTGCGGTTTTTCACTTAAATATAGTCGGCAAGTTTTTCGATCGAGATTATGGGTGTCCATAATTTTGTTGGGAGCTTCTTCATTAATTGTGCAGAATGTCGAATCGTCCATATGTTCTGTCAGCTCCATACCCTTTCGATCCTTTGGCAAGCAAGAATGCCATAGATCGTTGTGTGTGTTAAATTCACCAAGCAACAATCGTTTTTCAACACGAAGCAGCGCACCAAAGTTCCTGTGATATTCTTTTGGGCAACGTGTTACAGGGGGAGGTTGATATTAAATATTTCACGCTCAACATCACCTGACCTGATAGCTGTACCTTAACATTCTAGTGTAGTGTCCCTGCGGTCGTTGTCGCTATCCATTAAACGTTATTGTACGTTATGTGATATGAAGGGTGGGCCTCCACCACTGTTGCGTTTGGTTTCCGGGACCGCAATATCGATACATTTTCGCGGTTCATCAATATAGCTATCTCCGCGATCTAGCTCCGAAATCCACTCCAGTTAAATTGGAGTATATTTGTTTGTCTCGGTCGGGTAGCAGATATCCTGGATGTGAGGTAGTGGTGAGCAGGTGTTGGTTGCTACTTCTACTGCAATCCGGTACTTGTGTGTTGTTTGACGACGCCGTTTGAACTTGTTGCCGGAGCTGACTCCTGCAGATTATAGCAAAGAATTACACACTCTACTAGTAGCATTGTGGTTCTCGCACGGGGAATGGATCAGGATGAAGGTTTTAGAGTGATTTGATCAATCACAGAGTTATGCTGCCTGGAGTTTCATGGGACTGTTGAAGTCCTTTCTGGGCCCCTTACAGGAGTAATTGCATTGCCGTAGAGGCGGTTGTCGCAGTAGTACGTGGGGGAACAAAAAGAGATAAAACCGTTTGCAAACACTTGAAACGACTTTTCAGTACTCTCTTACTCTTTCAATGATGCTACGAGCTTTTGAATGGGAACTCCATGTTAAGGAATAAATCTCAATGTGGCTGCAAATTTCAGCTCAATCGCTATCATTAGGCTTCTTTATTTACTCATGGTTTTTCGAATCATTTTGGTATCTTAAATAAGCAGAATCAGTTAAAACGCACATATTCACACAAATTATGTTACATAAACTTGTTATTAAATAACATCTAAAAACGACCAAGGACACATTTTTGACAAAAAGGATAATACAAATATATATTTTATTGTGATATTGTAATTTTTGACAAGCGAGCTGAGTGAATTTTACAATATTTATGTTCAAAAGTATTTTATTTAACATTTAGGCACTTAAAAATAGTATATTGTTGCAGTCTATATTTATTTGAAATATTATTTATTTGTTTGACGGTCGAACAACTTTTTTGTGAAAAGTTTTGTAAAATTCGATTGCATCGTGTGACATATACTTTATGTTCATAAGGAATTTTATCGATAAAAGAAAGTATTGCACACATCTTTTGTCAGCAAATGAATCATACGTATTTGAACATTCGTTTATATAGAGACAAAAAATATACTTTACTTTAAATTATTTGGTTAATTAGCAGTCGTTGTGTTAAGACAACTTAATAAATTCCTTCTATTTGGTTGTAAGTAATGGTGATATTTATACAGTGAAAGTGAAGTGCGATTGTTATAGATAATTTATTCTATTATATCTTAAAGACTATAAGACGGTATATGTATATAATTTTGAGAAACTCATTTCCCTTTCGCAATATAACACAGAACTCAGGGAATGCCTTTCTAAACCGCATACGTTTTTTAATAAATGTTAAAAAAATGGACTTATAGTTAGAAAATGGTTACATTTTAATACTCTTTCTTTAAGGTGTATGAGATTCATTCCCCTAAGTTGGTATAGCTGAAATTGAGTTATTTGATATTAATTTATTGCCATTATAATTAAGTAAGTATATAAGACAGATTGATATATGATTAATACATATTTAAAAAACGATTCAAAAACTGGTTGCCTTATCTCAAAGTTCTGAGGCTAAATGGTTATGCCATTGGTATTCGAATAAACAATGCTATTCATTATAACATATAAGGCACACAACTTTATTTTCCATATAAGACATTATGTGCCAGCAAAGCCAAAATTGCGAATGACTAATTATGTATATGTACATATACATAAGTAACTTTTATGTATGGACTTATTTATACAAGTACGATAAGTCAACTACCGAGCAACAACATGTTTATGTACTTGTATTATATATTTCTTAATAAGGTCTCAAAAATTGCAATATAGTAGAATAGCAGCTTACAAAAATATTTGTATTTTTTGTTATTGCATACGTTGTATCGTAATTTATGTTACATATGCATTATTATGGCTGAATTACATTATAAGACTGTATAGTAAATGAGTTTGAAGTTGTAACAATCTTCTGGATTTTTGTTAATCATAAAGTGCAGCATCAGTAGTGCAGATTTGTTGAACACGAAGGCATATTAAGTGCATTAATACAAGTTATTTGACTTTCTGTTTTTTTTTTTTTTTATCTCATTCTCAAATAACTTGGCTGTATTACTTATGTGTAAAAAGTTTTCATGTAAATGTTTGAATGATCTAATCATTTCTGTTTAATAATTGTGTTTTTTTCTCAAGAAGCTTACATGCCGGATAAATGTTTTTATAAGAATTCTCTTTGTTTTAGATTTTTTAGTTTAACAATGTCTTCTCGTAAAACCGCCGGACGACGTGCTACCACAAAAAAGCGAGCACAACGCGCCACATCCAATGTGTTCGCTATGTTCGATCAGGCACAAATTGCCGAGTTTAAAGAAGCTTTTAATATGATCGATCAGAATCGAGATGGTTTTGTGGAAAAGGAGGATTTGCATGATATGTTAGCGTCTCTAGGAAAAAATCCAACAGACGAATATTTAGAAGCGATGATGAACGAAGCACCCGGACCTATAAATTTTACAATGTTCCTTACCTTATTTGGGGAACGTCTACAAGGAACAGATCCGGAAGATGTAATTAAAAATGCTTTTGGTTGCTTCGATGAGGAAAACAACGGTGTATTACCCGAGGATCGACTGCGCGAGCTATTGACCACAATGGGAGATCGTTTTACTGATGAGGATGTAAGTAGCATTTTACAGTCGTTTGTTTTGTTTTTAAAACAAGTATTATAATTTAATTTTGTAAATATATTTTCAGGTCGACGAAATGTATCGTGAAGCACCTATCAAACACGGTCTGTTTGATTATATAGAGTTCACTAGAATTCTTAAACACGGTGCCAAAGATAAAGATGAGCAATAAAGCTTGTAAGCAGACTTCCACATTCCTCATACACGTCTACTTGAACAAATTAAACTTGATGCTTATTTTCTTTAAATATATAATTACTTCATCCATTTCGTTGCGACCGTAAAGTGTAAGAAGGCGCGAAAAATTAGAATAACATTACCTTTGTGCATGCAAGTTTTTACAAGTATTATATATAAATAACAGTAAAGTGTAATTTTTTATAATTAAAATTGGTTACAAACACATTAAATTAGATTTTTCTATCATCTGCAATAAATAGTTTTTAAAATTATATTTGTTGTTTTTGTATATATGTATAATTGTCAGAATGACAAAACACTTCAAGACTTTCAATGGAGTCACAGAATCTGATTCGAACATAAACAAAACCATCACTGGTATTAGATTGTGTTACTATTTATTTAAAAAACGAAGTATGGAATAAAAATTAGATTTTATTTCAGTTTTTGTTTTATTGGATAATGAGAAAAAGAATACATATTTTAGGGAATCACAGTAATTCGCTATATGCTCGAAGACGTTATATGTATGTGTTATTTATATTTATGTAAAAATTTAGATATTTCCATGATCTAAGCTGACATATCTGCTTTGTGAACTTTTGAGTATATTTTGATTTTAAATTGGAGGATTAAATCTTTTAGCGTTTGTATCACATGTTTTATTATTCAATTTATTCAATATTCGGTTGAAATTCTGATTCCAACTGCAATTATGTGTATGGAATGTATGAATTTGTGAAATGAAACATAAAGAAATGCAAAATGAAGATGTCATTAGGGAGATTAGAATTTATTTGTATGTCCGTCTTGAAATTACTAGATTTTGATACATTAAATGTATCTACTGCCCACTCAATCTGATTAATATTGACAAATTATTGATTTTAGGGATTCTGGTAAATTATTTTTTTGATTGTGCCAATTAAATTTGTTTTTTTTTTGGCATTGTTTTGATTCCGATTGATTTAAAAGCCTTCAACTCTAAACACGAAAATCGTTGAATGATTAGATCGTATCCAACAACGAGTCGAAATTATTTAAACGGAAGTTCTGAGTCAGTGGCCTCAACTATAAGAGCGCTACGTCCAATTTATGGTCGTCATAGTCGTCCTGTCTGACCGCTCAATGATAACAGAATATTTTTAGCTTGAATTGGATGATATGGACTTGGACAATACGTGGTTCCAAAAGGAGGCCAAGTTTGGTGAACACAGCAATAGAAATAATATGAAATTATACAAAACCATTGGCTTTAAGGTAATAAAATTAAGTTTTGTAATTTCAAATCTATTGTAGGAAGAACTTTTGGTGGTCATCAAAAAGGGCCTACATTAAACACTTCCGAAAAACAACTGCAATAGAAAACTCGTTTTAATACGCTTTTCCACCTGTATCTTTAAATGGTAGTTACTTTTCTTAGTGGTACTAAATCTTAAAATATTTGAGCGGCACTTTAAGGAAGTGCCCTAGAAGTATGTAACGCCTACTTATAAGTTACTTGAATAACATATGTTCCAAAACATCTCTATAAAAGCAAATTAGTAACAGGAAGGTTCTGAGTAAAAACTGAATACTGCCTAATTATCGATTTTGAGATTTCTCATTTTAGCAAAACTGTTTACAGCATAACATCAAACTAAAAAGTTAAAAATAAATATAGTTAAAAAAATAAAAAAAATCTTTTAAACCACATCAAACTAAAAAACAAATATTTTTCGTTAATTATTTTTGTCAGCATAAATTAAGAATTAATTTTAATTGTTTAGTTTGTTGTGGTTTAAAAGCGAGTTTTTAAGTTTTTTTTTTAAGTACAGTAGTTTTCCGAAATAACGAACACATTAATTGTCAGGCCTGTTCGTTATATCGAATTTTTCGTTAATTCGGGTACTCACTTAGTGGTATATTTTTCAATAAAAATGAGTTAAATATCCGTAAAATGCAGTTTAATAAATTATTTTATTAATTATTTGTTAAAAAATCAAAAACCATAACAAAACAATTTAAATCCAATAAATTCTTCCAAAATGGATCAATTCTGACATTTATACTTCTATTTGGTAAATATAGTTAAAAAAATAAAAAAAATCTTTTAAACCACATCAAACTAAAAAACAAATATTTTTCGTTAATTATTTTTGTCAGCATAAATTAAGAATTAATTTTAATTGTTTAGTTTGTTGTGGTTTAAAAGCGAGTTTTTTAGTTTTTTTTAAGTACAGTAGTTTTCCGAAATAACGAACACATTAATTGTCAGGCCTGTTCGTTATATCGAATTTTTCGTTAATTCGGGTACTCACTTAGTGGTATATTTTTCAATAAAAATGAGTTAAATATCCGTAAAATGCAGTTTAATAAATTATTTTATTAATTATTTGTTAAAAAATCAAAAACCATAACAAAACAATTTAAATCCAATAAATTCTTCCAAAATGGATCAATTCTGACATTTATACTTCTATTTGGTACTGATCGATAATTTTAAGTTTTTTTTTTATAAAATTCAACATTTTTTCAATTTGCACATTTCTTTTGAATTTTTTTAAGTTTTATTTTTAATTCTGGTTCGATGTTATTTGATTTTTGTCTCTTTCTTCATATCTATTCTTCGTGTTGTTCGTTAAACCGAGTACTTACAAATCACCGATGTTCGTTATTTAAGGTACTCAATGTAACCAAAGTGTATTCAACAAAGTGAACTAAGTATTTGACATACCCGCTTTTGACAATAAAATAGTAAACAATTCATGTATTTGTTTACATTAACCCGTCTTTTTTAACTTTAACAATATAATATATATTGATAAAATTGTTTGCAATTTGTCAGTTGGAGCACAAAACCTTAGTAAATTGCTTCCATGAGTTGTTTTGCCTAAGTAGAAAGTATTCGGCATTTTCTTTTATTCATTTAAAAAATTTTTTTTTTTGGTTTGAAATTTGTTTACTTTTGAATTTCAAAATTTGAATTTTTGAATAAATGTATGGGTTAAATCAATGGCAACAAACATGTCGAATTCGGGTAAAAAAAATTAAATGTCATATACCTGGTTCACTTTGTTGAATACACTTTGAATGTAACAAATTTGCTTGTTCGTTATAAGCGGTTTTCGTTAAAACGAATATTCGTTATTTCGGAAAACTAATGTATATTTATTTTTATTTAAAATAGAAATTTCTTACAACACAATCAGAGTTGTTGTGGAATCTGATAGTTGTCGGAATCGGAATTCAAACCGACAAAAAATTATCAGGGTTGTTGTGGAATCTGATAGTTGTCGAAATCGGATCGAACCGACAAAAAATTCTGGTTCGTGTTATGAATTCTTATATTATTGCTTTGATGTTCGAATCAGAAATCCTATTGGTTTTAGATGTCATGGAAACCAATTTTATCGGTTTAACTATCAGAAACAAACCAAGAGCTTCACGGCTGACAGATTTGAGACATTATGTTCAAATATATTTTTATTTGCCGTTAAAGCGCTTAAAAAATATAATTACTATTAAAAGAGAAGATAAGAACGCTAAATGACGTAATTATTGAATTCAACGGAAAAATCAAAATATTCTAAGAAGTTCACAAAATGAGTAATTCAGTTTAGATCATTTTCACTTTTTACATAAAAGGTAAAAAATATACATATGTATATGTACACTTAAATATGTACTTTTTAACATAAAAATAAAGTAAATAAAGTTTTTAACATAAAAATAAAGTACCTTTGAATATGAAGCGAATAACTGTGATTGAAATAATTTTTAAATTTAATTTTTCGGGTTTAATGAATATTTTGAAATACAGTTAAACTCCCCTAACTCGAATCACTATTATCCACAAAAAAACTTCGAGTTAGAGAGACTTCCGAGTTACGGAAGATAATTTTTATGAAATTTGACCTCTATTGCCAATTCAAGATTTCCAGTTATGGAGACTTCGAGTTATAAAAGTTCGTTATGGAAGTTCAACTGTTATTATGTAATTAAAATTCCAAAAAATTGTCTTCTTAATTTTGGCACATGAATAAATAGTGGCACAGCTGATTCCAATATTGGCTTGCTTATATTCGAAAATATGAAAATCCAATCAGATTCTGTGACACCATTGAAAAACCGAATTGGTTTGCCATTCTGACATTCAGCAAATCTGTCTTGGATTTCAGAACACCCCTGAATACTTCCCAGATTTAACCATTAAAACTCCCACAAAAAATTTGAATGCGTTTTATGATTTTTATCATTTATTATAAATATGCAAAAATTATGAAATTCTTCTCACAAAGTAGTGTCTCTTTCAATAATATTATATATTAGGAATGAGTAATAAAATAAGCATTCAACTTAAAGTTAAGTGAATGCTCTTATCGGATTTCCTCTTAAGCCTTCTTTTCTTCCTCAATGACTTCCTTTGTTGGTAAAGGATTTTTCTCGCACGTTTCAGTGTGTTTTAATTTTTTAGAATCAAAATTTTCAATGCCAGCAATGAGTTGATTCTTTTCCTTTTCTTGTTCAATAGCTGAAAAATAAGACAGATACGTTAATTAGAATATAAATGGATAATTTAAAATACTCTAGGATAAAATAAACTACAGTGGAACTTCTCTAACCCGAATCACCAAAATCCACAAAAAACTTTGAGTAAGAGACTTCGGGTTATAGAAATTTTCATTAAAACACAAAAATTTTCAAAAAGTTGTCAAATGTAGATTTAAACTCAGTTTTATTTATTTTTTATGAAATTTGACTACTATTACCAGTTATGGAAAACTTCGAGTTAAGGAAGTTCAAGTTATGGAAAGAATCGTGTATGAAATTTGATTTCTAAACGCTATTGCAAATTCAAAAGTTCGAGTTATGGAAGTTCCACTGAACAACTTGTCAAACTTTCTGAATCAAACACAAATTATTATTAAACTAAAATAGCAATTCTAAAATGTACTTGCTCTAAAAATGGTATATGAACCAATCTTTAGAAAATAAAAATGGTTCAGACGAAGACATTCATTTACATTCTATTCTTCCTAACTTTACATTTTTCCATTTAAAATGCCTGTATTACACAGGAGAAAATTATTTTCATATAATCTAAGCGAAAATGAATCTTCATAATGCACTTAATATAAACGAAAAGTAGATGAGCGTTTTTTATTAAACAGAGTGTAACAAAACTTACCTTCTTTATCTGGTAGGGGGTTTTTCTCATTAGTTTCAGTATGCTTTAAATTGGATGGATCAAAAGTTGCAATTCCAGAAATTAAAGATTGTTGAGTTTTTTCGGCGGCCACATCTAATATGGATACAGCAGAATATAAATATAACAATTTTTTCTAATATATTAATTTGTATGTAAAAATTACCTTCGGCAGAAGGAAGCACGATTTTTTCATGTGTACTAGCATTCTTTAGTTTATCAGTATTAAAGCCTTCAAGTTGACTTTTTAAATTTTCAGCTACTTTTGGGAGGTCTTTAAGTGCAGGCGATGCCATTTTTAATCTAAAAAATGAAATATTAAGTCACAAACTTTTAATACAAATTGAAAATACCAAATTTAAAATATTAACAATACTGAGCTGATCTTCAACTTCTATTAACTTATATATAATTTTAGTCAGTCTAAATATGATCGTTAAAAATACTGTTGGTCTTGAGCATTATCCGGATTTTAACATTTCTGCTTACTATCATAAGAGTTAAAAGTAATAACTATACAAAAAAAATTGCTACTGGGGACTCAGTAGACCGTCATAATATAGTCGAATAGATAGATTAATTTACTATATTTTTTTGTATTCTTTAATTTTGGAACCAACAAATTTGTAAAACCTTTACTAACACCCCATGATTCTTAAAACCGAATATACACAAATATTATTTTCACTGCACTAAAGTGTAATCAACGACAGTTATCAGCACCCAATACGATAGTTCGTGCTTATATATGCATGTATGTATGTAAGTCAGTAGTGATGCATATTGTATTTTGATGACTAAGAATCGTAAGTCAATATATTTAATTTGACTCTTACAACATAACATATACTTAAATATGTACATATGAATATTTTATATACACATACATATGTAAGCATATAAGTATATATATATATATATATATATTTAACAAATATAAAAAAAAATAAAAGCTTTCAGATTTTCTTGTAGGTATCTACAATTTGTGTATTGAAATAAAAATAACAGTAAAATATGTATCATCTTTAAACGGTTATGCTTTTCTCTACCATGATTATTCAATTTCCTTTGTTTCGGCGACAGTCATTCACTTCAGCTCTACGATTTTCTTTCTTATAAAGAAGAAACACTTATAGTAAACCATCTTATTCAGTTAATAAACCGTTCACTGTGCTCCAATTGTAATTCCAGTTAGATTCTAGTTTCGTCCCCATATACATTTTTGGTGATGCTTTGTTTGCAGGTATATACACATACGATATATTCGGCGTTAGATATGTAAATACATATGTAAGTACCCAAACAATATGTATGTATGTACGTATGTAGAATTGATAGTACGAAACTAAACAATAATATTATAATAATTTTAATTTAATGTTAATGCAAATCATTTAGTCATAGATATAATCAAACTACACGGTTTCCTATAGACTACATAATTTAATTTACATATTTAGATAGCATACCTATTACCAATTAAAAGAAAAATTAAAACGCCGGCAATAACGAATTTCTTGCTATTCTATATTGTATGAAATATATATTAATTATTATACTTACAAATATAATAATTCACTTGCTGTTACAAAAACTTTTGACAAATTTGAACAAGTTGTTCCTTTTTGGCCACTCCTTTATTAAAGATTGATTACTCACGTCTTAATACTCCAACTTCAAAATGTACTTTAGGAAGAAATTCAAAAAAAGAAAGCGAAAGCATAAATGAAACTCTCCCTGATGGCAAGGAAACATTACGCATTATACTATCGGAAAAGCAGCAAAACCCATCAAGCACATTTATACAAAACATTTTCATATCTTCTATCCACAGTAGATGCCCTGCAAGACAGGTACCGGCGAATTCTTCGGTGAAAAGCCAGGAAGCGGTACTAGCACTTTCAATGAAAGTTTCTATGCGATTCTTAAAGGCGAATTGACAAAAGTACCCGAAACTCTTGTGTACGTTCATCCCTTTCTTGTACATTACATTCATCATTTAGCACATTATAGCTGCCATCGATTAGTCCCTTCTCTGTTCGCTATATTTGGGCGCTGCTCGCCTGTCAAAAATTTTACATATGAAAGCAACAGCAAAGATATCTAGTTGAATTCGTGCTGTAGAGTATGCGAATACCTTATTAAAATTCCAATCGTCGCTTGCTGAGTGCTACCAAGTTTTGTTTTACTAATTTTAGAACCATTTTACTATTGCTCAAAGAACAAATTACTGTCAAAATAATAAAAATTGTTATACACAAATTTGAAATTGAAAAGGGCAGGGGAAGATAAATCCTCAGCATTTTTGTATTGAATTTATTGAATAAAAAAAATTTAATAAAAATTAAATTTGTTGCAGAAAAGGTAAGACATAGACGGTGGTTGAAGAGTTCAGTGCGACCATGTATATACAATTCGATTTCAGTGATGCCAGTTTGTATGGAAATTTGGAAAGTTTGTTCGATTGGCTAGTCTATAGCAGTTAGCCAATCGATGACAGCTTATATATACCTCTTGGACAATTCGGGGAATGATCTTGGATGAAAGACCCAAAACTGCGTACCAAAACTACATGTGCACTTTCAGTACTGTTGTTGGTGCAATCACTGATGAAAGACCCAAAACTGCGAACGAAAACTCCATACGCACTTTCAGTACTGAGACCTACAAAAGCCTTGAAACTATACCCGCTATTTTCGGTTAGTTCTACCAAAACCCGAAATGAGAATTTAATAACAAAATTATTAATTATATTGCATATTTATTGAAAATATCATGCCATTTATGCGTTTATTATTATATTTACGTTATACATGTATTATCGTACTATATCGGACCAAGGCTGGAGGAAGAGTGACAAATGTCAAATACCCCGTGCGGCCTGGAAGTTTAAGCTGCGCACATTATGTGGGGACTCTTTTGGTTTCTTTAGGAGTTTTTGTAAGATCTGTTCTTATATTAGTTTTACTAGTACTAGATGCATCCAATTTCTGGGAGGAGGGTTTCTATAAAAAGTAAAATTTTAATTTTTACAACATAAAAGTTGGTAATAATTACCTCATGTTTCAGGAATTCTAAATCAAGCACGGGCAACGTTCTAGTCTTAACATCCATGCTCTTTTCCTCAATACAAGGTGAAAATGAATCGAA
The DNA here is from genome assembly GCA_031772095.1 of Zeugodacus tau. Classification (NCBI taxonomy): domain Eukaryota; kingdom Metazoa; phylum Arthropoda; class Insecta; order Diptera; family Tephritidae; genus Zeugodacus; species Zeugodacus tau. The sequence goes on along the minus strand of CM062650.1, from coordinate 19,362,954 downwards.
AAGTCCTAATTGAACATACAAGAAGTTTTTAAATTTCTATGATCACAGCATTCAAATTTACCCTTTGATTTCTGTGTTTTAACTGCTAATGACACGGCCAACTGAGGTGTCGGTAAGTCCATAAATACTGCATTTGCTTTGCCCTCTAGCTCATTGGCAAAACTCAGTTGACACATGTCGCGATGATAAACAATACACCCAAACCATGTCGTTTCAATTCTTCACGTGTTTGTGTTGACCAAAAGGTTTAATTGCACGTAAAAAAATAACATTAAACCTAATATCTGGTGTGTAGATTATTTGTGTTTGATGTAGCAGCGTTTGCATCCAAAGTTCTGGATTTGTTTCTACGCTGCTACCATAAGTGACACCAATCAGGTTGCGTACCTTTAAGGCGCCGTATGAGGTTTGAAATATCTGTAAGGAAAATTAATTACAATTTAAGGCAAGATAATATTATTATATTCAACAATTATTTACGTATTCAATGGTTTCGCCCTTGATGCTGACCATTGTTGGCGTAGCTTCTATTGCGTGCTTCGAATTGACAATGCAATGAAGTATTACTGTATCACCCTCTTCAATTCCATATTTTGGCTTTAGAAAGCTTTTATTTTTCGTTTTACTTATTTAAAAATGCATGCTTCAATAATTTCAACTTTAATTAGGCTGCAGATCACTGATTTAAATAAAACACGCAAAATAATACTTCACAATCAACCATGATATAGCTCAAAACAAAACTTGTTCAAACGCACGAGAACTTTGATTGTTTCTTTCTATCATTCAGGGTGCTGTACGAAAGAAGAGTTGAGGTAAATGTTTATGCACATTTTGCATATGTTTTTTTTATAGTAGGGGGAAGCATCGAAAGCCGGAGTGCGGAACTTTAATCCGCTAAACCTAACCTACTCCCAACACAAGACTCTCCCACGGAACCACCGGATTAAGTATTACTTCGTGGGAGTGACTAGACTTTTTAAGTCTCCTCTATAATACGGACTGATTGACGCCTAATCTGTTGTAAATGTCTAAGTTCTGTCATAATAAAAGCTGTTGCGTCGCTAACAGCTATCCATTTATCGGGGGACTGACACATGAGTGCAGTGAAATTTTCCACCATTAAACTACCTCCTAGGGCAATTTTAAGCCTATCTCTTGTACTTAAAAATCGGGGTCACTCAAAAAATATGTGGTCACAGTCTTCTATGGACTCTGTACACATCGGACAATACGGACTAGTGTCATGACGGAATTTATATAGGTAGCTTCTGTAGCATCCGTGACCACTTAATAATTGGGTCATGTGGAAATCAAGGTCCCCATGCTGTCTATTTATCCACGAATGGATGTCAGGTATGAGTCTGTGGGTCCACCGTCCTTTAGTTGAGGTTTCCCACCGCTGCTGCCACATTGTTATGCTCTTATTTCTCTCGTCTCTCTTTTTGGTTTCTTTTATTTCTGAGAGTTCGTTTAATCTTTCGAATTCGTCACCCTGGATGTCTATGGGCGGTATACTTGCCAGTACTTCAGCCGCTTCGCTGGATATAGTGCTGAAAGCACTTATTACTCTTATTGCTGAGAGTCGATGTACAACATTTATTGGTTTTGCATACGCTTTTATGTCTAGCGCCTGGACCCATATTGGGGCCGCATATAATATTACGGAGCTCATGGCTTTTGCAATTAAAAAACGCCGGCTGGAACGCACGCAGCCTCTATTTGCCATCATTCTTGATAAGGCGTTATAAATCTTATTTGCCGTGTACGCCAAGTGTTCCTTGAATTTAAGCTTAGAGTCTAATATTACCAATAAATACTTCAATTTTGGCTGTGAAATAATCGCACACTCTCCAATAGTTATGGTTATTTTTTCCTCAAGTTTCCTGGTACTTATAAGCAATACTTCTGTTTTGTGCTCCGCCAGTTCCAAGCTCATGGAAGAGAACCATTGGCGCAGACCATTTATACACTCATTACATTTGTTCTGAAGGTCACCGAGCTGTTTAGATACTGCTACCACAACAAGATCGTCCGCGTATGCAACTAGTATTACATTTTTTGGTTGTTGTTTTCTCAGCACACCGTCATACACGAGGTTCCATAAGAGCGGACCTAAAACAGAGCCTTGTGGGACTCCACTAGAAATAGAGTAGCTCTTAGTTCCTTCGTCGGTGTCGAAGATCAATCTTCTGTTTTCAAAATAGCTCATAATAATATCTATCAAGTATTTGGGGGCGCGTATTGTATATAATGCTTTGAATATATTTGCCCACTTTGCTGAGTTGAACGCATTCTTTACATCCAGGGTAATCAGCGCACAATATTCTTTTGTACCACCTTTCCATCTTTTGCCACTTACTGCACATTTTGCAGTGTCAACGACTTCTCTTAGCGCGTCGATAGTGGATCTCTTTTTTATGAAGCCGTATTGTCTCTCTGATAGTCCTCCGGCTTCCTGGATTGCAAGCTCCAAGCGGTTTCTTATTATGTTTTCGTACACTTTCCCTATTGTGTCGAGCATACACAGAGGTCGGTACGATGATGGTTCTTCAGGTGGTTTCTTTGGTTTTGGAAGTAAAACCAGACGCTGAACTTTCCAGGGGTCGGGGAACACCCCTTCTTTTATACATGCGTTGTACATTTTAGTAAACAGGGTGGGATTTATGGCTACCTTGAGGGCTCTATTTGGTATACCATCTAATCCTGGCGCTTTGTTGTTTTTAATTTTTTTCGCTATAGCCAATAGTTCTTCTTCCGTAACTAAAAGGGGTGACTCTGTAATTTCGTTTCGGTCAGCTCTGGAAATCGGTTCGTGTGTCGGAAATAGTGCTTCGACAACTTTCTTCATGAACGGGCCGCTTTTAGGTTGTTGCGATTTATTTTTGAACTTCGACATACATATTTTGTATGCAGTTCCCCAGGGATCAATATTTGCTTCCTCGCAGAGCTTTTCAAAGCAGGACTTTTTGCTGCGGGAGATGGCTGACTTCAAGAGCTTCTTATGTCTTTTAAATGTTTCTCTAAGGATACCTTCGTTTTCTCTACCCTGGTGGCGCTGTAGGTTACGTCTAGCTGAGTGACAAAGCTTCCTTAGCGTGGCAATTTCATCATTCCACCAATATACTGGACGTCGTTTGTTGTGATATTTTGTCCTTCGCATTGTTGCGTCGCATGCTGCGATCAGCTGTCTCCGCAATGCGGTTACCAAGTGGGTGGCGTCTTCGCCAGGTGCCTTTACTGCACTCCAGACTATCTCGAAAACATCAGCATCGAACTCGTTTTGCTTCCAGCTACGTTTCTGAGAAGTGTTTCCTCTCAGGGGTTCCATTTCTCGGAACACTAAGACTTCAGCAATGATAGCCATGTGATCACTATTTGTGAACATCCCTACAAGACGGAGCTAACTCATACACCACTACACATGCAAAATTTTTCAGATTTACCAATACATACACATTGCTAACATTTTGTAGTTAAGTGGCAATCTCGGTAGTTAGAGTAGCAAAATTCATTAACCCTAATTTTTGTATGTGTAAGAGAGAGATACAATGAACCGTTCAAAAAACGCCGCTATGGCCGCTGTTCATTTCAAAATAAAATTTAAAGTGAATGGATGTAAGTAAGTGCGTTTAAATATTTCTTTTATTTTGTTAAGTGTTTCTGGATATTTTTCGAATTTATAAATGCAGTTATTTGTGTTGTTTTTGTTATTAGTTTTTATAATTAACATAATTTCATTTCAGTTATACGTGTGTGCATAGGAAAGGAAGACCAAGAAGGTGACGTTGGAATTGGTGGAGGTATGTTTGAAATATTTTTAATACATAATGCAAATTAGTAATTTTAATAATTTCAGGTTTTTGGATTTAGCATAGTATAACAAAACGCAGAAACAATGGATAATAACATGGTAAATATAAATGCGTATATGTGCATGAGTTAGTGCGTATTAAGTTGTACACACAATGCAACAAAGGCATTCTTGTACATACATACATACATGTATACATACAAGAATGCATTTGTTGCATTGTATCCAAAATAATGGATAATTGTATTTATATAAATAACCTCAGTAGGTATGTACATACGTGATTAGTGAAATTTAAGATGCATTGTGTCCAAAATAATGGATTATTACTATTTTGTAGTTTAGATGCATTATATCCAAAGTAATGGGTTGTTATTATTTTGTATTTGTTTTCATTATCCATTTCAGATATTGACTGACAGGTACTTCTCCACCTGGTCCTTCCATCGGAGTGGAGGTCTCCCTCTTCCTCGGCTTCCACCAGCGGGTACTGCATCGAAAACTTTCAGAGCTGGGACACTTACGTCCATTCGAACAACATGACCCAACCAGCGTAGCCTATGTCGTCGAACAACATATACAGCTCATCATTTCATCTTTTGCGGTATTCGCCGTTGCCAATGTTTAAGGGACCATAAATCTTCCGCAAAACCTTTCTTTCGAAAACTCCTAGTGCCGTCTCATCGGATGTTGATATCGTCCACGCTTCTGCACCGTAAAGTAGGACGGGAATGATGAGGGACTTGTAGAGTTTAGTTTTTGCTCATCGAGAGAGGACTTTACTTTTCAATTGCCTACTCAGACCATAAACACAAATACTTTGCACAAATGGAGGATTACAATAGCTACAACTTTTCTTAGGTTTGTACTACGAATACAAATACATTCATATTTTCTAATCGTTAATAACAATTTCTATTTCTAATACTTTTCAGGCATGATAAACAAGACAACAACAAATCCCATCGGACATTTAGATTAGCAGTTGCACAACCTCTTTCCGACGAGCTGAACCTTTTTATGATGTACATATGGGATAGGATTGTGTGGAATTGACATCAAACAATATGGGTTCATTAATTTCATTGGATCCTTACAGCACAGTTATATGGAAATCGTTCGCGTTTAGTATTAATTTATTCCTTTGCTAATTCATAATTTAGATGTAAAATATTATTAAATTATAAAAATGAATGTTCGAATACTAATAACATTCGAAATAGTAATGGAATTTTATTTGAATTGTATAACAACAACTACAAAAAATAAAAATGTAATAATTAATACTAAATTTATATATGAAATATGTAAAAAAATTTAATAATTAATACTAACTTTATTTTTAAAATATGTAAATTTTGTCAATGTATAAATATAAATGTATAAAAATTCAATGCAAAAACGTTTGTAAAAAATCAATATATAAATAGCTGCAAAAACGTTGTAAAAAGTTCACTTTGTACTGAAATGCTAATATTTAAAAATTAATCTATAATGATTATTAAAAATTTAAAATATTATACAATACCAATTTATAAATGTAAATATATCATACAATTATAATAAATAAATAAAAATAAAAATAAAAAAATTTAAATTTTTCATTTTTAAACGGAAAAGTAGGTGACCTATATAATGAAGACCAATGCTGACCAATGAACCAAATTTAAGTAACGAAACGGTGACCCAACAAATGACCAATACCAGTGATTAAAGGGTTACCCTGAAAATGATAAATCGAACAGTCTCCACTGATAGATGGCTGATTAAAAAAAAAACTACTACAGGGGGCTCTGCTGACCACAGAGTGACATATGCCTTTCCAAAACAAAGAAAAATTAGAGCAGAAAGACATATGCAGCATTGGCACCAAAATCAATGAGAGAGAGCGAGCAAGATAATCACACCGACATGCCGTAAAAGAGGAGAAATGGTAACTTTTTTCCTGCTGCTAGAACAAAAGAGACCAAAATAATAATACAAGCTTTCTTTACCGGTGACCAATATTCCATAAGATAAGTAACTATACCCGTCTTGCAGGGATGTCTGACACCTCCCACTTCATGTGTCTGTTAAGTGCGTCATTTACAAACATAAGGTCTATTATAGAACCTTTATTACCTTTCTGATATGTGTTTTTTGTACCGCTATTTATTAACGTAAGGTTAGTTTGACTCAAAAACTCTAAAATTAAGCGCCCACGATGGTTTGTACTTCTGCTACCTCAAGCAGTAGACCATGCAGTAAAATCACCTGCTATTATTATAGGCGTTTTGCCTCTAATTTCCAGTACAGCTCAAGGAGAAAGTTTTCAAATTCCATGGTTGATGCGATGGGGCGAGCATAGCAGCTTACAAAATAAATACCAGATATATTCGCCCATGTGAAGCCAATTTGAGCTCCTCTGGAGCATGAGGTGATAGGTTTTCCTTTGCAGGACCATATTGCCGCCTTCCCACTTATGTCCGTGATCCAAGTGTTTTCCGAGCGCTGAGTATATTGTTCGCTCAATAAAGCAATATCCATATTATTCTCAAACAGCGTCTGTTTTAGCAGTTCTTGTGCTGCAGCGCAATGATTTAAATTTAGCTGCAAAAGCTCATTTTCGCAGTGATTTGGACATTTCTATGTACTTGGGGCAAGTCGTGCTCAAGACTGAGAGATCTCCTTTGCAAAGCATGGAGCTTGGAGCGTTAGTGCATATCTTTGCAACGTGACCCCCATTTCCACACCGTGTGCAGAGGGAAGACCTGTCAATCGGGTTGCAGCATGTTCGTGCCATGTGACCTAGTTGGAAACACCTAAAACATCGAGGAATTGGGGCATATTCCCTAAGGCGACAAATTGACCACCAAGCTTCAGTGCCGTTTTGGCATCCTGAGCACGAAGGCACACCAGAGCTATTTGTGTGCCGCTACGCGTTTTTCGAATATTTTTAATATTTGATTTCCCTATGTCTTGGAATCCGCACTCCTTTTGCAATGCTTCGCAAATTTCTTCAGGAGTGGTAATTTCATCCAAGTCCTTACATACTATAGTAACGTTGTGGGTCTTAGGCTGTATTACGGCCATTTCTCCGACCACTTCCTCTAGGGCATTTTGAAAAGTTTCCGCTCTTTTATCCGCTTGGTTTTTTAGCTCAAGTAACAGGTCTCCTCTAAGTGTTTTCCTAATGTATGTCACATTCGAACCCAATTCTTCGAGCTCGCTATTGCTTTTTATTTTACGCAGGATATCAGCATAAGAAGCTCCCTTTTTTTTGTTAAAATGATAGCGTCTGGTTTCAGCCTTAATTTTTCTCTATTGGCCTCCTCTTCTTTACCACGTAAACCCATTTTTCACCTGCGCTGGATTTATTTCCAGAGGTATATGCCTGTGGTAATTTCACGGCCTCGCTGTATGTTGCCTGTGATTTTTCGATTATATTTTTAGGCTTCTTAGTTGGCTTCTTAATTGGCCTTGTAACTCCTGCAGTCTTTTTGGGGTATTTGCCTCTTTACTAATATGTACTTTCTCTACCATAGTTTTTTTCAAAACACTATCATTTTTCTCTGCTTTGTTATACAGACTCACTATGCTGCTTACTACATCGCGCATGGCTTGGTTAATATGCCTTTGGCCAGACATGATATTTTCCAACTCTTTAATTTTGTTACCAAGTCTACTGAGAACACTTGCAGTTTCATCGATATGCGATTCCTGATTTTTGTCCCCGCTGTTAGTTTGATCGGCATTGTCGCAGTTCTTTGCTGATCCAGCCGCGGTGGATACCTCCTTGCTGCCGTTTGGGGGCGTTCTCATAATTTTGGAGTTCCTCCTAAAAGGATTCTCCGGTGTTCGCCCAACATCATTTTCAGAGGCCATACCTCAGTAAACAAAATGGTTGGGAACACCTGTCAATAGATACGTTCAGATCCTAACGCTAAAACTCTGCTTATATTTCCAATGGTTGGCAACGCCAAAACCAAAGGAGAAAAGAAAACAAAAAAGGGGATCAGCTGATCTAGCAAAACAAAACGGCAAAATAAATTATGAGCACGTTTTTTGTCTTAATCGCTGATAGGGAAAATAATGTTTGTTTTTTACAATTTGCCGCGAAAAAATAACAGGCAAGTGAAAATTAATTTTAATAAAAAAGAAATTTCTACTTATCTATTAATGTAGGTATGGTGTCCGGTCAAAGTTTACCAGTTTTCCGAGAAGCTTCTAGCAAAACTAATGTTGTTGATGTGAAAAACTAGGAGAATCGTACAAAACCCCAGGACCTCACACAAAAAACGTCCACTTCACTTCAATTCACCTCTGTGTATTTTTTTTGCATATGTGTGTATGTAGTGGTGTTATTAAAATTTCTTTGAATGTATTGGAGTTTTAGTACCCATGACTTGCTGGGTTTCTATCATTCAGGGTGCTGTACGATAGAAGAGTTGAGGTAAATGTTTATGCACATTTTGCCCTTTGTTGCATATGTGTGTATGTTTCTTTAAATGGGTTGGAGTTTCAGTACCCATGACTTGCTGGGTGGGATCCTTACTGCTCACAGCACCCGCAATTGGGTAGCACTGGCATATTTTAAAATTGCATTGTTCGTAATTATATTTTACTCCATATTGTAACGAAAATGACACCAGAACAAACTAGAATTGACAATCGAAATCGATAACTTGCCAGATCTATCTAGACATCGATATTCATAGTTGTCAGAATGTTCGAGTGGCGATGTATAGCTTACAATGGACTATATAAGGGCTGCCGAACTGGCAGCAAGACGCAGTTGTGACAAGAGAGTTGTCGAGTAAGGACAATTCTAAGGAGAGAGTTGTAAAGTAAAGTATGGAGTAAGAAAGTGTTAACTTATTATGATTTAGAAATAAAGATTAGTGTATAGCCATTAAAGTGTGACTTTTATTTGACAATCCAGTGATCGAACTCATGGTAGAATTTCAGCGTTAACGACAGATTTTGGAAATCCGTTACAATATAAATTCTTCGGTTAACGGAGATAATATGATTTTTGTTGTACTTTAGTCATAATCGCAACTGTGTGCTTAGTAGAGCTCCGATTACTTAGAGAACATTTACATCATCTACTAAAAATGTTGAGATCTAGTCAATACTCATTCGTCTTTGAACAAATGTGACCAACTCAATTACCGACGACATGAAATTATCAACTCAATTGGGAAATTAATTTTTTTAAATTTAACATTTCCACAAAAATTTGTATGATTGGCGACTGTTCAGATGATTCGTATTTCAACACTTCAGCCATGGAGCGAATAAATATTCTCAAATATTGATTGCATTAGTTTTCTTGATACATCTTAACCACTCTTCGTCGGTAGAAGTAAGTGATTCAGCCCCAGATTTTTTAGCATTGTCCACCGATCGGATATCCCTTAATACTCCGGAAATTAAGTCATTCGTCATCTGTGGCATGCGTAAGAATGGGCGAAGTTGTTATATTCTGTTGTAAATTCTGTTTGGATGAAGTTCGAATTTCTTAAAATGGTCAATTCCGCCACTTTTCTATAATTTGAACTAACGAAATTGTAGAAAGTTGAATATTAAGGAATAAAAAAGTGAAATCCCAAATCAATCTGATGGAAAATTACAATCAAGTTAAGTTGTGATAGTTTAAACAGCGATGTGAGAGACTTGAGAGTGAGAAGCGGCCGACTCGTCTCTACGGGAAAAATCCGAATGACATAGATATCTACGGTAAACTACTACTTTAAAAAAATGGAATCAAATATATCGGTCTTCGGTCTACAAGGAGATACTTTAGGTTTTATGAGAACATGCTAAGATTATAAGATACATCCCTTAGTGAAGCCATAATAACCATAATAACCCCTGAATTGGATATTAAAACTCGACTAAGCGCGTTGAACCACAAATTTGCAAAGGTTCTGTACATCTATAACCGCTAGCTCGAGAGGGTGTTCAAAAAGTGAGAGACATTTTAGGCTTGATCACGCCAAGGCGAGGCATTTCAAAAGTAAGTATTGATATGATTCCGCTTCGTTTTCTTCCAATCTATTTCTGCAGTTAGTATCTTATAAAATGTTTAATCTAGCCTCTTGAATTCATGTGGGATAATGTTTAGTTGGACCGTTCAGTAGAAAACCATAAAGAAACTGCAGTGCTACTACTTGTTCTCCTTCTAATGTATGTAAGACTGACGTGCCTAACCGTGCAAGCTTTTCAGCCTTACATTTTACTGCGAATACACGGCTGCTTTCCTGGTATTCACTTCTGTTAGGAAAATGTTACAGTGTTCGGTTCAGTTGATGACAAGTTCCCCATAGTATTCTCCTCCACCAACCGTGCCCGCCAGCTTCCAAACAACTACTTATGGTGAGAGACCCTTAATTTTCTGATAACTTCCCTACAATTCATACAAGAGGAGTAAATAATATTTTGTCTCTCTCCAATGTATCAGTTGAGCAATAAGTCTCGATCTCATCATGTGCCTGTGCGACAGAAGTGAAAGTTGTACGGGAAGTAATGATATTATATACAGCTATAAAGCAAATTGCAAAATAAAACATATTACATATAACGGCGCAAAGGAAATATAAATGAATGGTGATGACTCATAAACAACAGACACTGATGACTCATAAACAACAGAAGGCCAGCAGGAAAGTTCTCACTTAAGCCATAAGGCTCCTCCCATCAATATCAGTTTCTCGAGCTTTTTCCGTCCGAAATTCTTGCATTTAGTCAATATGCAGAGATAAATGTAGGCAATGAACCCATAGTCATAACATTCAGGCAGCCTTCGAGCTTATCTCATCTTCATATATTAAATCTAAAGTTGATTAAAGCTCAACAAGCAACCAATTGACGTATTCACAAACTTTGCTGCTGGAACCAGAACTCTCCATCCCGTGGCGCTCCATACACTGAGGAACAAATTTGAACTATTAACTGCTCCACGGGCGGAATTAAATTTTTTGATATTATATACAGGCCACTCCGAATTCAAGGTACATATACGTAATAAATACCTTATGTTTAATAGGAATACTATGTTGTATTGATAGGCGACATGTCTCCAATGTTTTTGATGTTGGTACGCTCCGATGTTCTAATATAGACCCGGATCACTATTTTGTAGTAGCAAAGATACACACCCATATTGGTGCAACAAAGCTGCCCGTAGACAAACAAAAGGAAGATTCGACATTGATAAGCTGCAGTTACAACCGACAGCCGAACGAAATGGGTGAGTATGAAGAGCTTGACAAGCTGGCCGACAGGGGTAATGCTCGATTAATGCCCAGAGTATACTGAATTTGTATAGGGAACACTTCTCTAACCTGCTGAATTGTAATGAAAGTACAACAAGATTCCCCAAACGGCGACGATGCAACAGCTGTTCCATTGCTCGACCACCTAATTAATTACCCGTTTGAGGAATAATAGAGTTGCGGGGACCGATAGATTGTCGGCCGAGCTACTCAAATACGACACCGAAGAACTGATAAGGTTTATGTATCAGCTTCTTTGCAGAATATGGTCGGAAGAAAGCATGCCCGACGAACGGAATCTTAGTGTACTCTGCCCAATTCACAAAAAGGGAGACCCCTCAATCTGTACAAATTACCGTGGAATAAGCCTCCTCAAAGTTGTCTTTAAGTGTGAAAGACTAAAGCCCACCATCAACAAACTGATTGGACCTTCTCAGTGTGGCTTTAGACCTGAAAAATCCACAACTGACCATCATCCGCCAAATCTTGGAGAAGGACCGTGAAAAGAGGATCGACACACACCACCTTTTCGTCGATTTTAAAGCTGCTTTCGACAGCATGAAAAGGAGCTTTTATGCCGATATTGGAAGAATTGGATTGATATCATTGGAAGAAACTACTGCACCGTTAGTTCTCCTTTTTCCAGACTGTATAAGCCAGCGAAACGAATGGGTTTGGTGGTGAGGACAAGGTAAAATAATAAAAATATCCTGTCATTAGGTTAGGTTAGGTAGTACGGCGCACCTAGGCCTTTGGGAGGCCCATTGTGATACCACTGGCACTGAGATCCCTCACACTATCGAGTCATCATTAAACCACCCTATGGTCCTAATGAAGTGAAAAAGTTCACACAATTTGACATTAGCTACTTCGCCCACATCCTCGAGAAAACCGCGTCCAATAGTTGCAATTCTTTTTCTGTACAGAGCCTTGCATCCACAAAGAAGGTGTGTAATCGTTTCTTCTTCTTCTTGACAGCTCCTGCAGTAATCATTGAAAGGTAGGCCTAGTCTGCTGGCGTGTCTCCCAATCAGACAGTGTCCCGTTAACACCCCTACAAGGGTTCTTGTTTCATTCCTCTTAAATTTCAATAAGCGGCTCTTATTCCACTCTGGCCACGTTTGTCTACTTACGGAGCAAGTCGTTACTTGTTTCCATTGTGATTCAGCCGTATCTACTGCATGTTTATCGATTAAGTATTTGCAGGTTGCCAGAGGTATATAGATTGCCTCTTTATCGGCCTCCAACTGCAGTGTGGTGCCTAGTCTGGCTAGTTCATCTGCTACACAGTTCCCAGGGATGTCACTATGTCCTGGGACCCATTGTAGGTGTATCGTGAAATATGACGTCATTGTCAATAATAAATCCAAGCATTCTTTCACTATCTTAGAAGATATTTTATGAGACTTGAATGATTTTAAAGCCGCTTGACTATCCGAGGATATGAATATCTGTCTGGCCGCTAACTAGGGATGCAAACGATGTATCGATGTTTTTGAAACATCGATGTTTTCGTCAAAAAGCATCGATGTTAGCCATCGATGTCTCGAATCTAAAAACATCGAAGCATCGATGTCACTTTCAACGATGTTTTATGTCGATGTTTTATATAAAAATTTTACTTCACACTTTTTCGGGAATTAACCCGAAACCCTCTATTTTGATGCGCTTTCGCTTTATTACATTGGAATTATATTTTTGTAAAATACGGAGAATTCGTTAAGGGAATGTGCGCTTGGACCTGCGGTTACTTTTATGATTTATTTATACAATTTACATAATTCTGGCGTAGGCTACTGCGTTTGATCAGAGATTCAAATTACTTCATTTTAAAGATGCTAGGGCTAAAGGAAATATTTTTTTTTTTGTTTCATAGATAATTAATCGCGCTGATACAACGGAATCTTCGGATGAGTGTGAAACAGAATACTCGTTTTATGTTTGGAACCAGAATAAACATTCCACCACCAAAAGGTGAAATGTAAGCTGTCAAATTTATCTACAATTACAGGGACGGAAGGTTGAAGAGAAAGTGTATCTCGGCTGTTACCCCTACCAATCAGAAGCCAATAGAGTTTGGGTTGACATACTGTGTTTCCGGAGTTGTATAAATAGGCTTATTAATATTTACACATTGTAGCCTCTTCAGTACCGAGTAAACGACTGTTTTCTAAACCCAGGGCAACTAGCAAGCAGTAGTAAATCGAAAAGAAATGACAGTGAAAAAATTTTCCATATCGTTGTTTTGAAATTCTGTTATTTATTGAGAAAGACATATAATGCTAAGTGAAATAAAATGTATCAACATAAGGCGTACTACATTTCATTTATTTATGCTTCTGCTTCTGTATCCCTTAGCTTTTCACACTAAATTTAAAATAAGTTAAAAAACTTCAAAAATACATCGATGTTTCGATGTATCGATGTTTTAATGGCCGATGTTTTTGATTTCGATGGGTTTTGAAGAAAAATCGAACCATCGATGTTTCATTTTTCGATGTTTGTATCCCTACCGCTAACACTCTTTTTGACAGAACGAGAAGGCAGTGATTTCTGCTTGGAACACACTGCAATGATCCGGTAGCCGGAAGGCGATTCTGGTATCTAGTTTTTCCGAGAATACCCCACCTCCAACTCGTTTGTCTAGTTTTGATGATAGTGTAGATACTTATCGCTGAATCTTTGTCTACTTTTCCCATATCCCACTCCTCTCTAGAGGGGAATGATATATGTAGTTCAGATTTTAGATTCATTTCAATAGGATTGCGAAAATCCGTCCTATTTGGTAGAAATGGGAACTTGCCGAGTATACTAGAATGTCCTCTGTTGCAAGTTTGCAGTAGTGAAGATTCTCTCAGTCTAAGTGCCGATTTCGCCGCCTGTTGCTTACAGAATATGTCTATAGGCAGTAAGTGTCTATAGGCAGAATAGCCTCTAACGCCTGGCTCGGCGTTGTTCTGAGAGCTCCGCTGATACATATACATGCCGCTCTTTGTAGACTACCCATGCTCTTTACTGCGTACTTCTTGTCGATTATTGGCCACCAGTCCAATTTACCGTATGTCATAATCGGTCTTACCACAGCTGTGTAGAGCTAATGCGATATGCGGGGTGTTAGCCCCCATTTTGGTCCGACCATCCTTTTACAGGTGTATAAGGCCAAAGCTGCCTTCCTTACCCTAGCTTCCAAGTTTGGATTCCACGATAGCTTCCTGTCTAAAATTAGTCTCAGATAGCTTGCTTTCTCACTTACTGTTAGTGGTGTGTCATTTATTGAGGGTGGTGCGAACTCTGGAATCTTGTGTTTCCTAGTAAAAAGCACTATCTCAGTTTTACTTGCATTCAGGCTTAATCCACAAGATTTATCCCATCGATTTAACTCATTTAACCTTGTTTGCATAAGGTCCGCGAGGATACTTGGGAATTTTCCTCTAATTGAAACCGCCACATCATCAGCGTAGGCCACAGCATGTACACCCCCCTTCTCTAGATGTAACAACATACTGTTCATTGTTAAGATCCATAGAAGGGGGGATAGCACGCCTCCTTGAGGTGTACCCCTTTGGCCAGATCTGCACATCGTTGAAACCCCCAGTGTTGAAGTTATGAACCTGCATAGAAGCATCTGTTCTATAAGCTTCGTGAGTGATTCCAACACATGCAGATCTTTAAGCGCGCTGATAATGGCCTTAGGCTGGATGTTGTTAAAAGCTCCCTCTATATCCAGGAAAGTAATGAGAGCGTATTCCTTTACCTCCAGGGCCCTTTCAATCTCTGTCACCACAGAGTTTAAAGCTGTTTCCGTGGATTTTCCTTTGGAGTACGCATGTTGCGAAACTGCTAACCTTTCTGGAGGTAGTCTGCTTCTTATGTTAATTTCTATTAGTCTTTCCAACGTTTTCAGTAGAAACGTAACGTACGTAACTTATCGATTTTTGTAGTTGAGGCGGGAATATTCCGTCGGGTCCCGGTGATTTAAAAGGCTTGAAGCTATTAACAGCCCATCTTATATTGTCTTCTGATATTAAGTCGGCCATATTAGGATCTGGCTCAATTTCAGTATCAAATGCATATTCCGCGGTGAAGCTATCTGAGCTGCCCGGGAAGTGAGTATCCATCAGTAATTTTAGGGTTTCCTTACTGGATTCCGTCCAGCTTTGGTCCGGCTTCTGAAGGTACCCAATATTATGTGCAGATTTCGCTATTACTTTTCTTAACCGAGACGCTTCTGCTGTGATCTCGATTTTTTCACAGAAGGATTTCCACGAATTCCACGTCATTAAACAAACAGTCAGCGCATTCGCGACTTGGCTGCCACGTCACTGTTGACTGTTATAACTTTGAAGTTGTAGATAATTTCGTCTATCTGGGACCAGCATTAATAACAATATCAGCTTGTAATCCAACGCTAAATCACTGTTCCCAAGAAGTGCTACATTGGACTGAGTGGGCAATTGAAAATTAAACTCCTCTCTAGACGAACAAAAACCAAACACCACAAGTCCCTCATCATTCCCGCCTGCTTTATGGTGCTGAAGCGTGGATGATGTCAACATCCGATGAGACGACACTAGGAGTTTTCATGAGAAAGGCGTATACCGCAGACTATGGAACTATGAGCTGCATGAGTTATACGTACGACGACATTGACATAGTACAACGAATAAATAGACAGCGGCTACGCTGACTAGGTCATGTTGTCCGAATGGACGAAAACTCCGCCTTTGAAAGTGTTCGATGCAGTACCCACTGATCGAAGCTGAGGAAGAACAAGACAGACCCTTGAATAGGCCAGGTAGAGAAGGATCTGGCTGCACATGAAATCACCAACTGGCACCAAACAGCGAGAAGAAATAACGAATGTCCCTGTTGTTAGCCGTCACAAGTAAAGAAGTAGATGTTGTTTTAATATTTCATAATTAAGTCTGTCGTATATGATATTTATTTTAAATTTTGCAAATTAAAATATCTATATAACAAAATGTATAATTTTAATTAATGTTCAATACTTTATAAAAGATTTCATAAATTATTTTTTTTTTTAGATTTCGGATGTAACTTTTAGTACCCAATTTGAGGATAATTTAAGATGTTTACTGAATTTATAAAAGTTGTAACGTACAAACCCATATTAGGAACAGACTTACAAGAGGGTTAAATCGATTATTTCTATATATATGGTGGTATCTCTAAAAAACTTTACTCCATTCAAAATACTTCTGGTTCCATCGTGGTGTGCTCAGATTTTTCTGATCGTCTTTGAGTTTTAAAGCATTTATTGAGTTTTGGTGTTTTGCACGTTGTAGTGTACTGACATTGCATTTAATATTTCTTAATAAAAACTTTGTAAACTAATTTACGACAGAGAAAATAAAACAACGTAAGTAAAGTTTATAAAATATTTTATAAGCATTACATAATTTTATATGCCGGCATAAACCGGCGAATGTCTAGAATATTCGATTTGGCGTATGCATATAAAATGTAAAAAATAAACATATCATGTATATTTGGATAATTCTCCAACATTTAATATCATCAGTGGCCTTCATAATATAAATATTAAAGATTGAATATGTGTTAATGAAAGTGATGGTAAAAAAGTAGGTTTAAATTGGACTTTGATTCGTATAAAAATAGGTTGAAAATCGGGTATTTTCAATGAAAAAGTCACATTTAATTTCAAAAGTGCAGAGGCAATATGAAAAAATAAAACTTGTGAAATATGTGTTATGGAGGTATGTGTGTAAAAGCACATGTGCACTTGTTCTTTTCTCCCTTAGGGCTAGAAATATTTTTGTCTATAATTTGAATTAGCATATGGATTGCATTGCATTGCAATTCAGTTATTATAAAAAAAAATATTACAATCATATAATAAAAACCTTACTTCATAAATTCTGAAATACTTAACCTCAAAACACATTGTTTAGACCCCCCATTCTAGAAAGATTTATAAGATAAATATGTGTATGGTGTATGTCATAATAGCAGTAGTATATGTATATATATATATATATATAAATCATATATTATATTTGAGAGTAACCTTGCTCATTCAAAAACAAGGGTTTATATCAGTACTTCAAACATAAATTTCACTCCAAAATCTTTATAAAATAAAAGCATAATAATTAGGTAATTTTGTAATCATTGGACATATATTTACCAATATCCATAAAAGTGCTAATTTCTATAAACATTTTAATTTGATTTTAATATATTTATTTTCAAATTAAAACTTGTCTCTCGTCTTATTCTAGTGCATTCGACGGCACGATTCCGATTACTTTGGCGGTCGGGGTTTGACAACTCCGATCGGTATAAATGGGGTATCGGGTGAAAGAGGAGGATCTCCAGAGCAGGAATATATATAAATATTATTGATCGGATATATATTTTATTAAATATTCGTGTTTAAATTTCCAATTTTTTCTATGAGTTGCACATGCTATTTCACACACTTTAACGCAATTTTCCCATATTTTTTACTTCACATATTGATAATTACACTTTTAACATTGAATTTAATACAAATTTTGCCTTTAATTAAGATTTTTTAAGGAAAAATTACTTATTTTAAAAATCACTTAGCACACTAATAGCTGAAAAGGTTTCTGTGTTTACAATTATGTGGAAAACGAGCGTTGCCACATGTTAGAAACCATAGATGATAGATTTTTTAATGACTGTGTTTTATTTATTAGCATATCATAGTTTTTTGTCGTAGAACTCTCTTCTGCATCAAGGATGTATATAAAAAATCTTTCCAGGGATGTCCGAAGTTTTTTTCGTGTAGAATTTCTTTCTGCACAGGCGGCCTTCGGCCGCGCTTCAAAAAAAATTACCCTGGTCGGGCCAAAACCGGGGGTGTCCGAAGATTTTTCGCGTAGAATTCCTTTCTGCAGAGGCGGCCTTCGGCCGCGCTTTAAAAAAATTACCCTCATTGATCCAACACCGGGGGTATTCGAAGTTTTTTCGCGTAGAACTTCTTTCTGAAGAGGCGGCCTTCGGCCGCGCTTTAAAAAAATTACCCTCATCGATCCAACACCGGGGTATTCGAAGTTTTTTCGCGTAGAACTTCTTTCTGCAGAGGCGGCCTTCGGCCGCGCTTTAAAAAAATTGCCCTCATCGATCCAACACCGGGGGTATTCGAAGTTTTTTCGCGTAGAACTTCTTTCTGCAGAGGCGGCCTTCGGCCGCGCTTTAAAAAAATTACCCTCATCGATCCAACACCAGGTGTGTTCGAAGTTTTTTCGCGTAGAACTCCTTTCTGGTCAAGCCAATACAAGTGTTAGCAAAATAAACGGCTATCCTCGATATGATTTTTTAAAATTTATTTTGTTAAATAAAAGAGGAATTTTGGCAAAAAAGAGGAATTTTCACAAAAAGAGGAATTTATGGATGAAGTTATATATGGTATCTACAATGTGGCAGGGCTCGTTTTCCGCATAATTGTAAACACATAAATTTGAGAGTGAAAAGTGATTTTTGAAACATATAATTCTAACTTTAAAATTATATAATAAAAGTAAAATGTACATTTAATGCAACGCCTACAGTTTTATTTAATATATTTGAGGTGAAAAAAGTGCGTAAAATGTGTTAAAGTGTATTAAATTGTGTGAAATAGCTAGTTGAAAATTTTGATTTTTTTATCTTTAAAGCGGAATATCTCGAAAACTAGGCGTCTGCGGTACCTATTACCCTATATATTTTTGAATCGGGAGGACGTCCTCTTTCCAACGGTGTAATCAGATCGCGGCGCCATAGTAATCGGAATTGTGCCCATTCGACGCTCTCCGCTAATGTAACCGGGAGTAGTGTTATATCACTGAATTAAATGTTAGATATAGATCTAGTTTAAAAATCATAAGAATTTTGCTTGTATTAAGCGTAGAATAATTAGCTTTTTCCTATTTCAATCTCATTTGAAATTATAGTATAGTTATCAAAATCAAACTTAAAAAAATTGATCAAAATATAATCTTTCATGATGACAAATAAAAAATATAATTGTTTTTGTTAAGAAAATATTGAAAGAAATCTATTCGAATTTTATTAATATAATCATTATTTATTTGTGTGTTATAAATTGTTTTTTGTATACCGGATAAATCTGTTGGATTGCTAAAGGAGAATACATACAGCTTTACGGATAATAATATTTTGGATGCCTTTTAGTTTAAATTCTCAAAAATAACATTAAAATGTGATAATGCAAATTTAAGCGAAAACTTTCTAAAATAAACTCAACTTACGTATAGTTGAACTAATACTAATATGAAAATGTTATTGTCTATTTTTTTAGATGCTTCGTTTACCGATCAGACTTGCTCGCGCAAACATTCAACGCCAATTGATGGTCCGTAGCTATGCCAAGGATGTGAAATTTGGACCTGAGGTACGTGCATTGATGTTGCAAGGTGTTGATGTCCTAGCTGATGCCGTGGCTGTTACTATGGGCCCGAAAGGCCGCAATGTTATTATTGAGCAATCTTGGGGGTCACCAAAAATCACCAAAGATGGTGTGACTGTTGCTAAAGCTATTGAATTGAAGGATAAATTCCAAAATATTGGTGCAAAGCTGGTTCAAGATGTTGCTAATAATACAAATGAGGAAGCTGGTGACGGTACAACCACAGCAACAGTTTTAGCGCGAGCAATCGCTAAAGAAGGTTTTGAAAAAATTTCCAAGGGCGCTAATCCTGTGGAGATCCGTCGTGGTGTTATGTTGGCCGTAGACACTGTTAAAGATCATTTAAAGGCAATGTCACGACCAGTAAGTACACCAGAAGAGATTGCCCAAGTCGCAACTATTTCTGCAAATGGAGACCAAGATGTTGGAAATCTGATTAGCGAAGCTATGAAGAGAGTTGGTCGCGACGGTGTTATCACAGTTAAAGACGGTAAAACACTTCTGGATGAATTGGAAGTAATTGAGGGAATGAAATTCGATAGAGGTTATATTTCACCATATTTCATCAACTCATCTAAAGGAGCTAAAGTAGAATTTCAAGACGCCTTGATTTTGTTGTCTGAGAAGAAAATTTCATCAGTGCAAAGCATTATCCCCGCCCTTGAATTAGCTAATTCTCAACGTAAACCTTTGGTTATCATTGCTGAAGATATTGATGGCGAAGCTTTAAGCACACTTGTTGTGAATCGTCTTAAGATTGGTTTGCAAGTAGCAGCCGTCAAAGCTCCAGGCTTTGGTGATAATAGAAAGTCAACACTCACTGATATGGCAATTGCATCAGGTGGCATCGTTTTTGGTGATGACGCAAATTTGGTTAAATTGGAAGATGTACAGATAAACGACCTTGGAAAAGTTGGAGAGGTTGTTATTACCAAGGATGACACCTTATTGCTTAAAGGAAAGGGCAAGAAGGAGGATATTACTCGCCGTGTTGAACAAATTAAGGATCAAATCAGTGAAACTACATCTGAATATGAGAAAGAGAAATTGCAGGAGCGTTTGGCCCGTCTGGCTTCTGGTGTAGCATTGTTGCGCGTCGGTGGCTCAAGTGAAGTTGAAGTTAACGAAAAGAAGGATCGTGTACATGATGCACTCAATGCTACTCGCGCCGCTGTGGAAGAAGGTATTGTTCCCGGTGGTGGTACTGCTCTTTTGAGATGTATTCCAGTATTGGAGGGTCTCAAGGGATCTAACGAAGACCAGGTTAGTAACATACATATGACATGCTTATATCTTCTGAACTAACTAAAATACTATTTACTTATACCACAGAATATGGGTATTGAGATTGTGCGCCGCGCTCTTCGTATGCCTTGCATGACAATTGCTAAGAACGCTGGCGTTGATGGTGCAATGGTTGTAGCTAAGGTTGAAACAAAGGAAGGAGATTTCGGATATGATGCACTTAAGGCTGAATACGGAAACTTAATCGAGAAGGGTATTATTGATCCCACAAAGGTAATTAATGCAATATAAGTAACAATCATGATATAGTTTTAAAAACGATTATGTTTCAGGTTGTTCGCACAGCTATCACGGACGCTTCTGGTGTAGCTTCCCTCTTGACCACAGCCGAAGCTGTTGTTACTGAAATTCCAAAAGAAGATGCTGCTCCTGGTCTTGGTGGAATGGGCGGTATGGGTGGTATGGGAGGAATGGGTGGAATGGGAGGAATGATGTAAAATCTATTCTATTTAAATAATTTCCATTGTTAAATATGTTTAAATTTTACATGTTATATATGTAAAATAATTATAAAATAGTTTTAAATACTGACCAGTTATAAATTAGTGTCATCGAATCGCTACTGTTTGGGTATAAGTTATTCTGAACATTTGTAAATGGATTTGTAGAGTGAAAGCAAAGCTGACTAAATAAATTCCATATGCCTCAAATAGAATCGGCAATAGAATGCTTACTTAAGTAGAATTTAAGGTTTTGCGTGTCACCAAAGAAAAATTTTGTGTGTAAATTTACGAGATTTTTTATTGTACTTGAAGGCGGTTACTATTTCTTGAACTCAATTAAAATATAGAAAAATAAAAGAAATTTGTGGAAAGAAATTAAATCATGCGTTTGAATTTTATGGTTATGTACGTAAGTATGTATGTACATACATATCTATATAAGTCAATTATACGAGACTATAACATGGAGATAATTTTTTTTGAAGCTCCTTTGTCAATAAAAGTCATTTACATTTTATACTGAGACTGTTCAAAGGAGCAGCTCAGTACGAAAGTTTAATGGTATGTGTCATACCATTAAGCGCCTGTCACTCATTATTAACGATGCATATGGATAGAGTTATTACTACAAGGCTCATTTATTTGTGCTAACATCAATCAAAAATCAAATTTTTAAAAAGCTTGGAAATTAATTGCCCAGCCACCATTAGAAATCTGTATAACATAAACTTTAAAAATTTTAAATTTAAAAAATTCTGATTCTAAATTGCATTTTTAATTGGTAATTAGAATAGAAGTTAATTTGAATAAACTATTTATATGGTAGAACGGAAGAAAAAGAAGGTCTATATGTACATAGTACAAGATATATAAAATTAGTTAACATAAATATTAAAATAAACATCAATAAATAAAGGTTCCTCCGAAAAAGAATATTCCAATTCTAATAAATTTTTAAGAAACATCGTAGTTTTATTCTTTTAATTTCGTTGTACTTATATTGTACAGCAGTGAATAACAAAACTCAATTTTTATTCAATAATTTATGTGTAGGTGAAATAAAATTAAATTATATACAGAAAACACAAGATGAACAATTTCTATATCAATTATACTTTATTTGCTAAAAGCTGTGCAGCGATTGATTCGGCATCATTCAAAGTGAGTTTGGAAGTCAATTTCGCTTTTTTACTAGTTGGCTCTTCCATGTCATCACTTGAATTCATTTCTGATGTTACGTTGTCTTCTGTCTTACGATCCGCATTATATATTAGATCCGGATCCGGCAGCCAAGATAAATCGACGTCGTCATCGCTTTCACTGTCAGCGGTATCACTTTGTGAATTGGCTTCTGCAAGTTGTTTCAATTTGTCTTTTTGCAGTTTGTGGCGTTGTTTAACAAGTTGTCTAAATCGTTCTTTGTCGTATTTATCTTCTTGTGATAGAACTTTCTTCGCTATCTCTATATTTATGCCACCATCATTGTTTTCATATTCTTCGGGAACCTCAGATTGTATTTCTTTTCTTTTATCAACTATGACGTTCCCGTCTTCGTCGAAATTCACTTTTTCATTTGGTGTTAATTTTTTTCTTATTGCTTTTTTGGCTGCCGCAGCTTTTGTTAGGACTTTATTCTTCTTGGGCAGTTCCAAAGTAACTTCTTCAACATTGTTACCCAGATCATGGTCGACTCGTTTGACTTTAAGGAAATCCTCATCGTTGTCTGAATCTTCGTGCTCAAAATCATTTGATTCCGTTACCATTTTCGTCTCTGAACCTTTTTTCTTTAATAAACGCTCCAAAAACCGAACACGTGGTGTAACAACCAGTCCAAGTGATTTGGCGTAGTTTTCAAGATTTAGTTTGAATGCATTAAAAATATCTTTATTCTTCATTAGGAATATGGATTTAACATACGATACAAAAGCTCGTTGTGCTGAAGCCTTCAGTTCGGTATTTTGGGCTAATGCGGCTTCTATCTTCAGTCGGGGCGAAAACAGCTTTTTCGGATCAATATGTATTTTTTTAATATGTATATTCTTGTCCTCCAATTCCTTTATCATACCTTGTTCTTCAGTTGGTGTTAGGACCAAAAGACTTTCGCCACGTGCTTTGTTTCTAGCCGTTCTTCCTGCTCTATGAATATATTGAACGGCATCTTCTGGGCAATCCATTTGAACAACCCAATTTACTGTTGGAAAATCTAGACCTCGGGATGCGATATCAGTCGCAAATAGCACGACGTTGCTTTTTCGTGTAAAATCGTTATATATTGCAATTCTTCGATCTTGATGTAGTGTTCCGTAAAGTGCGAGCAAACTTGTACCTGGTCGAAGTTTGCAGAAAATTTCGAAAACGTATTTCACTTGTTTGCAACTGGTAAAAAATACTATAATTTTTTGTTTGAGATGATTTTTTATAAATGACCATAGCATTGTAATTTTATCCTCCAACTCCATCACAACGTAATTTTGCTGCAACAACTCTGGTATAACGTCTTCAGATTTTGTCTTTTCTCCAATAAAAATTGGATCCCGCAAATTGAGTCTTGCAATGTCTTTTACGGAATTTGTTTGTGTGGCAGAAAATAATAAAGTTTGACGATCAATTGGAAAATGTTCGACAATAGCATTAAGAGTTTCTTCAAATCCCATATCCAGGCATCTATCAGCTTCGTCTAATACCAACATTTCAATGGTACTAGCATTAAACAATGGATTTTCATCCATATGTTGCAGCAGTCTGCCAGGTGTACATATCAATATATTGCATTGATCCATTCTCCTTCGTTCGAACTTTAAGTTCTTTCCACCAATTATCAGACCAGCCGAGAAATCATGATATCTTCCTATACGTTTTAGAGTCTCAAATATTTGATAAGCCAGTTCACGCGTAGGAGAAATAACAATCGCGCATACTCCATCTGTACGTGACCATTTGTTCATGTACAAGTGTTCGATAACCTGGAGGATTACAATTTTAATTACAATTATAAATACTTATATATGTATGTGTGTACATACCGGTATCAAGAAGGCAAGTGTTTTCCCACTTCCAGTAATTGCAGTACCCATTACATCCTTTCCAATTAATGCTGTCAATATACTTTTCCTTTGAATTTCTGTTGGAGCAACGTATTTGGAGTCCAATAATCCTTTTAATGTTTTTTGCGTCAGAGGCATGTCCACAAATTTTTTGATTTCATCTTCAAGTGGCATCGATTCATATTTTTGTTTCAATTCTTGGATTTCTTTATCAGTCTGTGCTCCCATGGTTGTCCCAAACTGCTTTTTTCCTTTGACTTTCATTCTCGGCAATTATAGATTTAAAACTATTTTTATAATTATTTATCTAATAAACAAATCACCAGAATTCTATATCAATATGTTAACTACATGTGCTTAATGATAACATACCACTGTTATCGATTCTAATTTGTAAACACATTCATCGATTCCTTACGATTGCAATAGGACTAGTGGCGTACACTAACTATATAAAGGTTCAAGATCAAAGCGATTCACTTTAGGTAGTGAAAGGATTGGGTTCAGAAGTCCAGTGGATCCAAAAATTTTCAAATAATACAATTCTAAACATTCTCACTCAATAGAAATTATTAGTGTGAATATAAAAAAAGAGAAATGTAAAATGAACTTTCTTCAATCGCCAATTGGCAGAAAAGTTTTCTCTTTTGATTGCGTATTGAACAATTTGAGGAAGTGTTCCGTAAGAAAGACAATTTGGCCCCAATCATTATTAACGATATGTCTTAGTAAAAATCAAGCCTTTGACTTTCGGTTTTATTTTGTGATTACTGGTTTACTGTGATTATTTTTTATAGATAACATTAGACTTTTGGAAGATGCTTAAACCATATGGAACTTTATTTATTAAATGCATTTTTTTTATTATGATAAGTTGGTTTTGCACTTACAATAATAAAAATAATAATGGAAATCACGGGATTCTTGGCGTATTATTTTTAGTGGACATATTTGCTGCTTACGAGATTTTTGATCAATTTAAATATTAGATGATCACCCTAAATGTAAACGATCTCTGTGTTCATCTAGATAGTGTATTGTAATGAGGTTATAAAATGTTTTCGTGTGAACCGGACTTTGCAATTTGTTATCTGAATACATAAAATAGTTGTGGGCAACTCTAACACAGAATGTATTTTGACATCATATTGCAAAATCTGAAAATTTATTTATTGTGAGTTGAATATGTGATTAATTGAAACAAATGCTTGACATTGAATTTAATATTCATATGATAAACAAATGGACTTACAGCGCTATAAACTAACAACTTAAAGCAGTCGAAATAAATGCCAAATAAAATTATATATACATATGTTGAAAATAAACAAATCTTTTTTTGCGAAAAGGTATTTGACAAAATATTTTGTTACCTGTTGGTAAATATCGTGATTTTTTGTAAATATTTATGGATAATACTGGTACATTACTTCCTCTTTTAATTGTTTTGCAAATAATATGGTGAAGAGTTGGAAGATCGAATATTAATAATGGCAATATATGTTGTAATTTTGTTATTGTTTGTTTGTAAGTTGTAACCATACGCCCACGTCAGATTGATTTAAGTAAATAATAAAAAGTGGGTGTACTCATGTGTGGTATATCTGGATTAGTTTCACATAATTTCCTTATATATTTTTTATACCTATTGAATGTATAATTGTTTTAGTAATTCATTACAACATTATATTTGTGACAATAGGATTGTTCTTATAAAGTACATATCGCTCATTTTCTTTAATAGTGTCATAACTCAAAAAACACGATTTTTGAGTTGAGTATGCAGAAATGTGCGCAATTTCATCGTCCATATTGTATAAAAATTTCATTCCGATGCGTAGGAGAATAAACAGTAAAATAAGAATGTGCCGTTATTAAACTTGTTATGTTGCATTATTTTTTAACCACAACAACAACACAATTCAGTTGTGCCAGAATTAGTTATACATTTTTTTTACGAAATAACGACATATTTTGTGTTCCAGCACATATTGTGAAAAGGTGAATTTGATTCTCTTTTCAGAAAGAACGACACATTTTGTATTACAACGATATTGGTGAAAAAGTAATTAAATTTTTCATATTGCTTTTTTCAGCAAAAACGACACATTTGACTTAAGTCGGCGAAATTGATTTATAATTTTCACAAATAACGACATAATTCAAAGTGGGTCACATTTATGCCCAAGAAAAGCATTAGTACACTCTATTTGGGCCATTTATGCTCAACGTTGTATTTAATATTTTACAGGCCACTAGATTTGTCAATAAACTGATGACATTTTTCTATATTTGCTAAATAAGAGACAATTGAAAACTTTAAATCGCTCTCCTGAAAATTCGACGTTTTTGAGTTTGATGACATTTTTCTATATTTGCTAAATAAGAGACAATTGAAAACTTTAAATCGCTTTCCTGAAAAATCGACTTTTTTGAGATGTGACACTACTCAAGTTAATGAGCGATATGTACAATTTGTTAAGTATCGTTACTTTGCACTGAATGTTTTCCCACAACCTTCGTTATATTTTACGAGAATTTTGGTTCAACTGAATGATTTTTTGTTTATAATGGAATTTGGCGATAAAATTACAAATTTTATTAACAAAAATTATAACTCAAAATATTTTTTAAACACTAAATGATTTGAGTCGCGCTTCAAGACATTAATTTGGGAACAAAAGTATGAGCTGTACGAACCTATATAATAACAGATCTTCAAACAGAAGATAAGTCGTCATGTGAAGGCAGTAGTATTTTGCTGGTAACAATATCTGCATTTTTTGTGGTATTTAAGAAACCTAGGTGAGAGCTTATATACAAAAGCTTTTTTTAAATATTTTGTCAAAATTAATTTCCAAAAATAAATAAATAAAATGGAGAATAAAAAAATTTTTCACATGTTTCTTTTTCAACTACTTTTGTTTTTTGTGCAAAAAATACATATTTTTGCCATTTTTTTGTAATGTTAAAAATTGCTTTCTCCATTACACATATGTAAATATTTATTGTTTAAATTTTTTTTAAATATCTGATGCCTGTGAAGCAAAGTTGGTATTTCAGTTTACTACAAATCGCTGGGTGTCAATGTACGTAGTAAATAGCAAAGTGTATTCAACAAAGTGAACTAAGTATTTGACATACCCGGTTTTGACAATAAAATAGTAAACAATTCATATATTTGTTTACATTAACCCGTCTTTTTTATCTTGAACAATATAATATATATTGATAAAATTGTTTGCAATTTGTCAGTTGGAGCACAAAACATTAGTAAATTGCTTCCATGAGTTGTTTTGCATAAGCAGAAAGTATTCGGCATTTTCTTTTATTAATTTAAAAAATATTTTTTTTTTGGTTTGAAATTTGTTTACTTTTGAATTTCAAAATTAGAATTTTTGAATAAATGTAAGGGTTAAGTCAATGGCAACAAACATGTCACATTCGGGTAAAAAATTGTGATATGTCATATACCTGGTTCACTTTGTTGAATACACTTTGGAAAAATCTAACTCTGAATGCCAAACGCCTTCAATTTGCGAAGGAGTACATGCCTTGGAATGTTAAATCTGACACTCGACTCAATGATTGGCGTTTCCCCAAAAAAATTACATCCAAATATGCCCCTTCATAGTGCGATCCTTCATACCAAATTTTATTTCCATAGCTTTATTTATGGCTCAGTGGTCCGATTTTGCTCTTTTTCGAAAGCAACCTTCCTATGGTGCCAATAAATAAGTGTGCCAAGTTTCATCAAGATATCTTAATTTTTACTCAAGTTACAGTCGTTTTTTTTAGCCATTTCCTTATACATTCCAAAAATGACAGAAATCGGATAATAACCACGCCCCCCTCCCATACAAAGGTTAGGTTGAAAATTACTAAAAGTGGGTTAGCTCACTAACCAAAAACGTCAGAAACACTAAATTTCACATAGGAAATGGCAGATAGAAGCTACACTCAGATTTTTTTACAAAATGGAAAATGGGCGTGGCGTCGCCCACTTATGGGTCAAAAACCATATCTCAGGAACTACTCGACCGATTTCAACGAAACTTGGTTTGTAATAGTTTCCTTACATCCCAATGATATGTTGTGAAAATAGGCCAAATCGCTTCACAACCACGCCTACTTCCTATATACCAGAATTTTAAGACGATCTGAATCGTTAACTTTACAATATATAAAGTAAGTACTAGTGAAGATATCGATGCAGAACTTTGCACAAATACTACGTTTATAGTGTGGCAGCCCCATTCTAAAAATCACCGAAATCGGACCATAGGTTGTCAAGGCCCCATATAGCGAACATGAGGACATCGGTACTTCTAACCTAATATTAGGGTTTCTAACTTTCAATGGACTCTATACAATATATATGACGAATATGTGGGTCAAATTGTGTATTATATAATATAAATAAATTTAAATAAATAAATTGCGAGAGTATAAAATGTTCGGTTACAACCGAACTTAGCCCTTCCTTACTTGTTAAATTCATGATTCAATTATAAAAGGTTTAGTAAGTAGTGACAGCAAAGTTTTGACACTGCGTTACAAAAGGTTGTATTTGCGAAGGAAATAAAAGAGGTTATAATTTATTCGCTTTTTGTGAAAACGTAGTTATTTTTTAGCAGAAAGACAGGCTGTCGGTTTATCAGCAGTTGTCTCATTAATATAATCATGTATTATAATATTCAATCGATTCTGTAATTTTAACATAATTTAACCACATTGCTATACGTACTACCATTGTAGCTAATAAAGTATGCGTGGGAGTTACTTTTCAAATTCTCAATTTCGTTTGAAATTAAATATGGAAATTTTAAATATGCTTTTACTAAATAAATGTTCGTTAAATTTTTCATTTAGTTATATATTTTTATTTTATAAATCTATGTTTTATTATTTTATTGGTAACAAAATAAAGTTAGTATTTAAATATAATATCTGTATGAAAAATAGATAGATAGATGCATTGTGGGACTGCTTTGAAGAAATCTAAGAAAATCTCAAAATTTATTATCCAGTTGTTATATATTTATCTAATACTATTATCTTTCAATCAAATATTTAGTATTTTTTTACTAGACTTGGCAGTGTTAATTTAGGGAATGTTTATAGAACCTATGAAATAAATCCTCAGACTCCTGAAAATTGTTGTTTCAGACATGCATAAATGTATGTCTAAATATTATGGTTCCGCTTCAAGGAGAAGGAATATTGAGATCGGTGAAATGGCATAGTGGTGATAGATTACATAACCATTTACTGGGAGAATTACAAAAAAAAAACAATGGAAGAACTAGTGTTTCAGATATATTCATAATTTCTTTTATTTCTTTCTAATAAAAACAGAATAAATAGCAAAATACAATGAAAACTTTTTATTTAAAATTAGGTTTACACAGTAGATATGTACGTTAAATTTATGATAACTGGACTTTATTTAACACCTGCAAAGCTAATTTTCGTAATAAAAGTGTCTACACATTTATTCAACCGTGGCAGACAAATTAATCTTCTTATAACTGCATTTCTCAAATTGCAACTTTTTGTTATGAACTCTCTTGACACGAAATATTGGTTTTCAATCCCGTAACCAATCTCCAATCCTTAGAACTGGGTCGTTTTGGCAATCGACTGTTTTGGTTTTTCTTCAACCTCTCAATACTCAGATTTAATAAAAAAAAAACGCAAATAAATTGTAGCCTCGATATACATAATCGTATATGTATATAAACCAAACAGTAATAATGGTTTTTATATTAAAAATATAATTGAAGCGAACAATTTATTTGAATTTCTTTAAATTAAAATGTCAATAAAAAAATCGAAAAAACATATAAAAATGAAACAATATTGTCTACTCCTTGCATTGGTAAAAATTTGCTACTATTAACAACTTTTTGAACAAACTTCTGGATAAATTTCGAAAAAAACATTATTGTTTTGTCTTCCGCATATCAACTTTTATTTAATTGTAAGTACGGGTGCGTCTAAATTATTTCGACGAGGAGTTTATATGTATATAGTTTAACTTTTATGAAACATTTTAAATATTTCCATGATGTAAGTTGAATTACGTATTTGTGAAAGTCTTAGAATACCTCGATTTTTTCCGTTGAATTCAATGATTATGTCAGTTATCGTTTGTATCTTCTCTTTTAATAATAATACTATTTTTTCAAAGCGTTTCGAAGGCAAATCCTAATAAATTTAAACATAATTTTTCAAATCTGTCTAGCCTGAGTTCCATGACACCGCAAAACAATACAAATTCTGATTCGAACATCAAACCAATAATATCAGAATTCATGACATCGACCAGAATTTTTTATTGGTTTGAATACTGATTCCGGCAACTATCAGATTCCACAACAACCCTAACAACCCTGAAAATTTATCCTAATATTATAAAGCTGAAGAGTTTGTTTGTTTGTTTGAACCCGCTAATCTCCGAAACTACTGGTTCGAATTGAATAATTTTTTTTGTGTTGGATAGTCCATTTATCGAGGGAGGCTATAGGCATAGCCTTCATATAGCATCACGCTGTGACCAATAGGACCAACAGCGGTAAATGTTTTAAAAACGGGGGAAATTATTTATCTTTGAGGGCTTCCGTTCCTTGCGCTGCGAAAGTGGTTCAAGATACACAAAAGTTATGTATGAAAGAATTATTTCTCTTTTAATGATCTAAAAAAAGATTAGCAATCTTTATCCAAATAAATATGTTGTTGGTTAAGAGTATTTAATTCTGAATAAAATTGTCTTTGGCGACACTTAATTTCAACGAAGAACTTCAAAGATAATATTAAAAATAAATAACTCCGAAACAAAATCAACTTGTACTCTGCGCTGCGCTGGCCGGCGGGCGAGAAGCGGTGTTTGCGGGCGCGCCGGGGGGGGTGTAGCTCTACGAGATACCATGCCGCGAGGCTCACTCTCGCGGTCGGCTCCGTACTGAACGGTCGAACGCAGCGCTAATTTGTTTTTGCGATATATTACATCGAAATAATAACTTTTAAACACATTTTCATTTTGTAGTTGTTTTCTATATGGTAGATATTTTTTTGTTTTAGTATATTACTTTGTTTCTAATAGTTTCACAGTAATTAATGCTTTTTTGTTTTCATGTAGATTATTAATTAAAAAAGTAGGTTAGTACAATATAAATTCAACTTTCTTTTATTTACAAAACAAATAATTTCACGCATGGCAACGACTGCGCGGTCAGCTAGTTATGTATATGGGAGATAGGGGAAGTTATGACCCGATTTGAACCATTTTCGATACCGAGGCACATTCCCTCGGAATTTCTATAAAATATCTGGGAGATTTGACGATGTTTTCGGTAACAAATTAGACAAAGACAAGTCTTGATGTTCGTTATCTGGTACCTTGATAAAGTTATAGTCCGAACACAAAAATGTATTACAATTTTTTTAAGCTGAAGTAAAGGTGTTGATTTTAGTATTTGTAAATTGGTCGAGTAGTTTCTGAGATATGGTTTATGACCTGGGGGTCTTATTATGTGATCATTATGTTTCCGGGTTCGCTGATTTCCGAATCCGAAGTCCATTTAACCCCATCAGATCAGGATCTTGACATAACCTAAAAAAAATGAAAACTTCATCAGATTCGCTTGAAATTGGCTACTCGGGGCGTTTCGAGATCACGGACTACAAATCCGGCGTCGGTTTTCAAATTCGCAATGGCGGACGCTATTCTTTAAAATTTATCGGATTCGCTCGAAACTCGTTACTCGGAGGGTTTCGGGGTCGCTGATTATGAATTTGACGTTAATTTTTAAAAATTTAAAATGGCGGGCAAAAATCCACGAGTTTAAAGCGAATCCAATGAATTTTTACGTTAAGAAATAAAATGGAAAATTAAAAGTTAGTATGAGGGATCTCATTTTGTTTGATTTTGTAAATTTTGGTCGAAACTACATGTAAATCTAGTTTTTACATTACAGATATAGACTTTATTCCCTCGGCTACTTTAGATGGTCAAGAATCATCATCTGTTCGACGAAAAACCTTAAATATGTTGGATTACAGAAGGCATATCGTTTATAAATGCTAAATCCAGTTTTTTGTAAGAAAACATTAAAATTACATTTTCAGCAACATAAAAATAAAGCAAAAGCCAATTTCATAAACATGATATAAATTTGAAATTTATAATTAGCACATATTTAGAATCGTATACAGTCTTGCTACCCCTTTAACTTTATTTATTTTTTTATTTTATCCAAAAACCAAAATTGTAACAATATTGCAACAACATAAACTACAGCAGCTTGTTATTTATAAATGAAAGAGAAATCCTTGATATTAATTAAATATTTAAACTATATTCTCTAATGTTAAAGATGAAAAAATGTGTTTAATCGTGTATAGAGTTTATAATTTTATTTTTATCTAACTCTTTAGGAACAGTACTGTCATTTAGCTAAGCTCGAATTTCCTAACAAAAATTGGTAACGGAAAAGGAAACGAAATTACACATACAAGGAATTTATAGTGTTATATATAATATAATTTGTGGTTGGTTATGTTTTGTTTATAAAATTTTCGCATGTATGTAGGTATCTGCTCATTTTATTCAACAATTCATTTAACTTTGTTATGAAGTGAGAAAGTTTGCGTGATAAACTTTGCAGAGCTGATACGAAGATTTGTGTTACTTAAACCATTTTTTTAATTATTTGAGCATATGAAATCTAAAATAATGCGTCGTAATATTTAGAAAAGCTTTCAGTATTATAAAATCTAAACGGGAATTGGTGGCGATGAAAACATTGATATACCCCGACAAAGCTATCATGTGACCATAAGCTTATACCACCATATGAGCTTTTACTCTAAGTCTTGTTGTACATTATTCAACCCCGGACAGTGTCAAGTTGTAAACATGCGCATTCGGTAACAAATTCAATTCCCGTATTGCAATTGTCCTACAACAGACTTATCCACATTTTCCAACCAGCAGTGTTAATCTAAAAAAATGAAAAATATAGAATTAAATCGTTATAACACATACAGATTACGATAGCATAATTATGAAACTCAACGTGCTTGTAAAAAACCCGAATATTCACCAATAAAGGAGCGTTTGTCGATTTTCGGTATTTGTTCAGTGCGAAAAAAGATTGCAAGCTATATATTTAGGAGGAAAAATCAATTGAGTTATTTGCAAATACTTCATTAACTTTAACCTTGTGCAAACTGAAGTTAAGTTTTCAGGCAGATTCGGCAAATCATTTGAAATTTCACTACACCGTTATCTAATAATCAAAATCGTTGTGAAAAAGTGTTTAGTTTCTCCAATATGTTGCGAAACGTAAGTGTTTAGTTTTAAGAATTCAAAAAGCATGTATGTATATACCTAATTACAGCTTAATTTTCTGGTAGGACTCCAAAAGCATTAACTATATAACTTAAAATTAACAGTAGGCCATAAATGATAATTTCTTGTGAGTAATTATTTGAATGCAGGTATGCTAGTAGTTTGTAAAGATATTTTTAAATCATATATTGGCTTATATTCCAAGCAGATGAGACATCTTCTTGGGTTATGCTTATAAAATCTATAAAAGATCAATACATTCAAACGAATGTGTGTAATATAATAATATGTTGTGCATTATGCACATTTCTGGAAATCTTTTTGCACCTTTTCGCAAGAGCAGAAGCAGGTCGTGCATAGCAATGTAATAAAGCTTTGTGCTACTTATACCAAAAATGTTCGAAATTTATAGTTATGTACAGCTATGTGTGTGTTTGTGTATGTATATAGACATATAGGAAAATGTATGTACATATGTGTATAACAAATATCCTTACAATATTTGTCTCTATCTTCTTATCATCTTACACTTGTGCACTGATATCGAATTGCTGCTGCAGATTCTAGTATTTATTCAGCATACATAGCA
Source organism: Zeugodacus tau (assembly GCA_031772095.1). Lineage (NCBI taxonomy): Eukaryota > Metazoa > Arthropoda > Insecta > Diptera > Tephritidae > Zeugodacus > Zeugodacus tau. The sequence goes on along the minus strand of CM062650.1, from coordinate 19,328,726 downwards.
ATTCAAAACACAATAAATATTCCTTATTTTTATGTAAGCTCTGTGTTAATTCCCGCCAAATCGTATATACTAACATACACTAATTTATACAGAAAACCACGTAATACTCCAGTAATGAAATGATGTCGATATACATACAGGGATTTATATGTAAAATGTGGAGAAAACGTTATTGGCACCTTCTTACTAAATTTTTGCTTTTTGCAGAACATTCACACGCACACTTGTAAAATTATATTTAACCTGTTGTTCAGTTATCAATAATTCTCAGTTAATAAATGAATCTTTCGAACTCCCCTTCTTTTCTTAAATTTTAAAGAATTTACGATACAATATCCAGCAGTATTCAATTTATCTTAATAGAAATGAAACTAATATCAAATACCCTTGACAAAATTTTTGAAAAATCTTCGCTTTAATTTTGAAAGATGAATAACATAGTGGAAGCGTTATGTAATTGGGTGTGGACAGTGTTTAAATTATAATAACGATGTTTAAAGCATTGAAGATATAGAAAAATTTGTTTACATTGTAAAGATAATTAATTTCATAGTTCCGTAAAAGAGTTACATTGTAAAATATACGCCTTTATTACGATTACAATTCAACTGAATTTCAGTCGAAGTTTTGAAATTCTAAATTATACATTACAACTCAATTTGCAGCAAAAAATGGTAGTTGAAGTATTTCAACTTTTTTGTAGTGTTATCGTTTACAACGCTATGCCAGTGCGGTAATCGTCAATATTAAAAATTTACAAATGATGTCTAACATGCGAACATGATGGAAAATTATTTTCGAGAAAAATATTATTAATGGATATTGTATATCGTCTAACCTCATTGTTTATTAAAATTTATGTATCGTTTAATTTTATATCGAATCAAACATTTTGGGTTGGCAACATCAGTGAAATTTAAACTAAAATCAAACTGTTGTAATTCGTAATACCAGAAAAGAGTTTAATTGTTCTGAAGTTAGAAACATGTTGTTGCAGTAATTTTTTTTCTGTACATTTGTCCCATGAACACTTCGGGTGTCTAATACAAGCAAACTAATGAATTATTGTTGAATATTAGGAAATGTTTTATTTTGAATATTAGGAATATTCTTTTCACATGAAATTGAAACAAATACATACATATACAATAATTTTCCGAAATAACGAACACATTAATTGTCAGGTCTGTTCGTTACATCGAATTTTTCGTTAATTAAAATATGTAACATTAAATCTACATTTTCTTTTTTCAGAACTCGAAATTCAAACGGGTCGTTAAAGTTTCGAAGTAAAATTGTACTTACACGAAAATGAAAAAATTCACATTCAAGGGAGTCCTTGATGGTTTTCGACAAAGCGTGCAACCACAGGTTTACCGACAAGAACAGGAGATACCGGAACATTTAAAGGCGGAACATTTTTCGCTTAAGAGGGTAATTACAGTTCTTTTGTAAGCATATTGTAAAGCCTTGGTGTGCAATTCAAAGAAACATTGGATGAAGTGTTGTAGCTGGCGTTTGTTTTATTTGGTAGCTGTGATTAAAACTATCATAAGACACACGCGGCTATTACATTTTTTTATTGTCAACAGAATTCCAGATTGCCTGCATGTGAAAGTAAGCCACTATAAAAACAAAAAAAACATGTATAACAATATTTAAACACAAATAATATTTTAAATATAGACGTGTATGAACAGATAAGAAAATTTGAGAAAACTACATAAACTGCTTTTCGCAAAATAAATATACAAATTAGGATCAGATTAGATGTAAATTTTATGGATATATGTATATAACTCAATATTTTTGCTCTTGCGAGGTTCAAACTACCTCACAATACCAATTCGCATTTGTATGACAAGTGTAATTCTGAGTTAAGTTTCAAGATTCACACTATTTGCCTATATTGGCTTTAAGGTAGACGAAATTCAATATTCAATGGAAGCGATATATGAAGTTTTTTACTTCTATACTTATACTTATTTAAAGTTTACAAAATTATCATTTACAAACTGTATGATCCTATCATTTCGTATAAGTTACTCTATTTAAAACCACTTACCAGCTTACATTATATATAACTCCTTTAGTCAGATGACAACTTAATAATCAAATGAATTGATTTCAGACTTTTCGGCACGGATTTCCCTACTCCCCAACTGCGTTCGCCTTTGACCCCGTGCAGAGACTTCTGGCGATTGGTGATAAATCTGGATTCATCAGAATGTATGTGGTTTTGAATAAAAAATTTAATTTTTGCTAATTACTAACTCAAATTAGACTTGGGCGTCCAGGCGTAGATGCTCATGCGAAACACGAAGGCGAATCGGAATGTGCAGTAATTTTTGTTGAATTTCTGATCAATGAGGGTGCACTTGTAACGGTGACAGCGGATGACACATTACATTTGTGGAGTATACGACAGAAAACACCGCAAGTAGTTCAAAGTCTCAAATTTCAAAGAGAGAGGTTAGATTATAAAATTATGAAAAAGTAAACGGTATTGATATAATATTTTTCCTGTAAATATTTGAAGGGTAACATGTCTTCACCTACCTGTTGGAAGCAAATGGCTATATGTTGGCACAGAAAGGGGCAATATTCATGTGGTACATGTGGAAACATTCAGCCTAAGTGGCTATATAATAAACTGGAACAAGGCTATTGAAGTGTAAGTCTCTTTCAACTGTATATTCATGATTTTTAAATTGATTCAAAATCAAAATAATTGCATATAAATATTAATTAAGTAAATGTAAAGGGCTGTCTAATGAACTTTTTGATTAATTCCAATTCCAATTTTCCGAATTATTTTAAACAAGCAGACCGCTCCGGCTTCGCACGGGTTTAAACAAACATTTTAAAAGTTATAAGTTTTTATACATTTATAAACACTCTCCCATACATATGTATATACATTCCCGTTTCTTGCGTGGGTTCATTTTATAAAAGTAAAATGAGAAAAATTCGAACATGAAATTATATTTTATTTGCAATGAGCTGAAACTTGATTACAACCTCTAGTCTTTGGTGTCCGTTGTCTTTCACTCGGATTATGAAGGCGTTGGGAACACTCAAGAGTTCGACGCCCTAGTGTGAGCTTGTATACATATTTCTAATATTTTGTTCTTCAAGCCGCTGCTCACGCTCCGTACTCGACTCTCAAGCGCGTACGTTGGAGGTTTTGAAATTTTGTTCAGCAATCAGCTGCGAGCGCTTGTATTCGACTCTCTGGCACGCGATTGCAATGCGAAGAGAATGACTTGCAAGCCGATTTTCAGTTTCAGATTAAGATTCTCCATCAAGGAGTCTTTTCGATACCCTCACCTGGGAACTATTTCCAGAAAGTTGAGATTCTAGCAATAAATATAGCCTATGTTACTCGTGGTGAATGTAGCTATCCAATGGTGAAAAAATTTTTGAAATCGGTACAGTAGTTTGTGAATTTATTCATTACATACATACATACAAATCTTTCCTCTTTATTATTGTAGTATAGATTAAAATTAATTGTATTATTATGTATCTTTTATGGTTAATTAAGCATTTGGTCTGATTAGATTTACTTTGAATTTATAATAAAAAGTCAGTTTTAAAAATCGTCTGTCCATATTTAAACATTTTTAGGGTTCGAACTAGTCATCCTGGTGCTGTGATTGCGTTATGTGATAATCCCATAGATGCAAACAAGGTGTGTATATGGAAATTTGTAGAAATTAAAGCAATTATTTATTATATTACTTACAGCTACTTATTGCTTTTGAATGTGGTCTTCTTGTGCTGTGGGACTTAAAAAGTAAATGTGCGGAACTTCGTTGGCAAGCTGCCGAACCTGTCAAATCAGTAGCTTGGCACTATGAAGGCAAATACTTTGTTTCCTCTCATACGGATGGCTCCATATGTACATGGCCAACCAAACTTATAGTAAAACCTCAATCGGTTATTTGCCCTCACGGTAAGTAAACTTATTATATTATTATTATAAATTATTAGTCAAAATTAATTGAATAATATCAGGCTAATATGTGTTATGGAAATCATTAAATTTTTGTATATTTTAAGTCTGGACTTTGCAAACAATTGTTGATGTGACTACTTCTAATTATTGTTTTAACCAAAGTGTATTCAACAAAGTGAACTAAGTATATGAAATTTAATTTATCTTTACCCGAATTTGTTATGTATGTTGTCATTAATTTAACCCTTATATTTATTCAAAAATTCAAATTTTGTAAATAAATTTCAAACCAAAAAAAATATTTTGTAAATGAATAAAAGAAAATGCCGAATACTTTCTGGTTGTGCAAAACAACTCATGGAAACAATTTAGCACTGTTTTGTGCTCCAACTGACAAATTGCAACAAATTTTATAAATATATATTATAGCGTTTAAGATAAAAAAACAAGTTAATGTAAACAAATACATGAATTCTTTACTATTTTATAGTCAAACAAGGGTATGTCAAATACTTAGTTCACTTTATTGAATACACTTTGGTTTTAACCATTACAATATTTACTACTAATGGTGTCATAACCATAAACAGCTCATACTTTCATTCGCAGTTTTTGCTTTCATTTCGAAAGTGCCAAATAAATCAAAGAAAAAAGTAAATTTAAAAAATCAAGAAAAAAACAGTTTTTTATGGAAAGTCAAAATTCAATTGATAGTTACGGTTATGATCATGTTGTTATGTTAACGCACCTCTAATTGTAAACAAAAATTGGTTCGATCAGATGTGGTTATGGTTATGGCACCTCATTTTTTTAACCTTTAGGATCAGTTCTTATACATTTCTCATACGTATATTGCTAAATTTTGTATTTTCTCATTTGTACAGCTAAAGTCTCTAAGGAAGGCACAATAGAAAAATGTAAACCTATTTATAAAGTCGATTTAAAAACTTCTCAAATGGGGTGAGTGATTTTAAATTAAAAAATTGAATACAAGTAATATGCATACATACATATAATAAATTTCATTTGCTTAATTTTAGGGATACATTTACAATATTTTCTGGTGGAATGCCCACTGAGAAAAGTTCCAAATCAAATTGTATAACTGTTATGGTGGGGAAATCAACAACTGTCTTGGAAATGGAGCATGCTGTCATTGACTTTATTATTCTTTGTGAAAATCCTTGGTTATGTGGTAAGTAATATTGTTCTGTGTCACGCAATATTTTTTTCTGTGTCTTATTTAAAAGCTAAAAGTAAGAAAATTAGTAGAATGAAAAAGTAGTTTTCCTAGCCTAACACAGGATTAAAATAGTAACTTCTATGAGTTTTAATTATTATAGTTTCATTTTACTATACGTCTGTATATTGGACCAAATAAATTTATTCCTGGATACTTTTAAGTCATGAGTAAAAAAGTAGAATCTCCATTTTTCGAAGTTAGAATCAAAGATCGAAATATTCGCATTAGAATTTCGACATTCAACTTACTGGAAACCCAATTATTAATTATAGTATATACACAAGTCACCAAGAAAAAGTTAAAATATGGACATACAGGTAATATTTTCTCATAATCCGTTTTCAAATCGTTTGACATGTTCGGTTAATCGTTCCAAGAGCAGCAAACCCGCTATGAGTTTCCGAAGTTTAGAAGTACAATTAGAATGCACTCGTACACTCGTTTATTTAAATGGTGTATAAAATTTATATTAATATATCGCTCATTTACTTGAATAGTGTCATAACTAAAAAAAAAAATTGTTTGAGTTGAGTATGCAGAAATGTGCTCAATTTCATCGTCCATATTGTATAAAAATTTTATTCCGATGCATAGGAGAATAAACAGTAAAATAAGAATGTGCCGTTATTAATTGTTATGTTGCATTATTTTTGAACCACAACAACAACATTTCAGTTGTGCCAGAATTAGTTACAAATTTTTTTACGAAATAACGACATATTTTGTGTTCCAGCACATATTGTGAAAAGGTGAATTTGATTCCCTTTTCAGAAAGAACGACACATTTTGTAATACAACGATATTGGTGAAAAAGTAATTAAATGTTTCATATTGCTTTTTTCAGCAAAAACGACACATTTGACTTACGACGGCGAAATTGATTTATATTTTTCTCAAATAACGACATAATTCAAAATGGGTCACATTTATGCCCAAGAAAAAGCATTAGTACACTCTGTTTGGTCCATTTATGCTCAACATTGTATTTAATATATTACAGACAACTAGATTTGTCAATAAACTGATGACATTTTTCTATATTTGTTAAATAAGAGACAATTGAAAACTTTAAATCGCTCTCCTGAAAAATCGACTTTTTTGAGTTGTGACATTATCCAAGTAAATGAGCGATAATATAATACATGTTATAACAGGTAAAATTTGGATCTTTGGAAAAAATTTAAAGGTTTATTATTATTAACCACTTTGACAACTTTAGAAAATTTTGAAAAAATAATTCAAGTAATTTTTTCCAGTGTAGATTTTACCGTATTTTTATTTTTTTTAGTAACTATATTATGTAATTAGTAATAATTCTTAGGTCCTTAGACTATTTTCGAACTTCGAAGACAAATATTTCGGAGGCCCGAAAACATCAGTTTGGTCCAATACCAAGCCAAGTGTTGTACAGTGTTATTATCGAACATTTTGAATTAGTACCTTTGGTTATCGGCTTGTACTCTAAGTTGCGATTGTCTTTGATATAAAACGTGTACGGGATTTACGAACAAATCGTTGTATTCTCAAATACGTAACTTCTTTCCCCATTAGTAAAGACATTTGAAGTTTCATAACTACTAAAAATTTACAAAATCATTACTGCTTGTAGCATTATAAATACTCTGAAAATGGACTCTACACTCCATTTTTTTCTAAATTTGCATAGTCTCTACAGTTACAAAACTAAAAATGAAGTAAATACATTTTTATTTAACACATACAAATTTATATTAACTCAAACTAAAAAACTAACTAAATACATATCTAATCGCAGCTACAGATATACATTTTTTTATTAAAACGAATATACAGACAAGGCACATTTTATAAATTTTTATTGGAGATATATAAAGTATATAAGATAAAATATATATATACAACTAAATTTGTACCTTTTAGCCTTAATAAATGGTGTTTTTTATTGCTTGATTTCCTAGAAACCCAAGAGCCCTATGCGATAGCAGTACTTCTACAATATGACCTAGTTTTAATAGACTTACTCACGCCCGGTTTTCCATGTTTTGAATCGCCTTATCCCATGGACTTACATGAATCACCTGTTACATGTTGCACCTATTTAACTGATTGTCCTTCGGATTTGGTTCCTGCTTTTTATTCCGTAAGAATTGTTGCTGATATTTACTATACCAAATAAATGGAGTGCCAGTATGCATAATAATGATAATTGAGACAACAAATTAAAAGTGTGTTGTATACAGATAATGCTAAAGAGTTTGTACGAAATTAATTTTTGAAAAGTTTCATTGTTATAAGCTGGTACTCCTTATATTTTACCCTGTACCTTTTTCAGTTTTGGAGTCTATTATTAATAAAACAAAAAACATTTTGTAGGTTGGTCGCACAACAACTAGTAAGAAAACTGGTTTTTCCGAACGAGAGTGGCCAATTAGTGGAGGGGAATGGTTTCCCGCATCGTGCAGTTATTCGGAAATCGTGATAACTGGACATCAAGATGGCACCTTGAAGTTTTGGGATTCGGGTGCAGGAACTCTGCAAGTATGTATAATTGTGCAAGATTTTGTTGCTGTTTGTTGTAAATAATTTTATTTCTAGATTTTGTATAAATTGAAAACGGCAAAAGTTTTTGAAAAACCGAAAAATTCACATTCAGATAGTGGTAACGATAATCCACTTGCCATACAACACATTTATCTTTGTTCCGAATCGCGTCGTTTATGTGTTGCTGGTGCTGTGGGACAAGTTATGTTGTTTAAATTTCGAAAAGTTGAATCAACTTCTGAGGTTTTGACGCTAGAGATTCCTATACTATATGAAAATTTCGATGATATTTATGGTACGAGTCCAGAGTGTGATTTTATACCACATCAAGTTCAAAAAACCGAGTCAAGTGATTCTGATAAGGTAAACCTTTTTTATATTAGTATAATTATTATTTAAATAAGATATACTAGTCTGATAAACTTCATTAAATTTTATTTTAAAAGTTTATTGGATCATGATATGAAGATAACTTTTTTGTTTCACTATTGTAAAGGGAAAGCATAAGACTCTTTATGTTAAAGAAAATAATCGCAATTATCTAATATGATGGACAGTTTTTTTATTTATTTTTATATATATGAATGAATTTATTTGCTATATATATTGAATATGTAATTTAACAAAATTTGGTAAAATTTATTTTGTGAATAAAAATAAAATAAATCTTAAACTTTTAAGGGTAGATCAATAGTTAACGTTTTAAATAAGTTGAATGTAGAAATTTAAATATAAAAATTATTAATTAATTTAAATTAAAAAATTTAACTATCTTAACTAAATAAACCAAAATGTTTATTCATGTCTTTTTATTTACTTCCAGGCCGACTGTTTGTTGAAAGTTAAAATGGGCTCACAACGAAAACCTCCCGGGTTTCAGTCGCAGTTAGTTTGCCTGACTACTGGTCCAAATAGAAGAAATGTCCAAGTCACATCCTTATGCATTAACTCCAGTTATGGACTGTAAGTGATGATTTAGAAATACAATACATACATACATATGTATATATTTACTTACACAACTGGTGAATTGAAAAGCTCTAAAGAAAAACAATTATTTTTATCAAAATTCGATTTTTTTATTTATTTCGGATTTTAACGATGGCGATACTCCGATTTAGCGATCTTCAATATTATTTATGGTAATAAAAGACGTATTTACTATAAATCATTCTCTGAGGCTACCTCGTTGTTGTACCTAAACTCATTTCCAGCCAGCATTGCTTACGTTCTGAGGACAGAAAACAGTCACTGACAAAATATGAAAAAAATTCAAAATCGTTTAACTATCTTAACGCCGCATTGTCTCGATTGTGAGTTTATGCGACTCCCATTTTGCTTAATCATACTCAAATATCATCAATAAGTGCAACACGTTATTTTGAGTAGATCAACTATCGATAGACTCTATTTTACGGTCTTCCAAAATCATTCAATATTTTCTTCGGAAACTGTCTCTTTTGAACGATCATCTGTCTTTTGAAGGTTAGGATTAACTGCGAATTATTTTTGACTAAATTTTAGTGGCGCTTTCTTATGGCAATGCTACAAACTTTTGTACCTGCCTGTAATGTAGTTTTCTCCACATTGACTGAGTTATTAAATTTATTGATTTATTATTTTGGGAATCAGACGGGAGTAATTAAGACACTAGTAAATAGTATAGGGAATAGGTAGTGTCGTGATATTTCTGTCCCCTTACATAAAAAGAGCATGGTAGCATTATAAAAAAATTATTGTATCCACGCAGTGGATTTACAGCTTCATTAGCAATTATGTAATTTCATCGATTAGAAATGTATAATATTACTTAAACCGTTGCTCATACGTCTAATTCAAGGTTTATAATTATAGCGTTGTTCACCTTTTAAAAAATATATGCATACACTAGCAGACCGGACACACTTTGTCCTGGTATTAGGATATTAAAGAAAGTTTGTGAAAGTAAGTGAATCACACATAATAAAATAATTGGAATTAATATACATATATATGATAATCCGACAGTAGTGACAACAAATCAAAAAATTTTCCCATTAAAAAATGTATACCTTTAGGCGGTTTCTATACAGTAATAAAGACGCTATCTATTTTAGGCGAGTATACGAATTTTATACAAAGTTATAAAATTTGTTCTTATACTCTCGCAACAAAGTTGCTAAGAGAGTATTATAGTTTTGTTCACATAACGGTTGTTTGTAACACCCAAAACTAAACGAGTTAGATATGGGGTTATATATACCAAAGTGATCAGGGCGACGAGGCGAGTCAAAATCCGAATGTCTGTCTGCCGTCCGTCCGTCTGTGCAAGCTGTAACTTGAGTAAAAATTAAGATATCTTGATGAAACTTGGCACACTTATTTCTTCCAGATTTAAAATTTTTTTTACAAAATGGAAAATGGGCGTGGCATCTCCCACTTATGGGTCAAAAACGATATCTCAGGAACTACTCGACAGATTTCAATGAAATTCGGTATATAATATTTTCTTGACACCCTGATGACACGTGTGGAAAATGGATGAAATCGGTTCACAACTACGACAACTTCACATATAACTCAATTTTGAATTCCATCTGATTACTTCACTTTATAAGATATACATTAGAAACCAATGAAAATAGCGACTTAAAAGTTTCATACTATATTAGATCCGTGACATCACTTGTGAAAATATTGTCGAAATCGGACTATAACTTTTCAAGGCCCCGGATATCGAATTTGAAGAACTCACCGAAAATATCGGTAAATCTCTCAGATATCTTAATTTAATTCAAAAGAAATCATTTTTTTTGTAATAGTGTGCCTCTGTATCAGAAATGGTTAAAATCGGGTCATAACTTCCCCGAGCTCTCATATAGCTAATTGTAGTATTTTCAAAAATACGATGGGCTTAATAGCTTATAAATCGGCTAATATATGAAATTTCTTAGCCAAATTAAATGAGCATATAATCTTAGATATAATGTATGTTAGTGGTGAAAATGAGTTTAATCGGATCAGGAATTACCTCAGCCTATATACCATATATGATGATTTTCGTTTTTCTATTGGACTTTTTAACGAATATATGGCTCAAATTGTGTGTTATCTTAATAAAAATATAGCAATAAATTGCGAGAGTATAAAATGTTCGGTTACACCCGAACTTAGCCCTTCCTTACATGTTTTATTTGATATTCATACAAATAAAGGAATTAATAATAAAAATTATAGTTTATAAATACATACCTTGTGTTACATCTTCTACTATAACAACTAATACTTAAATAATATAATAAATATATGCTATAAAATATGTACTTATTATAATATAAATTGTTTTCACTCAATTCCAGTATGGCATATGGAACTGAATATGGGCTTGTTGTTATTGACATTGTACAAAAAATTTGTTTGTTGAGTGTGGCGTGTCCCGACCTGTATGGCGCTAATGATCCCTACTCCAGAAATCCTAAAAGTCCAAAGAAAATCGAAAATAAAGAAGAGCAAAGTAGGTCGCCAAGTTCAGATCAGGTAAGTGATGTTCGTTTCTCTAATTGATCATGAAATTAAAAAAAAGTTATATTATGTTTCCTAGTATAATTTTATATTTCATTTGTATTCTTTATTTCCACATAACATTGCTTATTAACGCGCAGTTAACGTATTTGTAGTTTAATATTTATATTTTTTGTTTTTGTTATTATTTATTCGCAAACGAAATTTTTATGAAAGAGTGTTGTACCCCTGATAAATTTTTGATTGTTAGTTTATTTAGCGAATGTGTGAACATATAAATCATAATTTCAGTCATTTAATATTTGGTCGCATGCACACAGAGAATCGTAGCGTATTTACCCATAGTGTTAATATCATAGGTAGGATATCTAAAGTAGTAGCATTGACAATGGCGAAGACTACTTGGCGCAATTAGAAAAGTGAACTGATTTTAATAAAAATTTATTGATTCAATAATAATTTAATAAATACAAATGCAGTGGATACTCGCATATTTTTTCATAAATAGTACAAATTGCAATTTAACACAATATGCATAAATGATAATGATGATAATAGATTTCCGAGGAATTAAATGCATTGTGCAAAACAAATCTTTGAAGAGCAAATCATGAAGAAATATTTAAAAAAAGATATTTACGTGGTTTCGTTTGAACGAAAGTGCAACCACGATAATTGGAAGTTATAAATGATTACATTTGGTATTTTAGAAGTTAGTAAGTACTACGTGAGCAAAGGTAAAGTATAAAGTTGTAGCCTATACCTTACTTATGCATGAACCCTTACACGATATGCGAAATTAGTGTGTTACGCTACAATCAATATTAGTTAGGAGGAGAAGAGATTATAAAACAAATCGATAACTAAGATTTAAACTGACGCACTTAGTACTTTTTGTACATTCTTTTACCCGGACGTTACACGTTCAAGAAATTGCTTTCAAGTTGCCACACACTCACACTTTTTTACTACCACACTCTCACTTTTCGAACTTGAAAGTCGTCTTGCTTTCAATTTTTTCAGTCAAGAAGCTCTTCAAGTTGATGATCAAGAAACGATCAGCTAAGTATAGAGATCTCCGATTTTCAAATTAGTTACAAGTATCAAAATTTTGAAATTAATGACGAGTAAAGTTGAAATAAGTGAGTTATTCCCTTTTAATAATTGTACACAAACAGAGCATTTTATGGAACATTAATCTTCCGATGTATCTACAGAATGATTTAAAAATAAAGACATATGAATCCATTTCGGCGATAAATGGTAGCATTTTCTTGACATCGGCATCTCTGTAACAATAATTGAATAACAAGCAAAGTGTATTCAACAAAGTGAACTAAGTATATGACATTTAATTTTTTTTACCCGAATTTGACATGTTTGTTGCCATTGATTTAACCCTTACATTTATTCAAAAATTAAAATTTTGAAATTCAAAAGTAAACAAATTTCAAACCAAAAAAAAAATATTTTCAAATTTGAAATTCAAAAGTAAAAAAATTTCAAACCAAAAAAAAATATTTTTTGAATTAATAAAAGAAAATGCCGAATACTTTCTGCTCATGCAAAACAACTCATGGAAGCAATTTACTAATGTTTTGTGCTCCAACTGACAAATTGCAAACAATTTTATCAATATATATTACATTGTTCAAGATAAAAAAACGGGTTAATGTAAGCAAATACATGAATTGTTTACCATTTTATTGTCAAAACTGGGTATGTCAAATACTTGGTTCACTTTGTTGAATACACTTTGATAACAAGTTGCTTGCAGCCTACGTCATGGCTTTCAATGTATGTCAATTTTGACAATTACTTCGTGTGATCAACTTGAAAGCAAGTTCTTGCCCGTGTAACGGCAGCGTTATATACATTTATATTTTATAAATATTCTTAACTGGGGTTCTGTGTATTCGGTAAAGTTCTATTCGTTCTAACCACTGCCAAAAAAGTTGTATCAAGAACCTACTGATTATGTATGTATGTATGGATTTAATGGCTTTGTTTTTTATGTTGTGTTCATAGGAATAGAACTTCGAACATTTTCAAATGTGTATATTTACCTTGTATTTTTCACAAAGTTATGGAAAAAATTATCAGTGGAATATATTAATATATCTCATATATATGTATATGTATTGTTTTTTGTTACGTTTTTCAAATAAAACCGTGAAAATAAAAACGTCAAAAAAATGGTGGCAAAATAACTCTTCTGAAATGTTTATTGTAGAATACTCGAGAACAAGAGGAATCCAAAGTAGGCAGTCAGAATATTTTGGCAACAGAATAATATTTATCAATAATATGTATTAATAAATACGTATTGTATTATTAAATATTCTTTCATGGGTTTCGGGTTTCGGATTTCGAGAAAACAAAATAATATATGTACATACATTTCTGGTACATATGTATGTATCCAGGAGAATATTCTTTATTTCTTCTTATGTTTTAACACATTTCTCCCCGAGTGATATTCGATTTCTTTCAATCACGTGAATTATAGCTTATTAAAGCAAAAACAAAAGCTTCAATCGATAGCACCAACAAAAAATATTAAAATATAGAATATGAATAAAATTTACTTATATTACAAACTGTTTGATTTATATATGTTTTGGCATCCGCTCATCGTGGTTGAAGTTATTTAAAATTCGATTTTTCGATCGTAATTCTTTGCAAGACATTTAAATCGGCCTATGAAGTTACATTTAAATGAGGACGGCATATAGAAAATAACCATAATAGATTCACCATTTCTCTGGTCATTTTCATTGGGCGTTGCTCTTCTAATCTTTCCAATAAAACTATTAGATTTAATTAATATATTAATCGGCCGTATTTCCATTTACCGATCTCCTCAGAGTGCCATAAATCATGTGCATCAAATAGATTCCATTAAGATATCTCAGTTGATTTCTCAGGTTTGGATTGCGTGGATGGACGAACGGATGGATCACTTAGTAAAAATATTATTTAATACCATTTTTTGGAACAATTTCCGCTGATACTAAAGTTAAATATCCAAAAAATAAGTAAAGTGTTAATTGAGTTCGTTTCAGGCGAAGCAACCATTCGTAAGTGGTTCGGTAAATTTTTGTTAAATTCCATAACATAAATGAAGTATATGTGCAATAATTTAGCGATTTACCGTGTCAGAAATTAATGATAACAATGTCGTACTTGAATGAATGAAGTACGCCTTTAGTTACTTCCTCACCCATCGTATTCGGGATCTCGCCTCTTTGATGACGCGAAAACGGGAAAGTTTCACATTCCGAGGCTCTGTTTGATTTTTCATTGGGGAGGCTTTTTTATGTGGTGGGTTTCAAACCCTACACACAACCGCAAACAAAACTGGTATTCAGTATATAATATCAATTAAATTCCACACAATATGAGAAGTATTTTGTCCAATAAAATGTGTGTAAACATTTTTTATAAACTTAAGTTTAAGGAAGGATTTTCCTAAAATACATTTTTAGTTTCTTTACAATAATTTTTGAACTTGACCTCAGCATTGCTTGCTATGTAAAAGATAGACCATAATAAATTTAACGGACTTGTCCAATAGTGGTTCCGCTTCCTAATAGGTTTTAGTACACATCTCCCAAACTACCAAAGCTATAAAAACATACTTACTGGACACATTTCCCATTAGTAGCTGACCATTCGGATAATAATCATACTATAAAGGTTATGTTGAAAACTACTAAAACCGCGGTAACTAACTTACTGTGGGTTTTATACCGTATATATCAGTTAATCTGTGAGATATATTGACAAAATTCTATGAGCGTATATTCGTGGATATAATATAAGCTGGTTGCGAATGAGTGAAATCGGTCTAACCCTTATACGCGATATATAATATTTTTCGTTATTCTAGTAGACTTTATGCGAAATATGTGGGTCAAATTGTGTGTTATCTTAATATAATAAAATAAATAAATTGTGAGAGTATAAAATGTTGGGTTACACCCGAACTTAGCTAATTCCTTCGACTACGTCAAATGGCTTTGCCAAGTCTATAACACGATTACCAATTCGGTGCTCCAAAGGTCGTTTGTTATTTTTCTAATATATTACATGGAAATATTATTTCTATATGATTGATTTTATGACATTTAAAAGGCACCATTAAAAATATTCAACTATTTGTGGTTTTTTTTTCAAAATTTTATATTTGTTAACCAAAACTTTTATTGAATGCATGTGCTGGTTATAATGAAACTTATAGAACGGACGTGTGTTGCAAATGCATGGTGAAAATTATTTCCTTATAATATGTCGATTAGAAAGAATTGTGTAGAACTTTATTACTTTTAGATAAAAAATTTATTTCTAAATAAAATATACGTTCCATCGTTTTTTTTTTTGAAAATTGTTCGATTATCCCTTCAAATTGGTGTAACTTCTTCATTCCACTTGTGCTACTGTATTTTATTTATAATTTTGGATTTTGATTCTCTAAATTTAATCCACACACTTGCAACAATTGTCCTTGTGAATTGTTGATATTCATTGGGAAACAGTTTAAGTTTGAATTCGGAATTAAAGAATTCAGTTGGATATTGAATATAGCATGCGTACCAAGTCACTGTGGATTGATGTAGTTTTGTACAATTTTGGGATGATTTTTTGCACCAAATCTATGCTTTCTGTGAACAGAAGTTTTCTGGCAAGGTGGTACTTTTTGTAGATTTCTCAACTTACAGTCACTTATACATACATACATATATATGTATCTGAAATGTTCCTTCCTTTTAAGTCGTGGCGTATCGTTAGCCCCGTCATTCGCAGATTTTATCCTTGTGAATTGACAAATTTGCGTTGGGTGTTTTAGGCCACATGAGAAAGAATTGGAAATAATGTAATGTGAAGTCATCTGTGGTTCACGAGATTTCTTCAGTGCTCGTTCGTAATAATTGGATTTTATTTTATCCACTCACGCTCAATTTACATATTACCTAGACGATGTTACTGCTTTAATCTGATCGACAATATCAGCATGTTTGCATCTTTACATTGATATTCCGGTTCAATAATTATTTTATTATTATAATAAAATACTTCTGGGTACAACTTTTTTTTATTTTCGGTTGTTTGTAAGTCCTAAAACTAAACGAGTTAGATATAGGCTTATATATATAAAGGGTAACGAGTAGAGTCCGTTTGTACAAGCGATAACTTGATTAAAAATGAGATATCTTAAATAAACTTGGTACATGTGTTTCATAAAAAGGTTGGTATTATGAACGGCTAAATGGTATAGTTTGAAAATTCGCGAAATCGGTACACAACGCCGATTACTTTTCTTAAACCTTAAATTTGAAGTCCATCTGAATATTGAATATATAAATATATATATCGGAACAAAACTTTGCACAAATACTGCATTTCCAGTGTGACATTGCCTGTCGAAAAATCGCCGAAATCGGACTATAGGGCCCCAGATACCAAACGTGAGGACCTAAGTAAATCTCTTAGATTTCTAAAGAAATTTAGAGGAGATGTTTTCCTTATAATAGTGTGTCTCTGTTCCGAAAATGGGAAAAATCGGGGAAATACTTCCTCTAGCCGCCATATACCGTATTTATCGATTATGTGGGATATCATTGAAAAATAATCTTGATTGGTGGCGAAATTACTGAAAACGATACAGGGATTACTCCAGCTTCCATATATTTAATGTAATGAATTTCGCTATTCTAGTTGACATTATCCGATTCTAGTTTAGAGCATCCGAACTCAGCTCTCAGCTCAGCTATAATTTTAATAAACAATTTAATTTAACAACATTAATCCTGATACTTACTTATATTATACACATACATGTTTTCTATGAATTTTCGACCTTGCAGGCTTTTGTCTTATTCACAACGTTCCGCTCAGATCAGCATAGAATAAATCCAAAAATAAATAAAAAAATATTAAGCTTACGTAGCAAACAGCATGTATTATATTCTGAACACTTTATAATACAAATTATAATGCAAACAATGCTTTACTGACCCTAAATAACATGATTACATAATACATAGCCGGATGAAAGTTAACGTCAAAGTCGACTTAACATAAGCGTTAACACAAATTATTAAGGTATAAGGACGAAGTTTGTTTTTCAGTTTATTATTTTTCATGAGGATTCCTAAAATGAGCTATATATTTCTATATGTTGTAATTTTTCGTATATATAATTTTTAACTGAATGCCCTTGCAGTAAACCTTTGCTAATAATATACTAATAACTGTAGTTAATTATTTTCGGGGTTTATTGTTGCCAAACTCTCTGTAGTTTTTACAATAAAATACAAAAAAACCTAAAATGTCATCTCCCTAATGCTTATGTTTTGAATATGTCCAATTTGTACCGCACTATACTACATGAAAAGGACACGATACTTTACACAAACGCTTTATGTTCGTTGTTGAATCCAAAGTATGCAAAATTATCCTCATTTTTTGCTTCAATTATTATAAATTACTATAGCTGAACGACACCACTAGTCCTGACAGCCCATCCATTGAATTTATTCCCGAAACAAATGAGCCTTTTTCATCTTACCAAAATCAGTCAAATTCATCGCGACCCACATCTCCGGAAAATGAAGGTATATCAACGAATGCTTTGTCGAAAAGTCCACTTCGTGAGGAAACAGCTGTAGCCCCAAAAGAACTGCAGGACAGAAGAAAGTCAATGTCATGGAAAACCTTTAACCTTAAACGTCAATTATCTAAAGTCAATATGAAAATTGGAATCAATGTGAATACAGAAATCGATTCTATTAAAAACAATTCAGTGTTTTACACACAAAAAGAATCATCGCCAATTGAAAGTAGTGGTGAAAGTGTATCGCCAAAAGACAAAAACCTTAGAAGTGAGAGTAAAGAATATACCTGTGATTTCGGCAACGAACCTGATGCCGAACAACGTGATTTTGATGGTACTTTTGCTTCAAAAGGTAGCATTAACGCAAATTCAAATACAAACGATGATGCGACAGATGACGGTGATATTTTTGACATTTCAAATGACTATCAAACAATTACGAAAAAAGTCGAGTTTGACAAAGAGACAACTGAGGGTTCACAAACTTCACGACCCAGTGATTTGCCACTCTCTGCGTCGGGTGATACCAATCAGGGAGATAATGTGTGTGTTAAAACAGCCCGCCAAAAATTTAAAGAGAAACAGAGGGATCAGCGTCTACTATCTGTTCCAAATATTAAATATCAAACCAGAGATATTCGAGCAAGGACTAATAAAATTGACTCTTCACCGTCTCTAAGCGGAAACGTTTCCAAAAAGATATGTAAGTACTCTTCTACCTAAGAAAACCAAACAACACAATTGTAAATTTTCACATCTTGAAAATAATAGATTTATATGTATGTTGTATATATATAAATAGTATATAAGCTTAGATAATTCAAAATTCGTCAATAAGACTCAAGTAAGAAACTACTTGAATCATGGAATATTTTGAAAATGCAGTAAGCTATTGATCGGTCTCTACAATGGGTGCCTCTTAGCTCACGAGTGGGTTAAATTGCTATTTACATATATTTCTACTATAACAATTCTGTAGATTAGTTTTGATATTTCAATATCAATATACAAATTGAGAAAATTTGGGCAATTCGGAGGATGGCAATGTAATTGCCATATTAACGTCTATATATTATTATATTACAAATTGATTGGGAATATTATGGGAAAACCCAGGATTATTATTTATACTTGTGGTTGGCTATAGTATTTATTTAAATTGAAGGAGAAATCCTAATATTTTAAGAATGTTTCACTCATTTAATTCACGGTAATATTGTCAAAGTACTCTTTTAAAACTTAACACTTTATTTTTTTAATTAATTTAGTTCAGCTTTTAAAAAATGAGTTTTATATAAATAAGTACATATGTAAGTATTTTAATGGATGTGTAAACATATGTATTCGTTTGCGAGATTCCGAATATAAACTAGGGAAAAGGCAAATAAATGAAAATGACTTGAGAATGGGAGAGTAATATCAAAAACTGCCTATGATAGTGACACCGATTAATAATTTCACATATTTACTTGCCGCAAAAGAAACATATTGCAAATGTTACCACCTTGGCAAAATTCTGGTATATGCAATAATGAATTATAGTTTCAAACAAAATTCGTTTGCGCCACCGAAATGTTTATTGCTATCAAAAAACGTGCGAACCTAAAAAAATAAGTCTTAAATTTACATATAGATAATTCACATATGCAAGTAAATGATTTCATTATTCAAGAATAATAAAAAGATATAAAATGTTTAAAATAAATATAATAAAAAATATATGAATAGTTACGACGGAGAAACCCCCCACCCATCTCTAATGAGAGGTTATTTTATGCAGCTTTTTCAAAAAGTGAAAAAGGGAACTACTAGTTAATTAAATATAATTCACATAAAATATTTGAATATTTGATCCGAAAATATGTAAAGGAAATATATTAATAATAACGATTTGGCGTATTTACTTTCAATTAATTTTTATGCCAGCAAAGTCTTGCAAACAGGCTTACCTCAAAAGGAGTCGAAGTTATTTCGAATATTTTAATTATTATGCGTTGGTATATACCAAGAATAATTGCGTCAATTTAAATCTGCACTGATAAGCCTAAAACTTTATATTGATGGTGATTTTGAAGCTCAGGAACACACACACAAAAACATTCTACACATCATAGTCACTCTACTCAAACCATATTTTCATATTCGCGATGGTCAGTGTTGGTCATGAATAAATTTTTTGAATTTAGTGAATGTGACTACTATTTTCAATGGGTACGCGTTAAATGGAGCTGGTAAAGTATTTAATCTCCATTTATAGTTTGTATACTGTTTTTTTTTACGTTTTTTATTTTTCTTGCGAAGTTCGCTTCGCTTATGTTTCAATACAAAAATTTAAGTCACATTTGGCAATGTGTTGTTACAAAGCGTTTATTATGAAAAAATGTATGTATAAAAAAATTTAATTTGAAAATTTTTAAATTTTAAATCACTTTTTGGATAAAATTATATATATGCATAAAATATTTTATTTTTTCGTTATAATTAAATGTAATTAAAATTCTTTAATTAAGATAATGCAAGAAGTAAGCCAGAGTATTCCAGCCAAGATTCCAAGTAACTTAAATTGGATGTGGGAACAACTGATATTTCTGTTAGAGGCCATAGTCTGTCCACCATTTTCTCATCATTTATGGCATGTTTCTGGTCATACTTTTATAATATCTTCAGAAATATAGCATATAAAACATACATATTTTTCAACTTTTTATTTGCTCACATCCCTTCTTCCAACTTCCTTAACATAAACTTATTTTCTACTTACGTAAGTCTGCTGAAACCTTAATCAAGAATATACATATTCTTTCGAACACTTTGCTTTTTTATAATTTAATTTGCTCTCTAGCAATCAACTCCAAAGCATTCGACCGAAAGGTTATTTCTCAAAATTTGGTTTAATATTATGAAGGATGATTTTCCAAGTGGATTTAACAGTTTTTTTCGTGCCTATGTTGAAAAAATGTAAAAATATCTAAGTCGAATGCTTCAATAGCAGTTGCTTGATTAGTAAACGATACTCATAATACATACATACATAATTTGATTAATTGTAATTTTAGACAGTAGTGTTATTCGCACTTACCTTCACACCAGCATACATCGCATACAATTCTAACGCTACATAGAGAAACTTTTTCTAATCTGAAACTCTTCTGCTTTCTCTTTCTGGAACTAGGATTCTGATGCAGATCAGTTCAACTGTCTTTATGTCATTGTGTGGAGGCTGTTTGGTAATTGATTTATTTCTTTCTACTTTTAGAAGATTAGTGCTAATTGAATGGTCTATAAACAAAATACCTTATGCACCATGCAAAGAATTATTTTATAAGAATTTGTTAATGTAGTAGTTGCCAATTCACTTTAATACTCGTATAAATGCAAACACCTTTTAGCGGGTGTATTATTGGATAAGTTTTCCACATATCCTGCTTTAAACCCAAACAAATCCCTGTCCTTTGTTTAAGCATATTCTTTAATGGATATGTATGTATGTATGTGTGTATGTATTTAAATGTTATGTGGCACTCTCCTTTAAACGCAGCAATAGAAATGACTATCTAATCTAGAATCTATGTATGTAGTATACGTATATTGTATTGGAATCGACATGAAATAGAGAAAATAAAAATAATTATTATCAATATGGCTTGGTATAAAAATATATGGGACGCTTTCGTTGTGAAGTGTCTTTAAAAGTGATGATTTTTAACAATGTTTATTTTCATTTGTTGTTCATAGAAGAATATGCAGCTCAACATTATTAGAAAAGTAGAAACTTTTCACATTTTACAGAGTTCTATTCAACTGCTACTACACTAATTTAGGAAATGCTTTTAAAAAAGTAGACTTCTAAAAAATTAATTCGTAATTTGTAAATAAGAAAACAAACATCTAAAATTTTCTGACAGAGTTAAATCTTTTTATTAAAAATGCTTCTTTACCGAAAAATATTTCTATAAGGAATATTTCTAAAAAGAATATAATACCAATAAAATTTTAAAATCATTTAATTTTTTACCTAAAGCTAAATATTTCCATAAGGAATATTTCGAAAAAGAATATAATATCAATAAAGTTCTATCCGCTATTGCAGATCTAAATTTGATATTTTATTGTTTGTTATAAAAGTAAGAAGTAGAATTCATTTCTTCCAATGAGTTGTTCATAGTTGGGTTGTTTTTAACACCTAACGAGTATCAAGATAATGGGTAGAAGTTTCTAGGACGTCTCTCTATCCGACCGTCCATGCAAGCGAAAACTTGAGTAAAAATTTAGATATCTTAATGGAACTTGGAACATATATGTATTCCTTGGCACCATGAGAAGGTTGGTATTGCAAATGGGCCAAATTGGATCACTGCCATGTCGACAAAATGGCAAAAACCGAAAACATATAAAGTGCTTTAACTAAGCCATAAATAAAGTTATAAAAGTTAAATTTGGTACAAAGGATCGTACTAGGAAGGGGCATATTTGGATGTAATTTTTTTGGGAAAGTGGGCATGGCTCCGTCCACTATTAAGTTTTTTGTACATATCTCATAAACTACTAAATCTATATCAACCAGACTCTCTAGAGGCGCTTCTTTTAGCCACTTCCTTGTACAGTCTAAAAATGGAGGAAATCGGATTATAACAACGCCTCCCTCCCATCCAAAGGTTATGTTGAAAACTACTAAAAATTCTTTAATTCAGTAAGGAAAACCACCAGAAACGTTAAATTTCATTGTAAAGATGGCACTGAAGGGCTGCACTCGAAATTCTATACAAAATTTGAAATGGGCGTAGCTCCGCCCACTTATGGGTTAAAAACCATATCTCAGAAGCTATTCGACCAATTTCAACAAAATTCGGTTCATAATATTTCCCAATAGCACAGTTTGAAAATCGGCGTAATCGGTTTAAAATCACGCCTACTTCCCATATACCACAATTTTTATTCTTGTATTATTTTAATAATAATAAATATATAACTTGCGAGAGTATGAAATGTTCGGTTGCACCCGGACTAACCTAATTTCTCATATTGGATATTTTGAAACCATGTCCACCCCCATAAAAAATAAAATAAATATCTTTACCAATAATAATAATACAATAGTTTTATCCACCTAACGGTTCTTTGTAACATGTAAAATTAATCTGAATAGATAAACGGTTATATGTATGTATGTATCAAAATAATTTGAGATATCTTGATGAACTTGGCACACGTGTTTCTGGTACTCTGACTTAATATTTGTCTAAATCATTCTATGATACATCATTAAATCGGATAATAAGCACGTCATCTTCTAATAAAAACTCTATAATTCCCTGAACAAAAATGTCAGAAGCAAACATTTGTATTGCAAAGATAGCATGGTAACTATACTATCTAAAAGGGTTTTCAATAAGAGCGTTAAAAAGTTAAGTTAAAAGTTAGTTTTAAATAAAAAAAGATAAACGTTTTGGGAAATCAACGAAATTCTTTATTCCTGTGAGAGTACATTCGATGCCATTACGTATGGAATTCGATTTCTTTTGCATGACCACCACAGTCACGCTTGCAGAGGTCCAGACTCTGAACCCAATTTTCAAGCATAAATCGGTCGATACTGCTGCAATTTCATGTTCGATACTCGTATGAAGTTCGAAATTCATCAATCGTCGCTGGCATAGACAATAGACTTGACGTAGGCCTCACAAATCGCACGGCCGAGGCGGCCAATGGACTGGACCATTTCATTAGATTACACGTTCAACAAACTTGGTTTTCAATAAATCGTTGTGGGCGGTAGCGATTCACATTCACAGTAACGTGCCGGTCCTGATCATCACGGAAGAAGTACGGCTCAATGACGCCGCTGGCCTATAAACCTCACCAAACCGTTAGGGATGCAATGGTGAAGTCATTCGGTCAGAAATGAACCTCATCGCTGAAGATGATTTTCTTGCGTCAGTTTGATCTAAGGATGTAGGCCAAGATTTTTTCGCAAAATTCACCACAACGACGTCACAGAGATGCAGCAATTGTTGATCTGACAAGACACTTATGACGACCATAAATTGGACGTAAGGCTCTTAAAGTTGAGGCCACTGACTCCGAATATCGGTAGTAAATTGTAATAATTTCGACACGTTGCTGACAACTTTTGATTAAAACATTGCACGAGTAGTGATTTTAAGATATGTCACTTCTTATCTGAACATGGTAACTATCTGATAATAATTTTGTAAATCACCACATACTGAATATGACGACCTCGGCCCTATGATGTATTGTTGAAATTTTATTGCCTTTGTATGTTGCTAATTGCGAGATTATAAAATGTTCGTTTGCACCCGAAACTTCCTCACTTACTTGTAAGAAAGTTTTACAGAAGCTTCCTAATATTTCTAATAGATTCGTGATTTTGACTTAACATTTAACATTCTAAATTACTTCATAGTGTTTTCTTCGTAGTTAACACTTGTTATTAAAAAAATGTTGTTCAATTTTTAGCTGTAAAAAAAATATTATTAAAATAAATCTGTTATTTTCTTAGTCAAAATATAAAATCAATAAAAATCAAACAAAGAAGGAATTTTTATAATTGAACTTGACTGTAAGCTACAATCAAACTGTCTATCTCTTGTCTGCTATCCCTTCTGATGATTCTTTCATCATAAACTTTCGAGTTGTATTATTTTGTTGCTTATGTACGATAATTACTTTCAAACAAATTTGTTAAATATGGATTAAAAATCTAAATTAAAAATTTGATGTGGTCAAATACATGTGTTTATATTAATATTGTATTTTCTGTTGTTTTTTGACTTTAAAAAATGTATAAATTTTTAGGAATAGTGTAATAATCTTAAGAACGTAGTTAGAAATGGGAGTACGTAAATCGACGTAGGATTTGTTTTGAGTACTCATAGAGCGACGATAAAAATATATATTACCCTGTCAAGAGAACACTAGTTTGAAATGATATTCTTAACATTACATTTCGAAAAAAATAAGGGTTTCATCAACATTAACTGTTAGGTTGTGCGGTCGCGGTAACTGTAGGGTATTTTTCTCTTTTATCTATGTTTATTTTTCATAATTATTTATGTAAATTCGTTGCGAGTATATTATATTTTAAAAAATTTTGTGTTTTGCATCAATTCAAATGTATCTTAAATAAAGGCCAGCCCATTGTCATATCCATTTATTGTTACCTTCATATTTACCTCAGATAAACGGAGCAGCTTCATCTGTAGCCGGAACTTCGGCATCGTGTCCATCGAGTTATGGTAGCAAAATTGTTGTTTCAGGTAGTTCATGTGAACGCCGTGCTAACGATGCCTGTGGTGAAGCGGGACCAATCAATAATAATGATGGCGCAAGTGGTGGTGATGGGATTGGCAATACTGTCACTTCCAAATCAACTATTCAAGAACAAATACCATCATCATTACCTGCTGAAAATACTGAAGCAGCTGTTACACAGAGTTGCAGCGAAGTTGGAGCCTCCGCACAACCATCTCTTCAGCAACCTGTTCAGCAACAAGTATCAATTCAATCTGAAACTTTAAGAAAGTCAAGATCGCAAGGTGGGACATCTTAAATTGCCTGTTTTCCATTCACAAATCATAAAATCAAAATTCGACGTTCTGGTCATACCCACAATTTCAAGGATATTTTATAACACTTAAAATACTATTTATTGCACAGCATTCTAACCATTTTTAATTCATTTTTGCTTAATACTAACTCTGTGTCCCAATGTTATTCCCGCATTTTAAATACACTAACATGTATACATATACAGATATTCATTCAGAATTTGAGATGCATCTCTTTAATCTTTATACATTTATACACACATATGTTTATACTCTCGCAACCTGTTGCACAGAGTATAATAGTTTTGTTCACCTAACGGTTGTTTGTGTCACCAAGAAATATAAGAGTTAGATATGGGGTTATATATACATAAATGATCAGGATGACGAGTAGATTTGAAATCCGGATGTCTGTCCGTCCGTCTGTCCGTCCGTCCGTCTGTCCGTCTGTCCGTCTGTCCGTGCAAGCGATAACTTGAGTAAAAATTAAGATATCTTAATGAAACTTGGAACACATGTTCCTTGGCACCCTGAGGAGGTTGCTTTCGAAAATGGGCAAAATCGGTCCACTGCCACGCCCACAAAATGGTGGAAACCGAAAACCTATACAGTGTCATAACTAAGCCACAAATAAAGTTATGAAAATGAAATTTGGAACATAGGATCCCATTAGGGAGGGGCATATTTGGATGTAATTTTTTTGGAAAAGTGGGCGTGACCCCGCCCCCAAATAGGTTTTTTGTATATAACTCGCAAACCAATAACGCTATATAAACCAAACTTTCTGCAGTCGTTTATTTTAGCCATTTCCTTATACAGTCCAAAAATGAAAGAAATCGGATAATAACCACGCCCACCTCCCATACAAAGGTTAGGTTGAAAATTACTAAAAGTGCGTTAACTCACTAACGAAAAACGTCAGAAACATCAAATTTAACATAAGAAATGGCAGAAGAAAGCTGCACTGAGATTTTTTTACAAAATGGAAAATGGGCGTGGCGTCGCCCACTTATGGGTCAAAAACCATATCTCAGAAACTACTCGACCGATTTCAATGAAATTCGGTATATAACACTTTCTTGACACCCTGATGACACGGGTGAAATATGGGCGAAATCGGTTCACAACTACGTCTACTTCCCATATAACTCAATTTTACTGTATTTGAGCTGTGACATCACTTGTGGAAAAATTGTCAAAATCGGACCATGACTTTTCAAGGCCCCTGATATCGAACATGAAGAACTCAGTGCCTAAGGGTAATTTTTCCCCGAAAATATACTTAGGTAAATCCCTCAGATATTTTAATGTAATTCATTCCCTATGAATTTTTTTCTTATAACAGTTTATCTCTGTACCTAAAATGGTAAAAATCGGGTCATAACTTCCCCCAGATCCCATATACCTAATTATAAGTAATATTAAATTAAGTGAGCGTATAGTCTTCGATACATTGTATCTTGTTTAGGAATTACCTCAGTCCCCATATACTATTTATGATGATTTTCGTTATTCTATTGAACTTTATACCGAATATATGGGTCGAATTGTGCTATCTTTATAAAATTACATCAATAAATTGCGAGAGTATAAAATGTTCGGTTACACCCGAACTTAGCCCTTCCTTACTTGTTTAAATAAACTTCTTGGAGATAAGTTACCCGAAGAGTCCAAAAGGCTTGGTTGTAGAAATGAAGTGTTTGAAATCAGACCTCAATAATTACCATTAAGAGATTACTGTTTATGGACATTCGAACAAAGCCAGTGAATATACATATATATTGTAGCACATTTTGTAATAGATATGCAATTCATCGAAAAAAAGTAAAACTGAACAAAATTATATAATAGTTTGCATAAAGATCCATATGGAAAGTGCCGGGGGACTTTAATTTGAATATATTTTTATGTATACAAAATTCAACAAAAAAGCTAAATGTGAGATTACCCGAAGTATGATTGTAAATGTTATTAGAAGGTCTATTGGCAATAAATGCAAAGGGGAACTTTTTCCAGTGATTAGCTCCTCCTTGTGATAATAAGATAATTTCTAAAATGTTATATAAGTTATTTAATTGCAATTATTATGTTATTTCACAAACAATTTTAGACTAGTCTATGTTGGTCTGAAATACAGATGATGAAATTTTACTTATCCAAAATCATTAAAGCAGTATTTTAAATACGACTATGACTACATTCCCAAAAATTTTTGTGAATATTGTGCTAATTCCATACTTAGTACTTCAACATTCATATTTAATTTGTCCCCAAAAAAGAAATTGGTGCTCATTATCTATTTATAAATATATATAAAAGCAATAAAAGTAAAACAAAGTCGATGTTATATAATATATACCTGCTTTTCGAAAGCTTTTTTTAAGCCCAAGTATTGAATTTCTGTTCCCACTTTTTATAAATGATATTTGCAATTAGTTAGGTTTTCAATAATAAAATTAAATTCAACTTACAAACTTTATAAACTTAAATCAGAGTATGGTTTTTGAAGGAACAACAATATGTCAAAGAACATAATTAAGAATTAAGTTGCTATTTACAATATTAGTTAGAGCGATTCTATACCATAGATCGGTAATATGGAACTCAAAGAATCAAATTTACTTCCTTGACTCAAAGCAAAATAAATAATATACAATATATTTACAAATATTGAAAAAAATATAAATTTCCCTGCATCAAAGTTATTTCTCTCAGTTTAGTGATTTTATTTTTTACATTAAAATAATATTTAAAACTAAAACTTGTAATGTCCTGTATATCTCATTGCCAATTGAACTTTATTTGGGTAACAAATGGTATTAGTTTGTGGGAATATTACATTTGTGGTAGTATAGATATCAACGGTTATTTCGAAACTAATTATGTGGGCATTTTCTCTTTTGAGATATATGTAACTATCGATGTCATCTCACTGATTCTTAAAGTTAGATTCAGTTTTTCCATCTTTTTTACATTCGTCCTTATTTTGGCAACAAACAAAAGTACCATTAATATTTTTTAAATAAATCTTTCCAATCATACTTCCCTGCTAGGTTAGGTTAGTAGACAAATCTCTACATATGCTGGAAGATCCCACTTTTTCTCTCACAGGTTTGAGCGCTGTCCTTTGTGATGCCAATAAACTCCTAATGAATCAAAAAGACCATTGTGATTGCAAAGCGCTTGGAATTGGATAGAAACTTCTTGAGTTGGCTTATGTCAATTCTAGCCAATTTGCAAGATTTGCCGAATGTGAGCCTTCTAAGGTGTTTCAACCTCAGTCTGGCAAAAGCTGGACATTGGAAGAGAAAATACTTAGATGATTCCACCTCACCTTCCTCCAAACAGGTTTGGCAACTTTCAACTGCCAGGAACAAAGGAATAAAGTAAACACTTAAATAGGTAATGGGTCGAATCATTAGATCCGCTGTGAATCCAATATCGATACGAAAATGATTTTTGATCGAAAAATTTTATGCAATCATAGATTCCGTCGATAACTTGCTTTATCACAAAATAAAAAAGTAAAACTTTATTGAATAATTTTACAAGTTTGAAAAATTAAATTGTTCAAGCATTTTATTTCGTTTCTGTAACCATTTGAAATCGATACAATCGCTTAAAATTTGTTTGGAGTGCAGGATACACCAGGCGTCATATATGATATAGATTCAATTTCAATATGGGGCTGAGAATAAATTGCAACAATTGGTCTCTTGTTCTGGTACTTGTTGTAGGAACCTCATTCGGAATATTTTCTATTGACTTTAAACCTTCGACTTGTGTATGGAGTATCAGTATAACGCTGACCTCCTATTCCAGATTTTATTTTTTTGTTTTGCCTAGTTTCAAATAATTTTATGGAATACTTCTGAGTTGACAGCCCATTGCCGTATACAAATTTCACGTTGTAACTATTATAATTTGAGTAATGAACTTAAGATAAGGCGTAAGATAAGGTCAATCTCAATAAACTTGGCTACCGATATTTTATATAATTTCTATTATCAAAATTTAATTATGAACGAATTTAGTCCTACAATGGTCAGTTCTTAGCGAACAGAAAATATCATCTTAAATTACATCTTGTGGTGATATAACATAATTTCGTGGCATTTACATATAGTCGAATAATACATAGTCCTAAGTGTTAAATAATATATATCGCTACCAATGGTTAGTATGCATATATGTTTGTATGTATGTATATAAAGCTTTTAAATATTGTTAAATTAATGATACTTTTACACAAATATTTATAATATAAACAAAATATTGCCCAAAAAATTGCATTCGATGTATGAAAATTGTTAACGGTAAATTATAATTTGCAGATAAATTGGACGGGTCATTTTCAAGATCCAGATCATCATCTATGTCGAGCATTGATATGTCTTCCTCTGAATCCGTTACGAGTTTAGCTTTCATTGAAAGTTATGGAAAGAAAAGTGGTATGTAATTCTTCTTAATTATTATTTTACATACTATGAATTATACCTGAGACAGACATGTATTACATATTGTAGTCTGCTACAGAAACCATACGCGTGTCACCGGTGTTCTGAATTTTGTTCGAAAGCAAATGGTTTTCCGTACTACAATATAGTGCCAGAAACCATTGATATTATGTGGTGTTATGAAATATGATAGAATGGATCGCATTCAACACACCGAAAGCTTTAAGATAGAATTTCATATAAAACAGCTCATTGAACCAAATTTACGGGCAACAATGTTTCCAATTACAGGTGCGTTACCATAACAACATGCCCATAACCATAACTATCAATTGAATTTTGATTTTCGGCTGTAATCATAAAAAGCTGTTTGTTGATTTTTTGAATGTTCATTTGAAATTGTTTTTCGTTTGCATTTTGTTCTGTTCGTCTCATAAGTTTGTATTTATACTGCTAGCGGAATCTTAACGGATTATTTAACCGTTGGAACACCTATTAACATTAATATGATGGACACGCCATCGCCTTTTTCACTTGAATTGTTTTTTTAGCATATACAGTACTTTTCGTTTAATTGACCCTATGGTTAATTGGTTTCCCCGTTTAATTGAACGGTGTTATTGGGCAAAAAATATAGCATATGAAAGCACATGTAAATTTTCTCGGATAATTGGACTCGGCTTATTGATTTTCCCGCTTACTTGGTTCAAAATATATGTCATCAAAAATCATTTTCCTTTAAATTTCCCTGTTTAATATTGTTGAAAAAACTAATCTTCTAATCAACACTGTATAATTTTCTAATAATAAATTTGAATAACAAATATATATGTATATGTACATATATACATAAATAGATTCATAGATAGCTATGTATGTACATAAGTACAAAAAATTGTTATTACACTTTTTCCAATAATGGTAAAAAATATTCAAATATTTGAAAAACTTTAAGTGCACATATGTACACATATGGACATTGAAATAGGTGTGTGCTAACAGGTTTGAAAAAATATGAACCTTCAATAAAATTATAGCCGCATTCAAAAAAAAAGAGTGCCACGTTCTAGAGTTTATTCATTTTTTATTGAAAATATGCGCGTTGCCGAATCCAAAAGCAGATAAAATTTTTTTAAGGTAACAAAAACCACATTACATCCAATTTAAGTTGGTCACTAAAATAGGTGTGAAGTACATAAATTTCTTAAATCAATTAACTCACAAAAAAAGTAAAAAGAAATAGGTGCTATAATTAATATCCTGTGTATCCACCATTATTTTTTATCACTGCTTCGATGTATGTATATGTATGTACGCAATCTCCTTTAAGGGGTTAGGTGGGTTTAAGGGGTTGAAAACACGAGAATATTTAAATATTTTTTAAATGTATACAATCATAATTTATATTTACAAATTCCGAATTATTGGTTCATCCAAATCAACAAATCAAAAATATTTGTTGTTTATGAACGAAGGAAAAAAGGAAAGAAAAAAAATGAATTCTTGATAGATTTTGAACAAAAAAATTATCTTTTGTGGTCAAATTTTCGCCTTATACTGACTCGAAAAATAGTTGTAATAAAGATGTGTGGAAATTTTTCAACAGAATCGCTTCATAACTTTTTAAGAAATCGTGTCCACTGACTCCAAAATTCGAGTTTTGAGATAAATCCGTTTAAAGTTTTACATTCTTATAATTTTAATCATATCGATTTCATATTTTTGGATAATATTTTAATATTGTACTACTTAATAAGACAAACAACTTTCAAATTTTGATTCCCACGTAATCGCTTACTTCACCAAATGGTCCAAATAAGCGTGATTCCTATAATTGAACAAACTGTTCATTTAAACGGGATTCTTTTAATTGAACAAATTTTTCAATTATGCGAGTATCTGTTAATTGACTCCCCGGTTAATTGAACAAAACTTTTATGTGCAATTAAGCGAAAAGTACTGTAATGCTATAATATTAAGAAATAATTTATCAATTTCTTCATCACTGCTCATTTTACATTAGTTTTCCGAAATACGAATATTCGTTTTAACGAAAACCGCTTATAACGAACAAGCAAATTTGTTACATTGAGTACTTTAAATAACGAACATCGGAGATTTGTAAGAACTCGGTTTAACGAACAACATGAAGAAGACATATGAAGAAAGAGAAAAAAATCAAATAACATCGAACCAGAATTAAAAATAAAACTTGAAAAAATTAAAAGAAATGTGCAAATTGAAAAAATTTTGAATTTTATAAAAAAGTTTAAAATTATTGTTCAGTACCAAATGGAAGTATAAGTGAAGAATTTATTGGATTTCAATTGTTTTGTTATGTTTTTTTCATTTTTTAACAAATAATTAATAAAACAATTTATTAAACTGCAGTTTACGGATATTTAACTCATTTTTATTGAAAAACATACCTCTAAGTGAGTACTCGAATTAACGAAAAATTCGGTAATACGAACAGGTCTGACAATTAATGTATTCGTTATTTCGGAAAACGACTGTATTTGGTTTGTTTGGCACTTTTAAAATGAAAACAAAAATTCCGAATGAACGATCAACTGTTTATGGTTATAGCACCAATAATCGATAATAGTAAATATCGTTATGGTTATGGGTATGGCGATATGTTATAGCACCTCTAATTCTAACTTTAAGTTCTTCTGCCACAATCATATGTTTTCTGACATTTTGACATACGGAAAATCAAAGTGTATTCAACAAAGTGAACTAAGTATATAACATTTCATTTTTTTACACGAATTTGACATGTTTGTTGCCATTGATTCAACCCTTACATTTATTCAAAAATTCAAATTTTGAAATTCAAAAGTAAACAAATTTCAAACCAAAAAAATATATTTTTTAAATGAATAAAAGAAAATACCGAATACTTTCTACTTATGCAAAACAACTCATGGAAGCAATTTACTAATGTTTTGTGCTCCAACTGGCAAATTGCAAACAATTTTATCAATATATATTATATTGTTCAAGAAAAAAACGGGTTAATGTGAACAAATACATGAATTGTTTACTATTTTATTGTCAAAAACGGGTATGTCAAATACTTAGTTCACTTTGTTTAATACACTTTGCGGAAAATAAATTAAATTCAAAATAAACTGAAAACAAACAAAATTTGAAAAAATTATGAGAAAAATATGTTGAGAAGTAATAATTATAATGGAAAAAATATTTTAAGATTGCTAAGTCAGGATCCATTTTCCTGCCTGTTGTTCATAATTATATTTTGTTTGAATTTATTTGTATCAGTTGATGGATGTAAAAATAGTGCAATACTACATGTGCGTCACTGTGCTGGTACATGGCTTCTTGATCTTTTATTATCGTACACATTGTGGTACGGAAAGCATATGTCTGCCTTTGGCATTACGGTGAAAATTACTATAAACACAATTATGAAAGATTTTTTGACAATAAACTGTGTAATATCCTTCACTTTCCAAATTTATTATAGATCATATAATTCACAGATATATCCGTACAACTGTTAAACTAATAACTAATTAAATATTAATAATTATTGAATTCGCCGTCCGGCACGGTCGGCGTCAACTATACATCTAATCTGAATTCCAGCACATTACATAGGTTATTCATTATTGCTGGATTATGAGAGTGTATTGTCACTCTCTCCTACAGGTACAGACCTCCACAAACTGTATTAATACTGCGCCATTAGTCGCATGGTCGTGTCATAATCTCAATTATGCTATAAAATGTCCCACAATTCAAAAGATGGCGACATTTGAATAAATATTTTTACGCGTTGGCGAAGCTATTTAATTCATTATTCAAAAAGACTGTCATTTAATTTTTACATCTTGGCAAACTAAGTGAGCATCTAACATTCGATATAAAGTAGCTGGTGGAGAGAAAGAGTGAAATCGGTCCAGGAATTACCAACCAACCCCCATATACTAAATATAATGATATTCGTTCGTTGAATTCTATTGGACATTATGCCGAATATACATGTATGCGTCAAACTGTGTTTTATCTCAATAAAATGAAATAAAGAAATTGCAAGAGTATATAATGATTTTATATATCCTCACTTAGCTCTTGCTTTCTTGCTGTATTATAATTCCGGTTATATTCTGCGGTTTCCTCGAAATGTCATAAAATCGGTCAAACCGTTTTATGCAGTTTTATTAAATACTCTTTCCAATCTTTGTTTATACATTATACTATTTATGGATTATTTAAATAAATATATATTTTAATTCAATAGATAATTTAACACTCGTTCCTACACTTTGGATTGGAACTAGTTTCGGTTCCATTTTAACTCTTCTCATATCTCTACCCGAGAGAGAATCACGAAAAACGCAACCTGTGTTAGTGACAATTAACGGTAAATTAGCTTTGCACATTTAATTATAGATTTATCAATTGATTTCGTTTTACATTTTTTAAGGAGGGCCACTGGTGCGATTAAAGGGTTCAATTACATCAATGTCATTTTTAGACTCATTTGGTTCTTTAATTCCTTATTCGTTTGAAGCTTGGCGTGATGATGGAAAGAAGGACCGTAAGTTATATTATGTCTAGAAAAATGGTTTAATATTTCAATATTCGGGAAGCAAAGTTATTTAGGTATTTATGTGCATACATATATTTATTTATCTCTTAAGGAACTCCAACAAAAAGTAGTAGTAAAACGAGCCCGACTTTTACACCAACAACTGCCAACACAATATCAAGTACTCCGGGTGGAAATGTTTATAGCAGCAGCAGCAATGCCAGCAGTAGCGGAATAAGTGGAAGCCTTAGCACTGGGCTAGACTCTTTAACAGATAGACAATATATAGTAATCACAAGTGAAAAGCAAACAAAAGTCTTCGATATTGCAAATCAAAGTTGTATTTATCGCATTAATTTATCAGAAATGGATTTTGCAGTCAAAGCGGAAACTATTTCAATGAAAGGTAATTAAGTATTTGAATTATTAGTAGTATATGAAAATTGTAAGTGCTAACAGCGCTAAAACTAATTAAATGTTGGAATTTCTAAACTACAATATCATCACTTTAGTACTCATTTAATTTAATTAAACTGAATATTTATACTTATTGAAATATTTTACATAATTATCATCCTAAATTTGGTATATTTTTCCAGATGGTTCTTGCTTAGCGACGTATCTATCCAATGGACATTTGATGGTTCATAGTCTTCCTAGTCTAAGATTATTAATGGATACCGATTTTTTACCCTTGATGGAATTAAGGTACATACATATATGTATATATAGTTATTTATAAATAACAAAAATACTCTACCGTTATTGTCCGAAACTCAAGAATATCAAAAATTATTGTTATTTAATGGGCTTTTAAAAATAAGTTGTGTTTGCATGCTTTATTAGCAATCTTAGTTATCTTTAATGCAATTTACATATTACAACTAAATAATGAAAAAAAATATAAATAAATCTAATCACAATCACATCTTTGTCACAATTCTTAGTTTTCAAACAAAGTGCAAACAAGGAATTGTGGATCCAATGCTGTCTATATGGGGTCAGCAAATCATTGTACACGAAGACACAACTCAGTAAGTAACGAAAATAGAATTTTTTAGTTAAAGGTTAAATATTGGCTGATGAAATATATACTGCTATTATTTTGTTAAAACATAACAAATACTTTTAAGGAACGGTTTTGTACAGTACTGATAGAATTATGTCCTAATGAATTATGAATAATGTATTAGGATTAACAAACCCGACTATTTTGAGAACCAAAGGATTTTAGCGCTTGTGATATGAAGTGAATTATAGCAAATACGAGTAAAGAAGACCAAACGTCAAAACAATAAATATTCTTAATGTAATAAATATGCTATAGTACAGTGGAACTTCTCTAACTCGAATCACCATAAACCACAAAAAGCTTCGAGTTAGAGAATTTTCATTAAAACAATTTTTTTTTTCAAAAGCTGTAAAATATAGATTTATACACATTTTTTTATTTACTTCGCATAGACTTTTATTTAAATACGTTAAAACATGTATTCTGTAATTTTCTTTGTTGCAGTTTGCTATTATTGGCTCTTGACGTCTATATCCCATGCCTTTAGATTAGTTGATTTATGCAATCCATATGGTTAATATTATATTTTTTGTTTGCCTCCGTACAATATAGAAGGACTCTTTTAAAATACTGCCTCGATAGCAAAATTTAAAATTTTGTATTATGACCTGACCAAAAAGTTCGATTTATGGAAGGAAATTTGTATGAAAGTTGCACTATATTGCCTCTTGAAGAGTTCGAGTTAGGGAAGGAAATTTGTTTGAAATTTGGCTTCTAAACGCTATTGACAATTCAAGTGTACGAGTTATGGAGATGTTCGAGTTATTGAAGTTCGAGTTATGGAAGATCCACTGTATTATTATGCTGTTTTTTTGGACTTTATATAATAAAAAAATGTGTGAATCTGGAACTTCCATTAAGTCTGTGGTCTCACGAAGTTTAGTTGAGCAAAACATTGTTTAAGCATAAATTATTTGGATCCTAAATCTTCATTAATTCTATCACTGCATAAAAAGTCTTTATTTTGGATTCATAAATTCAGCCGGGATATATATTTCATACCGCTAATTGTAATTCAACTATTCAATTAATTAACTAATACAATATTCGTATTCCTTGATTTCAGAATTTCAAAGATATTTTGCTTTAGTCACAAAGGGCATGGATTGTACATGGCAACACCCACCGAAATTCAGAAATTCACAATATCATCGGAATTCTGGTAAAATCTAATTATTTTTATACGGAATTTTTAATGGTTGTTGTTTTTTATTGCAGTCAATTTATTTTGGAGATGATGGGTGAATTATACACGTCACATGAAATGCCTGAGCAACCAAAGGAAAGCTTTTTTAAAGGCTTATTTGGAGGGGGAGCGAAAAGTTTGGATAGAGAAGAACTTTGTAAGTGTGGTCTAATTTTTGCAAATGTTTCAACATATTATTTAGCGCAATCCACATTGAATTCAAAACAAAACTATATTTCATCACACATGTCCTTTCCTGCTATTATGTCAATTTTACTATTTCAATAATCTAATTTGTTTTAGTTGGTGAACAAAGTGGGAAAGCAAATCGATCAGTTGCCAAACATATACCTGGTCCGAATTTGGATCAATTAGGACAGCGAGCTTCTACTGCAGCCTCTGAGATAAGTAGAGCGCATCAGTTGGCAATGGAAAGAGGCGAGAAGCTTAATTTACTGGAGGAGAGGGCGGAACGTATGGCCAACACAGCTCAAGACTTCAGTGGAACAGCACATCAATTAATGCTTAAATATAAAGATAAAAAATGGTATCAGTTGTAAAAATCTATTTTAAGATCTAATTCTACCACAGTTATTGTAATATTGCTTTTATAACACTTTCTACTACATCAAGTACACTTATTTAATTTCTGTTTTCAAATAGTAATGTTATTTATAAACTGTTTTTAATAAAAATTTAGACAAACATTCGATCTTCCCAATTGGAAAATACCATTACAGACGCCACATTCGAACAATTGATACAAATATTTGCTTTAAATTAATTACAGATTGCATGGGTCATCTACGATAATTTATAGGTGAATTTGATAAAAGATTTTGGCAAGTCCAGTAGTGTGAATTCAGGTGTTTTACTCCTTTGCTCTAGATTTACTTCGACTAAAAATTTGACATTTGTTGTTATGTCTGTTACAAATGCATCAAATCTGCTACAAAAGGCATTGGTCTGCTACTAGTTACAAATTTTAGTTATAAGACATTTCTTTCCCAGCGTTTGTTTCTTGATAACTAACAAAACACCTTTCTTTACTATTGCAGGAAATATTTAACAGTATTTACTAGCCAAATTTAATTAAAACTAAAATAGGAAATCATTTTTGAATATTTTAAACTTCACTATTTGCAAAAGTTATATTTACGCGATCGAAAAATCAACCAACAAAAATTAAAAGTCTCAACATAATGTTTTAATCCCGTTTAAGACATCATACATTTTATAACACCATTAGTGTTTTGCTCCCAATTCAACTAAGAAAAGTTACCTATCAACACTCAGCCTATGCGTAAGTTATATCTAGCGAATATATATTATATTTGGTTGTGGTGTCTTAATTGTCTCATTGAGAAAATATTATGATAAGGAATTGAGGTAAGTATAGAAGTGGTGGTTACGTAGCTCTGTAATTTTTTAATATTTTACCTATATTTAACTTTCTTCTTTATTGTAAACACAATGCGTTTATTTTCAAATATAAAAACTCTTATTTCTCATTTAACGGTCATGATATTGCAATGAAGGTGATTTTCAATACTACAGCTAAAAATAAAAAATGAGCTCGCACTTTCTTCACGAAGCGTTCCATGCGTTTACATGTGCTGAGTGTACCCAACAAGCCAATCTACCAAGTAATTTCTGAGATACCATGGAGGAAAGTTTGAATAACATAGCTTTGAGAAAAACGCGTTCAAAGTTTCCAGATGCCAACTCAGCGCTCCGAACATCTCCTTCTAACTGCTGTATCTTTGAAACGACTTCGAACTTCGGCTTTACTACCGTATTCTAGACAAATACATTTTTAAGCCCAACACATGGGATGACCCCCTTAAGTAATAAAAACTATAATACCACAGGCACACAAAAACAAAATCTTTATGACCTGGGCGTCTTACTATGTGCACTACATGTTATGGGGTCTCTGAATTCGAATTCAAGGTCCATTGAACCCCATCAGATTAGGGTTTGACATAACCCTAGAAAATCAATAGCGGACAGCAATTTTTAAAATTCATCGGAACCGCTTGAAACTCGCTGCTTGTAGGTTTTAGGGGTCACGGATTACGAACCCGGTGTCGGTTTTCCATAATTCAAAATGGAGGATCCAATATGGCGGACGGTTTTTTTAAAATTCGTCTGAATTGCTTGAAACTCGTTACTCGTGTGTTCTCGAGGTCGCTGAACATCCCTTCTGACCCAGCCAATGAAAGAGATGAAGATGAGGTCAATGTAGATGATCTCTGTCATGCCGAATGGTGTAACTGGAAGAATTGATTGTGACCACGAACATCCCTTCTGACCCAGCCAATGAAAGAGATGAAGATGAGGTCAATGTAGATGATCTCTGTCATGCCGAATGGTGTAACTGGAAGAATTGATTGTGACCACGTCGTCAAGATGATTCCGTTTAGAATGAATGTGATGAAGAGACATTTGCGTGCTTTGTTAAGCGCAAAAGAGTCGACCATGGATGTGGTCTAAAAGAGTTAATATAACAAACGATCAGACCCCCAAGAATTTTTTTGAGAAAACTATTGACATTGATGTCCTTACAATGATTGTTGAATATAGCGTTATGTACTCCAATCAAAATAACAGAGATAATTTTGGCCTAAGCAACGAAGAAATGAGGGGATTTCTGTGAATTTTCTTTTTTAGTGGCTATCACCATCAAAAAAGTTCTTAGCTATCAAAAGAAACCTGCATTGTGTTGGTAACAGTCTAGTCACTAGTTCAACTGACAAAATGTTTAAGGTAAGACCTCTATGTAATCTCATTCAGAGAATTTCTAGACAATGGAGAGTTCTGCAGGACAGACTTTCAGTTGGCATCTAGACAGTTGATAAAGGAAAACTGGATTTGGATATCGGAATTGGGCAGCAACATTTGCAGATGGATATTGAATTAATCAATAAATGACAACAAAACGATTACCTACCACCAGATTTGATTTGGGCGTTAATGGGTTACATTAAATTCGATAGAATTTTTATTATTTTACAAATGCGATTTTATTATTCAATATCCCAGACTTCGCCGGATACATTCTATATAGGTACATGGGTAATCCATAGACAATGATTAGTTTTTCCATACTTTAGAATTATATATGAATATGAAGAATATGAGCTTCAGGAACTATGTTTTTATTTATATAAGTAACCTTAAATAAGGTGATAGTCATTGTAGGACTTTTAAAAAGTATAATTATTTATGTTATTCATTAGGTGGATGCATCAGCTTATTTGTAGATATGGTCGGACGAAAGCATGACTGACGATTGAAACATTGACATGTGGGAACCCCACAAGCTGGGCTAATTACAGTAGGCTAAGGCTCCGCTATATCGTATATAAGGTCTTATAGTCCGTACAGTGTAAAAGACTAAAGCTCACCGTTAACGAACTTATTGAACCTTATTCACATAAATCCAAAAGAATAGAATCCATACATGTTATTTTCTACAGTACAGAAATGTTTTTATCATGTTACCCTATTTTCGCATTTTCAATCCTACTTCCAACTAGTGAATCCGAATTACGAAAATTTGCAATTTTGCGAATTTAATTGTCAAATATCTCGAATTAGAGAGAGCTTTCAACCTATACGGACGTGTATTTTATGCGCTCCGTGATTATTCTCTAAAACCCAAAATTAAAATAAAATAAGTAAAAAACAAAACAACTTAAACAGTGCATTAAGCCAAGCGTTAGTCAATAACGCCGAAATTGTTAGCAAAACAAAAAAATCACAAAAATAAAAGTGTACAAACAATAATAAATAATAAATAAGTGTCTAAGTGCGAGAAAATAAACAATAAACAATAACATGAGCGCTGCGCAGCCTCACCAACAAGGCCGTAGGCATTCTCTGAATGCCTACTTTAGCTTTGTCGAGCCTGCAAAACCAGCTCCTACCAACAAACAAGGCAAAGGCGAGAAGGATGAGACATCACAGCGATCAACGGAGCAGCACCCTAAGCAGAGCTTAGCAACAACAATAGTAGCAGAGAACGGCAGCCAACAACGGCCAGCAACAAACACGAACGCATCAACATATAAGCAGGTACCTGCAAGCGAGCAGACAGCGAAGAAAACGCAAGGTGAGAATGCACAAATCAAAAAAGGTCCATCTGTTCAGATTGGCATTGACCGCTACGTCAATATTAAAAGGAAATTAAGTCCTGTGAAGTCAGCGGTCAATCCTAAAAAATTTCAAGGCGGCACGCCAACCAAGAATAAACCTGACGTTTTAAATGGCAACAGATTTGCCGTACTAAGCAATGGTTCTGATGATGATGCGAAGGGTACCACCACAGTCGCGTATGCCAAACCGCCCCCAATATATTTGCGCGAGCGTAGCTCAAATACTCTTGTTGCTAAATTAAGCGAAATTGTAGGTACAAAAAACTTTCATATAGTGCCTTTAAAAAAGGCAATATAGATGAAACGAAAATACAGACATACACTGAGAAAAGTTTTATGGATGTTGTAAAGTTTTTGTCGGATAAAAACAAAAATTATTATTCCTATCAGTTGAAGAGCTCAAAGGGCCTAGCTGTAGTAATTAAAGGTATAGAGTCATCTGTAGACTCTAGTGAAATCAAAGAAGCTCTTGAAGAATGTGGCTTTGAAGTTAAAACTGTCGTAAACATCTTTAACAGAAACAAAGTACCACAACCAATGTTTAGAATTGAATTGATGCCGAATTCTAACCAGCTTAAAAAGAACGAAGTGCATCCAATATATAATTTAAAATATTTGCTGCACCGTAGAGTAACCGTAGAAGAACCACACAAAAGAAACGGTCCGGTACAATGCACCAACTGCCAAGAGTATGGGCATACCAAATCTTATTGCACTCTACGCAGTGTTTGTGTGGTATGTGGAGATTTACATCCCACTTCAAAATGTATCCTCAAGAAAACTCATTATCCGCAGAAAACTCACTAATAATGAAATAGAAAAGCTTGTAAATGAAAAAAGGCGAGCTAGACGTGAATGGCAGTTAAATCGCTCCCCTTCTACTCAGCTGCAACTAAAATATGCTGTACGAAAACTAAAAACAGCGCTTAAACGTGAGGAAGAATACCACACTCACAATTATATAAAGAAACTGTGTCCAAATTCAAACAAAGGAAATTCTCTTTGGAAAGCCCAAAAGTCAATGAAGCCTCCAGTCGACTCCAACTTGCCTATAAGAGGCTTGGGTGGAAACTGGGCACGAAGTGACGAGGATAAGGCAAATTGTTTCGCAAATCACCTAGAAAAGGTATTTCAACCTAATTGCCCAAAGAACAGCTTTAAGCTGCCAATCATCTCCAATAGCGCTAACGAGTCGCTTGGGTCTATTCAAACGTCATCTTCCGAAATTATTAAAATCATAAAAGAGCTGAATCCTAAAAAGTCGGCAGGACACGATAAAATTACTCCAAAAATGCTAATTGAGTTACCAAATATTGCTTTAACAGTACTCTCCTTGCTCTTTAACGCTATTCTCAGTTTCGGGTACTATCCAAGTTCATGGAAAAAGTCGCAGATCATCATGATAGAGAAACCAGGTAAAGACTTGACACAGCCGTCTTCATACAGACCAATCAGTCTTCTACCCTGTCTTTCTAAAATATTTGAAAAAGTGTTACTATCAAAGATATCTCCTTTCCTCCATGAAAATAATGTAATACCAACGCACCAATTCGGTTTTCGTGCAAAACATGGCACTGTAGAACAAGTAAATAGAATTACTAACGAAATCAGAAGGGCGTTCGAGTATAGAGAGTACTGTTCTGCTATATTTCTAGATGTGGCTCAGGCGTTCGATAAAGTGTGGCATGACGGGCTTTTATATAAGATTAAAAAAGCTTACCTTTCGAAATGCATAAAACCTTGGAGTCTTATTTAAAAAATAGAAAGTTTACTGTCAAAGTAGGAGACTTCATATCTGAAGAACGACCAATAAGAGCTGGTGTACCTCAGGGCAGTGTTTTAGGGCCAACTCTATACATAATATATACAGCAGACCTTCCAACAGCTAGTAATATTTTGACATCAACTTTTGCGGATGACACAGCTTTAGTGAGCCGAAACAAATGCCCAATTATAGCATCAAAAGTATTAGGAGCGCATTTGATTTTTGTCGAAGAATGGCTAGCAAACTGGCGTATAAATGTAAACGAACAGAAGTGCAAGCATGTTACATTTTCTCTAAGACCAAAAACGTGTCCGGCAGTTAAAATGAACAATATTTTAGTACCCCAAGCGACTGAAGTAACATATCTTGGTATTCACTTGGATAGAAGGCTCACGTGGAGAAAACACATATCGAGCAAAATAACCTGCATGAAGATAAGAGCAGCACATTTAAATTGGCTTTTAAATAAAAATTCAAAACTTAGCCTAGACAACAAAGTTCTATTATACAACGCGGTCATAAAGCCGATTTGGATGTACGGCATCCAACTGTGGGGTACGACCTGTGCAACCAATATCGATATAATTCAGAGATTCCAATCAAAAATGCTTAGAACAATCACGTGCTCACCATGGTATATGCGTAATGAAAATATCCATAAAGATCTTGGTATTCTCATGGTAAAGAAAGAAGTAGAGAACAGCAGAAATAAATATTTGTCCAAACTCCGCGATCACCCAAACCCATTGGCTAATGCTTTATTACATTCTTGTAATCAATCACGTCTAAAAAGAAGAGATATGCCAGCACACTGAGGAGCAACGTTTCACCAAAACAACTCAATCAATTGGTTGAGCTTGTCTAGTTTTAATTAGAATTAAGATTTTATAACTTATTGTTAGGCTCCAAAGAGCAGATTCAATAAATAAAGAATTATATGAAAAAAAAAAAAAAAAAAAAAATATCTCGACTTT
This sequence comes from Zeugodacus tau, assembly GCA_031772095.1. Classification (NCBI taxonomy): domain Eukaryota; kingdom Metazoa; phylum Arthropoda; class Insecta; order Diptera; family Tephritidae; genus Zeugodacus; species Zeugodacus tau. Next base: position 19,285,139 of record CM062650.1, on the reverse strand, counting down.
CGTATAAAATATTCGATAGCTTATGAGTAGTAGAAATAAAATATTTTGAAAAATTTAAGTATTTAAATGAGTTTTATTACTTATTATGCTATAAATAAAAAGTTTAAGAGCAAATTTATTTTTAACAAAAGTGATTTAAGCAATCACATACAAATTTTGCGAAAGGCTTCACGCTTTTCTTGTGAGTTCATTCCAAATTTATGTGTTTCGGACACAATGTTTTTCCAACACTTCTGCAATACATTAAGACGAAGTCTATTGTGCTAACCCTGCAAACCAGTCTTGCCCTATTTGATGCTGATACCCTCCTTGACAAAGGGATTATCTTATAGGCACGGTTAGATCCTCAGTTATGCATTGTAAGACTTAATCAAAGGCTTCCTTGGAAAGTCTAAAGTTTTGTATGAAGCTATAATCCCAAATGCAAAAACAATTTATAATGCGCATAACAAATAACCAAATTGGCGATAATTCTATAATATTGGATTTATTTCTAAAAGATCTTCTCGCCATCCTTTCCTCAATAATTTCCTACATATTTTATTTTAGTTTTACATTTAGCACAGACTGGTACAACTTTCGAATATTTATTTCGCTTGGTATTTTCAATTCGCGACAAATTGCGAGAAAAAGCAACGAATTGTCATTCGATGTTTCGCTGTTATTGATTCGGCTATAATCGCGTAAGCCCACGACAATTATATACATATACATTTACAATGGTCAAATGTGCTAACTGAAATACCAACAAGGTTCGAAAGCAGAACCTTAAACTCCTGGTATGACTGTGCATCATTTTTTTGTAACCATTAAAAATATTCCAAATTAATTTTGGTTGGAAGGTTAGATCAGTGTAGAGCCCAAGTCTTTATAAAAAATTATTGTATGTATATATGTGATTGGCGTTGCAACCGTTTAGCCGGTTATAGCCGAATCGACGATAGTGCGCCACCTCTCTCTCTCCTTCGCAGTTCGGCGCCAGTTGGAGATCCCAAGTGTAACCAGGTCGCTCTCCACCTGGTCCCTCCAACGGAGTGGAGGCCTTCCCCTTCCTCGGCTTCCTCCGGCGGGTACTGCATCGAACACTTTCAGGGCTGGAGTGTTTTCGTCCATTCGGACAACATGACCTAGACAGCGTAGCTGCTGTCTTTTTATTCGCTGAACTATGTCAATGTCGTCGTATAACTCGTACAGCTCATCGTTCCATCGTCTGCGGTATTCGCCGTTGCCAATGTTCTGAGGACCATAAATCTTGCGCAAAATTTTCCTCTCGAAAACTTCTAGTGTCGTCTCATCTGATGTTGACATCGTCCAAGCTTCTGCACCGTAAAGCAGGACGGGAATAATAAGCGACTTGTAGAGCTTGATTTTGGTTCGTCGAGAGAGGACTTTACTGTTCAATTGCCTACTCAGTCCAAAGTAGCACCTGTTGGCAAGAGTTATTCTGCGCTGGCTTTCGAGGCTGACATTGTTCGTGTTGTTGATACTGGTTCCCAGGTATACGAAATTATCTACGACCTCGAAGTTATGACTGTCAACTGTGACGTGGGAGCCAAGACGCGAATGCGCCGACTGTTTGCTTGATGACAGGAGATATTTCGTCTTGTCCTCGTTCACCACCAGACCCATACGCTTCGCTTCCTTATCAAGTCTGGAAAAAGCAGAACAAACGGCGCGGTTGTTGCTTCCGATGATATCAATATCATCGGCGTACGCCAGGAGCTGTACACTCTTGTAGAAGATTGTATCTTCTCTATTTAGCTCTGCAGCTCTTATAATTTTTTCCAGCATCAAGTTAAAGAAGTCGCACGATATTGAGTCACCTTGTCTGAAACCTCGTTTGGTATCGAACGGCTCGGAGAGGTCCTTCCCAATCATGACGGAGCTTTTGGTGTTGCTCAACGTCAATTTACACAGCCGTATTAGTTTTGCGGGGATACCAAATTCAGACATCGCGGCGTAAAGGCAGCTCCTTTTCGTGCTGTCGAAAGCAGCTTTAAAATCGACAAAAAGGTGATGTGTGTCGATCCTCTTTTCACGGGTCTACTCCAAGATTTGGCGCATGGTGAATATCTGGCCAGTTGTCGATTTTCCAGGTCTAAAGCCACACTGATAAGGTCCAATCAGTTTGTTGACGGTAGGCTTTAGTCTTTCACACAGTACGCTCGATAGAACCTTGTATGCGATATTTAGGAGGCTGATCCCACGGTAATTGGCGCAGATTGTGGGGTCTCCCTTTTTATAGATTGGGCAGAGCACACTGAGATTCCAATCGTCAGGCATGCTTTCTTCCGACCATATTCTGCAAAGAAGCTGATGCATGCACCTTATCAGTTCTTCGCCGCCGTATTTGAATAGTTCTGCCGGTAATCCATCGGCCCCCGCTGCTTTGTTGTTCTTCAAGAGGGTAATTGCTATTCGAATTTCTTCATGGTCGGGTAATGGAACACCTGTTCCATCGTCATCGATTGGGGGATCGGGTTCGCCATCTCCTGGTGTTGTACTCTCACTGCCATTCAGCAGGTCGGAGAAGTGTTCCCTCCATAATCCCAGTATGCCCTGGACATCGGTTACTAGATTACCACCTTGGTCTCTACATGAGGATGCTCCGGTCTTGAAACCTTCGTTAAGTCGCTTCATTTTTTCATAAAATTTTCGAGCATTCCCTCTGTCTGCCAGCTTCTCAAGCTCTTCGTACTCACGCATTTCGGCCTCTTTCTTTTTTTGTCTGCAGATGCGTCTCGCTTCCCTCTTCAGCTCTCGGTATCTATCCCATCCCGCACGTGTTGTGGTCGTTTGCAACGTTGCGAGGTAGTCAGTCTGTTTTCTCTCCGCTGCGAGACGGCACTCCTCATCGTACCAGCTTGTTTTTTGTCGTTGCCGAAAACCAATAGTTTCGGTTGCAGCGGTACGCAGTGAGTTTGAGATGCCGTTCCACAGTTCCCTTATACCGAGATATTATTAGATTGTAAAAAAAAGTATTATATATTGACTTAATGATACAAAATGACGAAAAGTTGATTAATTTTACGAATTCCCATTTTGCAAAAAGGCCTCCAGCTATATGAAACAAAATAAAGACAAACTAGTAAAGTAAGTTTTTAGCTTTACATCAAGTTTTCCTAAAATAACATTTGGTGTATGATCTCAGTTAGAGGGTGCAATTCGCACGCCGATTTCAGTTTTTTGAAAACACTAAATTTGCGTTTTGAATGATGATTCTTTATCATAATTTTTGTTTTAAAATATTTTTACTCACATTTTTTAAATCCGCATCTTAAAGATGTATCAAAGCATAAATTTGTTTGGAATTATTTTATTTGTTTTTATAATATTTGTGCATTTTGATTATGACGGGTATCCGTATGGATTTCCGTAAATATTATAATTTTAAAAAATATAATTACACCAAATCGCGTTGATTACGAATGCATAATTTTATAAGGTATATCATGAAATAGACACACATTTATACAAATCTTTCCAGTATCGTTATTTTTACTTTTATCTATTTTTATAGGTATGTATATGAATGCAATCTGTTTCTTTCATTCACATTGTTAGTATTTTTCAGAAGTGTTCCTTTGATAAAGTTGCTTCTTCAGATCATTTTATAAGAACAACATCTACAATAATAATACACCCAAATTTCGAAAATATATATATATAAGCATACATACACATGGCATAGATATCACTACACAACTCGTTAAACATACATACAAGACATTTAAAACATTTATAGCTTAAATATAATTTAACACATAATATAAATTATTATTTTAGACGCATATTCGAATATTCTTAATTAAACATCACTTCACACAACAAAGCCATTAAAACACAGTTTCTTTATATTCTTCCACTTAATAACATCTAAAATTAATTTTAAGTTTTTATCCTGGAATATATGAGTATTTAAACCATAACAAAAGCATCTTTTCCGCAAAACAAATAGGGAAACTGGTCAATCATCGTCTGCACAATATCTTCTAAATATGGCCGCAATTGCTCAAAATGGCTCATATCCGTAAAGTCAATAGGAATTAGTGTTGGCCACCAGCAAATTGCCAAATTTTTGCTATCCATACTATTTAGTTTTGAATTCTCTGATACACTGCAATAATACAGTAATTGCTCAATGTTAATACTTTCTGCGTCCAGCTAAATTAGAAATTTCTATACTTACTGAACGAAGTGCTCAAATATGTACTTCAGGATCATAAAATTCATGGGCGGTAATTTCTGTAATAAAGTCTTCAATAATATCAAACGGCAACTCCGATCTGTTTTTACTTCCACATTAATTTTAGATGAACCAATGCCTCGTGAACCTTTGGAGTGAGGATAAAACAAAAATACGTTAAACTCCACAACGAAATAAATGCTGGTCTACACATTTACCTGCAATATCTTCAAGTTCCTTAATAATATCTTTGCTAAATAAAGGATGCCAACGCTTCGAAAAGAAATCTTTCAACGCGGTTGCTACAGCATTTACTGGAATATCAAGCACATCAATTACAGTCTGCGGATCTGAAGGACATGAAAGAATGAAGATTGATAATAATCTGATTATTTAAAATTATTATTAATTTACTTTTACATTAATAATTAATGTTTTCATTTAAAATGCAAATAAATCTATAATATTCCAACTAACTAACTAAATCTTTCAACTAAAATATGTATTAGTAAATATTAACATATATACATAATATGAACTACAGTCGTGTCTGAATATAGTGAACTAATAATTGCAAGGCATGTTCATTATATCAAAGCCGATATTTCACTTCTGTTATTTGCTCAAAACTTACATTTTTCTGTGCGAGTAATTTCACATGGATATGGAATGCCATGTTTATTAAATAAAATTCGCAGAAAATAAGTGGACACAGTGGTAAAAAAAAGAGATGTATACATGTATTTCAATTCTTTAGCTATTTGAAAGAAATCGTGAATAGATGTTCTCAAAACTGACCGGTTCGATTTGCATTCCATTTTTCAATATCTATTTCAGTGTATGTTTCCTGACAGACCATTGTACGCCCATTTATTAATGGCTTGACTTATATTCACCAGCTGTATTTGTGCAAGAAAAAAAGTGATTCTAGTCTTTTCTGCTTTTCTCGCCGGAGTTGTTCTTTCATTATGGTTTACATACACTCTATCAAGAAACATTTTTCAAAACAAACCGGTCTCATCTACGTTATAAATGTGGTCCTTGCGAATCTTGAGCTAATAAATAATATTGCTGTTGTTATTGAATTTTTTCCCTGTGACAAAGTATATAACGACTATTTTTGTTTATTCCAGAAATTGTTGATTTTGCAACACCATATGTTTGTGGCAAAGAGGAAACACTAACACTTTCCGATTTCTTCAACAATTTTAAGTTTTTTTTTTTAAGAAAGAAATTTTCTCTAATTCATTAAGCACTATCAATGTATTACCACTCAACATTCAATGAAAAGATTTCGCCCACAAACAGTTTTCACTCGACAGGAGACAAAACAAATACTAGCATCTATGACCTCGATTTTGCAGCAGCAATAAGCAGTAAAACATAATTTAACTTTAAATTTAAATAATTCCAATTCCTTTTTGTATTTTTCTTTGCTGTCTAATCAAGGTTGCTTTCACATTTTTGTTCACTATTGCGAGGTTTTCTATCGTTCACTATTTAAAGTACTCAATGCAAAAATTTAGCTGTTCATTATATCGAGGAGTTCTATATTTAGAGTGATCACTATACCCAGAAACGACTGTATAACATTTGAAATAATAATATTTAATTGCAATGATTACCAATAAGTAAATATTTTTTTAATCGACTCTGATGATAAATGCATCACTCTGGTTTTGAAATTTTACACATTGTCATATTTATAATCCTAATTAAATGATGTTTTATTATTTTTGTTAAAACTAAAAATGTGATTTTTTGCGGATTTTCATACACCTTAAGTTTCTATGAATTAAAATTTGTTATAGTACTTCCTTATATCTCTAACCGTAATTTGGGGTTATGCGAAGAGCCTTCATAATGGGGAAAAGTGTCTGCTTTGCAAGACTAGTCTTCAAGTCGCTTCTGCGTTTTATTAGTTACTTTTAATTTTATATTAACTGTATTCGATTGGTCACTTCTCTGTTCGCTATCTATCTATCTAAAGTTATCCAGTCGAGTTCGTAGAAAAGAGTATGTGGAAACCTCATTAAAAATTCGATCGCCGCTTGCTTGGACATTTTAGCGCAGGGTTGCACCAAAAGTGCTGCCTGTTCGCTTGAATCCCTGGATATAGTGTTGTATTGGCTTCTCTATATACAGTTTAGTGTGTCTTTGCTACAACTTCACTTGTTGCTGTAGACCCTAAAGTAGCCGTTTCTACGTTACACCGGGATTGACTCGGATTTTCGGATCCGCCCAAGGGCTGTTATTTCGACGACCCAGACCTGTCTGGATCTGTAAGTTCTAGTCTAAAACTGTCATCAATTGAGCAACACCTTGCAGCAGGATTGCTCTCTATCCTTTTGATCCGCGCTTACGTTGAGTCAAACCCGGGTCTAAGGGAATATTTCTGCTGCGTATGCGCCAAAAGGCTCCATTCAAATTCCACCTCGGTTAGGTGTAACACATTTAATGGATGGATCCATCTTAAGAGCTGCTCTGGCCTTAAGATCCACAGGGAGTGGACCACAAGTTATGTGGCCCCATGCTGCCAACGCACAACCGCGACAACCGCCTCTACGGCAGTGCAATTAGCACCAAGTTTACGCACTGCGTCGCCACCCATTGCGAGTGGCCAAGATAGGACTTTAATGGTCCTCCGGAGCTCCAGGCAGCATGACTCCCAGTCTGATCAGACCTATCCCCAACCTTTATCCCACTCCAATCCTCGTGCGAGGACCACAACGCAACTCCTGATCCCTCGAACCGTCTGTCCGTGTCAGACCGTAATACGTCGGGATGTCACATCAGTTTAGTGCAATTCTTGCACTGACTGGTGTCACGTCTTACCGACGTGTTCCGGCCTGCGCACCACCCGTGAGTGGAGTGAGTCATTCGTTGCCCCATGCAGCAGGAGTCTGCTGCCGCAATAATCTCAAACGAAGTCACCAAACAACACCCGTGAGCAACAATTTTCTCTGCGGGTTTTGCAGCAGCAACAACCAACAGCTGTACATCACTCCCTCATACCCAGGATCACCACTGGCCTAACGAGACAAACGACGCTCCTACAATTTAGCTGCAACGGACTACAGAGTAAGATCGAGGAGATAGTTGAGCTAATGAGTCGGGAAGGCGTATTGATAGCTGCGGTGCAAGAAACCAAGCTAAACGGCCGCTCAGATCTTCTTTGGCGTTCATCTTGCACAACACAGTGCAGTATCGTTTAATCGATGGAGACATCGACCGTCAGAGCATAGCTATCAGGCGATGTCGAGTTCGAAATATTTAATATATACATCGAACCAGTTACATGTTCCCCAACAGGATATCATACGAAAATCGATGCGCTGCTTCGTGGTGAAAACCGATTGGTACACCGGCGACTTTAACGCGCATCACGATCTTTGTCTTGCCTGTCAAATGATCGTCGAGGGATGGAGCTGGCAGAACATATTGACGATTCGACATTCTGCATAATGAATGACGAAGCCCCCACCAGAATTATGGGCACCTGTAATAGCTCGCCTAATATTACAATCGCTAGCGGTGGTCTGATAAATAGCATAACTTCGCGACCTATGCTAACTCTCGCATCAGACCATCTATAATTGTCTCGATCGAAAAACCTCCTGACTTTATTTCGGTGGACAACCGTACCTTCATTAACTTCAAAAAAGCTAACTGGGTCAGCTTCACAGAATTTACCGAGAGCACCTTCAACACACTGTCCATTCCTACGGACGTATACTTTGGCGAACGTCAATTCCGCAAGGCAATCGCATAACATACCCGATTCGTGGAAGACCGGAGGAGTGGTCCCACTACTGAAACCAGGGAAACTAGTCAACCAAGGGGAGTCTTATCGTCCGATAACTCTCCTTTCCCCAGTAGTGAAGACACTTGAAGCCTTGTTTCTCCCGACCTTCACTCACCACCTGAGCCTAGCGCAACACCAACATGGAATCCGTAAAGTAAACAGTACCACCACAGCACTTAGCGTCATAAACGCCCGGATAACTAATGATCTAAATCAAAAACTTCCCTGCAAGAGGACGATCCTAGTAGCGCTTGACTTGTCAAAAGCTTTTGACACAGTCAATCACACAACGCTACTAGAAGATATCGAACAATCTCCGCTACCTCCAGGGCTGAAGACCATTAATTACGTGAGCTGTCGTCAGTCATGCGTAACGTTTCGAGGGCAAACATCCAAGCTAAGAAGAATTAAACAAGGGGTACCTCAGGGTGGTGTTCTATTCCCCTTATTATTTAACTTCTATATTTCGAAACTCCCTCAACCACCAGAAGGAGTCTCAGTTACCTCTTACGCTGATGATTGTACGATATTGATGTCGGGCAACGGAATCGATGACATGTGTTCGAAAGTAAACGGCTACCTCCTCGACCTTTCTCGCTTCTTCACTGCTAGGAGCCTAACACTCTCCCCTACCAAATCCACAGCGACCCTATTTACTAACTGGACGAAGGAGTACAGTTTAGACCTGTACATTTCAGTCGATGGCATTAGAATTCCGACGGACATCAATCCCAAAATTTTGGGTGTCACATTGGATAGCCTGTACTCCTTCACTCAACACACGACCGCGATTGTAAGCAAGGTACAGAGCCGCAACAAAATCCTCAAGTCGCTAGCCGGCAGCACCTTGGGTAAAGACAAAGAAACGTTTTTGACAACTTACCAGGCCACAGATTGCCTCTTGATGTCTCCGGTCGAGCATCTTCACAATGAGGCCCGCATGCTTCCTCTTAAGGGGCATAGCAAAATGCTTTCCAAGCAGTTTCTGTAGGGATGCTTTCGAAGAAATCACCCCTGCAGTTACCTGCTGGAAGCCGAGCCGCCTCCCAGAGCCATCAAGAGTACCTTCCTGAAATACGTCGACAACTTAAAAGACTATACCGACAGGACTTCGGACGCGTTCTAACTATAAACAAGCACTGAACGCCATTCACAGAGGAGCTATTAACACTTTCATTGACCCCCTACCCGTGAATGGCGTACTTGGAGAAACAACACCCACCGTTGCAGACACCGAATTCGAGTTGCCTCGCGAAACTAGAGTGACCCTTGCGCAACTTCGTTCTGGATATTGTAGCAGACTAAACTCCTAATTAAATCTAAGCGTTTGGAGTGGGACAATGAATCTGCAGTTTCAATATACATATACAGATTATAAAATCACTTTCTGGAAAGGCAGGTTGACTCAATCGCTACTCCATATCTCTACTATAAAAATTGGAACTTCATTAAGGTATTTAATAGTATTAGCAAATTAGTTTCAACTTCACTGAGTACAAAATCTAGATCTGAAAGCAACTCTTAATATTGAATTGAGTTTAGATATTTGGAATTCAAATATGTAACAACAAAATATAAATTAGTTATACACAAAATGTCTTGTTTTGTCCATTTTCACATACCATCTTCGAATTTTTGGAAAAGTAAGTCAACATGAGCCCGACTACCTGGCACTCTATAGATTCCTTCAGAGTCCAGACCTTCTTTCTCAATAAATTCTACACATCTTATAAGAAATGTAGGAATTTCATCTTTGTCTGAGATTAGTAATTTGCCAAATTGAGATTCAGTATTGTCTGTTAAACCTTTGGAAGCTTGCTTCAACTTTCGCTTGTGTTTCTTTTCTTGTTCTTTCTCCTTTTCTTGCAGTTTACGAAGTCTGGCATTGTCTTCCTTCAACCGACGTTTTTCTGTCTTTTCGAACTCCTTAAGAGATTTCGGATTTAAATTAAATTCTGTCAAATTGTCTGTTCCAAACAAATTGATACTTTCAGGAACCATGGAATACTATAAAACCGAATTTAATTAGTAATAAATTCAATTAAAAATTATTATAACCTTACATCTGGTGATTTATCGTTCTTTACAAGCTCGTTCGTGCAATGTTCGACCGTATTTTCTAAATTAAAATAAAAATTAATGCATTTACATTTGAATAAGTACGAAAGATTTATCTTACTAGCGTCTGACGCAGCTCGATGATAATGTTGAGGAATCTCTGGTGGGCTTACATAGGAGCCGAAGAGTGGAACTCTCGGCGTTTGTACGGGTATGGTAACTTTCTTTTTCTTGGTTTTCTTATTGGTCGGAGGTTTCTTATTTAACTTGTAGTACGAGCTATTCTGTTGACGCACCTTACGTTCGGTTGAACTTGCACAACTATCCGACTCAGTACAGTCTTAAATAAGAAATATTATTTACACTATCATAAGCACTTTAGAGCCATGGACATACCTTCGTTTTCATAAATTTGCTCGTATTCAGCTAACTCCTCTGAATCGTCTTCGTCACAATCAGGTTGAGTATGATTAAAATGCGTATAACGTTTTGAACATTTATCAGCATCAGAAGTTGGCAAAAAAGACTCACCTCCGAAGTTCATTTTGGCGACTGCTTCACTCACGAGTTGAAAGTTTTTCATATTTAATTTACCGGGTTGCTACAATAGAAATATATAGATTCAGCAGAATTATTATAGCGCTTTTGTTGAAGAATAAAAACACTACATACCTTCAATGTTTGACTGGGGCCTTTTGGACGAATTTTATTTAAATTGGAATCAATGTGACGACGACCAGTTGTATAAGCGTGGGTGGAACCACTAAAGTTGTTCCAAATGGAATTTTTGTTTAAATTTCTACGTGGTTCATTTTTATCCTCCAACCACTCTGTAAATAAAAAGGTAATTTTATTAGCACACAAAAATTAAAAATATAAGCAAGGGAGTGAGTTTTAAAACCATGACAAATAACATTATTAAAACATAATCTAAAATTAACATGGAAACTAAGCAATATAACTTAGTAAATAAAAGGACAAAAATTATAAGGGTAATATACGAAATGAACTCAATAAATATCGACATTATTTGCATATAAATTGTACATTTCCATATTTTATTATTGCTATTTGGAAATCATATTTCTTAACACTGAAAAAACTGTAATAATTATAGTTGCAAATACCCCAACTATTTTAAAAGATAATTTATATTTGATAATTTATAAGTTTGATCCTCTTCAATTCTTTATATTCATATATAAAAAATATTGGAAATCATGTGTAAGTATAAATGATTTGATATGCAGTGTTTTATATATTTTTTTCTAAATATGTGGAAAATATTTATATACATAGAATTTATGATTTTGTGATAATTTTAAGACCGTTTATATAAAATATTGAAGTCAACCGAAATATCCAATAGCATAGAATTGAAAATATTGTACCATTTCTTAGATATAAGTATGCTTAAATTGTAAATTTCCAAAGATATTCTAAGTTGTTTTTTTTTTTTTGCTCTACTACACACAAAATTTTCTGACTAGTTTTGGAGAATGCCACATTAACACAATAATGACATGAATTTCATGAAAATGCTATTTCGACAAAGGTCTCTATACTACAACAGCCTTTCCGTACACTTGACAAAATAACAAAAAAATTATTAATTATTATTAAATTTCAGAATAAATCCTTGGCTAGATGTGAAGTTTCTGAGAGTGCGCAAATATTCCATGCTCCGAATCTGGCCCTATTTTTCATGCAAAAGGTCGTTATTTGGATGAGTGTTTATTTTAACCTATCCTTCTTCATTGTGGCTTCGTTGATAAGTTTGGTTTACGATTGACCGGTTATCAGCCTATCTATCCGATTCTAATGTCGAGATATCGACTGAAGCCTCCCAGAACTGATGCAAAGTATTTGGTTTGGTTTTACAACCCCATTTACTCTATATATGTAGATGATAAGGTTATACCGCCTTTACTCGGTCGCCAGAGCCTCGTTTTCTCCCTAACCAAACAGAGAGTGCCGCGCGTAAATGAGGTTGATTGATAATCGGATGGCAGAGGCTATTCGCTTTTCCATCCCAGATCCCCCTAGTATTTTAATCCCCCGCAAAGTCATAGAATACTACATAATATAATACATCTACATAATATGTATATATGTATATAAAGGGTGATTTTTTAAGAGCTTGAAAACTTTTTTTAAAAAAAAAACGCATAAAATTTGCAAAATCTCATCGGTTCTTTATTTGAAACGTTAGATTGGTTCATGACATTTACTTTTTGAAGATAATTTCATTTAAATGTTGACCGCGGCTGCGTCTTAGGTGGTCCATTCGGAAAGTCCAATTTTGGGCAACTTTTTCGAGCATTTCGGCCGGAATAGCCCGAATTTCTTCGGAAATGTTGTCTTCCAAAGCTGGAATAGTTGCTGGCTTATTTCTGTAGACTTTAGACTTGACGTAGCCCCACAAAAAATAGTCTAAAGGCGTTAAATCGCATGATCTTGGTGGCCAACTTACGGGTCCATTTCTTGAGATGAATTGTTCTCCGAAGTTTTCCCTCAAAATGGCCATAGAATCGCGAGCTGTGTGGCATGTAGCGCCATCTTGTTGAAACCACATGTCAACCAAGTTCAGTTCTTCCATTTTTGGCAACAAAAAGTTTGTTAGCATCGAACGATAGCGATCGCCATTCACCGTAACGTTGCGTCCAACAGCATCTTTGAAAAAATACGGTCCAATGATTCCACCAGCGTACAAACCACACCAAACAGAGCATTTTTCGGGATGCATGGGCAGTTCTTGAACGGCTTCTGGTTGCTCTTCACCCCAAATGCGGCAATTTTGCTTATTTACGTAGCCATTCAACCAGAAATGAGCCTCATCGCTGAACAAAATTTGTCGATAAAAAATTTTCGAACCGAACACTGATTTTGGTAATAAAATTCAATGATTTGCAAGCGTTGCTCGTTAGTAAGTCTATTCATGATGAAATGTCAAAGCATACTGAGCATCTTTCTCTTTGACACCATGTCTGAAATCCCACGTGATCTGTCAAATACTAATGCATGAAAATCCTAACCTCAAAAAAATCACCCGTTATATTATGTCCTTTATAATATAGTTAAAAATATTTGGAATGCAATTTTGAATTAGTTGGTTGTTATGTTTAGCTTCAGAAAAGTTCCTTGGCGACTACGAAGTCTAAACTTTGTTCATTATTGGCAAAAATGTACTAAGCTGTAATCGCATGCAATACAGAGAAAACAATTTCCTCAGAGTTATCCTCATTATCATTTTTTATACAAAAAGGGGAAAAATAAACGTCTTAATATAAAAACGGCTCAATAACGCGAGCAATTAACATGTTCATATTTTTCCTCTTTGTATATAAAATATAAAAATAACGACAAAAGTAAGATATCTCCATTACAACAAATTCACTTTCACAACTATCCACAACGAGATATTTTATTTCTCAAGAGCATTTTACTTTTTAACAATTTATCAAGAAAAAAACTAGTTTATTTTAGTCACAGAATACGAAATGCTTGATAAATTTCATATTTTCACAAATTAGAAATTTGTTGAATTTGTAAAGTGCACAGAATAGGGCTGTAAATATGATTTAAGTTCAAAATTTTTAAAGTAATAATGCTCGATTGCCCTCCACGAAGTCGAACTTCAGGCGCTAAATATTTGTACTAGTTTCTCATATGTAAATTCTATTTTATCTATTATAAGAGTATGTATTTTGTGGTATAATTGAATATGAAGAAAAACTATTTTAGGAGCGAAAAATAAAACGGAGAAATCAAAAAAAGTTAAATAATGGCATATGAGAAACGTTGAAAACTATATGAAATTGGCAAATTATAACAATCATTTTAATAATGTACAATAAAACAAGCTAAAATCAACCTGCTTCATGTGTGGCCAATGAATCCTTTGATCCACTTACATCAGCTGCTTAATGAAGGCATGAAAAAATAATTAAGAGCATTAAATTTGCACATCTTTCAAATAAATAAAATAGATTACATGTTATTTCTTCCAAACTAGACTCGGAAGCCGATACGAATTGACTCTTATATGTACACGTTATGAGTTGATGATCAGGTGGAGCTGGCTCTGGAGGAGTTGTTGGAGGTGGGAAAATCTGAAACCCTTAATAGCAATTCAATAGTTTACTAATTTTTCTAAATTACTCATTTTCATTGATTATAAACAGTATGTACTAACTTATTAATAAAATTAAACAAAATAACCAAAATATGTAACTTAAATTAACTAATAAAGAGAATTCGAGTACGCACATACATATGTATGCTTTTTAATTTGCAGAAGTAAAATGAACCTCAAATCACAAGACCACTAATTAGTATGCTTCATTAAAAAATTATTTTTCCATATAAACGAAGTGCAAAAACATTGTGGAAGAACACGAAGTAGAAATACAATTATTAATACCAGAATAAAGTTGGATATTTTTGGCGGTTTAGAACATATTTTCTTATGAAATTAAGAAATCTGTTGATGGCAAAATATCTATTGATTGGAAAGTTTTTAAGTTAACACCAAAACATAACAGCTTACTTTTAATTTAATGGAGAACACTGTCCTCTTATCATACTGCGTTAAATTCCTGAAAGATATATGGACCGATCATAGGTGCACAACTTAAGAGAGTCTCTATTAAACCTGGCAACTTAAACTTCGAAAATACCATTAATTTCTTTGTTGAATTTTTTCGATACATTTCACGCATATAATCATTCTTACGAAATACTATTAAATCTTAGAAATAAAAAAATTAAATGATAAAAGATATATTTAATACTATCCACAATAGTCAATGTTAAATAAAACTGAATGTGAATTAATACATATGTATTATAAATATTATAGATTATTTGCCATCAACTTAAGAGTTCGATGTGGTAAAAGTGATTTGTGGTAAATTTTTTCTTATGTATTATATATTAAACAAATATATAGTCTCAACATCACTTACTTTGGTGATGGTGTTTCGGCTTTTCGTTGTCGTCGTAAATTTCATCTAAAGATATGTCCCTTTCCTCTGTATTTATAAAAAGAATTATGCATATCAATTATAATTAAATAAATTAACTCTCAAATATATTATATTTACATATTTAATAAAAATGAGTGTTCACTTTTAGGTGTACATATATCATGTTGATAGTTCTATGTACGAGTATATTGCGCTTACTTACGCTCCAATTAATTATATTATAAATTGCACCAGAGATTAAATAATAATTTGAAAATCCATATATCTTTCGGAAAATAGTTAATTTAAAAAAATTACAAAGATTCAGTAAAGCTATTTATTGACGCATAAGATATTATCTGGTTATACCACTGCTATTTGATATGTACTAATAACACATAAGCTAAGCTTTTGAAGCTATGATGTAACTTTTATGATGTAACTCGAAGAATTTTTAGATAGATTTTTTCCTGGCGGAAACACATACTTAAATGAATGATAACCATCATTAATGGGTAAAGACTATAGATTAAGTAATAAACTTAAACTCAATATGAATACGCTCTATAGTTTTTAAACGAATTTACCTTATTAACATTACATTTAGAAATAAGGTAGTGAAATTATACAAAATTAAATTATTAATTTCTTGTCGATTGCTAATAATGATAAAAACGGCAAAATTTAAAATAATCTTTAAAACAATTAATTAATGGTATAAGATGGTACTTATAATTTTTAATAGACATAAATACATTTTTAATTACATTTATAGTATGCAATTAGTTCTCTGAAAAAAATACTAGCAAGTAAAGAAAAATACTATTAAAATAAGCCTACTTTACAATTTGTGATACCACATATATTACTTCAGTCACACTATTAGCTAACCGCTTTAAGGAAAATAAAATTTTTTACCCTCTGGAAAAATTTTAATATCTCCTAAATGTTGGCTTTAAAAAGGCATTAATCGATCATAACTAAATTATTATTTAAATCAATTAAACGAAAGGTAACTAATATAAACCATATTTTCATTAAATAAAATATGTATATGAGAATTATTTCCCCACATTTATGGGAGTAAAACATCGTTAAAACAAAGAAATGTAAAACCAAGACTTACCATTTAGCGAATTCAAAGATCTTGTTGGTAGCATTTCATAGTTTTCACTTCCTGAACCATCCGTACCCAAAGTGCTGGACAACATATAGCTTTCATGTCGTGGTGGTGGGCGTGGTAGCTGATTAACGGAATTCTCAAGCGTGCCTTCTCCAGAGTCCAATGTTATTGATTCTTCCACATGCAAATTTTCAACTTCGTATTTATTTTCCCACACGTTTTTCAAAAATGGAGTGTAGAAAGCAACTAAATTGAAAAAAAAAAAAACACAATTTTTTAATAATGTTATGGAAGCAATATAAGAGCTGTATACACTTACACTTAACATATTGATCGGCAGAAAATGTCATGAAATTCCCCTTACATCTGTCAGCCAATGAATTTCCCTCCGTTATTAGAAATTGACAAATTTCGCTATTGAAAAAGGCATTTGCGCCTCCACTTTCAGTTACAGCGATTATTTGTAACGGAATATTCGAGTTTTGTACAGCTAAAACACTGGAAATGCATGCATGTACATATATTAAATTACAATTCAAGTATCGTTTAAATGTGTGCACGATTAATATTACTATTTAAATATTAATTTACTAAAATAAGAACTTTCTTTCACATATATATTATATCTATATGTTAGAATCTAATAGATTTCTGTATAATTTATGTTAATTATTATAAAAATATTTTCACACATATGGTAATTAATTTGAAATACCGAAAGAATTACCTTAAATTTGCAAATGACGATCTACGTTTGCCAGAATAAAAATAAATATATCCATGAATTAACTCTTCACGATATTGATTTATTCCGTGATAAGATGAAATGATAAATTCAATACGCTTTTTTGAATCTCCTATGAATACGTCAATCAAAATGGAATGTTCAGACGATTTGCAGTTTGTCGATTCAGCTATTAGTGGGTTTATAATATTCTCTATATCATATTGATCCCCACAAAACATACAAACAAGTATTCTCAGATCAATATGGTTTGAAGAATATGAATCAAAATTTTTCATCTCCGAAAGTCTTAGAGACAGAATAACAATATTAAGAATATCGTAAACATATTTTTGTTGATTTTGTTGATGATCAATAAAATCGCAGTGTAGCATTTCAGATAATCGCAATCCTTCATTACGCAGGTATTCAACTTCGTTTTCTTTCAGATCCTGAGGTTGATACACCAAAACAATAGGCAAGTTCTCAAATTTGTCCTCTAATTCCAAATTACATAGTAAAGTGCGCTCTAAGTTATCCTTTAGCGTTTCAAACGACTGTTGATTTGAGTATACACAAATTAAACCTAAAATCACACACAAATTAAACCACATAACATATATAACTTTGTTTATGCAAACTTACCACTCGAATGCACATCAATTGACTTAAATGCTTCCATATCTCCATTGGCAATGCGATAATTGAGGTAATAGGTTTGGTTCTCATAAACATATTCCCCCTTTGATCCTGTGCACATGCGTATATCATTGAGCAAATCGCTTGCAAGATGTTCGGATCCGACTATTAATAGATTTAAAGTTCTGTCAGAGCCCGAAGACTTCCAAGTGCTTGAATTCTTCTGGTTCGACGACTTATCCACTAAGCACTCATCTACTAAACTATCAACACAGTTATGGAAGAAAGGACAGTGCTCGCGTATGGGACAGTGAATAAATCCCAAATGTTGAAAGAGAATAACCCGTCGCTCCTGATCAAGTCGATCTAATATTTTATACCTAGAAAATATGTATATTGAGTTGAAATTATCAAATACAATTTATTAAAAATCAATATAATAAAGAGTTACTAATGGCGCACATAACTCTAAGCTAGTAGTTTTATATGATTAATATACAGAAATGCATATAACATAATATATATGAGATATTTCACAATAAATAATTATCTTTTTGATTATCGTTTCAAAAAATACTGCCAATAACCAATATATTATCGATAATTATGATAATTTTTACCGTCTTTAACATCTACATGTATACTATTGTTAATTATAATAAGAAGACTTTACCTGGAATCGTCCTGTATAAGATCTGTAATTGCGCGAACATCTTCTTGAGTAATAATATCAACATTCTTAAACTGTTGGAAGAATTGTGCGTTTTCTAGCAATAGTTCTATAAAGTTTTGCTTGCTCTTCTCAATAATTTCGTCTTGATGAATGTCATAAATTTGTTGGCAATCATGTTCTGATAAAGCTTCAAAACATTCTCGACCCATGAAAAGCACGCGCACCTCTGATAACTGTTTGCCAGGAGTCACAAAGCCCGATTCCTCCAATAATAGTTTAAATTGATGTTTCCATCTGGCACAACAAACGAAACGAAAAATTTCAAAATTAAATTTTTTAGTACAAAATCTTTGTAACAATATCTATAAAAAATTAGAACTGTAACAAAGTTTATTACAGTTGTTATTGCAAATGACGACATGTGAGATCTTTCAATAGAAACATCAATAATGAAAATGTTTTCAATTCATTAAAATTTAATAATATTTTAAATTACCAGCTTCAGTGGTCTTACCCAATCTTCTTCTTATCCTGCTGCACAGCATTAACATAATTTCTAAATATTGTTTCAGCTTCTGGAGTGTCTAACACGTCGAATGGAATACGAACTTCATCTTCGGCTTCCTCCATATCAACTAATTCAGTCCATGAAGCTTGAGGGCATTCGAAAAAATGCCGGTCAAAGTCCGGATGGCTTCTCAATATGCCTTTGGCATTTGCCCATATGTTTTCATCAACCGTGCCCAAAGTACTTATGTCGGGTAGAAGGTATTCCAACGCATTGGCAAACTTATCAATATACTGATTAAGTTTCTTATTTAAATGATCATCACGTAGCTTCTTCATATGACGCCTAAAGAGCTTTTGACCAGCTTCAACACCAAAAATATTTAAGAACTCTGTCCATTCTCTATACTGTGCTAATATTTTGGAACCCTGTGACCAAAGCACATGATAATCAATTATTTGGTTACGAATTAGTCTCGTAACAGCTTCAGAACGTGTGTCCAATAGTTCTTTACGTGATTTCGCAGCCTCATAGTATGAAGTAATTTTCACACGACTCTTTACTTTATCTATAGTTTGAGCAAGAAGTATAAATGCTAAATCTATATTTATAGACTCATGCGAGGATGTTTCGACCAACTGCACCAATCCCTTATATTCCTTACGTTGTGAAATTTTTTCGGCCTCCCTTATGTAAATTTCATTCGAATCGTCGTTTTTGGTTGTAACGAGTACAACTGGTTTTTTGTTTTTCAATATATTTGTTATTACATTGTGAACAAAGTCAACTTGTTTTTCAACCGGTCGATTTGGCACTGGACTAACATCAAATACCACGATGAAACCATCTATACTCAGTCGGCCTTCGGGCATTACTTTTTGTTCGTACTCCTTCTCGATTCCCAATTGGTTTTTACATATATACATAAGCTTTTCCGCTGAAAAGACCTTAGTGGCAATACAACGCTTATAATATGGCTCCATTTTTCCAACTTTAAACGGTTGAAATGTGGAATCATCCATGAATTCCGTCTGTTCAATTATTTGGAAATTATAATCCACTCCGTCTTCCGTGGTTTTTCGTACATCTCCCCAATATAAGAAGTGGTCATTGTTAACAATTCGTCCACTGAAGTCACTCTACAAATTAATATTTTTTAAATCTTGTTTTATGTCTTCTTCTTTGATCAAACTACCTGACTCAACACTGATATGTGATCAATAAAGTAATCATCGGCCATCGGACGAATGAATCTGTTGCACAGACATGATTTTCCAACACCAACTTGACCCCTATCCTTTTCAGTTCCCGAAAGACCTATTACAGATACATTAATCTGCTTCATGATTTACCTGTTTAAGAATTAGATAATAAATAAAATTCCAAAATTATTGATTAAACACAAAATAATGTCTCTTATATATTTCCACAATAATTTTATATATTAAATTTGATATTCGAACAAAATTGAGATTTCTTCTTAAAATTATTTGGACAATCGGGCTACTTAACTTGAAACTTATGCGGAAAAAGATTGGCAACTCGGCAAAATTCATTAAAAAGCTTTGGAAAATATTTTCTGCTGCTTTCATAACAACAATTTTTTTGGTCAGTCCTAACTAATTCTTTTGTCAGCAAGATAAATCTTTCCTCCATAACTCGCACTCTTGAATTGGCAAGAGAAGTCAAATTTTATACAAATTAAATTAATATTATATATATATCATACTTAAATGATATATATAATGATGGATTAATAATTATGTTTCAAATTTGCATCACTTGTATTGAAACATTCGTACGCCCTTCAAAAAATTGGCTAAAAAAACATTCGCTTCCAAGAGACGCAAGGGTAACTCTAGTCCAACAACCCAATATCCTTAATAGCCTACTCGATATACTGCACCTGTTCAACTGTTCTTTCCGATATGTCAACAGAAAAGTTTTTGGCTCACCCCAAGGAAACCGCACCCGCTGGGTGAAGCAAAAATTTAACTATTTTGGTAATAATTTTTCTCTTCTTGTTAATTATGATATATGCAAATTACGGGACAAATCAGAACCAATCACGACTTAGACATTTTGTAATAATTTGATAATGACAATTTAGTGTATTTCTGTTTCCTTCGTCAATTTAAGAATATACTTATACCTCGATAATAGCGAAATTAAGTCTTAAAAACTTTAGTAGTATATAGTGTGAACATGATAAACACTGCTAAGGCACAACTAATAATTATTCATATAAATATATTGATCAAATTGGATAAAAAATATTATGAAGCGTAGAAAAAGCATGCAGACTTTCTTTAATTAGAATATAATATAGGAATATCATTTTCAAACAGTATTTTAAAGTCTTTTAAAAACCTTTTAAACCTTTCTCACATACTTTATATATGAACGATAGGTGTTCTCCATATAAGAAAAACTATATATTACTGTACATCGACTAAACTTTTATCAGGGATTACGAGCAGACTCCTTAATGGTTCCTGAATAACTGAATTTTTTATACAAACTTATAACAACCTGTAAAAGTTTTCAATTTAACATTTTCTTCATTTAGAACAGAATGCGAATAAAAAATTTAATGGATTATCAATCAATTCTAAATTTTTGCTCAAAAATATCCGATATATAACATATATTAATATAAAAGTATGTATCCGCAACAGTTTGACCAAAAAATCTGCTTTCATTGAAATGAAAAAATATAGAATCGGGTTCAAACTTTTCGATAAAAGAATTCAGCATCCAACTTTGATTACATACTGACATACGAAATTCACATATGATAGCGCATCAACACTTCATATATTAGACAGAAAAAATTGTAGATGCAGAAAGCGAAATTCAATTACTTTCACTTTAGTTATTAAAATTCCTTGCAAAATTCTCTTAACTCCTTGTATTTTGCAAAACATTAAATGGCACATGAAGTCCATACATTCTCTAGGAAATACAAAGCTAATTGAAGATATAAATGTACAGCCGTTGTGATAAGGCTTCGTAATTAATTGGTTGAAATACAAGATAAATTATTTTTAGCATGTGTGCATAATAATTTATCTTCCAACTATTCAACAAATTTGGTAGAAAGTATGCTACAGGTAAATATATAAAGAGTACATACAAAGGAGACTTGATGTGAACCACAGGATAGCCTTTAGCTTATAATGAACAATGCATATTTTTTTACAAACCCGTTCTTGCGCACAAGTCACAGGTCTTGAACATCCAGACACCAAATTTTCTTTAGAAATTTGTATTGTAATTTGTCACTAATTTTCATTTTCTTACTCAAAGATATTTAATTGCTGTAATTTTTAACAAGTATAGACATAGATATAAGTATTTCAGCTTACACTTATTGAAATTTAAATTGCACTATTTAAGACTGCTCTCCTTGGACAGAGCCTGTATAATTACTATAATATTTAACACCGCCACTTTTACAATATATTATTTATATTAAAATAGACTTTCAGAAAGGTTTTGTAAAATTTTATTAAGCCTTCTACCGAATTAATACTCAATTGATGGCATTACAAAATTTTTCACTCTTCATCACTTTTACGCCGCCCAGTGAAAACAAATAAGTCCGAATTTAATCCGAATAAAAGTACCTGTAAGAGAACTGCCACATTTTTTAACCAATATAATTGTTCTGTAACTTTCAAAATGAGATGGCGCTGTCAGCAGTAGGTTGAATTGCTTCGTACCAATTTACGCCCTGCAAATCAGGTAATGGTGAAGTCATCGGTGAAAGACCAGAGAATGGTACCATTAATTGTTATAAAAGTTTATATGCATTTCTTATGGACAAATTCACAAATTCACAAAAGTCAACATGTAGCAAAGCCCCGAAACTATAACCGATATTTTTTACTTATAAATCAGGAACTAATAAATTTCGAATGTAAATCTGCAATGAAAATCCTTCATATAATAATGAAACACCACTCAACTTATCATTTTCACTAACTTAAGCATTTTGATGCTTTTCTCACGTGTCCATTATAACTATGTTCTTTTTTATTCAACAAGATTATTTTCTAATTGATAACTCTCAAGTAATTAATTGAAATCGTGTCAAAACGTTAATATAATATTTCATGACTTGACCACCATATTATTCGGATCTTACCCGGACGTTACACGGGAAAGAAATTGCTTTCAAGTTGCCACACAGTATCACTTTTTTACTACCGCACTCTCATTTTCCGAACTTGAAAGCCATCTTGCTTTCAATTTTTGCGAGCGAGAAGTGTTTCAACGGCAGCGTTACACGGAAAGTTTAAGCAGCAGGAAAGCGATAGAGGACAAAGAAACATGAATAGCCGCAATTAAAATAGTTTAGAATGTGATTTCGCCCAGGAAAATGAAGTTATTACAAACAAAGGTAGCCAGTACGCATTACTGAAATATTTTTTAAATTTATCCTAATAAGACAAATTATTACACACACTTCAAATAAAAGTTGAAAACAAACTACTTTTTCCATTACTTTATTAAGTGTCTTTAGTTAGAAAAGATGGTCTTATTTTAAATTGATCTAAGGAATTTTGTGAAATCTTTTGAATAATACCCCTGAAGTATCATTGAAATGAAAAATAAAAGTTATTAGCTGAATACTATTGTAAGTAAGTATTGGTGCGTCTAACCTATTGACGAGGAGTGTATATAAAACTGTAGCCTAAAATTGAAGCTTTTGACTAAAAAATTGTTTTGTTGAACTCTCGAATAAAAAAGATATAAAAGTAATAATACAAAAATCTAAAGTTTAGAACATAAATAAACCAAATCAGTTGAGCATAGGTACATATATGCATATGTATGTATATATAATGAATTGAATATTTTCGTTAGGAAAAATTATCTTGCGAAGCAAAAAATCATAAATATTCTATTGATTCAAGGTCAAAGGTTAATTTCCCATTCCGACAAATGTTTTGTTAACTTGCTAATTTTTGCAAATTTTAAATTTTTTATTTCTACATTAAGTATTGATGTCATCATATAATGAACCTATCGAAACATCAACACGATTTCCGTGAAGTGCACAGTACCACCAAGGACCACAGGGAGATGTCCCCTCCACGTTACTCTTTATTTTCTATATTTCTAAACTCCTTCAACCACCAAAGGCAATTTCAGTTACCTCCTACGCTGATGATTGCACGATATCGGCATCGGGCACTGACATTAATGACAGTACATATGTCCTGCATGCAATGAGTCGCCGCATGCAATTAGTCAATGCTTTCATGTCCAATGAACCCAACTCATCTAGCACGCCTCTCCCTTTGGCCCGACCCTGGCGAAACAGCACGTTTCCTGGGCCTAACGTTAGATGACCTCGACGACAACGATCCTTATGTTTTCCATTCCAGCAGGGCTGGATAATCGTTAAAACAACAACAACATCAAAATAAAATGAGTTACCAATGACCCCAAAATCCCGGTACTGATCAGAAGCGCATTAGCGACATTTTTTAGATGTTGAGAAAGATTTAGAAAACAATAAAATCAGTCAATATTTCGACGATCATAACCCCCGTTAATTTAAAGTAAAAATTCGTTTTATTTTTATTTTTGCAATTATTTTTCTTTTTAATTTATTTTCTAAATTTCTTCTCACTTAAATTTCTCTTTCATTCTGGTTGTCTATTTTGTTATTTTGGTAATAAGGTTAGTTTGGAATCATTTATATTATGTATTTTCTTCTGTGTTTACACATCACACATTTACATACTTCATTGTGATCGTATTGTTTTACTTTACTTTTATCATTTATAATTAAATGTTTTACATTAATTTTATATAATTCAGTTAGTTATAATAAATTCAATATATTTTTTAATTGTATACAATAATATTCTCATCATTACTTTCTCACACATATTTA
Organism: Zeugodacus tau; assembly: GCA_031772095.1. Lineage (NCBI taxonomy): Eukaryota > Metazoa > Arthropoda > Insecta > Diptera > Tephritidae > Zeugodacus > Zeugodacus tau. The sequence continues at coordinate 19,260,545 of CM062650.1, read as the reverse complement.
TATGTATGTATTTATATAACTGCGAATGTATGCATGTGGTACACAAACAGAAACATTTTATACAGTTTATTAATTAATAAGTGGCATAGAGAAATAAATCCATACATAGTACATACACAGTACATATACAAAAGTGTTTATAAACTATGAAATGCGATAAAAGTTTATTTCTTTATGACACACACAAATGTATGTATGTACATACTATCTGTACATAGGTATGTATAATGTACAACGTAATATTTGAATTAAAATGAAAATACTTATGTGTTTATATCATTGTTAATTAATACATTTTTTTTATTATGTCATGTATGTCTGTAGGTCTGTAAGGTAAAAAAAAATTATTTTAATTATTCCAAAAACATATAAAAAAAGTACATATGCACAACTGTACATATATAACTTTAATAAATGCTGGCGTATTATAACTAAACAAATATTTATTTATTAAAATGAATTTCAAAGGTATTTCCGTCTTTCTTTTGATTCAAAAGTACATAATTCTTATATTTGTTAAGGTGAGTGAGTATTAAAAATCTGTTGTTAAAATAATTTCTAAGAGGCTTAGCCGGTGACCGTGTCCTCTTGTTATCAAATCATGACCAAAACAACAGTGCCGAGCAGTAATCATAACGATTTCACAACACTAAGGAGCACTTTTAGAATAGATAAAAACTCTCAAAACTTACTTTTTTAAATCAATACTTAGTGAAAGTAGTGGTTCATATTTAAGTAAGACGTCATCTCATCCATATTTGATGATGACTAAATTGAGTCTCTAAAGTTCAAATAAAAATATTTGAAAACAAGTAAGGAAGGGCTAAGTTCGGATGTAACCGAACATTTTATACTCTCGCAATTTATTTATTTAACTTTATTTATATAATATAATACATATTCGTCATATATCTGAGTGCAGCTTCCATCTGCCTTTTCTTATGTGAAATTTAGTGTTTCTAAAGTTTTTCGTTAGTGAGTTAACCCACTTTTAGTAATTTTCAACCTTATCCGATTTCTTTCATTTTTGGACTGTACTAAGAAGTGGCTAAAAAACGACTGCAGATAGTTTGGTTTATATAGCTCTATTGGCTTGCGGGACCACGCCCACTTCCCCCAAAAAAATTACATCCAAATATGCCCCTTCATAGTGTGATCCTTCGTACCAAATTTTACTTCCATAGCTTAATTTATGGCTTAGTTATGGCACTTTGTGTTTTCGGTTTTCGCCATTTTGTGAGCGTGGCCGTGGTCATTGCTCATTTTCGAAAGCAACCTTCCCATGGTGCCGAAAAATAAGTTTGCCAAGTTTCATCAAGATATCTTAATTTTTACTCAAGTTACAGCTTGCACAGACGGACGGACGGACAGACAGACATTCGGATTTAAACTCAACTCTTCACCGTGATCACTTTGGTATATATAACCCTATACCTAACTCGTTTAGTTTTGGGTGTTACAAACAACCGTTGTGTGAACAAAACTATAATACTCTCTTTAGCAACTTTGTTGCGAGAGTATAAAAAGAGAAATGAAATAAAAATTATAGAGGGGAAACTAGTTTATGTTAAGAAGCAAACAAGGAACAGCCTTCAACGCGCAGCAGATTGTACATATTCCAAAATAGTACAGTATACTCTCGAAAAGTAAATTCTCAGAAAGTAAATAATCGCGGAAAAGTTAATCACCTTTAAGATTACACATGCACCTCCAAAAAGTATTTTTTTTAATTTACTTTTCAGAGAGTGTGATAAAAAATTCGAAACGAAGCAAGCAGTGTTTTTTACGATGTTGCAAAAACACTTACTCTCTTGTTTATCGCGTCTTTTTAGTAAATAAATTCTCCTACTTGATCCACTGGTTTAAATAAAATGAAAACGATGCAAATCAGGTGTCAGACTTTTTGAATTGTTGTACAAAAATGGTCAGAAAATATATTGCAAAAGAAAAAAACAAAAGAATATTCAAGATTTTTTCTCTTCATAGTAAATACATATGTATGTATGTAAATGTAAATATGTTTTTCATGTAAATCCATATGTTTTATTGAAGCAAATAAATGAATGAATTTTTTAAGTTTAAAAATGCATTTAATATTATAAAAACAGACAATTTATGTATATATTTGGAAAAGTAAATTATTCGAAAAAGTAAATTACTCAAAATACCAATCGATTTACTTTTCGAGAGTATACTGTATATAAATTAAAAAAAATATATAATTTAATCCTCCCCATTTGAAATTACATTACATTGACGACTATTTAAAAGCAGCATATAGTTACATATGTATAATATACTAGACATTTTATGAGGCATGTAGACAAAATTAATTCACGAAAGGAATCTAACACAAACGGAGACAAAACAATTTACAAACGATAATGTACTCATATAAAAACTGAAAATTACACAATTCCAAACATTAAAACACTGACACTTATAGCTGCTAAAGAAAGAACAGAAAACATAACTAGGAAAAGATGTAAGATGGCGACTAAGCTGAACAAAAGATAAATGAATTTACTTAATATAACACCATGTTTTATTTTTATTTTAATATGCTCATTTATTTATTTTCTATTTTAGCATTAAAAATCATTATTTCATTTTTTATTTTTATTTTTTTTTTGTTTTCATATATTTGTTTTGCTGTTTTTAATCAATTATAAAATAAAAAGCAAAATAATAATTGTAATAGTTATAATTAATAATTAAATCCTTTTATAATTCACACAATTGCTAACTAAATTAAATCAATTTAAAATAAATTACAAAAATAATCATAGTGAATTAATTATGTTTAATATAGGTTTTACAAGTAAGAGCGTTTTAACATTTAATATATAATTATATATAAGAATTAAAATATGTAGACGTTTGTATTTTTTTTTTAATTTACATTTAGTTATTATTAAATATCTTTGTAATTGGTACAAAAAATAAAGAAAACGAAATTCAGCGCAAGTATTCTATACGTTTAAAAACTAACATTCTTCCATATACCTACATACATACATGTAAGATTTGTATATATACACATATGTATTTTTAAGTTACTATTTTACTTTATATATAATGTTAAACCTTATAGACACAAGTAAAAAATTAAGAAATTATTTTGTAAAAAGACAACAGTAACCGGGGGTTCTTTCAGTTGCAACTAGTTTTATATATTTATTAAAGTAAAAATTATTTTGAAATGCTTTTAAATTTAGCTGTTTTCTAATGATATTAAATAAAAAAAATTGCCATTGGATGCAAGAAGAAATGCGGCAGCTATTATATAATTCACTTTTATTAAAAAATAGATAGTTTAAAAAAGAAACACAAATAAGTATATTGTAACTGACGTAACCATATGGCTCTGTATTGTCTAGTGCAATCCCCCATTGGCAGCAGTAAATATGTTCAATTTCACATTTAGCTCACTGCCTGCAAAGACATACATATGTTAGTGAATAAAAAAACAATTAAAAAGAAAACAAATTCTTTTTCTCACTTTTCACATTTGTAAATGAACCACTTCCTCTTTAACATACCATTTGCTTGAATTTTAGCAATTTGCATTAAACTAAGACAAATAATGTTATTGAAAACTAATTATACTAAAGTAATTATATTAGCATAAAAACTTAACATTTTTCAAAATTTCACTTCACACCATTTCCACTTATAGATTCTTTACAGACTTGATCAGTAAAATTATGCAGTTTTAGTTATTACATGAGATGTGGTAATTGCGAATTAAAATGGGCGGGTCTGGGGTATTTGTATTGATAAGTGTGTATTTGTAATGCTCACATTATACGCCAGTTATGTATTTTTATAATTTTTTTTGTTTATAAACTAAATAACTAGTGGCTTTGTTTTTTTTTGTTTTGTTTTGCCTTTTTTAGAAATGGTGATTTTTTTGTGTAAGAAGGGTGTGTACTTTTAATTTTTGTAAATATTTTATAATATTTATTTATAGATTTTATTAATTATGTTCATTTTTAAATTATATTTTATACATATGATTTTTCCTGTTACACACTTTATGATGCATCATTTATTTGTTATTAATATTTATATACCTTTACTTTACTGTATTTATAATAACTATATATCATTTTTTAATTATTATAACTTTTACCAATTTGTAATTTAATAATATGTTTTATCATTAATATTTTTTGTTATTTTTTTTTTGTTTTCTTTCACACGCTGCTTCACTTGCATTATGTTCAGCATGTTTCCATAAGCTACAACTTAAGGCATAATTACAAACTAAATATAATTTAGTCAATAAACTTTTTATTTTTATTCTCATTTTATTTAGTATATTCCTCAACCTTTTTCCATTATTCTGTGCTGTGTACTGGCATCGTATTTTTCTGAATTTCCAGCTAACAGACACTTTTATATGCACAATTTCCTTCCTCCTCCAACTAATGTGCTCATTTCGCTTTCGGCTTATTAGCTCCTCCAAGCCAACAAGCCTTGAATAAAATATATGAGTCAAAGTTTTCAATTTTCACAGCTTTTCCTCCTTCTCACCCTCTTCTCTGATTACTATATTGTTTCATAAATTCTTTACAACTTGTGGTTGGTTTCCAACTTCATTTCATTATATGGGCTTCCCCACATCAAATCTTTTCCTTTATAAACTTCTGTTAATTTTATTATTTATTTATCCAATCATGCTTTATGCAACACTCATTAAATTTCTTTAACTAAGTAGGGTATGTAAATTTTTAAATTTTAAATATAATTATTTATTGTATTTTGGGTTTTTTTCTTTTTTGTTTTTTTGTTTTGTATTGTATGAATAGCAAAAACTTAAGCGTTTCGTCGTCTCTCATTGTTATTTTTGTTATAAATGTATATATACAAATATATATCTTCAATTTTATGTTTACATAATTTAAATTAGATTTACATTTGTATAATTCTTGTTTTATTTAAATATACTGTAGAATAGAAAAGCTTAAATGGTTTATATATATATATATATATATAATATATGTATATATTTAACTTTTTTCCGCGCCCCACAGCAGCGCGCGTTTACTCAAAACCATTTGTTTTCATTTAAATATGTTTAATTTTACTTTAATCTTAAATCTTGCTTACAACTGTAGTTCTTGCTTTTTGCTTTTTATTAAATCAGCCGATTTTGCATTTTCATATTCTTTATATTCTATTTGTTTGTTTTGTTGCATAAGTCTTAGCGTTTTTATGTATAGTTTTTTCATCTCATGTACTGTCAATGTAATGTCAAAAATAGCACAAATTAGTTCTGACTGAACATAACAAAATATATAGTAGTTTAATTTCAAGCTAAAGCTATTTAACAAACGCATCTTCATACTTAAATAATCGATCTTATTCTTATCTTTAATCGATCGACCGCTTAATTTCATGACAGATCACAATTACTTATTTAAATGAATTAAAATGTTACGGAGTGGAGAATAGTGCCAATAATTACTTTTTGATCCAACTAAAAGTTGTTTTTAAACATCATTACCATCAAAACTGATTTGTTTATTTGTATTTTGTGTTTTCATTGTGTCATTGCTCACTTTAGCTTGCCAGTTATTATGTGGTGAGTTTAGAGCGTTGATTGTATTATTGCATTTCAATTTACCGTTTTTTCTAACATTAAGCATTTTCAGAATTTTCCAAATTTATACGAGCTGGGTAAAGAACAGTGACATTTTAACTAAAACATATGAAAATATATATTATAACCGAAAGAAAAAATATTTTACTTTAAATGTGTTAGCACCGGAAAATAGTTAATTGTTCATAGTACTCCATGTTAATTCTTATGTTATTGTTCCTTTTTTAATGTTTTTTCCATAACAAAATTGTCAGAAATAAAGAAGATCTTATTAAATAAATTTATAAATAAATCCAATTAATTAAATAACTCAAAAACTTAAATAAGTGAAAATCCGATATTCATCTAACCAGCTCGCTTTTAATCGATAAATTTATTATTTATATAATGGGGTTTACGTGTTTAGTTTAATATTCACATTGATATATTTGTATATAGTTTAGTGAATTTGCATTGGTTTGTTCAAATTGTTCTTGTTAAAAATTCAGGCATATGTGGATTAATATATGTTCATGGGTGTTTATGTGAATGCTGCGGTATATAAATGTATTTTATATAACTGTCCTTTATAATATAATAGTTATAATGTCGTGAAAATTTCGTGCTTAGTGCAAACGTATTCGCTTCAAATTCAAATCACCTTGAAACTTTACGATTATCTTTATGTTGGAAAGATTTCAGAAATTTTAAACAAGAATATTTGCTCTCTATTTTAGATCATATTCTACTGAGTTATAACTGTCTGAAACTGCAAAACGTTTACAATTACTGTTATCCTCTAATCGTAAATTTACCGTCTGTCTACAATGAAAATATGTATGCACTAGTAAAGGCTATTGATGTAATTACTTCTATAATTTTAGATTTTTTCCTGCAGGCGATTACTGGACTAGTTATGTGAATTATGCCATGACAACTGATGACACAGCAGCTACGGCGCTAAGCTTGCAAATAGAAGTTTGATGACAATGAAGCATGGAGTTGGGCAGACGGCAGAATCCTTACTGCATATCCGCACGCAGTTACGTTTCTCTCACAATTCTCTTTCTCTTGTACACTCTCACTCAGTGGTTATTTTAGTAATAGTGATTGGTGTTGTTGCCATTGCCATTATTGCAATTGCTATTGTTGTAATTGCGATTTGTTTGCAACTGATAATGTTGCTGCTGTTGCTGTTGCTGTTGTTGTAATTTTTGTTGCTGTTGTTGCTGCCGCATGCGTTCACGCTCACAATGCCAAATTTGTGGCGCAGTTGGTTGCTGCTGTTGCTGTTGATGTTTCTGTATCGGCTGTTGTTGTTGTTGTTGTGGCGTTCGTCCAGACGCCTGCAGTCACAACTAATCTTCGTCGCTAAGTGCTTCGTATTGCGCTACCAACAGCGGTTTCGGCTCGACAGTTGACGCACCACCCGATTGTGAAACAGCTGAGATGCCACCAGAAGCTGTCATAGCTACAGCCCCACTTCCAGCGATACTCATCGAATGACCGGGTGGTTGTTTTCCCATGTGCGATGTTGATGCCTGATGTGCCAACGATGACAATTGAGAAGTTGTCATTTGCGAAGGTGGTGCCAAACCTGCTACAGAACTCGGCACATTAAGCGCGCTATACGGATACGCGTACGTCGTTGTAGCGAAAGTTGTGACCGGCGGTTGCGACTGATACGCACCTAATGGTGGGGGCTGTGACGAAACTATGCTGTGATGTGTATCGTTATTGCTGTTGCCGCTACCAGTTCCACTACCACTGGACGATACACGTCTACTATCGCGCCCATCATCATACTGATTAGGTGTTTTGCGCATTGTGTTACCAACAGGGCCGTCGTGCATGTCTTTGCCCACGCGGTGATCATTGTGAGCATGCTGATGCTGCATTTCTTCGTCTTCCGTGCGCATCACTTCCACAATGCGATTTTTCACATAATTCATTGTGTCGAATGGATGGTTTTGTGTCACTGAACCGCTTGATGGCATAACACCACCGCCACCACCACTTCCACCGCCACTATTGCCGCCTGCCATGCGTTGATCATGCGGTGATGGTATCGATGATGAGCCACCGCTACTTGCGCTACTGCTACGTGCATGCATACCCATGGGTGGTGCAACGCTGGACGGCGGTGGTGGACCATGCGCATGGTAGTAATGACTAGCAGCAACTGCAGCTGCATTCTGATCATGTGGTGGTTGCATCATTAGATCATATTTGCGAGGGCTCACCGTTTGTTGCATACGGATAATGTTGCGTTCATCTGCTGGCGTATTGGAACGTCCAATGCCACTCACCGACACACTACTATTACCTTGTTGACCAGAGGCACCGCTGGTGCTAACTGCAACGCCACCACTGTTGTTTTGCGCGGCAACTGCCTTATTGCGTTCGGCAGCCGCGGCTGCTTCTGCGTCCTTCTGCTGCATTCGTCTATTATATTTTGTCCAATGCTCAGTCATCACCATCGACTGTTGCTCCTGCAGATAGGGCATATAGTTGACATGTGGCCGCAACTGCATCTGATTAGGGCAATAGTCATTCGATATTATAGAGTCCGCCAACTCTCCGAAGGTGATATTCGTCTTCAGCATTTGCGGTTGCTTTTGAGCCTGTACCTGTGTTTGAGATGTTGGTGGCAATAGGGAAACACCTGGTTGAGTAGATAAACCACCAGGGGCACCACCACGGCTAACATGAGAAACACCACCGCCACGAGAATTCACTACACTAACACTTGGCGATTCATGTTGATTAATATTACTACTGGAACGATCGTTGTCCAAGTCGATGTTGATTACGTTCGGTGAGTTCGCTTTGCCATTATTTTCGGCTACGGCCAGTGAGACGGCACCAGGATGTTGGCGTGCCGAGGGAGGTAATTCGCGCGAGTTATACTGCAAGATAAATATTTACATTAAAATCACTCAAATCAGTATAATCAAATTTCAATTACGGTAACAATGTACTCACATATGATGGTCGATTCATATTGGCTGGATTCGGTTCCGAGCTGCCCTGTATGATGGATTGCTTTATGATTGCATCTATTAACACCTGTGCTGACAATGTACTGTCCTGTGGTGTCCTATGATAGCTGCGAGTTAGTAATAATACAAACACGTACACAAACACACAGATGAAGATGCCATCATATGGCCGAGACGGTCATGCGGTCAACGGTGAATGAACGATGCAATTTGATGGATAGCAGTTGATGAATGGGCGAAACGTTTCGTTCATGATACATATTCATAAATATTGAAAGAGAAAAAGAAAGAGACGTGAGAACAATATGAGCGGATGATTATTGATGTCAAATATATATGTAAATGAACAATTTATTAGTAGCTAATTATCTTGCATAATTTTGTATGTATATTTGTGTATAAGCGCCGCAATTAACCCTTTGAATGTATTATATGTATGTTATACAAACATATGTGAACATGACTTAAAGCACATATTATATGTGAATTATAATGAAATGGTTTAGAATATTGCGATCCCACAAAAGCGCTTCATCTGCTATTGAATTTGAAATTTTTAAATGTATGCGAACAAATGTTTTATAAACTAATTTAATTATGGTTTAAGACACTAAATTTCAGAAACATGTTCTTCATTGAAACCTAAACGTCCCGAATCTATATTAGAGAATAACTACTAAACCACTTGGGCATTATACAAAAAGAAACTCTATTTTAACTGCTACAATTCTTTTTATATTATTCGCAATTCTCTGTTAGCTAAATCTAATTTTACACGTAAATTTGTGATTTCAATATTTACTCGTAGTCTCTCAGCACGAATATTTATTTATTCAAATAATTTAAAAATACTGAAGCCTCCAGTAACTTTACTACGAAATTATACGAAAATTCAAATAACGAGTGTATATTCATTGCTATGTTGTATCCTAGTCTCCTTGAGTTAGTGATGTTTGAATGAATATTAAGAATTCAATCAGTTTAATGTGTTATGTGCTATTATTGTATTATGCTGCATTGTTTTCCAATTGTTGCTTATTACATTAACTTACATATCTCTCTCTCGATCGGGTATAGCACGCGGGGGTCCGGTCTCGGGTCCACCTCGCATATAATGTTGGGCCGCTGCAACCGCACTCATGCGCTCCGTCATGCGCCGACCCGCATCGCGCTCGTTGGCGGCGATACATTCCGCCATTCGTTCTCGTTCGCGATCACGATCACGGTCGCGTTCTCTCTCTCGCTCTCTCTGTTCACGTTCTTTTTCACGCTCTCGGTCGCGCTTCTGCTGCATATCACGATCCCGCTCGATGGCATGCATTCGACGCTGAAGATCAGCGTTAGCTGCAACGCTGGCAGCTTGCTGTTGGCGATATTGGTGGTGCTGTTGAGCAGCTACGGCTGCTGCTGCTGCTCGTTGCTGTTGATGATAGTTCAATTGCATCATTTGGTAGCGTATTTCATGTTGAGTGGGTGGCGGTTGGTTCGGAGATGAATGTTGTTGATGGGGTAGTTGTGGTGGCGCTTCATGTCTCAGTTGTTTCTCTTCCTTCTGTTGGGAGGGCACTGGCAGTTGTGGCTGCTGTACTGCAACATCCACGAACGAGGAGAACGCATCTTGTCCAGCTGAGGGATAGCAAGAAAAAACATTCAATAGATGTGTGTTAAGGGTGGGAAGCGGATTATTCAAGTACTGACCTGCCGGATAATTATGTGGCATCACATGTAGACGGTTTTGAGGCATTGTTGCAGGTGATGGTGGCTTTGAGCCAGTATTATGGCGTTGTATTACACCTTGGCGTGGTGGAGGTGGTGTACGATGAGGGCTGGGAGTGCTGCAAATGAAAAAAAAAACATAATGAAAGTTGTTTAATATGTTAAAAATATTTTTTTTATGATCTATTTAAAATTAAATTATAATATATACGGTTTCTTACCTGTTGACATGTTCGGCGGGCGAGGCGCGACTCGAGTACTCAGGTCTACCGCGGTCTTTGTCGTAGAATACCAGTGCGCTGGTTGGACCACTAACACTATTACGAGGCGATGGAGACTCTTTGTCCGAACCACCACCTCCTCCACCGGCACTGTTGCTGCTGCCACGTGATACGTTTCGTTGTTGACCCTGCATCTGTTGTGACGTTAAATAGTCGTGCATCACTATCTGTCGTGTGCTCAGTACTGACGACTGATCAACGGAGTATGGTGGACGCGCATAAGGCGAACTACCACCATAGCCCTGCGGCTGCGGTGCTTGTGGCGACGACTGTTGCGGAGGTGGCAATACACCAGGATGACCAACCACTGGCATCTGCTGCTGTTGTGCTGGACTTTGACGTTGCGATGTTTTATAATATTCGTATGAACGTTTGTTATCCATGTGATGTGAAGGCAAGTGAATAGGTGTACCCTGGGTTATCGACCCGATTTTATTGTTCGTATCGCCTCCAGAAGGAGGAGTCTGTCTTAAGATATTATCAAACTTGGGACTCAGTGTTGCAGGCGACGGATGTACGATAATTTGTTGGGCATTATTAACTGGCGTACCGTGTGTAATGGAGCCTTTTGGACCAACCATCATTTGTTGTTGCTGTTGTTGTGATGGTGACGCGGATGTTGTATGTGAAGATGGACCATGTATCAGCTGAGGACTTAATTTGGGCGCCATTTTACCTCCACCCACTTTGCTACTATTACCTACAACTCCCGGTGGTAACTGCATGTGTGTCTGGTGCGTGGATAGAGGCGTCTGTTGCGGTGGCGGTTGTCCGCCGCTCGCTTGAGAACGTGCGCTCACGACACCTTGCGCCATGGAACCAGGTACTTGCGGCATATAGACGGAACCATGTGGTCCCTTACTTACTGTTGCCGGACGGGGATGATATAAATAAGTTGAGTTTGAAGGGCCTAGTTCCGGGCCACGATATATTGATGCAGCATTGCCGACATGTTTAACAGCACCCGGCAGTGGTTGATGGCGCGGTCCATTGTCCGTACTTAAAGAGCTCGGACCAGTGTTCGATGAATGAGGTGAGGGACCATCTCGTGAAGGTTTCTTTATTGAGAGGTCAAGAGTCTGAGGTTCTGGTTCGTTGTTCCGTAGTTGTTGTCCACCAACGTTGGACATTCCATATCGAATTGTGTCTGGTGGCTGCTGCTGTGTTGATGATAGCGTCTTTCCAGATTTCCCAACAGGTGTAATAGTCGCCTTAATTTCATGTTGATGTAACATATGCGGTGGAAGATGTTGGTGCGATAGATGAGAGTTCACAACAGATATTGTAGCTAAATTTTCGGGATGTATAATAGCACCGGGTGGTCCTTGACTACCCGGTGGACCTTGTCCAGTATTTACAGTCGATGCATTGGATTGACGTGTATTCAAACCTATCGGTTGACCATGAGCCTGCTGCTTTACTATAGATCCATCGTTGCGAAATTCGCCAACTATCGCCACATCATTATTAGAATTGTTATTATTGTTATTACTGAGATCTCCTCGACTGCGTATGGGTTCCATAATCGGTTTGACGCTATGCATAGGCGATGCATTCGGCATTTGCGAGGGCATTTTAACTGGCGGCGGACCCTTCGTCTTAAGCGACAGTTCAATTACTGAATATAAAACATCTTGCACATTTGCACCAGTTTGTTCGCGTGGCGGCATACCCATTACCGGCTGAGGTGGTCCATTCTGTTGAACAGAGTGAATTTGTTGGACATTTGCTGTGGGTGGCGCGAGTCCAACGCTGCTTTGACCACTCAATCCACTGCTGTTTAATATAACTTTGGGGCTTTGACGGTTTGCTGGCGAATTTTCATTCTCCTCGTCTGCAGTCTCAGTAGCAGACGAATCATACTCCTCGGATGTCTTTTGCTTTTTTGGCGCTTGTCCCAATGGTGGCAGCAATCGCTCATCGGCCTTAGTTCCAGTCGATGTTATAGTAACCGTTGTTGTATCCGCCACATTAGTAGCAACATTAATCGCAATCGGCGTCTGGGGCTTTTGCACATCCTTTGTCATAGAGTTATGTCGCTGTGATTCTGGGCTCTCCACGGAAGCAGTATCACTGCCACCAACTTCCCGCTCATCACACGACGAAGTACTTACATCAGATTCATCGCCATCCATACGACGATCTTCGTCGGTCAGGTTAATTTGTGGATCAAGATCCAATTTTCTCCGTATACGCATTAGACAAGCTGAACAACAACGTGTTGCCTGCGGTGGTATTTGAAACTCTTGAAAGATGGGATCTCGTATATCCGGCGCCAGCTCAAATAGACGTGGCGGAATGTTGTGTAGGCGTTTAGCGCGATCTTTCGGATTCGGGCACGTAGGAATGGGGCAATTCGTATAACGATTACGTACCGATTTACATTGACATGAGTTACAGACTCGCGCACCCGCAGTGATTGTGTCATCTGGAATGCCGTACTGTTGGCCACGACCTTTCTTAAGAGGACGTGTACGAGGACATGCATCTGCCTTGCAAACGAAACATGTGGCCAATTTATCTGCATAGAGAGAGAAAAGCAGTTATTAGATATGGTAAATAACGAATAATAATAAACGAAGTTTTTACAAGTAAATTTTAAAAAAGAAAAGTTAATAAATTTTAAAAATATATTTCGAATGTGGTGATTTCCATTCAATGCTTTCTCTGTTGGTAGAAGTACAAGATGTAGCGACATAAGCCAATCTTGCTTACAACTCCAACAAAACATTTAGCTGGATGCAAAAGTGACATTTAGACCTATCGATGGACCTCCCATCCCATCAATTTGTTTTCAATTACAAAAAAATTTAGAATTTTAAATAAATTCAAAATTTGTAAATATAATTGTAGCAGTACTGGTTTTATCTATTGAATTGAATATTCCACTGGAAGCATGCAGAAACAAAAGCAAAAAGAACGAATGACAGAACAACTCAAAGAACTACATTTAATGCAGCATGAAAGCAAAAGAAACTTACATATGTGAGAAGCGCAAACAAACGAAGAAATTAAAAATTTTAAGTTAATTAATTGTGTGCATATCGCCTTCACCCTTCTTATTGCAAATATTATGGAGTGGGAAAGAACAGTTACAACGCAGTATTGGCCTCAAGGCGAACTGAGTCTACGAAAGCAGTTATGCAAATGTGCCGAAAAATCAAAGAGGCTAGACTTTAAGGCTTATAGCAGTAAATGGGCGATGAAGAGAAGGCCCATGAGAGTAAACGGTTTCCTGTTGAATTTCTCTAGGTAACATAATGAGTTCTATGGAATGACAACCGTAATGAAAACTCCATTTGGATAATTTAAACTTTTTAAATTTAGTAAACTATTTTTTTTATCGTCCTTTTAGTAAGAGGAAGAGAGAAGTAATGTTTAATTAAAAGGAAGTAAATTCTTTGAAATAATATTTATTTATATTATTTATTTTAATAATTTTTTAATATTTTTCGTTTATTGTTTTGTCTTAATTCAAAATAAACATAACTAATTGAGATATTTCTCCAATTAGCGGCATCAAAACAATATAAATATGTACGCTTTTAAGCAACGACAATAAAAGAGATTAAAGGTTGCCCTTTGGGGATTTCTTGGTTATTGTATTTAACATTAGGCACATTAAATGAAATTGCTTTTTGACTTCCATATAAAGACAATCATAATAAAATGCATGCGCTTACAAAAATGTGAAAATACATATAGATTTTAGAAACTATGGATTATTGAGATTTTATGTATGTTTTTAATATGTATATATGTATTGCATTGTATAATCTTTAATTTCATACAATAGCCTTTTTTTCTTTTTCAAAACGCTATTATTTTACAAAATCTAGCTAGAAACCACTTGTTGGCACTCCCTACTACTACCGAAAATATGTCTTGTCTTTCAATTGGGCGAAACATAGAAATTTTAAATAATCCTCGGTGTCTTACAGCCAACCATCGTTCTCTCACACTCACTCTCTTTTTCAGTGCACTTCCGTACGCTCAATACGAGTACTTATGCAAAAAAAAAATAAGAAAGACGCAGCCACTTTAGGTTTGTTTGTTTGCGGGTGTGTGCATTCACCCAAGTGCCAGTTAATTTGCTAATTTGGTGGTTAAATTTTAATAAGCAAACGCAAAACTGTTATAGACGGGGCAGTGTATATTCTTTCACACACACATTCATTCATATAGCACAGAGAGAAATACAAATGAACTTACAATACTGTTGCGAAGTTGAATGTTGAAAGGTTTTTGCTTTTAACATCCTTCTTATTCTTTTTTATGAGTTTCATAAAATTTTTGTTTTTGGCTTTATTATACACGCTGTGATAGCAGCAAATTATGTACAATTATTTTAATGAAATGTAAAGAAAAGATGGAGTATGTGGAGTGCAGTGGCAGACACAAGCGACAAGCGGCAGAGCTCTTTGGGTTGTGGTGGTGTGGTGGGTGTGTTGCTGGCGAAGGGGTGAACATTTTAATTGCATTTAAGAGAAATGCTGATTGCGTTTATTCATTGTGAGGGCGTTGATTTTTAATAATAAATGAGCGGCGGAAAGGATGCTAAAGTGGCAAATATGTATGTGCGGGAACGGGGAGGCGTTGGATGAAGAATGAGCACAAAAGCAGTTGGGTCATCATGAAATGTGTTTATCGGGTAGTTAAATTTGGTCGCTGATGAAAATAATAAACTCGGCTGACTTGTTTACATTTTTTTTACTAAAGCTTGCGTAAAGGGCAAATTTACGTCATAATTGGTACATACGTATTGTAGATATGGATGTAATTAAATAATATATGTATGTATGTAAACTGATTAAATTGCGAAAATAAATGTATGTAAATTGTTCTTAGTATTTTGCCAATATGGTTAATTAATTTTTTATTTTAGTATTTTTTTGTATTAATATAAATATCATTTGTGTGAACACGCCCAAAATGTGCTGATTGTTTTTTAATTAAATTTATATTATTTAAAAACAAAATAAAATGGTAAGCTAAATGGTAAAATTATTCAAGCTCAACAAGAAAATATATAGGAAAAATTGCAATCAAATAAATGTAAGAACCAATAAACACAAATATGTACATATATATATTTCAGTTTTGACCGTTAAGTTGTGACCTGCACAAATAAAAAAGTCGCCAATCTGCCGCATTGGCATTTTCCATACGTGACCCTATCACCATTGAGTTCGGCCAGGCATATTACATTAAAAATTAATTTGCCATCCAATTCTCCAAAATCAATCCGTTCACCCATGCACCAGCTTCACTGACATACATACATACACATATCCCTACATTTACTCATCCTACATCTATATATTTACATACATACATATATACAAGTATAAGTGCATTGGCCATCAATCATGCATTGGTTGCGATATGTGCAATTATCAATGAATTGATTGCATGTTGGGTATTAAGTGCTGATATCGGCACAATTGTTTATTCGAATGAATTTACAAAAATTAGCTCATGTGTAATTAATTCGTATTAATGGAAAATTGTGTTAATTAAATGTTGTTTAAACGTATTATAGAAAAAATACATATATTTACATATGTATGTATGTGAAACAAGTAAGGAAAGGCTAAGTTCGGGTGCCGAACATTTTATACTCTCCCAATTTATTGTTATATTTTTATTAAGATAACACATAATTGTACCCATATATTCGGTATAAAGGCCAATAGAAAACGGTATAAAGTCCAAAAATCATCATATATGGTATATAAGGGCTGAGGAAATTCCTGAACCGATTAAACACTATTATTTTCATCACCAACATATATTATATCTAAGATTATATGCTCATTTAATTTGGCTAAGGTATTTCATATATTACCCGATTTATAATCTATTAAGCCCATCGTATTTTTGAAAATCCTATAATTAGCTATATGAGAGCTAGGGGAAGTAATGATATCCGGGGCATTGAAAAGTTATAGCCCGATTTCGACACAAGTGATGCCACGGATCTTATACAGTATTTGTGTAAACTTTTATTTCGCTATCTTCATTAGTTCCTTATGTATATCTTATAAAGAGAAGGAATCAGATGGAATTCAAAATTTAGTTATATGGGAAGTTGTCGTGGTTGTGAACCGATTTGACCCATTTTCCACACGTGTCATCAGGATGTCAAGAAAATATTATATACCGAATTTCATTCGAATCGGTCGAGTAGCTCCTGAGATATGGTTTTTGAACCATAAGTGGGCGATGTCACTCCCATTTTCTATTTTGTAAAAAGATCTGAGTGCAGCTTCTCTCTGCTATTTCTTCTGTAAAATTTAGTGTTTCTGAAGTTTTTCGTTAGTGAGTTAACGTATTTTTAGTAATTTTCAACCTAACCTTTGTATGGGAGCTGGACGTGGTTATTATCCGATTTCAACTATTTTCATGGTTTCATGGTGGGGAACGTAAGGGAACCGACTGCAGAAAGTTTGGTTTATATAGCTTTATTGGTTTGCGAGATATATACAAACAAACCTACTTGTGGGCGGGGCCACGCCCACTTCCTTAAACAAATTACATCTAAATATGGGCCTTACTAGGAATATTAATTTTATAACTTTATTTATGGCTTAGTTATGACACTATGTGTTTTCGGTTTTTGCCATTTTGTGGGCGCGGCAGTTGTCCGATTTTGCCCATTTTCGAAAGCAACCCTCTCATGATCCCATGGACATCTGTGCCAAGTTTCGTCAAGATATCTATTTTTTACTCAAGTTATCTGTTGCACAGACCGACGGGCGGACAGACAGACAGACATTCGAATTTTGACTCGTATCTTCGCCCTGATCATTTTGATATATATAATCCTATATCTAACTCGTTTAGTTTTATGACTTACAAACAACCGTTATGTGAACAAAACTACAATACTCTCTTAGCAACTTTTGTTGCGAGAGTATAAAAACAGAAAACACCAAACCATTTACGCATGTACATATGTATTGTATGTACATAGCTCAATTCTCGTTAAAAATACTACTACAAGTCACATACATATAACTGATGGCGTACATAATAAAAATAATATTAAAACTTCCCAAACGTACATCGTAGTTGACCGGCCATTGTATTGCCACCATCGCGCCCTCACTTATCGCTCTGTGCATCATAAATTCATCAATGCCGCCACCGTCACCACATATGCCGCACAATTGTAATTAATTACTCGATTTTATTTTAATTCATTACAATTTCGCTCTTCGACACTTTTTGTTCGTTTTATTTTATTACGCTTTTGTTTCATGATACGCTTATATGTTATAGCAAACCCTGCAGTGAGAATTGGAAGCAACCGGTAACTGTTTCAACTGCACTATTCGCTTTGATATATTTTGTGGCAGAGAATATTTATATTTTATTTATAGTTATTGCAAATATGTTTTTTTTACATTACTAAGAATTTTACAAATCGCTGAGGCTTAAGTCAAATCATTAGTACGAGTACATGACCACATACAAGGAGTGATAATTTAATTGGATATCTATAACTGATTGTTTGACAACACTAGTTACGTTCACCAGTAGTTTGTTTGGGATAGGTGAAAAACTGCGTAATGTACCTGCCAGGTACTCATCGGTTGTGTGAGTGTGTAGTGCATGTCATTTATTCGCTGACTTCGATTTGTACGTCAGCTTCGAAAGCGGGATTCTGCTTTTACAAAATCTGATTGTTGCTGCCGTTGCCGATAAACTCTCGCCAATCAAATTGTCGCTGGCGCTCTTTTTGCGCACATACATACAAACATTGTAGTTTTTGGTAATCAAAGAATGTGGAATTGTGCTGCAGCGATGGCGGCACCTTAATGCAACGAGTGGAAAATGTCAATTCGAATTATTTTCACTTTACTACATATTTGTATACGATTTTATCTGAGTTTTACCTGTCACTGTTTGACAACAAACGAGCGGCAAACGTACAATAAGCAATGCGATAGCGGTTGCTTTGTTTATCAATGGAAATGTGAATTGGAATTATTTGGACCGATTTTGTCACACATTAATACAAGTATATATTTATATAAAAGTATAGCTTACTTGTGCCATGGCACAGTGGACAGAAGCCATTCGGGTTTTAAGTGTAAATATGATTTTTGAAACGTTTAAAATATGTTTTTTTTTTACCAAAAATTAATATTGGAAATTAAGAACCGTTTATTTTTAATTTTAGAATTATTTCCCAGCGAGTATTTTTTTCAAGTATCGACAATCAAATCGATGCTAATTTATAGACGTTTTAATCTTCAATTCAAATCAGCCACATACATGATTACGTACTACTACGTTCTGACACACAAAGGCAAATATAGTCGGTAGGCGGTAGTGAGAATGCACACATATACCCATATACATATGTTTCTACGCGTAGCGCGAATTGAATTTGTGTATCACTCGACAGCAAATCGACAATATTTGATTGACTGCAAATCAGATGGACAAACATTTCGAGCAAATAGCGCATAAATAAACAAACATGAATGTAGAATGCACGATAATATGCCCACAATAATTTACTTAACCATATGTAAGTACACAAAATATGAAATGTAAACCCATTTGTACATATGCATGTATGCATATATATGCAATTATAGGCATAGGGGAAGTTTTTTATCAGTAAAAGGTGGCTAATTTAATTTAACGCGTTGGAACACACATAAACGCACCACAAGTAACACCTTAAAATATCTACATACATATATGTATCTATGTATGTATGGGTGTATGTATAAATATATTAGATAAATAGGCGGTATTAGTTGGTTGTACAAATGTAGCGAAGTATTTGTTCGGATATTTATGAGGTTAAATTAGCTCTGCTTGAGTTGGCAGGAAAGTAAACAAATTTGGCGTATTAATACATTTATGTGTAGCTTTCAATTGCGTTAAAAACACATTGAGAAATTTAGAAATTAAATCAAACATCGTTTAAAAAAAAGTTTAATTGGCATTAATATTATTTCCTATACAATTTAATATTATATATAGATATATTATACATATATCGAAGTAAAAACGCAAAATAAGCACAGTTAACAGATATTACTTTATTTCAAAACAATGAGATTAATCTGAAACGTTCTACATTCAAAAACATTTGAATATGGCCTTACAATTCGCTGAAATCGGCGTTTGAATCGTTGTACGCAAAAACGATTTCCATTTTTAGTCCCGTGCGAATGTCTTAGTTTCTTGCAATTATCTTGAAAATGAAAATCGTTTCAAAATCAACCTTAACACTAAATGTAGGGCTAATAAAGAGCTACTAAAAAATCCTACTGTTTTTTAAAAACATTTTAGTCCATAATTTTTTTAGTTGAAATGTGTGCCATTTTCACGTTCGACATTTCACTGCAAAACATTTCTTATCCACCACTCCTAACGAGTCCTAAAAATTAATTAACAAAATATAAATATAAAATAGCATTATAAGACACGACACATTGTATCAAGCAACTATTAACCAACGGAAAATGACAAAAATTATAAAAATATTTATTAATTAAAATCCAACTTTAAAAGTGTTCAAACCCTGTTACCCTATCTAATAAAACAAATGAAATTCAATTTCATTGGCAAATGTTTTCTCACAATATTCAGCGATCTTTCGTACCGTCCTGTGTCCACTTTTAATGTCATCACCATTTTAATTAAAATTATGCTAATCACAAGGATATGCGCCTTATTAAAAGACAATTGCCAATCAACATTATGGCATTCAAAGTAAAACGCCCGTAACCAAAGAACTGCGAATTCGCATCATTATAAATTCACAAATAGGCAATGAAGCAAGTGGAAGAGAATTATTTAAAAGGTAGCTGCAATCAATATTTAAAATGTATTTGCAGTCAATGCCGAAAAGCGTGCCCAAGTATGCCGCTTTGTTTACTTTAGTGTCAACAGACTGCAGAAAAAAAATTAGCTGACCAATATTTTCGATTAACTTTTTCTTAGACTTTTGAGAAGACAGTTAAACAAGCAACTCGTTGTATAATGTTCGAACTTTGCAGGGCATACGCCGTCTACAGTCTACATTTCACTGTGTTTTGACTCCTGGCGTTTTGTTTATATTGGCTGCGGCCGGTGTTATTTTCATCAATCAAATCCGAACGAAATATCGTCAACTGCAGTCGCAGCCGCGGTCGCAGCCTCTTACTTTCGACTGATTTTATTAATAATTCAATCAGCGAAAATCGTGGCACGCCAAGCGACTTCAGTCGGCTGCAGATGAAAATAAAGAAAATATGGCGTTATTTTTCTTTATTTTTTATATTGTGCTACGAATTCGTTAGATGTGCGCGATATTGCAGCGGCAAGTTAGACCGCCACCAGCTGCTTGCTTGTATGTCCTGCCTTTTAGCTTTGTGAGTTTTATATGTTTCTCTCATTTTGCGGTTCGCTTCCATGCTGGCGACGCAGCAGCGCTGCATATTTACACAAGGGAAAAAATTATATAATTCCATTAGTGCGATTTCTTTTTCATCGACAAAGAGTAAATATTAAGTACGCAGCGCCGCGCAAATAATCACCCCGCTGCTACGCGCCAAACCTGTGGAGAGAGTTCCGAAAAAAAGCAATATAGAAATAAAAAATAAAAAACGTACGTTTTTGATCTACTTGAAAGAGCCTCCTCGGCCGCTTCATTGCTTTTATGGTAGCTTTTTATTTCGATGATTTCTGAAAGCATTTTTTTTAACATTTTTCATTACGAACTTTCAAGGTTTGCTGCGCGTAAGTGCAAGGAACCCGCAAGTCACTGACGCTAAACATACATACTTACATAGACAAACGTGATTTTAGTTTGTTAACAAAACAAAAAACGCACGAAAAATATTGATAATTGACATACATATGTACATACTGCGAGCACGGGCGAATTTTGTTGATATCAACTCAAAAAACCCAAACTCAGCATATTTATAATAAATAATAGACTTCTTTAGTGACTTTTGTTTAGCGACAAAAACCATTTACAATAAGTAAAAAAATATAAAATACAAAATAGGAATTGTAAAATAATTCCTAGTTTTAGTACTAAACCAAAATATAGAGTATGTCAAATTAACTGCCCACTAGGAAATTAAGTGGCATACTAAACGTGTTAACCTCAAATATTATTTCTCAATCGTTCCGCTGTATTTTGATAACAAATAAAACTAAACTAATTAGAGCTACTATTATATTAATCGACTATAACTAATACTGTCAATTGGAATTTTAAATGCTCCAGCAATGTGGTATTCCTGCGGGATTTTAAATCTATGGTACTTTTCGCAAAACATCGTAATTTTATAATAAACCTACAAATAATACAGATATCAACTAAGCATAAAAGGAGCTGTACATTTACCGCTTCCTTTATCAATTAGTTGAAAATAAGTAATTCTCTCTGCAGGGTTACTTTTTAATATTCATTATAACTGGTGTAAGCTTGCTGCTTGTGCAGTGCATTTGTTCCATCCAACCTCAGCGCCAATTAAATAGCATAACTTTTGCATAAACAACGCTAATTAGCACCGTTGGGAATTGTGCAGTTTAAAAGACTTTCGGTGAGTGACTGAATGCGTAAATACTATGGGGGTGGGGTGAAGCTTGGGGTTGGTAAATTGTTAAATAGCGCTCGCCAAACACGTGCAAAACGCTTACTTTGATTAGTCAAAGGAGATGACAGGCCAGCAACGCGATCATTGCGCCGTAAAGATGTTAAAGTTTAATCAACATTTGTTAATTTTTGTTATATTTTGTAATATGTTGAACGATAAAAACGAAGATTTTCTACGTAATCTAAAATTACGATAATTAATAATCTTTATAGAATATATAGAATTCTTCTGTACGTGTGTATGTCACTGAATTCGAGAATGGATTTTTGATTGGCAAATGTTTTATAAATGTCGGTGTGCAAAATCCGCTGGTACTTATATAGTTGTTAGAGTAAAAACCAAATATATTATTCTCAAATACTTGTTGTGCTAAAGAGAAACAATTTAGCATTTATAAATAATAAAATAATAAATTTACAAATAATGTATACATCTATACTGAAATATATTTTAGAATAAATGAAAACATAAATGACAAGTAAGGGTGTCACCGAACATTTTATAATCTCGCAATTTAATTTTATTATATAACAAACAATTTGACACACATATTCGGCATATATATGGTATAAAGTCCATTGAAAGTTTGAAAACCCTAATATTAGGTATATGGGAGCTCGAGGAAGTTATGACCCGATTTCACTAATTTTTGATACAGAGAAATATTATTAAAAGAAACATATTCCCTCTGAATTTCTTCAAAATATCTAAGAGACTTATCTATATTTTCGGTAAAAAATTTGTTAGAAGCACTGAGGTCCCCATATTCGATATATAGGGTCTTGAAAACTTATGGACCGATCTCGACGATTTTTAGAATGGCAATGCCACTCTTTAAACGTAGTATTTTTGCAAAGTTCTGTTTCGATATCTTCAGTAGTGCTTACTTTATATAATGTAAAGTAAACGATTCAAATCGACTTCAAAGTTATGGTATATGGGAAGTAGGCGTGGTTGTGAACCAATTTGAACTATTTTCACAACATATCATTGCGGGAAGCCAAACAGATATTATGATCCGAATTTCATTGAAATTGGTCGAGTAATTTCAAAGATATGGTTTTTGACCCATAAGTGGTCGGAACCACGCCCATTTAAAATTTTGTATACCATTTTGAGTGCAGTTCTCCCGTACCATCTTTATAATGAAATTTAAGGTTTCTGGTGGTTTTCTTACTGAATGAAAGCATTTTTCAACATAACCTTTGTATGGGAGGTGGGCATGATTATCATCAGATTTCCTCCATTTTTGCTTAATTTATGGCTTAGTTATGGCACTTTATGTGTTTTCGGTTTTCGCCATTTTGTGGGCGTGGCAGTGGTCCGATTTTGCCCATCTTCGAAAGCACCTTCCTATGGTGCCAAGAAACATGTGTGTCAAGTTTCATCAAGATATCTTAATTTTTACTCATGTTACAGCTTGCACAGACGGACGGATAGACAGACATCCGGATTTGAACTCCACTATTCACCCTGATCACTTTGGTATATATAACCTATATATAACTCGTTTAGTTTTATGACTTACAAACAACCGTTATTTGATCTAAGCAACTTTGTTACGAGAGTATAAAAATAAAACTAATCCCATATAAAAGAAAATGAAATAAAAAATTACAAAACACGGACGCTATTTTTCCAACACAAATGTTGTCTAATTTCCGAAGTAATATTTTTATGTGAGAGGTGTGAGATAACTTTTGTTGACCCATCCAAACTACGAAACTAAAGTCAAAAATAGTACAACTAACTCTGCGCATACACAATATTTGCCGATGTAACCGACTTTTTAACTACTAACGATATACTGTCGCCGCTTGCGGTTTTACCCAATTGTTACCCTTGGTGTTGTTGTTGTTTTTCGCTGAGCAACGATAATCAAAAGGGTGTGCAATTTTAATTGGCCAATTTAATTACCAGTGTAAGCAATATGGCGCACAGCAAAATGCCACTAAAAGTGAACCGAGGTGCAGGAGAGTAACAGTAAAACGACAGCGACAGAGCAGAATGCAGTAGTTGAGAAATATGTATGTATGTGTGTGCATACTCGCCCACATGCACACGCGTGCAGCAGCGCAAGCCAGGAAGCCACATGTTGACTTGGTAAAAATACGCGCCAACAAAATTCAGATAGCCTCGCGCTGCCGGGTACAGAGGTACGTGGATAGCGGTGGACTCTCGCGTAGAGTTTGTAATTAGTTGCGCATGTGTTGGTGCGTGGTTGGTTGAGTGTGTAAGTGAGCGAGGTGGGGCTGGTAGTTACTAGATGCCGATTGCGGCCATACCATGCTGCTGCGCTCCCACAAGGCTTGCGTTGCTAGCATTTGCTTACTAAGTAAAATTTCAAATATTTTCACAAGGATTAATGGAATGTACAAATGTGCATACAAGTAAATATGCAGTAGCGCACGCACGCACTGACGTCGCACAAACAAACATACATATATATAATATGCTATTCGAAATTTCATATGTATGTATGTTCTACATTTGTTGGCTTAACTGTAATATTTTTAATTGCTTAACTTATTTGAGATTTGATTGAGCGTAAGCATAGAGTTTGCGTTCATATCCTCTTACAAATATGCAAATATACGCTAGCGTACATGCATACCAGCGAACAAACATATATTTGATGTTACACATAAGAAGAGAGTAAAGATTTGCTTTTGTTGTGGAAAGGATTTTCGTCATTTTAATTAAACTGAAAAAGTTTACTTGCTAGCAAGTGTTTGTTAGAATGGGGCTGAAAGTTGAGCAAGTAAAGTAATTGGTAGTTTAATAGCTAATTAAAATTAATTAATAATTATTTGAAAATCATACCGACTTTTAGATTATAATTGATAATAGCAACAAATATAATATAATTGGATGTTGTTTGGAAAACGGGATCGAAACAAGATCGCACATATTGGTGGTAAGCACTACATTTCGATGGTTACCAATATATGAATTTATCGAATTGAATTAATTTTAAGTTTGTTACTCACATCTTGAAAATATTGTTTGGGAATATATTTTTTAAGTAATAAAAAACATGAATATGAAAACAGAATACTATATATGTACATATCTACTCCTACTTTCCGTTGTTTAGTCACCGAAAAAACTAACCACATCTCAAACATATACATTTGTCAATTATTAAATAGCAGTGAACTCTGAAAAAAATCTTTGTCGTATAACCCACTCTCCGCTCCCTCCATTTTTATATGTTACCACGTTGACACTGTCGCATCCATTGCACAAAGGACTTTCCCCACTAATCCGTTGAGTGCCTAATTTCGTGATGTTTTACGAAATGACCTCTTCCAACTACCTAGCTCCGTAGCAACTGCGTTGTAAAGTGCAGAGTAGCCACCTCTACGCGCTTGCAGCGTGAATGACGGTGGGGGGCTGCTGGTACTGTGCATGCGACAAGCCAACACAATCGAGTATACTGCGGCAACGCCTCCCATGCGCTCTCCAAATTAGCGCGCAATCAGCACAAAATCACGCGCGTAAAGAGTTTGGCGGGAAAGCGTTGCTGCTGAGTAGAGACATATTTACTCGTAAGTCGCGTTGCTACGTTTCACGTAACTTGTGCACATGTAGAAACTTTATTAATTAGCGCACTTTTCCGCGCAAAACTTACAACACACATGCAAGCATACAAATATAAACAGCGTAATGGAAACAGAAATCCGACTATGCAATGGAACCGATGCTGTTTGTCACAAAGCCTTATGGATTGGGCGAAGGCGCGCGCGCAAGTTGTCAAAAGTGATTTTGTTGCACATAAGCGCAGCGGCAGCAGCAGCATCGCATTACCTTGGTGGTAACACAACAGACCAGTTCCATACACATTGCCTCTTTATGGTTAGTTGTTGTTACTGCATGCATTACAATGTCCATGCGGAGGGTGTCAGTGCGGCAAACAATTAGCGTAATTTCAATTTTGCTAAAAATTTCATAAACCACACACGAGCCGAACAACAAACAACCACATTTCGTACATAACAACAAATGTATGTACATATGTAGCGATGGACACTCTCTCCGAATGCTGTGCGAGTCAATTTTCGACTTTGCGCCAAATTAGTATAGCAAAGCAAAATATGTTATTACATACATACATATGTACATATGTATCTTATGAATACTTATGTGTGTTGGCATGTGAGCATATTTGGCCGTGCGATTAGCGATAATTCCCTGTATTGTTAGGAACGATTTGACGAAAAATCATAACGCACCTCACAACGAACGGGTAATTTTTCTTCGCACATGAAAAACTGATGTTTACCTCTACCATTGTTTTAGCTGCAGCTATCCAATCAACTTAAAAAGCAATAAACAAATTAATGCCGCGGATATGTTGCTGTATCTTACCAACTGTAAAACCTTTGTAGGGGTTTATATGCCCCAGGTACTACTAGCCGATATGGCAAATACACCACACATACATGCATACACATACTTTATATGGCTAAATTAAATTGTTTCTAGTACGAGGACAAAGTGGCCACAAAAAACACCCAAAAAGCGAGAGAAACACAATACTTCAAAATGTGGCATTGAATGACACTTTGTTGATGTTGGAGGCGATGTGAGTTAAGAGGGAATTGTGCTGATTTACATGGTGTAAAAAGAATTTTTGAGTAGCCTAAATGGATGACATGTTCGACAGTTTTTGATTTCATGTCTGTAAAATTTAGAAAAATTAACGGAAATTTCCGAAAAAAGGACAAATTACTATTACTACATACTATTTTCTGGAATGTAGATTTAGTTAGTTTTCATAACATTGGCTGGGTGGCTGACTTACGCTGATTGCATGGATCCGGCTATAGGTGAACTAAATATTCATTATGAAGCAATTTATATTTTAATACATGATTTTGGTATCTTAAGGAAGTCATCCCATATGATGGGCTCAAAATCGATTTTTTGTTTTTTCATAAATGGCTTTCCTTACACGTCTAGAACACGGTAGAACAGTAATTTTTAAAAATTCGAAGTCGGTTTAGAGATACAACTTGATGAATGATTTGAAATTTGTAGGGTGAAAAAAAACAACGCACAATTCGATTTTTTTTTTCAAAGATTACAGATTAAAATGTCGCTAATTTTTTTTTTCGTTTCCGATCAGAACGCTGTAACTCAATAATATATATTATTGAATGATAATAAACTTAAAACTCTATTTATTTACTGGTCGTAGAAAAATGGTTCTAAAAAAATAAAAAAAAATTAGCTCGACTTTTTTACCAAATATTACTCATACGCCGAGTTTCTCAAACAATTCATAGAACAAAAAAACTGTTTAACACTAAGAACTATGAACTTCGAGCTTTGTCAAAACAGAATGCTAAATTTTTAAAAACATTTTTTTATTTTTTTTTCATATTTTTTTATAGTTTGGCAGTATGCTCTATACTAGGGCTCTTAAAATTATTCGATTAACCTGAAAACCGATTATTCGAATATCCGGTTTGTAACCGTTCGTACGAATATTAACCGGTTAGCACTATTCGGTTAGTCGCAATGTTCCGACTATTCGAATAGGCGTTCTACTGCGGTTATTCGAATAGTTATACTGTCACTATTCGAATAAATGAAAAAAACAGCAATTTTTGCTAAGGCCAAAACCAGATATATGTCCGTATTTTCCAGATATATACAATGTGCGGTATAAATCGGTTGAGAAGTGTTCGGGCAGAAGGGCACGAGCAAAACCGACCACTGACCGACCCAAAAAAAACCGGTTCTTCACAGAAAACCGACTACTCACTCGTCGAAGTTTTGCCCCAAAGCCCCACCCACCGACCGCCCACACTGCCACGAGTGAGCCCCAAAAAAAACCGGTTCCAAAAAGTAACCGGTTACTGCAGTATGCCGCAAAAAACCGAAAAAATTCGGCAGCAAGTGGGTAGGGGTATAGAATAGCGAACGCAAGAAACATACCACGCAGTGTTGTATCAGTCATATTTTAATTTTGCATGTGAAACAACAACAGTGTTGGTATGACAGTCATAAAAAAATAGCGAGTTTTTTGTTAGTTTTAATGTTTCACTTTTTTCAATAAAAATAAAAAAATTAATGAACTTGCACTATTCGAATAGTCGACAACGAACGGTTAACCGAATAGTCGAAAATTAGCGGTTAATCGAATAGTCGATGACTAACGACTATCCGAATAGTGCAAACCGAATATTATTATTCGAATAATGCCCTATTCGGTTAATTCGGTTAGTCGATTAGTGGAATACCAAGAGCTCTACTCTATACACATATGTAGTATGCAAGTAGTATGTGTACTTTTTAATACATATACCCGTTCAACCCCAAAACAGATCAACAGGTTAAAAATTAATTACTTATTTGGCCAGCAGAGATGGGCGCACCAGCACAGTTAACACCAGTATTAGCGGCATTTATTTCTTTGTAATATGAAAGCAAATTTGTACTATGTATCAGTAGTTTCATTGCATTGCATATACACAAAATAACATATGTATCAACATGAATATGCTGGGGAGACAATCTCAAACATCACATTGGTTATTAATGTTGACCGTCAATTATGTTTTAATTGTCATAAAAGCTTTCACCTCAGTGACACAACAATACAAAGTCACAGACACCAGTGACAATGTATGTAAGCATACATATATACATGCACACATATGTATATACATATGTATGTAGCTATGAAGAAATAATATTTTTCAGCTATGTTGGACCAACAGCAACATCCAACGCACATATGAATATATGTATGTACGTATGTATATAAAAACGAGTAACATTGCCGAGTTTGAGTGACTGCGCAACTCTCTCTAACGTACAATCATTTGCACTTTAGCCGAAAACGCACGCTTTGCCTCCAGCATGGCACCGGCCTGCCTGTTGCCGTGCTTGTTTAGCCTTGTTTAGTGAAGAGAGTACTGCGTATATGTATATGTGGAGCGGGTAAGTGCATGGTTTTTGTTGTCAGCGGAAAGTGCAAACAATTAAATCCAATGGGATGAACCAATTGTGTTGAGGGGTATTCTGTGTTGTGTTAATGAATGAATGCATGAGGAGCAAGTGTGCATGTGAGTATATTTATTGTTGTGAATATGTATTATATACATACATATATGAATATACATATTGCAGTCTGTTGTATATGTATGTATGTACATATTATATATACATAGGACTGAGCATGGAGCCATAAAAAGATAAAAAGTGCAATGTATTGCAGCAATTAGCCAATAAAATGGACAATATTTGGAGACAGATGTGTAAGAGAACTGTGATATAATGCAGCATGTAACCAATTTCACAATACAGATAAGTAAATTGTTAAATTTTTTATCATTTATTTATTTCAATTTTTTTCATATTGTTTGCATATAAATTTTCTTAAATTTGGAATTTATATTTTTTAATATATAAAAATCCGACTCTATCTTCCAACATTAAAATGAATGTTGAAAAAATGTCACCGAAAACGAAGTGACCTCCTACGAAACCAACCAACAACAACACGATAAGGTTGCGACATTAAGAGCGCATATAGCCACAGTCACACTGGCCACGGCTGACAGGCGGATCGCCACTGCCGGATGTTGTAACTGCAATCGGATTTTTCACCGAATTCACTCAACCTCAATCCGACTGCTTCCTGCCACTTCTTGGCGCTACTGCGCCTTGCTCTTGGTACACCTATCCGAAAACTCTCGGCTCGTTCGCCATGAGCGCTATTTTTGCATTTTGTATGCGCGCTAATTATTTATTGAAAGCACCAGCCTGGACGTTTTATAGAGGGGCGCCCGCGCAATAATTCACTTGAGTGATGGGGCGGTAAACGGACGGTTTGGACTGCCAAGGTTGGGCGCAGTAACGCAATTCTCTTCAATTAACCAAGCTCTGCTGCTGCCAAGCAAAACCGGTAGACCGAGCGTGCGACCGCGCATGGCAATTGTGAAATATTTAAATTTGTGTGCAATTTATAATTTACGAATATTTGCCATTATAATTAATTTTTACACATGATTGAAATTAAATTAAATAAATAAAAACAATAACAGAAATGCTGGTCACGCAGTCTGGCGCACAGGACGATGGACCGAACGGTGAGAATCCACCCATAAATATCCAATATGGGACGGATGGGTCAGTCAAACAAAAAATTAAATGACTGCAGCACAATACACACAGAGGATTATGAATTAAATGCCCACACACACACCTATGTATATTTGTATATGTATGAATATGAGTGTAGCACTGTTGCTATGATTTTTCATGGCATGTTTTGTTGTTGTGCAACGTGTTAATATAATTTGGATTTTTGAGGTTTTTCGCAATTTGAATATCAATAACGGCACTTGCATACGATAATACATAACGGCAAATAATGAGGTCATACATAGACACCTGTCCAGCAGTCCAGCAAAAATAACAATTCATTGTAGCACGCTTTGCGGCAATAATGACTCCGCCCAAATCTATGCTTTGGATATTTTTGATTGGATTTACTCATAATCGATTTAATTATAGCGGATTGACAGCGAGAAATCATTAAAATTGATAGCACAGAACATAAAAAGCCGATTATAACTGCAAAATTATGTGTATTTTATGTTTTGCGAGTATTTCTTGGAAAATGCTAAATAAAAAAGTAAATGGAAAACGGAAAATGAAGTCGAATGCAAAATATTAATAAAAAAAGACATTATAAATAAAAATACAACAAATTATTATTTTTATTTGTTTTATTTTTATAAATATAAAAAAAAAATATTAAAAATATAACAAATTAAAAAAAAATTAAAAAATATAGAAAAAAATATAAAAACAAGTAAGGAAGGGCTAAGTTCGGGTGTAACCGAACATTTTATACTCTCGCAATTTATTTATATAATTGTATTAATATAACACACAATTTGACCCTCATATTCGTCATATATATGGTATAAAATCCATTGAAAGTTGGAAACCCTAATATTAGGTTAGAAGCACCGAGGTCCTCATGTTCTATACATGGGGCCTTGAAAACCTATGGTCCGAATTCGGAATGGTCCGATTTTTAGAATGGGGCTGCTACACTATAAACGTAGTATTTATGCAAAGTTCTGTTCCTATATCTTCACTAGTACTTACTTTATATATTGCAAAGTAAACGATTCAGATCGTCTTCAAAGTTCTGGTATATAGGAAGTAGGCGTGGTTATGAAGCGATTTGGCCTATTTTCACAACATATCATTGGGATGTAAGGAAACTATTACAAACCAAGTTTCACGTTGAAATCGGTCGAGTAATTCCTGAGATATGGTTTTTGACCCATAAGTGGCGACGCCACGCCCATTTTCCATTTTGTAAAAAAATCTGAGTGCAGCTTCCATCGGCCATTTCTTATGTGAAATTTAGTGTTTCTGATGTTTTTCATTAGTGAGATAACCCACTTTTAGTAATTTTCAACCTAATCTTTGTATGGGAGGTGGGCGTGGTTATTATCCGATTTCAACTAAGTAAGAGAATCGACTGCAGAAAGTTTGGTTTATATAGCTTAATTGGTTTGCGAGATATATACAAATAACCGATTTGGGGGCGGAGCCACGCCCACTTCTACAAAAAATTACATAAAAATATGCCCCTTCATAGTGCGATCCTTTGTACCAAATTTTATTTCCATAGCTTTATTTATGGCTTAGTTATGACACTTTATGTGTTTTCGGTTTTCGCCATTTTGTGGGCGTGGTTGTGGTCCGATTACGCCGATTTTCGAACTTAACCTTCTAATGGTTCCAAGAAATACGTCTTCCAAGTTTCATTAAAATATCTCAATTTTACTCAAGTTACAGCTTGCACGGACGGACGGACAGACAGACATCCGGATTTGAACTTTTCTCGTCACCCTGATCATTTTGATATACATAACCCTATATCTAACTCGTTTAGTTTTACGACTTACAACCAACCGTTATGTGGACAAAACTATAATACTCTCGTAGCAACTTTGTTGCGAGAGTATAAAATATAATAAAAGAATAAAAAAATTATTTTTTTGTTTTAAATCAGTAAAATTTGTAAAAATTAAATCAGCTGTAATTTTTATTAAAACTGCATCTTTACTTTAAGACTTTTTAACTTTGATAAATTTGATTTCACAAAGCACTTATTTACCGTGTTATTAATGCTGATTTATTGCAAATTCATTTTAGACCAATATGGAGTGGTGATCCTATAAACCGCACAGTAAACTCGCAATATAGCCAATATACATAAGAGTTAAAAACCTCTGAGGTTGTTTGTAAAAGGCAAAAATAAAAAAAAAAAAACAATTTTTCGATGCTCATTCAATTACCAATACCTTATTTTGACCACTTGCTAATGTGAAATTAATTGAATAAGAGCCTTAATATTTATTTACGAGTAGATAACTCAAGAAGATAAGACTATTTGAGCTGTCAAAAGCGCCATGTAAACGACTAATTACAAAAATATCACAAAATATCAAAGGTGTGTATATATGGACATATGACAGTTCTTAAATCCACACTGAAACCAACAACTGCAACGCAAACAAACCTATAAGAGAAGAAATATGCTCACATACTGCCAAGCAGTACAAACAAACCAAACCTCAGGCCACAGCAAATGGTAATTAAAATCAACTCAAACTGATACAAATCGCTTGTAAATACGACAAGGAACGAAAGTAAATGTAAACAGAAAGCATGAGTGAAAATATACACATATAAAAGTAGTACAGCTAGATTTATGCTATAAAAATAAGAATAAAAGTCAGTTCAGCAAAGATCCCATCACAAGGCAATTCTCAAAGCTCCATTTGCTGCCGTAGCGTAAAGGTCGAGTTAGCCCCAATCGAAAATGCATAAACAAATATCATCACATACTAAAACAGCCGAAAACAAAAAAAATATGCACCAAAGCTAACCACATAAGCCTGCTCTCATACCATCAAACGATTACGACAAGCCGCTTGAAACATTGACACACAAGAACACTTGGCGCTTAGCTCGATAAGCGATTTTCGATTGCGCACAACAATTCAATTAAGGCAATTGAAAGGCATATCTACGCACAGCCAAAAATATAGAAATCGATATGACTGCAAGCACCTTAGCCTTAACTTGACAACGTGACAAAAGCTGTCCCAATACACCGACGCCAGCGCTGCAGAGTGAGTGGGGTCGAAGAAAAAATCTTGTAAATATATATGTATGTAGCATGACCAAAGACGTTTAACGGATGCCGCGAAAAAATTACGCTAATTGGCCAGATGAAAGCACGACACAGCACGATAGAGACCGCCGAGCTGTAAAAAAAAAACAAACCTTCGCGAGGAAGGGAAAAAATAAGCGCAGCCGAAATGTATGCAATGCAGAGAGTGTAAACAAAAGCAACGTGTAGGCACCCGCGACTCTATCTGCTAGTAAGCTGTACTAAGAATGTAAGTGAAGGAATGGGATTGGGGGACACAATTAGCAAATCGTTACATCAAGGCTTACAGTTGAATGATTATATGTAAATTGGATTAAAGCGATGCAATTATTTAAGGCAATTAAAAATAAACAAACTAAAGCTGCGTACGTGTGTCGGCCGCTCTCACAGAAGAATGAGAGCAAATAGTATGTGGTGGTAGATTTGAGTGAGAGCATGAACAGCATGCACTCAAAAACTCAAAATAAACAAAGAGAAGCGTATATTTAGGCGCAAAAGCATGAGTAGCAAAAGTGAGTTGACAGTTCAAAAGTTAAAGAAATAGTTCAGCAAACTGAAAGCTAAAAGGAAAATGATGCAATTTTTGGTTTTCCCCGGGACAAGAATCACTTAAATAATATTGTTAAATATTTATTTACAAAAAAATTTAAAACTAAATAATTTGCTGCTGATAAACTTTCTCATTAAATCGAATAATCAAGTTCTAAAAAGTTTATTTCATTATTAAACCTTCTAACCATAAGTTACAGTTATAAGCCTATTAAGGGCTACAGAAAGAGTAAGAAAAATAACAATAAAGCATCAAAACGCCAACGACACTCATATTATAATTTTCCACGCTCTTAACTCTCAAATATTTTCTTATGCACTCAGCTCAGAATCACTCATATCTGTTGCTCTCCCACTCGCCACCCATGTCGGCATCGGCTCTCTGTTTACATACAAGAGCAGTCCTCAGCCGCAAGCACATTGCCACATAGCGGCAAACTGCAGTTAATCCCACAAATTGGTCCAAAATATGGAAATTTACACTCGTGCAAATATAGACTTTTGGGAATGAAATGGGTAGCGTGGCTGCTCAGCACAAGGTTTGGGAGTGAAATGCATGAGTTTATATTTATGGATGTGTGTTTGTGTACTGTCGACGTTTGGCATTTTGGAAACCAAAAGAGACACCAATTATAACAGTGAAATATGCGTACTCAAATACGGACATACATACATACACGCTCACACAACATAAAAGGACGACAGGCAGTACGAGTGACAGCCGACCGACCGAACGACCGACCGAGCGACAGCTGAACGACTGCATGCATGATGATGATCAACTACACTGTCGGTCAACCAGCCCACCATCCAGCCAGCAAGCTTGCTTGCTTGCCTGTACGCCTGAATGTATGCTTCACTCGATGAGCTATAAATACGCGCGCGCAATTACGGCTATAAATCAGTTTAAATGGTATTTCGAACGCGTGCGGTACTAAAAACAGTGCTGTAATAATAACAATACGTAACACACAACTAATTGGCCAATTAAAATTTACATCGAATATTGTATAAATACTCAAGAAAATATAATTTATTTTCTACGCACGTCTTTTTGGATTTTAACAACTCCCGCGCAAACAAATAGTAGGATTGCTGTTGCCTGTGGTGCGTGTGTGTAAAAATGTTCACCAATTGGCTAACGGGTACGACTGGCTCGAATAGTGGCACTATTAACGGTAACTGCGACACGCCAACGGCCGGTGGCAACGGTAATGCAAATCCAGAGTCCGCTACACTACCAGTTGGAAACGTCGCCGCGGCTGCTGCTGCTGCCGCCGCAGCTGCTGGGTCTGTGGCGTCTAGCATTATGTCCACACCACCTGATGTCGTGCTCGAAGTAGGTCCCGCTGGACCGACCAGTGTACGCTTTGTAGCGCACAGCATTGTGTTGGGCATGCACAGCGGCTATTTACGCTCTGCCATACGGCTAGATGAGAATGCGACCATTGTTGGCGCGGGCAACGAGCTTGTTTTATATCTGGGCAATGTGACCGCCGAGCAATTTGGGCCGTTGCTCACATATATGTACACCGGGTATTTAGATTTGAATATGGACAATATTTTTGGTGTGCTACTAGCCACACATGTGCTGCATATGCCGCGTGCATTAGAAATTTGCCGGTAAGTAGTGCGACTAACGGTTACCTGATACAAGCAAAAGCAATCACTTTGTAGGTTTGTTAATTAATACATATACTGTATTTTTTGGCTTTACAGTTCCTTTTTAGCACGAGCTCAATCCGAAGGTTATTTAGCCAGCAATCCATTGACTGCCCAGTTATCAGGTGCTGCAAACTCAAATTCTAAGATCATACGCCCCATACCCAGTAAGGCTACTCTGCCTAATTTCGGTTTTATACCGCTCGCAACAACGCATCAGCTTTCACAGCCACAAACTGCTGTGGGGTCCAATAGCAACGAAAACTTCAAGCAGTTACCGCAGGCATACGAAACCGAGCCAACACTGGCTATGCGCACTCGCTGTATTGGGATATTGCGTCCACCGAGCAGCTTAGAAATCGACATTGACCGTACATCGCCTATGCAACATACGGATGCTGACGATGATGACGAAGACGTTGAAGTCTTTATCGACAACAACACAGAGTCTGATGCAGACGCTGAACTTGACTGTGCCATTTCTGTGACTTCGCACTCCTCGCAGCGCGATGGAGACACGGCCGGCAGCAAGCATGAGCATCGTGACAACAAGGAGGAACATGAAATTATCTTAACTATCGCTGAAGCACCAGTGACGCTAGCTAAAGCGCGTTCCGAACGGGACAAAGAAATAGCGCGAGCTGCTCGTAACAAGTCGACAACAGCAGTGAACGACGGAATATCCGTACACAATACAAGCAAACGTGATCGACGTAGGCCAACGCGTACACATCACAAGTCGGGAGGTTCTCGCGCCTCTGGCCTACAAGTTGCCAAAGCTCCCATACCAGCTTCGCAACTAGATAATAATGAAAGCTCTAAAGTAATCATTGATGTCGCAAGTTGTGATGGTCCCGTGCGTTTCAGACGCATCCTCAACACAGCATATGGTCACAAGCCGGAGGACTACGCTGTAATGCCGGAGCGCACACAACAAAGTGTATCTCTCTCCTTCCATCAACAAATGGCAAAAGCGATCAGTCAGCACCGGCAACTCGCCACAGCCAATGAAGAGTCCGAAAATAGTGAGTCCAGCGGCGGTGGTGGCAACACTATGAGCGGTGCTGGTGGTGGCTCTGCCAATGGCAAGCACAATAAGAACGCTGGCAACGAAATTTATGTGTGTGTCTATTGTAAGCACACATTTAAGTCGCAATATTGCTACCAGAAGCACGCCAAGCGGCATCTCAATCCGCTCAGTCTCAATTGTGCGGCGGCCGCCAATCTCGCTGCAGCTACAGATATCGTCGAAAAAGCAACAACAGCAGCTAAGTCTGCGCCAAGTGCTGGCGGTAGTTATGATTTATCAAGTAGCGCTGGTATTCCAACACCAATCTTGACAAGCAAACAAAGCGCGTGCGAATTGCTACGCCGTGAAGTGCGTCCGCTGGACATGAACGTGCAATACTACCCGTGTAAGACATGTGGCAGCAAATTTCCCAGCTATTACTTCGTCCACAAACACCGGAAGATGTGCCATGCCGAGGAGGAGGCCGCAGCGGCGGCCGAGGCGGCGAACAAACGCGAAAACGGTACGGGAAATGGCGCTTCAGGAAACGGACGTGAAAGCAAGCGTGAAAAATCATCAGAAGAACCTATGGATTAATATCAATGCATGGCTAGAGATTCGCGGAAAAAAATTTAATTACGAGAATGGCAGTTGATTCCAAATCAGGAGCAAAATTGGTTGTTTGCAGTAGTTTGTAAAACAATTTTAATGATAAAGCAAATACTTAGCAAAAGATCACAACAAAAAAAAAACAAATAAGTACGAACACACGAATTTAATTACCAACTTAATTAATCTCAAATGTAAATAAACTTAATTCAGCACAAATTAAATAAAAAAAAACGAAAGATATGTAGAAAAAGCACTGAAAAACTGAGGGAAGAAAAACAAACAAAGAAGAAATAAAGAATAATGAAAAATCCAGCAATTTCTTGTTATTTACATTTGAGGCAAGCATCTAACAGCTAGTATGTCAAAAAAAGAAAGGTGAGGGGTGTCCATTTGCAACCAAGAGTCTACACCGTTGAATACTGCAATAATGTTTGAAATTAATTAAAGACTTATTTGCGGTGTGCAAATAATAAACGATGAAAAAGTGTGCGAAAATAAAGCCTTACTCCTTGTACAGCTCTCTTACATTTTGCACTAATTACCTGACCACAATGCGCAGCATGAAGGACCAGGGAAGAAGCATACGCGAAAAGCAAACGCGTACATAATTTATGACATTATAAAAAAAATATATCCGTCCATTGCGGATAATTGAGCAGTTGAATGAAAAATACTCCAGCGCAAATTTGGGGCATTGAAATAATAAAATTACGGTAAAATTTTAGGGATTTAAAAAATATATATATTTATCACAAATGAACTGTTTGTCTCGCTAGATTGTTATGAAAGTGCATAGCTTCCTATTGCATACTGAGCTGCAAAGATTTCAGTCATCTAAGGTCCTATACACAGCTTATAGATTAACCCTTTCATGCGCAATGTTGCTTATAGCCAAGATTGTACTTCTAATTCTTTTTATTTAAATTTTTTTTACCACCGGTTTTTTCAATTATGTAGACTTAAGTGTTGAGCAAGCTTACAGTTACATTTTCTTTTATGAACTGTGCACGTATTCATTTAGTATGCGTTCTCCGCAGAGTGAAAGTGTCAAAATCGGTTTCGCGAAAAAAACTATACCAACTAAAGTGGTTATACAAAAAGTGTTCAAAAACATAAAAAAAATGTTTTATTTTAAAACAAAGTGAGTAAATAAATATAGAGTTATTTAAGAAAAATAGTCATGAGAAAAGTGTTTAGTTTATTTATAATAATTTAATTGTTGCAACACCCTGTAACTAATGAACCAGGGCACAAAGGACTTTGAAATTTGTATCACTTCATATTTGAGTTAAGACTAATACATACCTGTACTAAAAAATGCTACGCCCATTTTAATTCGGGCATGAGAGGGTTAAAACAGGTGATTCAAGTAAAGATACTTTTTTCTATAGCAATTTTTGACAGAGTCATGTCAAGCTATAATGTTATTTTTGTTCAATATTGTTTGTCATTTCATCATGTAAAGACTTATGCCTGAACAACGTTAACAAATTGTTCAACTTTATTTCGAAAATTCACGTTCTGTAAAGAATGTGATTCGCGCGCTTTGCTCAACATATGGTTAACATAATCGGCCTACTGAGCGTACTATTCGCAACACCATCACCTATCTTGGGACCCAGCATTCATTATTGGCTAAAATTCGACCGAGTAGACCACGTCCAGCACGCATTGAAGAAAATATAATAAACGAAGACGGCCAAAATTTGAAAGAGATAATCTTAAAAAAAGAAATCTCTAACACCAAAGAATGTTCTTTCGAATGATAATAAACATTCCTATTAAATTTTAATTTTCTGTGTTTTTTTTTCTTTAAAAAAGTATGAACCTCGAAATGAATCACCCTTTAGCTTTTAATGCTATTTATACCAAACTTTTTAAC
Organism: Zeugodacus tau; assembly: GCA_031772095.1. Classification (NCBI taxonomy): domain Eukaryota; kingdom Metazoa; phylum Arthropoda; class Insecta; order Diptera; family Tephritidae; genus Zeugodacus; species Zeugodacus tau. The sequence continues at coordinate 19,221,403 of CM062650.1, read as the reverse complement.
TTCAATCATATATGTTGTTGTCTAAAAATGGATACAATATGTTTTAAATTGAAAACATTTTCTTTTTTTTCCATTTAAGGGGACCCCCCCCCGTTCTCGGTTTCAAAAAAACGATTTTTTTTATTTAATTCGAACTTATAACTATTCAAAAATGTTCCTTAAATTTCAAGTGAAAATTTCAAAAACTCTTTATGGTTCAAGCATGAGGCGACGGCGAAAGCCCGCATGCATGGGCCACCTCGCAGGTACCAAGCTCTCATTAGTGCCCTTGTCCCTTAATGGATTCCCCTTCGGCATATTTTGTGACGAAACCAACGAGCCGAAGAAAATCAAGCCTATGAAGAAACGGAAGGGATTTTATATGGATATCATCAGATCAGATATGCCTGATTGAACGTAGGTAGATTTTATACCCAAGAATTTGCTTCTCAAAACTTTAAACGCTTTTTTCTCGAAACAGTGCTTTTACGACTGGCGCATGAGGTTACTCAAAACCTATTAATCCAATCGGTTCCAAATTTTAATACGTTATTCTTTACATATATACATATGGTATGAACTAGGATAAATCAAATCGGTAAAGATCTTCTTTACTTTTCAACTTGATTTGTGACTGAAAAAGGCGATTAAAAAAAAAACAATTCAAAGGTCCACCATTTTGTTATTTTTTGTGCGAAATTAATAATCCTAGTTCATACCAGAGCCAAACATGTACTCTTTCTAATCCCGTTGGAATTTTTGGTTTCAGATGTTCCAGTGAGCGGAAATCACATGCGCCGCCGAAAAGAAGGGGTTTGTTTGATCACAAAAACAACAACAACAAAAAATGTAAATTTGTTTTCTTCTTTTTGAAGTCTTCAAATAAATGTATGCAAAGTTACAACCCTAAAACATAATTTATGTTCATTTACCAGCCCATTGAAAATCGTCAAAATTAAGACAACTTCTGAATACATTTATCCACATACTATAATTACAATTCTTCAAAATTCTACTTAATTATATTGATATAAAATAAAAGGCCTAATTAAACTATTTCCCAGCCTAAACTGCATTAAATTTACGCACAATTTTGAAATCAATTCATTTATAACTCATTAAAATTTAATTTGTATTTTTAATTTTTGAGAAAAGCGCTCACTTTTATTGTAATTGTTAAAAATAATAAATTTTCCGCAAAAAGTACTTTGAATGCAAATTTACATTATTTAGTTTCAATGATAATTAAATTTTGCATTGTTTTCAATTTTAGCATTAAGAATCTGCCTAAAAAAAATAATCAATAAAAAATAAAAAAAATAATTAGCGCAGTACAATTAAGCGGAAGTAAAAAATAAACGTTCCCAAAAAAATATCCAATTAGAATTATAAAAACTGCGCTCAAATTGATATTAAAACTCATTAGTGCCAATTAAAAAAACATAAATGCTGCGCAATGCAAGCGAAAAAAATGTGCTGTAAAAACATGACAATTCACTTGTGGGGGGGAGTTGTGGCGCAACAGAAAAAAAGGCTGAATAATTAAATAAGTAATGTGCTAATAAAAAAATATAATTTTCCAAAAAAAATACGTACATACATATAAATGTACATATATAGATTATCGTTTGTGCATTTGGCAGCGCCTCCAGTGTGGCTTACTGCTGATTGTAAGCCAAAGCGGAAGGCGCAGAGCAGAGCGTGGTAATTTCGGCCAACGAATGCGACAAGGCATGCAAATAAAGTGCAAAATTGCAATTCTAAAATTAAAACAAAATATGAACGCGCACACACAGTGAGCATGCCGCAATGCTTAGTAATAGAGTTCAACGCAAAAATAGACCACTTATTAACGGTTATTTGGGAAAAATGCAGCGTAAAAATAGCCGAAATATACAACACATACAGTCATACAATATTAGACATACAGCGAATGCGACAAAATGTTGCAGGCGACAGCAATTAAGTTTGACGCGCTTTTTGATTGTTTGCTACACCAGCTCTTCTGCTTTTTTTCAGCCATTTCACCAGAGTAGAAACTGTTAATTAAAACATTTTTGCCAGCTGGCATGCGCAAAAAATGTTTGTTTGTTTTTTTTTTAGAGGAGGGTGGTGGATCGCCTGAAAATATGCAACATTTTTTTGCTCGCTGTTACCGCGCCACCTTCAGTTGTGCATTTATTTTTTATTTAAAGAGGCAATTTAAATTCACTGTTTCCGGTGTTGCCTCTTGGCAGCAGCAGCAGCAGCAGCAGCAGCGGCAGCGATGGGCACATGGGGAATGCCGAATGAGGGCGCATAGCGAACGGTGAACTTTTTGCTTGCATTTTATAAAAATCTACAATTTTGTCATACTTTTTTCAGCTGCGTGGCTGTAAGTAGGGAAAGTGAGCTAATTGGTACGTTATGTACACCTACATATACGCATACGTATTTATATACATATACATATGGTAGGCACATGCATATCATTGCTATGCCAACCGATTTTTTTGTATTCTTTGTACCCCTTTTCTTCATACGCACATATCAGTAGAGCAGATCTGTATATGGATATGTTAATGGTTAAATTGAATAAATTCAAGAGCCGCTGGACAAACGCCGCAGGTGAATTACAGACACACACATATGGCAGGCGTACGTACATACAGACACAAATATGTACAAATACAAGTGTATGAGCTCTGCATCAGCACTAACATTTCAAGGATAGTCAGTAATAAAATAAATGCACTCAGATGAAACATATAAAAAACTTATTAAAAAATATATATAAATAAAATACAATAAAATAAATTAAATTTAAATATGTAAAATAAAATTAAAAATACTTAAAAAATAAAATACAAATAAATAAATAAAATACTTAAAAAAAAAAATTAAAAAACAAGTAAGGAAGGGCTAAGTTCGGGTGTAACCGAACATTTTATACTCTCGCAATTTATTTATTTAACTTAATATTATATAATACACAATTTGACCCACATATTCGTTATATATAAAGTCCATTGAAAGTTGGAAACCCTAATATTAGGTTAGAAGCACCGAGGTCCTCATGTTCGATATATGGGGCCTTGAAAACATATGATTCGATTTTGGCGATTTTTAGAATGGGGCTGCCACACTATAAACGTAAAGTAAACAACTCAGATCGTCTTCAAAGTTCTGGTATATAAGAAGTAGGCGTGGCTGTGAAGCGATTTGGACAATTTTCACAACATATTATTGGGATGTAAGGAAACTATTACAAACCAAGTTTCATTGAAATCGGTCGAGTAGTTCCTGAGATATGGTTTTTGACCCATAAGTGGGCGACGCCACGCCCATTTTCCATTTTGTAAAAAAATCTGAGTACAGCTCCCTTTTGCTATTTCTTCTGCAAAATTTAGTGTTTCTGACGGTTTTCGTTAGTTAGTTAACCCGCTTTTAGTAATTTTCAACCTAACCTTTGTATGGGAGGTGGGCGTAGTTATTATCCGATGTCAACTATTTTCATGGTATGTGGTGGGGTATGTAAGAGAATTGACTGCAGAAAGTTTGGTTTATATAGCTTTATTGTGTTTGGGCGTGGCAGTGGTCCGAATTGCTCATTTTCGAAAGCAACCTTCCTATGGTCCAAAGAAATAAGTGTGCCAAGTTTCATCAAGATATCTTAATTTTTACTCAAGTTACAGCTTGTACAGACGGACGGACAGACAGACATTCGGATTTGAACTCCGCTCTTCACCCTGATCACTTTGGTATATATAACCCTATATCTAACTCGTTTAGTTTTGGGTGTTACAAACAACCGTTATGTGAACAAAACTATAATACTCTCTTTAGAAACTTTGTTGCGAGAGTATAAAAATTTTAAATTTTACTATCGATGCACAATTTTAAAAGAGTCCCTCTATATCGTATGGAAGCAAACAAAAAATATTATATTACATTTATGGATTGCATAAATCATGGATACAGAAGTCAAGAGCCAAACAATAGCAAACTGCAACAAACAAAATTACAGAATATATGTTTTAACGTATGTACATAAAACTTTATGCGAAGTAAATAAATAAAATTGTGTATAAATCTATAATTTACAGATTTTTGAAAATTTATATGTTTTAATTAAAATTCTATAACTCAAAGTCTCTCTAACTCCAAGTCTTTTGTGGATTCTAGTGATCCGAGTTAGAGAAGTTCCACTGTATTTTTAATTTCTTCTGTTGACTAAGAATCACAGAAACAGGGATACTTTCACTCATATACATTTATGCATGCTCTTTCATATGTACATATGTATGTATGTATGTAAATCAGCGACAATCAAGTGCAATTCAATAAAATAAGCCCACCACATTATTGAGCAGCAAGAAAATGCAGAAAGAGAATAAATTCTCGACCAATACAAACAAACACAAACAGACTGTATGTGTGTTCACGTAAAGGCCTACAAAGAACTAAAGCCATTAGCGATGTACCACCGTGTACATTGTTGTCGAAGTAGAGAGAAACGCTGCCACCGTTGATACATGGTGTATCTGTGTATGTATGTTTGTATGTCTGTATATTCGTTTGTGGTAGTAAGTGATGAAGCTGATCGTTTGGTCTGCTGTCAAAAAGTGTCAATTTAATTAAAAATTTTGTTTAAGCTCGCCGCCCAAAAGCACGAGAAAAACACTCACTCAGACAAATTTATATAACATCAACATGTAACAAATATCAGTTGCTACATGGAATAAAGGCAGCCTGTTATCTAGTTAGGTTGGATTCGTACTGGTTGTATTTATAACCAGTTGCTACGACTGTAGGGTATAAATAAGTATACATTTGTATGAGCGACTACGTGTGACAATCACATACTCATGTGGTGCTACAAAATGCGGCTTTATCACAGCACAGCACACCCTTGCAACACTTTGCTGATTGTTCTTTTGCAACACGGTGTTCTCGCAAATTAACCGTTTTACCACGCGCTGCTTTATGAACCCTCTTAAATATTCACTTTTAGCAATATATGTAGCTGCTGCGGTCACTTTTGCCACTTTAATCGTTTTAAAGTATTTCCATTACATTTATGTTAATGCCAACGAATTACAGCGTACTTTGCTGTTGATTGTTGTAATTAACAAAAATTATATCAACTTTTCTTATTTCAGCCGCATTCTTCACTTTTAACAAAGCGATATGTTAAAGATAAGTATTTAAATGTTGCTGTGTTACTTACCTTTGCCATCATTGGCATTGTTGCCTTCAGTCGTTGTAAATGTTATTGATGTTGCATTTGCTGGTGTGGCGTTGATGGTCACACCGCTGCCGTTAGATGCCGGCGTCGCCGCAGCATTCGTAGCCAATGTTGTTGTTGCGAGCGATACGCCAGCAATTGGTGTGGATATCACACCGCCACTAGTAGGTGCTGACCCCACCACTCCAGCTACAGTTAAAACATCCATAGCATTGTTGTTGTTGTTGTTGGCAGGATTACCGCTAAGAGCGTGTAGATTCGCAGTGGAGTTGGACATTGTGGAGGAGGAGGAAGAGTTGTTGCTGTTACTTTTTGTAGTTGCGGAGGAGGAGGAGGAATTTATGTTGGAAACATCTACGTTCGTCGTGGCGTCGAGACGTTTCCGTTTGGGATCACTGCAAAGGCGCGCAGAAAGAGAAGAAAATTTAATTAGAAAATTACCGAAAAACACGTATTATACATAACTGCATTATAAGCGCCTAAATACCATTTCCTCTGACACTTCACTAGTATGAAAATTTTGGGAAATTTCTTAAATTTTACTTAAGAGTAATTTTTTTCTTAACGATTTATACTAAGACCCTAAGGAATAACTTTAACGGAGAAACAATTTTTGAAAAACTGTACAATTACTATGACCTTTCATGTCTCATCACACTCACTGACTATAACCTAATATTAATATAAATTAATAATAGAAACTTTAGTATTAGCTATTAGTTGAAGTCGATACCCACCTAACATCTGAGTTGACATCATTGCCGGCGCCAATGCCTTCCACTTGCGCCGCCTTGAGTTTCTGCCCAAGGAAATTGCCAGCGGTTGTTGAGGTAGTGGGCGTGGCGACACTATTACCAGTGCCCACCTTAATGCCGCCGACAGCATCTAACGCGTTTACAACCGCGCCCGGTGTTTCTGATGCTGCTGCTGCTGCGCCGATCTTATCGCCCACAGCAATCATTTTGACGTCTTCATTGGAGCTAGCAGCAGCCACCGCTTGTGCCATTGTGGTAGCATAAATGGTTTTAATGCCATTTGGAACGGCACCAGGTGGATGATGTGCCACGCTGGGCCCCACATTTGTAACGCCGAAGGTGTTAGTGCCCGGTGGTGGGGCATTAGTACCACTACTACCACTGCTGCTGCGGCCAACGACACTCTTTTCGTCCATTAATTTTTTATTATCCACATCCATTTCGCTATTCGCCGCCACTGCACTGAAAGCTGCTGTAGACTTTCTGCTGTTCTCATCAACATTTGTAGCATTGCTGCTTGCGTTGCTGGTTGTGGTGGTTGGCGCCGATGTTGCGATTGCACTTTTTGAATTTGCTTCGCTGGCATTCGTGTCGTCGCTTTTCGCTTTCGCCGCGGTACCACTCTGTACAGCATCTGTCGTTGCGGTTGTTGCTTGCTGACCAGCTTCCGAACTTTCAGAAGCTTTATCAATTTCGGCAGCTTTTGTTGGTGCAGTTGATGTGCCGCTAGGCACAGTTATGCAGTTGCTGCTATTGGACGTGTTGTTGGACTTTTGTGCTGCCGCGGATGCAGCGTTCGCTTTGCCTTTGGCTACTTCAGTCATGTCTGCGGCGATGGTCACTTCGGATGCTGCCGCAGTAGCATTGTTACTGTTATCTCCTTTATTAATGGACTTGGCATGAGCAGTTGCTGCCGCTTTCGCTGCATCCGCTGCTGCACGTTCCGCCGCACGTTCTGCCCGTTCGGCGCGCTCTCGATCCGCTGCAGCCGAACGTCCACCCGTCTTCTGTTGTTGTTCACGTTGCAAGCGAGTGGTAACGCCTGTCGTCAGTGAATCGATAATGCACTGTGTCTGTTGCTGTTGTGCCTTTTGCGGATTTCGAGACGATCGGGTACGTTGTCGTGACTTGCGCAGCAGCTGCTTGTAATTCTCCGTTTTCTTGCTGAGGTAGTAGTAGCGAACGCAGTCCTGTGCTGACTTGCGATCCAAACTTGCCGCTATGGCGCCAAAATTCTTCGGATGTTGTAAGAATTTTTCTTTAAAAATCTCTTTTTCTCCAGCGGTCCAAACATTCAGTGTCTGTCGCTCCTTATGTACCGCAACCATATCCTCAATGAAGCCGTTCTCATTGTGATAGACACAACGACGTTGTCGGGCATCAAACATCAGTGGCGGTATGACAGCATATGAACGCATCTTTTTATCCTCCATTGCCTGCTCTTGCAGACCATCCATGATTTCCTCCAAATCGGCTTCAGACTTGATACGTGAACCAACGCGATTAAAGCGTTCCTTGTCCTCACGTTGCTTACGCAGCTCCGTAAACACTTTCTCAAAGAACTCGCGATTCTTAGCCTCCCGTGCTTTTCGCTTCGCGCTGCCCTCCGACTTTTCAACGCGCTTCTGCCAGTCACTGGACATCTGCGCATATGTCTCTACCAACCCGGTATTGTGCACCCAACGCTCATGTTTCAGTTTGCATATATGCTCTAGCAATGGCGGGCGAACCGTCGTTTGATGCCGTTTAATCAAGGTCATCAGTAGCTCTACATCTACCGGCTGGTTATATAACGGTAATGTGATGCGGTTACCGCAATGGCTGAGTATGGAATGTTGCACGGCGGCCGTTTTACGGTTCGCCTCATAGATTTTTTGCGCCAATGTCTGCAATCGCCAGGTATGCTCCATTTTAACTGCATCATCGTTTTCAGCAGCAAAAATCTCCTGCTCGCGCTGTCGTTTGCTCAATATGACCTTGTCATTGAGGCCTTTTTCCTGCTTACGCAACGTCTCCATCGTATTCTCTGCACTCTGTATATCAGCATCCACCTTCTGTATTTGCGTTAGCAGATCTTCCGTGACGGCGCTGCCGCGCTCCTCGACGTTGTCATTTGGCAGTGTAGGTGAGATGGCTTCGACTTGCGGATGATATCCCTCAGATGAGGACGACGACTTCACCGGTGGCGCAACCGCTCCACTAGTTGCTATCAAGAAAGGTTCGTTTGACGTAGCGTTTATGACGCCAACGCTAGTGCCAACGCCTACTCCGCCAATACCACTGCTTCCACCCACAATTTTACCTGTAATACTGCGATTAGTAGGTGGTGTGCACGCTGATGACAACATTGGTGGTTGGGTATCCACTTTCAACTGTTGCATCGCTGAAGGCGGTGGCTGGGTATTCACCAGGTGACTGCTGGAAACCACCGTCAAATGCGAGTGTGGAACAGGCTGATGCAGTATTTGTGCTGTATTGTTGCGAAAATTGCCGCCTGATATTAATTTCTGCTGCTGATGTTGCTGTTGCGCGGCAGCCAGCGATGCGGCAGATGGTGATGGCTGACGTGGCTGTGGTTGCGCGGCGTTCACAACTTTAGGTGGCAGGTGATTGGAGTTGCTGACAGTATTCGCCGTCGTCTCTGTCAGCCGCATTTTCTTGTAAGGCTGTCCTCCGGGATCAGGTGGAGCCTGTGGCAACTGCGTATGCTGTTGCTGTTGCTGCTGCAATTGTTGATGTTGCTGTTGTTGTTGCTGCTGCTGTTGTTGTTGCTGTTGCTGTTGATGTTGTTGTTGGCTGCGCGCATTCGCTGCCGCAACGGCATTAGCGTTCGTCAGATAGTCACTGGGATAGTGATGCGCTGGGATTATTATTCGCTGACGTATTAAGTTGGCATTTCCCGCTGCGTTGCTCGCATTGAGAGGCGAGGCTGAGCTGCCGCTACCACCTCCAACGTTTGCACCGCTGAGCACATGCGCTGCATTGACCGCTTGTTGTCCTGAGGGTGGCTGTTGGTGCGCGAAATGTAAAGCTTCAAGGTGTGCTCCACTGCCCACACTGGGAGGTGCCGGTTGCAGACCGCCTCCCGGTACTTGTACAACGCCGGTGGGCACTTGTGCGCTACCTGTGCTACCACCCGCTGCGGCAGCTGCTGCCGCTCGTTGAAAATCGGGCGCCATCTGAGGTATTCGCGTGTAGGGGTTGTCACGATATTGGGCGCCTGGTGGTCCAATACCGTACGAACCTTGCTGAATATAAGGATGTGGCGCTTCCCGCACCGCATTGAGTTCCGCATACTTCGCGTACGTGTTGGCGGCGGCCGCTGAACCCGGACCGGCTCGTGGTGGAGATAGAGGACTAGCTGCTGAACGGGTGGTCTGTTGCTGTTGTTGCTGCTGCTGCTGATGGTGGTGGAGATGATGCTGCTGCTGCTGTTGTTGTTGTTGTTGAGCGGATTGTTGTTGCTGTTGCTGTTGAGCAGCTTGCTGCTGTTGTTGTTGATGTTGTTGTTGCTGCTGCTGTTGTTGTTGTTGATGCTGCTGTTGCTGATGCATTTGTTGCATTTGCTGATGTATTTGTTGATGGGCGGCGGCAGCGACGGCTGCTGCAGCTGCGGCCGAATGAGTAGGTTGCTGTCCATGAGCGCCGCCGCCCTTCGTGTATGACTGCGACCCATCGATTGGCCTGTAAAATCAGAATTGGGACGAAAACCAACCGATTATTAGATTTATATGTAATGAATAAATGCAATATACGCTTAATGCAAATGGATAGAAAGCGATTTAAAATTAAATTAAAATAAAAAAAAAATTAAAATAAAAATATATGAACACACATTATTCGAGTATACTTCAAGTCAAATGAAATAAATATTTATCAAAATTTTGCATATATGAAAAAGTTACAACTATTTAATTTGCTATCAAGAATTAGAGGTCAATAGATAGAAATATTTATCTTAAATATCCGAGATCACCCAAACCCATTAGTCAATTCTTGCTAACAAACACGCTTAAAAATGAGCTAAGACATTGGGAAGCCACAAAATACGACTGGTCACAGTCTTCTAACATAGGGTCACTGATATCAAACCTTTCCTCGATTATTTTAATTTATACAAAAAAAAAATGGTTAGTGTTTTCACAGTATTAATTTGTTAAATGAAAAATGAGTTTAGCAAACAGACCGATGAAAGCTTTGATCACATATTTGAATGCCATATATATGGAAGTCAGTCGATAGCCCTTCGACGTATAAAATTGTACAAACGACTATTCTAGTTACTTGGGAATTATAGTCAAATTTATAAAATACTAGCAGACCTCTCCGGCTTCGCACGGGATTGCGATTCGAAAAGAATGACTTGCAAGCGATTTTCAGTTTCAACATTGATATAATTCAGAGATTCCAATCTAAAATGATTAGAACAATCACGGGTTCACCATGGTACATGCGTAACGAAAATATCCATAAAGATCTTGATATTCCTATGGTAAAGAAGGAGATAGAGGACAGTAGAGAGAAATATATTTCTAAACTTCGTGAACATCCAAATCCGTTGGCTAATGCTTTGGTACATTCCTGCAATCAAACACGTTTAAAAAGGAGAGATCTACCAGCCTATTAGAGAGCACCGTTCTACCAAAACAGCTCAACCACAACCCTGAGCTTTTTTAGATGTAAATAGATTTAAGATTTTATTACTTATTGTTAGGCTTTAAACAAAGCAGATTCAATAAATAAAGAAATATGTATAAAAAAAAGTTTCAGATTAAGATTCTCTATCACGGAGTCTTTTTGATACCCTCACCTGAGAACTATTTCCAAAAAGTTGAGATTTTAGCAATAAATATAGCCTATGTAACTCGGGGTGAACGTAGCTTTTCAAAGGTGAAAGAATTTGAAATCGGCACAGTAGTTTTTGAGTTTATTCATTACAAACATACGTACAAATCTTTGCTCTTTATAAAAGTAGTATTCATATATTTAAATAATAAAATAGGCTGTTAATATTTTCTTGTATTTATTTGTATTATTTGAATTTATGCACTTTAAAAGTTTCTGTATTCGCTTAATTAGTTGCATTCGTATTAAAATTCCATTTTATAAATCAAACTTTCAAATTCGCCCACCAAATACTCAATTCGTTTATAATTCGTCCATTATATAGTCCAGAGAGTATTTATTTAAGGCTTGGAAATTTGAAAATTAACAAGTTACTTAAAAAGTAACCAGTTTTGGTAATGTGTACAACTAGCTTCATTTAACGTATAATTTCGAGAGTATACAATTCAACTTCAAAAATTCGATCGTTTGCAACATAAAATCAAAAAAGTTACAAGATCTCTTATAAAATTGGCTGAAATATAAGTTAAAAAATTAAACTACATATACTTTCCCAGAATATTAACAGTGAGCTTTTGTAAACATTGTAAGGAAATATAGCATATCAGCTTTGTAAATATAAACGCATAAACGTGCATAATGGGTCCAATCATTGAATCCGCAGCGAATTCGAATTCGATACGATTAAGATTTTCGGTCAAAAATGTCCAAACTATCATTGATTCCGTCGATAAACCGCGTTACCATAAAGTGAAACCGCAAAGCTGTTTTAGCGACCTTAATCGACAAATGCGACAAATTTGATAAATCAATTTGTCTGAACTTTTTTCTTCGTTTAAATAAAATTTTAAAACTGGCTTCCTCATCAAGTGAACTTAAACTTACTTAGATAAAAGACCCACCCCCTGATTCAGATATGCGTTGTTTTACGTTTGTGTAATTTTTTGGTTACAAACTTAAAATCAGTTTCAAACTATAAATAAATTCTTCATCAACCCATAATATATACACATGATGCCTTTACATATTTTCATTCATCCAGTCTTGTCCTGGATTTGAAAGCGTACATAGCTTAACTCTTGTAAAATTTCTTCCTAAAAAGTATTTAATACACCTGAGGCGCTTTGAGAAAATTCTTGGGTTATTTCGGGGAGAAACTTCATATCGTATTTAAACGCCTCGAATTAGCAACCCAATTGTGTAAGACTACTGGAATAGTCCCCAGTGTAGTTGCCTTGGCAACTGAGACTAGATTTCATATTACGATAATCTATTTGTCTCAGTTGCCTAGAATACGCAGATAACAGCCATGAGTTTACATTTTTGCCAATTATTTTGAAAGAATTTGGCAGCATTGTTGAAATGTGGGTGAGAATTTGTGCAGTTAACCCTTTCATGTCAGAATTAAAATGAGCGGAGCTAACATTTTTTTTAGGACAGATATATATTAGTCTTAACTCAAATATGAAGTGATAAAAATTTCAAAGTCCTATGTATCCTGGTTCATTAGTTACAGGATGTTGCTTATAGGCACAAATTAGATTATTATAAAAAAACTAAACACTTTTCTCGTGAAATTTTTTTTTTAAATAACTCTCTTATCTTTACTTATTTATATAGTTCACTTTGTTTTAAAATAAAACAATTTTTTTTTATGTTTTTGAGCACTTTTTGTATAAACACTTCAGTATAACTTTTTCGCGAAACCGATTTCGACAATTCCACTCTGCGGAGAAGGCCTACTGAATGAATACGTGCACAGCTCATTACAAAAAATGTAACTGTAAGCTTGCACAACACATAAGTCTACATAATTGAAAAAACCGCTGGTCAAAAATATTTAAATAACGAGAGTTAGAAGCCGGTAAGTACAATGTTGCCTATAGGCAACATTTGGCATGAAAGGGTTAAAAATACAAATACGTGAATAAAAATATTTTATTTGAATCAAAATATAACAAAGAACTATAATGAGTAGTTATGAATTATTTTTCATGAGGCGGGAAGAAAGCTTGAATGTCGATTTAATTAGAGATCGTATCAAACCTTTGGATCTTCCACATGTGAAGTACGCTAAGAATTAAAATGTTGTTATTTGTTATGTTTACTATATTTTCGGTAAATCAAAAAAAGCATTTTCATTCTTGTTGGCCACATTTTAAATACATCAACCGATCAACTGCTGTCCCTCCAATTATGAAGATTTGTTCAACGCTACGATTCTTTGTTGAAGGTAGCTAACAGAAAGGCCAAATCAAATCTTACAAATTGTTTAAAAATATAGTATTATTAAAATATTAGCTTCTGCCATTCTTTTCTAGTCCTATGTGGTAACCTGAATCTATTTATTATTTATATTTATTTGGATACTATAATGAGGATTGATAGTATTATGTAAGAAATAATAATATGTAAGAAAATTTCGACTGGCGATCATATTCACCAATAGCATCTCAATGTATTTTTCGCGCTACGGTAGCATGAAGGCGACTGAACTGAAAATAGGTGTAAGTTTTGTTAAAGTATTTTTGTCTCTAAAATACCCATATAAAACATAATTTAGTCCGTCATCAGTAATTACTCGAACTTCTATAACATGAAGTCCTCCATAACTCGAACTTTTGAATTGGCAATAGAAGTCAATTTCATACAAATCTCCTTCCATAAATCGAACTTTCGACCAGGGCATAATACAAAATTTAAAATTTTACTATCGATGCACAATTTTAAAAGAGTCCCTCTATATCGTATGGAGGCAAACAAAAAATATTATATTACACCTATGGATTGCATAAATCATGGATACAGATGCCAAGAGCCAAACAATAGCAAAGTGCAACAAACAAAATTACAGAATACGTGCTTTAACGTATGTGCATAAAACTTTATGCGAAGTAAATAATTAAAACTGTGTATAAATCTATATTTTACGGGCTTTTTGAAAAATATATGTTTTAATGAAAAATTCTATAACTCGAAGTTTTTTTGTGGATTATGGTGATTCGAGTTAGAGAAGTTCCACTGTATTTACATAAAAACTTCCAAATTGTTTATTTCTTTAACATTTCCGTAACTCATTCACCACCGGATCGATTTCGACCAAAATTTTAGATTTTGCGGATTCAATGATTTCGTAAATAGCGACATCTATTAGCCGCGGAATGTATTTTTTCGAGTCGGTGAGTTCAAAGTGAACGTAAATTTTATTTTCGATACGGATTCAATGATTCCGACGTAAAATTTTTCGATCGAATGGAACCATTTTTCGATCGAAAGGATTCAATGATTAGGCCCAATAATAATAGTACAAAAAATTCGTAAATAAAGATTGTATTTCACTTTTCTACTAACAAAAAAGTTCGAAAAAATTGTGACATTTTCGTAACAAAACAAACAATTTTAATTATAAATATATTTTATTATATTGGATAATTTTATAGATGATGATTTTAAGAATTACGTTCAATGCAATATTTTATCTGCACATTGTTCAATTTGCTTCACTACGTTTTACATTTCTGTTTTCGATCAGACAATTCTTCTTCATTAGGGGTCCTGATTACATCACTAATGTCGTAATCTTGTCTTCTATCATTCTTGGATTAGACCCAATATATTTTGCGATTCGTATTATATTACAAAATGTGCTTAATTTCATCAAATGAAGAGAACCAATTACATATATATAATGATGAAAAAACTTTAGTTCCATTTCGGACTATTACAAAGCATTTATTTCCTTTGATTATGTAATCATTATTTTATTCTAAAATATCGCATTCAAATGTAATGGCTTTATCTATGACGTATAACCTTATAAAAAGTTGTATACATGTTTAATTAATGCGCTGCCTTTTCACGGTTACACCACGTATCGGTTGCTGAGTTGTTGTTGTTTGTTGGAGCGCTTTCTGTGCTTGAGGATTCATTGGCATTGCTTCAGCTAACATAGCCACAGTACGACGCAACTCCGCAAGTTCCGCTTGCATTTTATCAATATTTGTTCTAAGTAAAGAAAATACATACATTTTGTAATTAAATTTTTATCAAAGTTAGCACTGGCAGTAAATAAACTCACTTATCCGTTGGTTGGCTAGAAATCGCATTAGCTGGGGAACTCTGCAAATTTGCCAATGGTATAGGCGTAATTATTGGCACAGTAGGTGCTGGTGCTGGTGGCGCCACTTGTGCTGACGGTTGTGTGCCAATATTTGGTTCCACCAATTGTCCAATTGTATCCCTGCTTGCCACAGCAGTTATCTTCAAGTTTGGGTGCATTCGTAAAGGTAACTGTATTGACGCTGACGATTTCGTAGAACTATTCGGTGTAGAATTTCCCGCAACTGTTGTAATATTTGCACGAAGATTTGCATTTACTGTATTAACAGTCGTAGTAGTTGTAGTGTTGTTCGCAGTCATTACATTACGTACATTTAATGGTGTCACAGGTGTTACGGTATTCGCACTTGTTGAAGCAGGCGATGTGCTGCAGACAATTGGAACGCTGGGACCATGTCCTGCCATGAGCTTTTTCAACATTTGATCGGCACTGACCTTTTGTGACTCAAGTAATTTCCGCATTGTAGCCGGATCACCTTCATTGATTTTACGCAATGAATCGCCATCAGCATCGACTACAACGTAATTCACTATATGAGCATGTGTGTTTGGGACAATACGAAAAATACTTTTTGGTTGGGGTGTTGTGCTTGGATTCGGATTCTTTAAATCACTTAGTTTTGCAGAATTTCCTTCCACTTGAAAAACAGTTGTAAAACCATTTATCAGCATTGGTTTCTCCATTACAGAAGGCTCTGTTACAAATTGTGTTATTTTGCGTTTTGGCACCATTGACACCAGTTTAATGACATTACAGTCCGCATTCTCACAACGTCGCTCAACATTGTTGCTGTTGTTGTTTCCCCCATTCGCTGTGGATGAACTACAGCCCACATTACCGGCAGAATCATTAGTGACTGGATTAGACAATGCTGCCAATGTAGTCATAATTACAATTGATATTATTGCAGAACAGTCACTACTTGTAAGTCTCAATTTAATTTGTTTGTTGTTGCAATAATACACCCAATGCAAAGATCAATTATGTGAAAAATCTACAATAAAATGAAGTTAGAATTAATTTGTAAATAAAGGTTTAGCTGATTTTCCATACCATTTCATTCCGCGTTGGCGATATAAACAAAACTTTGAAGTTCACTGTAGTAACGTTCGTTGGTTCAACAATTGTGAAGCCACTCCAATGTATAAAAAATTGCTTCAAACAAATACATATATTGACAGCGTGCAGAATTTGATGTCATGTATCGCCTTACACTTATTTAGAGTTCCTTTAGTAGCGACATTATATCTTTTGCGAATATTTTCCTTTCAATTACTCCAAATTTTTTGCAATAATTCCACTATTTGTTCCAGAAATTTAAACAAATTCACTAATATTAATTTAATACAACCGAACACTTTGCAAAATCGTTTCGAACTGATAATACCGCAACCAACGAGTTGCTCAGTGTTGATACTACTAGTTATTAAATGTGGTGAATATAAAGCAGAGATTTGAAACACATTGGAGTAAGAAAGCACAATATAGTTTAATGCTACTCGTTAATTTACGAACCGATTCATAAGAATTAGTGATGGCCGCCATTGAAGTAATCCACAGCAATGCGTCAGAAAGAGAAGTAGCGAGTCCATTTCATATTTTTGACCTGTTCAGATTCGTGTAAAAGCTAAACTTGTGTGCGTAAATCCATGATGGCGGCACAAAACACCATAGCAACGAAACGGTTGGGAATTGTATGACAAACATGTTGAAGTTGCAGCAGATTCTCACTGTTTGAAAGCAACATGTAGCATGATTCAAAGTTCGAACTATTTGCTGCTGAACGAACAAGTTTTGCAATGCGGAGCACACAAGTTTGGCGAAATAATTGTATTAAAAGCATTATAAAATATGAATTTCATATTCTCAAAAGAAAAAAATTATAAAATCAGTTATTCAAAAATTCAATAAAGAAAGTGAAAAACTGGTTTTGAGACGTATTAAAATATAAGAGACAATTTACTCAAAAAAGTGCAATACTCGTAACTTTATGCAACTTGTAACTTTCCATAAGTGTAATATCATATTTTTTATTCGCCTCCATACTATATGGGGATTCTTTTAAATTTCTGCCTCGATAGTAATACATATTTATGTAAGGAAATTTGTATAAAATTTTACTTCTATTGACAATTCAAGGGTTCGAATAATGGAGAATTTCCACTTGTGGAAGTTTCCAGTTATGGAGGGACATTTCTATGAAATTTGATTTCTAAACGCTATTGCCACGTCGTGCAATTACTCGGGCTTTACATCTTCTACAATTCAAAACTGCTTCATTAAAGACGAGTCAATTCAATTATTAGAATTTTACAACAATAACAATACTCATGAATATGTGTTTAACCTGGTACATTTATGTTAGTTATAGCCATGTATGTATGTACATAATAAAACTTAATGTAATGCAAGTAATATACCCATATAAAAAGTACGTATTACATACATCTATCTAAAAATTATTAGATTAACCTGAAACCGATTATTCGAATATCCGGTGTGCAACCGTTCGTACGAATATTAACCGATTAGTACTATTCGATTAGTCGCAATGTTACGACTGTTCGAATAGTCGTTCTACTGCGGTTATTCGAATAGTTATACTGTCACTATTCGAATAAAGTTAAAAGGTTAACATTTGTTGGTTGCAAGCAGCTTCTACGTGGTGTCACAATGTTTCCAATGGAGAACATCTTCTTTGATTCTGATAAAGTGGCCGGTTTGTTAGTTTTAATGTTTCACTTTTCTCAATAAAAATAAGAATATTAATGAACTTGCACTATTCGAATAGTCGACAACGAACGGTTAACCGAATAGTCGAAAATGAGCGGTTAATCGAATAGTCTATGACTGACGACTAACCGAATAGTGCAAACCGATTATTATTATTCGAATAATGCCCTATTCGGTTAATTCGGTTAGTCGATTAGTCGAATACCAAGAGCTCACCTATGTACGTATGTACGTAAATAAGTGCAGTGAAATAAAAAAGCAAAACACACAGTGAAGCCATCCAATAATAACCATAATAACAAAGACGACAACAGCAAGCACAGAATAATATAAAAAGTAAAGGAAACATGTACTGGGACTGCATAGAATCAGCAACGAATTCAATGCAGTGCGCTGAAGTGTAGCGGTCGGTCGCAGCGGCAACAATAATAACTGGCTACACAACAACAAAAACCGGTTGTAGCAATAATAGCAACAACAATAACAAACTTATAATGCAAGCGCAGAAAAAAAACAATAATGCCAACAGCGCGAACTAGTATAAAATCGACGGTACTCCTGCCTCCCTTTCGAACGTTTTCCCTTGACAGTCAGCATTATTATTGCTGCTGCACTGTTTCTAATTTCTCTTTGGTTTTTTCCGTTTCCATGTTATCGTGTACCTGCTCATTTGTATACCCGCCCTCCCACTTCGTGGCCCCACAACCTATTATACAAATGTCTTTTTTCAGTCTATTTTCGTCTTGTGTTTCCAACAACGACCGCAACAACGTATGCGCAGAATATAATAATTATAATGACAACAACAACTGGTGCACATTCAAACATACATGAAGTGCATACATACATACCTATGCATACATATATACAATATAAATATTATAATTGAACGTGTTCGACGGGATGTGTGCTTGCGATTGTGTTGGTACATGCGACTGCCAAAATAAAAACGAAAAAGCAGAAAAACACCATACATTCATAACAAACAAAGAAGTGAAATAAAATCCCCAGCAGATGCCAGCTGCGCCAAAAAACAATACACTCGACGTTGGCTTCGCAACGAATTCGAAGGCGCAGTTACACAAAGTTCGCACAAACAGAAACGAGCAGCCCCAGCAGCGACGTCAGCGCATGCAGCGAACTTGTTATTACAGCATTTTTTCTTGACTCTGACGTTAGCAACTCTTGCTCTCCCCATCGTCGTTACTTTTCTGCTGATTTTATATGCACATAAAAGATTTGTGATATGTACATACATACATACATATGTATGTAGAGATATAGATATAAATATACGTATGACGCGAACGCAGAGGTCGTTCGTTTGTTTGTTCGAGCGTTCGTCGTTTAGTTTAACATTACGGCGCTCAACTCGTCTGACCACTCGTGTCAATTTATTTCTATTTTTTGCTTGTTCATTATAATTCTACTACAGCGCCGACAGCCAACAACAATAATCTTGTGCAATTTGTGTGAGTGTGTCTGTGTGTTTGCCCGTTGCTATTGCTGTTACTTATGTTGTTTGTAAGCTATACAACAACAACATTAGCAAGGGTGCCCACATTCACTCAGCAACGCGAAGAAAATTCCAAATAACTGTGGGCAGCAGTAACACACAGCTCAGTGCGATACGATGCGCCGTTGCCAATTTTCATCACGTTTCTGTTTGGCGCATTTAACCGTACGGCGAGATACAAACAAACAGAAAAAAGCATACAGCACAAATGAAAAAGCACAATTGAATAACACAAAAACAATATAACAACAATAATGAAAAGAAAGCAAGAAGAAATAATAAATACGTCAAATAAAAATTGTTTGCATTTATGTAGTTGAGAATACCTTTCGTCTCCATACATATATTTATTTTGCAGCAGCAAAATTTACTTATGTACATACAAACATATATATGTACTTCTGGGCTTACGAATACATATGTACATACAATTATATTACATCGTTGTTGTTTCAAAAACTATTGTACCAGATACTTAGGTGTTTTGGTGACCATAACATATCTGGAACTCAATTTTTTTTTAATCTTATATAAAATGTGGATCTACCACGAGGATAGACTACAGCAAAAGTTACCTTGCAGTACTTTTGCTAAAAGAATGGCCCGAAATCATCAAAATATTATTGAAAGTTGAGGCTTGGAAGGTATTCATAGAACTTTCATTCACAAAATACACACTACAATGGGACAAAGTAAAAAATGTATTTTGTTCCCTAGCTGAGCTCCTAGCATTCGTAAATGCTTTACATATATGTATTTAGCTGTTGTATGATTAATATTTATGTACTCAAATGATCATCGTTTAGTCTCTTAGTTGTCTCTTATTTAGCAAATATAGAAAAATTCCATACGTTTATTGACAAATCTAGTGGCGTGTAATATATTAAATACAATGTTGAGCATAAATGGGCCAAATAGAGTGTACTAATGCTTTTTATTGGGCATAAACGTGACCCATTTTGAATTGTGTCGTTATTTGTGAAAAAAAAATAATTAAATTTCGTCGTCATAAGTCAAATGTGTCGTTTTTGTTGAAAAAAATCATTACGAAAAATTTAATTACTTTTCACCAATATCGTTGTAATACAAAATATGTCGTTCTTTCTGAAAAGAAAACCAACTTCACCCTATGACAATATGTGTTGTAACACAAAATATGTCTCTCTTTCAGAAAAAAATCCATGCCTAATTCTGGCACAACTAAGAAGTGTCGTTATTGTGACAATAATTGTAAGAACTACAGAGATTTAGACCATTATAAAGAAATGGGTACTACACTCCTTTCCAAAATATATATGTATGTATAGTTCAGAAGTTGATAGTTGAATAATTTAATAATACATATTCTTGATTCAAAATGTTAATATATGTACGTACATAAGGTCTAGTAAAAAGAAATTCATATATTAGTTAGAATGATCCGATTTCAGTCAGTCAGATTCAGTTTGCTGAGGTTTGGAAAATATCTCAATTATAAGATTTTCATAGTTATCTCTATTGCCCCTATTTTAGGTAATCGAAACAGAGCTAACATGAGTTGGGCTCCATTTCCATTATTTTAGCGATATTATGGACCAATGACCTTCCAGTTTGGTGCATATTTGACATAAAAAATTCCGTAACATAATCGATGAAACCAAAATTGCACAGCTCTTACAATATCGGTATCATACACATTATTAAAATTTTCAGAAAAACTGTGAAATACGGCGTATTTCCTCGGCATACTGTATAAAGCTTAACAAAACTGTCTGAGAAATTGTTTTAGTACCAAATCGTGTCTTTTTAACGCCATATAACGTACTTATACAACTCGAGATGCAAATTACTAGTCATATATTGAAACTGTAATGGATTTCTTTTTCCTAGATGGAGCCCTACCAGAAATATGGAAATATACTTCCAAATTTTTAATTATTAATAATTTCTAAAAGAAAACAACTTACAATAAACCGCTTTCAATCCATTTTGATATA
The DNA here is from genome assembly GCA_031772095.1 of Zeugodacus tau. Lineage (NCBI taxonomy): Eukaryota > Metazoa > Arthropoda > Insecta > Diptera > Tephritidae > Zeugodacus > Zeugodacus tau. Next base: position 19,200,252 of record CM062650.1, on the reverse strand, counting down.
TATGAGTCCATCAAGTTAATGTAATTAAAATAGTTAGCAATATCCATATTCTCTCAAACAAGTTGAAGGAAATGTCTTACCTGCAAATAGAAATGTAGAAATAAATTTGTTAATTAGATGTTAGGAACTTTTAAAACTTAAAATAATATGTGTATGTATGTAAACTTATATTGAATATATATTGAATGTAAGTGTGTGTGTGTTCATAAAATTATGTAAAAATTGAGTACTAATAATTACATATGTACTTTATATTACAAATATGTAGGTATGTATTTATATTTTTTTGAATTGCGCCTTTTATGACCATAAGACTCTTATCACTTTTCACATTTATTTACAAACTACAAAATAAAATAAAACATTTCACCCTTATGAATAATGCTCGCGTTAGTAGGCCAAATCTACTGCCTGTGAGGAGAGTTGATTGAGCGCGCGCAAACTGAATGAAAGGACAGACTATCGACAAATGTCAAAATCAATACTGATAACATGACATGACGAACAGTTGCTTTCCACTTACATACGTACATACGCATTAGGAGGTTGGAAACGGAACATTCTACATTTTTGTAATATAAAAAAAAAAACTAAGTAAGTATTTATGTACATATGTATGTATGTATGTTTATAAAAAGTTACTGAACGAGAAATCAAAATGAGTATCACGACATGTGTATAAGCGTACATATAACAAACACATAAATGCTCATCAATAACGAAAATACTGTAATGAGTCGATTTTATCAGTGGTGCAATGGCACATGGAATCTGCTAAAAAGTCACAACAAACTTTAAAATGAAACGTTCAAAAATTGATAGCAATCAGACACACCAATGCTAGTTAATTATGTATAAGGGACGTTATCATTATTGGTGGAATAGATTAGATGGAATAATAACAATATAAATAAAGAGTGAAAAATAAATTAGAAAATTCGCTAAAGAATTCATATTTACATATGTATGTACATACTTATTGTATAGTTGCCTCCTTGGTGTTTTGTATATGGATTTCTCATCGAAAATTAATGATATGAAAAATTATATAAATAACACGATGAGAATTTAAAACAGATAAGACCTACATAAGTAGATTGAGTAAGTCTAAATTTTAATCGTATTTAAAATAAATCACTGGCAATTTGAAAATATTGCAATTTTGAACGTGTTACACATCTTTTAAAGGATTTTTAATATAAAGTTAAACATTTTGCCTATAAACTTCATAAATATAATTCACTTTTATGAATGATATGTATTAGTGATGAGCGATATTTCACTGCCGGTGATTTTTCAAAATTTATTAATTAGTGAGTTGTGATTACAAAAGCAGGTAAATTTTAGATATTGTTAAAATTAATAAATATGAAAATGTAAAAAAGAGGAAAGTATCTCCCAATTTTTGTCAACATGGTTATTGTGCATATAAACAAAATTGTGTAAAAATTAAAATGCTTATTTAAAGCAAATATTAAACTAATTGATATTAAATAAATATGTGGCAACAATTTAGTGAAGTGTTGTAAAAGCTAACTAATAAACGAAATATCGCCACATAATATTTGTGAAATTTTCAACTTAAAATGCGAATATCTCGAAAACTATAAATCTCCTGCGGCTATTATACATATATATTCGTAATCTGGAGATCGTCCTCTTTCCAACCAACCCTGAAATCGGGGGATACTATACTAAAGCCCACTCATATAAAATCACAGTGATTCAAAAATAGCAATATCGCTCATCACTAATATGTGTATATAAAATGTATTTTGAACTAATTATTTTGAGTTAATATTTTTTATAATTAATTGGCAACATTAACACATATGTATATATATATACGTACATGTGTATTAACATATGCAAGTGAGCAAGATTAATAAATAAAATAGGTGATAAAATAGGTGATAAATTACAATAACAAAACGCACTATACGCATATGCTCAATAAACATAACTATGTATGTATATACATATATACATGTGTGTGTGACAAAAGGTATGTAAATACATACACACATCCAAATAAACGTATGTATTTACAAATTATAATTTCAGTTATACGGTGTAGGCGTTTCTGGCTTGTCTACTTAACCAGTTCTAATCGGCGCGGCACATAAAGTCAGTCATAGTTTATACAAAGTTAAAAAAGTAGAAAAAACAAACAACACATATTGAAGCAATAAAACACGCGAACAGCGTTCACTGTTCATTTTGGCGCGCCGTAACTGAAGCACTGTTGCCACGTTTCTCTCTTTTAAGCGATTAGCGGCTACACGGTAATGACGTACACATGGAAATGTGGTAGCAACGACGGTGTGACGAGCGCTCGCCATGTGGGCTTAATAATATGTTAGCCGATGGAAAAAATTACAAGTTTCGCGCGCACTCGCGCCATTTCCGACCTCAAAAGCAATGCACTACCCCATGGTTATGTGCGAGCATACATTCAAACGTAAAATACATATAGTGTGTAGATATGTATTTATATTTTTATTACTGCCTCAGGAAAAGTGAGTTTGTTAAATATTACTATGAAAGTGGTATAAAATGTATTAAATGGTTCTTCAATGCATTGAAGGCCACAGCTGATCTGCATAAGGCTTGGAGGGTGAACACTAGAGGCTTTAACTCTAAGAGTTGTTATCGAAAAATTGTGTACTTTCAAATATTTTTTTAAATTTATATTTGAGAATTTTCACAACTCAAAATAAGATAAACTAAAGTTAAATTTCATAATTCATATATAGACAATATGAGGTGATACAAGAGTGAACACATACAATAATGGAACACCCTCCTGCAGATGTAGGGAAATTTGTTTCAAACTAACGAACATAATATAATAAATGCTTTTTACTTTAAAAGAGCTTTTGACATAAATTTGAAGTTAAGGCATTCACAGCCTCTTGATGGCAGGTCATAGACCGAAACGTTTATTTAGTTTTCTTTGGTACTTCAAGCGTGGCTCTATTGAATAGATAAGTTTATTCTATGTATAAGTTTCTAATTGGATTACGACAACGATTTGGGACATACATATTTATATTTGGGATAAATTTATACTTTATTGGCTTATTAACAGAGTCGTGTGCTTCTCTATTTTATTTGATAAATTCAAATAATGAAAAATAACATTAAAAAAAACCATAACGGTTCCAACAATATCCATGGTGTATCTTGGATTGTGCGTTTTTTATAAAATCGTATGTTTATTTCTGTCCTTTTATATCTGTTTCTGTGGTTGTAATAGATTTAAAAAATAATTAAAACCAGCATCTTAGTCTGCAGTAGTAGTTTCTATCTGTATTATACTTTATAATAATATTAATGCTTTATTTTCACACTTGTGTAAAAAAAGTTTAAAAAGTGCTTTAATATTATATACATACATATGTATGTATTATACACAGCTCTTCACAAAAATTACACCACAATCAGCGACATTTCTAATACGACAATACTTTTTACTGTGACATTTTATTCGCTGCTACATAATACATTTGTACATAAGTAAATATGTGTGTATGTCGCAATTACATATTTAGGCACATATTTAGATGTAAATATGTACAAATAATCAGCAAAGCGCAATTGAGTGATAAGCTCTTTTTGGGTGCGATTGCATGCAGCCTGTCTGCTGCAACACGACAAGGCCGTCTACGCTGAATGTTTCAGTTGATTAAAATACAAAAATATGTAAACGAAATTTGCTGAATTTATGGAAAATATAACTTGTCATACAAATTTTAGGCAGTTTTTTCATTCAGGATTCAGCGAATATAAGGGCGCTTCGAATATAATGGTTGCATTCTAAATTCTCATGCACATACGGCGTATGAAAGACTGCTATTGAATTACTTTAAAATCAGTATGTACATACATATGTAACTCATGAATAAATTGTGTTGAATATTCCATATAACCCAAGATTGTCATATTTTTTGCAATTAGTTGCAATTTTTAAGCAGATTTCCTTTAAAATTTAGCGTTGAATTCTTTCGTTGTGCATACATAAGCAAGTGTTGGTAAAGAAAATTGCAATGACAGTCGCAGCTGCTGCCATCAAGGGTGGCCTACAGAGTACAAAGCACATATAATATTATGTCATGCCCACCCACACATTTTTGCTGTGCGCTACATTTTCTGCTGTGTGTATGTATTTATTTTTTAATCCTTTGTCTCTATTTCTATTTACATACATACATACATACTTTTCCATGCAGTACAATTATCTGCTGTCTCACTTACGCCTTTCTCTGCTGGAAACTACGCAAGTCATCATATGTATACAATAACAAATCCTATATACATATATAAATACACATGTCCACGGAATCTGAGTGCGAAAACTATGCGTTCACCCGCTGAGGTGGGGCGTCAGACGACACAATTGTAAGAAGGCACATGAATGCATTCGAACCGGCTGCTAAGTTGTCTGCACTTTGGTGTAATTTATGATGCATGAACAGACCTACCTATGCCATGTATATACAGGAAAGTGGATGTTACGCTGCGTTACCACCGCTATTCGATTTGATATTACGTGCATATTTCTCTACAAAGTCGCATTTTTTTATTTTTTTCACTCTTTGCCTGGCCTTTGATTTTCCATGAGAACGATTTAAAGTTTTTAATTGTCTCTTATTTAGCAAATTTATTTTTTACTTCAGAACATATTATTAAAAGGAAAACTTCACTTTTTAATTGAAAAAAAAAAAAAACATTACAATATCTTTAAAAACCTAAATACAGTGGAACTTCCATCACTCGAACTTTTGTATTGACAATAGCGTTTAGAAATCAAATTCCATACAAATTTCCTTCCATAACTCAAACTTCTATAACTCGAAGTTCTCCTTAACTCGAACTCTTGAATTGGCAACAGAAGTCAAATTTCATACAAATTTCCTTCCATAAATCGAACTTTTCGATCAGGGTATAATACAAAATTTAAAATTTTAATATCAAGGAACAATTTTAAAGTAGTCATTGTATTGGTATGGAGGCGAACAAAAAATTTGCAAAAGAATCAAGAATAAGTTATTTCGCCCACAGCTTTGTGTATACTTTATACTTAAATATACATACATATGTACATATGTATGTATGTATTCACAGATTTTTAACTCTTTCTTTCCTTGTTTTATGATTTGTTGAGCAAAATAATTTTTGCAGTCGTTTTACAACACGAAAGAGCGGCTGTCCTCTTTCTAATGATTCCTTCAATGTGTCTAAAAAGTAATACTTTTATACACCAAATACATTGTGGGCTAAATGCGGCAATAGCGTGCCTCGGTGTGTCACACATGGGTTGATTGTGCTGTTCTACCGTGGCAAAAATCTAGGCCTTTCACAAATGCAATGCACTAACTGCCTTTCATTCGTAGCCACGCTGCAAACAACAACTTGCATTCAATTGTGTTGAAATGAAAGGCTCTTTAGAATTGCAGTAAAATATGGTGAATTATAAAAAGATTCCTAAACAATCCACATACCATAGAATTTTACACTTTCGAGGTGATCCCCTGGCACCGCTCTTTTCAGTCTTCCACAATTCAATGGCATTGAGCCCCCAAGTGGGGGACAGTTAGAGGACGCACTCACATACATGTGTACGCATATTGAAAAGAAAAACACATATGTACATACACAATAGTTACATGTATTATAAAATAAAGTGAATATACATATATGTAATTTAGAAAAAATAATAGTGACAAGAAAACATATAACTTGCCTCTATAGATACCTTTTAATGCTTCAATAATCACAGTTCGGAGTGAATTTTATTTTTTGAAGGCTATTGAAAGCTAAAAGAGAGAAAAGCTGTTAAAATGACCAATTGTGTAACTTGCCATATTAAACTCACTTATAACGTATGCTGCCGTTAAAATCAATAAAGTTAATCCACAGAATACAATCTAATAGAACCAGATTTTTTTACAAAATGGAAAATGGACGTGGCGTCGCCCACTTATGGATCAATGAAATTCGGTAAATATTTTCTTGATACCCTGATGACACGTGTGGAAAATGGATGAAATCGGTTCACAACCACGACAACTTCCCATTAACTCTATTTTGAATTCCATCTTATTCCTTCACTTTATAATATATACATAAGGAACCAATGAAGATAGCGGAATAAAACTTTACACAAATACTGTGTATGATCTGTGGCATCACTTGTGAAAAAATTGTCGAAATCGGACTATAACTTTTCAATGCCCCGGATATTGAACATGAAGAACTCAGTGGCTAAGGTAATTTTTTACCGAAAAGATCGGTAAATCCCTCAGATATTTTAATGTAATTCAGAGGACTTAATATAGGCTTTTCCTAATTATAGGTTTTTCAAAAATACGCTGGGCTTTACTCCGCATATATCGGCTAATATATGATTTCATCTGAGCATATAATCTTGGATATAATGTTTGTTGGTGGTGAAAATGAGTGAAATTGTTTCAATGAATTCCGTTATTCTATTGGACTTTATGCCGAATATATGGGTCAAATTGTGTGATATCTTAATAAAACTATAGCAATAAATTGCGATAGTATAAAATGTTCGGCTGCATCCGAAATTAGCCATTCCTTACTTGTTTTGTTCTAAATTCATTTACATTATTTATAATGATCCGATTTATTTCAAGTATGCACAGTTTTGTTCAACAACTTGTTGAGGTTTTGAAGATAATTTCATAATGTCACTCTTATAGAAACCCTTGTTGCTATTGGCAAAAAAACTGGGAGAGTATATTTTTTTTTAAAGTTTCTCTTGAGACAATTTTCATAATCATAATCATTCGCCATAGATAGGAACAGATAATACTCATTTGGTGCTGGCATCGGCTTCGGCCAAAAATTGGGTATCGGTCGAACACTAAATATTTGTTCTTTAATCTTCTAATTTACAGAAAAATAAATAAGTACTATAAGCAAGGAACGCCCGTCAATAAATGCAAGGAAGATTCGCCGTCGAAAAACTGCAATCCCAACAAACAGCCGAGCAGTTTTCTTCTCTAAATAAATATTTTTTTATTAAATGCATCATAAATCAGGCACAAAAACTTAAACCTACAGCTAGGTCATATTTAAATTACACAAATAAATTATATCGAAAAAAAAAACACCGAAAATAAATAGTAAATGTTAACCCCCGAAATTGCCACACAAAACTGGACATAGCAAGTGTGATTCTAGTCATAGTTGTCATTGTTGAATTTCTTGTGTAATTTGATTTTTGTTATGCTTGCAGTTTTCGCAACTTTTGCTAGGTTTATAGTTGTGTTACTTTTTCGATTTTGTCTTACTTGAATTTAAACGAGAAACTTCGCTTCAAATTTCTAAACGAAGCCCACGCGAACGGGATCTGAAGCCATTTGGGGGAAGTAAAAATTTTGCAAAAATCAATAATTTTTTACTGCGCCAACCAGCAGACAGACTACATGTATCCACGTACATGTACCAGTTATTTGTGTGTGTGTTCGGTATACAAACTTATTTACGACTTGTGTTCATATGCAGCAACAACAACGAAGGGAACGAGTAATAAAGTTTCGTTATTTACAAGTAATACATAATATACATAAGCATATGTATTTACATATATATTTTGGATGTTGAATTGTGCTTGGCACGCAAACATGCCGGTATAAGGATACAATGTATAGATGGCTATGTTCTATGCCCGCTATATAAAAGCACTATAAACTCGTTCATAAACCTAGATGTATACATACATATGTATAGTTATATATTTATACCTGTACATATATATGGACCACATATGCATGTACGTATGTATCTCTCAGTTATCAAAATACAATTTCGTGTTCTATTCAGTTTGCCACGTCGGCTACGTTATTGTTTTTTATTTTTTCATTTTCAGCCTCTCGAAAACGATATTTGAAGACAGTCGTTTTTTATCCTGTATTCGTGTACAATGGAGTTCCACTCCCTTTCACAACATTACCGCCTAGACATCCTTTTGCCGGAGTCAGTGCTACATATGTACATTCCTATTTATATCAAATATCAGTGATAATAAAAACAGAAACGAGAACAAGGATAATTGGATAAAGCTCTTTCAGACGGGTCAACTCCTGTAGCAAATTCTCGGGCGATTCTCTTTTGCTGTCGCCCTTTGCATTCACACGAGCAATTTGTGTTCGACAACTCTGTTCGTGTTTTTTCACTCATTCTCTTTCATATCATATTCTCAACTTCTTGTACACATCGTTTCCAAACAAAAAAATATATTTCATTAACTATTTCTATCGTTATACTCTATTTTAATTACATATATTAAAATATATATGAAACTAAATTATAAAATGCAAATTTTCAAATATATTGTATACAAAATGTTAAAATGTGCGCAAATGCAACACTGTTACGTAGCAGCGAAGTGAAGGTTACGTAGCAGAATAAGAACACAAGGCGTGTTGCCGAACACAGCAGACTCGGCGTGATTCTCCTCTCTTCGTCGCCCCCTATCCTATTAACTAAGAATTGCCGCAACAGGAGTTGACCTGTGTGAAAGAGCTCATACAAAATGAAATATGCGCAATATACATGGATAATAAAAGAACAACGTCGATGTTACAAACACGACCGCTGTCTGCCTGGGCTAAATCATTCACAACCAGACGTTGTTGTTAGACACATACATATAAATAAGTATGTGCATATCTAAATAACATATATGTAATATCCAAAGAAGCAAAACAAACCTATATATACATTTATACAATATATATATATATACTTTTATATAAACTACCCCGGCAAAAATAAATTTGAGCACAGCTGAGTACAAGCTCAAATGTAAAGAGAGTTGTTTAACCGAACATGCAACATGAATTGATAGAGAGGAAAGTATAGTCACTGCCGAATGGAGACAGGATAGAGCAAACAGTGAAGGAAGTGCCACAAAAAATTAAGTAGTATTCAAAAAGGAAACATTTCTACAAGACATTAATATTACATACAATTAAAATATTTTAGAACTGACTTCATGCCGATAAAGCTAATCGAGGAAACACAGGCTGACATCGACAACGTAAAAGACAATGCATACTAACAAGGTATGATGTTCTGTGGTGCATCCGCAATATTCATTACATTGCAATATATGTATGTACATACATATGTATATGTTTAAAACACATTAACTAAAAAATCCGTTGCTTTTTGACATTTGAACATACAAATATGGCGGACTCAGATTGATAAGCTTTTTCTTATTTATTTCATTAAATTTAGCCAAAATTCTTTCTGCTCGCTGTTTGGCGACAATAGGAAATCCCTAGGGCAGGCAGATCCTTCTCCACCCTGGTCTTTCCAATGGAGTGGAGGCTTTCCTCTTCCTCGGCTTCCACCAGCGGGTACTGCAACGAACATTTTCAAAGCTGGAGCGCTTTCATCCATTTGATCGACATGACCTAGCCAGCGCAGCCACTGTTTTTTTATTCGCTGAACTAACGAAGTAACTCATACGGTTCATAGTTCTATCATCTGCGGTATTCGCCGTTGTCAATGTTTAAGGAACCATATATTATACGCAAAACTTCTCTCTCGAAAACTTATTGTGCCGTCTTATCGGATGTTGACATCATCCACATTTCTGCGACATATAGCAGTACGGCAATAATGATCGACTTGTAGGTCAATTGCCTACTCAGTCCAAAGTAGCACCTATTGGCAAGAGTGATTCTGCGATGTATGTATTTCAAGGCTGACATTGTTATTGGTGTTAATGCTGGTTCCAAGAAAGACGAAATTCTCTACAACTTCAAAGTTATGATTGTCAACAGTGACGTGAGAGCCAAGTAAGGAATGCGCCGACAGTTTTTTTGTGAATAAAGATACTTCATGCATATGTATGTACTAGAGCTCTTGGTATTCGACTAATCGACTAACCGAATTAACCGAATAGGGCATTATTCGAATAATAATATTCGGTTTGCACTATTCGGATAGTCGTCAGCCATCGACTATTCGATTAACCGCTCATTTTCGACTAGTCGGTTAACCGTTCGTTGTCGACTATTCGAATAGTGCAAGTTCATTAATTTTCTTATTTTTATTGAAAAAGGTGAAACATTAAAACTAACAAAAAACTCGCTATTTTTTATGACTGTCATACCAACATTGTTGTTTTTTCACATGCAAAATTAAAATATGACTGATACAACACTGCGTGGTATGTTTCTTGAGTTCGCTATTTTATACCCCTACCCACTTGCTGCCGAATTTTTTCGGTTTTTGCGGCATATGCCTAGTACTGCAGTAACCGGTTACTTTTTGGAACCGGTTTTTTTTTGGGACACACTCGTGGCAGTGTGGTCGGTCGGTGGGTGGGGATTTGGGGCATTTTGGGGCAAAACTTCGACGAGTGGGTAGTCGGTTTTCTGTGAAGAACCGGTTTTTTTGGGTCGGTCAGTGGTCAGTTTTGCTCGTGCCCTTCTGCCCGAACACTTCTCAACCGATTTATACCGCACATTGTATATATCTGGAAAATACGGACATATATCTGGAAAATCAAAGGCTTTTAGACTGCAAACAATTTTCATTTATTCGAATAGTGACAGTATAACTATTCGAATAACCGCAGTAGAACGACTATTCGAATAGTCGGAACATTGCGACTAACCGAATAGTGCTAACCGGTTAATATTCGTACGAACGGTTACAAACCGGATATTCGAATAATCGGTTTTCAGGTTAATCGAATAATTTTAAGAGCCCTAGTATGTACATACTATTCGAATAGTGCAAGTTCATTAATTTTCTCATTTTTATTGAAAAAGGTGAAAAATTAAAAGTAACAAAAAACTTGCTTTAAAATACAAAAAATAACAATGATTTTACAAGAACCATCAAGTAATGACGAAATAGTTTTTAACCATTTCAACTGGGCAGATGTATTAAATCAGTATTTTTCATAAAACGTATATTTTGATAAAAGGAAGTTAAAAGGTTAACATTTGTTGGTTGCAAGCAGCTTCTACGTGGTGTCAAAATAGTTCTAGCAATGGAGGACGTGTTCTCTAATTCTGATAAAGTGGCTGGAATGCGGAAACTTTAAAAAATCAAAGACTGTTTAGATTTCAAACAATTTTCATTTATTCGAATAGTGACAGTATAACTAATCGAATAACCGCATTAGAACGACTATTCGAATAGTCGTAACATTGGGACTAATCGAATAGTATTAACCGGTTAATATTCATACGAACAGTTACAAACCGGATATTCGAATAATCGGTTTTCAGGTTAATCGAATAATTTTAAGAGCCCTAGTACATACGTCTTACATATTGAGCGAACTTAATTCTATAACCTACCACATCTTCCTTAGATAGATTAGAATACATGGACCAACACGAATGCGGGAAAGGTTGCTTGGTGTAAGACCAATTCAATTCAATTTTATGAAAATGTTTTTGTAAAAATTTTGTTGCTTCATAAAATTTATTGAGTCACTGTATATTCATACGAAATGTGTGTATTTGAGTGCAAGACAAACTCATCCGTCCCATTTTTACATCAATCAACAACTCGTTAGTGTAGCATTAATACGTAAATAAAGCTCAAATTGAACTTTGGGGAGCTGGCACCGAGCATTGGTTACAGCACGGCCACCCGATATATATTTAACGATGAAAGAACAAAGCTACAAAAATAGTTCAAGCAAATAAACCCAACTCAGCCGAGTCGCACAACAAAACTTACCCGGAAGCCGGTATATATATATACATACACATGTACTCGTTTCGCCACCACTTATAAATTTGCAACTCTCCCGTCGCTCTCATTAAGCTCTTTGCATACACACATACATATGTAAGTACATATATACAAAGAGTTGTGTCGTCCTGGCACTCCTTTTGCCTTCTATGTATACATGTATGTATGTATATTGCTGTTATTGTTACACGCAGTGTAGTTGCAGGGTTTCTGCTTTGAGCTTTTGTTCGCCTAACTAGCACCATTCATTTTGTTGATTCGGTTTTTTTAATATTATTTTTTTTTTTTGCAAAATAGTTTCGCAATTTATTGCGCATTTTACGTTTTTCCACCCAACGCCGTAGCAACCCCTGCCCTCTGGCAGGTTTCACATTGCAGTGTGGGTGGCGTAGGCGTCATAACGTTGTTGCAAATAAAGAAAAAACTTTATCCTCACGGCCAAATAAATAAAACCCTAGAAACAGTCAAATTACAGCAACAACAAGCAGACGTTGGAAATTTAAGTTTTTGCGCAATTTAAGATTTGTTAATGATTTGAACTCATACGGACCGAATTTCTCTTCGATCTAATACCCAACCATCCAACCACACCCAAACCCACCAACATTGCATTTAAGGAAAAGGATATTGCGATGGATAATTACAGATTTAATTGAATTTTTTAAAATTATGATGTTCAGTTTGAACTTGCTGTTTAATTATTTAGTTAGTTGCAAAAGTAACCCGACTCCATGTTTAAATATAGGCTGGTATTGTCACCGGCGAAGCGAATTAAATTTCTGGCGAAGCGAGCACATAGCAAATATTTATGTAATGAGGCGAAAAACAAAACAATATTCAGTCCTAAATGACATTTTTCAATTATTTTAGTATTGTACCAAAACAGTTAAGTTAGTGTCCAATCGTCAGTCACAATATGTAAAATTTGATTGGCCACATACTTACATATGTACATCCGCTTCGCCAATGACAATACCAGCCATAATAAAATAAATATACATACATATTTTCAACGTCGATTTAGATAAAAACAAAAAAAAAATATACACAACTAAACTATGGACACGTGGTAAAAAATGTCATTATTATGTGCCAAGGTAAAATATTGTGTATCTTTATTTTATTAGATTAAATTCAATTGGAAGTTGATTCAAAAAAATCTATGAAATCTATTTCGAGAATGGGCTGATTTTACTATAACCAAACGTAGCTCCTTGTGTACAAAATAATAATATGTGCCGCTCCTTACATAATTCACCACGTACGCATTTTTTGTACTTAAGAGAAAGATGAGGTGTGGTAAAGTAAGTTCTTCATTCATTGGTGCGTCCAGTTTTTGGAATTCCTTTTGTATGAAAATATTAGTGAAAATTTTGTATCCATGAAATTTGACCGCTTATGGTAGCTCCGGTTGTGAAGATTGCCCGTTTTTGGGAATTTCAGTGTAGTACAATGTCACAACCATATTTAATATTTCAATATTTTCTTGATTCCTTACGCAATTCCATACAATTGAAAGACACAAATCTTATATTCCTTTTTTTCGTTCCGTTAAATATTTAAACTTATTTAAGGCCTTAAATCCTTACAAAACCATCAGGAGTTAAGATACACATACATACATATATAATCTACTAAGCAGCAACATAAATAATACACATCAAGCTGGTGCATTAAATTTCTAAGAAGGCAGCCATTAATAACTGTCACGAACTAAAGCTAGAAAATTGGCAACGTTGATGCGAGAGGCGTAGCATCCCTGTAGGTATCATGATCATGAAATATTGCAATATAAAAATATTAGATTTTTTCAGCAAATAACATAATTTGTTATTATGTAGTGAAATTCTGTATTCGCGGGTAAATGAAGTCGAAATTAGAAGATTTTATAGATGTTTTGACCGTCCCCACATTTTGTTAAAAGAATCCCAAATGTTAACAACCGAATAATTTAATTATTTTTCGAAACATATAAGAAATATATTAATGGATTCTCTTAAATATTTAAATATTTTTTTAGAGCACAAAAAGGTATGTGTTCCAGGTTCAATGATGCCAAATATTTTTTTAATGGACGGATATTCATTAGATTGCATAATATTAATAACGAACTAGTATAATGTGGGCCGAGGGCATTCCTGGACACATTTCAACTACAATTGCCACCAAGCAATATTATATTCAAGATTATACGTTCATTTAGAAAGGCTGGTGAAAGTATTGGCCCGATTTCGGGACAGAGGTATGTACATTATAAGGAAAATATCTTCTCTAAATTTCCTTAGAATATCTGAGAAATTTTCCTATGTTTTCCAAGTTTCACTAAGATTTACTCAACTATTTTCGGTGTGTACGGACACAGACATATATCCGGATTTCAACTATACTCATCACCAACCCCAAGTTGCTAAGCATCAGCAAAAATCGGAAGCTTGTCAAGAGAATCCCATAAATTCAGACGTACACAGATTCCCAATAGAAACGGAAACTTTAAGAAATTTTGAAAATCAATTAAAATAATGCCATAGATGCCGACAAATCGAATTCAAACAAAAGAAAACTTGGAAGCTTGTTAGGCAGCAGCATGAAGACTACTATGTGTGAACAATACAACGTCTCAGTCATAGTGTATAGAAACAATCAGAGACCTTGTGAATGTGTTATTAAAGTTGCACGCAAATTCTACGAAAACAGCAGTAAAAGGTAAATAAAAATTAATAAAAAAGGAGAAGGCCGGGAGCACAGCAGTCAGCTAGGCACATTATATACTTATATACATACATATATAATATGTCCCATTGCTGTGAGTTGAGCCGTCGAGAACAATACACTTAGTCGCGGGAACAGCTGCGTGCGATTACTTTGATGCGCCACAGACGTTGTACTACCCTCCTTCCACCTGTAACGACACGGTATAGCAGGACAACGCGTGGTGCTGGGGGTTGATGTACATAAATAAGAGTATACACTTACATACCTACATAAATGTTTAAATATGTAAATGTGACGCGCACGTACCCTTCGAACAACCTGTCGCATGCGAAGCACGCATTTGCCACATTTAATCAATAACGGAACTTTAGAACCGTTTGTAAAACTGCCTGTAAAAGAGGGCGGGGCGCACAGAAGAAACATAATCATACATACATACAAGAATATTCTTATGGTTGACGTTGGTTAGTAAGGAGTTAACCAAACTTTATAGCTTTCAACGTCCTTTAAATGACAAAAGTACTTTTCTATGCAAAACCCGGTGGCCAACTCAACGGGCGAAGCCATCAACGCCAACGTCTACGTCAACATGCGCAGCGAAAGCGACAGCTGACGCATTACATTGCTGCTGTGTAAGGTTGTTTTTGACAAGTTAATGTGTCGGAGGGTGTGTTTATAGCTCTGTTTTTGCACTTCTTTTTGTCGACAGCCGATGTTGCTGGCTGTGACGTTGTTTTTGTAGTGCTGTCTGTAGCTCGTTTGAGTGACTGCAGCGAGTTGCCTGAATCCTTTGTGTTTGATGTTTTAAATTTAACTTCAGCCGCCACGGGTTGACAGGCACACAACACAATTTGTAATTAAGTAAGGTTGTTGTGCAATGAACCCGAGTGTGACGCTGTTGCCACATTTCATTTCTCAATTCGGCTGAACAGCTGATGTATTGATGATTATCTATGGATATACTATGAGACATTTACATTGTAAAAGCCCCTGAATAGTGACAATACCGAAAACACTTTTTTAATTGTATATGTATTCTACAAAAATTAAAACTGAAATGAAAAGGATAACTTGTGAAACCCGAATGATTGACTTTTTACCGGAAAATGGTTGCATTGTAGAATTTTTGCGAAATTTACTGAAAAGTTGTACAAAAAATACTGATTATTTCAAAGCATATAATACTTTTTCGATAAAAAAGAGTTCATTTTCTCACTTATTGTTGCAACACCAAATTTAAGAATAATGAAAGCATTTATTTCGGCTTCATTTTATCGAACCTGGTGGCATAATTATTCACCAAGAAATAAGGTAGCAAGAAATGAGCAACCATGTAAGTTATTTGACAGTTTGTCTAGTTATTGTTTTTGCTTTTCATAATTAAAGCTTTATTGGGATAGGGTGGCAAAATAATAAAACGAACAAGTTATAAAATAATTTCATATAGCTAATATGTATATAATGTATTGTACTCATTTGAAAATACTGTGGAACTTCCATAACTCGAATTTCTATAACTCGAAGTTCTCCATAAGTCGAACTCTTGAAGAGGCAATAGAGTGCAACTTTTATACAAATTTCCTTCCAAAAATCGAACTTTTTGGTCAGGACATAATACAAAATTTAAACTTTTACTATGGAGGCAGAATTTTAAGAGTCCCTCTATATTGCACGGAGCAAAACAAAAAATATAATATTACACATATGGATTGCATAAATCTAAGGCGTGGGACATAGACGACAACAGCCAATAATAGCAAACTACAACAAACAAAATTACAGAATACATGTTTTAACGTATGTACATAATACTTTATGTGAAGTTAATAAATAGAACAGTGTATAAATCTATATTTTACATAGTTTTGAAAATTTATAATGAAAATTCTATAACTCGAAGTTTTTTGTGGATTATGGAGATTCGAATTAGAGAAGTTCCACTGTATAGTGTAATCTTAAATTTTCATGATTTATATGATTTAGCGTCAGCTGTTCAAAAGGGACAAATATTTCTATATTTGAATGCAGTAACTTGGAAAATAATTTTTATACAATTTAAAAAAAAAACCTTAACTCCGTATGTAGGTCTGCTGCCATAAAGTGGCCATACATGACACAATTAAAGACAAAATTTATAGATAAAATGTATATCATTATTATAAGAGGGTTATTTTATTAACTGCTCTCTCCCATGTTTATTCATTGATGAACGCGCGTAAAATCGATTTGTACGGCCGATCAAAACCTTCATTTATGCAATTTTTCCATATTTCTTACAATAAAAATATACCCATGCATATTTACTTATGTATAAATTGTATTTTCCATTCTCAATTTGTCTAGAAATACTTCAAAATAATTAAATTATAATACTGTTTTAATTACTGCTAACTTTTAGTACCATGGCGCATTACAATGCTATTTCGAGAATCCCACTTATAGTAAAATAAATCTTCTCGTTTCAATTAAATAAAATATTTTCAAATAACTGGCCTATGTGTGGCCTGCAGGCCTACCAGACCAACCTAACCTAACCTAACGCAGAAAAGAGAGAGAGTGGAGAATTGACAATGAATGGTATTAAATCACATTTAAAACGGAGCAATACTGCTGACAATAGGTTCGAAACGAGTATTAAAGTACCGCCATAAAATTAGAATGGATAAGTTACAAATGTAACAAACAGTACTATCGGAAGGATATACATACCTATAACCTACTAAATATATATATATATATTTGTATCTGTTATAAAATTTGCAAAATGTGGGTCTTTTATTAAACAGTAATATAATACTTTATTAAAACTCTTTATTGTTTTATAGATGTATCCTTCCCTTTTATTGTATTAATATATAGCTAAAATATGTTGATTTTATCAGTTATAAAGGTATCTCCAATAGAAGCTCAGAAAGCGCATAAATGAGAAATCTTCAATCTAATATTCATGGAATCAAAAAAGATAAAAATATACGGTGGAGTAAACAGTGGAAACGCAGCAAATACCAACCATTACCTGAAGTAGAATTCATATGAAACAATTCCGAAGCATAAAACAGTGAATTAAAATGACTTGGTGTTAAGAATTTAACATATAGTTGAAGGCATCGTGTGGCATGTGCAAGCCTATAAATGTTCAACATTGGGCCTACAATACAACTTTATGCTTACTTAGAAGCACTTCTATGAACCACATCGCAACCAGCATTCGTTGCACATTTGAAAGCATACATATAAGTAAGTGGAACACCAAAGGTATGCGTGCGTGGTGTAGAAATGTGAAAAGGCAGCAAAGAGAAAAATATTGGTACAAAATAGTTTTTGCCATTAAAAACACATGAAACATAAAGACCGTAGAGGGTGGCACCATAGTTGGTGGTGGTGCAGTGAAAAATAATTTCATACTACTGAATCATTGTGTATGCAATATATAACGCATGAAATAAATATGAATTTAGCTAAATGCTGTATAAACCGTGAATGAGTTGGCAAATACAAATGCACGAACACTTGAGCTGCGCTGAACGGCAAGTGAAAACTCTAATTGCTACTGAACGTAGGAGTTTTTCAGCTTATTGGAGTCCAATCTGAAAGGTATTGTCATTAGAAATTCATTACTAATTTTACTATGGTTCGGTTCTTAAAATTTGCAGATGTGTGATTGAGTAAGTGAATAAATAAATACAGTGGAACTTCCATAATTCGAACTTCTATAAGCCGAAGATCGCCATAACTTGAACTTTTGAATTAGCAATAGCGTTTAGTAATCAAATTTCTCACAGATTTCCATCCTTAACTTGAATTTCTATAAGTCGTACAAATTTCGTTCCTTAAGTCGAACTTTTCCACCAGGGCATAATACAAAATTTAAAATTTTACTATCAAGAAACAACTTTAAAGGAGTCCCTAGAGATTTCATAAATCGTGTAAAACAGGCATGAGATACAGACGTCAAGAGCCAAACAATAGCAAAGTGCAACAAACAAAATTACAGAATACATGTTTTAATGTATTTAAATAAAACTTTTTGCGAAGTAAATAACTAAAACTGTGGGTAAATCTATATTTTACAGCCTTTTGAAAAATGTATAATATGTTTTTTTTGTGGATTATGGGGATTCGAGTTGGAGAAGTTCCACTATATATTAGAATAAAAATATTACAAATAATATTAAATTAATTTATAAATAAGCACAAAAGATTGCAGCAGTACGATATAAAAATTGATATGAGCTTTTCATTCGTTATTTCGTCTTTTCTTTGCTCGCTAACTTCGTGATAGCAAGTTTTGTTTTGACATTTTAGACCATTCACAAGGTTGAAAATGGCTCTAGCACAAATTATTGACAAAACGAACAATAAAAATATAATATTATTGTATATTCAGTTTTAAATTCCAGTTTATTTAATTCTATTTTCGCTATATAAAAGCAAATCTATTAAATAAACAAAAGCTCACACCTCTTCCCGCACCCTTTTTATAACAAAATAAAATGCATTTTTTCACCATATGTTTATCGCATAAAATATCGTTGCTCGATAACAATGGGCACACCATATTATCAATATATATGATTAATTACTATGCGCCAATTCATCACTCGGCAAATAATCTTCATAAATTTAGTTAGAAATAGAAAAAATGTGTTATTGTTTAGATAAGAATATATATGCGCAGCGTGTTTTTGTATGTCAAACGCAACTATTCAATTCATTTTATGATGTCAGACTTTATATTGGTATATAAAAAAAATTCTCTTATTTTTAATATTAGCAAAATGATTAATACTAAACAGCTGCTAAAGCGAAGTGCTTTACTTCTGGTGCGTGTTGCAGGAAAAAGTTTATTTGTACGTTGTAGTTTAATAGGAACATTTATAGATTAATAAAATTATGTAAAATGTGATTTGCTTCTTCAGTTCCTATCTTATTGTTTTTCACTAAACTTGGTGGTGTTTTAAAGATTTCTAACTTTGAAATCTCACCAGAAAGGGTGTGGTTTCTTGTTATTAGCAGCAATATATTATGCTACATTACCACAATAATTCTTTAAAATTTATAATCACTATTCGTGTGAAAGTTTTGCTTTATTCTTAGTTTCGAATTATAAATATGGTACTAAAATAAAAAATATATTATATTATTCTAATGCGGCGCAAATGTTATTTTTTTTACAGATTTCTATTTAAGTCTTATTCTCGGCAATAAAAAACGTCCAATCAAATATTGCGGAACTTCCATAACTCGAACTT
Organism: Zeugodacus tau; assembly: GCA_031772095.1. NCBI lineage: Eukaryota > Metazoa > Arthropoda > Insecta > Diptera > Tephritidae > Zeugodacus > Zeugodacus tau. The sequence continues at coordinate 19,180,525 of CM062650.1, read as the reverse complement.
CTATAACTCGAAGATATCTATAACTCGAACACTTGAATTGGCAATAGCATTTAGAAGCCAAGTTTCAGACAAATTTCCTTCCATAAATCGAACTTTACGACCAGGGCATAATACAAAATTTAAAATTTTACTATCGATGCACAATTTTAAAAGTGTCCCTCTATATCGTATGGAGAAGAACAAAAATGATATTACTCTAATGGATTTCATAAATCATGTAACAAAGGCATGGGATACAGTCAAGATATTTTACAGCTTTTTGAAAATTTATATGTTATAATGAAAATTCTATAACTCGAAGTTTTTTGTTGATTTTGAATTTATTTCAAAAAATAAAGCTTGAAGGGAACAATCCATGTAAAATTTAAAGAAAAATCTATTTTTTTCGATAAACTGCAAATACAGTGGTAGGTTCGATAAAAAAGAAAATCTTGAAAATTTACGAAGTTGTAGCTAATATAATGGAGAGGTCCAGAGTGCGTATTGTAAAGTGTGGGTGAATTTAATTTCGATTATCTCGAAACTATAATTTTAAAATATGATTTTTCTGAAATTCACCCTTAAATATTTCGCGTTCATAAAATACTTTTTTGGGTAAAAATATATAAAAAAATCTTAATAATACCCTTATACACGAGACACACATGTAGTAACAATACTATTCTACGTACAAATACCAGATGTATGTCACCAAATACCAGCACTTGGTATTGTACACAATGTAGTATTTTTCTGGTAACAATACCAGCAAAGGAAAACGCTTGTCTCGTGACCACTTGACACACGCAAAGACAGAGAAAACCCTAGACATACATATGTATATATATATATGTATATTGATAGGAACTCATAAATGCAAACACATACATACATACACATGGAGTTGGTACTCGTACTGCCGCGATGGCTTGCAAGGTATGAGAAATGGAAACAGCTAAATAGCAGTGAGGTACTGCAATTAATGTATTTGCAATGTTGCCAACAAAAACAACAACATAACTACTTAGACAAGTGTGGCCACACCAACAACATATCTAGCTGCGCCAAAACCACGAACTACAGTCAGATGTCGTCAACGTCATGTATTCACGTGGTAAGTAATGTAACGATAACAAGCCAAGCCACGCAACAAACGGCATTGGCAGCCTATCGTGCAAGCGAAGCATCGACACACGCACAAAAATGCCCACAAATCCCCTGCAGACTGCATGAATCATATATTTGGCTACCCTTATGCATGGAGACAACATGTGGAACGACCGTAGTGTTATGTGATGCCAAGTTCTACATACGACTGTCAGCGACATTAACCACATCAGCAACGACAACAAGACAGTGACAACGTCGAACTTAACAGTTCATACAAACACGCATATGACGATAACAACATAAAGAACGTGTTAAACCAGAAAACAAGTGCAACCTCTTTGTATTTATGGGGTAATATGTGTATATATATATATATATATATATGTTTGTATGTACGTTTCACTTGAATGTTGTTGATGATGTCGTCCACGACAAAGTCGGCAATGGCGGACGACGATGATTAACTAACATCAGGTCACAGCCGTCAAACCACGCTTACGATCGCCAGTTCTACAAACAGTAGCGGACAAAAAAAAGCGGGACACTTACTTGTAGTGACTTTGAATCGATGTAGTATTAACAAATCAAACTCTCATCTACAAGAAAGTATTTATTATACTAAGTGCATTATTCAGATACAAGAAAACGCTTTTATTTATTTTCCTGAGTGTACACGTCATTGCAAATAAAATGGAAAGTGTAAAAATGGGCAAAAGACTGGGACTATAAAAAACAAAGCTGGCTCCGGACGCCCAAAGAGGGCTACTGTCAAGGATGACTCCCATATTAAGCGGATTCGAATTCGGAAAAAACTGAATGGAACCGAAATCAGAACACGGATTAACTAACTGCCCGTTGACCATCCAAAAAATTTCGACCATTTTCGATAAAAATGCGACAAAAACGCCTCCAGTGGCTAAATTGCACAAAATTTGGACCAAGGAGTATTGGAGAAAAGTCATATTTTCAGATAAATCCAAAATTAACCACTTCGGTTCATGCGATATGTCGCACGTTCACAGTTGGTGAACGTTTTTATAATGCATGTGTCAAAAGTACCGTTAGGCAGGGAGGACCCTATTAATATGGAAGTATTTTTCTTATCATGGCGCTAGAAAGTTGACCTTAATTGATGAAAATGTTAACTCAATTAAATACCAACAGAACATGGCCCCTTCAATTGAAGAGCATTTTTCCTACATGTACAACGTAATTTTCAGGATGATTCTGCACCATGTCATCGAGCCAAATCGAAATATTAAATGAAGGCATTTTGGTACCTCTATCATTATTAGTATTTTCAAAAAAAGAAAATTGAGTTTCTATTGTATCGCGTTTAGTTTTAAGAATATTTTTAATAAATACCATATTTGAAATTCAAATATCGGATATATTTTATTTTGACTTCTAATCGAAATTGAAAAGATTTATTTTTAACTGAAAATTTTATTTATATTGGAAATACTAATAAAAATCTAGTTGCATAAAAAATGTTATCATATAACTCTTTGTTTTTAAAGAAAATCAAAAAATCGCACATTTATAGAGTGTCCGCTACTGTACATACAATCCTCTCTAACTGCTTACAGCGTGGCGCGGTATGCCTACGACGTCTGTGTCTCTTAGCTATGGACTTTGGTAGGAGTTGGGCGTAGAAACCAGGGAAATTGGTGGCATTTTGAGGGAAAATAATACCTTAGCGATAGCTTGTATATGTAAGTATAAAAGAATTCATAGAAATAAAAAGCACACAATAGCAGTAAAAATAAGATAAAATATTCTGAAACCGGTTTGATTGCTGCTTTATCGGTTAAATTGTATTTCTTACATTTTCATTTGTATTTAATTTCAACGACTTGGTTTTTTCCTTCTACATTTAATCAGCTTAAGTTGTTGTGTACGAAGCTCGAGACATACAGAGCAGACGTAGGTTATTAACGAGAGGAAAAAACCAAATAATAATAAACAGCGAAGCAAAAAACGCGCACAACAATGTTGAGAAAAGTCAAAATGTAACAAGACACTACCGAGTACGGGTCAAGCAGAATGCACGTATTATAGCTACATATGGATATATGTATATACGTAGTAAGAGTTATACGTAGGGGTATTACGAATCGAGCTGGTGTGTGACAATTTTGTCTCTGCTTTAGTCGCTCGTTGATATCTTGTCAAACTTGTGTCGTTCACGTAAGCCGATTTGTAATTAAACTTAATCACATGATTTTCTACTCTTAAAGCCTTTTTTGTTGGCTGTAGCTGCGTATGTATGTACATATGCGCTCGTACTTAAGAATAACCACAGACATGTACTTAAAGCAGCTGGGACCGTATATATAAATATATATGTATATATATGTATATTAAGTACGCTTACTTCTGCAATTTGACGATCTTTTCAAAAGATAATTTTCATTTTAATGAGACACAACAGCAAAAGTAGATACAAATACAAAGAATTCATGAGAATACAGATTTATTTGATGGCAAAAATTAAAATAAAACGAAAAACTCTTTAAACGGCTATACTTACATAATGCTCGTAAGAGCACCATATAATGCTTGTAAGAGTTTACAAATGGACTCTGAGTAGCACCGTTAATCAGACCTGAGGTACGAAACGAGCATTTAAAAAGTTGATATGTGAATTGAATAAGGAAACCTTTGCTGTATTTGGTTATTATTTTATTGGTGTCGTTAGTTACATATTCATATTGAGTTAAGAAAAACTGCTAAAATATGAGGCAAAATATTTCAAAATATTTATTTACTCTTGTGTGGTTTTTATATTCTCGAAACAAAGTTGCTAAAGATAGTATACTAGTTTTGTTCACATAACGGTTGTTTGTATCACCCAGAAATAAAAGAGTTAGATATGGGGTTAAATATATATAAATGATCGTCTGTCCGTGCAAACGATAACTTGAGTAAAAATTGAGATATCTTAATGAAACTTGGTACATACATATATTCCTTGTCACCCTGAGGTGGTTGGTATTGAAAATGGGCGAAATCGGTCCAATGCCACGCTCACAAAATGGCGAAAACCGAAAACCTATAAAGTGTCATAACAAGCCATAAATAAAGTTATGAAAGTAAAATTTGGTACAGAGGATCACATTAGGGAGGGACATATTTGGGTATATCTCGCAAACCAATACAGCTTTAAAAACATTCTGCAGTCGGTTCCCTTACGTACCCCACCACACACCATGAAAATAGTTAAAATCGCCCACATCCCGTACAAAGGTTAGGTTGAAAATTACTAAAAGTGCGCTAACTCACTAACGCAAAACATCAGAAATGATAAATTTTATAGAAGAAATGGCAGAAAGAAGTACGAGTAGAACTCAGATTTTTTTAAACTGAAAATGGGCGTGGCGTCGCACACTTATGGGTCAAACCATATCTCTACGCGACCAATTTCAATGAAATTCGGTATATAATATTCCCTGAAAAATCTGCAAATCTGTATAGCAAAGCTATACTGCTACAGTGCAGTATAGCAAAGTTATACATAACTACATGCAATTAACCTCAATAAAATATACTACACAATGAATGGAAGAAACAAGGCGTTCAAAAAAGCCTTATTATTGAGGTTAGAGTGTGTGCGGAAGTGGAAAAGTGAAAAGTGGGTAATGAGTTCCAAGCATTAAAATGTGTAACCAACTACCTTATTGAAAACTATATTACAACAATGTTTATAACAAGTAGTATAAAAAATAAATAACTAGCAAAATAAAAAACGCAACCAACTAATTGCTTTCTGACGAACATTTAATCAGTTAAGCTATTGAACGCGCCACGTCAGTGCATACAAATTTCCTATAAAGCAGAAACAGGCTTTCCATTGTGAGATTATTTTGTGGCTATTTATCAGTGCTTCGATACAATCAACAGGTACACACACACATACTACCCTAAATATATAACATGTGCACATATGATTAAATGCGTGAGGTATTTGGTATATAATCCGTTTTTTTGCGACGCAAAATAAATAGAATGCCAATAAACGAGTCAGCGTGCGATAAGAGCATGTTGGATAAGAGTAATATGTAACTAGCAGGAAGAGTGCCATTATCTAGAGTGGCAAATAAGTAATTGTTATGAACAATAGGGGCAAAAACAATAATTCTGAATCACGCATCTCTAATATTTATATAACCTAGATAAGTATGTATGTTACAAATGTACAGTCATGTAAAAAATAATAGGGACACATGTCCCTATTATTTCGCACACTCAAAAACGATCGTACTTCACAAAATGACCAACATTTTTTCTTTGAACGGTTTTTTATGCAATTGCAATTGCATGTTACATTTTTGATAATTTTTTAATTTTATTTTTTACCTATTTTCAAGCAAGTGTCCCTATTATTTTTCACATGACTGTATATCTATGAAAGCTATGATAAACCATCATATGAGAATTATCAAGTACAATTAAGTAAAATTTAAATGCTATTTTTGTAACGGTAAGCAACTGCACCGAATATCTGATACTTCTAATAATCAGTAAATGAAATATAGTAAATGCTATATTGAGACGAAATATAGCAAAAATAAAAAAATCATATATATTAAATTGGAAAAGTTTTAATAGAAATATTAAAAAAACGAAACTTGTTGGCCTTTTCTATAAATGTTAACTTTTTTAATTTTTGCATAATTTTTAATTTTTTTTCGGTTTTTTTTTTTGACAAATGTTCACTTTATTTTTACTTTTTATTCTTGTATGATTTTTAAAATACTTTTAAATTAAATAATTTTATAACAAACATAATGTGCCACTGTAAATCTCTTTTTTCCCTCACTTGGTCATGCGATTAATCACAATTTTATCGCAGTGTTCTTGAACTTCAGCATTTTTGCATATTTATAGTCGAATAAAACAATTAAACTGTTGATTAGATAGCAGACTGTCTAAAGTTGTTTAAGATAATTTGCTGCTTGAAATAACAAACAAGTGCAATGCAATTTCAAGACGTAAGTATTATTGCAACTATTTGTGTTTGGAATCTTTAACCCTTTCATGCCCAATGTTGCCTATAGGCAATCTCGGTTTCGAGAAAAGTGTTATACTAAAGTGGTTATATAAAAAGTATTCAAAAACATGAAAATAATTGTTTTATTTTAAAACAAAGTGAACTATATAAGTAAATAAAGATAAGAGAGTTAATTAAAAAATAGACATGAGAAAAGTGTTTAGTTTATTTATAAAAATTTAATTTGTGCCTATAAGCAACATCCTGAACCAGTATACAAAGGGGTTTAGAATTTTTATCATTTCATTTTTCAGTTGAGACCAATATATATCTTTCAAAAAAAATTTAACTCCTCCCACTTTAATCGGACATGAAAGGGTTAAACAGAATGTCTTACAAAATTTATGCGCTTACGTATAAACATATAAATGTGTATACGATATGAGTGTTTAAGATTTGCGTATGTTCTTGAAAGCTTTACACTAAAAAGTGGTGTGGATCAAGATGTATTCGATTGTAAGCTTTGAGCACATTCAAATTTGTATAGGCATGTATATGTATGTTTAAAAAATTTAAATTTATATTTCTATTCAATAGTTTAATACATTTGATAGATTTCTGATACGGTTATCAATAAACGCCAACAAACAGACCTTAAATAAAACCGCGAGCATTTAACCTCATCGTCTACAAATTTACGTTTCATGAAGGTTACTTTTCTTATGAAATAAATACAGACTGAAAGCACTTTATAAGTCATATGAGAGATAAGGAAAGATAGTACAGTTACTTAAATATTTAATATAAGCGTAATAAAATGTTTCTGTCAAAAAAATACTTTTCCCGGAATACTTGGATGATAATGAATAATGCTACGTTTAATGAAACTCGTCAGGAAATAAACGACCTATGTGTGTACTTCATCAAAACAAATAATACGGAGCAAAAGTACAATTCGTACTGGGATTTCGAAAACAATAGGATTTAAGAATGGATCAACTAAAACTCTTTTCTCAAATATGCCAGATATCTACCATATAAACTGCCACAATTTGGAAAATTTTACATCTGAACTTACATATGTACATTGTTCTTATATTTAGAAAATATGTTAACTAAATCGATTAATGGATGAATATTCGGTCAATTGTAACTATATTAATATATACCAATATGTATTATATAGGCATACTAATACTATGTACGTATGTATACGTTTCTAAAATGCCATTGTCTCCTCCTATAAGTACAAAATAACAGTTAATTGCGCTAAACTAAACCATCGCCATCATTGAAAAAATAAGTCAAATTGTGCTAAAAACTACAATAAAAATAAATACCGTTATTATTAAATGACAAAGGATGCAGAGAATATAATAAAAATAGTGTGTGGTTCGCTCCACAAATTATAAAATTCTATGAAAATTGTTATTACCAGCTCTGAATGATGGATGGATATTCGATGACAGTCGACAATGTGGATTGATTTGCAGTCGTTCGACATGGCAACAAACACAAAAGCACAAAAAATGGAGGGAAAATACACTTCAATGAACCGGTTATTATGACTGTTGGCCCGCTTACTTAATTGTGTAATTTGTGTAGTGTTGCCATTGGCGGTTTGTGTGCATACATATGTTTCGCCATTATTTTCTCTAATGGAAATGTTTATTTATTTATGAACGTAAAAACTACTGTTGAATCTCGTTGTTAGTCGTGCGGTAATGAGCTGCACGGAATCAGTGAGACGGGAGCGGATACAGGAAATTGGTATAAAATATAGTATAATAAATAGAAAAATAACAAGTAAGGAAGGGCTAAGTTCGGTTGTGACCCAACATTTTATACTCTCGCAATTTATTTCTTTAATATTATATAATAGACAATTTGACCCACATATTCGTCATATATATGGTATAAAGTCCATTGAAAGTTGGAAACCCTAATATTAGGTTAGAAGCACCGAGGTCCTCATGTTCGATATTTGGGGCCTTGAAAACCTATGGTCCGATTTCGGCGTTTTTTAGAAAGGGGCTGCCACATTGTAAATGCAGTATTTATGCAAAGTTCTGTTCCGATATGTTCACTAGTGCTTACTTTATATAATATATTGTAAAGTAAACGATTCAGATGGACTTCAAAGTTCTGGTATATAGGAAGTAGGCATGGTTGTGATCCGATTTTCACAACATATCGTTGGGATGCAAGGAAAATATTACAAACCAAGTTTCATTGATATTGGTCGAGTAGTTTCGGAGATATGGTTTTTGACCCATAAGTGGGCGGAGCCACACTCACTTAAAATTTTTAGTTGTTTTCAACATAACCTTTGTATGGGAGGTGGGCGTGGTTGTAATCCGATATCCTCCATTTTTGGGTTATATAAGAAAATGCCTGAAAAATCGACTCCTGAGAATTTCGTTGATATAGCTTTAGTAATTTACGAGATATGCACAAAAATTTAGTAAGGGCGGGGCCATGCCCACTTTCCCAATAAAATTACATCCAAATATGCCCCTTCCTAGAACAATCCTTTGTACCAAATTTTACTTCCATAGCTTTATTTAGGGCTTAGTTATGGCACTTTAGGTGTTTTCGGGTTTCACCATTTTGTGGGCGTGGCAGTGGCCCGATTTTTCTCATCTTCGAAAGCAACCTTCCTATGGTGCAAAGAAACAAGTGTTCCAAGTTTCATCAAGATATCTTAATTTTTACTCAACTTACAGCTTGCACAGACGGACGGACGACAGACAGACATCCGGATTCGAACTCCACTCTTCACCCTGATCACTTTGGTATAACCCTATATCTAACTCGTTTAGTTTTGGGTGTTACAAACAATTAGTTATGTGAACAAAACTATAATACTCTCTTTAACAACTTTGTTGCGAGAGTATAAAAAATAATGATAATCATAAACGCTACAAAACAAAATATGCTAGCCTAAGTAAGCTCAGATTGCTCTATTTTGGATTCATTTCGTATTTACCTCGAGTTCAGTTAATCGATCTATTTCATTTTAGCCAAAACAAGCGAGTACATACTCTTGCACAATGGCAACACTGTATTAATGTACATCAAAACAACTGATCTTTACAACGCCGTTATAACTTGAGTAATCGTCAAATTACTGCTTGTACTACGCGTCTGACTAATTACAATATTCGTTATGAATACCCAACGCCGCATCAATATGGCATGGGGTGTGTTGCGGTGTTACAGGAGTTAAACTAACGAATATATATAAAAAAAACATGATAATAATGACTGTTGTTAATTTATTACCGACGAGCCAAGTGTAATGTTATTTGGAAAAGTATGTTATTTAAATTTCAAGGTTAAAAGAGCCACCAACTCTAAACCTATGTAGCAGCGAGTAGTTCGCAAGCTAACCGGTTCAGTTCAAGTAAAAGCAAAACATGGGCGCAGAGATTACGTACACGAACATCAATTCATAAATATTGTAATAAAAAAAGCTATAATGAGAAAAGCACATATACTTAGGTGTATGCGCATGCACTTACACTAATAAAATGAGTATATGGTTTGCATAGTAAAATATTTTAAGGAAGCAAAAGGCGGTTCATGATCGACATGAGAAATTCCTTGAAAATAGATTTTATTACACAAATCTAGCAAAGAGGTTCGAAGGTGGGAGCGTAACTAGTCAGTCAGTAGACGGCTGACGGGTAATAGCCTGAAGTGTGTAGAACAGTCGCGTGTTTGCGCAGTTATTCATGGGGTTGTGTATACCATATGCACTTATATGCTAGTCAATGTAATGTAATACTATATTATCTAGTATGTAATCAATATCTGTATATGTATGGAGAATTGGTAAAAGCTATTTGACAGTAGTTGAAGTAGTTTCTGAAAATCACACTAATATTGATAAATACATTTTTTTAAAATACCATGTTTTCTGTATGAATTATTTAAATAACTGTAAGTACTGTATGTACATAGATATATTTCTAAAAGCCTAAAAGCTATTATAGCTTATATAGAGTTGTGTGAATATTTAATATTATAGTTAACATTTTGGATTCTTTTACTATGTGAATACTTATGTTTACAGTTATTCAAAACATACGCACTGTATATAATGTAACTATAACGGACATCTCTATTAGGCGGACACCTCCCTTGAGCGAATATTTTTTATGCACCAAGTTACATTTTTAGAACAAATGACCTTCTCTTAGGCGGACACCCAGAGAAATTTCATTGTGTATAAATGATTATTAATCTTACTCATATAGATTTTGATCGACAATAAATAGATATCAAGTAGGTTTCAACTTTTTTATACTCGGACTTTACAAAATATATATGTATATGTGTATGTATGTATATACATAAATTCGATTTTGTCCAAGTGAGAAACTTTGTCATTTGTTTTTAATTTAATTAACTTTTGAGTACATAACATCTTTGTACATATGAAAACTTGCTAATGGCTTATTAATAAATAAATACATATTCACACACATACTTACAAGACTAACTGTATCACTGTGATCTATCACCTGCCATTTGACCAATGTTTGGCTACTATATAGTAGTATGTTGTGGTTTGTAAAACGGTGCTTACCTGAAATTAGAAATAAAAGAAATGTAAGGATAATTACTAAGTGCGCTATGACCACTAATTGCATAGTAATAGAGGTTTTACTATATATAGCTAACAGCTAATGCATATATAATGACAAGGAAACCTTAATTTATGTACATATATACCGTATATGTATATGAATATATAGTAAAAGTATATACATACGTAAATGTAAAAATAACGTATTTCAGACACACTGTTCGTGCGGCAACGACAACTTCCTTGGGAACCCTAACAGCTTGTGCGGTTAGTCCGTAATTTAGAGAATTAATGTTATTTCTTGCAGTTGAATTATAACTTTTATTCATTTTATATTCGAAGGAATTGAAATTGGAAATAGATACAATAATATGTAATGGATAAAAAAGAAGAATCGAAAATAAATTAAATGTAACTCAATAAATTGATTATACAGGTACATATATTTATGGTAAGTTGTCATTCGAAAGAAAAAATTTGGAGACCATGTTAGTTATAGTCGGTTACACGAAATTTTTCATTGAAAATGAAGTTCCATTTAATTTTAGTTTCTATTTAAATTTTCCATTATTCATATTTGGCATCCAAAAAATTAAAAGACAGCAAGTTAGTAAGAATAACAGCTGATTTATTTAAACAAAAAGATTGTATTTATTTGTCAAAATGGTAAATCGTTGTAAATCAGCTGATAGAAAAACGTAAACATATGTAGTTGCATATGACAGTTAATAATTATCTAAACTTAATTTTTTCACAATTAACAAAATCTTCTTTGACTCGATTAAATTATATATTCGGCAGATGAATCACTTTGGATTTTTCAAAAATTAATTTATTTTGTGTGTCAAATGCTATTGTCATGAAAGGTTTTCTTTCTTACTGACAGAAATTCCTCCGATTTTTATGGCAGCGCTGCTTCACCTTGCTATAGGCTCTACATGCACAGCAAGTTTTGTATAAAGGGGTCATTAGTGTCAATATGTGGCAAGAGTAGTGCGGTTTTAAATTTTTACTTAGTTCGTTTTATTATTTATTACTTTTTTTTAATGGCTCGTTGCTCAGTTAGGCCATGTAAACATTTACAAAGTGTTAAACCTGGAGTCAAGTAAATAAAAATTGGCTTCTGAATAAATGTGAAAAAGTTTATCTATACTACTATTATAAAGAGGAAAGATTTGTATGTATGTTCGTAATGAATTAACTCAAAAACTACTGTGCCGATTTCAAAAATACTTCTTTCTTCATAAAAATATATATATTCAAATACCACCGCTATAAAAACTACTTTATTTATACATCGGTATTAATCCATTCGAAAGATATAACGAGTTTAAAAATGTAAGTTATTTGGAAAATGTCGCGTGGTCGCCGCACACACTCGTCTACCTACATATTGTTAGAGTTTTTGATTTGAATCTCACAACGCTAAATTACAATTAACCCAAAAAACATGAAAACATCAGACGCATGGATTATCCGACGGGATTTTCGCACATGTTGCCACTCTGAATATTTTATGGAAATGAAAAATGAACTGTCACTAAAAATGATCACAACTAATATTCAGTTCTTTTCAGAACTAAATCCATCTTATTTTAATTTTTTCAGTAAACAATATATTGTAACTTTGAACCATCCGAATAGCGTAGCGACTCGATTATTTTTTATAATTTTTCAATTACATTTTTATAGCTATTAAGCAAATAATTTACAAGCACAGGCGCGAGAATCGATTATCGACCGATCGCAGCTGATTGCTGAAGAAAACCGCCCAAGTACGCGCTAGAGATTCGAGTACGGCTTGAAGAAAAAAATATACATATACAAGCTCGCATTAGGGAACACTGAGCGTTCCCAAAATCTACATAATCAGAGATACAGACAACGCCATCAAAGACATCATGTTCGAATTTTCCTCACTTTACTTTTTTTAAATGACCCCATGCAAGAAACGTGAAAGAACATACATATATACGGGAGAGTGTGTATGTATGTGTAGAAACTTATAAATTTTGAAGTGCTTGTTTTAACCCGTGCGAAGCTGGAACGGGCTGCTAGTATATTATATAAGTATATATTTATATGTAAGAAACAATGGAAACAATATATGTACATATGTATGTATGTAATATGTCTATGCAAAATGTGTATTTATAGTGTGAGAAAAATTACGTCAATGCGCCAAAATGAAATGCGAAAATTTCGTTATAATTGGCAATGGCGTTACTTGTCGATCTGCCTGTTGAAGTTTACACTTGGCACAACGTGAATACAAAAACAATGAATGCAAAATGTTTATATGTACATATGTATATAAAATGTATGTAGTGCAACTGTTTATCAATAAGTGCAAATAAATAGTTGAAATGCACGGCAGCGATTAGTGAATGACCGAGTACTCTGTCGGCTATTGGGTACAATGACTCATTCATGAATTTTGCAATGGACCCAAGCAACAACTTTTACATTTTTATTGTATTGAACGACATACAATAGAAATTTTATAATAATATACATACATACATACATACGTGTTTATGTGAACAAATACTTGTGCATATCCAGCACTTTCCGTGTCTCTAATTGCACCACACACCACATTAGATAATTAATGCAAAGTAATGACTACCGTTGAAACAAAAAAGCACTGGCAATTGCAGTTGAAACTGTATATACATATGTATGTATTGTCTTTTATGAGTATGTCTTTTATGATGGAAACGTGAAATCAAGATGTTTCTAGTTAAAATATGTGGCAAGTGTACTTGTTATTAGCGATTTTTATTTATTGTATTAGAAATCATGCTATATATAAAACTATTATTTCGTAAAATTCAAAGTCTGATTTCTTACTTCTTAAAATATTCTTATACCATTTAAAACAAATTGTTAATAATTGCAATTATACAAACTCATAAAGCTTGACTCATTTTGTGTTTATAAAAGCATGATATTTATAAATTAAATTTTCTATAAACTGGTTATATGCAAGTACCTGGACGATATTCAGTTCTCATAGCGATAAAAAAAATATTGGAAAACTTTTTATAAACATCTGTCTACTAGAAAACAGTCCGGAAGAAAACATAATAAGGGTACTCATTTAATGTGGCATTTGTATAAAAATGGCAAAGTTGCAATATGGCAATATGAGTTAAATGAGCGCCCTGTGGCAATATTACTATAAGTCAGCAGAATCAACTACAAATCCTAACATTCAATTTGTTTGGACATAAAACTAATTGAGGATTATTACAAAAAATTTAAAATAATCTTCCAAAGCTTTCTATAGTCGATAACATTTGCCCACCTATCCCTTTTATTTATGGGTGTAATGATGAGGTCGTTTTTATAGACAAAAAAATATGTTTGTCAAGTAAATGAAAGGCATGCGCAAATAACACTGTACAATAAAATCGAGTAATTAGTTTTCCGGAGTATTGCACCAAACACATTTTTTCTGTAGTATAAGTAAACATAAAATGTGAGATGATGTGAGGATATAGGATGTGGATACAACATGTTATGCAATTAAGATTTAATAACACTCGAGTCCTACTCATGAAGAGATCTATTTATAAACCTATTATTGGTTAACTTGTTAGATAACTGTTTGTGAATTCACGGAATTGTTAATTCATCGCATGATTGTTTGCTCTGAGTTTTTTGTTTTTTGTTTGTTGTTCAACTTCTCATTGAGTTGGAGATTTTGTTTTTAAAAGTGATTGATATTTATGATTCTTTCATGCAAATAAAAGATGTACATGATGCCTTATTCTCAAAATCGCCTCTAATAACCAGTAAAAAATACACACATACATCTACAGTGGATTTTCACATTGTTCGCACCTGAAGTGGCATATTAAAATAAGAATAAATATAAACTTTACAGAATTTTGAGAAATGAAACAGTTATTCACGTACTTTTTATTTGCAGATAAACTGAGATAAACAAAGACTCAAATAACTCAAAGTCGTAATAACTAAAGAAAATAATATATGTATTAAAATTAATATGAGGAAATATAAAATAAGGCTGTCATTGTGTTTGGCAGATTTGAAAGTTAAATAATAACAGACTTACTTTCAAAACTCAGTTATTTACATTTTATAATCTTCATTAAAATAAAATGATACTTGAAGTCTGCACTTATTATTTTCTTAAATTTGCGATGAATTAGGAAAACAAATACAATGTATGGCAAACCATCCGTAAAAAATATTTTATGAGTCATACAGAGCCATTAAAAACTCACAAACAATGGCAATTTGCCGCTAAAGACTGCTTCAAATAATTAATTGCATGAATGAAAAAGTCAATAAAAAATATGCCATTCGGTAGTAATATTTCTAATATAAATGTCTGATGATATAGAAAATAATTACTAAGCCAACAAATAAATTTGAAATTTAAGATATTTTGGCGAGCCTTAATAGCAGACAGATATCGAAGTCAGACAACTGTTTGCTTTTTAATCATGAACTCCACTTATCAAATAAGCATTTATTATATGGGGCATTCTCTGGAAAAAAAGCCACTTGAAAAAAAAAGTTCTTTATTTTTTTTGGCAATTATATATCTTATAGTACATGTAAAACCTAAACTAAAACATATGGTTTTAGGTCTGTGTAACGCGGGGTTGCCATATTATAAGGGGCCAAAGTTTTTTGTAAAAAAATTTTCGAACCGCCATAACTTTAAAACTAATGAACAGATTTTGATACACCATGTGACTTTTTTGTACAGAATTTCTCAAACTTTGAAACTGTATATCGTAAAAATTTTTAAAATTAATATTTCATAGCAAAAAATGAAAATTTTTTTTTTTTTTGAATTTTTAACAACTTATGCCCCCTTCGATTTTTTTCGAAAATATCTTAAAATGTTCCTTATTTCATCACCTTTTTACCCCCCAAAGGGAATTTTGGGACAGCAATATTTGTATGAGCTACAAATAAAAAACCAACTCAGAACATGATGAAAAATCATTGATTTATGCACTATTATTATCAGAATTTAGCGTAACCCAGGATTAACGACGTGGACGTAGCAGACATTTAATCCCTCTTTGTTTTTTTTTATTTTTTACTATTTTTTAATTTTTTTTGTATTTTTTAAATTTTTAATTTTTTTTGTTTGTTTATTTTTGGGTTTTGCTTTTTTTTTTTAATTATTACGTAGATTAGATTCAAGTACGTGATAATTTTAAATAAAAAACAAAAACAAAAAAAAAAAATAAAAATTTAAAAAATACAAAAAAATTAAAAAAAAATATTAAAAAATAAAAAAAAAAACAAAAAGGGATTAAATGTCTGCTACGTCCACGTCGTTAATCCTGGGTTACGCTAAATTCTGATAATAATAGTGCATAAATCAATGATTTTTCATCATGTTCTGAGTTGGTTTTTTATTTGTAGCTCATACAAATATTGCTGTCCCAAAATTCCCTTTGGGGGGTAAAAAGGTGATGAAATAAGGAACATTTTAAGATATTTTCGAAAAAAATCGAAGGGGGCATAAGTTGTTAAAAATTCAAAAAAAAAAAAAATTTTCATTTTTTGCTATGAAATATTAATTTTAAAAATTTTTACGATATACAGTTTCAAAGTTTGAGAAATTCTGTACAAAAAAGTCACATGGTGTATCAAAATCTGTTCATTAGTTTTAAAGTTATGGCGGTTCGAAAATTTTTTTACAAAAAACTTTGGCCCCTTATAATATGGCAACCCCGCGTTACACAGACCTAAAACCATATGTTTTAGTTTAGGTTTTACATGTACTATAAGATATATAATTGCCAAAAAAAATAAAGAACTTTTTTTTTCAAGTGGCTTTTTTTCCAGAGAATGCCCCATATGTACTACATAAAACTGAAGTTATCAACAACAAAATTACAAAAAAAAAACAAGTGACAGAAAATACCTTCATCTCACTTGTAGATTTAATTTTCAATCCACCACTTCTGTTATTTATACTAACTCCCTGTCTATTAATTTTTGGATGCCAAATGTGAATAATGGTGAAACGCAGGAAACTTAACAAAGTTAAATAGAACTTAATTTTCAATGAAAAAATTTCGTGAAACCGGCTGTAAGTGTTGATTAAGACCAGTCGTTTTTCGCTTTTTATACTTAAAAAATATATAAGAAATTATAAATATCGCAGCTAACTTCCCACTTGGTTTGCTAGCCTATCAATTCTTCGGAATTTTTGTATCAGTAATCATGAAATCACCCAAACCGGATAAACTTTAATAGAAACTGTACGAAAAAGTAAAATCAATTTAAAATTACAAAAAGATGAAAGGGATTAAGAAACAATAGAAGAGCAACCCATGATGTAGAAAACTTGCGCACGAAAGAAGAAAATACTACGGCGGAAAAAAAGGACCAAATACTGCTAGTAGACATGCTGTCAGTTACTAAAGATTTCGGAACTGCTTTTGAGATGCACAATCTGTGAGTGTGAATGTTTAAAGTTGCGAAAGGACGGTTGTGTTGGAGCGCATTACCACATAAGCCCACCTACTGCTCCAGTTTTGAGGCATTCACTTGAAACAGCTGCATAACTCAGAATATGTAAGCACATAGCTGACGACAATCGATGCTCATGGCTGTGGTTGCATTGCGGTCTATGCTATGCTACACATAACCAAACAAGTAGTGCGGCACTAGGTTGCGACCGGGCGGGACTACGACATTGCGTTCGCTGCATTTTATAGCAGCCAACCAAATACGCTGAGATATATAGTAAATGCATTGGTTAGTAACTCTCTGGTTTGTGTTTTTTAATTAAAAATAAATAAACTTTGTAAATGCGGCAACTGCATGGCAGGAAGTGGTTGTGGTTTTGTATGAATGCATGAAGGTATGTACAAAGATGTGCTGCCAATAGTAGTAGAATTTGCGAACGTTTCTAATTCTAATTGAAAGTGGAACACATTAAAAAGAATGCATTGCAAAAAGTCGAGCTATTTTGAAAATGGGTTAACACAAAACTTAAATAAAGGAAATAACTTTGCAGATGTAGAAGACACAAACTAAAAACGAAATACTGATTTAGTTGTTGGCTGGATGTGAAATATAATTTATAAATTGGTTTTCCTGCTTCTGAATAGTTTAGCTATAATTATTTAACAGAAGTAAACAATTATATTTCCTATTGCAGACTCTAGTAAAATTCAAAATTGAAATGGAAAATTGTTAAAATTTTTAAAAATTTATAACATTAGGATTTATTTATTATTTTCCATTCGTTTATTCGTTATTTAAAAATAATTAAAATGGATTTGCATAAAACGTATGTATAATAAACTTGGCTTTTCGCCAATGTGAAGTTAAAAAATTCCAATGTGTCTATTAAAAATACAAAGAAATACATACAAAATTCCTCTTTTCACTTCTTTTAATTTGACAATAATTTGCACAAGATCTAAGCAATAAATAGGAAGTCCAAATGATCGAGAGCACAATATAAGTGCCTACATATATAAGTATGTGTTATTATAAATAATTTTTGTGTGTGTATGAATGTGCTAAATTAAGACTCATCTATATATATAAAAAGAAGTTACATTTCCTTGGTAATCTTATAACTCAAGAACGGGCTCACCTATCTCAAACCAAATTTTTAGGCTTTGTTTGGACTATTCAGTAGATGGTTTGTGTTTTGAAATTTTAAGAATCGGATACCAGGGTCTCGAGAAACGTGGACCCGGGTAACCCTAGGATGTGTTTGTACAATATGGGTAGCAAATGGAAGCTGTTGATGATATCTATAGGATAGCGTATTTTTGATGACGCTCCGTGACTAGGGTCTCGAGATATCGGCCAAAATGTTTCAAAAATTTCACCACACATGTAGGTATGTATGTAGCAGGCAATCAATCGGATACCAGGCAATCAATCGGATACCAGGGTCTCGAGAAATAGGCGAAAACGTGGACCCGGGTAACCCTAGGATGTGTTTGTACAATATGGGTAGCAAATGGAAGCTGTTGATGATTTCTATAGTGTAGAGTATTTTTGATGCCGCTCCGTGACTAGGGTCTCGAGATATCGGCCAAAATGTTTCAAAAATTTCCCCACACATGTAGGTACGTATGTAGCAGGCAATCAATCGGATACCAGGGTCTCGAGAAAAAGGCCAAAACTTGGACCCGGGTAACCCTAGGATGTGTTTGTACAATATGGGTAGCAAATGGAAGCTGTTGCTGATTTCTATAGTATAGAGTATTTTTGATGCCGCTCCGTGACTAGGGTCTCGAGATATCGGCCAAAATGTTTCAAAAATTTCACCACACATGTAGGTACGTATGTAGCAGGCAATCAATCGGATACCAGGGTCTCGAGAAATAGGCCAAAACGTGGACCCGGGTAACCCTAGGATGTGTTTGTACAATATGGGTAGCAAATGGAAGCTATTGATGGTTTCTATAGTATAGAGTATTTTTGATGCTGCTCCGTGACTAGGGTCTCGAGATATCGGCCAAAATGTTTCAAAAAATTCACCACACATATGTTACATTTTTGTTTATTTAACTCGTACCTACTTGGAAAGCTGAAAAGCGCTCATATTAGCATACATACATCAATAATAGTTTAATCATTTACTAAACGATTTGTTCCCTACTTAGCTACGCACTTTCGCTCTCAAAATTTATGAACTTTCGTCTTAACTACCATACTTATTATTCCCACCTACAAACTTACTGCATTATATTTATATCAACATGTAGGTATGTATGTAGCAGGCAGATCGACAAAGTAGGCTTTGAAAAGACATCGAACTATATTATACGCTAGACAGACGGCAGAGTTAACTCGAATTAACTGCGCTTTTAATCAGTTCCAATTTTGGGGGTGACAGACGGCAGAAAAGCGAGTTATAAACTCCCATAACAGCTGATTGGCAATAATATTTCCATTTTGGTGAGATAAAATTGGATAGAAAGGAAATTTTGCGGTTGTTAGCCGCACAACTAGTACAAAATTACTAATTATTAAAAAAATATACATAAATACGTTATTATTAAAACTTCCATTTTAGAAAAAATTAGCATGCGTATGTTTTTGTTTACATTTAATTGAAAAACAGCTGTCAGTATTGCATATTTTCATTCACAATAGATAAAAAGCGGCCATGTTTAACAATGTTGCCAACGAAAATGACACGAACTCCCTCTAACTCTCTAAAATTTTGAGGATTAAATGGGAGTTAGTAAACCGGGTTAACTGAGATAACTCTCGAATTAACCCGAATTAAAGCAGTTATTCCGAATTAACGCGCCGTCTGTCAGGGGTATTACGGTGCTTTTATTTTGCATAAAGAAATACATGAATATTTTGTTTTTTGTAGGTATATAGAACTTTGACTCTTAGCATTAAGAAAATTCAAATTAGGAGAATATATGACATTGGAGTGTAAACATCGCCGGAGCGTTTTCTTTGGCCTCATACGTTCAGTAGTGTCCGAAATTACCGCGGTGCAAAATTATTAGTTATTATATTTTTTTTTTAATAATTATTGAAGTTTGTGTGAATTTGTGAAAAAAATAAATATAGCGCAAAGCGAATTTCCAACTAGGCCAAAACATGGCAATGAGGCAATGAATTATCCAACTGAATTTTTAAATTCATTAGAACCGGCTGGTATGCCACCGCATTGCTTGAATCTGAAAGTGGAATTATTGCAAAATATTAATCCACCAAAACTGTGTAATGGCACCAGATTGGCAGTGAAAAATTTATTGCCAAATTTGATTGGAGCTACGATCTTAACTGGTAAATCAAAAGGAGAAGTTTGTTTAATACCGCGTATCCCTATGATTCCAACTGATATGCCATTTGAATTCAAACTATTACAATATCCTGTGCGTTTATCATTTGCGATGTCTATCAACAAAGCTCAAGGGCAAACACTTAACGTTTGTGGTGTGAATTTGGAGGAATCATGTTTTTCACATGGACAACTTTTTGTTGCCTGTTCCAGAGTCGGTACCCCCAGCCGTTTGTTTATTCATGATCAAATATTGTTTATCCAAATGTTTTGGATAGCTAGCAAATAATTAAATATATTTTTTTTTATAAATTAGTTATATTTTATATTTCACTTTATACGTAGCGAAGCACGTACCGGGCCGCTATAAATATTATATGTATTCATTGTATTGCTTTCAAAAAATCATAAAGTTCTGCGTATCTGTAACACCACATTCATTGACTGTTAGGCGGTACAAAGTTCGCCGGGTCAGCTAGTTATTAAATAAAATAGAGAAAAAATTAAAAACAGCTTAATTGCTATACTAAAATAGCACAAAATATGTACATATATATATATATATATATATATATATACACGTGGGTAATTAGGTACATTGCTAATTTAAGCCAAGAAATAACAACAAAATTACATTTGAAATTTTTTCTCACTTCGAGCACACGTTCAATACGTTCGTTACACTTTCTTGCTTAAATGCTACACATATTTTATTTAATTTTCATTTAATATATTTTTCGTCGTTGCTACCGAGTCACCGCACATGTATGTATCTAGTCATAAGCACACATAAACATCTACATATATGTAGAAATGTTTGTTGTTGGCGACAAGGTCACCCAATGACGTTATTTACGCGGTAGCAGCAGCGTTGAAATCACATTTTTTTGTTCGTATATTTTGTGCTTTTTCACTTAGTATTATTTTGTTTGATTTTTTTGTCGCAGCAGCTGATATACAGTGGAACTTCTCTAACTCGAATCACCATAATTCACAAAAAAACTTCCAGTTAGAGATACTTCGAGTTATAGAATTTTCAATATTGTATACAATTATGGAACGAATTTTGTATGAAATTTAAGGAAGTTTGAGTTATGGAAGGAAATTTTTATGAAATTTGATTTCTAAACGCTATTGCCAATTCAAAAGTTCGTGTTATGGAGATCTTCAAGTTATAGAAGTTCTACTGTAATTGCTATCGTACTTTATTTTAGCTGTTGCTTTTTATTTTATTTGCATTGTTTTATTGCCGTTGTTGTGTTATTTTTTAACCGTTGTTGTTGCTGTTGTTTTTAATATTACCGTTCAACATTTAATTATGCATACAAGTGTTTATCTTGTCGTATTTATTTTGATTTTTATACATTTCATTTGTGTTGTTGTATTTTGTTTTATAATTTTTTACACACGCACGGTTTTAATTTACTTCTACGAAAAAAGCTACACACACTTGTTTTATATATACATATTTATGAGTAATTTTTTTTTAATTTTCATTTAATCAGCGCAACAGCTGTTTTCGACAATTGTTTCTTCAACTTTTTCTGTTGAAAACAAATATTGTTTGCTTTTAGTGTATTTCTTCTGATTGAATAATTGAATTGTTCAAATTTTTACATATTCCTTTGGCATTCAAAATTCCATAATACCCACACGCGGTTATTATCCGTAGAGTAAAAAGGTGCACACCCACAAATGTACACCTGTGCTCACACAATTAAGCCACTGCGTTTCAAAATTACGTTTCTGAAAAAATGTTATCGAAGAAGCTTTGCATTTTTATAATGGTATGCAAAATAGATCCGTTATAAGTGTCGAAATTACAAAGAGCATTTTCAGAAAAATTAGTAATGTGGTTTTCGAAAAAAATTAAATTGTTTTTCAATTGGTCTAATCACGTGTGCTCACATAATTAGGCCACTGTAACGAAAGCGTGGAAATCATGATCTCAGCGAAAAAAAAGTTTTGAGAAGTGAAAAGGCTTATTGCCTTATTTAATTTAAAAACATTTTGTAAACTCTTTATTTGACAATGGGCAAAAATAAGAACTCTTCTCCTTGTAAAGGAAAAATCACATGGGAGCTTCCAAAAACTCAAAAACATTGTGAAAGTAAGGGAATATTTGACTTTTTTAGAGGGAAGGTCCGAACCGAAAAAGACAATACCTTGCGACGATAGGTAATTACCACGAATGAGCAAGCTGGATTCTTTTATGATTTCAGGTGAAATTATAGCTCAAATGGAGCATAGATATTGTGTAAGTGTGTTAACACACATCATCCGCCATAAAATGCTTGAAAATTTCCCAAATGGGTGAATTGCTCGACCCAGACCAAATGTATTGAAAAAGAACATCGAGCGAAGGATATCGTTTGCAAGGATGCAGGTAAAAGTAAAGGGCTCCAAATTATTAGATCTAGTGGCATGGAGCGATGAATTCATGTTGACTTCGGGAATGATGGTAGACCCTATATCAGGCGACAAAAATAACAAGAATTAAACCCACGATACACAAACAAAATATATGAAACATGGTGGATTATCAGCCATGCAAATTGAGTGTAAAATGACTGGCGCATGGACAAATACATTTCAACAGAACATTTTAATAGGGATTATTTACCTTAAGCTTGGATCTTTCAGCAAAATAGCGACCCGAAGCACTGATCTAGGGTGGCTAAGGACTGACTAAAGATTAACCATACCCAATGTTTCGAACGATCTGTCCATAGCGCGAACTTAATCCCTATTGGGATCATTAAGAGAACAGTTTCGACGAGAAAACCGTTGATAAAAGCTTCATTGTGGTATGTTATAAAGGTCAATAGAGCAACATTACTTCGGATTAATATAATACACTTATGTGAGCACAAGTGTATATTCAATTCAAATGCTGTCATTGCAAACTCTTCTGCTGCCGTCAAAGCAAATACAATGAAAGTTTTAAATTTTTTTATACGTATAAACTCGTTAATATAATAAATATTTGATATTTTATAATTTCCTGTAACAGACACAGTTGCAGTTAACACAAAAGGAGAATAAATAGAAATTGTAAACGGAAATTTTTATGAGGTCATGTAAATATTTATCGATTAAATATAATTAAATTGAGTTAATCCGATGGTTAGATTAGTTGCCGGTCTATATGCTGAACCTGGACACTATACTAAAATTTTCCACAGCTTTTCATAGTTATTTATTTTGTTCAAAATTATTCCACATTGTCGTGCGATATTTTATCTACAATTTCGTCATCGACATCCAATTAATGCTGCAGCAATTTGTATGGCGGAAGAAATTGAAAACAAAGTGCACCTTCATACCTTTTAAATATATGGCCGTAGTCAAAGACTAAAACGTAAAAAAGATATGCAAAACAAAGAATACAAAAAAGCGTTGCACTTTTGTAATGCTGCATTTTCAATATGAAAAAAAGCTGACATGCATATCGTGGAGAAGAGAGTGTGCAAGGATAGTAGTGAAGGATATAGGAAACTCAAAGACAGACCGTGAAAAAAGTGATTATCTTTTTAAGTTTAATAAAATTAGTTGGACAAAATTGAAAACCAAAAAATACAAAAAAATGTATGCCACAAATCCAAATCACGTCCCACGTCGATAAACTCAATACATTTTAGCTGCGAAATTATGCAACACTTTCGCATTTTCAATTGAAAAAATTAAAATAATTAAATCCACAAGTTTAGTCTCAGTTAGTAGCTTTGTTTTTCAAAAAAATGAATTAACAATTGTTGTAAAAAATTATTTGTTATAAAAACGGGCATTTAACAAGAGGTAATGTTAAAAAAATAAACAGTAATTTAGAACTCAATTTTTCGATTCATTATTTATGGAACTTTTGGTTCCAAAGTTATACTGAGAATTGGTAAAATCGATAATCGAAATAGAAAGCTGTTTTAGATATACGGTAAAACATTGTGATTTAGACAGTTAATAAACACCCGATAAAAGAGAGAAAAATCTCACCAACACAAGATTTTTGTACATACATACTGTGTACACATTTCCCTAATTTGTCTATAAATGATCTCGCATGAATAGCATTATAGTGCATACAATCCTAGTTCTTCAAACTTTTCTCTAATTACCACAAGGCGTTACATTCAAATTCCCCGAAATTCGAATGACAAATTAGCATGTGAAAACTGCATAGAGAATTCTGCGAAACCAATGATAATTAGCCATTAATAAGACAATGAATCTCCTATTTTATTTCAAAGATAATTATATTACAATATAATAGCAAATAGAGGTTGTTATTACATTACAATTATTTTTCAACTAAACAAATGCACAACAAATTACCATAACTAAATAAATAAATTACCTTATAAACAATTCCATAGAAAATTGTAAGTGATGTGTAAATTGTTTATATATCTACATTATTTATATCTACAAACAACAATCAACACACGACGAAATGAGAAAAGTGGTACGACTGACACTACCCGACAGTATTTGTCTCTGTCCTGGTCTAGCGCATTTTGTATGCAATTTTTTCAACGGTCTTGGGTGTTGATTTATATTAATTATGAAATAAATTAATTCTACATTTTTTTAAGCTTTTATTTCATAGCTTATTTTCGTGTTTCTATTAAACTAACAATGTTGACTTTTTTTCGACTGCAAGAGAAATCCGATTACATCGTCTATTTTTGGTCTGAGTGGACGTAATGTCTTGAATATCAGCACATTTAAGAACAACCAATAGTTTACCATATAAAAATATTTGTGTTTTACAAAAGTTATAACCTCCTGCGAAGGAAGAAACTAAGAAAAGCCCAAGTAGTTTATTTATCATATGCACTGATACCTAAACGATTTAATTTCAAACATAAAAGCTTACTCTGAAGTTACGCTCTATAAAAAAAAAAAAAAACAAAAATTTACTATACAATATAGTATTGTATAAAAATGCTCATTGAATTTAAATACTATTCAGAACACTGTGTCCCCCTACATTCTTTCATGCCAACACTTCTTGAAGCAAATTAAATTGTGAATAATAAATGACGACGTCAAAGACGCTGTGGGTGTCTCCTACAATTGACAGAGACGACGGCGGCGTGTTAATATCCTACTAACCGCGTTAAATCTATTTCAATTGTGACACAGCTGCTAGCTACAGATTGCAACATATAGTATTTATGCATTATAAATGATATTAGCTTGTTGTATATAAATTAAATTCGTACATGCTTATATATATACTTTAAACATATCATTGTTTGTTGTTCAGTGCCCGAATTTTTTGCTTAGTTATCAATGTTTTTTTGCACTTTTGGCAGAATTTTTTTTGTCATTTGTGGCTGCCTTTTATATTTTAATAACACACATTTAATTTTTATTAAATGAAAAAATGTACATATATATAAATATATAATACAAAAAACGCTAACGCGACACAACCACAAATTTATTGTCGCATCATTTTGAAGAAATATTTGTGTATGGTTTGAATTGTAGTCAGGTTATAATATAATTTCCCCTTACCGGTTGCCTGTGTGCATAGTCCACATTCAGCGCCAATTGCATCACAAGTGCTTCTCACAATTCACTTTTATTCGCGTGTGTACTTTTTGTTAAATTTTTCAATTATAGTACAGTGCAAAATCTGCATAATTTTTATGTCGCTGCTTCTTGCTGCACACTTGTTGTAGTTGTTGTCAAATTGTCACGGCAGAGCAATAATTCTACAATTTTACAGTTTCTAATTTATACATTGTAAATTTAAAATTACGGTGCTTTTCATATTTTTATTGTGTACATCGACGATTGTTCCCATGTAGATAGATAGAGCTGACCATTTTATCCCTCTCAGTTATCTGTCTATATGACACCCATTCTATGCTATATGGCAAATATGTAATATTAATATCACGATTAGATTACTGCTTGCATTTCAATCTTTCGTTATTTATAAACCGACTTCATGATTGAATACTAAAATGTGAATAAAATTCTTGTTATAGACGCACTATAAAAATGTCGTTTTTCCTTTAAAAAAAACAGTCTTGAAGTTTCACAAGAAACTAACTGTTGAGTAATCATAGCATATTTTTTTAGGGTAGGTCAAATTAGGTTTAAAAATTCTGGAGGATCCCACTTGTACAGTTAAACACCGGTTTTTTGTGATGCCAAGAACTCTCAAGAATGCATTGAAATACTCTCATGAGATGACAAAGTGCTTTGAACCTATAAAAAATTAGTTCAGGCGGCTAATATCATTTTATCCAAATCACCCGGTTCATCGAACGTAGACCACCGAGATGTTTGGCCTTTACCTTGGTACCTTAGGTTTTACCTTGGTGTCCGATTTTGTTAGAGATATATAATAGTTTAAACAAATCGTAAAAAATAATTATTATAGTTTATGCACTGGGCTCAACCGATAAAACCAATACATATATTCTCAGCTATCATTTGATGATGATGATCTTGATTTCTTTGTGGAACCATACATACAGTTGAACTTCCCTAACTCAAATCACCATAATCCACAAAAGCACTTCGAGTTAGAGAGACTTCCGAGTTACGGCTATTGTCATTTCAAGAGTTCGAGTTATGGAAAACTTCAAGTTATGGAAGTTTAACTGTATTTGTACATGCGCTACACAACAACCAAATGGAGAGAAAGGTCAAAAAACTATGTCGAAGTAACAAACTCCTCAGTATTTTATAGGTTTCAAAGGTTTTCTAAAATGATTATGCATTCAGTCAACGATAACTGAAAATTCGCGATAGAATCAACGGAAACATAGTTATGCAAATATGGGAAGGGGGCGAGAACGAGTGAATGAGCAAGCAAAAAGTAGGCAATACGTGTACAATTGAGAAAATGTTATACATATACAGCAAGCTTTGCGAATGCACTGACATCTCTCACCACCTCAGACTAGTCCCTAGTCCGTCAAACAACATTGCTTAGGTGTTGAAGATATTATACACTAGAAATAGAACAAAGTGTTGAGTGGAAGTTCATGAAAAAATATGTCGCAGTCAGCTGATACAACGACTGAGGAAAAAGTGCGTTCAACTCGGAGAATCATAGGGTGCATTGATGACTGCAAACGAGTTGTTAATTGTAATACAGTTCACTCAATTCGCTTCGGTGTGACTTCGATTCTGAGCTATTCGTTATAAACGTGACTATAGCAGAACTAGCAAAACAAAATTGAGAAAAACAAAAAAGGAAAATTTTTATAATAGATTTGATTTCAGTATGAAAATGCACTACAAATGCAACGGATGCGTCGACAATAAAATGAGAATGGCCAAAACTGGCACCGGATGGGCACGTGAAGAATGAAAGTGTAATGTTTCATTAACAATAAAAAATATGTAGTGACAATAAAATTAATTGATTGTGTAGATGACAAGCTCTACAGTGTTAATAAAATTTAAATACAGAAAGCCCTATAGCAAAACAAACTCAACAACAAGAGAACATTTATTACAGACTGCATACAATCATAAACAAAAATGACAATTACAGTGTGAAATACAATCAAAGAGAAACAATGACGAACCAGAAATTGAAAAAAATGCATAAACCCTACAATATGTACAACTAAATTACAACAATCAATTTGATGGATACAATACAATACAATTGATGGAAAAATAACTTTACATGACGTCTATATATAAAAGCTGTATGCAACATCTCGAAATATAAAACGAACTAACTAGCCAACACACAAATGAAAAAGGCTAGAACACCTCTAATCTAATACCAAAATTAACATTTTGGCTTTTAAAAGTAGAATAAAATAGTCTCAACAAAACCAGAATCCAGAACCAGAATAATATTCAGTTTTTTTCTGTTTTAAAAATTCATGCTACCATCTGAAAAGTCGTTCTAATATGAATACAAATCCTATTAGAAATTTTATAAAAAAATTGTT
The DNA here is from genome assembly GCA_031772095.1 of Zeugodacus tau. Taxonomy (NCBI): domain Eukaryota; kingdom Metazoa; phylum Arthropoda; class Insecta; order Diptera; family Tephritidae; genus Zeugodacus; species Zeugodacus tau. The sequence goes on along the minus strand of CM062650.1, from coordinate 19,152,137 downwards.
TTACTAAATATTATTAGAAGGAAAATTTGCAAAATAAAACTAGCAAAAAAACAAGTAAGGAAGGGCTAAGTTCGGGTGTAACCGAAGAAAGTTGGAAACCATAATATTAGGTTAGAAACACCGAGGTCCTCGTTTTCGATATATGGAGCCTTAAAAACCTATGGTCCGATTTCGGCGACTTTTAGAATGGGGCTGCCCACTATAAACATAGTATTTGTGCAAAGTTCTGCACCGATATCTTCACTATTGCTTACTTTATATATTTTAAAGTAAACGATTCAGATCGACTTCAAAGTTCTGGTATATAGGAAGTAGACGTGGTTGTGAAGCGATTTGGCCTATTTTCACAACATATCATTGGGATGTAAGGAAACTATTACAAACCAAGTTTCATTGAAATCGGTCGAGTAGTTCCTGAGATATGGTTTTTTACCCATAAGTGGGCGACGCCCTTTTTCCATTTTGTAACAAAATCTGAGTGCAACTTCCATCTGCTATTTCTTATGTGAAATTTAGTGTTTCTGACGTTTTTCGTTAGTGAGTTCACCCACTTTTAGTAATTTTCAACCCAATCTTTGTAGGGGAGGTGGGCGCGGTTATTATCCGATTTCTTTCATTTTTGGACTGTATTAAGTGGCTAAAATAAACGACTGCAGAAAGTTTGGTTTATATAGCTCTATTGGTTTGCGAGGTATGTACAAAAAAACCTATTTATGGGCGGGGCCACGCCCACTTCCCCAAAAAAATTATATCTAAATATGCCCCTTCATAGTGCGATCCTTCATACCAAATTTTATTTCCATAGCTTTATTTATGGCTTAGTTATGGCACTTTATGTGTTTTCGGTTTTCGCCATTTTGTGGGCGTGGCAGTGGTCCGATTTTGCTCATTTTCGAAAGCAACCTTCCTATGGTGCCAAGAAATAAGTGTGCCAATTTCATCAAGATATCTTAATTTTTACTCAAGTTACAGCTCTCAACCGTTATGTGAACAAAACTATAATACTCTCATAGCAACTTTGTTGCGAGAGTATAATAACGATTTCGTTCAATTTGAATTCTTATAACTATATATACTATAATGGAAACAATTTCATGTATACATATGTACATATGTACGTTTCGTAGGTCCATTGTTTCGACTTGCTTCTTCGCACTGAATGACAGCCAACTAAAACAAATAACAACAACAATTACCCACTATGCGCGCATCGGTGAGCACGCCAGTAGCAGCAGCACCGCCGTCAGGTCGTTGTAGTGTAGCGTACTGGTTGAAGGTGATTTCATAATGAGTGCAGCGGCACAATTGCAAGTATCACCACACCCCCTCACCTGTGACAACAAACACAAAGTATTGTGCTCTCGCTTCGCTTTAGTTTTGTATTTTCATAATAAACAAAAGGAAAATGAAAAATGCACTCGTAGCATTGATGAGTCGGTGAGACGTTCAACGAACAGCAGCATTTTAAAAATAGCGTAATTATATTTTATTGTCTGAGCTGTAAAAACTGGTATTAATTATTATGTACTTGTACTTGTATGTGTAATACATATATGTGCATGTATTGCATATATACGTTTTTATTGTTTACCGACAATGCAGTGTAGCAGCGAATTCACACATTTACGTATGTACTATATACTCTCCCGTGCGCTTTTCTGCACTTTTTGTGACTGTTACCGCAATACAAAATTCTTTCGTTTCTATGTTTCGCCTGCATTTGCAATGCTGTGATTTCTCTTATAGTTGTAGTTCTCTTGAAATTATCGCAAAGGTTAAATGTTGGCTTGGCAGTGGTTTGCTTCGCCTTCAATGGCGATAAAACTGCGAATTGATTAGTCGATTGCGTGCGAATTGGCAATTTTTGGCCTTTTCTGGCAATCGGAGAATGAATTGTAAAACTTGCAGAATGCGGATGCAATAATGACGAACACAGGCACATGTCAGTAGATGTTGCAGTAAAGACAGTAAAAAGGAAATCGCATGAGAATAGTTAAGAAAATGACATTTTTATGGCAAAGGAAAAGAAAAGAGGGAAACTGGCATGAACTAACTATTAATCAAAACACTGCCTGTACGAGTATAATTGGCCTGTATAAGTGCCATTAAAAAGCAGTGTCAGATCATTAAGCAGATTCGTAATATGAGAAATATGTTTACGAAGCGCTGCAATAACATTTAACTTGCGGTGATTTCTATAGGGAAATCGCAAATACATTTCAAATTGGCTTCATCTGGTGTGGCACAATCTATAGCACAATAATTCGCATTATCGTTACATAAAAGGCTATTTTGATATAATAAGTCACTGCGCCTAAGCAAGGTAATTCACTTCGGGTGTATAATTCACTTTAAATTTCAACAGCGACTAAGTTAAATTTATTCTGACATAAGTCACAGAATCTAAAGAATGGTTCCAATTATTTATGGAGTTACAGAATCCATCACCGTTTACATTGTACAATTTAATAAAGGTGTATACTACCACACAGGTGTCAGCATCTATTTAAATTATCAATTTGAATTAAGTAAATTTTAGAGCAAAGTAAATAAAGTATTATACACTTAATAAATCTCCGTTATCTCTCGATTTTCCCATATAGAAAATATTAACAATAATCATTTATTTTTCATATACTTCAAGATCGTTTTGGCTATAAAGAAATCTGATGTCAAATAGAATAAATAAAAAAGAGCTTTACGTCTGCAAATGTTTAAACAACTAACTTTAAAGTATATAATATTTAACATTTCCATTATTTCTGTCACCACTGTTCAGTATATAATCATTTTTATTGAATATTTTTCGTTAAATGGAATACTTACATTTAGATATGTGCATACAAAGAAGAACAAGTTGAGGGAGAAAAAGAAGTGAGCAATATTTACCTGAAAAAAAGAAAAGAAATATTAGTATACTTCTACAAATGATAAAATTAAGATCTTATACGTATAACTTTTGTGGAAGCAAAATAAATACTTAATATTAAATTATAACGATCGTTCTTTTTTCTACATTCACCCGCTAATATTGTTGTGATATATTAATATTTTACAGTAGTATTAAATAGACTGTCAAAACTATATAGTGGATAGTAGACTATTAATATATTATACATAAGTATTTCTTTTATATAAATATGAAAGAAAGCGTTTTCAAAGAACGCTTAATTAATTTTTGTGCGTCAGTGGGTATTTTTTATCAAAATGTTTGTATGTAACTATATATATTTATACATATGCATTATTTATGCTTTTTTTAAATTATCTGCTCGCATTGATTACAACGCATTTATGGAGATTTGCTTTGTGAGTGAACTAATCAATATTTATAAATCCATTTGTTCAGTGTCGATAACATTTGGCGTGTACGTTCGATAGCAGATGCGAGAGTACGAACAATCGGCAAATCAGCGAGTCACTTAATCGGCAGTTGGTCGATGGCACGCCGAATACTCAGTTAAATAATCAAACAGTAAACTGGGTAGTGAACAATACACACGCTGAACTTTATATTTCAATTTTTTTCAGCAATAACGACAACAAGATCAATAGTGCCAATAACATACATACATATATCTAGACATATGCACAATACAAACATAACTAATAGGCGTCAATGGCAACAAAATAGCAACCTTGACCGTGGGGAGACGATGATTTTTGTCGAATAAAACAGACATATGCTTTAATAATTGGATGAATGAGCAGGAAAAAGAGCGAGATAAGAAACCAGACAGCAAAGAAAATAATTACTTATAGTCTGGCAGCACAAAATACAGTGCGTAAAATTATGTTGATTAAATACAAAAACCAATGAGAAAAAAATTAAAAAAAAGTTAAGTTAATAGATTAAGAAATTGATAAATTCGTATTATATGTGTGGCTCATTCACCCGGAATAAAAATTTGATTGAAACATAAAAGAAAATTTTTCGGAGAAATTTAACTAACCTAAAAAATGTTTAAGACTTTTGTAATGAAATCTAATTAACAGTTTATCACGATCGTTGAAGTGAAAATATTTGGCAAAACTACACAAGCTCATGCAAACAAACGCAAAAATTTATGTATACATATACATATGTTTATATACCTTGAAGCCTTAGCAAAGGCTAATGTTGTTTAGCCAACTATTTTTTGTTTGCCCAACCAGATTTGCTATGTACAAACATTGCAAGTTTAGTCAAGTCAACCTTAAGCTCGGTTGTCCGTGCAGTGTAGTCATGCAGTTATCATTGTTCATTGTACACACATTTTGTGTCAATATTTGCAAGGTAAACACTAAAAACAAACAGAACAAATAGACGTGATCTGCTATGTGGCACCTGACGAAGTAAAACGAAATGACAGCATGCGTTAATGCCTTCGAATCAACTGCAGTCGTCTGGAGATTTTGATTACAATATTGGAATTAGCAACATACTACACGATCATCGCCTTTGAAATTTACAGATTGTCCCCTGAGACATCCAGCGTTTTAGGGAAACTTGTAAGAATCTTACATTTTTTCTTTCATTTTTGTTCTTCTCTCCATCTTCAACTCTATCTCTCTGTCACTATGCTAATGATAACTCATGTGTATTTATATTTACAATTATGTTTATTTTTCCATACATGTCTGTATAACTTAAAATATTTGCAAATCAAACAAAGGCAGGTCTCTACGCTCCAGCATTTTATTACCCCGCAAAACGGCACAAAGTGATATTTACGGAATATTTATGTTTTTAACCACTCGACTAAAAAATATCATAGCATTTAGTAGATATATAAATAAAATCTACAAGTTTTCTAAGAAAAAGCATTCCCACATTCACGCAAACTAGTAAAGCTCTAAAGCTTACTGGACACAAACCCGCATATCACGTCCACCGTTCATTTCCATTTCCAATATTCAAATAAATCTGTTTTCGTCGCAAATTTATTTTTCATCAACAATAATTTCAATTTGTCAAACATATGTACAGTGCATCACAAAAATAAGTATGCACTACGTGTACATAGGCCAAATTGTATTATATGTTATCTTAATATAAATAAATATATAAATATATTAATCAGTGATTGTATGACCATATATATATATTATATTTTTATAAATTTATCGAAATATATCATATTCAATCGATTAAAAAGTAAAATCGAAAACCCTATGATAATCAAATTTTGATCGAATTCCTTGCTATATAAATATAGAAAAGCAAGTAAATCGGTGTGGGTCAATGTACGCAGTAAACACAATGCCCTAATAATTTTATCATGGTATTTTTACTACAGAAATAAAAGAGTTAGATATGGGGTTATATATAAATGATCAGGATGACGAGTGAAGTTGAAATCCGGATGTATGTCCGTCCGTCTGTCCGTGCAAGCGTAAACATTGAGATATCTTAATGAAACTTAGAACACATATTCCTTGGCACCCTGAGGAGGTTGCTTTCAAAGATGGGCGAAATCGGTTCACAAGCTCGCCAACTTCCCATATAACTCAATTTTGAATTCCTTCTGATTCGTTCACTTTATAATATATACATAAGGAACCGATGAAGATAGCGGAATAAAACTTTACACAAGTACTGTATATCATCTGTGGCTTCACTTACGGACAAATTTTCGAAATCGGACTATAACTTTTCAAGGCCCCGGATATCTACATGAAGAACTCAACGTCTAAGGATAATTTTTCACCGAAAATATCGGCAAGTCTCTCAGGTATATTAATTTAATTCAAATGACATTTGTTTCTTCTAATTGTGTGCCTCTGTTCCATAAATTATTAAAATCGGATCAGAACTTCCCGTAGCTCCCATATACTTAATTATGTACGGGCTTTATTCCGGATATATCGGTTAATATGTGAGATATCTTAGCAAAATTAAGTGAGCATATAGTCTTGGATATAGTGTAACTTTGTGGGGAAAATGAGTGAAATCGGTTTAGGAATTACATACATCAGCCCTCATATGCCATATATTATGATTTTCGTTATTCTATTGGACTTTATGCCGAATATATGGGTCAAATTGTGTGTTATCTTAATAAAATTACATCAATAAATTGCGAGAGTATAAAATGTTCGGTCGTACCCGAACTTAGCCTTTCCTTACTTGTTTTTTATTTATTTTTGAAAAGTAATTTTGACAAAATATTTCGAAAAGCTTTTGTATATAAGCTCTCTCTCCTAGATTTCAAACCTATTTTCAGCTGTGTTTAATGAAATACCACAAAAATAATGCTGATATTGTTACCAGCAAAATACTACATTGCTCACATGGTAAAGTGCTGGTATTTAGTGACACACAACTGGTATTCGTACGTAGTATAGTATTGTTACTACATGTGTGTCTCGGGTATAATACTATCTTAGCAACTTTTGTTGCAAGAGTATAATAATAAGAAATACACAAAAATGTTAATATTTAATACCTTAAAATTTAAAACAAGCCAAGGAGTACATAACACGGAGTTCGCACAAACCGAAGAACAAAGGAGACATACAACAGAATATAAGCGAAACGAGTAAAGGGCATAAGTAACACAGCACAGTCATCCACTATGAGGTCACTAATATTATTTCACATATTTGTATTTGTATGTACATACATATAGAGCTTAGTATGATAGGCATGAAAAAAAAACTGAAACTTGCAAGTAATAGAAGTAAAGTGAAGTCGTCTATAAATTTTCATGTTTTAGCTGTCAAAAATGCTTTTTCAGCGATTCTCTGGTGAACTTTGCATTACCGCAAGCTGGCAATTTGCCAAATGACTTACAATGAGTCAAATAAAAAACCAAAAATATGTACATACATATAAAAAGTAAAAAACATAAAACAAGCATTTCCAGCATGAAGAAGTAAGTTCATGGCGAACCAAACTACTCTACCTTATTCTTCCATACTCTTTCACGGTAATCTGTGCTTGTGCGCTCGGATCTTTTGGAATTTAAGACTCAGTTCAGTGTTGGGTGCAGTCAAGCGAAAAATACTGCTGGTTGAGTAAGGAGGCATAGCATTTCTGCAGCAATCATGAGTGAAAAAATTATGAGAACTTTATATAATTAATTTTGGTGCTGTCAAAACTGTTTGCAATTTATATTTCCAACATCGCCATACTTTTGTGTTGTTATACAAAAGACATTTTTGGCAGCTTATTACAATGAACAAATACAATCACGTCATACTTTATAAATTAAACGTAATTACTTTAAATAATGTCTTCCGAATTTTACTTTTGTCAATCTTTCTCTTTATCAATAAGTCTGCAGATCAACACAATATAGTTTTTTATCTTGTTATGTTACATAACCTTATAGTAGATCGGAAATTAATAGCTTCAAAGATAAAATAATATCGATTATTATCCATTTTTGTCCAATATTGTGGCCCTGTGTTCCACCTATTTTGTCAAACTATAGCCGACATCAACCATTAACTCGCCCAATCAAATCAATCAATCTTCACAGGTTGTATTTTCCTTTTGCGTAATATCGACCCTAATATTTTATGATTTCTGTGTCAAAGCATTGCTTTTTCCACAAACTTGCGCCTATTATCACTCCTCTTATACTAGGTGCGGCATGTAGGGCTTAATCTGCGAGCAGTGCGGCCAAAAATCGCTGCCAAAGAGACAGCGCCACATCATGACCAACGCTGAGGTGCTGCCAATTTTTGTTTTTGTATTTATTAATAGTTTTGTTATTTAATGCTACACACACGCCGACCAAATAAGCGTGTGTGCGCATTATTGTTTTCCTGTTAGAGAGACCACCCCAAATAGCGCGCTTCTCCACAGAATTGGCATTCGCATACACATAGGAATTTTAAATGCGACTGTGACTGTCCATCCCGACGTAGCACGTAATAAAATGGATTTTTGTGAAATTTTAATAGTTGTCTAACAGTAGCAATTTTTGCATATAAATATGTGCTGAGTAAACTGTGCAGAGGAAATCATCGCACTTAATTTATTATTCAATAATAAAAGGCACATTTTCATTTAATATGCGTGTGCGACGCCATGGCGTAGCTGTATTTCGATTAATTGCTCGTGTGTTTATTCTGTTTCATACATACAAACGTATATATCGTATATGTACTTTGGACACAAAAATCATGGGCACAATAAACTCGCCAATAACAAAGGCAATAGCTAACTAAAACAAAATGGCCAATAATTGTTATATTGTGCCATTTAAAGACAAACTGCTTACTTGTTTTGTTTTTGTTATTTGTATGCAAAGCGACCAAAAGGCAATGAACTATTTTTCACATTAAGCATTTAAAACGATTATGAATATTTGAAATAAGCACACACCGGCAAAACGGAGAGGCAACGCTTTAAAAACTATAAAAGTAACAGTTGAACACATTTGACCATGACAACGAGTCGAGGTAATTTAGCAATTTGGAGGACAAAAAATTAATATAACAAAATAATTTGTTGTTTTTTTTTAATTTCCACTTAGTAAAATCAGATACATCAGATGAGTAAAGTTGAGTGTGGGTTTGAGACGTTCTTTAGTTCAAGGTCTACAACAAACAAGAACAAGGAACAAGAAAGTGTCTGTACGAAAATGTGTGATAGAATTACGGTAGCATGTGTCTCATTTGGATATTTGTATATTATAAACAGTTATTTCTTCATGTGGTTCTTATATAAAACAGTAAGAAATGGATCATAGTTACGTCTTACCAAAAATTAATAGCATGTGTTGCCAAAATATATAAGAATGCAAAAGGGAAAATTAAAAATTTGATAAATATTTTTTGGCCAAGCATTGGAGAGAAGTCAATCGAACAAACTATTCAGATGCTTAGACAAGCTGGCGCACTTGTAGTGCAACGAGCAAACTAGAAGTCAGTAGTGTTGCGCTACTCCCTTTGGTGGAGAAATACTTTAATCTAAGCAATAATCATCATTTTTATGGTTTAAAATTCATAAAACGAAACTTTAAACTTTCATGTAAATATTTCAATGGATATCCAACACGCAACAACACGCATTTACAATTAACAAGTAAGGAAGGGCTAAGTTCGGGTGTAGCCGAACATTTTATACTCTCGCAATTTATTTATTTAACTTTATTTATATTATATAATACTCAATTTGACCCACATATTCGTCATATATATTGTATAAAGTCCATTGAAAGTTGGAAACCATAATATTAAGTTAGAAGCACCGAGGTCCACGGTTCGATGGTTCGATTTCGGCGATTTTTAGAATGGGGCTGCCACACTATTAACATAGTATTTGTGCAAAGTTCTGCACCGATATCTTCACTAGTGCTTACTTTATATATTGTAAAGTAAACGATTCAGATTGTCTTCAAAGTTCTGGTATATAGGAAGTAGGCGTGGTTGTGAAGCGATTTGGCCTATTTTCACAACATATCATTGGGATGTAAGGAAACTATTACAAACCAATTTTCATTGAAATCGGTCGAGTAGTTCCTGAGATATGGTTTTTGACCCATAAGTGGGCGACGCCACGCCCATTTTCCATTTTGTAAAAAAATCTGAGTGCAGCTTCCATCTGCCATTTCTTATGTGAAATTTAGTGTTTCTGACGTCTTTCGTTAGTGAGTTAACCCACTTTTAGTAATTTTCAACCTAACTTTTGTATGGGAGGTGGGCGTGGTTATGATCCGATTTCTTTCATTTTTGGACTGTATTAGGAAGTGCCTAAAAAAAACGACTGCAGAAAGTTTGGTTTATATAGCTCTATTGGTTTGCGAGATAAGTACAAAAAACTTAGTAGGGGGCGGGGCCACGCCCACTTCCCCAAAAAAATTACATCCAAATATGCCCCTTCATAATACGATCCTTCATACCAAATTTTATTTCCATAGCTTTATTTATGGCTTAGTTATGGCACTTTATGTGTTTTCGGTTTTCGCCATTTTGTGGGCGTGGCAGTGGTCCGATTTTGCTCCGATTTCGAAAGCAACCTTCCTATGGTGCCAAGAAATAAGTGTGCCAAGTTTCATCAAGATATCTTAATTTTTACTCAAGTTACAGCTTGCACAGACGGACGGACGGACGGACGGACAGACAGACATTCGGATTTGAACTCCACTCTTCACCCTGATCACTTTGGTATATATAACCCTATATCTAACTCGTTTAGTTTTGGGTGTTACAAACAACCGTTATGTGAACAAAACTATAATACTCTCTTTAGCAACATTTGTTGCGAGAGTATAAAAATTGTCACTGAAAGGAATTGTGAATTATACTTTTACATCAGCTGTTATTTGACTAATAGTTAACCAAGCATTGTAAATAAAAAGTAGTTGGCTAAGCTGTTGTCATTGGGTAAGTAGTGATTGTGAATTCAGCCCTAAATCTCCCCAAAAATTCGACCCACACCAGATTAGTCAAAAACGTCTTTGACTAATAAGACACAAAAACATGTTTTGATCTAGCCCGAACTAAGCGAACATGCGTTTTTGTCTCATCTTGTCGATATAGGTTGTCAAATATGAAGCTATGGGATTTTGTCGTATTAGACAAGAAAAGACGTCTTGACTAATCCGATGTGTGTTGAGCCTAAATTATAGCAAAGAAATGGTTAAGAACACATGCGACTAGCGGTGATAAACTTAAAAAATATGTTTAATATGGTTAATATCCGTATATAAATATAAATCCACTCGCTATCAAATTGGGTCATCAAAGCGCACGTCGCAAATTTGAACATTCCACACAAATAAAAAATGTGTACAAGTTTTGAAATATGCATGCTGATTTTGAGCTCAAAATAACTAAAAATGGAAATACAGAAATATAATGTATTTATATATGTATATTTAACCATGTCAGGTACGAGTGCCAAGAAATCGCGTCATTTAGCTTTCTTTATTAAGAAATTCTGAAGAAACACAAAAGAAAAAGTTACGATATTTCAGTGAATTTATATTTAAAAGGCAGAACCGCAATTCCTCGAAATGCATTAAGGTGCAGGAAAACTAAGCTAAATAAACGCAGAGAACATAAGGAAAACGATTAACATGCAAGTCGTTGATCAATGTACCAAAACAAAAACCAAGTTGAATGACAAAGCCGGCACATCATGGAACCGTATTCGAACATACGATCACGAAAATCACAAAAGAAAAACGGGACCATACTTTGAAAATGGGATTTTAAACCAGTTTGCAAGCGGAGGGAACGATTGATTGAATGACGAATTCCAGGTGCATTTCGCAAGGCCCTCAATTATTTTCGAAACGAATGCACAGACGCCAAGAAAGTGAGGAATAAAACGGAAAAGAAGGCAGAACAAATGAAGAAATCAATAAGAGTAAATGTGTGTGTATAAAAATTAATGGCTTAACAGCAGGTACGTAAATGTAAATGCAACAGAAGTGCAAAGTTGAAGAGTGTGGCAAATATGTTAAATGCATGTGTATATGCACTCGCAAGCATTTGTATGTATGTATGTATATTTCTCAAAACCACAAGTCAGCCGCTTGGCGTAAAACAACTTCCGTTACCAGCCTAAAAGATGATTCCGCGAAAGAGGACAGTGCACTCTCTCCTCACCTCTACCAATCGACGAAATAAATGTATTTGCAGGCCAATAATCTGTGCAAACATCGTACCCACATTGATGCAACTGAACACAATAAAGTTAACCAAAAATAAGAAAAATATAATGTGCAAATTGTGTATGGAAAATTAAAAACAGCACTGATTGTATACATATGTTTTTATATACATATTTGACATACATACATATGTATATAATTATGTACTTAATGTTATTGCTCTGTATTTTGAGAACATATCTCTATTTAAAAATTTTGACAAATATTACCATAATAAACACATCCATAATAGGAGCGTTACTTGGAAATATCCAGTACTGTTTCCCTTTACAACCATTTTTTTAAATTTTACCCGATAATTTAGTTCTGATATTTGGTACAATTTATGGGAAATAATTTCCTATCAACAATCATATGAAAACTCATAGAGGATCTCCATAAACTTTTCAATTACTAAATATAAATAAAAAACCAAAAGTCATAAGACATGCTGATATTGTCACTGGCAAAGCGAACGCATTTGGTGAATCCCACGAAAATTCGACGTGTTCATATTGATCGCTTAACTTTTTTGTTGCCATATCAAAATAATTTAAAAATGTTACACGAATTAATCAAAAATTTACATTTTTGACTTTTTTGAACGGCGATTGTTATGCCACAATCTGTTGTGAAACAAAAGATTTGTCTAAATATTTATTAAATAAAAAAGATATGAAAATCGTTAACAACAACTTGGGAACAAGAGGACGATTTCAGATTAATGGAAAAATTAAACGTTTGAAAATTTTACAAAGATGCCTTTCGAGCCAACCTGTCGGCTGACATAAGGAAAACATCATCAATGCTATTGTCGCCAACGAAATTGCCATAAACGTATGTAAATACATAAATAATTTTATTTTATTTAGTATGTAATACTATTTACATATTTACTTTGTGTGTTTTTCTCGGATTCTTTGAAAACTAAAAACTAAGTAATGGAACAACTTTAGCAATTCATTTCCATGATGATAAACAGCAGTAGCTTTGGCAGCTGGAGGGAGCGATCACAAATGCGGATAGTTTACACACAATCGGTTTTGCCCGGAGATGCGAACGTAGCTTAGAAGCACGTTATTTCTATGATTTGTATATAAAATGACACAGGCCAAATGCATAAAATGCAAAAAGTTGCAGTTCTTCCGGAAGCGAAATTCAACAAAAAAATATATGCAATGTTACGCAAAAATTTCACCAACCGTAGTTCAAGCAAAAATTACGACACAGAATGTACGTTACTAGTGGTAATGTAGAGGAATATAAAATACGGAAAGTATGTAGTATATTAAAAAATAAAATATGAGACAATGCACGAGCGCGAAAGCCAGAAAAAATTATATTTGTTAATGTAAGTATATTAAACAAGTAAGGAAGGGCTAAGTTCGGGTGTAACCGAACATTTTATGTATACTCTCGCAATTTATATATTTAACTTTATTTATATTATATAATATACAATTTGACCCACATATTTGTCATATATATTGTATAAAGTCCATTGAAAGTTGTAAACCATAATATTAGGTTAGAAGCACCGAGGTCCTCGTGTTCGATATATGGGGCCTTAAAAACCTATGGTCCGATTTCGGTGATTTTTAGAATGGGGCTGCCACACTATAAACGTAGTATTTGTGCAAAGTTCTGCATCGATATCTTTACTAGTACTTACTTTATATATTGTAAAGTAAACGATTCAGATCGTCATAAAATTCTGGTATATAGGAAGTAGGCGTGGTTGTGAAGCGATTTGGCCTATTTTCACAACATATCATTGGGATGTAAAGGAACTATTACAAACCAAGTTTCATTGAAATCGGTCGAGTAGTTCCTGAGATATGGGTTTTGACCCATAAGTGGGCGATGCCACGCCCATTTTAAATTTTGTAAAAAAATCTGAGTGCAGCTTCCATCTGCCATTTCTTATGTGAAATTTAGTGTTTCTGGCGTTTTTCTTTAATGAGTTAACCCACTTTTAGTAATTTTCAACCTAACTTTTGTATGGGAGGTGGGCGTGGTTATGATCCGATTTCTTTCATTTTTGGACTGTATAAGGAAATGGCTAAAAAACACGACTGCAGAAAGTTTGGTTTATATAGCTCTATTGGTTTGCGAGATATGTACAAAAAACTTTGTAGGGGGCGGGGCCACGCCCACTTCCCCAAAAAAATTACATCCAAATATGCCCCTTCATAGTGCGATCCCTTATACCAAATTTTATTTCCATAGCTTTATTTATGGCTTAGTTATGGCACTTTATGTGTTTTCGGTTTTCGCCATTTTGTGGGCGTGGCAGTGGTCCGATTTTGCTCATTTTAGAAAGCAACCTTCCTATGGTGCCAAGAAATAAGTGTGCCAAGTTTCATCAAGATATCTTAATTTTTACTCAAGTTACAGCTTGCACAGACGGACGGACGGACGGACGGACGGACAGACAGACAGACATTCGGATTTGAACTCCACTCTTCACCCTGATCACTTTGGTATATATAACCCTATATCTAACTCGTTTAGTTTTGGGTGTTACAAACAACCGTTATGTGAACAAAACTATAATACTCTCTTTAGCAACATTTGTTGCGAGAGTATAAAAACAAATATGCAATGATATATTAACTCCATAATTTGCTAGCTCGGTAAAACTTTCAAGTAAAAAAGAAATTACTCCATTATTATTAGCTGGAATTATTCCAGCTTTATATATCTTCAGAAGAAAACTGATGTGTACCTACTACCCGTCAAATCAATATCTGCTGTGAATATTCATAAGCTTGGAGATGTTGTAAGCTTTTATTAAAAATTCGAATATGATTTTCAAAGGTTTTCACTTTTCTTCTCGATAATAATTAAATTTTCTACGCTTAGCTATTCTTATACTACAGCCTCTGGCCATCGAATTACGAACGATTACGAATAACAAAAAAATTACGGTTACAATAATTGTCATCCGATAACTATAAAGTAGGCAAGCTTATTCGAATATTATACTGTAATTATACAGTAGAAATATAGGCAAAGGATGCCACCCAGGTTGTAATTTTGTAACTTTCACCATAAATTAAAAACATTGTCAAAAAAATTCGTTCGTAATTCGATGGCCAGAGGCTGTATGTGTATGTATGTCTGTATGTGCATCAGCCTGTTTGTATGAATGTCGGTGTGTTGTCACATTAAATTTTCTATTTGCCATTATCAACAACAACAGCCCGAACATGCGTTTTGAGACAACTGTCGTTGGCATCAATTATAATATAAAGTTTCTTCAGCGTAATCGCTTTTTCCTTTCTGTGCTCTCTTTTTACTTTGCAAAATTGTGGTATTTTGATATTTTGTCGACGTCTGCCCCCCTCGTTTCGTTTCGCTATCATACTTTTCGCATTCACTGCCGTTATGTCAGCAAAATTATGTCGTTACTGAGTTTCAGCTTTGTATAAAAAATTTGAAAAATTACCATAAGCTCCACTCAGCGCGTAGTAACATGCACCCCAAGCTCCAACAACGTCGACCGCCGAACCACAACCACATTCAACACCCGACACCCGATACTCAACAAAGTAACCTCCGCACGCCCGCCGCCACCATCACCTCGTGTGTCGAATTGCTGCTACGTCATGGAAAGCAATTTTCAACTTTGCCATCATCCATTTACAAAATTTCTCGGGATTCATAGTGGGCTTATCTTCATCGTTGACTTTGTCGCAGCTGCCTTCGCCTGCTATGTCGCCGTTGAATATTAAATGGATGTGGCACATAAATAAACTCGTATATGAGTTTGTATTTATGTATATACACACACACACATCTTTTTATATAATACAGTATTATACATATGTATCATTATGTATGTATATATGACATGCATGTATATACGATACCATACGAACAATCACATTTAGTTATTACTTGAAGAGCGAGGAAGGGGGCAGCATCACGGATTAGCTTACACACTGTATTAAATGGCCCGAAGAAAAATTGCGCTGGAATTGAAATTCTTAAAATCGCTGTGATTTTATCACGGATTCGTAAATTGTTACAATTCTGAGTTATTTTGCTTATGCTTTGACTTTAATGGCGGATGAGGTAATAAAATCTCAAGGTTTTGTATTAAGCCAGTGTTGTGCACTGCTTTACTTCGCTATGCTTCGCCATAACTTTTATTTTTATTTAAGCCCCATTTTTTAGAGCGTATGATTTGATTTTCGACGTCAATGCTGAACAGACAGATGTAGTTAGGTAAATAGCTAGGTAGGATAGGTAACAACAACGAATGCCGTCTATGAAAAGACGCCATCAACTTCAATTTCGACTTCGACTCATCCTAACTCGTTCGATTTGAAGGCGTTGAGAACGCTCAGAGTTCGACGATATAGTGCGAGCTTGTATATTTCTAATGCAATGGAACTTCTCTAACTCAAATTATCATAATCCCCAAAAAAACTTCGAGTTATAGAAATTTCATTAAAAAATATTAGACCCAGTTTTATTTATTTAATTCGCAAAAAGTTTTATGTTCATACGTTAAAACATGTATTCTGAATTTTGTTTACTGCAGTTTGGTATTGTTTGGCTCTTGACGTTTGCATTCCATGCCTTTGTTACATGATTTATGCAATTTATAAGTGTCGATTTATGGAAGGAAATTTGTATGAAAGTTACCTCCTATTGCCACTTCAAAAGTTCGAGTTATAGAAATTCGAGTTTGGGAAAGAAATTTGTATGAAATTTGGCTTCTAAACGCTATTGCCAATTCAAGTGTTCGAGTTATGGAAGTTCCACTGTATTTTATGCAGATCCGAGCGCTCGTTACTCGACTCTCTGGCACGCGATTGCAATGCGAAGAGAATGACTTGCAACACGATTTTCAGTTTCAGATTAAAATTCTCCATCACGTAGTCTTTTGGATACCCTCATCTGGGAACTATTTCCAGAAAGTTCAAATTCTAGCAATTATATTTATGGTTATTGTCCATGTTACTCGGGGTGAATATAGTTTTCCACCGGTGAAATAATTTTTTAAAATCGGCACAGTTGGTTTTGAGTTTATTCATTACAAACATGAATACAAATTTTTCCTCTTTATAATAGTAGGATAGATTATCTAGATTGTGGCTCAAAAAGAGGTATTGCCCCAGATTTTTTACGGTAAACAGAGAATTCAAATTTTCTGATCAATTCGATTCTTCTGGGTGGCGTTCCATATTTTCTTAGAGGCATGTATTCATAAATAATCGTATTAAGGCAATGAAATAATAATTTCTGACCAGTTTCAGCGTAAATGGAATAGGAAACTTTAAACGAACACTCAACGAGGTAAAAGTCAAGTGTAGTTTTAAATATACGATTTCAATACCGTTGCAAAATTCGAATTCCGAAGTGAGCAATATGTACCTATATACATCTACATACATTTCATACGTGCATAACCAATGCCTGTGCAGATATTGATATTTGCCACAGTACAATCGACAGCGTTGGAAAAAAATTTAAAAGTTTACATTAACTTATTTATAGTAAAAAAAATAGAAAATAAAAACGAAAACTATGCGAGTAAACGAAAGCGCCTGGTTATCGACACTTACAGCAATATTATTATATATTTTATTTTTCGAATACTTTTTGTAGCTTTTAATTGTGTAATTTAAAAGGCAATATATTACTTGAATTTCCTGCAACAAATGAAAATGCGCATTATTCAACAGAGTAAAGTATGCGCGTTTATACATTAAATTATATACATATATGCATATACAGTCGAACTTCCCTAACTCGAATCACCATAATCCACAAAAAACCTTCGAGTTAGAGAGACTTCCGAGTTACAGAAGGTAATTTGTATGAAATTTAACTTCTATGGACAATTCAATTGTTCGATTTATGGAGAGCTTCGAGTTATAGAAGTTCTACTGTATATGTACATTTATATATTTTGAAATAAATTTGAAATTTTTGTAAACATGACTACACAGAAATGTGCAGCTGTTTACATAGAAAGTTATGTCTATTTTAAAACAGAAAATAATTCACATAATCAAAGTTCGATCTATACGAAATTTAAAAGCTTTCAATGCATGTATTTAATATTATAAACAAAATATAAACATTTAGCTAAAAAAAATACGTTTTCACAATTTGACTAAATAAATTTATTCACATTATCCGTATTTTATACCGTTGCCGCCTTCGAATTTATAGTCTCGTGGTAATTGGAAGAGTTATAGCCACAACAGTTTTACGATATCAATAATAATTCTTTAAACACCTTAATAAAATATTGTTTGTATTCCGTTCATAATACTTAGAGAGCTTTATGTAATGGAAAACATACATTTAAAATAACACTTGGTTCTAGGTTATAAATGTTCTCTAGTTTGCTTTAATGCCAACAAGAATATTGCCACTCACCTGTGAATCTGCGACGGTCCAGACGACATGCGCTGATAGGCCGACATATTGGCCTGTTGTTGTTGTTGCTGTTGCGCACTGCTACTGCCGCTACTATTATTTTGTTGTTGTGCAGATGATTGCTGCGTTTGCGGTGGTTGGTGATGTTGATGAAGGTGTGTGGGTATATTGCTAAGTTGTTGGTGATATTGCTGCTGCTGCTGCTGATGCTGTTGTTGCTGTGGCGATGGTCCATTATCATGCAAGTGCGATTGTTGCTGCGGGTTACCGCCGCGTTGCTGCTGCTGTTGTTGTTGGTGGTGGTGCTGTTGCTGTTGCTGTTGACCACCTGATGTAGGTGGTGGACCACCGACCTGCACTGATGAGCGTATGGCCGCTTCCATTTCATGCCGAACTACTGCTCCTGCTACTGCTGCTGCTGCCGGTGTCGGTGCTGCTGCTTATGCTGCCGCAACCAAAGGCACACCACATCACGGCGATAGTGGAAAATATAAGAATTTTATAGCACTCAATCACTACAACAGCTGATTTTCAAACCAACAAACACACAAACGATAAACGATTTTTTGTTAACGACAAAGTGCAAGTTGACAGCGATTATTAGAAGCTGCAAACGTCGTGACAACCTGAATCAATTTGATTAGAACGTAAACAACGTGGTCAAACTGTATCGGGACAACGAAACACTCTACTGCCTCGGCACTGCAGATGTTTGCATACCAACACACTCACGAATATCGAACACGCACGCGCCACAGTCTCAGGCCACGGGCCTTAGCCGCGAACGAAGGAAGCGAATTCTTCCTCGCTTCAATGCGCTATTGCAACCTTGCCAGCTTTTTAAAATATACGATAATGCGGTAGATATACCTTTGTTGTTGGAAACTTCCGAAGAAATTCCAAATTTAGTTTCCGTACAACATCAATGCCATAATATTAGAAATTTTGTATTTTCAAACACTTTTATCAATTTTTTTTTTTTCAAACGGCAAACTTTTATTTCACAACTTATATGAAGCGACGCACTTTTTTGAACTGATCTGCTATTTGCTGTTGCTGCTGAAGATAATTAATTCTATTTAATTATGTATTTCTTCAAATTTTATTTTATTTTTACAGCTTTGAACTTAGCCACTAAATTTTATTTTCTAATGAATTTTGAAATTCACTTTAACTTTCCATAAAAACACTTTCGCTTAAAATGGAAATTATTAACTTTTAATTATTTATTTTTTATAATTAATATAATAGAATAAATTACTCTTTACAGCTTATTTATTATTATATTAACGGAATATTATTTATGGATTTTGAATCAAGTTTTATTTTTAGATTTTATTATGATTTTTTTTTTGCAAGAACACAAGTTTTCTCCAATAATATGTATAATATTTTTTAAATATATACTTTAAGCGGAGAAAAACATTTTATTTTATTTCCTCACATCCTGTAGAAAAAAAGAAAAATATATTAATTAAAATTAGGATTATTAATATTATGATAATACTTTATGGGCTTTTTATTATAATGATTTTTTGATTTTTTATTTAATTCAACGAAAACGGAAATTGCCTAGTGAAAAGGCGAAAACGAAGCCAAGTGCGTAAATTTCCGACAATGTCTACGGCTGATTGCGTTTGTTGGTACACCGGCGACCCGTTAACAGTGTGCTATATGCGACAGATACACATAACTCAGTTATTATAATGTTTAAATGAGTAATTTATGTTGTTGTTTATGTTGAATAATGTTTCACACACACACGAGGATTAATTGATTTAGGTTTAAAATTTTTCATTCGATGTTCAAATTACATATATGCGAGCGGTTGTAATTTCACATTTTATTATAATTGACATTATACCGTTTGTTGGTCACCCAGAGTCGAGAAAGCACTGAAAAAGAAGAAGAGAAAAACATAATTATTATTACATTTTTAAATATTAATAATATTATGAATACAAACTTAACTTAAAATTGAATACAGTTTTCATAACACTGCAAAGTTTTTATTAATTTCTAATATTGTATACATTATTCATGATAAATTCCATACTAAAACTCATAATTGACCAAGTTTTAAAATCTTCAATATCAAAACAGTAAAAATATCTTTCCAAAAAGTTGTCAAGTTCTTAAAAAAGAATATTACATTATTCTAAAACCAAACAATAATTTCAAAATTATTCTTTGAGAGAACTGTATACTGTAACACTAAATCAAGCACAAAAATATGCACGACAGTCGGTTCTACGTAATCGGAATGGACCCAGATTTCATCCGGCCAAGGACTGTCAAATCGGCAGAATTCCTCAAATTTTTTTTGGGGAATATTTTATGCCGATACAAAAACAAAATATGCATAATACTAACCTGGGTGTATTGTCGATAAACACTTATGGTCTTTAGACAAGCGTCAGTATATTAAATAAACAAAGTTTTTCGTTAAGTGGATAGGTGAGTTTCAAAGGTTTAAAAAGGCTATTCAGCATATTAAAGATACATATTTAAACAGTATTTTGTCAAATTTGTATTTAAAAATATCTCTTTTGACATCCCAAAAATAGTATTGCCATAATTCCAAATAAAAAATAAACAAATTCGAATGTACATATGTATTTAGATAAATCTCGTCATGAGACGAAGGAAATAAAATAATTAAAATTTTAATTTTTTACAGATTTTGAACAATTAGTTGCAATACAAAAATCCCTCGTTCAACGACTAAATATTGCTCTATATAAATTATCAAAAATACCACATCAAAGCAAATGTTCAAAGCAGCCCTGATTTAAAATTCACTCAACAGCTGATGACAGCTAACGAAAATTCCACCAGCAGAAATCAGCAGCTCTCATGCGATCAGCTGACGCTGTCTTCTGCTGGTTTCTGCTAATTTTTTGGATAAAAAATCGCTTTTCTAGCAGAAATTTTAAACATCCTGAAAGTGCCTAATTGGAAATTTTAAATGGTAAATAAATATAATATATTTATGTACATTAATATGTACATATCTTATTACCTGTTAATTCGTAGAAAGAAGCAATTACATATCATTTATATGAAGCAAATTTCAAATCCAAAATATTCACTACGACATGATACCAGATTGGCTGAGTTTATTGAAAAAATAATGGGTGACATACAATGCATAGCAATGGGTTTATCCAAATTTGTACAATTACCAAGTGATTCTGCGGGTATGGGACTGGCATCAAGAGGATGCTTTCACAATGTTTTTTCGTATATTTACATACCTAAATATTTATGTTTAAAGGTACATTTTATAAACATACATATCAATGTGATTGTTTGTCAACGAGTATTGAATTAAATTCAACTCAAGTCAACTGATCTAACAGCATTGAATTGAATGGGGAAATTAAATTGGTTTGAATTGAAGCGAAGCGAAACTGAAACTGTAATTGTAGGCGAAATGTATGAATGTAACCCAATGTTGACAATTTTCACCCTGGCAGCGAAACGAAAAAATAAAACAAAACTCTGAGAAATGCTGAAGCAAATTAATTTAATTGGCAAGTGTGTCGTTTTATTTTATTTTTTTTTTTTTGTTATGTCATTCTCATAACATATATGTATGTATGTATGTTGGTTTCTGTGCTTTTTACTTTTCATTTTTACGGCGTATCTAATTGGACAGCGCCGAGTGCCAGTCAAGCCGTTTTAATTTACTTGACTATGCAAATTGAACTTGTGAACTTCAAGAAATGAAAAAAAGATGTTTTCTTATATTTTGAAACAAAAAACAAGAAATAAAAAACCATAGGCCTAATTAAATATGATAAGTAATTTAGGCAACACATGCAAAACATATTAATTTGTACGCACTTTAAAGCGCTAAAAATTGTCTGGACAAGTTTCGAAATTTTATTGTTGATTATAATGATGTCTATAAGCTCAGCAAATTTTTTTAATTTGCTTCTATTTTCGCAAATAAGATATCTGATGTTTTCAGTTGTCGTTAACAACTGATGCACTAAATATTAATCCATTTTTCCATTTCTCACTAAATTCTTAATAATCTGAAACTGAATTGTTTGGGTTCCATATTATTTAAAAATCACCAAAAAATTGTTGTAGTTTATTATGAAAAATATTGAGAATTAAACGTTTTACCATTGATAAGTCGATAATCTAACCTCACATCTAGAAGAAAATATTAGCGAAAAATTAAAAGAAATTTACCAGAAATACCATTTAAATTAAAATCCCGAGTGAAACCGGCTTAATGGATGTGAAAATTAACAATGCTTTTTGGATGTTGATAAATAAAATTTTCTAAACCCACGTGATTACTTAAGTTTCTACAAATGTATGTATGTATGTATGTATGTAGTTTATGGACTTACACTTAGTTGCCAATAAGCAATAACGCAAAGTGTAAGAGTAAAATACTTTCAAGAAGTCGAACAAAAATGCAACGCCAGAGGAAACGGAATTTAATTAAATTACGATTAAAAGACAAGACCAAGAAAACAAATAAAAATACGACCAAATAAATTGTTTAGAGAAAACAAAAGCAAAAACCATATGAAACTATTCATTTAGTTGTTGGCGCTGACTTTGAGCGGGGGCAACAGTTGCTGAACAGAGAAAAACAACAGCGACAACAACAACGCCAAGAGCGGCAATGTGTGTCGAACAACAAAATCGAAACAAAATCAACGAACAAAAAATTAATATAAAAAATATATACATATGTACATAAAACAAGTATAATCTAAATACTAAAAAAATGGGAACAAAAAATTAAATTCCAACAAAAAGACACAAGTATCACAACACCAATAACAGCAGCAGCAAGAGCAACAAAATATTACTTGAAATCAAAATATCAATCGCAACGTTGCCAAGTTTCCGGCCAACACTCATGTCCACATGTATACATAATACATAGCGCGATAGTGAAGAGATAATGACATATAGACGTGTTGTAAGGGGGACGAGTGAACGTAAACGAGTACCGTACAACCATACAAACATGCGTACATATGTACAACGTGCATAACAAATTCAGAGATACCCGTACACACATTCATAAACGTAAGCTGCCCATGCAAGCAACCGACGTCAAACGCTACGTTGCCACATTTCACAGCACGACTACCAACGGCAACAGACAACAGCAGCTCGGTGAAGTAGGCGCACAAACTTTGAGAACAACGAGTGTGTTTATGCGCTTACGTACAAACATACGAACGTAAATATATATATATACGCACAAGCACACAATACACACTCCCAAACATACATTACTCTGTGGATACGCGAACTTGTAGATACTTTAATGTGTTTATATACGGATATGCATGATTGTACGTATATAGCACCAATAACAACAATGAAAGACACAGACAGCTTATGCGAGCGAGTATATGGCGGCAAAAATATACAATTTAACGATAGCCCAGCAACATAAGAACAACGTACAGTAATCTATGCTTAGAAGGGGTACTTCTTAACATGCAAGACTTTTGAGACACTTCCTTCTTTTAGAAGGAAAGTCACATTTATTTCTTATTAATAACAAAAATACTTCTTAATAATAATAAATATGGAAAAAAATAATTACAAATATGTACATATATGTATATGTTGTCCTTTGATTTCAATGTCAAAAATATTAAGAGGCAATTAAAAGAGGAAAATTGCAAACAATTTTGTATTTGTGGCTTAAATATTACAGGCATTTAAGCGGGAAAGTCACTTAAGCGGAGGCTCTTATGCGGGGAATTGTATATGTAAATTTAGATAAAAAAAACAACGATGCCGCAAAATATTGTCACTTAAACGGGGGGCACTTAAGCGGGGATGACTGTACAACCAAACCGAACGTTCAAACCGGCAACGACAACAAAAACAAAAAAAAAATAATACATAAAAAACGAATGCACAATTCAAAAGAACAAATAGAAAAATATAAAAGAAGTATGTAAGATATACATAAATAAAAAAGAAGAGAAAAATGTTGCCGGGCCACATGTTTAAATAATGACATGTCCACTGATGTAGAGACGCAATGGGACGGACCGGTACGGCATGCGTTGAGCATGCATAATATACATACATATCTATGTACATAAACATACATATATTCGAACCTCTGTAAGCTGACTGAAAAAATTGACCGGGGACGAGAAAGGTAAAGATAAGTTAAGGTAAAACAGGAACAAAAACAAATCAAGGCAGCAGACAAAGTGGCAGAAGGGAAAGAGGCCGGAGAAAACCAGCGCCACATGACGGCAGACATAACAACTATGAGATGATGATGAGGACGACGAAGGCAACGACGACTATTGTGACGGTAAATGCCAAGACGGACAATAGAGCGAAGGCGAAATGTGGCAACGTTGCCACTGCCACAAGTTAAAACGAAATCAGGAAGGAATGCAACAAACAGTAGGCAAAACAAGTACACTTCTCTGGCTGGCAGGCAGGAACAACTTAGGAAGGCCACGAAGAGACTATCGGAAAACAGCGGGAGGTAGTTTGCAGCAAGTGTATGTACCATTTATGTACACCGATGCTGTTTCGAGCCAAGTCCAGAGTATGTGAATGCATGTGGTGCAGCAGACAACAACAACAACAACAACAACTGGTCCTAAAACGAATAGAATACAAAAATAAAAAGCAAGTAAGACTTGAAAGGGGTAAAGCTTGTACAAATAAATGTGAAATGCTTGAAAAATAACAAACAGGCGACTGGCAGGCAATCAGACAGCCGCACCATAGTAGGAGAAGTAAATGGTTAAGGACCTGGCAACTCGGAAAATAATGGGGAAACATGAAGTAGTGTACTATGTATTCAGTTGTATGTACGTATGGACAGAGATCTCCAATTTAACAGGAACACATACATACTTTCTGACAAACGCGACCTCAATGTCCGAGAAAGGAGGCAACAACCGTAGCCACAACCAGCCAAAGTAATACATTTTATATGTGCGCCTTTATTGTTTGTGCATCTGCAAACAACCGAGCCAATTCACATAAAATCATGATTGATGCACAATAAGACCCGGATGATTTTGCAGAGTTTTACAATGTTGTTGTGGAGGCCTCCCACAAGCGAAAGCACAACAACATATAACAGAATATGGTAAAAATGTGCAGATATTTAAAAATGGTTTTAAATAGAAACATATAAGTGATATACTACGAAAAAACAAAGTAAGAACGTCAATTTTTAACGATTGTATACACAATATACAGATGTTTACATATCTGGGATACTAGTTTATTAATTTTTAAATGATGTAGCACCAAACTAGGAAACATTAGTTAATAATATAACATATAAATGTATATAATTGTTTAACTTTTGGTATTAAAAATAGTTATTGTACAATTAAAAAATAATTTTACCACGCAATCAACAAATTACATATACTAATAATAAATTGAATACTTAAAATGAAGGAAATCGCGTAACTAAATTTTCAATAGTTTACTGGAAGTAACTTTCATCTTAGAATCAAATTTTAAAAAAATTGTATACAGACAATCTCAAAATACCGACATTAAAAAAGACAAAATTCCATGATTCTTCATAAGCACGTGTGTCATTTGTTTATATACTATATAACGAAATAAAATCTCTCCCCTGCTCCTAATATTAAGAATATGCTAAAAAATTTAAGATTGAACATTTATATTTTACTAAAATAAAGTGGTCTTGCGAAGATTTGGAACGAGGTATACTGATATTTCGTTATACGCTAGACAGACAGCAAAGTTATTCCCGATTAACTGCGCTTTTAATCAGTTCCAATTTTGTGGGTGACAGACGGCAGCAAAGCGAGTTATAAACTCCCATAACAGCTGCTTGGCAATAATATTCCCATTTTGGTGAAATAAAATTGGATAATATATTAAGCGCATCGTACTTTTGAAAAACCTATAATTAGGTATATAAGAGCTAGGAGAAGTTATGAACCGATTTTAAACATTTTTGGTATAAGAAGAAAAAGATTCCCTCGAAATTAAATTAAGGTATCTGAGAGATTTACCGATATTTTCGGTGAAAAATTACCCTAAGGCACTGAATTCTTCATATTCGATATTCGGGCATCGAAAAGTTATATTCTGATTTCAAAATTTTTTTCACAAGTTATGATACTGATCACATACAGTAGTTGTGTAAAGTTTTATTACACTATCTTCATGGGTTCGTTATGTATATATTATAAAGCGAAGGAATGAGATGGAATTCAAAATTCAGTTATATGGAAAGTTGTCGTGGTTGTGAACCGATTTCACCCATTTTCCACACGTGTCATCAAGGTGTCAAGACCGATACCGAATTTCATAGAAATGGGTCGAGTAGTTCTTGAGATATGGTTTTTGACCCATAAGTAGGCGACACCAGCTTCCTTCTGCTATTTAGATTATGCAATTTTCTGATGTTATTCGTTAGTGAGTTAACGCACATTTAGTAATTTTCAACATAACCTTGTGTGGGTGGTGGGCGTGGTTATTATCCGATTTCCACTATTTTCGTGGTGTATGATGGGGTACGTAAGGGAAACGACTGCAGTTTGGTTTGCATAGCCTTATTGGTTTGCAAGATATATACAAAAAACGTATTTGTGAGCGTGGCTACCTTCCCCATAAAAATTACATTCAAATATGCCCCTTCCTAGTGCGATCCTTTGTCCAAATTTTACTGTTATAACTTTATTAGCTGACACTTTACGTGTTTTCGGTTTTCGCCATTTTGTGGTCGTGCAGTGGACCGATTTCGCCCGTCTTCGAAAGCAACCCTTTTACGGTCCCAAGAAATGTTTGTACCAAGTTTCGTCAAGATATCTAATTTTTCTCAAGTTACAGCTTGCACATACGGACAGACATCTGGATTTCAAATCTACTCGTCACTCTGATCATTTTGTGTTATGTGAACAAAACTATAATACTCTATAAATATAAAAATTAAAAACAATGATATACATTTTGTTCTTCAACTTGAAATAAATGCAATAATTTATGGTAATGAATGAAAGTCACTTGATTGCGGCTGCCGTTATGTTCTTATATTGTATATGAAATATATTAATTATGAAAATTTAAAATAGCCTATGTTTGCCGGAGATACTGATTTAAGTGAAATAATATTTCAAATCGGTCAAATAGTTTCGGAGCCTATTCAATTCAAACAAACAATAAAATAAAAAAAAAATCCATCTTTAAATACAATTGAAATCCCTAACTTGAAAAACCATAATCCACAAAATATATATTTATACATTTATTGTTTGTTGCAGTTTGCTATTGTTTAGCTCTATCCCAACATTTTTTACATGATTTAAGCAAACCATAAGTGTAATATCATATTTTTTGTGCGACTCCATACGATATAGACTCTTTTAAAATTTTGCCTCGATAGTAAAATTTTAAATTTAGTATTAAACTCTGGTCGAAAAGTTCGATTTATGAAAATAAATTTGTATGAAATTTGACTTCTATTGCTAATTCAAAAGTTCAAGTTATGGAGATCTTCGAGTTATGGAAGTTCTACTGTATTAGTGTAAATAATTGACGTCAAAGTTGCTTTGCAACAAATTTATTAATTAATAATAAGACTATTACTAACTTTTCTTCATGAAAATGGAAATAATATTTACTAAAGACACAACCACGCACTGTTACAGTATATTTTATCATATTGGTCCATTCGGCATTGAAAAACATTAAATTTAAAAAACATCATTTAGTCCATTTTTATTAAGTTATATGGGACACTAACTATTTATTAACTATTTTTCTATCGAAACATAAGCACAACTATGCTTATTTCAATTATATTAAATCTATATAATTTTATTTATTTATATAACGTTTGCGAGAATTTTTCAAAGATTCAGGAATTTCCCATATTGATCACGAAAACCAATATTTATTAATTATAGAAGACTTAAGAAGCTGTTTCTACAAATTTGAATTAGAATAACACACAATGTGACCCATATATTCGGTATAAAGTAATAGAAAAACAAAAATAAAGTATAGATTTTTACACGATAAATAACAAAATTATAAATAGTTTACCAAAATTAAGTGATTCTTACGTGTTTCTTAGTGAGTCTAAGAACTTTTCGTCGGTTTCAAATTAAAAAAAAAAAATAAAAATAAAAAAAATCATATTAGAGAGCCCGAATATTACATTTTTTGGACGTGGCAATTCAGATTTAACCAAACACTGGAAACTCAGTACCATTCCCTAAAAATTTATACTCGTACAGCACATAACACACTTCAATTTGGTATATCTTTTATTAACCCTTTCGACCCCGACGTTGCCTGTAAACAGAAAAGTCTGGGTCGAAAGGGTTAATACGAATCAAGTTAAACTTTTTTGCACCGACAAGCGGAAGAGTATACATTGAAATTTTTTTACCTTTATATAATTTCATTTTTTCTATTTTAAATGATTTTTGTCTCGACTAATTCCATTTATTTAGACTTCTCAAGATTTTGTGAAATCGATATATATTTCATTTTAAACACAAAAGCAATGTGTGATTCCGAATCATTTTCTAAACAGTTGAGAACGCATTGTCACAGTAAATAATTATATTTTAACTTTATTCTGGCACATTCGTAAAGTCACTTATATTACTTTCTTTAAAGGTCCATTTCTATATCTTCGTTTAATTTGTTTGAACACAATTTGTGTTCTAGATTTTATTTTTGTAGCTGAATTTAGCTTCCAGTAAAACAGTAAAATATTTATCAATATCCTAAAAAAATTAACTTTGTTGAAAAAATTTCCATTTTAAAATTTAACAAATAGTCTACAAAAAATTAAAAAAAAAAATAGTTTTGTTTTAATTTGTATTGCATTTCTTTTATAATTATCATATCCGTATTGGTCATAGCCAAGGTCACATTTTGATTCTGGTATATCTCTCCTATGAATTAGATTCAAACATTTTTTACATTCAAACGTTTTGTGAAACATGTTGTTAGATAAAAGAAAAATGTATTTCATTATAATCTGATTCGGACTTCACAATATGGGAGAAATTATTCTTTCAACAATTTTTAACATCAAAAATTATGTCACCTGAAATTCAATATTTATACCAGGTAAAACTCATAACACATTTTATATTTTTTAGTTACATTAACATTATATAACAACATTAAATAGCTCACCTTAAAATACAGAGGTAAATTAAATCGTGTAGTTTCTTCCACATCCCATATATTCGGAGTATTTAAATCGTTTTCAATTTCGAAAAACATTAAACTTATAAAACATCATTTACACCATTTTTATTAAGTTATATGGGACACTGTATTAACTATTTTTCTCTCGAAACATAAGCACAACTATGTTTATTTCAATTATATTCAATCTATATAATTTTATTTATTTATATAACGTTTTCGAGAATATTATTTGGTTAACTCTTTTTGACGTAATATGGATTGATTTTTATATGCCTTTTACTTGTTTGGAACTTCACTTTAACCTATGCTATTTTCAAAGATTCAGGAATTTTCCAATGTTTGTCCATTGTTGTACAAAAATACATTTCGTATATGTATACTAAGAACTAATTTCCTTTTATAGTATGAGTTTCTATTCATTTAATCACTTGACCATAAACTCATTTTTTATTAAAAATTTGCGTATTCGCTCATTTAATTATTTTTCAGACTTTGCCTTTTGCGTTTTACTTTATTTGACACAATCGTTATACAATTGATTTTATGCCTTGCTTTCAATATTGCCTCTTTTAATTTTGCATTTCTCTTAGCACTTTCACAACTTTTCACTGAACACACCAATATTTTAAAGGCTATATTTCACAGAACAAAAACTTTTTTTTTTCATTTATTATACGTAATAAAAATTGCACAGCTTTTGATCCATTTACTATTTTCACAACTTTGACCACTCAGCAAGGTCCATTATTTCACGCATTATTCGATTACTTGGATATATCTACATACATATATTCATACCCATGTGTACCTTATACAAGAAAATCTCCAAAATTAATTGAACAAATTAATCAATTATTGAATCTCAAAAGTAGAAATATTGTTCCACAAAACCTGGCTCAGCTGGCTATTCTTCATGTGATAGAGAAAATAGCCATGCGGAGTTCAGTGTGGGGGGCGTGTCGTAGACGACGTAGTAGTCAGATTCAGAAAAAAACACTCTAAATCATCAACGAGAGGTATCAGTCAAACGCAACCGCTTCTTATTTGTTCATATGCACTTTAGATTTACCTATTTTTACCTTTTTACAATAAATTCTGCGATTTTTACGAAATTTTCGCAATTCCTTCACCCGGATCACAAAACGCACCGCCGACGAAGAAACTTGCTAAAAAATTTTATTCCATATCTTTTCTGTTGTTTCTTCTTCTTCCACAATGTTCACTCGCTCACTCGCAAACGAGACAAGAGCGAACGAGAGAACATCAAATACAAGAGCAAACGGCATCGAACAGCCAACAAATCTCTCAAACATGTATTGGTTCGAAAGCGAGCAATACAACATAAAAACTTCGAACTCCGCGTGTTTACAAATATGTTGAAACTATTTTCATCATAAGTTCCTATTCAAATCAAAACTACGTATGTATATGCTATGAAAATTAATATTGATTTGGATTCAAATCAAATTGCTAAAAAATTTATTACAGCAAGAAGCGTGACTGGTTAAAATTTCATTTGACGGCCGGCTCATATCCAACATGTTTGAAGAATTACATTTGATTTTATTTCTCTGTTGTTAACACTTTTACAGACAGAGCAGAAAACTTAAAAATGAAACAATTTTGACGTAATATGGATAGATTTTTATATGCCTTTTACTTGTTTGGAACTTCACTTTAACCAACGAACTCGGAAAGACCAGTGAACTTGCAAATACCACTTTTTGTTTTCTCCCACCAGTCAGACGAGCATCAAACATTTTTTTTTTCATACAGATAGAGCTCAAAAGAAAATTATTTAGTACACACCACATTTCACCACAACGAGTTTTCCTTTTGAGTTCTGAGAATAGACCACGAAGACCACTTCTGGTGTTGCCATTCAAGCATGTTTATGCATTTTGTTTAAGTAAGTTTTTGCAGTCTACATCTTCCATGGTTCGTGTCTTTTAGTTTGCTTTACTTCAGCATTCGTAGTAAGGGTTTATCAACGTGTTCTTTCGACCCTCCTTATTGAGGTATATACACTCATATGCATATTCAGGTAGATATGTATGTATGTATGCATGTGCATGTGTAAGCATAAAACTGTCTGCTCCCGTACCCCTTCTCGATCTCCTTATCAATACTCTGTTTCAGTTCTTAGTATTTGTGTTGCCGATGTCGCGGCTGCCAACGCCGCTGTCGCTGTCGACGCAAGATGAGTTTTCAGTTTTCATTTCCTTTGCTCTGCCATTATGTTGGTTCTTCTCCAACACCGTCTTCTTCTTCTTCCCCTATATTATATGTGTATATCCATACATGTGCGTATACTCCCTGTTATTTTTGAAGCGAATGGTTTGAGTTATATTACCCCATAGTCATGACATACATGTGTACATACATATGTATGTACATATATACGTGTGCTAAAGAGATATAATATTTTGTGTGTGTGTTATTTTCCTTATATTTTGGCTTTGCTTCTTATTTTTATTTTATTTATTTTGGCCTTTTTAATGGATGTGAAATAAATTTCGCTAATGCTGCTTTTGCAACTTTTTATTTTTCCATTCACATTCGTTGGCTGCTCACCATCTCAGCTCCCTGATGTGCTAGTTGAGCATATGCGATGTTGCCGAGTTTCCCACATTCAAAATAGAATCGAAATTTAAGCTTCAAGTTCTGCGAATACTCAGCACTTTTGCACAAAAGTAATTCCTTAGATTTATATAGTATACGTATGTATGTATGTACATAATTAATTTCCTTCATTTAAACATAAGACGAAGTTACATGTGTATGTACATATGTATTTAAGAAAAATAAGTGCTAATTCATGTGGACAAAACTATTCTACAATATAGAGATACATACATACATACATACTATGTATGTATGTATGTGCATGATATTTGAAAAGTCTAAATAAATTATGAATACAAAAATTTTAGCAGTTACGCTTAAAATAATTAGAAAATGTATAAAAATACTATGGTTGTGAGCGCCTCGTTATAAGTTTGTTGTGATAAATCTGAAAAAAGAACTTATTGAACACAAAAATTTTCAATATACAACAAACAGAACGCATACCGCACTGAGTCGTAATTGTGTAAATATATTTTTTAAAGAAGTGTAAAAGTTCAAAACGACATTTGTCATTACCCAAAATAAATGCATTTCCAATAATTCCCGATCAAATAATATATTAGTTCGTACGTGGTTTATTAAATTTTGCGATAATGGATAAAAAGAGAAACTACGGTTAAGATAAGAAATATTATTAAGGTCTAGAAAGGAAATAAAACAGTTAAAGAAATAGGTGAAATTGTTCAAAAACTACTCACAACAATATTCAGTATAATAAAACGTCCTAAATGATGTGCAGTTCGATAACCGGCCAAGGTGGGGTCGTTCCCGTCGCTTCCTGTGCGTTAATAACCACAGGTGATTAAATTATTAAGAAAGAACTTAAAACACCGACCTCTGAGATCGCAGCTTACAACTGCTGCGAGGCCTCTGGTACCATTGTACATCCACATGCTATCCGTAGAGGGCTGTACTCGGCCGGTTACAATGTCCAAGTTTGCAGCGAAAAATACATTATAAGCAAGGTGAACGAAATCAAGTGACTTTAATTTGCTATAGAGCATTCCAATATTTTTAGCTGTTTGTAAGTACAAAAGTACCCACATGTGGTCTGCAAGTTGTGTGTTGGAATCTATGAATGAACACAGCGCGACTTTTTTAATAATTAAGGTTTGTGGACTGAATAAACCATTTTCATTCATTGTACATTCCTTAAAGCTTTAGCCTTAAATCTTAGCGTTTCAAGTTTGCTTCCATGATTGTCCATTTCATACAATCCAAAGTCCATACAATATTAAAAAAACGTTCATATGTACATATTCCCTATATCTACACACCCATCATCATTTCATACAATACAGTCATGTTCTGGAAGTCGCGCGATTTCAATTCGGATCCGAAATTACAATTCGTACGATTTCATTTGATTTCGAATTTCAATTCGAAACACCTGATTTCTTTGTGACAGTTTGACTAAACCAAAGTGTATTCAACAAAGTGAACTAAGTATTTGACATACCCACTTTTGACAATAAAATAGTAAACAATACATGTATTTGTTTACATTAACCCGTCTTTTTTAACTTTAACAATATAATATATATTGATAAAATTATTTGCAATTTGTCAGTTGGAGCACAAAACCTTAGTAAATTGCTTCCATGAGTTGTTTTGCCTAAGCAGAAAGTATTCGGCATTTTCTTTTATTCATTTAAAAAATATTTTTTTTTGGTTTGAAATTTGTTTACTTTTGAATTTCAAAATTTGAATTTTTGAATAAATGTATGGGTTAAATCAATGGCAACAAACATGTCACATTCGGGTAAAAAATTGTGATATGTCATATACCTGGTTCACTTTGTTGAATACACTTTGGACTAAACGAATAAAAGAGAATTATTTGGTTCAAATTTTTAAATAATTTGAAATTAAACAATTTTTATTAAAGAAACAATGTTTTTTATGGCCATTTATTTGTCGACTTGGGATGATTTTTTTTTTGTTTCAGGCTTGTTTCCAAATGCCAGTTAAGTAAGCTTGCATTTTCAGAAATACTTAACGAAATTATACCTTTGCGTAGAGAAACGTCCATACCTACACATGTACATATGTAATTATGTATTAAAATTGGCGGAAAGTCTTTGGACAATATCCAAAATTGTAAGTGATTAGTGTTTTAGAAAATATTTTGCGTCATAAGTGGATTAAATGCGTCAAATGTCAGGAATGGATTCTAGAAATGCAAGACTTCACTTGTGCAAAAATTTGGAATAGTGCAAATAATAGTGAGTGATAACGATTTGTAAACGAATATACTTTTTTTAACAGAAAAGTTTTTTTCAGCATAAATGCGATGATTCTATGAGTGAACTCTTATTTTATTTCTCTTATTCTTGAGTTTCGGAAACAAGTATTGTTACTCTTGTGGTAACCACGGTTTCCCTGCTTGTCTGTGGACGTACTTACACTAACTTTCTACCTCAAAACGTCGAGAATCTTAAATGCCCTCAATGGCCGCGAATATTCCACAAATCCTGACAAACGTATTTTACTATTTGTTAATATACATATGCTTATTAATTTTTAATAATATTATTTTTATTTATTTTTTCTTTAATATAATTATTAATAATAAATACGTACATTGTAATAAATGTTTCTTAAACAAACCGTTGATTTGGATTCAAAATCGATATCGTTTATCTTGCCGAATATGAAATCGGAAAATTGTAATGATTCCGATTTGCTGAATAGGGCGGCAAAATGATTTGGTTATGTTAAAAAAAAACTGAACGATTTACAGAACATGTCAAACGATTTGAAAACGGCAAATGTGAAAATATTGTCCGAAAACTATTTGTGAACATGCCTAATAGCTGTTATTAGGTTTGAATTTCACAACTTTCCGTATCGGCAGTGCTACGATTAAGTACATATGTACATACATACATACATATGTACATAATGTTGAACTTCCATAACTCGAACTCTTGAATTGACAATAGCGTTTAGGAGTTAAATTTCATACAAATTTCCTTCCATAACTTAAACTTCTTTAACTCGAGCTCTTGAGTAGGCAATAGAAGTCAAATTTCATTCCATACATCGAACTTTTCGGCCAGGACATAATATAAAATTTTACTACCGAGGCAGAATTTTAGAGTCCTTTATTGTATGGAAGCGAACAAAAAATATGATATTAAACTTCTATAAATCGAACTTTTTTGTGGATTATGGTGAAACGAGTTAGAGAAATTCAACTGTATATGTACTTACATTTGTGTATTAGTATGTATGTATGTATGTAGTATCTATAATTAAGCCGTTTTTCTTTGTGGAGATATTTATAAAAGCAAAACCTTGTACCATCTTCATCTACATAAATCAGTTTAACAATAATACATATTTTATTCTATCCTCGCCCATAGGCCTCTGACAATTCGAAGTACAATTTGCAATATTTTTTGTTATTATTATTATATTTTGGCGAATATAAGAATTTCTAACAAAAATTTAATTCAAGTACAAAATGAATTTCGGCTACTCGAAGTAGGAAAGTCGAAAGCAAAAAGGTTACAAAAATTATGTTAAAAGAGGAAAGTTTGCCAACTACTCGCTACATACTTACATGTGTATGTATATATGCATCTATACGCAAATATATACATAGTTACATACATCAGTATGTATGTACAGTGTATAAACATAAATTGCGACGACTGCTGTCGGCCCTCTCTGCCCCTCATACTTGTACTCGTTTCCAACATTCGTTCCAGCCATGCTAGTGGGCCAGCAACTCAGTCAGCAGGTAAGTAAAATTATAAGAGGGCAACGTGGCGTGAGGGTCGCTAAGCCAAACACAAGCAGTAGTGGAGGCGACGGCAAAAGTCGGCGCAGTGGAAATTTGGCAACAAGGCGCAATTTATTTTATTCACCTCATCTGCAATTTATATCAAATAAAAATAAAAACCGACATTCACAACAGCGGCGGCGGTGGCGATGAAGTTAGCGCTGGCAGCACCACAAGCCCGCCATCCCGTCGCTAAATCTCAACAACTGGCGCTAACTTGTTCCACCGGCAAAACGACTCACACACAAATCTAAATATGTATGTGTGTATATACATGAATATACAATGTATGCGCGTACGTATGTATGTATATACGTTTGTGGTATTTGTAGATATCTTTATATGTACATAAGTATGTATGTATAACCAAATGTGCACACAAACGTCTATGCAATAAGATATACTTTTGTACAACATATATATATATATAAACTTGTGTATCAAGAAATATGTATGTATATGAACAAACGAGTGAATATATACATATGTATATATACATATATACATATACATATGTACATATTTATTTAAATACTTAAGATCACATGCACCCATACGAAGCAGCAGAGAACCGAACGAGTCAGTGGGACGGATTGCCTGACAGAGTGACGCAGAAGTGAAATAAAAAAGGCATAAAAGTAACAAAAAAATAAGCAAAAAATTTATACGAGAGAAAGAGAGAGAGAAAAGCACCAAACAACGGATCGTTGCTCCGTTAACTGTTTAGTGTGTTGGTGTATTGCTGCTTTTCTTCTTTTACTAATTACGTTTCATGCGTTGCAGAATTTTTCCATTTTGGTTTTGCTGTTAGGATTCTGATTTCCTTTTAATCTTTTTGCGATGTTATTGTTGCCTATATGTTGCATTACTATGCTGCAGCGCTTCATCATTTATACCGCTCATTTTTTGCCAACAAGAGCATCGCCACTACGCAGCCGACTGTGCCGACGTCGGCATTAGCAACGCGGCCAGTGGAGTAAATAAGCTGCTAGCATAGTTGCCAACTATTAAATTTTAAAGAACCGTTTTTTCATTAAAAAAGCATTAAGTTTTTGTCAACTGTTTTTTTATAACTGTGCATTTAACAAAAGTAATTATAAATATATGTACATATAACATACACATTTAATAATTTTAAATCTAAATTTTTTCCTTTATTTCATAAAGAAAGTAAAGGGTATAAAAATTTCAAAATTAAAATTTTTTGTCTTATTAAATAGCGCAATGTGTTTAAAATATTAACCAAAATCCGATCAATATTCCACGAGATATAAACTTTGGAAGTTTCACCCATCAGACCACGTCAGTTTCGATTAAAATCTTAAAACGCGTTTATCTCTAAACTGAATTTTTTAAGCCGGTGGTCACGATTTCTATATATGTAAGTTATGAAGCGATTTTGTTCAAATTTTGAACATATCTTAGAAATAACATTATATAATTAATAAATATAAGATTTTTATGGGCGTTTATTTATAAAAAGTGCCTAAAGCTATTGTTAGGTGGCAACTATGTTTCCTAGTAAAGTAAGTAGCCGCAATGAGTCCAGTACTGGCGACGCTGTCAGAGCTCATAAGCTGGTGAGCCGTGTATTTTTTGTGATACTCTCTGAGAATGAGAAGGAAGTATATAAATACATATATATACATATTGCTTTCTCAAAGCTTCTGCACAGAAACTTTGAAAAAACCACAATGAGTAACAGCTCATGTAACCGGTTTGTGAGTTTTTATGTACACCTTATTGTTTGTACGAATGTAAAAAGTTTTGCTAAATTTGAGACGTTTCTTTATACTATTGGATATCCCATATATTGCATATACACATGTATATCTGTATATTCGTACTTATCTACATAAATACTTACTTACATAGATATTTATCTAATATTTTATATATTTATAACTAGATATATACAGTATAAGTTGGTAGTAAAGCACAGTGGTGGCCAACAGAATAGAATAGCATGAGTCGATAAATATAATTAAATTTCTAGCGCCAATATTTCAAGTAGTACATTTAATCGAATAAAAAAATAAATATAAAAATTTTAAATTAAGGTTTATTGTGAACATGTTGTTTTTTTGGTGGATTTTTACCCTTTAAAAATTGATGACAGGCGAAATGAAAATATGTTATATTAAAATATGTATATTCGAGTTATTGAAACTTAGCCGAAAGAAATTACATATAAGTGAACATATACATACATAACATGAATTAGCATCAATGATGTTTATAGTTTTTTTGGGATATTTATTTCAATACATATCAAAATAATTCTAAGGTGCCCCTGTAAAGAGCTTTAGAGTGTTCACAAGTTTAGTTTAAATCGTTTAAGATCTCCATTAAAGTAGTAGCCATGTAGTTTTGGACTTTGTGCAATTCTATATTGAATGTAATAGTTGTCCATTACTGTATTAAATAACGAAGAGAGTATCCACTCGAGTAATATTTGCTCTTTGCTCTCGTCTCCTGTAATACAGTTGCTTGTTATGGCGGCGTCTGTGTTGCTGCAGTGGCCCTCCCGATGTTTTCATTTGTCTGAGAGTTCTGTTTTCGTTGATGCCAGATCTCTAAGAAATTGTATTTCGAAGCAAAATTTAAAAAATGAATTTTATAATTTTAAGAAATTCAATAATTTAAAACAGACCTAAGTTGTGCATCTGTTGTATGGCAACATTTTTGAAATATTTTGTTATATTATTAAATAGGCTGTTTTCATTTATTTTTATAACTGATACAGTTCGATATACTAACCTATTTATTATTGTTTTTTAACATATGTATACATATATGGACATACTTATGCACATATAGTAGAAACGGTTGCAGTAGAACGCATAGTTCGAAAATAATACCCCATCAAAAGTAAACATCTTTGTACATACATATGAGAATAATATGATTTTTTTTATTATTATTATTTTTCAAATAATACAATTTCTTAAATATTCCGCAGATTTTTTTATACTAATCATAATGAATCATAAAACTTCTAGAGGTGTCTTTAATAATTAAATAATTTTATAATATTGTGTTTTAATTAAGACATTATGGGCATTCCTTCGCCTTGATTTCGAATTAATTAATTCGAACAATTAATTAGACAAGGTCGTGTAACAGTGAAGTCACATCACAAATGTGTTATAAATAAATGGCCATTAACTATAAGTATAACAGCGTTTACGAGTACTCAATACTTTTAAATATTCGTATAGTCCTCGGCAATTATTTGCATGTTAAATTTGGGTCGTACGGGCCTCCAAAATGTACTTATATTATATGAAAATACTTATGTATGTACGTGTGTAGATTGAATATCTTTATAAATATGTTTCAACAAAATGTCTTTATTTTCAGCACAGGTTCAAATCTAAAAAGCTTAGAACAATCACGGGTTCATCATGGTATATGCGATATGAAAAGTAAAAGTTCATTCAAATTTCCTTCTATATATGTATCGAACTTTTCGTCCAGGACATCATACAAAATTTTAAAATTTTACTATCGAGGCAGAATTTTAAAAGAGTCCCTATATCGTATGAAGGCGAACAAAAAATATGGTATTACACTTATTGATTGCATAAATCTTGCAACAAAAGCATGGGATACAGACGTCAAGAACCAAACAATAGCAAACTGCAAGAAACAAAATTACAGAATAAATTTTTTAACGTTTGTACATATAACTTTAAGCGAAGTAAATAAATAAAACCGGGTATAAATCTATATTTTACAGCTTTTCGAAAATTTATATGTTTTAATGAAAATTCTATAACTAGAAGTCTCTCTAAGTCGAAGTGTGGTGTTTTGTGGATTATGGTGATTAGTTAGTTGTGGTTAGAGAAGTTCCACTGTATTTCTTAACTTCGTGAACGTCCAAACCCTTTGGCTAATGCCTTCGTACATTCCATCAATCAAACTCGTTTAAAAAGACGTCTGATATCTACTACCAGTCTACTAGTGAGCAACATTCTACCAAAACAGTTCAATATACATACATATTTAAGATTTTAATACTAATCGTTAGGCTTAAAACGAGCTTGAAGAAGAAAATTTCAGCAGAAGTTGTTTGCTCTGAAAACTAAGAGTTATATTTTTCCCCAACGATGACCAATTGTTGTGGCAATTTTTTAAATTTTCTTTTGGCTAAATATTTGTTCCATTTTGTACATTTTCAGAACATGTTATGTACATACTTTTTATTCGATCTGGCATTATAAACCCGTACATCTCTTTGAAAGACTAACTCGTTTCTCTAATATGTTCACTTATTGTTACCTCTTCTTACCCTTGACGAAAGTCGTTTTGTAGTACATTGATATCTGTATTTATATACTTGCAGTATGAGCATAAATATGTATAGTATTCAGCAGTCCGTCGTTATTATCTGCCTGCCTCTCTGTCGTAAATGCCTACATACAGACATAACAAAATTGCAATTTATACGTGCGACTGGCTGCACGAGTGTTTGTCTGTCTGCCTGACTGTTCGTCTCTATGGTTTGACGCATGACGTTTACTGTGAATGCGGTGGGCAAACGGGTAAATTTGCGTGTAGATTGTATGGTTGTATGTATTTGTGTGTATGCATGTGTTTGTGGCTCGAAATGCTTTTTATTTTTTGTTGTTTTTATTTATGACGAGCAACTCAGCTGAACTCGACTGGTGTTTTGCTATTGCATACTTGAGAGCAGACAGCTGTGTGTACGTATGTGCATGCAACTGTAAGTATGTATGTACGTAAACATTCAAAAATAAATCTGTATAGTTTTTGTTGCTACTTTCATATTGAGTAATTTGGTGTAGTTGGATACCGTGTTTCATGATGGAAACAGACGGCAAATACAGTGCTGGTAGGAATAATAGTACAAGCTGAGAAAACGGGTTTAAATTTACGTACATATGTAGGTACATACTTATATATGTATGTATATGTATTGTTTAAATAGGCACGATTCCGTTAATTTTGGCCCACCGGTCTGACAGTGAATTCTGGATTAAAAGGTATAAGCACTAATAGAGAAGATTCTCCAGATAAGTAATATATAACAGGTGATTTTTGGAAGTGTGGTTTTCAATGAGGCAGTTTTGACAGCTGTTACTTGATTTATATTCAGTTTGGTTTAAAATTTATTAATGAAAAAACTTACTCCGGAACAACGTTTATTGCTGTCATACTGCACCAATTGCTGCAATAAGTGGTTCAAAATTTGACCTCTCGGCTGCAATTTCTTATTCTTTTTAAACCATTTCAATCAGGAGACCTTGCATAAGAAGTCATAATACAGAACAATAACATTCGTATGATAATTACTTCGAGGTCTCTGTAACGAGTATAATGCAATGTAGACCATGGTTCCTTACGAAAATGGGACTTGTTGTCTTCTGTGTGAACCTATCGTATTGGCGATGCAGAGCTATTACTAGCCGTTCCTCATTAAATCGATTGATACACGATTACATTGGAGAGTTGCTTTTCGTGAGTGAGATTTGGGAAAATGAAGTCATCCAAATGTGCCGGGACATTTTGTTTTTGGATGGGAACGATTGGCGATGCATATGAAGAACGTATGATTTCGTTGTTAAGCAGTTCTTTTCAAGATCTGCCATAATTGAGTTTTGCAATAGCATACAATGCAGTCTCATGTTCATCGGAATTTACAATTTTTTTTCAGTTACCATTTCAATTATAATCTTAAATTGGTCGTCGCATATAAGTACAAATATTCACCCTCTCCAAATCCGTTTCATAAAATGGAGCATGTCTCGGATCAACTTCATTAGGATATCAATCGATGTACATACATACATATGTATGTATGTATGTAAGTACATATTTTAACTTCTACATTTATCATCATGAGACGCTTTTTCCCTCGTTAACCAACATATTTTCAGAGTTCTTTCGATATTCGATTTAAGTTGCATCTTTTCTAAACTTCTGAAGAGTGTCTTTAGGACATTCTTATATGAATATCATCTTTGCAGACTTGGAAAAGCCATAATTATGCAAAAATTCTTACCCCGATCAACTGGTAATTTAGAACTGACAACGAATCTACATATTTCTTTGTATTTTCTGCTGCACATGTATGACAAAAAAGAAAATCGGCTTGTCAAATTAAGATGTTTCATTATCTAATTAGAATCTTTGGTTCGTATCTCGACTGCGGCACAGAGAGTTACTTTCCGGTTTATTAATGTCGAGTGAACACCGAAGCTAAAAGAAACGATTGAAACGCACAACGTATTGATAATAGATGTATGTATGAGTCATGTTATCCGCTGAGCAGGGTCTTGAGACTTGCCATAACCCTTAAAAAATAATAACAAAAATGGCAAGATTGAAAATGGGCTAAAATAGCATTTCAATGGAGACATTTGCAATCACCGTAAAATACCACTATATAAACGAAGGTAATCGAAATATGAATGAATTTGAAGAAATATTATGGATATTTAATTTTTTTTGAATATGATAAAATGACGCTTGACAAATATTAATCTCCATTACTTATTTTGAAAAATCTTTATATCCTAAATATTGCAATAAGTTTATTATCTTAATGAAGTAAGTTAGCTATCGTATATCATGAATTGTTGTTGCATTGGACCACTTCACAATCAGACTAGTTTCGGTGCATGGCCACAGCGGAATCGCAGGGAATTGCAAGGTTATGCAGTAGAATAGGAATAAGTGAACAGTCACTAGCACCTGTTCCGTCACTAGGTCCATCTGGTCATAAGAAAATCGCAAGAGGACAAGGGAACTCTTCGCACACAGTAAGGTCAATCTTTCCCTAGTCATTGGAGTTCTAACTGTCCCATCGGGTTTCATGCAGTCCAACTAATGCTAGCTGCAGAAGCTTCTTAGAGGAGGATGAAGTAGAATTTTCCTAAAATATCCGTTGGGTGTGTCCCGCCTTTGCGAGATCTAGGCAAAAGGTTATTAGATCTCACTTTTTTGGCATCCTCCCGAATTAGCGGATATAGAAGTAAAAAACCTCTGCAGTTTGTCGATTCTTAAATTTAAGTAAGGGGAACTTTAAAAATATGTTAAATTTACTACATAAATTTTATAGCGCATATTATATGTGTGTATGTTGTATATTAATTTTATTTGGTTTTATGAGCAATATGCAAAAAATAACTGAGTAATACGTCGTTGGTATAATATTTACGAGCGAAGTGTGTACTCTTCTATCTTTGAGCCCATATTTAGAAAACACATTCATAACATATCCATATTTATGTACATATATATGTATGTGTATATTTGTAAGTTAGTACCTCTGTTTGCTTGCATGTACTCATGGGTATATATTAAGTGTGTATGCAGGTTAACTTACATATATGTATGAGTATAAATTTATATGCTTACGTTTTATTTACGCAACACTGTGTGCTTACTTGCAGATACAAATGTACATATGTATGTATGTACGTGCTCATTTCAAGCTCTGTTCGTACGTCAACCACCCACTCGTCCCCGCCAAAACAGCTGAGTTGTTTGACTGGTATTATATATACAATATGTATGTATGTACATATGTACTCTGGTTGCCAGCTGTTAATATTAAAACACCGTATTTAAAAAAAAAACACACATAAAATTCTAGATATGGTCGCTTACAATTAATAGCATATATTATTAGTATATTTCTACGAAAGTCCCATTAATGGTTCTTACGGGATCGACTTTAGACAGCTTTCTCCATCTTTCGAATAAAAACAAGTAGCAGAATCATAACCTTTCTTTTAATGAATACTGAAGTTGGTATTTTTGAAATTACCTAAAGGCTAATAGCCTTTTTTGACAGATCACGCGTTAGTCGTGGAAATTTCATCATGGAAAGACTTACGCCTGAACAACTGTTATAAATTGTTCAACTTTATTACGAAAATTCACGTTCTGTAAGGATTGTGTTTCGGTCAACATAATCAACCTACTGAGCGTAATATTCGCAACATCATCATCCATCCCAGCATTGACGAATGGAGCGACTTGGCGTATTTTACGTCGAGATCTTAAATTGAAAGTACACAAAATACAGCTCTGAACTGAAGCCACTATACCTTTCCAAGCAACATCACTTCAGTCTATTTACTCTTGAAAAGTTCCAAGAAGATGTGACGTTTTCGAGTAAAATTCTGTTCAACGATGAGGCCCATTTCTGGCTCAATGGGTATGTAAACAAGCCAAATTGGCGCATTTGGGACGAAGAACAAGCTGAAGAGATTCAAAAGCTGCCATTTCATCCAGAAAAACATGGGTTTGGTGTGGTTTCTTCAAAAATGATGCCGGTGAGAACAAAACCGTCAATTGCGACCGTTATCGCGCCATGATAATCGACTATTTGATGTCTGAAATTGAAGCTCGTGATCTCGGCGACATTTGGTTTCAACAAGACTTTACTTATATGCAGTTCTTTTTAAAAACACAGCGAAATTATATTCACACTAAATCCTGCGATATGGCTACACTGTTGAGGTCGGCAATAGTAGTAAATCCACACTCATCAAATGTCCATATACATATGTACATATGTCATGTACTTACATATGTATGTATGTATGTATGAATGTATATAATATAAGCCACTCTCCTTTGTGGGGTATATGTTTATTGGTAGCGGCATTTGCTATTCGAAAGGAGTGGCGACTGGCGGCGCTGACGTGTTCTGCGAACGTGGTTCACTGTATGGGAGCGGACAG
Organism: Zeugodacus tau; assembly: GCA_031772095.1. Taxonomy (NCBI): domain Eukaryota; kingdom Metazoa; phylum Arthropoda; class Insecta; order Diptera; family Tephritidae; genus Zeugodacus; species Zeugodacus tau. Next base: position 19,107,810 of record CM062650.1, on the reverse strand, counting down.
TGTGGGAGACACGTGCGCGTTCTGGCAGCGCGGCAGCGTCAGCGACTGCGTCAACAAATTATAATGTTCCATTATCTCATACCTCCAATTACAACAAATAGAAAATAATCATTATGACTATCAAAAGCGTCGTTTTGCGCCACGTTGTGGCAGTCAGTCGTTTGTCATCGTCGGCGGCGGTGGCGGCCGATTTTTGAACTTTCCTGATTTTTAGCTTATTTTTCTCCATGCTTTTGATTTCCCTGTCGCAGCTGTTGTTTACACAAATCGTTTACGAGTGAAGACGAATGGCTGCTATGCAACATTTGTATGTATGCACTATGTGTGTACATATAGGATCACTCCCACTATAGTTATTCTATTTTGGGCACTCGATACTTGTAATTTTTTTGTTTTAGTTGTTTTTCTTTAATTACTGAGTTTTTCTATCCTTTCCTGGGCCGTCTTTCTGCTCGTTTTGTTAATGGTCGCGCCTTTTTGTTGGTTAGGTCGCGTGGCTACACATACATACATACTCAAACTCAAAGACGATGATACGACACGAGGACAAATGTCGCTTCGAAGCCAGCGTTTGAACATTTTGAAGACAGCAGCGACATATCAAACAGCATTTTCATTGTTGCCGTACTGAAACCTTTCATTTCAATAAAGTTTGCATATTTAGTTTAAAGTGAAATTATTTGTGCAAAAAATTAAAAAATAGGCGATTTATTTGTTTTAAATAATCGATTGTTATTATAAATGATATATCAAAGCTATTTTACGTTTCTGCTGGCAAAATAACGTCATACTTGTGAGAACTTTGAATAATTTTACATTTAACATATTAGTGGCAGCTCTACTGCGGCCATTGTCGTCGGCAAAATTAGAAACATTTTTAATTTGAATTAGAAAATTAGAAACTTTCTTCGCGAAGACTTCAACCTTTTTGTCGCGAAGTTGTGCTGTTGTCTAAAAGGCTGTGCCCATGAGTACGCGTGTATTTTAATATTTGAATACCTTGTAGGAAGTAGGCGTGGTTGTTAACCCATTTCGCCCATTTTCCATCGGTGTCAAGGAAATATTACGTACCAAATTTCATAGAAATTGGTTCCTGACTTATGGTTTTTGATCCAAAAGTGGGCTTCGCTGGAAAATTTTGACTTCCTTCGACTCTTGCAAATTGTGAAAGTATAATGCTCGGAGTATACCTTGTTTTCCATATACAGAATTTAATTTTTTGGTTCCCATAGCAAGTAGAGACCGACCGATTAAACGGCCATGGTAACGGCATTTCGGACACAAAATTCAGCATCGGCATCGGCTATATTAGGCCGATTCTTTCTACTTCTTTGGAATTACACTAAAATACATTTTTACTTTTTTATTTTTTAAAGCATAAAATTTGAATTCCTCTGTTTACCATATAAAACACAGTGATTCACATTTAACTAAACTAATAATTCATCACGATGATAATTTAAGTCTTGTATATTGTATTGTAGTATTATATTCAATAATTTTGGATTAACAATAAACGTACTGACACATTTTATATACATAACTATTTCTACAGATGACGGTGAAATGACCACTTTTGAAATAAAAGTTATACTATTTTCCAGTTGATTGTAATTAATACAGAATTTAGGATAAACAATAAATACAAAATAATTATCATATAATATTAAATAATTAGTTTGCAAAGTCTCAAAAGCGGTAATTTGACCGCTCTGGTAGGTTTAGTGTTAAATTGAAGGATTTATTTAGCACTGTTAGAAAGATTCGATTTATGTCATATATGCACAGTTTTGTTTCTTTGAAAATAACGGATTAATTTTACTAGACCTATAGTAATTTACTAAATAAAGTTGAAGGATCGCCATCGGCCAAAAATTTGGTATCGGTCGGACACTAATAGCAAGCTGTTCTAATGATTTAAGAATTGTAATGTGATCAATTTATCGAATGATATGAAGGTTTCTCTAAAATGTTCAAGGCTTCTACCTTTTGGTCTAAAAATAATATCTATAGTGTCAATTATTTGAGCATTCTCATAATAATTTAAATTCATAGTAGGGATTGCCAAAGTAAGATATTCAAAAACTAGGGCGCTAACTAAATTTTTAAACCCTTTGACACTCTAACTGGCACAACAAACAATCAAAGAGCCGATTTTCTGTTGGCAAGCAAAAGAGCGTCTAAGAGATCAACTAATAAATAATTGTGCTTGTAAATAAACTTATTTAAGTATGTTATATACATATGTATTTTTATACTGATTCTTTTAAACATGTACAAATATATACATATGTATGTACATATGCATATTTTCAATGATGGATGTGTTTTTGCATGTGCTTAGGAGATTGTTTTTTCTGTCACCAAAGTAAACAACACAACGCTAGTGACCCCATGCAGTGGCGCCATTATTAGTTTACTTGTTTACTCGAGAGTTTGTTATTGTTTCTACAGCAATTGCTCAAATTCGTCGTGGAAATAAGTTTCTGCGAATATTCCCACACATTTACCCACATGACCAACATCCCTGCCAGCCAGGCCTAACCACTTTCCCCTCATGTTTCTTCAATTACTAACACCAACGCACACGTTTGGGTTATTTTGTTTTTGTATTCGTACGTGTGAGGGGAATAGTGGTTAAAAAACTCACAAGCAGCTATGGGTTTTGTGGGTTTAAAAAACTTCGGTTTAACCAGCTTTTTCACCACCTTTGGCTGGCAGGGATATGAATTAAATATATACATATTTGATTACGTATGTATATATGTATGTATGCATGTACTAATCTTAGTAAAACTGGAATATGTTTATTTACTGTAAGGAAATTTTTGCATATGTGGCTATACATTTTTTGAGTTCCGATAGTAGATGATCTTGACTGATAAACATTGTATATTATGGTATCAATTGGTCATTCTCATATTTTGTTATAATCAAACTTGTTTGAATATACATACGAGTACCCTTAAAATCTTGCGAAGAAATTGATTTGACAGTTGAAAAGTTTATAATATAATAATAAGTGCTAATGAAGTAAAAATATTATAGATTGTGACCATATCTTATAGATGGCGAGCTGCAGAGATAATCAAGTGAAAGACGAAGCTTTTGATTACCACTTGCATTAAATTGTTCGGCCGAACTTTATTCCGATAACGAAAACAATGCTGAGGTATAATGCTGAAGTACAAAACGTCCCCAAAATCATCTTGTCAGATGAGCCTGCCTATTCAATTTATATTAAGAAAGTAACGGTTGAGATTATGAAAAGAAAACCTATAATCTCACCTGGATTCGAAGAATGGCTGAACCGATTAGTCTCAAAAGTTTTACACAGGCTTCTGAACTATATTTTCTAGTGCGTAATCGAAGCTTTTTTATTACCGATAAAAATTCTTTTTTTACACACAATTTGAGGCCAAAATCATTGCAAACGAAAAAGGAAGGGCTAATTGCGGTTGTGACCGAACATTTTATACTCTCCACTGCCACGCCCACAAAATGGCGAAAACCTATACAGTGTCATAACTAAGCTATAAATAAAGTTATGAAAATAAAATTTGGAACATAGAATCACATTAGAGAGGGACACATTTGGATGTGTTTTTTTTTAAGTGGGCGTGTCCCCGCCCCCAAATAGTGTTTTTTTATATATCTTGCAAACCAAAAAAACTGTATAAACCAAACTTTCTGCAGTCGTTTCTTTTAGACATTTCCTTATACAGTCTAAAAATTAAAGAAATCGGATAATAACCACGCCCACCTCCCATACAAAGGTTAGGTTGAAAATTACTAAAAGTGAGTTAACTCACTAACGAAAAACGACATAAACACTAAATTTTACAGAAGAAATATCAGAAAGAAACTGGACTGAGATTTTCCTACAAAATGGAAAATGGGCGTGGCGTCGCCCACTTATGGGTCAAAAACCATATCTCAAGAACTACTCGATCGATTTCAATGAAATTCGATATATACATTAAGAACCAATGAAAATAGCGGAATAAAACTTTATACAAATACTGTATTTGAGCTGTGACATCACTTGTGGAAAAATTGTTATAATCGGACCATGACTTTTCAAGGCCCCTAATATCGAACATGAGAACTCGGTGCCTAAGAATAATTTTTCACCGAAAATTTAGGTAAATCTCTCAGATATTTTAATGTAATTCATTCCCTCTGAATTTTTTTCTTATAACAGTTTGTCTCTGTACCAAAAGTGGTTAAAATCGGGTCATATAAAATTAAGTGAGCGTATAGTCTTCGATATATTGTATCTTGGTGGTGAAAACGAGTGAAATCGGTTCAGGAATTACCCCAGTCCCCATATACTATTTATGATGATTTTCGTTATTCTATTGAACTTTATGCAGAATATATGGGTCGAATTGTGTTTTCTTTATAAAATTACATGAATAAATTGCGGGAGTATAAAATGTTCGGTTGCACCCGAACTTAGCCTTTCCTTACTTGTTTTATGTGTGTGTGTGTGGGTATGTAAATATTTTTATGGATATATGTATGTAAATATGTAGGCTGTGACATATTGTGCGGCATGAGTCATGAAAAATGTCATTGGTGACTAGTTTATACTATGTATTGCAACAGCAATATTCTTACTGGTTGCGGTATTAATAACCCGTTTGGTTCGAGAATCTATTCAAGTGCGTACATACTTTCTATTTGCGATTTTAAATTTCGCTGACAAAAGATACCCCTTGGCTTGTTTTGTATTCTTTCTTTGATTTCTGTGTATTTTCTAAAGTTTTCTGTGTCTACTTTATATTTTTTCTATGCAAAATTATTATTCTTGGAATATTTTAACTGACATATTGTGCCATATTTCACAAGTTTTATGTATCTTTTATACACTTAATTCTTAATGTATCTTTCGGCATGTTTTTGCACTTCTTATGACTTGCGCGCTAATTAAGAATGCAAACATACATACACACATATTCACATACTTATATACGTTGTTATCTTCTTAGTATGAGTGTTGAATAATACAGCTCCACTGGCCTTTATTTGCGGCAGTTGGCTCGTCATCAGCTGTCGGTCGCTCAATGTCATTGGCCGCTGCCAGCGTCGCTGCTTATAATTTAACATTCAGCCAATTTGTTTGTCTTATCGCAAACTATTGCTGCTCGCACCGATTTTATTGTTGGTATTGGTGTATTTTAAAACATGTGTATGAGTGTACACTCAATTGCTAAAATCCGCGTACAACAACTTACATTTGTAAATAATCGATATATGTATGTATATTCATTACCTTAAGAGCTAATCAAATGATATTTTCCTTTTAATTAATATTAATTGTGTTTCAAAATGGATGACTCGAACAATTAAGTTAAAATAATTAAAGTACTTCCACATACATATATCCCATACTTGTTTAAAACTATCAAATCTTGAATTCTTCCTTAAAACTCTTTGTCTTTTTTCAATTCTAAAATATTTTCAAGCGCACTTAAAAAAAGTATTCAGTTTATCAAGGATATACAATTTAGTCCGGTTAAATTTTTGCGGTTATTGTTGTTACTATTTTAGACATTTTTCAGAACGCTGTAAATCATGTTTTACACACTATTTTTAGCTTAACATTTATTGTTCATACTGTCGAAATATACATATATTAATAAATGATAATAAATTTAAAGCTCCAACTATTTACTGGTCATATAAAAAATTTTCTCGCACCAATTTGCTTGTGCATATAGTTTTGGTGGCAAGTGTATAATATGTACATATGTACATATAAATACACAATTTGTCTTACTACTGTTTTTTTTTTAACATATCTTAGCCATTTCCGCTTGTTTTTTTCATGCGTACGAAGGGTTGAATCTTGCGGTTTTACTTAGTCATCGTTCAGTCAGCGTGTGTAGCCAATACATACATACATAAGAATGTATACATTTGTGCATATATGAATATATGTATGCACATATCTATGTATGTACATATATTTGTAAATTTGTATTTTATGCGGACAATAAATTTAGTTGTTTGCTTGCATTCGCTGTTATGTTGTATTATTCACAATGTGCGCCGGTGACATGGCCCACAAGGTCAAGTGCAGAGAGCGCGTCTCTGCCAGCTGCTGTTTGTTGTTGCTTCTGCTACGCCATCCATCAACCGAAACGAATACGCACAAAAACCCATAAACAGAACAACAATAAAGACGTTTAACTTTGCGTGGACTCAGTATTTTTCATAAGAGTAACATAGACGAATACCCAGCCTTATAATGAGTTTTACTTTCGCCTGAAATTTTTTTGTGAATTCTTTATGATAACTTCTATTTGTTTAACATCTAACATTACTAGGGATGGCAACGATTAATCATTTGATTAAATTAATCGATTATTTTCATTCAATTTACGATTTAATTGCATCGAAACACCTTTTCTAATTACTCGACTATTACTCGAGTAATTGCAAAATAATCGCAAACAGCATTTTGAAACTTAATACATTTTATGCTCATCTAAGTTAGCGTACAAGGGTCGAAATTGATCGCCTCAGTCATTAATGACTGGAAACGGTGTAAATATAGTTAAATTCTAATATGTCAACGTAGTTTAATATCAACAAATTAATGTCTGGTAACACTGCATTTACAGTTAAGTCAAACGCATTTTACGTTCAGTTGTTTGAAGAGCAATGACGCCAGTAAAAGCGAAGTGTGGAAATTTTTTGAATAAAATAAGCAATAACTACGTTAAATGTCAACTTTGCTGCAAAAATTTAAAATTTTCTAATAACACATCAAATATGTTGCAGTATTTAAAATTAAAGCATGCAACAGTAGCCTGCAAATTGGTGGTAAGTTGGAGCAATCGGTATTACATTTTAAATTTCTTCTAGTTATATATAAATATATGTGTACAAATTAGACTCTGAAATCTAGGAGTAAAGACAATGTTTCCCTAAGTGATGATGACACTGACACCATGATTGAAATGCCGAGTTGCAGCAGCAAACCAATTAATGAAAGCCCTTCAGCTTCGAAACACTATTGATGCTTGGGAAGAAATGAAAACCGTACGGACTTTCAAAAAAGTATTGTCATCTACTTGGTACCTCAGTACCAGCTGAGCGGCTTTTCTCAAAAGCGGGTGCAACAGCGATCGAAAAACGCAATCGTTTGACAACAAAACGTTTATCGAAATTGCTTTTTCTTCAAACTTGGTTGAACAGAGAATAAAATTTCTTGACTTCAATGAATATAATTTCATTTATGCTAAGACAAATGAATTTTTAATACGATATTTTAATTTTATTTCCGTTTTTGTTTTTGTGTATATACCAACATAATTTGAATGTCTGAAATAAGAATATAGTCTCCTATATTTTATTGGTTTTATTTTTACGCAAAGTTGCAAAACATAAGGTCCAGACCCAATGCTGGCTGGCTTTACTTGCTTTGCTGTGAGAACTGTCAACACTGAATAGAACTATACTAGAGCATATGAAAAGAGACCAAATGAAGCTTTGCTTCAAGCGCTTGAAGTTACGAATAGATCTATGCTCTATTTGCCAGCGCTTCCTGGGCTTTTGACATTTGATATTGTAACTAGAGTTACCAGTTTGGGCGAAATGTACCAATTTCAATAATTTTTTTGATGCTACATTGACACGCAAATATTTATCACATATGCGTTTGCCAGTACAAATAGTTAAAATGTAGAATATTTAAAATATTTGATATATGTATGTAGAAATTTACAAAGAGTTTATAATAATATAACATTTAACATGAAACTATTACCAAGTTTTGATTGACTTTTTGATTTACATAAAATTAAGTGTATGGCAACAGTGATTGTGACATTATTTTGAAAGCGTTCAAAGCGCTCATTTGGTCATACAAGCATTCAAAGTACGCAAAGTTAACGAAAGCAAGTAAAGCCAGCCAGCATTGGGTCTGGAACTATAGTCTTTCAAGTAAGAGGCAATTCTTTTACTTTAAGATTGCTGTACATATTTTGAAAAATTTAATACCATTGTGCTACTTAACTTCAAATATAGGCCATTTTCTCTTTTAGGATATGTCTGGGACTCTGTGATAGAGCATTATAATACAAAATTCGGCGCTGAAACTTGGTGGTGGTCTTTATGCAATTTAGTATTATTTAAAAACATTGGAATTAATCGATTAATCGATTTTTTTACATTAATTGCAATTAATTGCAATTATTTTTTTATATCTTGCAATTAATCATTTGATTATTTAATCGATTAAAAAAAAAATGTTGCCATCCCTAAACATTACTCTTTACTTAGTTTGATTTTGGTTTTGCCGTACTTCGTTTTTGAAGAATATATAGTCGAATTGAATAATGTTAGAGAGATTCATCGAAATATGTTGATTGTTTTCCATAAAAATTAATAATAATTAATTAATTAATAAAAATTAAAAAGTATTCATTCATATTTGGATTCAATAATTGATTTGCTTCGCTTCCAAAACAAAGAGAGAGATAAACTTAAGACTTTATAGCTTTGTCATTTACAAACCATATATTGCAAAATCAACTGTTTGACGTATTCGCACAAGCATTTACATATATGTATGTATTTGTTTGAAAACTTATGTATATACATATGTGTACATACATACATATTTATGTATGTACAAACGATTCCAGACTGATTTATGCGACCATAATTTGTTAATTATTTTTGATGGAACTATGAAAATTCATTATTCTCACTATATTATTATTCACTAAAAATATAAATTCCATTAATTTACATACATATGTCTGCTTCTCAATCTCAAAATTTTCCAGAATTACTTAGCATTTTCTTAACTCTTGAAATAAAACTTGTTTTAATTTATTTTATTCTCGTATGTAAATGTATATAATACAATCAATTGTACATATGTATGTTTTTTTTTGTCGGTGGGGAATCTTCTAAAAGATACCGTCATATTTCGAACGGCATGCACGATTCGTCCTATTCGCTAATAATACACCTCGTATTAGTACACAGTGAATAGTGATTCAAATGTTTCAAACAAACAATAAAATAAGTGACAGTGATAATACGCATAACACAGCGGATTCCAGGTTATGTGATGGTAAGTTTCTCAAGCTCAGCTTCGTGCCAGCATTGCGGAGACCTTTAGCCATGTAGTAGATAGCTAACATTGCATATTTGTATATTAGGGTGATCATTCTTTCGAAATTGTAAAATCGATCGTGAAAGTAAAAAGTTATTCATATGTGTACAATATGTACAAATTGCCTTATATAAAAATACACACTCACATACGTATACATATTAATAATGGAGTTGTCAAAGCCGTTCATTTCTCGCGTACGAGGGCTGCTATATATATTTCTGGCCTAATAATGAAAATAGGAATATTTATCAACGAAAATGGTTTTATTGTTTTTCAAACTATTCTCCATCAAGATTTATACACTTTTGCATGCGCTCAAACCAATTTTCGAAGCACTTTTTTTTGAGCGATTGTCAAACCTTTTTTACGGCCAGGTGTTCATGCAATATCGAATGTATGCTGGTGGGAGAAATGCATAAGCATGCCTCTATCTGAAGGTATGTTACATGACGGTCTTGCATTATCAGTTCACGTACGGCATCGATGTTTTCTGGCACAACGGCTGTTTTTGGACGACCTTCACGGAATTCGTCTTTGAGCGAGCGTCGGCCACGATTGAATTCGTTGTATCAGTTTTTTACAGTGCTATAGGATGGTGCTTCATAGCCATACAAAGATTTTAGTTCATCGATGCACTCTTGTCGCGATAATCCACGTCGAAAGTTGTGAAAAATGATCGCACGAAAATGTTTACGAGTTAATTCCATTTTTTGACCGAGATGAATTTTTTAATTCCCTGTAAATAAAACAATTCACGATTAAATGACAAAACGTTCTGAATGATGTTATGCTAAAAAATGTCAAACTTTCCAATGGAAATGTCAGATTGCACCTGGCAACACTTAGTGTTGCCTAGGCCAGAAATATATATAGCAGCCCTCGTACATAAGAAACTTTTACCATTTTTTTTAGCTTAACAATTCTATGTAAGCTGTTTAAGTCTTTCCTTTTCTAAAGTTTTTTTTTTTGTTTGATTTATGCTATTTTATGGCCGTTTTATTCATTTTATTGTCAGTTGTCAAAACGGTCAACGCACTGCTAAGCCGCCATGAATAGCCGGTTAGTTCGTCAGCAACGTTATTACATAATTGCGAATATATATATGTACATACATAAGTATTTGTATGTACGTATGTATATGAGGCTAGAAATTGATATTCTTTGACTAGTGAAACTAAAATGGCAAAAGCGTAAGTAATAAATTGACCTAATCTAAACCAAATAGTTTATAGAAAATATTAATACTAGAATGATTTTATGATTGATAATTGGCATTATTGGTATTATTGATCATAACTCAACTCAACTCTGCTATGGCTGTCTGTCAATTGAGAACTATTTCGAAAGAAAAAATACACGTGGTTTAATAGAGAAACCAAAAATAGAAACCATTAAAATATCACAGCTGCATTCGAAACTCTTGTTTTCACCATACTTAAACTATTTAAGTATTTATTTATTTATTTTATTTAGAATGATTGTGATATTTATAATTTCACTGCAATCTAGTTACCCTTGTAAAAATAATAAAGCTTATTTAATGAGTGTTATTTTAATTAATTTTAATTTTTAAGTAATTAAAGTTTTACTTTTGAAAAATATTATTTATGAGTGCACTAACTTTGAACTTAAATTTACGCATTTGTTCGTTATTCATTTCTTCAAGATCAGGCAATAAACTTAACATAAATTGACGTTTATAGTCTTCATCGCCCGTGCGCTCTTGATCTTGTGAAAGCGTTGCAACTTGACTGATTTTCAATCGCTTAGCAGGAAAGTCTAAGTTAGTACTCGAATGTTTGTGGGAATCCGAGGGGTTATCTTTATCTGAAGCTCGTCCTCTCTTACACTCATTGGCTGAATTTTGCGGTATATCATTGAGATAGATTGAGTTGAATTCATCCTGGCTTAATACTTCCGACTGTTCGTAATTGCAATTTGAATTGATAATTGAACTTTTATTTTGATTATTGGTGACAACACGACTTTCGCTTTCCTCCAATAAAATTTTGTTACAACATTCAGGATCCCACGATTTTCGCAAATACGGTAGTAAAAACTGCATATGCTCGTGTAGGTAATACGGCTTAATCAGTTCGCCCATGTGCATTTTTTTCAGTCTTCTCACAAAAATCGATCGAAAAACTTTCCATCTCTCCTTAACGACGTCCGCTGAAAAACAAAGAAATTATGAGAAGTATAAATGCAGATTTATTAGCACCACTACACTTTTATAAGCATATAGGCTAGATCCAAATTAAATAGAATTACTTAATTTATTCTTTTACTCTACTAATAATTCAAACCCAAAAATCAGCTGTTACACAAGCATGGCATAAGGGGTTAGGTGGGTTTCAGATACAGAAAGCAAGGGTATTTTTACATTTTTTTTAATACAAACAATCAATATAGTGGAACTTCCATAACTCGAATTTCTATAACTCGAAGATCTCCATAACTCGAACTTTTGAATAGGCAATAGCATTTAGAAATCAAATTTCATTCATATTTCCTTTTATAACTCAAACTTCTTTAACTCGAACTCTTGAATTGGCAATAGAACTTATGTAAGTCTCCCATTTTTAGTACTTAACATTAGAACCATGAGTAATTTTTGATATTGTCCAATGTGACCTTTTGTAAGCATATTGATAATCTATGATTTGGGTTATGAGTTGGTATAATTTTTATATATGTAGCTATTATAACAAGAATAAATAAGATATAAGCATTGTATATGGTGAGTACTCTATACCTAACTGAGGGTACCCAGTGCCCATAATATTTTTTTCATATATTTTGTATGAAAGAGCGTAATTTTTTAACCGTTTTTGATGAGTTTTGTATATTTCGAAATAGTTTCACGTAAAACTTTCAATATAACAGTTAATTTTTATTTGTGATAATAATTATTTTTTTGAAATAAGTGCGGAATTGGCGTGAATTGACGGAAGAAGAAGAGGAAAATAATACAAATTACTTCAAAGCTAATGATAGTAATGATGATGATGATGGCAAAGCATCACATATGTATGTACATTTGTTGATGACCACGAACCGTTACCCAGTGACCAGCCCATTAGAGATACATGTTTCGAAGAATGCATCTACAAGGATGCTGCTGTAGATATGGACTTGACGAAAGCAGATTTGAGAGTAATCATGGAGGAAAATATTGTAGTTAGGGAAGGGCCGACCAAACTGTATGGTGGTCAATGCCATGCAAAACTAAGAAACGATGATCGGAACTGGAATTGGAAATGGGTAAATAACACAGTCATACAAAAAATGTGTACCACATGTTTTTGGGGTCGCTGAATCCGAATCTGAGGTCCATTTAACCCCGTCAGATCAGCGTTTTGAGATAATCTCAGAAAACCAATATGGCGGACAGCGATTTTTTAAATAAATCGGATTCGCTTAAAACTCGCAACTCGGGGGCTAAATACGAATCAGATTTTTTTTTAATTCAAAATGACGAACCAATAACATATATATATTCAGCAAACCCAAAACATGTAGTACACATAACAAGATCCCCAGGTCATGCCAATCTTTTTTGTGTGGCTATGTAAAGCTGAAACTACATAGCTCGCGTATGCGAATGCGAAAGCGAAAAAATGCGCTTGACTGAGTATATATCGAGCATCTCCATAAATGCGCTTTTGAATGCGTTGACAGCTGTGTACAAGGTGATACACATACACACTTTTTATTTGCGAGTTTGAAAACGACCTAAATAATATGGACGGCGATTTTAAATTTTTATTGATTTTTATAATCAGTGTACATAGAAAACCTCGAATTAAGCAACGGAAGGAAAATTTAAACTGTCTACCTTGTTTATTAAAACTTCATCACCCCTAACTTTAAAAATTAATTTAAATATTTGATAAATATATTATTAATAAATATTATATTTTCCAAAATACTTATATTGTATCGAAGAAATCGAGCTTAAATAATTAAAACATACAAGATGTAAGTAACATAATGTTGGTTGATATTCTTAAGAATGTGAAGGTTGCTGTGTTAGCGCATGAAAGTTGAAAATTTTCAACTTCTGTGCGTCTTCGAATCCGAGTTTGAATTTCGGAGCGTTGGTTGCGAAAACATGCGAAAGCTATGTAGATCATCTCATAAGAAAGCTAGTTCCAAAAAAATTAATATTTGGTTCCGGTGCTGAGAAGGGAAGCTTAGGTAGACTACGACATGACAAATTAGCGCCTCCTACTTCGTCTTCATGAATTTGACGAAACTATTCGTCCCAGGTAAGGAATTGACAGTTGATGCCTGCGAAATATGTATGTTTGGGTGCACAACCAATGAACATCTGTCAACTTTTATTGCGCGCAATCTCGGTATGCGACTCAGTAACCGATATTTGGACAGGTGTGTGACCATTGTATTACTCCCACATACACCAAACACTATATAAGAACGTGTGAAAACCACTATTTTGCAAGATACAATGCTGATGCTGACACGGACATTGACATTGATTAAGAAGCGGACAATACTCCAACAAACCCTACACCCAATCAAAACTCATCAAAAAGAAACTAAAGAATGTCACCATTTTGAGCAGTTCAAAAATAAAAATTAAATCTTTTTCAATAAGAATATCTATATTTCTAGCTATAAACTCATGTTTTTTCCTTTCTATAAAAAAAAACTTGGCATTGAGTGCCCAAGTCACGAGATTAAGTTGTCTATTTATGACATAACTATCTATGTCACGGTCCTATGGTTCAGCATTCTAAACTTAATCATGCATAGTAAATACTATTTCGCTGTTTCTCCTAAGCATGGACTGTGAAACCGGGCATAAGTATAGGAATAGAACCGTTTTGTGGAATGAAAATAAATGAACAAGTTTTACGAATACATATTAAAATGTACATACATATTAAATAAAAGAAGTATATACATTCTACATGTATAAAAACTATTCGAATACAGTGAAACTTCTATAAGTCGAAGATCGCCATATCTCAAACTTTTGAATTGACAATAGCGTTTAGAAATCAACTTTCGTACAAATTTCCTTCCATAACTCGAACTTCTCCATAACTCGAACTCTTGAAATGACAATAGAAGTAAAATCATATACAAAATTCATTCCATAAATCGAACTTTTCGACCAGTGGATAATACAAAATTTAAAATTGTACTATCGAGGTATTTTAAAGTAGTCTCTCTATATCGTATAGAGGATAACAAAAAAATGATATTATACTTATGGATTTCATAAATCATGTAACAAAGGCATGGGATACAGACTTCAATAGCCAATCAATAGCAAACTGCAACGAACAAAATTACAGAATATATTTTATAAAGTTTTACGTACATACGTTATGCGAAGTAAATAAAAAAATGTGTATAAATCTATATTTTACAGCTTTTAAAAAAAAAATGGTTTTAATGAAAATTCTTTAACTCGAAGTCTCTCTAACTCGAAGTTTTTTGTGGATTATGGTGATTCGAGTTAGAGAAGTTCCACTGTATTTTCCAAGAAGTCATTTACTCGTATTCACAAGTTTATAAACATGTTTATGTATTTGTTTGCAATTTATATACAAATTTCGCAGTTTATGTCATGTGCTACGTTATTAGTGTTCGTGGTAAAGCAGCTGCTACATAGCTCGCGTATCCGAATGCGAATGCGAAAGCGAAAAATTGCGCTTGACTGCGTATATCTCGAGCAACTCCATAAATGCGCTTTTGAATGCGTTGACAGCTGTGTACAAGGTGATACACATACACACTTTTTATTTGCGAGTTTGAAAACGACCTAAATAATATGGACGGCGATTTTAAATGTTTATTGATTTTTATAATCAGTGTACATAGAATACCTCGAATTAAGCAACGGAAGGAAAATTTACACTGTCTACCTTGTTTATTAAAACTTCATCACCCCTAATCTTTAAATATTAATTGAAATATTTGATAAATTTATTATTAATAAATTAATAAATATTATATTTTCCAAAATACTTATATTGTATCGAAGAAAACGAGCTTAAATAATTAAAACATACAAGATTGTAAGTAACATAAACCAACATTATATATGCTATATTAAGAATGTGAAGGTTGCTGTGTTAGCGCATGAAAGTTGAAAATTTTCAACTTCTGTGCGTTTTCGAATCCGAGTTCGAATTTCGGAGCGTTGCACAGTGGTTGCGCCCATAGGACAAAATTCATAACAACAAAAATTTTCGAAAAGTTACCAAATCGTCTCTAAAATGGCCAAGCTTCTTCATGGCAAACCGGTTTTTACTGCAAATCTAACGGGACATTCTAAAAATAGAATGCAAAGCGTGATCAACTGTTCAATTTTGTAGCGAAACTGCGCTAAGTTAGCTTTTCGTGAAAACAAAATTGAATTTCAAAGTGGTCAAACGTTTGCTAGAGATGTCCGATTTTGATTATTTAAAAAGAATTTTATTGTTGCAGGTATTTACTTTAATAAATTCATCTTGTGAAATTAATTTTATTGATTTATTATTTGTTGTGTATTTTTGATTGATTATACTTTTTTTGTGTATTTTTTAAACGTAATTTTCATGTTCAAATAGACATTTAGTTATGTTACCCCACGATCCCCCCTTTATGAGTGTTATCAGTGTATTTGTCAATGTTTTAAGGTACTATAAATGTTAGGGTAGCTGCCGATATTTGCCCATATGTTTATATTCGTGAATAAACTTAAGCTGTCGTCTTACTGTTGCTCAAATTTGGTTTGGTAGAACAAAGCATTAAAAACAAAGGCTACGCAGTAGAGATGAGAAAACTTAACATTTGTATTGGTTACATTTGCAAAAAAATTATTGCTTATTGGACTAAATACAATCGTTGTAAGATTTCAATTGTTCAGTGGTTCCGCCGTAGGCCAAAAATCAAAAAATCCATCTATCGATTTTTTGACAAAATGTAAACCGATGGCCTCTAAATTGTCCAAACTTCTTATTTTCAAACCGGGTTTTCCCAAAAATCTAACGGTACTTTCTAAAAATAGAGTTAAACGCATGAACAACTGTATTTTTTAAAGCACATCAGACATTTTTTTTAAATTCGCAGCAACAACGCACTTCAAATTGTTCTGGTAATTGTTCAAGTTAACGAATCATGATTATTTTAATGGCTTTTGAAGCTAGAGGTATTTATTTCAACTTGCGAAATTAATTAAGACTAACGTGATTTGTATTTTTTGTGAAATTAGTGTTTTATATCACCTATTTTTTTAACCTTTTCTCTGCGTCATCAATGTGTTTACATAAAGTTTTTGTTGTGTTCCCCGCGATCCCCCGTTAGATTTATTTTACATTATCTTTACCAGAGTCTTAAGGTAATAAAAGTGTTAAAGTTAGGTGCGGAAATTTGCAGATGTAGAAGTAATCGTCAAAATAATAATGGCCTTTGAATTAACTATTTTTAAGTTCAAACTCATTATAATTGGACTAAAAAAGCTTGGAAAGAAGGATAAACCATCTTTATTTCAATCTATGTACGGTTTACTAGAGGATGCATTATAAGTTTTTGTTCTAATTATAATGGCCGTTGAAAATTAACTGTATTTGCTTTTTTCCTACATGACTTTTTTATATGATATGTGGGGGTTGGATAGGGGAAACTATAACGACAAATTATGTTCAGCTTGTTTATCGCTTTCTTAAATGTTTTTACAAAGCCTTATTGAAAGTTTTGACGCTCCGACCATGACCATGAGAAGTATTTTTGCGCATGATTGCCATATAATGGCAATTACAGTTCTATGGGAGCTATAGGACCTAGTAGTCCGATGGGACCAATTTTTTTACTATATACTTAAAATAATTTTCTAGATTTTTGGTGAAAATTTCAAAGCGATATCTCAACGGGAAGCATTTATGACCGCACCTTCATACAAGCCCAACCACTGTGCGTTGGTTGCGAAAACATGCGAAAGCTATGTAGCTCATCTCATAAGAACATGTGTATTCAACTCAACTGTCAAACGTTCGCATTCGCATTCGCGAGCTATGTAGCAGCTGCTTAATGATGTGAAAATTGTGCAGAGTGTTAGCGCCACCTACCTGTCAATAGGAGTACTTAACTTGACAGCAGTCAAAACCATTAAAAAGGCAGAAGATGATTTAAAAGTTTCGCAACGTTTCTTTGTGAATAAAATAGCATTAATAATATGAATTTTAATTTGATCAAATTATTGTTAAATAAAAGTTAGCACAAAACTCTCAAAACAAAATAGGAGTCGCAAAACTACTACTATTTTAACAAAAACTATTTAAATCGATATCAAACCCAAAATATGTCACAAAAAATGTGGAAAGAAAACAAATATGGATTTAATTGATTTTACGTCGCTATTTATTCTAATATGCATACATAAAAATGTTGGTATTATTTATGTTTAACGGCACACGAAAATGTTCACAACCACCACCTATCGGCTAATAGGGACATTCATACTTAATGTGTATTGATTTACGCGAAGTGTATTCAACAAAGTGAACTAAGTATTTGACATACCCGTTTTTGACAATAAAATAGACATTTTTAATTTATATTAACCCATCTTTTTTATCTTGAACAATATAATATATATTGATAAAATTGTTTGCAATTTGTCAGTTGAAGCACAAAACATTAGTAAATTGCTTCCATGAGTTGTTTTGCATAAGCAGAAAGTATTCGGCATTTCCTTTTATTAATTTAAAAAATATTTTTTTTTGGTTTGAAATTTTTTTACTTTTGAATTTCAAAATTTGAATTTTTGAATAAATGTAAGGGTTAAATAAGTGGCAACAAACATGTCAAATTCGGGTAAAAAAAATGAAATGTCATATATGTACATATGTATGTACGTACTTAGTTCACTTTGTTGAATACACTTTGATCTATAGTATCTTCTCAAACTTGTTGTATTTATTTTGAAATTTCCAAGGTTCTGTATCCAGTGCCGGTAAAAAACTACATGTTATACTTACGCGTACTAGAAAGCTCCTCGGCTACTTCTACCCATGCCCCTTCGGTACAACTTAGCTTGGAGTACTCTCTGAGTGTGTTGTTGTACAAACATGGATACTTTTCTACAGTCTGCACTAGGCGTATATTAATTTGTTTGTTTACATCCATTTTCAAAATTCAGTTTAACATAAAAGTTGTAAAACTCACACGCCTTATTGTCGTGTTAGTAAACGCAACCACACACGACACGACAAATGGAAACGACGCCGAAAATGCAACTACGCAACTTGTCAGCTCTCAAGTGCCGTTGTCGTTCGTAACTAGAGAGAAACACGTACAACTCGTGCAGCGACATGTGGTATTGTGGATGATGTGGATGACTACTTTGCCATATGTATATGGAAATGTTGTTGTTTCAAAAATTCAATAAGGGAAAAGAACACCGAACACACATTGATATATACGAGTGTTTATGCGCCTATGTTCGCGATTCCAGATTGTATACCAACTTACCCTGATGGAAATACGTAATTAAGGTAAATGTATTCACATACACGCATACATATGTATGTATTAAGTGATATCCAGACTAACTCAAGTTATGTGACAGCGACATTTGCGGATGACTAGATTAATCGGCCTTGTCATCGGCATTGGCCAGTATCGAATTTTTTCTACTTCTTTTGAATTACACTTATATTATTTTTTCTTGTGCTTTCTTGATTTCTTAAAAACCTAAAATATTCTGTTCACCTTATAAAACTCAGTTTGATTCATATTTGCCTGAAGCAAACATTCCTCACCGTGATTATATTAAGTCTAGTATAAAGAACTTTACTATTTTTAAATTTATTATTACATTATTTGGAATGATCCGATTCATTTCAAATATACACAGTTTTGTTCAACAACTTGTTGAGATTTTGAAGATAATTTGATAATGTCACTCTTATAGAAACTCTTGTTGCTATTGGCAAAAAACTTGGGGAGTATATTTTTGAAATTTCTCTTGAGACTAATTTCCATAATCAACATCATTCGCAATAGACAGGAACAGGTAATAATCATTTGGTACTGGTCTGGAATATGAGGTGCATGCAAAATAACCTCAAAAAACAAGGTTCTTTCTATTCTTAACCCTTTCATGTCAGAATTAAAATGGGCGGAGCTAACATTTTTTTTAGGACAGATATATATTAGTCTTAACTCAAATATGAAGTGATAAAAATTTCAAAGTCCTATGTATCCTGGTTCATTAGTTACAGGATGTTGTTTATAGGCACATATTAAATAATTATAAAAAAACTAAACACTTTTCTCGTGAAATTTTTTTTTTAAATAACTCTCTTATCTTTACTTATTTATATAGTTCACTTTGTTTTAAAATAAAACAATTTTTTTTATGTTTTTGAACACTTTTTGTATAACCACTTTTGTATAACTTTTTTCGCGAAACCGATTTTGACAATTCCACTCTGCGGAGAAGGCCTACTGAATGAATACGTGCACAGCTCATTACAAAAAATGTAACTGTAAGCTTGCACAACACATAAGTCTACATAATTGAAAAAACCGCTGGTCAAAAATATTTAAATAACGAGAGTTAGAAGCCGGTAAGTACAATGTTGCCTATAGGCAACATTTGACATGAAAGGGTTAAATGAAAAAAGCTATATTTTGCAAATTGTTCTCAGAAAAGACGAATAACTTTTTTTTCTATCTACATATATCTATACCACTATTATAAAAAGAAAAGATTTGGTCAAAAGTATTAGGCACCCCATTAAAATACAAGTATTCTCAAATGTGGCTATCAAAGTTACCACTTCTTTTTGTAAATGTCTTACATGGGTGTTTAACTGTTGATTAAACGAATAAATTTTGTAATATTAAAAGTATTAAAAAAAAAAATTAAGCTAAAACTAAAAATTGTCATTTTTAAGAAATTCATAAAATATTTTATATTATTATTTTTTTTTTAATGTTATTATCACTAATTCATTGTATTTTGACTGTTTTACTAATAAAATTTCATTATTACACTTTTTAAAACAAAAAATTCAGTAATTAGTGGGGTGCCTAATACTTTTGGCCAAGGCTGTATGTTTGTAATGAATAAACTCAAAAACTACTGTACCGATTTCACCCCGAGTAACATAGGCTATATTTTTTGTAAGAATCTCAACTTTCTGTAAATAAGTATATGCATATAACTTTTCAAATGTTTGTGTAAACCCGTGTGAAGTCGGAGCGGTCTGTTAGTATTATATATACACATTCATGTTTAAATAAGTATAGTTAATGCTCCTTGGTATGTTAGATTTGCTGACCTTCACCGTGATCTTGGTGTGAATTCAGTAATAAACGAAATAACCAAACTTGCAAAGACTTACGAAATGAGGAGGATTAAGGTGTATATGATTAGAAGTGCTGATTTGGCGCGATTTTACATTTCTTAAATTTTAGTAAAATTTTGTAAAATAAATTATTTATGAAAATTGGAAATACAAATATTTTTAAATTTTTATCTACACTATTATAAAGAGGAAAGATTTGAAAGAATGAATAAACTCAAAACCTACTGTGCCGATTTCAAAAATCCTTTCACCATTGGAAAGCTACATTCATCCTGAGTAACATAGGCTATATTTATTGTTAGAATCTCAACTTCCTGGAAATAGTTCCCAGGTGAGGGTATCAAAAAGACCCCGTGATGGAGAATCTTAATCTGAAACTGAAAATCGGTTTGCAAGCGTGCCAGAGAGTCGCGTAACGAGCGCTCACAGCTTCTTCTTCTTGACTGGCGTAGACACCGCTTACGCGGTTATAGCCGAGTCCAAAACAGCGCGGCACGCATCTCTCCTTTTGGTAGTTTGGCGCCAATTGGTAATACCAAGCGAAGCCAGGTCCTTCTCCACCTGGTCTTCCTCGGCTTCCACCAGCGGGTACTGCATCGAACACTTTCAGAGCTGGAGTACTTTCGTCCATTCGAACAACATGACCTAGCCAGCGTAGCCGCTGTACTTTTATTCGCTGAACTAGGTCTATGTCGTCGAATAACACATACAGCTCATCATTATATTGTCTACGGTATTCGCCATTCCCAATGTTTAAGGGACCGCAGCTTGCTGAACAAAAAAAAATAATATTTAAAAACCTTCCAAGTACGCGCATGAGAGTTGAGTACGGAATGTGTGCAAAATATTAGAAATATACAAGCTCGAACTAGGGCGTCGAACTCTGAGCGTTCCCAACACCAAAGACTAGAGGTCGTAATCAAGTTTATGCTCATGTGCTGAACACAAAGACGACGGACACGACACGACGTAGCGACGGCTGATTACAAATGTCGCTTTGAAGCCAGCGGTTTGAACATTTTGAAAACGGCAGCGACATATCAAACAGCATTTTCATTGTTGCCGTACTAAAATCTTTCACTTCAATAAAATTTACATATTTAGTTTAAAGTGAAATTATTTGTGCAATAAATTTAAAAATAGGCAATTTATTTGTTTTAAATAATAGATTGTTATTATAAATGATATATCAAAGCTATTTTACGTTTCTGCTGGCAAAATAACGTCATACTTGTGAGAACTTTGAATATTTTTTTAATTTTTTAATGGCTGATCTACAGCGGCCATTGTCGTCGGCAAAATTAGAAAGATTTCTAATTTGGCGACAACGAAGACTTCAACCCTTTTGTGGTGAGATCGTGCTGTTGTCTAAAAATCTGTGCCCGCGTGTATTTTAATATTTGACAGATTGCGCTCGTCGTTTGTCGTCGTCTATGTGATCGGCACTTCACTGCAAATAAAAAAAATCATATTCGAATTTTCCTCATTTTACTTTTTTAAAATGAACCCACACAAGAAACGGGAAAGCACATACATAAGTATGGTAGAGAGTGTAGAAGTGTGTAAAAACTTATAAATTTTGAAATGTTTGTTTAAGCCGGTGCGAAGCCAGAGCGGTTTGCAAGTCGCTAATATAATAACGACTTAATTCCTCCAAAATAATAATTAAACAAATCCCTATGCACAAAAATTCCTTACCCTAAATATCTTTATTATAGAATTTCTATAGATTCGCGCATAGTTAAAATTATGAAGCACAGTGCATACAAATATAGATTTTATGTAATTATTATTTTAGGTATCGTTTTCGTTTAATATTCCATCGATTAAATGCACAACTTTACACTTGAATTGGCGCATCTGTGAGTTGGTCATTTCGTTCACATCTGGCAATAAGCTTAATACAAACTGTCTTTTGGAACTTTCACTAGACACTGTTTGAACACGTTGTCCAGTATACCGCGCATGAGTTGGTGTGCAATTCGTTACTTTATCTTTAAACGTAATACACTCGGTGAGTTCGTTGCGCCGTGGGATAGAAACTAAATCATCATCTACATCCGTTACCGCTTCGTCCTCAGAGCTAACCAACCTACTTTTCTTTGTTACAGGTCTTTCGAATGGTTCATAATTTTCGAGATAAATTGGGTCGTGACTGTGTTCTGTTACATTTTCAACAAGCTCAATAGATTCGATACTATGATCTGATTCTGCTTCATATTCTTCAGGTGTTGTTGCACTTATTTTTTGTAACGGTCGTATTGTTCTATTCAATGTTCCAGGTTCATGTGTCTTCTTTATATGTGGTATAAGATATTTCATGTGATCATATAAATAATACTTTGGTACCGATTCGCCCATCTGGAGTTTTTTCAGATTTCTCAAGAAAATACTTCGGAAATTTTTCCATTTTCTCTTCGCGTCTTTTGCTAAAGTTTACAGAAAATATAAAAATAATTAATGTGGATATGTAAGTTAAGATTATATACATATATACATCCCATACGTATGTACGTATGTTCATATTTTAAAATAATAAAAATTTAATTATATTCAAAATAATGGTAAGGTTTCAAAAGAGGTGCATTTCTGCATTGATTGTCATTTTCAATTTAATTTATTTCGCCTCAGTTCAAATCTTACATACATAGATATGTATGTAAGTATGTACATACATATATTAAATTCAGTAACAAATGCGTAATTGCAATTAAAATCGTGTCAACATAATTGAATACTAGTTTTATTCCCTATTTTTTATACATAAATTACAAAGCAGTAATTCGGTACAGGTACATACATATGTATGTATCGCTCGCTGCCATTCAAACTGACAGGTAGAAATTAAAAATGTAAACAAAACTAACAACGTGAATTGTGAAAAAAGACCGTCCATTAGCATTTTATTTGGAGGTATCAACTTAACGAAGAAATCTACCGTAATCCCCATTTGTATAATTATTGATCATGTGCTCATGTCTTTTACAACTTAACAAGTTGCCGCACAAAATTCAATCAAAACATTACAATTGTTTGCACTTACGATCACAATTTAGCTCTTCTGCCACTTCTATCCAAGCTCTTTGTCTACTTTCAACTTTTGCGTTTTCTTTTAAATCAGTGTTGTAAAGAACCGGATATTTTTGCACAGTTTTTACAAATCGCATATTATATTGTTGTTCTTGTACAATGTCCATAATGGTAAAGAAAATAACAATTACAAATTCCCACAAATATCACGAGTATCTCTAACACGACACAGCGGCAACTTCGAAAGCACCCGACAAACTGAATTCGTTTCTCTCTGTAGTAAAACACTCAGCGAGCAACTCGTGTTTCTTATAAAAGTTGTCGGGAACAATCGAAGCGAAACATGCCCCATTATGTGTGGACTGTGGGCTCTATTTACTTACAAATACACTATGTCCGCTACAGTGTTACGTCTGCAATACGTGGGGTTTAGTTAGAGAATACCCTAATGGAATTTGTAGAACGATAATTTCATATGAATATCAACCAAATATGTTACTACATGTGTATACAAATGTATGTATGTATGTATATATTTATAGGTTATTGGCATGATTCAATTATAAAAGGTTTGATAAGTAAACAGCTTTCTCACTCTTTTTTGACAACTCTTCTGCGTTAGCAAAACAATAATGTTTTTTTTCGAAATTTATCCAGAAAATTGTTCAAAAAGTTGTAAATAGTAGCAGATATTTATCAACGCAAGAGGTAGACAATATTGTTTCATTTTTATATGTTTTTCTCGATTTTTTTATTGACATTCGAATTTTATTTTACCAAAATTCAAACAAGTAAGGAAAGGCTAAGTTCGGGTGTAACCGAACATTTTATATTCTCGCAATTTATTGAAGAAATTTTATTAAGATAACGCACAAATTTACCCATAAATTCGGCATAAAGTTTAATAGAATAACGAAAATATAGTGTATGAGGGCTGAGGTAATTCCTGAACCGATTTCATTCAATTTCATCAGCAAGGTACACTATATCCAATACTATACGCTCACTTAATTTTGCTAAGATATATCGCATATTAACCAATACATATATGCGTAATAAAGCCCAACGAATTTTTGAAAAACCTTTAATTAGGTATATGGGAATTAGGGTATGATATTTTTGCAAAACCTATAATTATGTATATGGGAGCTAAGAGATGTTGTGACCTGATTTTAATAATTTTTGGAACAGAGACACACTATTGGAAGAAAACAATTTCCTCTGAATTACATTAAATTAGTTGAGAGATTTACCCATATTTTCGGTTAAAATTTAACCTTAGGCGCTGAATTCAACATGTTCGATAACTGGGGCCGTTATAGTCCGTTTTCGACAATTTTTTCACAAGTGATGCCACAGATCATATACTGTATTTGTGTAAAGTTTTATTTCGCTATCATCATTGGTTCCTAATGTATATGTTATAAAGTGAAGGATTCAGATGGAATTCAAAAGTGAGTTATAAAGAAAGTAGTCGTGGTTGTGAACCGATTTCATCCATTTTCCACACATGTCATCAAGGTGTCAATAAAATATTATATACCGAATTTCATTGAAATCTGTCGAGTAGTTCCTGAGATATGGTTTTTGACCCATAAGTGGGCGATGCCACGCCCATTTCCCATTTTGTAAAAAGATCTGAGTGCAGCTTCCTTCTGCTATCATTTCTGTGAAATTTAGTGTTTCTGACGTTTTTCGTTAAAGAGTTAAAGCACTTTTAGTCATTTTCAACCTAACCTTTGTATGGGAGGTGGGCGTGGTTATTATCCGATTTCTTTCATTTTTGGACTGTATAAGGAAACGGCGAAAAGAAATGACTGCAGAAAGTTTGGTTTATATAGCTTTATTGGTTTGCAAGATATATATAAAAAACCTATTTGGAGGCGGGGTCACGCCCACTTTTTAAAAAAAATTACATTCAAATATGCCCCTCCCTAATGTGATCCTATGTTCCAAATTTTATTTTCATAACTTTATTTATAGCTCTTTATGTGTTTTTGGTTATCGCCATTTTGTGGGCGTGGCAGTGGTCCGATTCCGCCCATTTTCGAACTTAACCTTCTTATGGTGCCAAGGAACACGTGTTCCAGTTTCATTAAGATATCTCAATTTTTACTCAAGTTACAGCTTGCACGGACGGACAGACGGACAGACGGACGGACGGACAGACAGATATCCGGATTTGAACTTTACTCGTCACCCTGATCACTTTGGTATATATAACCCTATATCTAACTCGTTTAGTTTTAGGACTTACAAACAACCGTTAGGTGAACAAAACTATAATACTCTCTTTAGCAACTTTTGTTGCGAGAGTATAATAAATTGTTCGATTCAATTATATTTTTAATATAAAAACTATCATAACCGTTTCATTTATATACATATACGGTTATGTATATCGAGAAGATAACTAACCGCGTTTTTTATTGACTCTGGATATTGCGAATAAAGCGATTAAAGAAAAACCAAAACAGGCGATTGCCAAAAAGGCGCAGTTACAAGGATTGCAGATTAGATACCGATATTTCGTCTCAAAAGAGAGTTCAAAACAGAAAGTAACAACTAAAGATATGAGAAGATTATTTTAACTGTCCCGGTTGGAAGAACAAAGGAGTTAAAAGAAGTCCAGTTATCTTCAATTTTTGTTACGTAACTACTGTTTAAACCTAATTTTAAATAAAAAGTGTTCATTGTACTTCGCTATTTTTTCTGTTTTACTTGTTTCTCGTATAAGGAAATCAGGAATATTTTTCGGACTCTAGTTGTTCCATTGTCTTTTGCAATTTTCCCAATAAAAGGTTATGTAATCAATCGCCCTTATATTGTTTTACTGATCTAAATGTTCCTTCTCCTTGAAGCGGAACCGTAATATTTAGAGACATGTACATGTATGTATGTGAGAACAGGTGATTTTCAGGTGTCTAAGGATTTATTTCATAGGTTTCATATACATTCCCGAAATTAACACTGTCAAGTCTAGTAGAAATATACATACTAACTATTATAACATCTGAATAATACACAATGAATCTAGAGTACTTTTGTGTTTTTAAAATTGTTTTATTTTCCACAGAAGGAAATTGAGTCTATATCTTTAACTCTGTCTCTTTTTGTAACTCACTCTTTGAAAGATCAAGTAATCAATCAACGTTATTTATCCATTGTTAGAATCTTGCTAGAGCTTCACTTCAAACGAAATCATAATGTGTGGGTCAAATTCTACCAGACTAATAAGTATAGTAGGTGTCTGATCAATTATTATATAATTTTAATGCTAATTTCCGAAAATAAAATTAAATGTTTGTTTCATGTGAAAAATGTTAAATATTCTATTCTTTATGACTAATAGATATTAACTCTCTGCACTGGACGTCACTAACCTACATAAAAATTAAAAATTCAAACTATTATTCGAAGAAAACAGGACATATTTTCATGTCAATTATTAATTTTGGTTCGAGAATAGTAGTATATTTTATACTACTTGGAATATATTTTTAACTACGTTCCCAAAAAAAGCGAATTAATTTTTCCTTTTTTCTTTCCTTCGGAAATACAACCTTTTGTAACGCAGTGTCAAAACTTTGCTGTCACTACTTACCAAACCTTTTATAATTGAATCATGGTATTTTATTATATATTTATAGATATAAAATTGTTTGATACCAACTGGTTATATGAAAGTAAGTTTATTGAATATTTAATTTCCAAAGTTCTATTTTGTTATAGTTCAAAAGGTAAAAATCAAGCGTAGTGATAATTTCGCGGAGTTGGCTAATGACTATATACATACATATGTATATGTGAATACTTAAATATAATAGTAAAATATATAGAAAACATAAAACAAGCAATGTAGTTAACAAAAGAAATCTGTGTCGCCCCTGTCTTACAGAAGAGCAGTTCTGTGTTTTATTGTAAAACATTTTCACCAAAAGATTATTATTTTAGATTAGAAAGATATCATTTTATGAATAATACCTCCTTCCATGATTTGGGCTCGGAGGATTTAATTCCTGTTGAGAAAATGTACAATCGAAAGTATTTCTGGTATTTCCTCAGTCTCTTCTTAAGGGAGGGGTCTTGATTTCAGCGCAAAAAAAACACTTTTTTTGTGATTTTTTATCTCAAATATCGATTAAGCAATTTTATTCAAACCTTCTATACATTATTGAGCATAGTTTTGAATATGTTCTGTAAATTTTTCATGCAAAAATATTAAATAGCCCGTGACAGAGCTTCCACTAGGCGTCTTGAAAAAACAAACAATTTGCAGTGTTCACTGTAACTCGGCCGGAAATTATCCGAAAATGAAAAACCATAAATATTTAGTTAATTTTTAAACAAATCTTCCCACCAACGTTCTCTGATTATTATTTTTTATTAAAACTTTTTTGGCGGCCATCTAAAGTGTGAACCGTTATTTTCGACTAAATTTCCGCCATTTTCAGGGTGGGAAACACCCTTAATGTTAAAAAAAATTAACTAAACGTAGGGTGGAGGTATTTTATGTGAAGAAAATGTGTACCAAGTTTGAAATAAATCGGTCGAGCAGTTTTCAAATGGCAGTGAACACGGACTTCAAAAAACCAATTTTTGAGAAAAACGCGTTTAAAGCTGCACTGCAATCCCAACCGCCCGTAGCTGTTAGAGTTAGAGCGTTAAAGGCCCCGACACTAATTAAACAATAAATTCAAGAATATTGCTTAGATCGGATTAAAATTTTGAGTAGGCGTAGTTGTGAACTGATTTCGCCCATATTCCACCAGGGTCATCAGGGTGTAAAGAAAATATGATATAGCGAATGGCTTCCTTCTGCCATTTCTTATGTAAAATTTGGTGTTTCTGACGTTTCTCGTTAGTGAGTTAACCCACTTTTAAATAATTTTCAACCTAACCTTTGTATGGGAGGTGGGCGTGGTTATTATCCGATTTCTTTCATTTTTGGAGTGTATAAGGAAACGGCTAAAAGAAACGACTGCAGAAAGTTTGGTTTATATAGCTTTATTGGTTTGCAAGATATATACAAAAAACCTATTTGGGGGCGGGGTCACGCCCACTTTTCCAAACAAATTACATTCAAATGTGCCCCTCCCTAATGCGATCTTATGTTCCAAATTTTATTTTCATAACTTTATTTATGGCCTAGTTATAGCTCTTTATGTGTTTTTGGTTATCGCCATTTTGTGGGCGTGGCAGTGGTCCGATTCCGCCCATCTTCGAACTTATGGTGCCAAGGAACACGTGTTCCAGGTTTCCTTAAGATATCTCAATTTTTACTCAAGTTACAGCTTGCACGGACGGACAGACGGACGGACGGACGGACGGACGGACAGACAGACATCCGGATTTGAACATTACTCGTCACCCTGATCACTTTGGTATATATAAACCTATATCTAACTCGTTTAGTTTTAGGACTTACAAACAACCGTTATGTGGACAAAACTATAATACTCTCGTAGCAACTTTGTTGCGAGAGTATAAAAACCGGCTTCGCACGGGCTTAAAGAAACATTTCAAAAGTTATACGTTTTTACACACTTATAGACACTCTCCCATACATATGTATGTACTTTGCCTTTCGGGCAATATTTTCTCCTTTTCCGTTTTCAAATCGTTTGACATGTTCTTTTTTATTACAATTATACCTAGTATACAATGATTAAATACTAACAACAATTCAATTCTAATAAGTTAAAAATAATTATTAAAAGCTAAATGTTATAGGAATTCATTTGCTGCTACAGTTGCTTTGCTAACTCTGAAGGCCTCTTACGTTTCTCGGTTCAGCAGTTCCGATGAGTCTGAATGTCTCTTCATTTACATGCTGTATAAGCCTCATTTCGTAAGTCTTTGCAAGTTTGGTTATTTCGTTTATTACTGAATTCACACCAAGATCACGGTGAAGGTCAGCAAATCTAACATACCAAGGAGCATTAACTATACTTCTTAGTACCTTATTTTAGAAGCGCTGAATGCAGGCAATACAGTTTTGACCTGAGCAATCACATAGTTGAGCTCCATGGGCCCAAATTGGCTTTAGTACTTGATTATATATAAACAGCTTGTTTTCGATTGAAAGCGTGGATCCCCTACTGACTAGATGGTAAAACTTAGCAAATTTTAAATCAAGCTCACACCTTTTTTTCTTGACATGCTTTTTCCAGCGAAGCTTAGCATATAGGGTGATTTCTAGGTACTTAGCATTATTGTGATGTGTTATAGGAGTACCATTTATATAAATGGGATGGTATGATGTTTTTTTTTTTTAAGTAAAGTCTACTGAGGTTGACTCTCCTGCTGCTAACAGGGCTGTGTCATCCGCAAATGTCGCTGTCACATAACTTGAGTCAGTGAGGATATCACTTGTAAAAAGCAAGTAAAGCATTGGTATAAAGCGAATGTATCTATCTTTTAGATAGGAAGCAATTATTTCGCAATATTGTTTGGGTAACATGCATTTCAATTTCAGCAGTAGACCCGAATGCCAAACTCTATCAAAAGTCTCTTTATGAGAACATTCTCGAAGACTTTCGATAAAGCTGGCAGCAGCGATATTGGCCTATAAGATGTGACATCATGTAGTGGTTCACCCAGCTTAGGTATCATAATAACTTCAGATACTTTCCAAATACAAATATTTTTGGAAGGAATAGTTTTTAAGCTGTCTAATTTTTGTTCTTAGCTCCGCTGTACATCTATTAACACTTAGAGCCCCGCGTGCTCCACCGGTGGACATTTCTGTTTTGACGATTTTGGACAACGTGACCACCCGTGGTCATACGTCGTGTTTCATTTACCGACGTTGTGATCACCGCATACATTTTCCATTGAAAAAAAAATTTGTTCGGTCCCAGGATGTAAGCCTTTTTGACCAAAAGCCCAAAAAATAGTGAATCAAATTTAGGTAAGAAAAATTCATTTCAGGATTTAAAAAGTAAGAAATATATTATATATTTTAGATAAATATATTTTATTTTGCATTAAAAAAAAATTTTTATCAACGAAAACAAGTCCAATTCGATATATGTAAATATTCCAAAATTTCATTTTAGGACTTAAAAAGTAAGATATATAATATAAAAAAAAATGAATATAACTATTCCAAAACTATTCAGAAAAAAAAATTTAATAATGATTTATTTGTGGTTTTGAAAACACACTAAACACATTGCTTCTTGACATTGCTCACAAATAGTGTTCACCCTTTTGGCATTTTTTCGCGCATACGCCGCGTTGTGTCTCCTTGACATTGTTTTATAACATGTAACACATCTCTTTCTGGTCACTCTCTTTTGACCCTCCAATTCTTTTAATATGTGTTTTTTGGGATCTCTAGATGTCGATGGTCGCATCATATCCGCATCTTAATTTAAAAGGCCTGAAACAATTAATTTCTTTGAATCGCGTTATATTCATCCTTTTTCCATTCAATGTGTTAAAAAGATGTAAGGCGTTTACAATTGTGGTAGCAGTTATTAGATGGAACAGTAAACGTTTGTACCATTTTACTGTGCGACGACAGTAGGGAGCATACGCTGCCATCTGATCTGATAAGTCGATAAATGTTTTGCCTTTGTTGTAGGCTAACACTACAGCTGGTTTGATGCATTCTCTTCCTTTGTGCAAAAAAGTTGTAAGTGAATCGTCATGCTTTGTAGTTAGCAGTAATACATCGCGTTTGTCTTTCCACTTTAGTACTATTGTTTTATTTTCATTCTGTCGGGATATTATTTCGCCCTTTTTTAATGTTGCTTTTATTACTTCTGGAGGATTCTGTTTTCGATTGGCTCTTAGAGTTCCAACGAGATGGGTGTTATTATGAATCATCTTGTCCGCTAACGAAACACTTGTATACCAATTGTCAGTGAAGAGGGTTCTTTAGACTTTGAATGACCAGGTGTA
The DNA here is from genome assembly GCA_031772095.1 of Zeugodacus tau. Lineage (NCBI taxonomy): Eukaryota > Metazoa > Arthropoda > Insecta > Diptera > Tephritidae > Zeugodacus > Zeugodacus tau. The sequence continues at coordinate 19,076,394 of CM062650.1, read as the reverse complement.
ACCTCCTGCTACACAAAGTTTAAAAACTTTAATGCCGTATCTATGCCGCTTATTAGGTATGTATTGCCGGAAATGTATCCTTCCACGGAATGGAACGTTACTTTCGTCAATACACACGTGATTTTCTGGAACGTACGCCTCTTTGAACTTGGACTGGAGCATATTTAGAACGTCAGATATTTTGTGAAGACGATCATTCAGATTTGCTTGGCTTTCGTTATCAGAAGTATGAAACATGGTCAATAATTGTTCAAATCTGTTTCTGCTCATAAATGTAGGAATTTCATTTTAATACAGTATGTTCCTGGACCAATAATCCCTTTGTTGTGGTATTTGAAGTAGACCCATCCAAATAATAATTCCAAAAAATGTACGCATTTCTGAAGGATCGGTATCTACCCATTTTGCTAGCCTTTTTGTCTACGATCTATTGGAGGAGTTTTCGACTGCAATAATGTGTTGCGCAGCAAACCTGTTAGTTTCTGTAACAAACAGATTTATCATGTCTTCAGATATAAAATAGTTAAAAAAAATCTGCAGGAGATTTTCCAGTTAAAGTGGCAGCAACATCAGGATTCACGCCTGTACACATCGGGGACTCAACAAACGTCAATCGATCTCCACCAACAGGCCCCCATGTTCGACTATTTATCAAGTTTGCAGGAGGAACTTCTTCGTCAGGATCTTCATTCAAGTCCATTGCTGTGTCTTCATTACTGAATTCATCAAATGACTCATCTGAAAATCCTGTAACTTCGTCTACACTCGATTTTTCGAGGTCGTCAGCAATGTCATCACGTGTTAAAAGTTTTCTAGACATCTCAAATTAGATCTATAAAACAAATAAATGAAAAAAATAAAAAAGATACATACATAAAAATATAAAATTAGAGTATGCTCACTGGTGGCCACTTGGACCCAATATGTATTTTAACATTCTAGGACAATGTGACCACCGGTGGTCACAAAAAAAAAAAACAGGAAAAAACAACAAAAATGCATTTGGTTTATCAAAAATAAATATCACAAAGTCACCTCAATCGCAAAAATCAATAAAACTATGTAAACAAATTTTGGTCCCAGCTTGTCAACTAAAGCACAACCCTTCGCCAGCATGCGGCCCACCGGTGCAGAAAAAATGACCACCGGTGGGCACGCGGGGCTCTAAGTGTTAAAAGAAAAGATAATACTGTTGTGGATACCTTAGCAGGTATTATTACTCAAATAATGAGAATATCGTAGATAAAGCTATATGTATATAATACTATTGAAAATAGTGACATTGAGAGTAAAAACACAGAATACCAAAATGGTATGTCAGTAAATGCAACTGTGCATAGCGCGTTAGAAGATAATTTAAAATACATATCAATTGCTATAAAAATTAAATTTATTTAGAGTATGGCCAACAAGAAAGAGTCCGAAATGCGTGAATATGAAAAGCTTGAAAAGCTGGCCGACATGGGTAACGCTCGAAAATTTTATGAAAAGATGAGGCGATTTACAGAAGGTTTCAAGACGGGATAATGATAATGCTATCATGTAGGAACCGAGGAGGTAATCTGGTAACGGATGGCCAGAGCCATCTATGAAAGACTAAAGCTCACCTTCAACGAACTGATTGGGCCTTATCAGTATGGCTTTAGACCTGGAAAATCCACCGTGGACCAGATATTCACCATGCGCCAAATCTTGGAAAAGACCCAAAAGAGAAGAATCGACACTCACCACCCTTTCATCGATTTTAAAGCTGCTTTCGACAGCACGTAAAGGAGCTGCCTCTATTACGCGATGTCTGAATTTGGTATCCCCTCAAAACTAAACTGACGTTGAGCAACACCAAAAGCTCCGTCAGGATCGGGAAGGACCTCTCCGAGTCGTTCGATATCAAACGAGGCTTCAGACAGGGTGACCCACTATCGTGCGACTTCTTCACTCTTCTAAAAAAATAATACGAGCTGCAGAGCTAAATAGAGAAGGTACAATCTTCTACATGAGTGTACAGCTGCTGGCGTACGCCGATGATATTGATATCATCGGAAGCAACAACCGCGCCGTTTGTTCTGCTTTTTCCAGACTTGATAAAGAAGCGAAGCGTATGGGTCTGGTGGTGAATGAGGACAAGACGAAATATCTCCTGTCATCAAGCAAACAGTCGGCGCATTCGCGTCTTGGCTCCAACGTCACTGTTGACAGTCATAACTTCGAAGTAGTAGATAATTTCGTATACCTGGGAACCAGCATCAACAACACGAACAATGTCAGCCTCGAAATCCAGCGCAGAATCACTCTTGCCAACAGGTGCTACTTTGGACTGAGTAGGCAATTGAACAGTAAAGTCCTCTCTCGACGAACCAAAATCAAACTCTATAAGTCGCTTATCATTCCCGTCCTGCTTTATGGTGCAGAAACTTGGTCGATGTCAACATCAGATGAGACGACACTAGGAGTTTTCGAGAGGAAAATTTTGCGCAAGATTTATGGTCCTCAGAACATTGGCAACGGCGAATACCGCAGACGATGGAACGATGAGCTGTACGAGTTATACGACGACATTGACATAGTTCAGCGAATAAAAAGACAGCGTCTACGCTGGCTAGGTCATGTTGTCCGAATAGACGAAAACACTCCAGCCCTGAAAGTGTTCGATGCAGTACCCGCCGGAGGAAGCCGAGGAAGGGGAAGGCCTCCACTCCGTTGGAGGGACCAGGTGGAGAGCGACCTGATTACACTTGGGATCTCCAACTGGCGCCGAACTGCGAAGGAGAGAGAGAGGTGGCGCACTATCGTCGATTCGGCTCTAACCGGCTAAACGGTTGCAACGCCAATCACATACATACACAAGGTTTTGTCGATAGCCCAAAACAATTTGTAACAAAGAAGGAAAGGCTAAGTTCGGGTCCAACCGAATATTTTATACTCTCGCAATTTATTGATGTAATTTTATTAAGATAACTCATAAATTTACCCACATATTCGGCATAAAGTCCAATAGAATAACGAAAATCATCGTATATAGTATATGAGTGCTGATGTAATTCCTGAACCGATTTCACTCATTTTCACCACCAAGGTTAATGGGAATAGGGGCAACTTGGCACCTGTTAGTAGGCAAACAAACGGCACATTCGGCCTTGAAATTACTCAAAATAAACGAAACACCAGTCAGTAAAATCGCCAAAAATAGCGCTATAACGAAGATTTTCCAAATATTCAAGAAGTCGCTGGAGGTACTGCACAGGATTTTAAAAGATCTTGATTGTCGATGAACGTTTTTGGTGGAGCCGGGATTCTGGGATTCTGTTAGCAGGTGATTTACGCCAGACTCTTCCAATTATTCCTGGATCAACTGTGACTGACGGGCTAATCGCATGCCTAAAATCATTTAATTTGTGGCGACACATAAAGAATCGCCAATTAACAACTAACATATGAGTGTTTTTGCAACAATATCAAATTACGATTGTAAAAGCAGTTGGAAATGGTAGGGTCGCAGTTGACACCTCGATGGATTAAAAACATTTCCAACAGATTTCTGTCACTTCATTGACTCGAAAGAGAAGTTTTCCTTACGTGAAACCTCAATATGATAACCATAAATGACTGATTGAATGTCCTGTATTGGTGGTAAAAATCAAAGATATCGATGATCTTAATGCGACAATTTAGAATTTCGGTCCAGGAGAGTTGACACAGCTACAAACCAGGATGATGTAGTCAATTATCTCAAACTATTTAAAATTGCCTGTACTATCACCACTCACTTTGCAATTAAAAGTAGTAAGAGTAATCAATATCGTCGCCGAAGCCAAGATTGGACCAAGTTAATTTAATGTATACCTTAGCCACAAAAACGTGCGGCTGGGTCTGCTAGTATATTATAAAAAACTTGTTGAATATACTAAAAATGTAAACTATGTTATCGACGATTCAAACAATCGTAAAACAAAATATTATAAAACTCAACTTAAAAGACGATACACATTTATTAAATTAAGAATCTATATTTATTTACATATTTAGTAAAAATGTTTTAGAGATGGAGGGGTCATATACCAATGCTCCCACTACTAACAAGATACATTTATAATTGCATTTATTTACCTCTACTATTTATCCTCTCACATATGTATACGAGGGCTGCTATATACATATATTTCTGGCCCAATAATGAAAATAGGAATATTTATCAACGAAAATGGTTTTATTGTTTTTCAAAATATTCTCCATCAAGATTTATACACTTTTGCATGCGCTTAAACCAATTTTCGAAGCACTTTTTTTGAGCGATTGTCAAATTGTGCGGGATCCAACGAGAACAAACCTTTTTTACGGCCAGGTGTTCATGCAATATCGAATGTATGCTGGTGGGAGAAATGCATAGGCATGCCTCTATCTGAAGGTATGTTACATGACGGTCTTGCATTATCAGTTCATGTACGGCATCGATGCACAACGGCTGTTTTTGGACGACCTTCACGGAATTCGTCTTTGAGCGAGCTTCGGCCACGAAATGAAACAATTCACGATTAAATGACAAAACGTTCTGAGTGATGTTATGCTAAACAAGTAAGGAAATGCTAAGTTCAGGTGCAACCGAACATTTCATACTCTCGCAATTTATTTAGAGATTTACCTATATTTTCGGTGAAAAATTACCCTTAGGCACTGAGTTCTTCATGTTTGATATCAGGGGCCTTGAAAAGTCATGGAAAAGTCATGATTTGGACAATTTTTCCACAAGTGATGTCACAGCTCAAATACGTTATTTGTGTAAAGTTTTATTTCGCTATCTTCATTGGTTCCTTATGTATGTCTTATAAAGTGAAGGAATCAGATGAAATTCAAAATTGAGTTATATGGGAAGTAGGCGTAGTTGTGAACCGATGAGCCCAGTGTCATCAGGGTGTCAAGAAAATATGATATACCGAATTTCATTGAAATTTGTCGAGTAGTTCTTGAGATATGGTTTTTGATCCATAAGTGGGCGACGCCACGCCCATTTTCCATTTTGTAAAAAAATCTCAGTGCAGCTTCCTTCTGCCATTTCTTATGTAAAATTTGGTGTTTCTGACGTTTCTCTCGCACTTTTAGTCATTTTCAACCTAACCTTTGGATGGGAGGTGGGCGTTGTTATTATCCGATTTCTTTCATTTTTGGACTGCATAAGAAAACGGCTAAAAGAAACGACTGCAGAAAATTTGCTTTATATAGCTTTATTGGTTTGCAAGATATATACAAAAAACCTATTTGGGGGCGGGGTCACGCCCACTTTTCCAAAAAATTACATTCAAATGTGCCCCTCCCTAATGCGATCCTATGTTTCAAATTTTATTTTCATAACTTAATTTATGGCTTAGTTATAGCTCTTTATGTGTTTTTGGTTATCGCCATTTTGTGGGCGTGCCAGTAATCCGATTGTGCCCATCTTCGAACTTAACGTTCTTATGGTGCCAAGGAACACGTGTTCCAAGTTTCATTAAGATATCTCAATTTTTACTCAAGTTACAGCTTGCACGGACGGACAGACGGACAGACAGACATCCGGATTTGAACTTTACTCGTCACCCTGATCACTTTGGTATATATAACCCTATATCTAACTCGTTTAGTTTTAGGACTTACAAACAACCGTTATGTGGACAAAACTATAATACTCTCTTAGCAACTTTTGTTGCGAGAGTATAAAAATGTCAAACTTTCCAATGGAAATGTCAGATTGCACCTGGCAACACTTAGTGTTGCCTAGGCCAGAAATATAAATATAAGTATTCCTTTCATTTCATTATTTACGCACTTGCAAACTGATCTTTCCAATAAGGACTATCTCTGTAAACAACAACAATATACATACATTTTTGCTCTCACACTAGGTTTAAGCTCATTGTAATCTACTCTTAGTTTTAAGAATTGTAAATTTGATCATTAATAAAGTTACATTCGAAAAGAACGGACGTATTCTTATTATATCTACATATATTTCTTGGTAAAATTGTTGATGCTTGTGCGCATCTCAACCGTGGTTAAACATATGTATACATACGTCTGTGGTCACTTTCCAGCTGCACGCACATATTTTTGAACACGTGGCTATTTTTTGAATTCCTCTCGCAGTTTTTCAATATCTTGGCATCAAACTTCTATTAAGCACTTCGTTTCGGCGGTGCCCAAATATATACGCGTTGTTCTCTTATTATTCTCCATTTCATTCATTTAATTTTTTACAGTCATTTTGACAAAATATTTTCAAACATTTTGCAGACAGACAGACCGCAGAGTTAACCCCGATTAACTGCAGGTCGAAATTTGTAGGTGACAGACGGCAGCAAAGCGAGTTATAAACTCCCATTAACAGCTGATTGGCAATAATATTTTCATTTTGGTAAAATAAAATTGGATACAAAATCACTAATTACTAAAAAATATACATAAATGCGTAATTATTAGAACTTCCATTTAAGAAAAAATTAGCTATTTCATTGCATGCGTATATTTATACTCTCGCAACAAAGTTGCTAAAGAGAGTATTATAGTTTTGTTCACATAACGGTTGTTTGTAACACCCAAAACTAAACGAGTTAGATATAGGGTTATATATACCAAAGTGAAGAGTGGAGTTCAAATCCGAATGTCTGTCTGTCCGTCCGTCCGTCTGTGCAAGCTGTAACTTGAGTAAGATATCTTGTTGAAACTTGGCACACTTATTTCTTGGCGCCATAGGAAGGTTGCTTTCGAAAATGAGCAAAATCGGACCACTGCCACGCCCACAAAATGGCGAAAACCGAAAACACATAAAATGCCATAACTAAGCCATCAATAAAGCTATGGAAATAAAATTTGGTATGAAGGGGCATATTTGGATGTACTTTTTTTTGGGAAAGTGGGCATGTCACCGCCCCCTAATAGGTTTTTTGAACATATCTCGCAAACCAATAGAGTTGTTTAAACCAAACTTAACAAAGGTTAGGTTGACAATTACTAAAAGTGGGTTAACTCACTAACGAAAAACGTCAGAAACACTAAATTTCACACAAGAAATGGCAGATGGAAGCTACACCCAGATTTTTTACAAAAAGAAAAATGGGCGTGGCGTCGCCCACTTATGGGTCAAAAACCATACCTTAGAAACTACTCGACCGATTTCAATGAAACTTGGTTTGTAATAGTTTCCTTGCATCCCAATGATATGTTGTGAAAATAGGCCAAATCACTTTACAACCACGCCTACTTCCTATATACCAGAACTTTGAAGATGATCTGAATCGTTTATTTTACAATATATAAAGTAAGTACTAGTGAAGATATCGGTGCAGAACTTTGCACAAATTCTATGTTAATAGTGTGGCAGCCCCATTCTAAAAATCGCCGACATCGGAGCATAGGTTTTTAAGGCCCCATATATCGAACACGAGGACCTCGGTGTTTCTAACCTAATATTAGGGTTTCCAACTTTCAATGGACTTTATACAATATATATGACGAATATGTGGGTCAAATTGTGTATTATATAATATTAATAAAGTTAAATAAATAAATTGCGAGAGTATAAAATGTTCGGTTACACCCGAACATAGCCCTTCCTTACTTGTTTTGTTTACATTTTATTGAAAAACAGCTGTCAGTATTGCATATTTTCATTCACAATAGGTTAAAAGCGACCATGTTTAACAATGTTGCTAACGATGCAACTCTATGCTAACTCTCTAAAATTTTGAGAATTAAATGGGAGTTATACGCTAGACAAACGGCAGAGTTAACTCGGATTAACTGCGCTTTTAATCAGTTCCAATTTTGTGGGTGACAGACGGCAGCAAAGCGAGTTATAAACTCCCATTACAGCTGATTGGCAATAATATTTCCATTTTGGTGAAATAAAATTGGATAGAAAGCAATTATTGCAGTTGTTAGCCGCACAACTAGTACAAAATCACTAATTATTAAAAAAATATACATAAATACGTTATTATTAAAACTTCCATTTTAGAAAAAAATAGCATGCGTATGTTTTTGTTTACATTTAATTGAAAAACAGCTGTCAGTATTGCATATTTTCATTCACAATAGATAAAAAGCGGCCATGTTTAACAATGTTGCCAACGAAAATGCCACGAACTCCCACTAACTCTCTAAAATTTTGAGGATTAAATGGGAGTTAGCAAACGGAGTTAACTGAGATGACTCTCGAATTAACCCCGATTAAAGCAGTTAACCCGAATTAACGACGCCGTCTGTCAGGGGTATTAGCAAACGGAGTTAACTGAGATAACTCTCGAATTAACCCCGATTAAAGCAGTTAATCCGTATTAACGCCGCCGTCTGACAGGGGTATTACCTATTTTTATATGGTGACACACATCTGGTATTCGTTCGTAGTATAGTATTGTCTCGGGTATTACAGACTATTGACGGACGTATTGCTTCATATAGTCCATATTTCCACTCAATGGGCAGGTATGGTACATGCATTACAAATTTACATACGTATATTTTACACTCCCTAATAGTCAAGACAACAGGTTTCAAATTTATTATTTTTTTTAATATTTAAATATTACTAGATTTTTTGTTGCAATAATTCTTTGTCTCTCGATGCTTACACAATTTGTTCATCTCACACTTTCACCATAGAACGTGCTTTAAGTATATCTTGTGGTTTTTGAGTCTTCAATTATAATAAATATATGTTATAATAAATGCGATTATATTTTGATATTGAAGTTGAACAGCTGATTAAACAATTGAAAACATTTAGCGCCATCTATCGACTAATAGTGAAGTTACTGGTTAGTACAGATTGAGTATGTGTTTATATACGACATGTGTATAGAAATATTCAAAAGGAATTAAGCGAACATTACTTCGCAAACTGGTTAATTTATTTATGTATTGTCCATTACGTTCCGATATAGCGTAGCTTAAATTCATAGCCATTTCTAGATTGTTAATAATATGTATGCGTTCTTTATAGTTTGCAATATTGAGAAACTCCATTTTGACAGATAAAATTGTAAACAAACCAAAATTTTAAATTCTATCGTTGTGCAAAATGGCAAATAAAAACTTTATCCATATTTATTTTGACCATCCCGAGTATAATAATGATTGTAGATTCCTTTATAGGCCAGAATATTATAGAAAGACGGTAAACAAAAGGGAAATTTGATTTATAAATTCAACGGTTTTTTTTTTCAAATAAATTACATTTAAGCTGATAGTCCGGGCAAGCATTGCCAACACAATTAATTTTTAAGCGAATATATTAAATAAGCTAAATGCGTTTTAGTTGTGCATGATTTAGCTATTAGCTTGTGATGGTCAAATAAAACACGCCTAATATATTATTGGCTTAACTTAAATTACAAAAAATATAAATATACAGTATGTCAAGTAATTACAGTGTACATAATTTGTATGTATAAACATAAAATATTTATACGCAACTGCACAACTTGACAGTTCTCAAGTGCCGCTGTCGTAATCCGAAAGAAAAACGACATGTGTAGTTGTGAGAAGACTGTGGATGATGTGTATATATGTGTGTGATTGGCGTTGAAACCGTTTAGCCGGTTATAGCCGAATCGATGACAGCGCGCCACTTATCCCTTTTCTTCGCAGTTCGGCGCCAGTTGGAGATCCCAAGTGTAACCAGGTCGCTCTCCACCTGGACTGCCCTTTCCTCGGCTTCCTCCGGCGGGTACTGCATCGAACACTTTCAGAGCTGGAGTGTTTTCGTTTCATTCGGATAACATGACCTAGCCCGCGTAGCCGCTGTTTTTTCATTCGCTGAACTATATATGTCAATGTCGTCGTATAACTCGTACAGCACATCGTTCCATCGTCTGCGGTATTCGCCGTTGCCAATGTTCTGAGGACCATAAATCATACGTAAAATTTTCCTCTCGAAAACTCCCAGTGTCGTCTCATCTGATGTTGACATCGTCCAAGCTTCTGCACCATAAATCAGGACAGATTTTGGTTCATCGAGAGGGGACTTTACTTTTCAATTGCCTACTCAGTCCAAAGTAGCACCTGTTGGCAATTCTGCGATGAATTTTGGGGCTGACATTGTTGGTGTTGTTGATGGTGGTTCCCAGGTATACGAAATTATCTACTACTTCAAAGTTATGACTGTCAACAGTGACGTGTGAGCCAAGACGCGAGTGCGCTGACTGTTTGTTTGATGACAGGAGACATTTCGTCATTCACCACCAGACCCAAACGCTTCGCTTCCTTATTCAGTCTGGAAAAAGCAGAACAAACGGCACGGTTGTTGCTTCCGATGATATCAATATCATCGGCGTATGCCAGAAGCTGTACAATCTTATAGAAGATTGTACCTTCTCTATTTAGCTCTACAGCTTGTATTGATGTGTATGACTACGTTAAATTGGGTTCAAAAATCATTATTCGAAACTTCACACTTTCATATATACATACAAATGTATACGCTCACAGAATTGTTTGCGAACCAACTTACCCGGATGGAAATTCAATTCAAGATAAAGATATCAAAGATATACGATTTCATTAAATTTTTCTTATTTTTAATATTTTTTAGGTATTGTTTTCATTTAATATTTCATGGATTAATTGTAGAACTTTATACTTGAATTGACGCATTTGTGAGTTGGTCATTTCGTTGAGATCTGGCAATAAGCTTAATACAAATTGTCTTTTGGGATTTTCACTAAACTCTGTTTGAACACTTTGCTCTGTATATATCGCAGGTGTGGAAGCAGATTGAATCGGTGTGCAATTCGTCACTTCATCTTTAACCATAATATGCTCAAGGGACTCACTGCGCCGTGGAATAGAAACTAAATCATAATCAACATCTGTTCCCGCTATGTCTTCTGATCTAACTGCTAGTTTAAGCCTCTTTGGATCATTCATTTCGTATGGTTCGTAAGTTTCGAGAAAAATGGGATCATTATTGCTCTCCATCAAGTCTTCAACGAGTTCAATGTCTTCGGTACTATGCTCTGATCCTGTTCCATATTCCGTATCAGTTTCATCATTTCTGTTTTGTAATGCTTGTTTAAGCGTTCTCTTTAATGTTCCAGGTTCATATGATTTCTTTAAATATGGTATTATATATTTAATGTGCTCATATAGATAATACTGTTGCACAGATTCGCCCATCTGGATTTGTCTCAGTTTTCTTACTAAAATAGTCCGGAAATTTTGCCATTTTTTTTGCACGGCTTTTGCTAAATGCATAGAAAAACACGAATAATTAATGTAAATAGGTAATTTAAGATTAAATATGCCCATATTTTAATAACGGTAACATATGTTGCATTGGAACGATGAGAAACTTTTAATCAGACATCTCATGTACATATGTATGTATGTAATTTCAATTCAAGGCGTGACAATATTTTTTTATTACTAATCAATTATTTATTTATTTAACAAAAATATCTAGCTACATATTCGGTATAAGTACAAACTGCTCTGTTAAATTCAAAAACACATAAATTTCAATTAAAAATGTAAACAAAACCAACAAGATAAATTGTGGAAAGTTACATACATACATATATTAACATTAAAATTTGCGATAAGTAAGAGCACTTTCATACGGTTCAACACCTGTTGCAAATTCTCGGGCGACTCTCTTTCGCTGTCGCCCATTGTGTTCACACGAGCAATTTGTGTTCGACAACTTTGTTCGTGTTTTTCTCTCATTCTCTTTCATATCATTTTCTCAACATCTTGTACGCATAGTTTCCAAACCGAAAATTAACTAATTTGTATCGTTATTATCTATTTTCTAACATATTTTAATTATATTATGCATATTTCTATATGTATTTGCAAATTACATACAAAATTAAATGATTAAATTCAAATTTTCAAATATATTGTAAACATTAATTTTAAAATGTGTGCAAATGCAACACTGTTACGTAGCAGCGAACTGTTACGAATAAGAACATAAAGCGTGTTGCCGAACACAGCAGACTCGGCGCGATTCTCCTCTCTTCGTCGCCCCCTCTTCTATAAACTAAGAATTGTCGCAACAGGAGTTGACACATGTGAAAGAGCTCTAAGTAGTATAAAAAAAGCTGTCAAACTCTCATGTTCATTATACGTTACGACCTGACGTATTTATCTGTCACGAACGAACGGAACGACAGACTTCGCAACGATGTCTTTACAACCGTTGTGTGTACTTACGATCACAATTCAGCTCTTCTGCCACATCTATCCAAGCTCTTTCTCTGCAATCCCTTCGTGTGTATTCTTTCAATTCAGTGTTGTACAGAAGCGGATATTTTTTGACAGTCTTCACTAGTCTTATATTAAATTTGTGATCTTGTATAGCGTCCATAATGCTAAGAAAACAACATATTCAAATTCTAACAATTCGCACGAATATTTCCAAAGCAACACATCAGTAACCACGAAAGTACACGTCAAACTGAATTTGTTTATCTCAACATCGTACAATCGTCAGCAAGCGATACGACGTCGTAAAGTAAAATTGGTTGTACACAATCGTTGTGAGACATGCGCCATTACGCGCAGTCTGTGGGAGCTGTTTACATATAAATGTGACCACAGTACATACAGTAGAAAACCTTATTCGTGGTGAATTCTCAGTGGTAAGATAGCCGCCATCTTGAAAAAATGCAGTGCTGTATATATTGAGTACTTAATTTTATTAAAACTTTTGTCATAAAATAGCAAATATTATTATATAGCTGTATTATAAAATTTATTTAATTATTTAAATTATTATATTATTATTATTTAATTATTTATCTATGCAATATTTCACTTATAGATGTTTTTAACATCAATGTGTGCCATATTATATGCAAAATATGTATTTCATGAAGATGAGATATTTTATAAGTGGTGAGAATAACATATAACTCTCATACAAGAATTCTCTGTGGTAATTTATTTTTGGCCACATGTATTTAAACTTTACTCACACAATTATTTAAATTATTTACAAATTTAAATTTAAAATTAATTTAATAAAAATTTAAGTATCCACAGTTTATTCATCCAAAACATAATGTAAACTGCGAACATTAAGCTAAAATTAAAAGATTAACTAAATAAGGGCAATAATTATCTAAGGGAAATACACAAAAACTTGATGTGCTTAAATGAGGTGTTTTTTTCTCCCTGTTAAACATTTTTAAATAAAAATATGTCCTGATCCTAATGAATAAGTATTTCAAATCATCTGGTTGCGAATTTTCGCAGCAATAAAATGGTTCTATGTCCCTCATCAAACCACTAATATAAATACTATAACGGTTGGTAATATTCAATCTTTAAACAATTAAAGGACCAAATGTATTACCAACCCAGTAATGAATTTTTTATTTAATTTAAGATTCAAGAAATATTTGAATCGCATAATACATATGACTCTAAAATATTACTAACCTAGCAATAAATAACAATTAATTCTACAATAACATTGAACAAACATGCAACATAATTTAAAATAATCACAATAATAATGAAAAAATATTTAATATTTATTTAAGTGCTTTTCATTAGACTTTAAAATTTTTGTGAAGATTAAATGCTAACACAACACCCTAATTACCACAATTGTAGCAAAGCGTAGCACACAACCCAAGTACGCCTCCGTGGTGTGTTAAAAGATGAAAAATAATGTAAACAAACGAAAGATTTTCTACTGTATATACTGAGAATGCGACTATGTGTCCTGAATATTTGAAATACATACATACAGTTGCCGAATACCCTAATGGAATTTGATTGTCCAATAAAATATTTTCATGTTCCCTATATGAGCACTCAGATGTACAATCACAATAGTATAATTAATATGTAATTTCTCGGGTTATTTGAAATAATTTCTGAAGTTATTATGTTGTTTTAGTTGAAAAAGCTAAAATGAAGGATGATGATGAAGAGAATTTGCGAGATATGTAAAAAAATATGAAATTTTTGAGAAAGTAAGAGTAAAAGTAAAGTCAATGTTAAGAATTACAAACGGGAGGCAAATTCAACAGCGAAATAAAGTCCCTTATATCCAAAGCTTAACCATACTGTGTTCATGCAACATGTTCAGGTTCTTATACTATGTTTACATATAACGAGATTATCTCCATTTACGAGCTTAACTCGATAATCTGTAAATACGAAACGAAATTTCCCATACAAAATTGCTCTCTGGATAATCCGAGATTATAAAATTATCTCGTTTTATACAATTAGATTTTCGGTGTTATTCCTAGGTTTATCGATAATTTTGCGGAGAAAAAAAAGGAGAAATGTCAAATGAAAATGTAAACAACAATGGCCGACAGCGAGAGAAATATGTGTAATACAACAACAAAAGCAACACATTTGACAATTGATAATCTCATTTGGCTATATGTAAACGATTAGATTATTGAACGATCTTAGAACGAGATTATTTTCATATGTTCAATTAGCTTTTTGAGACTTACATACATATGTATGTGAAATTCGAAATTGCATTAACAGTTGCTTAAGTGGTTATGTGGGTTTCACAATTTCTGAATAGATCGAAAATAGTTTATCGATTATTTTTCGTTTTACTAGACATGATATATATGTCGATTTGAACAAATTTGCCTACTATTAAAATTTTGATACAAAGTGCATATAAACAAGGAACCTATTTTATCTACAAATGACACAGAAATTGTTATGCAATTCTTTTTAATATTTAAATGTATTGTTTTCGTTTAATATTCCATCTATCAATTGTAGAACTTTACACTTGAATCGGCGCATTTGTGAGTTGGTCATTTCGTTGAGATCTGGCAATAAACTTAATAGAAACAGCCTTTTGGGACATTCGCTCTCTACTTGGGACTCTGTTTGGTCCCGTTGTTCCGAAATAACGGATTTGGAAGTATGATGCAATGGTGTGCAATTCATCACTCCATCGGTAACCACAATATTCTCAGTTGGTTCGCTATGCTGAGGTATAGACATGAAATAATTTTCGACATCTGTTCCCACTTCGTTATCGGAGCTGACATCATTGTTTTCGTCTAATTCATCACTGCTCTCAGTCAAGTCGTCAACCATTTCAATATCTTTAGTGCCATGCTCCGTTCCTGATAAATGTTTCGTATCTGCTTCTTCATTTATTTGTTGTAACGACTCTGTGAGCGTTCTCTTTAATGTTCCAGGTTCATATGTTTTCTTCAAATATGGTATTAAATATTTTATATAATTGTATAAATAGTATTGTTTTGTTGTTTCGCCCGTCTGGATTTGCCTTAGTTTTCTCACTAAAATAGTCCGGCAACATTTCCATTTTCTCTGCGCAAATTTCGCTAAAATATAGTAAAAACATTCAAAAATTTGATTTTAATATACATACATATAATTAAATACATGAGATTAAATCTTTTCATATTAGAAAAATTTTATAATTTTATTCATTGGAATGACGGTAAAAATTTAATGAGACATTAAAATAATGTTAATTTGTAATTAATAAAAAAACGGTAAATTTTTTCATTGAATGTATTTCGGTGATTGGGGAAACTTTAATATAGCATCTCACGATTTCGGTGTCAAATGGGTATGGTTGGATGAAGGAGATTTTGCAGGCTATGAATATTCATACACTGCGCGTCATCAGGATAGTGCCTTGCTTGGTTGATACCAAATATTATCCATAGTATTTGGGTTAGACATAATAAGACTCATAGTAAGACTCATTTGGTCAACCATTACAATAGATTTTTTATTAACAAAGCCTATTACTAAAAGTTAAGTGAAAAACATTCGTATTATAAATTAACTTTAAAGTTTAACTTTTCATATGAAATAAACGGAAACTTTGAAGTTAGCGTAGGGGGCGCTATCCTGATGACGCAATTTTCGTTTGTAAATTTTTGTACTGTTTTGATTTTTAATCCATTAAAATATTATATTGAATTATCTGGCTATGTTTGAGGCAAATTGTTTAAAGAATGTTAGAAAAAAATTATGTAGGTCTAGTCAAAATACTATGGATAATATGAGCATGATTGGAGGGAATCGGTGTTATTCCTAGGTTTATCGATAATTTTGCAAAGAGCAGCAATGTCAAATGAAAATGTAAACAAAAATGATCGACAGCGAGAGAAAGATATGTAATACAACAACAAATATAACACATTTGACAGTTGATAATCTCATTTGGCTATATGTAAACGGTTAGATTACTGTACGAGCTCAGAACGGGATTATTTTCGTATGTATACGTACTTGAAATGAACGCCTACTCTGATGTTTTGAAAAATAAATTTGTGTTTTATATAGAATGTTAGTTGCGTTTTTATATAACAGTTTATTCACGTTCTCGTCACGGGAATGGTATAAAAGGTATCCTATCCTGCCCCCGGTTCTAAGCTATGTCCAAACCAAATTTAAGCCAAATCGGTTTGGCGGTTCTTCAGTTATAGTGTAACTTCTTCTATATACATACATATGTATATAGATTATACATTACATGTTAATATTTGTAAATGTTTAAACGCGATACCATACTCATTTTAAACGCGAAATCGTGGGGTGTTATACTAAAGTCGACTTCGGAGATTTTTAATACACTTTAATCATTTATAACATTAATTTTAGGCATGTATAAATCAGGTCGACTTTAGTATAGTATCCTCCGATTTCAGGGGAAATGGGTATGGTTGGAAAGAGGAGGATCTCCAGAATTACGAATATATATCAAAGCTATTTTACGCTTCTGGTGGCAAAATAACGTCATATTTGTTATAACTTTTATTAATTTTACATTTAACATATTAGTGGCAACTCTACAGCGGCCATTGTCGTCGTCAAAATTAGAAACATTTCTAATTTTGCGACAGCGAAGACTTAAACCATTTTGTCGCGAAGTCGTGCTGTTGTCTTAAAAACTGTCCCCATAAGAACGCGTGTATTTTAATATTTGACAGATGTCGCTCGTCGTTTGTCGTCGTCTATGTGTTCAGCACTTATCAAATGGGTTTCATGTTGACATATATCAAGTGTTGCCATATCTAAAAATTTTACAAACGAATAAAAATGGATAAAAAAGAGGATAATTCCTTAAATACATTAATCATAATCATTTCATTTCAATTGATAAACTAAGCGCGGCAGAAGACCGCAATATAAAAAAAGAAGTAATGGGCGAAAGTACTAAGGGCCACAAAAGTTTATATTAAAGAGGGTATATTGCTCTTATAAATATTCATTTCCTATAACCAATATTTTTGCAACTAAGCAAAGTACCGTTTCTTTTTTTGTCCGTTTTGTCATTATATTCATATTTGCCAATTCATTATTAAAATGTGCAAATAAGTAATTCCGTTAGTGTTCATATTGTTATTAAAAAAATGTGGTTATTAAAAAAATGAGTGCAAATTCTTCAGGTATGTTATTATAAATTTAAAATTGTTAAAAATACTACTTAAGACTTTTAAATAGATTTCAACGAAGCGTCTACGAGCCGTAGTGTCAAAAGAACAAATGTTCTTAGAGTATCGGAATTGAAAAATATGTGGAATTTTTCGCAAATTATACAAAATTTCGATACTCGGGAAAAGTGTATAGCATTTGCAGAAGATCAGGTCCTGATTCTGAAAAGAAAATTGTGCCATACCCATCCGATACCATTGACCATTAGGATATCCGATAATAGCAAGGTTGGAGTTTCCGAAACCGGAAAGGTGTATGCCGAACACGATCAGCGCTGTCTAGATCCAATGGTACTTGGTTCGAAGACGTTAAAAGACCACTGCCTCAAGTATTTTAATTAATGTACGCTTATACATCGCACTGGTCACATGCGGAAGTTCGAAAGAACAGTTTTATCATGAGCCTATTTAATCCAGCGCTACTATATGTGACTGGTATAATTACTGCCGCGAACAGTAGTATTATACCAGAGTGACCATCAGGTACCGGTGGGTAAAATTTGTGGCCCTGGTAAAATTGTTCAAATAGACGAGAGCAAATTCGGGAAGCGTAAATATATTAAAGGTATTATATATATTTATAAATTTATTTATCATACGTAATTGTTTTATATTCATTTGCTTTAGGGTGGAGAGTGGGAGCTGACTGGGTCCTAGGGATGATAGAGAATGGGTGTGACGATAATCGGTCCGGGAAACGTGAGGTCTGCCGAGGTGCTCATACATAATACAGCGTCATGTGGAACAAGGATCAATAATTTGTACCGACTGTTGGAAGGTGTACGACTGCCTGTCCAATTACGGGTATGAGCACCGACTCGTGAATCATAGCGACTCCGATAATCCATTTGTCGCAGAGGACGGAACGTACCCTTAGCGTGTAGAGTCACAGTGGCGCGTAATTAAACATTTTTTCATTAAAGATAACTACAATAATGGTGAAGATTTCTCGAATCTAATTTATGAATATATTTGGAGATAACAAATTTAAAATCGGCATTATTAATATTATTAGAGGCAATAAAACACAGTTATAAGCCTTAAAACGTTTTTTTTTATTAAATGCAAAATTTATTTCAAAATTATCTTTAAAGGTTTTTTTTTGTTTTCATTCGTTTGGATATGGCAACACTTGAATTCTATCAACATGGAACCCATATGTTATTGTGCATATAAACAAAATTGTGTATTAATTAAAATGGTTATTTAAAGCAAATTTTACTTAATTGGTATAAAATAAATATGTGGAAACAATTTAGTGAAGTGTTAGTGGGGTCGGCTTTAATATACTATCCTACTACTACATATATGTATAGCTGCAGCTGATAGTTTTCGGGATATTCGCACTTAAAGTTGAAAAAAGTGCAACTTTTATCTTGAATTTTCACAATATATACCGAATATTTTATTAATATTATGCACTTATTTTACACTATACACTTGTTTCTGCATGTTTATTTTATAAAAATTATGACGAAAATAGCTGTAAATAAATATTTAACATTTTACACAAATCTCTTAATTTCAACAATAACAAAAAGGGTTGGAGCTTGACAAGTAATAAGTGTTGCCATATCAGATATTTTGCAAACGAATGAGAAGAATCAAAATAAATAAATACCCCAAATGCTGAAAACAAATGCCCTATAAAAAGATTGTATGAAGATAATATAAAGAAAGCTTATGATATTAACTCTATGTACTATAAGTAAGGGAAATTAAAAGTTTTTTCTTAATCTGGAGAACCTCCTCTTTCCAACGATACCCATTTTATTACCGAAAGCCTGGAATAGTATACTAAAGTTTCCCCTGTTAGTGTATAATAAGTGCATTGTATAAATTGAAAATTAACTAATAAGCGAAAAATCGTCTCATAAAATTTATGAAATTTTCAACTTATAAACTATATATGTATTTTCAAAATTCTTTATTTATTACACATAAATTTCAAAGCAAAAATTTGGTACAAATTACTCACATTCAGACTGACAAGTATAAATAGAAAAATGTACATAAACAAAACCAACAACGTGAATTATGGAAAGGGAGATGTAGTTAGCACTGTCAAATTTGTGTGTTAATTGTAAACAAAACATATCAATTATGTTCATTCATTACGTTACGACCGAATTCACCGAATTTGTTTTCCTGTCAAAGACACTTCCAATAAAGTAACGAAACGAAACAATTGTAATCTCTATTTCGATTATTGTTTGTACTTACGATCACAATTCAGTTCGTCTGCCACTTCTATCCAAGCTCTTTCTCTGCAATCCCTTATTGTGGCTTCTTTCAAATCAGTGTTGTACAGAAGCGGGTATTTTTTCACAGTCTTCGCTAATTTTATATTAAATTTGTAATCTGGTATTCCGTCCATAATGACCAAAACCAAAATAACAAATACAAAATCCAACAATTCGCACAAACTTAACAGAACACTATAACTCAACACTGTAATAACCAGAGTGATATACTAATTTCGAAGGTGCACGACAAACTGAATTCGTTTCTCTTAATAATACAAGATTCAGCAAGCAACAAAAGTAGTCGGGCAAAATCGGAGCGAGACATACGCCATTACGTGTCGACTGTGGGCTCTGCATACAAACATACCTACAAATGCGACTATGTGCTCTAAAGTGTTGCGCCTGAGTTTCAGAAGTACCCTAATGGAAATCGTAGAATGACGATGTGAATTTCATTCAAGTGACCATACATAAGTATGTATGTCGTCATTATATGAATATTCAGATGTACAATATTATATTTGTTAATTAATATCGAACTTAATATTTATATAATGGATTTTTTTGCATGAATTTGCTTGGTGCCATTAATCGTTCTTTAAAACTAATGGATACAATATATTTGAAAACTTGAATTTCATAATTTATTTTTTGTATGTCATTTGCAAATACATATAGAAATGTGCATAATATAATTAAAATATGTTAGAAAATAGAGATTAACGATACAAATTAGTTAATGAAATATATTTTTGGTTTGGAAACGATGCGTACAAGAAGTTGAGAAAATGATGTGAAAGAGAATGAGAGAAAAACATGGACAGAGTTGTCGAACACAAATTCCTCGTTTGACCGTTTTCACACGGGCAACTTTTGTCGCGGCAATTCTTAGTTTTATAGGAGAGGGGGCGACCAATATATATAAAACTAAGAATTGCCGCGACAAAAGTTGCCCGTGTGAAAACGGTCTTTGAATGCAATGGGCGACACCAAAAGAGAATTGCCCGAGAATTTACAATCACGGGTGCCGTTTGACGTTTTATTTATGGACCAAATGGAGTAAAATGGACCAAACCTAATTCGAAATCGAAGAGGACGGGTGAGTGTGTAAGCAGCAAAAGAGAAAACATTTTTCCACAAAAAAAAAGGAATATACATTCATTTTATTAATTGAATTTTAATTTTGTTTATTATTCATTTTATGTTTTTTCATCTTTCAGGAACACGAGTATAGGTACATGTATTAAGATATTAGTTATTAAATTTAGTGTCAATTTATAGATTTAACAAATATTGGATATTCTTCAAGTTTATGTGCTTATATCATACTAAACATATTAAAAGTATAATATAATAACAAAAAATAGGATAATAATGTGAACGCGCGATAAGTGTTTAAGGGGTCGGTAAAAAAATTTCTAAAATTTGCAGTAGAAGCGAAGTTATATCGTTTTTCATCTCGATCCGCTACACTAGACAAAATTGGGCTTAAAACTTTAAACGCATTTACATATCTCGACATCATGTTTTCCCGAAAACGTCGTTGCGGTGACTTGGATTGTCGAAAGAGTTTTCAACCGATTTCATATAAATTTTTTCAAATTATTCGTTGTTTGACGTGCCCTTAAACGATTTAATTTTTTTGGTTTAAATTTTCATATCAAAATTTTTCATTCAATACATGACATCAGATGAAAAAAGTAGCCCTTTAGTGAAAATCGTCCCCGTTTGCAGTGAATGAACAAGTGCCCATACTAATGGACTGGAATCGTAGTCATGGCAAGCCTTTTTTGAAAAAAAAACGCGTTTTGCGTAAAATGTCATAACTTTGACAATTATTAGAATTTTTTATGTTCTTGAGCTGATTTTACAGTTAGACATTGTACTACGGAGACGTATACCAAGTATTCAATAAAAATATTGCTTCATACCTCTACAGAAAATGTACATTTTGACAATTTTTCCGCATGGAATGGAATAAAAAACACAATTGATATTCCATATAAAACACAAATTTATTGTTAAAAACATCTGAGTAGACTTTCTTTTCATAAAAATGAAAACAAAACTGAAAAACAAAAAAATTATCAATCACAACATCAATTTGATAAATAAAAAAAAAAAAAATAAACAAAAAATGTATATCATGATGAAAATTAAAATAAGCGATGATTCAATTATACAAGGTTTGGTAAGTAAACAGATTTCTCACTCTTTTTGGGTGTTAATGTTTTTCTCGAAATAGTATATTCAGAAAACCGTTCAAAAAGTTTTATATATTATAGTAGCAGGTTTATCAAGATTTTTTTTTATAATTTTTAATTGTAAATACGTGAATGGAAAAAAATTTCGCTGAAATTAAATGTTTGTGTAAAAACCTTGGAACCGTTTTTTAATTATCTTAATCAGTTGTATATATTGAGATGCTGATCTCTTTACTTCACGTAATGGATTTCAAACATGTACGATTGAAGAAAACTAAACTACAGTCCAAAAGAAATTGTGGACGTGTTTAAAAATACCAAATAAAACTGTTGTAGTGGATAATCGCTCCAAGTCATCCTAAATGTGATCAGTCAACATTTTGTATCCATTGACCGAACATTCCTTTCCCTTTAATTGTAGCGAAAGCATAACCTTTGGGCCAACTTCTGAAAGACCAATTAGTTTGTAAATGTCTTATAATTTATTATAAACATTTCATACTAATTTCCGACAATAAAATTAAATGTTTGATTCATGGAGAAAAAGTAAATATTCCATTCTCTATAATTATTATTATAAATAGATATGAACTCATAGTACTGGACTTGACTCATGTAAAATAAAATAAAATCAAACCATTATTAAAAGATGACTGATTATGCTTTCATGCTACTTATTAATTTTGGTTGGACAGTAGTAATACATTTTATACTACACAAAAATAATGAAGCAAAGCTAAGGATAAAAATGAATCTGACCTAAAATACAAGAATGATAGAAGACAAGATTACGACAGGCTGACGCGTTCACGACCCACGAATGGGAATAGGCAACAGAAGAATTGTCAAATGGAAAAAGGAAATTATATGTTTTGTTACAAAAAGTTCGCCATTTTGCTAACTTTTTTGTTGGTAGGAAAAGTGAAACAAATTCTTTATAGACGACTTTTTTGTACTATTGTTGTTTAATTCCGCCATTGCGGACTTCCTTTTCAAGTTAATACATTTTTCACTTAGAATTTTAAATAATAATTAAGCAATAACCTTGACTTCAGCTCTTTGTTTTGGTTTTATTGTTTTGTACCACCGTGCAATTTTGAATTGCTCGCGTGTTCGGGGTCGTGAAAGTTGTCACTCAACAGGAACTCAAAACCCAAAAAAGCTAACTGTAAACGCCTGTCGTAATCTTGTCTTCTATCATTCTTGCCTAAAATACATAATTCAGAACGAGATCATTGGTACACTTCATTCATTAAAATCTATTAATTGTGTAATAAAAGTCACTAACTGTGATCCAATTGATTTTTTAAAATCCTTGGACGTGTCTGGCTTGCCATCGCACAATTTACGACTATAGATTAGCTCCGTAGTAGTCATGCTTCGAAACTTAAACCAACTAAAACTGGCTAACTGTGGTAAACAAAATTTATGAACAATGTGATCTATGCCATTATTCTTAAAGGAAAGTTCGAAGGTGAAGAAGTTCTCATTCCGAGGATTCCGGTGATAGCAACCGATTTGCCGTTTGGGTTTAAACGACTTTAATTTGCGAATGCGCCTTACATTATCTATGAAACTGATTGAACCGGTTTTTTGTCGTTGCCGAAACGGAGGTTTTTTAAGTGGTGGGTCCCAAACCCTACGCACAACCGCAGAAGCGGGCTTCGCCTTCTCACTTTAGCTCGCCTTCAAACGGATGTCTGTTGGCTACCCAGAGGATACTTGGTCTAAAACCGGAAGTCGTGTATGAACTTGAACTAATCGAGCATTTGTATAATTTTGTCATATAATGAGACAGCATTTCTCATCGAGAAAAGAAAACGCTATTAATTAAATAATTTATAACTCAAGAAAAACTGAGCACCTTTTGCTGAAAATTAGTGTGTTTTTGGTAGTTGAGAACTGGAAGACGTATATAGTATAAATTTTCCAATTGCATTTTTAAAATCTCTTGATATAGCGGGAATGCCACCATTTAATCTTCGGTTTAAGATGAACCCCCTTTTATAATTCTGCGCAATTTGAATTAACCTTGACGATGCAACGGTATACGTTTGGTCTTCAACTTCATATATATATTTCAGTACATTAAATGTACCTATTGTTTATTACGAATAGGGGTGTCTAGTAAAGTATCATCTTTTTCGGCTATATTTCCTCAAATTGGTAGTTCGCCCCAGTTCGAAATATGTACGGTTCTAAACAAATGAAAGTATACTCACTCAAAACTTGTCGAATTTCTTTTTAAATTATATAAAGATAAATATGTATATTTATATACGTACATATATATTTATTAGCGACATACTATTGGAATGGAATGCCCATATCGCTATAATAAATCAACAATAACTTTAAAAGCTGTATTTTCATAAAAACCACGATTCACATGCTTCACCTCTGCGCCCGCAAAGTTTAAGCCTTGCGCACTCCGCGCACCAACTTATCAGCCTTTTTTAAAGTAATGAAGTTATTAAGTTGCTTGACGCGTAACTTAGACCAGATTATGTAATTTGACAGGCCCAAAATTTGTGCGGCATGTAGAGCTGCTGCTTCAGGATATAACACCGTCGGACAGCCAAGACCAGAAGGTACATTCAAGCTAGACCAAACATCTACTTGTAGATTCTCTGGCTTTAAGGGTGGACAATTAATCACTGGGTATATGGTGCTGCCAGATAATACCGGTCCTAATCCATTAGAACGACCTGCTACGGCAATAAATATCAAATTATTGATGACACTTTCGTATTCGCGCATAATGCGCAAAGTCTCTTCGGGTCCCTTGTGCGCTGAGGTGACGCGTAGCTCAGTATTTACACCTAATTGCTGCAAATGTGTCGAAATTTTCTCACAATGAGCTGTATCGGAAGCGCTACCCATTAAAATAACGACTAAATGATCTTTAACCGGTATGATGTCCTTGAGTTGCTCACTAACCCAAATAAAATTACGTTTCACAGTGTCCAGGTCACTGTCGGTAACTGTGGCAAGATTGCGATATACTTGCTTATCAACCATCAAACGTTTGTCGCCGGACGGCCAAAGACGCCATGAGTCTGAATCGATAATGTCGGCGAGTACGATGTTACCTGAAAGGAGAAGGATAAAAATGATGTATTAGTGGGTTATCAAAAAGATTAAATAAACTATTAAATAAACTATTAAATGAATAATAAACTTGTTAATTAATCATATGGAAATTTGAAACTTAAAATCAAATACCCTCAGTATCGATGCCAAATTCAACTTTCATGTCAATAAGTGCACAATTTCTGGTGGCCCAAGCTTTCTCCAAAATCTCAAACACTAATACAGTGGTACGCTTCATAATGTCCAACTCGTCTTGACCTATTAGAGAACAAATTGCAGAACATTTGCATAAAATAAATTTTATTAATTTAAACATTTGTAACTGACCTATTACAACACCATTAAAATTGAAATTTGCTGAAATAATTTGTTCATCAGACCATTGAGGATCGTGGTTGGCATCATCCTTAAAGAATGTCTCCTGTTTTGGTGGTGAAAATCTTGCAAATGAGAAGAAAAAATAAAAAAAATCACAAACTATAAATCTATCACGTTTTACGGAAAATTTTGATGATGTGCTTATTTCTGCTACAATCTAGCCTTTCTTAATCGGGTGTATATAGAGTACAGTTATATTATTGAATGTTTAACATGATGTTTATATTTTTGGATTTTGTGGGCACGTTGGGGTCACAGTAGGTTGAGAAAAACAAGATTACGACGACGCAGCCAACCCACTACTTACTACGTAAATACATACTAATATATACACGCATATGTACATATATATATTGATATGGATGGAGATCAGTTCAAAATTATTATCTCTGTAACTAAATATGGTTGGCAACAAAACGCATTAAGAAGTTGAAACGGATTCTAATCATTATCGCCAATAACAATAATGACGAATATCAGAACATTTTAATACAAAAACATTTTCAAATTAATTTGCATTAGAACTCGTTCGATTTAAAGGATGAGTAGTATCTATCAATAGCAATCAAAAAATCATTCGAACTTATTAGCACTGGTTCAAGAATTGAAGCCGTGAGATTTCATTCCCTTCTCTATATGCGCATGTAGTTGTTCATTTCTATGTAAAAATACAACTATAACTAGTCAACAATATTTTTTACTTTCACTGTTTCAATGTACGTACTAGGGCTCTTAAAATTATTCGATTAACCTGAAAACCGATTATTCGAATATCCGGTTTGTAACCGTTCGTACGAATATTAACCGGTTAGCACTATTCGGTTAGTCGCAATGCTCCGACTATTCGAATAGTCGTTCTACTGCGGTTATTCGAATAGTTATACTGTCACTATTCGAATAAATGAAAAAAAACAGCAATTTTTGCTAAGGCCAAAACCAGATATATGTCCGTATTTTCCAGATATATAC
Source organism: Zeugodacus tau (assembly GCA_031772095.1). Taxonomy (NCBI): domain Eukaryota; kingdom Metazoa; phylum Arthropoda; class Insecta; order Diptera; family Tephritidae; genus Zeugodacus; species Zeugodacus tau. The sequence continues at coordinate 19,050,063 of CM062650.1, read as the reverse complement.
AATGTGCGGTATAAATCGGTTGAGAAGTGTTCGGGCAGAAGGGCACGAGCAAAACCGACCACTGACCGACCCAAAAAAACCGGTTCTTCACAGAAAACCGACTACCCACTCGTCGAAGTTTTGCCCCAAAACGGGCCAAAGCCCCACCCACCGACCGCCCACACTGCCACGAGTGAGTCCCAAAAAACCGGTTCCAAAAAGTAACCGGTTACTGCAGTACTAGGCATATGCCGCAAAAAACCGAAAAAATTCGGCAGCAAGTGGGTAGGGGTATAGAATAGCGAACTCAAGAAACATACCACGCAGTGTTGTATCAGTCATATTTTAATTTTGCATGTGAAACAACAACAGTGTTGGTATGACAGTCATAAAAAATAGCGAGTTTTTTGTTAGTTTTAATGTTTCACTTTTTTCAATAAAAATAAGAAAATTAACGAACTTGCACTATTCGAATAGTCGACAACGAACGGTTAACCGAATAGTCGAAAATTAGCGGTTAATCGAATAGTCGATGACTAACGACTATCCGAATAGTGCAAACCGAATATTATTATTCGAATAATGCCCTATTCGGTTAATTCGGTTAGTCGATTAGTCGAATACCAAGAGCTCTAGTACGTACGATTAATGTTCATGAAAACTTACCTGTATCCCTCCGGCACACCGGTATTGCGTTTCAAAAACGAACCAGTCGCCAAACGTCTTGTTACCCACTCGATCGGTATCATTTCACATTTCTTAGCAATGAATGCATTGCCCGCACAAGGTTTGACGTAGGCCGTATTTATTCCTACATGTGCACGAGTATGTAAATATGTATTTAGTAAATTGCATTGTTCATGCGCTCAGAAATTATCACGCATACCCGCTTCGTTAAGAATTCCGAAAACCAATCCATTTGTTGTGTTGGAAATCTCCGATTTGCCTTGCAGATCGTGCGCCTTCACGCCATCACCAGCTGTAATGCGGTCTTTGCTCAGCAACAGGCACAAGCCAGGATGTTCAGGGAGATCGTAAACCTGTTTGGTTTTGCCTTCAATGAGGATTTTGCCCAATTTGTAGCCCCCAACTGCGTGAAGATATTGAAAACGAGTTTATATTTATATTCTATTTTATATTTAAAATAATATGTTTAGGACTTTACTAGTAGTCATTTTAATGTATTTGTGTTTCGGTGTATCGCACGTGTTTTGTTAATTTTAATGTTTAATAAGAGGCTGCACAACTAATTCTCGATTCTATCGTCTGTTGCGTACTGACTGCGGCGAATGAATTGTGGTTCTCTTTAAGTTGGAATGTTTGCATGGAATCGTTAATGTGGCAGTGTTGTTATGCTTATTTCCTTTACCTATAAATGAAATTATTTTTGTATATGTGTAGGTGAAAATATGATTACTCTTTTGGTTCGGCAATGTGTCGAAACTGATCAAATATTACAACAAATTTTATACATTAAATTGTTTAGTATTTTTATAAAATAAATATGAATGTAAAATAAATATTTTATGTGAAAGTGAAATCGATGAAAATTTTTCACAGAAGCCACAACACATGTGTAATAGCTTAAAATCAGAGCTCATGTTATGAACTCAATACATATTAGTTATTCATATATGAAAGTACATAAATTATCAATTATTTAAAACTATTATAAAAACAAATTAGAAATATGTGTTTAAAAATATTAAGTTTGTAAATACTTTTTGAAGAAAGTGTGTTTTTAGAAATCATAAATTGTTTCGTTAAAATAGCCACTGTAAGTGAATAAGTGGAAGTTGTGATAATGTATCTATTGATATTGTTTTGATGCTTGCTCTACGATACGTATGGATAGGCATATGTACGTCAACCTGTGAATATATATGTACATATGTATTTATGAGCTCGATTTAAAATATTATTGATAAGAGAACACTCTCACCAAACCATAACGTTTATTGCACTCATTTGAACGAATGCACGTGCGTAAATACATACATACATACGAGTATTGAATTGGGTGCAGTGCGTCAACATGTTGTTTTTATATTGAATAAATAATCTGTATTTAAAATTTGTTTTCAAAATAACAATTTGACAAATATGTTTTTATTTTTTATTATTTTTGAGTAGTCGTATATGTAAACTATTCTCGTAAAACTGAGATAAATATGTTGATAAAAGATTGGCTATTGCCTTTGGCACTAGTACTAGTACTCAGGAACAATGCACAGAGTAATGTTCTCTGTCTTATATGATTGAGAATCCTCTAGCTCATCTTTCGCTACTGATTGGCAATTAAGTAAGCACAAACACGAAAAACTGTCGAATTGACTGTCCTTGGCTGGCCAAAGTTAGTTATTTTTTATCAAAACATTTGTAATTGTTGATCAAGCACTCCATCAATAAAAATGTTTTACGTTACGTAGCTTTTACGTTTACGTAATCACAAATTGGGAGAATCAAATCAGTCCACTTTCACACGGGCAACTTTTGTTGCTAATTCTCGGGCGATTCTCTTTTGCTGTCGCCCCTTGCGTTCACACGAGCAATTCTTGTTCGACAACTCTGTTCGTGTTTTTCTGTCATTCTCTTTCATATAATTTTCTCAACTTCTTGTACGTATCGTTTCCAAGCAAAAAAATATATTACATTAAGTAATTTTTATCGTTATTCTCAATTTTCTAGCATATTTTAATTATATTATGCATATTTCTATATGTATTTGCAAATTACATACAAAATTAAATGATTAAATTGAAATTTTCAAATATATTGTAAACATTAATTTTAAAATGTGTGCAAATGCAACACTGTTACGTAGCAGCGAACTGTTACGAATAAGAACACAAAGCGTGTTGCCTGAACACAGCAGACTCGGCGCGATTCTCCTCTCCTCGTCGCCCCCTCTCCTATAAAACTAAGAATTGCCGCGACAAAAATTGCCCGTGTGAAAGGGGTCTCATATGTACATTTAAAAAACATGATCACAGTTGGAGAGAAAGTTATTCTATGAAGAGAATTTGAAATGACATTTGCTCTCTCTACAATTGTTTTACAGAGTTGGCAAGTTATTATTTCGCTAATCTTAAGAAAAATTTAAAATTATATAAAAAGTTCTATCCAAATCAAATATTCTTATAGTGTGGGGTGAATAAAATAGGGAATTTAATAACCAATTATTATTATATATTTAATGAGCGTACCACGGTCTGGTTCAGTGCTAAAAAAATAGATGCAAGTACAGTGGAACTTCCATAACTCGAACTTCTATAAGTCGAAGATCTCCATTACTCGAACTTTTGAATTGGCAATAGCGTTTACAAAACAAATTTCATTCAAATTTGCTTCCATACTTCATACTTCCATACTTCAAACTTCTATAAATCGAAGTTCTCCATAACTCGAACTCTTAAATTGGCAATAGAAGTCAAATTTCATACAGATTTCCTTCGATCTGGGCATAATACAAAATTTAAAATTTTACTATCAAGGAATAATTTTAAAGGAGTCCCTATAATCGTATGGAGGCGAACAAAAAATATGATATTACACTTATAGATTTCATAAATCGTGTAACAAAGGCATGAGATACAGACGTCAAGACAACAAAATTACAAAATAGATGTTTTAACGTGTGTATTTAAATAAAACTTTTTGCGAAGTAAATAAATAAAACTGTGGGTAAATCTCTATTTCATACCTTTTTGAAAAATTTATGTTGTAATGAAAATTTCTATAACTCGATGTCTCTCTAATTCGAAGTTTTTTTGTGGATTATGGTGATTCGAGTTAGAGAAGTACCATTGTATTTAAAAATGTTTTAGAACATATTTAAAAAAATAAAAATTTTAATTAGTAGTAATAGAAATTGAGTGATTTTCATTAAACAAGGGAATTTAACTAAATTGCAGTTACTAATTTGTATAGTTAAATTATTATTTTCGAATCTAAGTGACGGTTGTCATTTAACAAGGAATTTAACTAATTTGTAATTACCGATTTAGTTAAATTATTATTTCCGAATTAAAATGATTAATAATTGGCTTCTGTTTCTTCATTTATTCTCCCACGATTTTAATGTCATATTCCTCGAAAGATATGGGAAGTTCTTTCAATGCTTCCAATATGGAACTCTAATTTTTATACTTTCGCAACAAATTGCTCCTGACGCTTGTTTGTAACACCTAAAAGTAATCCAAATAAATAGAGTTAGAATCTACCAAAATTATCAGAATGACAGGATAAATTAACGGCTGCGCTTTTGTATAGCATCCCACGATTTCTGGGGTTAAATTAGTATGGTTGGATAGAGGAGATCCTCATTGCCATATCTAAAAATGTTTCAAAACGAATCAAACTATAATAAATAAAAAGGAAGGATTATAGCGCATATACAATAACCACAATTGTGTGATAGGTTTTGAAAAAGATTTCAATATTTTTCTTTCTTTGATAAACCCTGATGATATTTCGATCTCCTATATTTGACAATTCCTACTTCTAAGGTCTAAATTCATGAATTAGAAAGCTTAGAGATGGAACTATTCTAAACAGTTTAAAGAAACCAAACTGAAAATTATCTATGTTTATTATTACAAAGTTGATTAGTAACTAATATTGTTGATACCGTGATCATTGACTGTACCATGACAATATGTATCAGTTACCCGTACTGTAGTGAAACTCAGTATTGCAGAATTATCTCAAGTCACTAAAAAACTAAATACAACTTGGGTTAATCGAAAAAATACTAGTGACTAGTAATTATTTCCTTAAACAGTAAACAACAGTACATACAGTAGAAAGCCTTTTCGTGGGAATTCTCGGTGAAAACCAAAGTGCTGCATATATTGAGTACTTAACTTTAGTACGGCTTTAATCATAAAATAAACGCGAAATTATTTATTTATGCTATATTTCACATATACATAGAAGTTTTTAACGTCAATGTGTGCCATATTATATGCATGCAAGTGATTCTCTGTGGTAAGTTATTTTTGGTCTGAATTATTTAAATTTTAAAGACGCAAAATTATAAAAATAATAATTTTTGCTTGTTTTTACTTCAATTATTTACAAATTTTTATATTTAAAAAACTTTCAATGGCAAAGTTTGGAAATACACAAAAGTTGTATGTATGTGTTTGAAACTAGACGTGCTCTCCTCCTTATTAAATATTTTTAAAACAAAATATGTCATGATCCTATTGAATAAGTATCGGGTCCAAGGAAACAAGAAAAAAATCGTCATTTAATACATTCGATGATGATGGAACAGATGTTCCATTACCCGACCATGAAGAAATTCGAATAGCAATTACCCGCTTGAAGAACAACAAAGCAGCGGGGGCCGATAGATTACGGGCAGAACTATTCAAATACGGCGGCGAAGAACTGATAAGGTGCATGCATCAGCTTCTTTGCAGAATATGGTCGGAAGAAAGCATGCCTGACGATTGGAATCTCAGTGTGCTCTGCCCAATCCATAAAAAGGGAGATCCCACAATCTGCGCCAATTACCGTGGGATCAGCCTCCTAAATATCGCATACAAGGTTCTATCGAGCGTACTGTGTGAAAGACTAAAGCCCACCGTCAACAAACTGATTGGACCTTATCAGTGTGGCTTTAGACCTGGAAAATCGACAACTGACCAGATATTCACCATGCGCCAAATCTTGGAGAAGACCCGTGAAAAGAGGATCGACACACACCACCTTTTTGTCGATTTTAAAGCTGCTTTCGACAGCACGAAAAGGAGCTGCCTTTACGCCGCGATGTCTGAATTTGGTATCCCCGCAAAACTAATACGGCTGTGTAAATTGACGTTGAGCAACACCAAAAGCTCCGTCATGATTGGGAAGGACCTCTCCGAGCCGTTCGATACCAAACGAGGTTTCAGACAAGGTGACTCACTATCGTGCGACTTCTTTAACCTGATGCTGGAAAAAATTATAAGAGCTGCAGAGCTAAATAGAGGAGGTACAATCTTCTACAAGAGTGTACAGCTCCTGGCGTACGCCGATGATATTGATATCATCGGAAGCAACAACCGCGCCGTTTGTTCTGCTTTTTCCCGCATGGATAAGGAGGCGAAGCGAATGGGTCTGGAGGTGAATGAGGACAAGACGAAATATCTCCTGTCATCAAGCAAACAGTCGGCGCATTCGCGTCTTGGCTCCCACGTCACTGTTGACAGTCATAACTTCGAGGTCGTAGATAATTTCGTATACCTGGGAACCAGCATCAACACCAATAACAATGTCAGCCTCGAAATCCAGCGCAGAATAACTCTTGCCAACAGGTGCTACTTTGGACTGAGTAAGCAATTGAACAGTAAAGTCCTCTCTCGACGAACCAAAATCAAGCTCTACAAGTCGCTTATCATTCCCGTCCTGCTCTACGGTGCAGAAGCTTGGACGATGTCAACATCAGATGAGACGACACTAGGAGTTTTCGAGAGGAAAATTTTGCGCAAGATTTATGGTCCTCAGAACATTTGCAACGGCGAATACCGCAGACGATGGAACGATGAGCTGTACGAGTTATACGACGACATTGACATAGTTCAGCGAATAAAAAGACAGCGGCTACGCTGGCTAGGTCATGTTGTCCGAATGGACGAAAACACTCCAGCCCTGAAAGTGTTCGATGCAGTACCCGCCGGAGGAAGCCGAGGAAGGGGAAGGCCTCCACTCCGTTGGAGGGACCAGGTGGAGAGCGACCTGGTTACACTTGGGATCTCCAACTGGCGCCGAACTGCGAAGGAGAGAGAGAGGTGGCGCACTATCGTCGATTCGGCTATAACCGGCTAAACGGTTGCAACGCCAATCACATACATCACAATACTAATTCAAGTATTTTTATGAAATTTATAAAAGGCTCAGGAGCTTTTACTAAGTTTGACGAATCGTACACATTTTATTTTGTAAAAGTATAGGCGTCTTCAGAGATTTACTCTTTCTCAAATAGTGTTAAAGACAGCAAACAATTGTGCATTTTAAAATATTAATTTTTCATATAACCATAAAAATATGCAAATGAATTTCTCCGAAGGAAATCGTTTCCAATTATATCAATTTCTATGCAATGTCTAATAGATCGCTGACATGGAACACATTGTCAAAGCTTGAAAAATACTCTTTTAAGATTATTTAGGGAAAATTATTCAAATTGTTTCGTAGTAATATTAAATCTTTTAAAATTTGAAAGCGCCAAATGCAGTGTCACCAACCCAGGGATGTATTTATTTTAATACAGTATTTAAAAACTAGTTGAATCACGTTATACACTTGTACATAAAATATAACTAACTTATCAATAAATAACATTTAATACCACCATAAAATTTAATAAATATGCGATGTAATTTAAAATAATTCCAGTAATAATAAAAAATTATTTGATTCTATAATTATTCAAGTACTGTTCATCGGACTTTAAAATATTTGTGAAGATTAAATGCTAGCTCAACATCCTAATTAGCACAATTGTACCAACAAAGCGTTGCATACAACCCAAGTACGCCTCGGTGATGTGTAAAATGATGAAAAATATGGTAAATTCTATATTACACATTCTCCGGAATCAGTGCAATCAGAGAACGTTAAATATATATTATACGTTCTCTGGTGCAATGCTATTACAAATGAGGTGAGTTTGGCAGAATTTTCCAAGAGTCGGCAAAGCAGTCCAAAAATGTTTGTGTGCAATGGTATGGAACTAGGGTTAATATAAGACAGTACGTATACTAAAAATCTAGTTTGAAAGATTATTATATACTTAGACGTCAATAAGTAAATAAAATTAAATGGAATATTACAACAACAGCCGTGAGAATAATGTAACATTTTAGTGCATAGCTTCAATTGAGTAATTATCGACTTTTGTATCTATATTTATTGATTGTATTAACATAATTACGGTTATTTTTCTATTTGAAAATGTTTTATGTGGCAACGACATTACTTAACTGCCTCGAGTTGCATTTGTGAAATTTACAAACCACTTCGCAGAAGTCAACAGCTGATTGTCGCTCTCTAAATTTTCTCCTATTGTTAAATTATTAACGTTTCTCGTGTGTGTACAAGTAAATATTAATGTATAATAATATACAGTCATTGATAAGAATTGTATTATAGTGTTCAGTTAATCAACTAGAAAAGGTGAGCAAAGGCATTTTCAAGTGCAAATTTAATTTGAAAACAAAAAATTGTATTATTTGTTAGGGAAACCTTAGTAAAACACGCCAATTTACCGGGAAGCAAGGTTGACAATTTGAGTGAGTCAGAAAATAGTGGACAAATCAATAATATTATTAATTTATTATTTTAAAATAAATTAAATGCATGCAATTGTTGCAAATTTTTCGTTTATAATTTCTTTAAACCACACATTATATCTAAATCGTGCTTAAGTGAGTAAATAAAGAGCAATATTTGTGATGTGCGAATGTGTACATGTTATTTTTGAATTATAAACCAAAGAGTGTTCATTTGTTGTGCATCTTCATGTGAGAGTTAAATGGTCAAAGTCCAATTGTATGCCGGCAAACATAACAAAATGACGAATTTAAAACTTTGAAGCGAGCCCTCACAATATTGAATAATTTTTATATTAGTATCTATAAATCTAAAATGTGTTTGTTGAGCAAATCATTTGTTGATAATATAAAAAATATATTGAATTCCGACAAAAATTTAGTAAATAAGTGAGCTAAAATGTACATATATTCTTCGAATATATAATATAATATTTGAAAATTATTATAATTTTACAGAGAAAAAAGTTCCAAAATTGTTGATTTATTATAGTTTAGAAATCAAGAAAGTGAGTTTCATTTATCATTTTTTGTGCATCTTTATGCGAGAGTCAATGGGTCAAAGTCCAATTGTATTGTGTAAAGGACAGAGTTTAAATATTTTAATTATTCTTCATATATATAATGTTGAGATCAGTGTATATCTGCAGTAAAATTTTATGAAACATTAAAATTTATATTTTTTAAACATAGGTAGGTTTATATATACATATGTATATATTTTTAAAATCAAATGTATATTTGTTAAAATTTGTATTCGATATATATCAATATAATATTTTGATTCATGCAATGTAATTACAAATATTTAACTCATGAACCCATATTCCTTTACAATTTTTTACTAATGCCAGTAGGTGAAGTATATATTTGGATTTCCATTAATATTTCTGGAAAATGAAAATTATTTTTCTTTGTACATAGCATCAATTTATCCTTTGCTATTCATTCAATATTATATACATAAAAAAGTATATATGTACATATAACATACATACATAAGTTTAAAATTGCAAATAAAATCAATAAAATTATAATTAATTGGACTTATTTCGTTTTTGAACTCTCGCAACGTGTTACAAAGATTATAATACATATTCCGCATGTACATACGCATATCTATTCGTCCGTCTGTCTCTCCGTGCAAGGGATTACTTGATTAAAACTTGAGATATTTTGATGAAACAGGGTACACGAATTCCGTGGGATGGTTGGTATTGATATTTGTACAGATTAGCGAAATCGGACGATTGCAACGCCCACACAAAATGGCCTTTAGTGAAAACTATAAAGTGCTTTGTATAACTCAGCGACAAATTAAGCTATAAATATTTAATTCGATATATACTTTCACATTTGGGTAGAATGGCACTAGTTATTTCAAAATTCCCTCAAGAGTGTGTGACCCTATCTCCTAAGGCTTTTTTTGGACATATCTTTCATACGAATAAAGTTGTACTGTCTAACATGGATAGGTAAATCTCTCAGTTATTTTATAGATTCAGAGAAAATCTTCTTCAAGTAATGGGTAAAATTGGGACATTGCTTATCCTTCCTCCTATATACCTAATATCAAAAGCGGTAATACCGTATATATCGGTTAATATATAGAAATGAGTAAAATCGTGTGTTATCTTAATAAAATTCTACAAATAAATTTTTAGAGTATAAAATGTTCGGTTACGCTCGAACTTATCCTTTCCTTACTTGTTCATTTTCTTTTTTGTATGTTAAATTTTTTACCATGTACATTTCCTATGTACATACTTTGGCCGATTCTAATATTCAAGTTATATTTAATAGTAATCGTATGCCTAAGTCATGCGCGTACATACATACTTACGTATATACATATGTACGTACATATTATTTGATTGACACAGCAATGGACTTCCGCTATAATTAGTACCCACTAATCGTTATTTTAAACAAATAACGAAAAAGTTGAACAAAAACGAGCAAATCAAATTACTTAATAAATTTTATATCAAATTTGACAAATAAAATTAAGCAATGATTTTTGTGATTGAAGTTCTTTTTCAAAAATGTGTCATAATATAAAGTTCGCTATATATATGTATATCTACGGTTCTGTATTTAAAGAACTTATTGAATATTATGTGATCAGATATTACCAATTGATATTGCGTTCCTCGTTCTCACGACAAAATGTTCTGCGTAACCGAAACGGTTTATATTTTTTAACATATTTATATTTTTTCAATATCGATTTTATACCATTGCAGATTTTAAGTCCTATAAGCTGGTCTTGATTCCGTTAAAAGTACTCGAATAAATTTCTTGAATATTCAAATTTGTCCTACATTCTGCAAGATGTTTGACTCCCTCTACAATTATTGGTCGAATGTGCCGGGTTATCATGTATTGGGCTTTGGATTAATCGCCTACTTTGCTTATTATCTCATACTGGTGGTTAAGGTAAGTGCATTTGTTTAAATAGTTCGGACGTATGTATTATCTTAAAAAATATATATGTATGACTATATAAAAAATTGCATATATACTACAGTGCAACTTCTCTAACTCGATTCACCTTAATCCACAAAAAAACTTCGAGTTAGAGAGACTTCGAGTTATAGAAATTTTTATTACAACATAAATTTTTCAAAAAGGTATAAAATATAGATTTACCCACAGTTTTACTTATTTACTTCGCAAAAAGTTTTATTTAACTACGTTAAAACATAAATTCTGTAATTTTGATTGTTGCAGTTTACTATTGTTTGGCTCTTGACGTCTGAGCACGAGTTATGGGGAACTTCGAGTTAAGAAAGTTTGAGTTATGGAAGGAAATTTGTATGAAATCTGATATCTAAACGCTATTGCCAATACAAAATTTCGAGTTATAGAAGTTCGAGTTATGGAAGTTCCACTGTACATTCATTTTACTGAGAATTTAATAAATATATTTTAATATGGTGCGGTAGATAGAATTGACTATTTATATTATCTCAGATTCGTGTTCTGCAAGTTCGAAAAAAATGTAAAGATGAACTTTCTGAATGCTTTTTTCCAAGTTTTATATAAATATGTATTTTAATATAATTATTAATATAGAGTATTTACATACATATATACATATATATACACTTTTTGTACGAAATTATATACTAATACTTTTCGCTCCTAAAATAGCGACCCACTTTTGTTTGTGCCGAAGGTCCACTAAAAAGCTTTCTTTTGCGGGAAATACCAACATTAAGTGTGAAGTTCTGGCCAACATTTTGGTGTTTGGACAGTCGCGCCCAAACCGTTTTTGCCAGTGTACTACGATCCAAAGTTATACCAACAATTTGTTATAAAAGGTAATATTTAAAATAAAAAAAGAAAATACAAATACAATTGAGCTTCCCTAACTGAAATCATCATAATCCACATAAAAAAAAGTGGGACTTCGATTTATGGAAGGAAATATGTATGAAATTTAATTTCTATTGCCAATTCAAAAGTTCGAGTTATGAAGAACTTCGAGTTAAGGAAGTTCAACTGTATGTGCATTTAACAAAATGTATCATAACAGTAATATGATATTGAAAATTGCTCTAGCATTAACTAGTAATTCTTTTTTGTGCATGGACGATAGCAAACATTTATTTAGAGGCTTTAGAAGGCTTAGATTATTGATATTTTTATACTCTCGCAACAAACATGCTAAGAGATTATAATAGTTTTGTCCACCTAATGGTTGGTTGTAAGTCTTAAAACTAAAAGAGTCAGATATAGATTAGGGTGACGAGTAAAGTTCAAATTCGGATGTCTGTCTGTCTGACCGTCCGCCCGTCCGTGCAAGAAGGTTAAGTTCGAAGCTGGGCAATCGAACCACTGCCATGCTCACAAAATGGCGATAACCGAAAACCTACAAAGAGCTGTAACTAATCCATAAATTAAGTTATGAAATTTGGTACAAAGGATCGTACTAGGATTGGGCACATTTGGATTAATTTTTTGAGAAAGTGGGCGTGACTCCGCCCCCTACTAAGTTATTTGTACATATCTCATTAACTACTAAAGCTATAGCAAAGAAACTCTCTAGAGTCGTTAATTTTAGATACTACCGTATACATTAAAAAAATGGAGGAAATCGGTTATGTTGAAAACTACTAAAAATGCTTTAATTCAGTCAGGAAAACCACCAGAAACCTTAAATTTCATTATAAAGATGGTACAGAAGAGCTGCCCTCAAATTGATATACAAAAGTTTAAAAGCCAATACACATATAAGGGCATCGCCCTTCTAAAAATCGCCGAAATCGGACCATAAGTATTCAAGATCACATATATATCACATGAGGACCTCAGAGCTTCGAATAAATTTTTTACCGAAAATATAGGTAAGTCTCTCAGATATTTTGAAGTAATTCAGAGGGAATAGTTTTCTTCTAATAATATGTCTCCGTGCCATAAATATGTGAAATAGGGTCTTCCCCTAACACCCATATACCTAATATTAGGGTTTTTAAAATTTCAATGGACTTTGTACCATACATATGCCGATAGGTCAAATTGTGTATTATATTATGTTATTATTATAAAATGTTCGGTTACACCCGAACTTAGCCCTTCCTTATTTGTATTTAACTGATTAATAAATCAGTAAATTAATGAATCAGTTCTACACTAAAACTTCGTTATCGTTTATTTTATGATCTATATTTAATAGAGAAATTTTCACTCTGAAAGATGGGGGCGAAGTAGCTTTGGATTGGATGGATACGAATTGCAACTCAAATTCACCTTGTATTATTATTTTACCCGGTTTGACGGGCAATTCACAAGACGAGTATGTTAAGTGTCTCGTGTATGCTGCCAACAATTCGGGCATACGTGTTGTCGTCTTCAATAACCGTGGCATTGGAGGCGTGACTATCAAAACGCCACGTCTCTATAATGCCTGTAATTGTGAGGATTTGGCTGAAGTCGTGCAACATGTGCGAGATGTGTTGCCTGCACACTGTAAAATAGGCGCTACTGGCATTTCAATGGGTGGCCTAGTGTTGGGTGAGCAAAATTAATTTATATTGTGCATATGTGCCTATGAATTTAAGTTTTTTTTTTTTAATTATTTTCCAAGGCAACTATTTGGCACGCAGAAGCGAAGAGGCGCGTTCATATTTGTCGGCTGCTAAAATAATCTCAGTACCTTGGAATGTGCATAAAGGTAGGGTTCCAATAATGCATTTTCTAATATACAAAATTTGATTTTTCGTTTGTAATCCTAAGCTATTGACAGTATAGAGCAACCAATTTTAAATAATTTGCTCGGACGTGTGCTTGCAAAAAATATGTACCGCACATTACAGAGAAGTGGCCTACACGAACATCAGGAGCTCGACATGCGAAGCATTAAACTGGTATTGTTGCAAGTTATAGTATGTGTGAATGTGTATGTTAACTGAATATCCTTTAGAGCAAAACAATCAGGGAATTTGATGCCAATTTTACCATTAAACATTTTGGCTATCCCAGCGTAGAAGATTACTATAACGATGCTACATTACAAGACAAATTACATCACATCTCTGTGCCACTACTTTGTTTGAGTGCTGCTGATGATCCATTTCAGCCGCTGGATGGTGGGCATACATTGTTCTCTTATAATATTGCATAAAATACTTATTTTCCTGTTATTTCAGCCATACCTATTGAGGCGGCAAAGGAATGCAGTCATGTGGCTATTATCGTAACTGCCCGTGGTGGTCACATTGGATTTCTCGAGGGTTATTGGCCGTCGACAAAAGATCAATACATGAGTCGTATTTTCATCGAATACTTCACAAAAGCCTTATTCGATGAAGAAGGCGAATTTCATCGTATTAAAGAAGATCTACACACAAGGTATCTTGAAAAACAAAGTGACTTGAAAGTGTAATATTTTATTCGAATGCTATTTATGACGAATTATCTATTAATTAAATTAATAAATTGTTACTAAATTATATAAACAAATAAAATGCAAAAATTTATAAAATCTGAAAAATTTATTTTGATGGACAAAGTTTAAATTCCAATTAATTTCAAATATTTTCGAAATAAGTTAAAAACGTCAACGGCACTAGTTCCACTTGTAACATGTGCATAAATCATTTCACTAAGTAGCACTCGAGAGATCATTTACACTACTAAACTAACAAAATAATGTTGATTTAATACCTAACTATTATGTAAGCATGTACTTAAGTATGTGCTCAGTGTTAAATGTTAAAGCTAATGACATTTTAAATGACGGTGAAATAAATTGATGTACTACTATGTACAAAGTTCAAGTTCATTGTAATACTTTAATATGTATCCACGTTCATATGTATACTTTAGTCAAATAAGTACCCGGAAATTCTCATTTTAAATTTTCCCGCTAAGAATATTTCAAAATTTTTTTTCCCAGGTTGGCACACTATTCTGTCAATTTTTATTGCTATGTGTCATTTATTTTGTTTACGGCGTCATTAGGAACAAGTCAACCTTTTGTGTGCGTTGCGATTTTTATATGCCCCTCTTTGAACGATTTATACCAATCGTAAACATGAGTTTTCGACATAGTTGAATCACCAAATGTTTTTTCAACATTTCTAACGTTTTGGCTCAAGAAATTTCGTTTTAAGGATTTTAAGGATTTTATCCATTTAATTTGAGAATTTCCGGGTACTTTTGACAGAATGTATATAATTCTGAAATTCTGTTAATGATGGGTTTTTTATGTTCGTGGCTGTATATGTGTACATATATTTGAAGTCTTAGGATCCCGAAAAAAAAATGTAAATGGCTTTCATTATTGGAACCACATTGAACCATAAAAATTAAGATAAAACCGAAAATTAATAGTCACAACCGTACTCATAAAAACATAGTAAAAAATTCTTCTTTAAATCGGGATCTTTAATATAATATAATTAAATATTGTCGAATTTTAATCAAACTGAGTGTTGTCACTTCAGCACCATAGCTTCCAGCTTCCTGCGAGCTTCGCGATATGCCAACATAATATCATCCAAAGTCATTCCGCTCGTTTTGTTTCTGCATGGTTGCAGTAACTCGCAGTTACGTTGTGTAAAGCATTGGCAATTAAACTGCAGCTGTCCCGTGCTCTCCATACGAAAGCCGTAGCGTGATTTGAGTTTTGTATCATTGTCAGTGTCTGTATAAAAACGCATATAATCAAATTGTCGACGTCCACCGATTAGATAACGAGTAAGTGTGTCCAATATGCTTTCGGCAGGACGTAGACACTGCAGTTCCGCCGAGTTCGATCCAGTTAAAAGATATGTGGAATAGTGTGCGTACCCTTCAATACGTTCACGTCCATAGCTGTCGATTGAAATTATCTCAAAATATATATGCAGCAAGTGAGCGGGATTGAATTCCTCTTCACAAAGCAAAGTCATTTGCCAATTATAACCGAAGTGGCATTCAATATTATTCGAAGTGGGTGAGCAGGCATGTGTACTGGCATGCAGCACACCTTCTTCGAGTATGGTGTTTGCGGGCAATTGAATGTGATAACGTACATGAATATTGTCATAACTGAATCCACTAGCTTTTCGCAACTCAAAGAGCAGTGATATACGAGTCGTGCGTTTCGGCGGCATATCAAATAAAATGCTCAAATTTCGTTCCTCTTGCCAATGCGCAGTTAACTCGGGTAGCTGTAAGTAGGGCGTTGGACTTGCAACGTATCTGCGCTTCGAGACATTGTGCACAGAAAAAGCGTACAAATGCCGATAATCTGTATCAATTTCGATATAATAGGGATTAACTATGAAATCATTGAAATCTGGATAAACGTGTAATTGCCTCAGCGCCGGATACCAAGCAAGCGACATTAATTGTGTGTATGGTGATATCGCAGCAAAAATATACATAAACTCTGTATGCCCCTCTGCGACTCCGGCAAAGGTAGATTTTTCAGTCTTGTTATTAATCAGCAATTGCGCACTGTTATTTGGTCTGAAGTTGTCCTCATGTACGTAGGTAAATACTTCACCCCAACGATCTATGGATAGAGATTCTAATTTTTGCGATTTCTTATTGCCTTTTTTATTATGTCTACGTTTGTTCCCTTCGACCACCGACGAAGTGCGTGCGGGAGTGACTCCTGTGACCCCAGCATCCAACAGCCACTCATTATACTTCTTCTGGATATCCGTGATACAATTTCGCTCATCTTTATATAATTCAATCTCGTTTGGACTTAAAAGTTTTTCTTGCCAGCGAATTTTTGTCAACGAAATCGTATCGTCAGTTTGTTCGATACTTTCACTCTTTTTAGTTGAACTATTGTTATTGACATTGATACGTGTCAGATCGAACTTTGGCAATTTCAACAAGGAATTAATATGACGGAAATTCACTTCCAATTCTAGATATTCAATATTGTCACTTATGTTATAGATGCCCGTATGCTTTGGAAATGTGTGATTCATTTTTAATTCCAGCACTACTAAACCGGTATACAACAAAAAATGTTTTTATTTGTAGAGTTCGTTGTTTGTTTTGATTATAATTGCTCGTCAAATTGTCCGTTGTCCTTGACAACGACTTGCTTGCTTGAATATGAATATTTATTGCCACAATTTACATATAAAATTGAATAACAAAGGAACCAGTAAATATTGTAACGGATTTCCAAAATCTGTTGTTTACGTTGAAACTCTACCCTGAATTCGATCACTGTACTGTCAAATAAAAGTTACACTTTAATGGCTCTACACTAATCTTTATTTCTAATTCCTTATAACTTAACACTTTACTACTCAATACTCTACTTTACAACTCTAACTTATAACTTATTTACACTTTACTCGACATTCTCTCCTTAGAATTGTCTTCACTTCACTCTCTTACATATATAATCGTATTGTAAGCGACATTGCCACTCGAACATTCTGGCAACTACGAATATCGATGTCTAGATACATCTGGCAATTTATCGATTGCAATGCAATCTTTCATTGATTGACGACAATCATGACAATCATGAGAGATCTGGAGCTTAGTACTTCTTTGATTTTCCAAACTCGATATAAGCAACCAGACACCAACCTAAAACTTTTCCACTGAGCGTTTGCGACTTGAGGTTCTGCAGCCATTTCTTCTTTCTTTGGACGTTTTACACCTGAAGCCTCATGTTGTTGAGAGTCTTCTTTCTTCAGATCACAATCTTTTGTCCATGACACGTCTGTTTCTCTGTTTCCTCTGGGATCACCTGCGTCGATATATGTACCTCCTGTCCCTTCAACTGTGTCGACATCTGTGCCGAAACCTGTGATGGTATACACTCTCCATGCACTTCCAGCTGTGTTAACACTTCTTCTCTTTGTAAGGTCACCTCCATCGACACCTCCTCTTTCAACTGTGAGGACACCCATTCACTTCCAATTGTGTTAACAAAATCTCTCCATGCGCTTCTAAAGGTCTTAACATACAGGTCTGATTCGCTTCCAACTAAGTGGACATATTCTCCCCATGCACTACCAATTGTGTTGACACTTCTGCTCTATTTGAGGCCACATCCATTAACTCATCCTCCTCCTCTTTCACCCCATTCGATTCCAACTGTGTTGACAAAATCTCATTTTTCAGCTGTGTTGACACATCTGCTATATACGAGCAAAGAATGTATAATAATAAGAAGGAGCAAATGTTAACTCGCAGCTTTTTGTGTGCTAAAATATAAGGGAACATCGAAAACTCGCCACTTCGAAAGAAAAATAATACACCACAGAATGAGCGAACTGAGATCAATTAGACACAAAGGGTGTTCTCACGCCAATTCTCCATATGCTTGCTTATTAAGATTTACATTTGCAATTTATTTTATATTTCAAGATATTTTATAGAAATTTTTAAATTAATATAATTAATAATTAAAAATACATTTTGACTCAAATTAATAAATTAATAAATTTGCTTATTATTATACATTCTTTGGCTTTGCTTGCGGTATGTTTAGTACACAGGTCATTTATTACTTCCACCGGATAACAACAGGTGGCGCTAAATGAATAATTACAAATATGTTCAACAGATGTCACCGTAATCTACGATTACACTTTTTTCCTACTATCTAATAGATGACGCTCTCCGCTTTCGAAATGACAGTGTAGATGTCGCTGCAGCTCTTAACAGTCTTCTCTGCAGATGTGAAATAGAATTGAGAATCAAACTGATGCGGTACACCAAGCGGATGCAGAAAGAGATTTTAGAATCATAGAATTTCCAAGTTGTGCAGGAATTAGGAGTGGCGGACTAATGATTGATGACTGTGCTACGGGAAATAAGATATTTTTGGAAATGGATTTAATAGTCCCTATTTCCAGCACTATGATTTTTTTAAAAAACAGGGTGCATTATATACTGATTAAAAAGAAAAGAAGAACAGTATTAAAAAATTCACATTTCTAAAGTATTGTTATTAGATATTTTAGACAAACTGTGGCATTGTCTACAATTATAGAATGCTCTAATGAAAAAACGGTTTCTGTTCGAAAAAATTGATTATGGTAATAAATTGTAATAGTTTCTTAATTATAATAATTCGGTGAAGAATTTCCAAGCTAGTTCGCTAAAGCTGGTGAAAATATTCTACAAACAAGGAAAAGTCTACTAAAATTTATTCATAATCCTAGTGCTCCATATGTAATAAGAATTATATCGTTAAATTAAAAAAAAACATTTTTCTAAGCTGGGGAATAATATATATGTAGAAAAAATTTTCAAAATATTAAATTTTTAAAGAAATCTAAATCAACCCCAGTCTTTGCTGAATTGTACAAATTGATTTTACATTCAAGTAAGTTTAACATTTTCGCCGCATTTTAATTAATCGTATTATTGTTCCTTGACTGTGGTACAGAAGTTAATGTAACTTTTTATGCTTCTAATTGTTATCTTCTGTGGTATGTGAATTCGCGTGCAAAGTAAATCTTACCAAAAAAGTAGATCTACTGCAATTGTTTGCTAGTCCGAATAGTGCTTTCCAGGGGTAAGAACCAAAGAACATATAATAAACATATAATAAACAATGCTTTTGGGTCCTCTTCACTCAAAAAACGATACTTTTTCTTGTTTTATTCAGGCAACCATAAATGAGCTTTGGCCAAGTTTTCAAGATGCGTTTTCTCCAATAATTTCAATAGAGGTCAAACTGCTGCGAATCACTAACACAGGGCGATACAGCTGGGATAATTTGCAGATCGTTTGTAAGACGTTTCATGGTTAAATTATGGGGAATTGTCCAGAGACCTAAAATGACCTAGAAAATCAACCTTGATCGCCTGTGACGAGGTAGTGTATATTCACCAGAAAGTATTAAAATGCGTAAATGAATGGCAAAACCATGCGATATATAAATTCGTAAATGATAATTATAAGAAGCTCTTTTTAATTAATCATTTAAGCGCGAATAAGGAGCTTTTACTGTACCTCCTTATTCGCGCTTTCTTTATTCGCGTTTTCACTATTCGCGGATTAAAAAAATGAGACCCACTTTCTATATTTGCGACTAAAATTTTTTTTATTCGCGGATCTAATAAGTACATACATAATAATAAAATTATTCTAATAGGTAACCAACCGAATATTCTTGTCAAATGGACTAATAAAAAAGTAAAATAGATCTTATTACAAGAAAATGTTAAATATTCCACTATTTTCGCAATATTTTTGAACTTTTGGTAATATTTCCATATAGAAGGGGCTCTCATGGAACTGAACTATTGTTTTTACCCATTTTTTAGAAAACTTTCAAAAAACACTTTAAAATAAATGGAACCAATAAACTCTTCACTTTTTTAATAATAATTTTTTTACACATATCGTGATTGCTAAGGTTTCGGCTTAATTATATGAGTACACCCGACTAGATCACCTGCGAATTTATTTTAATTTTTTCGCCAACCACGATACTTATTTCTTATTTTTAAATCGCGAATGGAATAGGACGAGATGGGTTCGAACAGATAGAATCAAGTGACATTGAGGAATTGCTTGAATCGCAAAATGAAGATTTGACTGAAACCGACTTGGAGGAAATGTTAAATTCACAACCTATTGAAAAAGAGGCTTCAACAAGCACTGGAAACGTGACATTCAATTTGAAAAATCTTAGTGAAGATTTAAGAATGGCAAATGAGCTCTGCGATTTTTTTAAGAGACAAATTGCTAATGCGACTGCTGTGTATCAGTCTGAATTGAAGGAGCTTTTGAAAACTGCTAAGCAAGAAATGAAAGAAAGAAATTTCAAAATTCTTCAAACCATTGCCTAAGCCTTAAGATAATTAATTAAAATGTTCTAAAACTTCAATTAAATTATTTTTTTATATATGTACCTATTTGTTTTTTTTTTTGTCACCTAGGAACATATCCTCTATAATCCCATATAAATTACCATCCCGTATTCACGGTTTTCTGTATTAGCGGCATATTTATGGAACCCCGCGAATAAAGAGCTTTTACTCTACTAGCAAAATTTAAATGAATTATGTTCATACCTTTATTGTTAATTGAATAATAAAAATAGTAATTGATTTAATTCGTGATCCATGTAAACCCTTTGTGGAATACATTGAAAAATTACAATTGGTCATAGTTTCATTTATTAAGGGGTACAGTGTGAAATTTCAAAAAAATCAATTTTTTTGGTTCATATTTCGGTAGATTACACCTTTAAAAATAAAATTTATTTTATTTAAATTTTCAAATTGATATCTCAAATAGTTTTTGAGTTATAGCAATTTAAAGAGCAGCCGCTCGGTAACAGTGAATACGATTATTTTATCTTTAAACGCGTTTTTCGCGAAACATCATTTTCCAAATTTGCTGCAGTGATTACTCAAAAACCAATGATCCGATCACTATCGAGTTTTTTTTTTACATGTTCTTTATATAGTTCTCTGTACAATGACCTATCGATTTTTGTTCTGATCAAAAAATCGAATTTTGGCAGGCCAAAAACGACCAAAATTTTGGGAAAAATTCGACTATTTTTTTTAAAAAGCCGCCATATTGTCAATTTTGGTTTTTTTTTATCGTAGATCATTGTACAGACAATATTATCTAGTTTGTCGAAAAGTATGTTTTGAATTAGTGTAAACAAATATTTTATAAGAGAAAAACTTAATCCCTTATTCTCTATACATGAGGTAAGTTTATCATACAAATATTTGTAAATTTAAAGTTTCAGTAATAGTACCGCCGTATTTATTATTATTCTCTTTAAAGAAATAAACACATTTGGCAGCACATTTATTTTTATAGAAGCCAATAAGAAACATTCTATTGGAATGTCTTCGGTTACGAATTCTTATTCGCTCAACAGTTTATTTTCTAAATACAGGGTGTAAAAATTTAATAGGAAAAGTGAACTATTTTGTACAATTTATCATTTTTATGGTTTTGATATACGATATTTCCGGCAAACTCTATACATTTTTTTTTTAAGTTGTTTTCAATGCAGACAACATAAATGCATGTTGTAGTTTTTAACGTAACGTAACTCTTTGTCTCTTATTTTTTACCTTTTTGGGTTTGTGACCTCGCTCCAGAATGAAAAATGAATACTTCATGGTTGCATCGCATTTACAAATCTAAATATGGAGTAGATCTACTGAAATTGCTTGCAATTCCGAACACTACTTTCCAGCTAGAGCAGTATTAGTAGTAGTAGATAATTCAGTGGTATTGTGAACCAGGTGAAAATATGTTGTGAAAATTATTGTGCATATTTAATTACTTTGATGTAGTTTTTCTATATATTTTGTTACAATTAGTGATATATTTATTTTTATATTTTATTATATATATAATAACTTTTTAAATCAGAAGCGAAAGATAAAAAATATAAGATAAGCATAAAATTAGCGAGGATATTTATGTGAATAAAATAACTATCGTTGATTCAGGAAAAGAAAGAGAAAGCAGTGCAAAGCAAGCAAAAAATGCATTGCTTGCATACTATATATAAGAACTAAATCATACATAAACGATAAATATGTAAACATAAAGTTACAGTGAATGTATATAACAACAAATCTAATAAAAAACGCGAAGTTTTGTTTTCAAGTGTCGCGCATACCGGCGAAATATTTGTGGCATTTCATGACAACTATTTCTTAATCAATAACTATTATATATAAACACTTGAATTTGTTTAACAACTAGCCGATATATTTAGTGGAACAAAATGTCAGGACAAGTAGAAAGAAGTCAACGCAATCAAAGAGATGCCGAAAATGGTCTCTATCCTCAGATGCCATCTGAACGTGGTCAAGCCGCACAAAAACCGACACCATCTCGACCACCACCACGTCGGCAAGACACAATTGACATGGAAGTTATCCCATTGAATCGCAGTCAATCCGCGCCAGCTGGAGTTGAAACAGATGACCGTCGAAGGGCTCGTCGTATCTTTGACAATGTAAGTTATTGTGAAATAGTTATTTATGGAAGAATTTAAAATTACTAAACGCTGTCGAATTAGTTTTGACCGTTGGGCTTAATTATATATACAGATTCGCGATAAGCATTTTTAAAGTTAAAGTAAATGTTTCTATGTACATATAAACATATTTCCCAAAGAAACTCAAAATATCCATTGATATAAACAAAGTATTTTAGTTAATTTAGCCTCAAGTTGCATTCCATTGAATTTTCAATTACTCAAATTTATAATATTGTACATATTTCGCTTATTTCATACATTTATTTATGTGTTAAATTTTTATACAAATAAAACCATTGATATCTGTCTAAAGCAAACAAAGGCAAGTTGCGAACACAGAGTTAGCTATTTAACAGCAAATCGGTGAATCATAACTGCATTGAAACAAATATGTGCATGTGAACATACGTACGTAGATATATAAATACGTATGTAGCAATTTATTGAATGCGGTTTTATTTCTCCCATGCCTTCCCCTTTCAAGTTGTTCTGTGTTTAAATCTTCGATTCTTGCTAAAAGTCTAAGTGAAGTCTCTTTTTCCATTTTAGCACATTGTCATTATTTTGTTTATTCTAATACACCTGTAGCCCTTACATTTCACAATCACCTTTATCGGCTCTCGCTATTTTCTCGTTGACGCTAAATCACACAATCGCTTACTTTTACATACATACATATCATATTTATGCGGTCTTTGCTCTATAATTTTGGTTATTAACGTTTGAGCTTACCAAAAATGTCTTCCAATTTATGTTATTGTAGCTGTTAAGGTAATATAAATTCTTTTTTTCGTTTTTAATATTTTATTTTTCAAAATTGCTTTCTTTTACTGTTTACATTTGGTTTTTGTATGTGAACTGCGTTCAGAAACCGGTTATTTTTTATTTATTGTTTATGCATTCTTTACTAATTAGAAATTCGTAAAATGTGAACTTATATGCGCATGTGTTATCACATATGTATTAACAATCTATTAAATGTCTAAAATTTGGAAGTTTTGCTGACGTCCGTCTTGCCCTACAGACACCTATAAGTTAGTTTTGGTTTGGCTTTATGTAATTGAGTTCTTATCTATATTTTTGTTATTGACTCTACTTGCGCCCTTGATACATAAATAAGTAATCTTTAATGGATGTATGTCGATTAATGCAGTCTTCAAAACTTTTTCGTAGGCACATATATACAGGTATACATATGATACTAAAGTTATTAGGTTATCTTTTATAATGACATTTTAAATGTGGAAAATAGAAAACAGCAGATTTAAAGTTGTTTCCTAACAAATCCGGTAAAGAGATTAGTAAAGAGTAATCGAGTTGATATTTGACAAAACTCAGAAAATACATACCAATAGTTTTAAAGTTACAATTTCATCGAAACAAAAGTGTATGAGAGAGCGGCCCATTATTTATGAATATTTTACCAAATTCTAAAAAAATTTTGTATCAACCTTTTTAAAATGAATGTTGCTTAGTTTAGTGTGTTTCTTCAAATCCGAAGGCATAATCATTGTTTTTGGTTGTTACCTAATGTTGACCCAATTGTCCTATAATACAAGGAAATTTTTATACTCTCGCAACAAAAGTTTCTAAAGAGAGTATTATAGTTTTGTTCACATAACGGTTGTTTGTAACACCCAAAACTAAATGAGTTAGATATAGGGTTATATATACCAAAGTGATCAGGGTGAAGAGTGGAGTTCAAATCCGAATGTCTGTCTGTCCGTCCGTCCGTCCGTCTGTGCAAGCTGTAACTTGAGTAAAAATTAAGATATACTGATGAAACTTGGCACACTTATTTCTTGGCACCATAGGAAGGTTGCTTTCGTTTTGCAAAATCGGACCACTGCCACGCCCACAAAATGGCGAAAACCGAAAACAAATAAAGTGCCATAACTAAGCCATAAATAAAGCTAAAATTTGGTATGAAGGATCGCACTATGAAGGGGCATATTTGGATGCAATTATTTTGGGGAAGTGGGCGTGGCCCCGCCCCCTACTAACTTTTTTGTACATATCTCGCAAACCAATGGAGCTATATAAACCAAACTTTCTGCAGTCGTTTTTTTTAGCCACTTCCTAATACAGTCCAAAAATGAAATCGGATAATAACCACGCCCACCTCCCATACAAAAGTTAGGTTGAAAATTACTAAAAGTGGGTTAACTTACTAACGAAAAACGTCAGAAACACTAAATTTCACATAAGAGTGGTTGATGAAAGCTGCACTCAGATTTTTTTACAAAATGGAAAATGGGCGTGACGTCGCCCACTTATGGGTCAAAAACCATATCTCAGGAACTACTCGACCGATTTCAATGCAACTTGGTTTGTAATAGTTTCCTTACATCCCAATGATATGTTGTGAAAATAGGCCAAATCGCTTCACAACCACGCCTACTTCCTATATACCAGAACTTTGAAGACAATCTGAATCGTTTACTTTACAATATATAAAGTAAGCACTAGTGAAGATATCGGTGCAGAACTTTGCACAAATACTATGTTAATAGTGTGATCCCCATTCTAAAAATCGCCGAAATCGGACCATAGGTCTTTAAGGTCCCATATATCGAACACGAGGACCTCGGTGCTTCTAAACTAATATTATGGTTTCCAACTTTCAATGGACTTTATACAATATATATGACGAATATGTGGGTCAAATTGCGTATTATTAATATTAATAAAGTTAAATAAATTGCGAGAGTATAAAATGTTCGGTTACACCCGAACTTAGCCCTTCCTTACTTGTTATAAATATATACATACATATATACAGTCACGTGAAAAATAATAGGGACACTTGCTTGAAAATAGGTAAAAAATAAATTATAATAAAATTGAAAAAACTTATCAAAAATGTAACATGCAATTGTTTGCTGGGATGTCACTGAAGTAAAGAACCGTTATCAAAGAAAAAATGTTGATCATTTTGTGAAGTAAGATCGTTTTTGAGTGTGCGAAATAAAGGGACATGTGTCATGTGTCCCTATTATTTTTCACATGACTGTATGTATGTATGTAGATAAATGATGAACCGTTCCACCGATTTTGTGTAAACTTCATATAAACCATATACTAATTAGTCCGAACAAAGCCTAAACATTTGGTTTGGATCGGAGAGTCCTTTCTTAATTTATAAAATTACAACGAAAAGTGGCATTGCTTTTTATATATTAGAAGATCTTCAAATATTAAGACCGGAGCATTTGAATACGATCTTTGGACCTGGCGGCTAATAGTCAAGTTATTGCCAACACTAATATAGGCATTCCATGGTACATGTGGTTTAAATTTGTTTAAAAATAAATAAATTTATGTGTCGTATTTAATATATTAATAAATTAACATCTAAAATACATATGTATTTCGATATGTGGGTCGATGAACTTGCAGAGCTAGTGAAAAAACGTAATTCTAGAAAAATTTAGAAGAGTCAAGGTAGAAGTTAAATAAAATGAGTAGTTAAAAAAACTAAGACGGTATGTGAGCAGCGGTTATACAGCGATGGGCATATAAATAGCGGAATGCAAACCGAATATTACATCTAAGTTTTTAAGCTGTATAACAAAACTGTTGCAAGTATCTATTTGTTATCGTAATGAAGCTCATATCCCTGCAAAATACCAGTTACACTCTATCAAATTTTGCGCGTAAACAGCAAAGAGTTTACTCTGAATTTTGCGTCAAGCATGTTTTTAATTTTATTTTGCAAACCAATAACGGGACGGGGAAAACATTGCACTCTGGAAAAGAGAGCGCTTATATGCAACTTGAACAAAAAAGAAAAATCTACTGCCGAAATTTCTGAATGA
Source organism: Zeugodacus tau (assembly GCA_031772095.1). Taxonomy (NCBI): domain Eukaryota; kingdom Metazoa; phylum Arthropoda; class Insecta; order Diptera; family Tephritidae; genus Zeugodacus; species Zeugodacus tau. The sequence continues at coordinate 19,023,490 of CM062650.1, read as the reverse complement.
TGGTGTGCTCTCGTAAGATGGTCTGTAATGCTCTTAATGCAACAAAAAAGACACATCTTCCAAGAAAACCCAAACGGAATCATTTTAAGTCAGATTAAAGCCAATATTTTACTCAACAAATATTTTTTTGTTTTCATAATGTGCAAGTGTATCATTTGCAAAATAAAACTATTGTCTCTTAAAATTCTTACGTGATAAACTCAGGGACCGTAACTCTTATGACTTTTATCAAAAAAATCAAAAAATAAGAGTTATTTTTGATTTTTATATATTTAGATCAAAAATAAAAATTATTTTTGATTTTTATATATTTAGATCAAAAATAAAAGTTATTTTTGATTTTTATATATTTAGATCAAAAATAAAAGTTATTTCTGATTTTTATTTTTTTAGATCAAAAAATAAAAATTATTTTTGATTTTTATATTTTTAAATCAATAATAAAAATCAATTCAAAATTTTTATTTATCTATTTATGCCGTATGTAATACAATATGCTGCATCATTCCAATTTTTATATGTCATAAATTTTGAATTGATTTTTATTATGAATTTAAAAATATAAAAATCAAAAATAATTCTTATTTTTTGATCTAAAAAAATAAAAATCAAAAATAACTTTTATTTTTGATCTAAATATATAGAAATCAAAATTTAAAAATCATACAATATTTCGCATATAGTTCACCTAAAAATCATGATGGTGTAATCAAAACTTTTCTATTATTTTCCTTTATGCATGGTTATTATGCGATTTTTCCCACTTTTATGGTGTGTGATAGGATACTAAAGGGAAATTTCTCCTGTAAGTTTGATTAATATAGTTTTGGTTGGTTGGGAGATATTTACAAAAAACATATTAGGCGTCGGGGCCCTGATCATTCCCAAAAAAATTCGTCCGAATATGCTCATTTTTATAGTGATCTCCTGTTACCAGTTTAACTTTTGTCAAATTTTACTCAAGTTATCGCTTGCACGGAGAGACGGACGATAGTCAACCATCTGACTCCACTCGTCATGCTGATAATTTATATTTGGATAACTCTATATCTAACTCGTTTTGTTTTAGGTGTTAAAAATATTACGAAACTGTTCATTATATATGTTTGAACATATACATACATATGTATGTATGTATATAAATGCTATCGAAATGTTGCAATACTTAAGGCTATAATTTGGTTTATGCGATAAGAGACGGGATCATCAGTGCCACCCCAAATATTATTTCCAATGAAGTGTCTTTTATAGTTTCTCTGAATTTTTTTTTGTATTTTATTTTTTTTTTTAATATTTTTTTTTTTAATATATTTTTTTTTTTTCATATACAGTCAAACCTGTATAAGCGAGAGTTCAAGGGAGCACAATCTTATTATCGCTTAAAGAGGTTTCTCACTAACCCGAGTTTCTCGCTAATGCACGTACATATATAGTGTTTCTCTCTTATAGAGGTACGCAGCAATAACAAGTCACAGCAAGTACGAATGTAGTAAATATGTACATATGTAAACTCACTCTGAATTTCATTCCGCGATTTTCCGGATTCAAACGCATTCACTATTTTAAGCTTATCACTTAATGACAGTACTTTGATTTTTCTTTTTGACATGATGCAGAGCAGAACTTTCCTTCGCAATTGATAACTATAAACTGAGTGAGTCCGACAAACAGGACGGTAAACAAGCACACGAGTCCATTCGAAAAGAATGCCATAGAGTAACAGCATTTTTAGTTCCACGAAATAGAATTCCACGAAAAAAATACAAAACAATGGTCGGAAGTTTCACAAAAGCTAAGAATAAGTAATAAAATTGCAGATGTTAAATTTGTAAATAAAGTTCCTCTCTCGCTTATAGAGACCAGATAAGTAGCAGTCTCACTTACGGAGGTCTATGAGGCAAAAACGACTCTCTCTTACAGAGGTTTTTGTTTCTCACTAATAGAGGTTTTGGAAGCTTAAAATGACGGGTCCTAGCTATTACTCCCATTTATGGAGTTTTCTCACTAATCCAGTTCTCACTTATCCAGGTTTGACTGTAATTGCAACTAGTAAAACAAAACAAAATTATACTAACAAGCAATATTTTTCTAATTTTAAAACATAAATACAATACAAGCGCTTGAAGGAAGTTTTTTTCACAAACTAAGTACAGTATACTCTCGAAAAGTAAATTCTCAGAAAGTAAATAATCGCGGAAAAGTTAATCACCTTTAAGATTACACATGCACCTCGAAAAAGTAAATTTTTTAATTTACTTTTCAGAGAGTGTGATAAAAAATTCGAAACGAAGCAAGCAGCGTTTTTTTTATGATGTTGCAAAAACACTTACTCTCTTGTTTATCGCGTCTTTTTAGTAAATAAACTCTCCTACTTGATCCACTGGTTTAAAAATGAAAACGATGCAAATCAGGTGTCAGACTTTTTGAATTGTCGTACAAAAATGGTCAGAAAATATATTGTAAAAGAAAAAAAAACAAAAGAATATTCAAGATTTTTTCTCTTCATAGTAAATACATATGTATGTATGTAAATGTAAATATGTTTTTCATGTAAATCCATATGTTTTATTGAAGGAAATAAATGAATGAATTTTTTAAGTTTAAAAATGCATTTAATATTATAAAAACAGATAATTTATGTATATATTTGGAAAAGTAAATTATTCGAAAAAGTAAATTACCGAAAATACCAATCGATTTACTTTTCGAGAGTATACTGTACTACGTATAATCCTTTTTATGTTCATGGAACGTTGTTCGCTTTAGTCTACGCTTGTTATTTCTACTCTCTCCTAGTCGTCGAGCTTCAGGATTTACTTGATTCTGCGACCGCGTTGACCGTTCCCGGACCATTTTTATATGAAGATCACGGTGCAGATCTGATTTACGTATATACTACGGGGCATTTACATATTTCCATAGGACTTTATTTTAAAACCGTTTTATCGATTGAATGTATATCGGTGCAGCGCATCCCCACAGTTGAATCACGTTTGTCCAAATAGGTTTAAATGTTTGATTGTATACGAGAATTTTGTTTTATATAGTTAGCTGCAATTTGTTACCGATTAACCATCTTATTTTGTTATACTCTCGCAACAAATTTTGCTAAAGAGAGTATTATAGTTTTGTGGAGAGAGTATATGTGTTGTTAAAGAGAGTATATAGAGTGGAGTTCAAATCCGAATGTCTGTCTGTCCGTCCGTCCGTCCGTCTGTGCAAGCTGTAACTTCAGTAAAAATTAAGATATCTTGATGAAACTTGGCACACTTATTTCTTGGTACCATAGGAAGGTTGCTTTCGAAAATGAGCAAAATCGGACCACTGCCCCGCCCACAAAATGGCGAAAACCGAAAACACATAAAGTGCCATAACTAAGCCATAAATAAAGCTATGGAAATAAAATTTTGTATGAAGGATCGCACTATGAAGGGGCATATTTGGATGTAATTTTTTTGGGGAAGTGAGCGTGGCCCCGCCCCCTACTAAGTTTTTTGTACATATCTCGCAAACCAATAGAGCTATATAAACCAAACTTTCTGCAGTCGTGTTTTTTAGACACTTCCTAATGCAGTAAAAAATGAAAGAAATCGGATAATAACCACGCCCACCTCCCATACAAAAGTTAGGTTGAAAAATACTAAAAGTGGGTTAACTCATTAACGAAAAACGTCAGAAACACTAAATTTCACATAAGAAATGGCAGATGGAAGCTGCACTCAGATTTTTTTACAAAATGGAAAATGGTCGTGGGTCTAAAACCATATCTCAGGAACTACTCGACCGATTTCAATGAAACTTGGTTTGTAATAGTTTCCTTACATCCCAATGATATGTTGTGAAAATAGGCCAAATCGCTTCACAACCACGCTTACTTCCTATATACCAGAACTTTGAAGACAATCTAAATCGTTTACTTTACAATATATAAAGTAAGTACTAGTGAAGATATCGGTGCAGAACTTTGCACAAATACTACGTTTATAGTGTGGCAGCCCCATTCTAAAAATCGCCGAAATCGGACCATAGGTTTTCAAGGCCCCATATATCGGACATTAGGACCTCGGTGCTTCTAACCTAATATTAGGGTTTCCAACTTTCAATGGACTTTATACAATATATATGACGAATATGTGGGTCAAATTGTGTATTATATAATATAAAAAATAAAGTTAAATAAATAAATTGCGAGAGTATAAAATGTTCGGTTACACCCGAACTTAGCCTTTCTTACTTGGTATATCTTAGTTTTAGTTCTGCAACTTTTTTTGTATATGCTCTTTCCATTTCAGCTTTGCATCCAGCGTTATGCCTAGATATTTCGCAGAGGTGGAGTATGTACCTCATTACCTATATGTAAGGGTATATGTATATCTAGCACTTTTGTTAGTGTAGTTTACGTGTATTGATTTCGTCTCGTTTAAAGTAATGCACCCACTCTGTGTCCATCCCACTATTTGATTGATTGATTGCATTCCTTTGGCCAACTGTACTTCGTTTTTACCTCTCGTTATGATGCAGGTATCATTAGCAAATGTGGCAATTGTACAGTTTGTTACCGTTTTCTTTGGAATACAATTTAAATTATCTTACTCAAAACACGGTGCGTCATATTTTATGTTTGGGGGAACATAGAACACAATCAAGATCAATGTGAAGCCATTGCAGGATGTAAAGTGAATGTATCCGCTAAATGTCTATCTTCAAAGGCATAAAAAATACTATTTACGAGTTTATCTTTTAACAGTCAAAAATTCACTCTGTTCATTATGTGTTTGAGGGTTCTCGAAATCAATTTTCTCTTTTGTGAGAGCGTTATGAATAAAACCAGAGTGTTGAGATATATGTAAAAACAAGTAAGGAAGGCCTAAGTTCGGGTGTAATCGCACATTTTATACTCTCGCAATTTATTTATTTAATTTTATTAATATAACACACAATTTGACCCACATATTCGTCATTGAAAGTTTCAAACCCCTAACATTAGGTACATGGGAGCTAGGGGTAGTTATGACTCGATTTCACCTATATTTTCGTTAAAAAAATTTATTCGAAGCTCTGAGGTCCTCATATTCGATATATGAGGCCTTAAATACTTTTGGTCCGATTTTGGCGATTTTTAGAAAAGCAATGCCACACTATTAACATAGTATTTGTCCAAAGTTCTGCACCGATATCTTCACTAGTGCTTACTTTATATATTGTAAAGTAAACGATTCAGATCGTCTTCAAAGTTCTGGTATATATGAAGGAGGCGTGGTTGTGAACCGATTTGGCCTATTTTAAATTCCATCTTATTCCTTCACTTTATAAGATATACATAAGGTACCAATGTAGATAGCGACATATAACTTTACACAAATACTGTATATGATCCGTGGCATCACTTGTGAAAAAATTGTCAAAATCGGACTATAACTTTTCAAATTGAATATGAAGAACTCAGTGCCTTATGGTAATATTTCATCGAAAATAGCGGTAAATCTCTCAGATATCTTAATTTAATTCAGAGGAAAGCGTTTTCTTCTTATAGTATGTCTCTGTACTAGAAATGGTTAAAATCGGGTCATAACTTCCCCTAACTCTCATATAGCTTATTATAGGATTTTCAAAAATACGATGGGCTTAATAGCTTATATATGGGTTAATATATGAAATATCTGAGTCAAATTAAGTGAGCATATACTCACTGATATAATGTATGTTGGTGATGAAAATGAGTTTAATCGGTTCAGGAATTACCACAGCCTATATACTATATATGATGATTTTCGTTTTTCTATTGGACTTTATGCCGAATATATAGGTCAAATTGTGTGTGATCTTACTAAAAATATAGCAATAAATTGTGAGAGTATATGTTCGGTTGCACCCGAACTTAGCCTTTCCTTACTTGTTATAGTTAGGAAACTCTTGACTTTCCTATTTAAGTACGGAAGTTACATATACATATGTATATCTTCTACTGCTTTTGCAAATAATAGCGAGTTGAGTAAAACATTCCACTCATGTATCAAAATCGGAAGGGTGATCAGGCTATTAAGGAGTCAAAACGTTTTGTATTTATTTATTTTTCCAAAAATGGAAGTTTGACCGAATTTGAGCTTGGCATTCGAGCTGAGCGTTGCATTTAAGGATAAACAAGTTTTTATACATTTAAATAATTCATACGAACTAATTAAATGTGCAACACTACATACATACATACATTTTACAAATGTGTGAATGTACTTATCATGGATGTTAATTTCTAACAAAATTTTCGGGGTTTTACAAATTATAAATTCGGGATTTTGTATTTCCTTATCAAAGTTTTCTTATTTTGTCATATAAGGCTATAAAGCCATTGAAAGTGTCTTGTCAACGACCAGACCGCTTAATGTCACTTTTCCCGAGATACCCAGATTTGATTATTCGAGAGATGTATGAATATGTTTTTGTTAAATCCATGGGCATTGATTAAAATATTTGATAAACCGGGGATCTGGAGTAAACAGTTCGGAAGTGTGGAAATATTTGCCTTTAAATCTTCTGATCTTCATAAAATTATTTACCAATAATGACTCCAGCTGACTTAACTGCAATTTCTGTAAGTTTTGGTGTGAAACAGAAGCCTTAGATGTTCCAATACGAAATGTGATTGGTAAAAAAAAGTAGTAGCTGGAGACCCATGTGATACATGTTTATTCGATCCCGATTTCATTTCTCACTTATGATATACCGGGATTAACATCTCTAATGTTTAACGTTACATCGTAGATTACAAAAAAACTTTCAAAACACATTGACGCATGAAATTTTAATTAACTATGTGAAAATTCCATGAAACATTTAAACATTTTGTTACATACTCGTATACATATGTGAATCTAAATATGGTACAGTAAAAATTCCACATTTGAGCACTCGCTAAAATTGGACAAAATGTTCTGTACCAACATAATATAATACAAAATATTCATATATTCACTGCTTAACACTGTTTGGACACTGTCTAACTTGGAAGTTGGAGAACATTTTTTCAATTTTTAAACATCAAATCCCCTTCTACCGTGGACAATACATTTAATATGTCTGTATATTTGTATGTTATTTATTTATATTAAACATTAAACATTAAACGATGCAATAGCGTTATTTTTGCGAAATTTTTTAGTATGTATCAAATTGTATGCATTAGCTGTGATACAATTACGCGTATGTGATTTGTGTTAATTTTTTTTTTAATACTTATTGAATTCAATGTACGTTTTTTACACAGTTTTTAAATTAAAGTCAATAAAATTAGAAAAAAAAATATTTCTTTATAACATGGACAAAAAGCATAGACAGCTTTTACTGTATAATTAATTTGATATTCTATAATTCTGTTTACATTTGTACTCTCTGCTAATGTTAAGAGAACGTACTAATTCACTAATAAAACTAATTTATATACCATCCAGTAAATGAGTTACTAAGTTAAATTAACCGAACCGGTTGATACCTATAAGTTGACTGGAAGGTAAAATATACTTATGAAACGAAAAAAATATTTGAATTAAAAAAATGTGGATAGAGACAAACTGATTACAGATTTGAATTCAGCGCACCCAAATTAACTAGAATCAGTTGATAAATTTAAAGAAGCAAATTGAGTGTTGGCCTGTGTAATAATTCTAATTTTCAGCGGTCTATACCCATTCATAATATGTACATACAATATCACATAACACAGAATTCGAGCGACTTAGAAGTGTTGTTATTTCAGAAGTTTAAAACTATAAATCGCATATAGTTATCATGATTTATGAGTTACGCATTTTTAATAGATTTACTAAAACAAATGTGCGATACTTGTCAGGAATACGATGAGTAGTCGTTTAAGAAAGCAATACATACATATGTATGTAGGTCAATTTTTTACGGGTTTTAAAGTGTTTCAGCAAACCTTATGACTAATATGCTAACATAAACATGTACATATGTGAAACAACCTAGTAACGTAAATTTTATATTTATGAACAATTAGCATGACTCAGACGGCGATGGCTTTATCAATACACACGAACTTAAAGGCCTCATCAATGCAGGCCTCTGCAGTGATATTCCCGATTACATTGCTACACAAATTCTGCAGATGTCAGATGATGATAATGATGGTCGTCTGGATTTCGAGGAGTTCTATCGCATGTCCCAAACACACAAATGGATGATTAGAAATATACTCACCAAATATTGTCGCTTAGTTGTTCCACCGCCGAAAGCAATCGAAGGTGACCAATTGGGTAAGTTGAAATGAACGTCAAACATAATCTTCATCTCTTATTGGATTTCGTATTCAAATTTTTTGCTTGCAGATGGTGTCTACGAAAAGCAAATGTCCGTTTGTCCACCGCCACTGACCATGGTGATGTTCTCCATAATTGAAATTTTATTCTTCTTGGTGGATGTCATACATTTTCAGTGAGTATAAATTTAGAAATTTTGCATAATTCATAATTTTTAGTACTAAAATGTAACGAAGTATGACAAAATCGAAATAAAAAAAATGTTTTTCGCACTGGCATTATTTATGCTATAGATTAAAACAACAAACAAATGAAATTAAAAAAAATTAAAAAATCGAATTCTTTGAATCATTGCTTTAAAAATCGAAAATGTATTTTATTATCAATTTATTTGAAAACTGGTTACATTTTTTGCAGAGATGATCCTAATAATACTGCCAATATAGGTGAAAATACAAATGGTCCCGCCGCGACACTCTTCATTTACAATCCATACAAACGTTACGAGGCTTGGCGTTTCGTCACTTACATGTTCGTGCATGTCGGCCTAATGCATCTGTTCATGAACCTTATCATACAAATATTTCTGGGCGTCGCTTTGGAACTTGTACATCATTGGTGGCGTGTGGCTTTGATTTACTTGGCTGGTGTATTGGCTGGCTCGATGGGCACGTCATTGACAAGTCCGCGCATTTTCTTAGCCGGTGCCTCTGGTGGAGTTTACGCGCTAATCACAGCGCACATTGCCACCATAATTCTGGTAATTGACATACATATTATATTTTGGCACATTAAAACAAAATATATTAATTTCATTCTTTATATCGATTACAGAACTATAAGGAAATGGAGTATGCTATAGTGCAATTATTGGTTTTTCTCATATTCTGCTTCACGGACTTGGGCACTTCTGTCTATCGCCATTTGACAGATCAACACGATCAAATCGGTTACATTGCGCATTTATCTGGCGCCGTTGCGGGTCTACTGGTAGGAATAGGCGTGCTGCGAAATCTGGAGGTACGTCGTTGGGAGAGAATACTCTGGTGGATCGCGATTATACTTTACTTTTCGCTAATGATGACCGGTGTTTTGATACATGTGTTGATGCCCAATTATTTCCCACGTCAAGAATACAATTAGTTTAAAGCCAATCCCAAAAACAATACAATCTGGCGCAGCAGCTTTTCTAACAATAATTTTATGTACATATATATATATGTATACACATATACGCACACAAGAACATTATAGATGCATTGATATTGCATTATTAGTATTAAGTTTTAAAGTGCAAGTATCATGCCCCAAAGTGCCTTTAGAGGATTTTATAAATTAACAGTATAAATATCGAACTCAAATGATGAAATACTTTGCCAATGCTAGTTCTTAAAATTAAAGGAATTAACATCAAAGTCTTGTATTCCTTTAAAATTGACATTTATGATGGAAGCCTAAAAATGCTCATAAAGGCTTTGTGTGCTTTGATAGCAAATTCAAACTGTATACTACTAGTAGAAATTGAGCTTCGTTAACTCTTTCGAGGATATTAAAAGTTTTTGGCAAAAATATTTATTTTCTGAAGATTTTTATACAGATTACATAAGTATAAGCGCATAATAACTTGTAACGTCACTTATAAAGTTTTGTATAGAAAACGAAAATAGTTAAGTGGAATTGACACACACAGATAAGAAATTTATATGGTTTTATTATGCCGTTGGGAGTTTATATATTTTCTACAATAAAAAATATTTTATACAGAGACAATACATATGAAACGTATAAAAATATTATTGTAATGTAAATTTAGGAGAAATAAAGAAACAATTCGATATATGGAAAAGTTATTTGTTATTGAGCTTTATTTCTAGATTATATTACTTGCTTCTTAGAAAAACAATAACGTACACAATAAAAATCATATTTTATATATAAACCATTACCTACTATTAAAGCAGTCTAGAAGGCTTTGTTTGGCAATTGTTATCTGAGAAATTAGCCCGATAACTTTTGCTACCAATAAATAAGTGGTTTCACACAAAAAATATATTGACAGTGCTTGGCTTTGAACGCAACAAAAGTTACCTCGTTTGAACAGGCTCTAATCAACAGTAAAAATTTCATCGTTTGAACATGAACGATGGTAAGTTCTTTCCTTGTATTAAATGTTGAATGAGTGAAAGAGACAACCTAATCTATTGCGTGTTTCAATTATTTTTTGTTTTGAGTTCAATCATAGCTGCTTATGGAAATAACAATTTCTTTTGAAAGGTGTGGTGGTAGTTACAAGTTGTAAGTTGTAAGTGAAATTTGTAAAACTAATAAAAAATAATATATAAAGGCTACTGTAAATACAAAGTGTAGTGTTGGTTCGATTAGAGGGAACAAACTTAAGCCGCGTACCGGTGAAGTCATCAGTGAATTGCCACAAAGCAGTATCAGGGATTGCTGTGAAAGTATCTATGCATTTCTTAAGGGCGAATTGAAAAAAGTCGACAACTCTTGTGTATGTGAGATCGTTAATCTTTCACTTTCTTACTCGTAACATTTAGCAATATGAATATAATATATATGCTTGCGCAATTAGTAGTACTCATACTGAAATGCTCAAAATCTAAATTACATGTATATTTTCAATTAAATTACACAAAAATAACGATACCGACCACAAAATTGCCCATCTCTAAACTTGTTTGTTTCTTTCTCACTTTCACACTTAATACCAGGGAAGACATTGGGTAAATGTTTATGTACAACCCTTTGTTGTATATATGTGGGTGTATTGGTGTTTATAAAATAGTTTTGAATGTATTGGAGTTTCGGGTAGTGTAGACTTGGCGGGTGGAATACCCGAAAAAGGTAATTTAAATGAACAAAAGTGAAGAAATAAAAAATTATGCTCGCAAAAATAATGTTTTTAAAAATATTTTGAAGAATTTTTGAATAATTAATTATATAACTTTAACGTCTAGGACACATTTGTGTAGAAATTGGAAAGGTAGCACTTAAAAGATGGAACTCGTTGAAGCCTCCATTAATTTTGGCCAATTCGTATCCAACTAAAGTGATTTATAAACAAAAATTAAACTGGGAATATTGAGTAAATGTGTAAAAGTATTTGATATATCCATAGACTCATTTGTAGGATTAGGAATATTCTTAAGTGGCTAAGTACAAAATCGGAAAAAATGCTGAGATATATATTCTGTATTACATACGAAAAAAAGACATATATTGAATACTTTTTTTACATTACCTAATCCACGATATACATAAATACATTTTGTTTATCCCACAAAACATATTAAAACTAATAACATCTCTTATATAATATTTCAGTGTGTAATATTATTATAAATATAAAAAATGGGCGACACACTTCAGAATACATCAGTGCAATCCATAATGCAAGGTATTTTGTAATTTAAATTAATTTTGTTATGTAACATTAATTTTGCCTTACTAATTAATATATGTATACAAATGTAGCACAAATAATTCCTGAAACTCGGTTTTATACAATGAACCAACAACCTATTAAAATTATAAAGTGTGGACCCGAAAAGATACAAAATGTTCAATCGACAAACAATACAACAGGTAAACATATCATTTGTAAATCAACTTATATAATTATTAATTATTACTTGCGTTAGAATAAATACGCAAATACATTTAACGAAGTAAAGTTTTATAAATATTTACATATCTTGGAATTACAATATGCCTTTGCAGAAGTCATGTCTCTTTTAAATACAATCTTAAACAAGCAGGAATCACTTGAAAAGAGAATAGCAGAAATAGAAAAAAGCGTTTTCAATACAGAAATTCTGGTATCAAGACATGTATGTGTGTGTTTTTTTTTAATTTAGATTTTAAATAATAATGTTAAATTTTCATTATATTTAAGGTTATCAAGACAACCGAAATTATTGCTCAAAACCAAGGTAAATCTGATTGTGAGGTAAAAGGGAAGTGGGTGAGTTCCGTTGATGACATTTGCATAGAGATTGGGGCTGAACTCCCTCTTGTAACAATGGAGGCTCTTTTGAAAGTAGAAGAGAAACTAAGTGAGAAAGAATATAATGAGTCAATGGTAAATTAATTTATATTTTCACTATAATATCCATTTTATTATATTTATCACTGATTCTGATTGAAAATAACTATTCTAATAATAGGTCGAGTTTATTAAAAAATATAAGGATTCAACCGACAGCGTAGATAAAGTTCTTCGCCAAGTTTTTGCCGATGCACTAATGAAGCATTTTAATTGGGATGGACGTTGGGGAAAAAAGACACTTAGTTCATTAAAATTAATTGACCAAATTGTGTTTGGTAGGTGAAAAATCAATTTTTTTTTATTCATATTTTGAGTTAATTCAATACATTTAAATGTAGAGCTATTCAAGGTTGATGGACGAAAATCTTATGAGCGGAATGTTAAAAGATATGTAGAGCTTTCACACAACCGTTGGAAGAAAAAAATGAGTTTGGAGAAAAAAATGAGTTTTGAGAAAAAAATGAGTTTGGATAAAAAAATCAAGCAACAGAATGACATACTGGGATACCCTTAACGGTACATACAGAAATTCATTTAATTTGTAGTGTAGTGAAAATACCAGTTTGGATTAAAAGATGTGGAACCAAATTAATGACGAATGGGTTCTTTTAATTTTTTTATTTCGAATATTTATTTTGATTTTCTGCATTTTTGATATTCTTACTGCTGAAACTTTTTGCGGCTGTATATATAATAAGAAGCGTGTCACATTTTGTTTTATTTAGTACTGAAGCATTTGCCCATTTTTATTAATATTGTGTTAAGTAATTTTTGATTCAACCAAAAAAATTAAGAATATTACATAATAAATTTTATTAACAACATTTTAAATATGCCTTTGATTTATAAATTATAAACACAATACACTAATAAATATTATTTATGAATGTTATGTTATAAACCTTTAATATCTACTTAAAGGTAATTTTAGAATTAAATTACACATTCATTCATTGACAAAAAATTAAATATCCTCACGAAATTCTTTGTAAATTTTAATATCACTAAGGTTTAATTTAGAGTAAAATAATATGGCATTAATTCCATGAACGGTTTCCTCAAATTGCATGAGTTAAAAATAAATAAACTATTGATACTAAAAAAGGGATATGTTAAACCTGTGATTAAAAAATTATCTATAAATCCAGTTCTCTAACGGTGACTTTTGGTATTTTGGCAGAAAACATCACGGTGTATACCACAAACAAATGTAAGTTTGACTCGATAATTTTATTGCCGTTAATGTATGCTGCATTTTTCTTTTCTTGGCAATGGTTATCTAAATAATTATCCTGACATCAATTGTTGGCAATTAAAAGCAAGGTTAGTTTAATTTCTATAGCTGTTGCCGGTGAAGATTTATATTTTGCATCCTTGTAAACATTTTCACATTCTAACACAAACTACGATTTGCAGCAACAAATGTTTACTTGTTGGAGCAAGCTCTAAACAACAATAAAAGTTTCCTAGTATGAACCCAGACTATGTTATCATTTGCCATAGTTCTTTTCTTGTATTAAATATGGAATGAGTGAAAGAGACAACCCAGGCTATTGTGTGTTTCAACCATTTTTGTTTTGACTTCACTTATGGCCGTTTGTGAAAATAACATTTTATCTTAAAAGGTGCAGTGCTTGTAAATAGTTGTAAGTCAAATTTGTAAAACTATAATGAAAAAGTTTTGCAAATGAATACAAAGTGTAACTTTAGATAAATTAGCATATGGATCAAAGCAGTTAATGGCAATTATCGGTTAAATCCTACGTTAATTACCAGATAATATATTAAAGTTTCTTGTGTCTTTTCTTGCAAACTACCGAAACATCTTGTGTACGTGGGATCGTTCTTCCCTTTCAGTCTTCTAGGTTTGTGCAATGTGTATTTATAGCTAGAAGAATAAGGGTATAGCGCGTAGTGGAATCACCGAATAAATTCCTCATCCAGCTACCATATAAAGCGGGTAGTACTTGACGAAAATTCGTGTAAACTTTCTTTTAAGCTGTAGACAAATTATCCGAATATATATCCGATATTTTATCAATCTGATAGTACTATAATATATCCCTAACGAAAATATATTTAAAATTAATATTTGTGTAGTTATATTACATCATTCATTTTATTAAAATCATGTCAAATGAGTTATAGCTTATTCATGAATCCATTGCACTACATTAAATAAGTACATACCTAAATGTATACCTAAATGTTTTAAAATATAAATAGAAAAAAATTTTGTGGAATATGAATATATGCTTTATATTAAATCACATAGGCATCTGTTGATAGAGTAATACGTATTATTATTATATTATTATTGTTATTACAATCAATTTTATCGAGAAATATTTCCCCGCAAATAAATAAACTACGGTAAATAAAAGCTTACCGTACAAACTGCCTGATGCATTTGTCCGGAAGAACTCATTCAAATAAACATATTTTACCATATATCACTTATTCCAAGTGTTTTCAAACTATTTGAGAAATACATATATTAGATTCTTAATAATGTACAAGAGAATTTAAAACTAATCACAGTCTCAAATTCCAGAATAGCAATAAAATTCAAATGCCTAAAATGGGCGACCTATCTGAGCAGAGTACACCAATGCGTACGCAAGTGCAAGGTACTTTTAATATATAATATAACATTAATTATACATTTATATTTATTATACTTAACAAATGTTATAGCAACAATAATTCCTAAAAATGCGAAGATTTTTAAATTCAACCCTTGCCAAAGACAACCCATTAAAATTATTAAGTGTGGGGTTCAAAAAATTGAACCAGCAGACAATACAACAGGTAAATATTTATTCAAAAATTATATGACTTTCCGAGAGTAAAAATATTTAACTACTTGTTTTTGAAAACAGTTATTAAAATATCTTCAACAACATTTTTTTTATCTTGGAATTATACTATGACTTTGCAGAAGTGATATCTCTTTTAAAAACGATTTTAAACAAACAGGAATCCATTGAAAAACGTATGGAGCAAATAGAAAAAAGTGTTTCCAATACCAAAATCCTGATATCTAAAAATGTAAGTGTTCTCAATTATTTCGAAATGAAGGAGTAAGTTATTTTGTATTTTAGATTAACGAGAGAGACGAAATTATGGCTCGAAACCAGTTAATACGCGAATGTAAGGTGAAGGTGAAGAGGGAGCGTACCATTGGCCGTACGCTTGAGCAAATAGAAAAGGACATTATCAAAGAGATTGCGGCCGGACTTCCTCTTGATACAATGGATGCTATTGCGGAAGTGGAGCTGAAATTAAGTGGGAAACAATATAATAAGTCAATGGTAAGTTAATTATTATGTTTACTAATTGTTGTAGTATAATTTATCACATTTAACAAAAAGTGTAATGTAAAAATACCTATTTAACTGCAAACTTATTTTTTATAGGTCACGTGTCTTAAAAAGTTTAAGAATGAAAGCGGCAGTGTCGATAAAGTACTTCGTCAGGTTTTTTCCGACACAATAATTAAAAACTTTAATTGGGATGGTCGATGGGGGAAAGAGGCACTTAGGTCTTTAAAAATGGTTGACCAAATTTTGTTTGGTAAGTGTAATTAAATTTTTGTATTAATATCTTTTATTCATACAATTTCGATTTTCATTATAGAGGTGTACGCGTTTGAAGGACGATGCGCTTTTGAGAAGCAAGTAAAAAAATATGTGGAACTTTCACACAATCGTTTTAAGCATAAAGTGAGACTAGCGAACAGAATCAAACAAAAGCATGAATTATTGGGCTACCCGTAAAGGACCAACAATAAACGAAAATAGACGCATCTGAACATAAATTTTTGGAATTTCTCAATGTCCATTGTCTCAATTGTCCATTAAAGTAATCTAATTATCTTCTGCCGGATATCACTTAAATTTAATTGACAAACGCGTTGATTTTCGTTTTCACTTCGAATATTTAATTTTGATTTTTGGAAATTTCTTATGCTTTTATGTTTAAGTTGAAACATATAGTTTTTAGTGCTATTATAAATGCACTATACTATAACTTAAGGTATTACATACATACATGTTACATATATTTATGTAAGCTTAGACAACATTAACAAAAAGTAATAAACCTTTAATAAATTTTGAAATTAAATTACAGATTCACTCATTGATAGAATTATAATCATACCCACGAAATTCTTTGAATATTTTAATATAAATATTACGAAAGATTCATTTCTAATATAACACTAATTCCATAAATTATTTAATTATTAAATGTCTTAGAATTAATAAACTAAAGTATAATTTATTACCAAATGATACTTACATTTAAACAGAAGCACACCGGTTTTCTAAAGAAACGCGTTGAATACAAAGTTCAAACAAGAATGGTTGGTTTCATCTCCTCATTAGACATTTAGGAGGGACTTTTAAATATAAATCATTTGGGTATAAAAACTTTTTCAATAATGATTTATTGGATTTATTGGACTATTTTCACAACATATCATTGGGATGCAAGGAAAATATTACAAACCAAATTTCATTGATATTGGTCGAGTAGTTTCGGAGATATGGCTTTTGACCCATAAGTGGGCGGAGCCACACCCGCTGCAAATTGTGTATACCAATTTGGGTAGAGCCCTTCTGCACCTTCTTTATAATGAAATTTAAGGTTTCTGCTGTTTTCCCTTACTGAAGTAAAGCATTTTTAGTAGTTCTTCTATTTTTGGACTGTATAAGGTAGTACCTAAAGGAAACGATTCTTTAAGTTTGGTTTGGTTGATATAGCTCAAGTAGTTTACGAGATATGTACAAAATAATTAAGAGAGGGCGGGGCCACTCCCACTTCTCCAAATTTTATTTCCATAGCTTTATTTATGACACTTTATGTGTTTTCTGTTTTCGCCATTTTGTGGGCGTGGCAGTGGTCCGATTTTGCCCATTTTCGAAAGCAACATTCCTTTGGTACCAAGAAATAAGTGTGCCAAGTTTCATCAAAATATCTGAATTTTTACTCAAGTTACAGCTTGCACAGACGGACGGACGGACAGACAGACATCCGGATTTGAACTCCACTCCTCTACCTGATCACTGTGGTATACATAACCCTATATCTAACACGTTTAATTTTGGGTGTTACAAACAACCGTTATGTGAACAAAACTATAATGTTCTCTTAGCAACTTTGTTGCGAGAGTTTAAAAATACAGTTTCAAATCAAACGAAATTGTTCCTGTAATATCTGCATGAAAAGTAAACGATTGGTTTGCACTGTTTTTATTTGCATATATTTGTTGTTAATTCCAACGAGAATCAAATTTGCTGTTATACATCTCAATTGAAAATTCTTTACTCATGCAATATTACAATTCTAGAAAAGTTTACATCAATGAAACATTCAACTCGCAATTACTACTTGAATTTCAAATATATTCTAACTAAATGTTGGTAAAGTAAGTCAGTACGTTAAACATTTTTCACAAATACGTCCATGTCATATTAGAGATAAGATATTAGATAGTTTTGCGAAAAATATTGCCCATTACAATTATTTTATTTGAGAGTTTACTCGTTCACTTTGAATACGGCTGGCGAATAAACATAACAAGCATACTTATTAAATGGACCAAATAAAAAAGTTTTAATCATAAATAACGGTGATTGCTTTAAGCTCTTAAAGCTACAAACTGATGGAACACTTCCAATATGTGTGAGTCCAAGTCCGAGGTGAAAAGCAGCGTCTCAAGTGTACTACTATACTTTTGCACTTGTTCGTGGTGCTGTTGCGAGAGAAAATAAAAAAATCAAATTGCGTAAAAAAATATTAAAAATATTTTATGTTAGAATTGCTTACCATTAGAAATACTTGCTGCAGGCGACCAATGGTCCAACGATACCAATCGGTGTCCGGATCGCGTCCGTCCGTGTCAGAACGTACCAAATGTTCGGACAATATCATAATGAAACGTTGGAAAACGATCAAGAAAAGACGTTTTTGATCCACATTGGCTGCCTCCAATTTCTCTTCCATACGCTCGACCATCTGCAGATAAACACATAATGGATCTAATCATTGAATACGCAGCGAATTCGATTTCGATACGATAAAGATTTTCGATCGAAAATGTTCATGCAATTGTTGATTCCCTCGATAAACTGCTTTACCACAAATTGAGAACGTAAAACTGTTTTATCGACCTTTATCGACAAATGTGATAAATTTGATAAAGTGTTTCTGTTTTTTATTTATATTATTATTAAATTTATTTTTGTTCATCTATTTTTGTCTTTGTCTTTAAAATACACATTTAAAATATAATTTAGTTAGTTAGTTTAGTCTTTAGTCTTAAAAACTTCCAAATGGTTTACTTCTTTTAAATTTCGGCAACTCACTCATCAACGAATAGATTTCGACCAAAATTTTCGATTTTGCGGATTCAATGATTTCGTAATTAGCGACATCTATTAGTCGCGGAGTGTATTTTTTCGAGTCGGTAAGAGAGTTCAATGGGATCGTTAATTTTATTTTCGATACGGTTTCAATTAAATTAAAAATTTTCGATCTAATCAAACAAAAAAATCAGCATCATTAAAATGAAAAGCGTAAAGCCTAACTAATATTTTTTGTATAAGAAGTTGGGATGACATTAAAATTCTACTATTTTCGAATAAATTTATAACAATAAATGGCTATGACTGGAAATAAACATTCAGTTCAATTGAAACCATTATTTATTAAGGGTGAACTTAAAAAAAAAATACATTTTTTAATTTTTTTCTTATTCGATAGTTTATACTTTCAAAAATATCCTGTGAAAGCGGTAAGATCGTATCTTGAATAGTTTTTGAATGGTAGTGTTCTAAAGAGCGACCGCTCGGTGGTATAAGCAGCTATAGTCGAAACTTAAAACGCGTTTTTCTCGAAACGACATTTCTCAAAATTGCTGACATCATAACTCAACTCATTGACCGTTCGACTTAAAATTTAAACTGAGTATTCTTTAATATGTTTACTATACAATGACTTACGATCTTTTTGATTGGTTGAAAATTGTCAATTTGACATTTAAAAAAATACCATTTTTTTACCTAAAAAAACGAATCTTTTTTCCAGAACTACGTCATTTTGTGAATTTTTGATATTTTTCAAAAATCGTAGGTCATTGTATAGGAAATATATTTAATATTTTATTTAATATCCCTTTTGATTTTTTTGTTCCAGCAACTCATTCGCGCAGAATCATATCAGCAGTTTTGGAATTTTTTTTTGGCACCTCAGAAGATAGAATATGACTTCGTTATTTTTCAATATTTTTGTAAAAAAAAAATATTCGAAATGTAGCTGAAAATATACATTATTATGTAATCGATCGAGTGCTTTCTTTTAAAAAAATTCACGAAAATCGCCTAATTTTTCACAGGTTACACTGGTATAGCCCCTTAAATACTACAATAATGTTTTATCACAAAAAGATATTTGTAATAAGTTTTATGTAAAAAAATCAACAGTAAACTTCATTATATAGAAATCTAGGGAAGGGTATCTGTGAAACCTCACCATCGTGGAGAACGACCCAAAGCTAAAACATGGTATGTCGATTCAAAAATACTTAGATAACTAAAATATTTTCCAAATAAGTCGGGGGCAAGCGTAGTTAAGTATTTTAAAGGCCGTAAAGCTGCACCAGCTGCAGTAGTATTCTTGATTTTCCGTCTTTTCGGCTGTACAGTTAGTCAGTCAGTCAGCTGAAATCTCTTGCGTGCCAAACGAAGCGTGCAGCCGAAAACAAAACGTATACACGATGTGAATAATTGGGTGAGTGAATAAGGAATAAAGCACATGCATAAGTAAGTATATAAATATAGAGGGTTTAGTGGCGGCGCAGCTAAATCTGCAGCTTACACAATGCTTACGTTTGTAAAGCGGAGTTATGCAATTCAAATACAGTGAGTTGCTATACCACGCCATGATGGTTTTTGCATATTTAATTACGATTTTCGTGTTATTAATTAAAACGAAAATGAAACTAAAAGTCTTCGCCAAATTAGGTCACTTTAATTTGAATGTACACAGAAATTGCAATGCGTTGACCTCTTGGCAATGAAAAGTGAAAATGCATATTAATTTATTTGTGCTCGATCGCGAATATTATTAGAAGAATTTCTCAAGCTCATTGTAGATATTTTACAGCTGATCTGCCGATCGCTAGTGGATTAGAGGTAGCAACTTATGCTGATGATACGGCCTTTATTGCCACAAGTTTTATTCCTAGTGATGCCTCACTTCACTTACAAGAACAACTTACACCCATATTATGTATCTATAATAGCCTGAGTTCAGTCGCCTTCAGGCTATCGTAGCCCGAAAAATACATTAAGAGAGGCTACTGGCGAATATGACAGGCTACTGATCGCCAGTCGCCATTTTTTGCATATTATCTATTACTATCAACCCTCATTACAGTATCCAAATATGTCAAAAGCGGGCTACTGATCAAGACCAGTTTCTTCATTATAGATTGTAGTTTTGAGTAAAGCAGTATAATATATTCAGTGGGCAAAGAAATTGTAAATACAAATAAAAAATGTGTTTACATTAATATATAATTGAATGAGTTGCTTTTTCACATAGGACTGGAAAAGAATTGCAGAAGCTAATATTTTAATAATACTCTATTTTTGAGCAATTTGTTAAATTATATTTACTTCTGAGATATAGATATTAATATAAAGATGTTGCAGTTTTTTTTAGGTGCTGAAATGTGCACATTTGTTCCATCGGATTATATCAGGAAATTCTGTTTGATTGCTTATTATTTTAGTTGTATTTTGCTCTTTTACACTTATGCTAAAATGTTTTCGGCATATTTTCTGTTGCATAAATGTGGTCACTTCTTTAAGAATCGCTAACATTGGATTTGAGTTGTGAAATTCCGAAGTCATTGTGACATTTCTGATAGCTACATTCAGAATTGGTGAGACATCAGTTGATCGGTTGATGGATTTAAAATGTGGCCAATTAGTATGAAAATGTTTTGTTTGATCTATTTGAAAATATACAAAATATAGTAAACATAACAAATAACAACATTTGAATCCTTAGCGTACTTCATAAGTGAAATATCCAAAAGACTGGAACGATCTCTAATTGGCCGTCGAATTAATGCGACATTCAAGCTTTCTTCCCGACTCATGAAAAATAATTAATAATTACTCATTATAGTTCTTTTTTGTATTTTGTTTCAAATAAAATATTTCTGTTCGCGTATTTGTATTGTTAACTGCACAAATTGTCACTCACATTTTAACAGTGCTGCCAAATACTTACAAAATAATTGTCAAAAATGTAAACTCAGGGCTGTTATTTGCGTATTCTTGGCAACTGAGATAAATAGCTTATCGTAATAAAAAATCTAGACTCAGTAGCCAAGGCTACTATAATGGCGATTATTCGCCAGTAGCTTTACACAATTGAGGTGTTAATGTTGTCGAAAAATGGTTAAAGGATTGGAAGATAGAGGTAAATACACAGAAATCCGTTCAGATAACGTTTACATTAAGGACTGGGAAATGTCCCCCTGTAACATTAAATGGCTCTACAATACCTGAAAGTGAAACTGTCAAATACCTTGGTCTTTATTTGGACAGACGACTCACTTGGAAGACACATATAAAAGAGAAAACGAAGCAACTGAAATTTAAAACTAAAAAAATGTACTGGCTTTTAGGTCATCGATCACAACTTAGCCTTGAAAATAAAGTACGACTTTACAAGTCAATTCTGAAACCAGTATGGACATATGCAATGCAGTTATGGGGCACGGCGAGTACATCGAACATTGAAATCCTCCAAAGATATCAATCGAAAACTTTAAGAAGCATTGTAAGTGCTCCTTGGTATATAAGCAACTTCGAAATCCACAAAGACTTAAATATACCTTTTGTTAAAGACGAAATTGGCAAAGCCTGTCGAAGATACCTAGATAGACTGTCTAATCATGAAAATTCATTGGCAATAAATTTACTGGACAACAGTATGGCTGTTAGACGCTTAAAACGAACTCACATTTTGGATCTCCCATATAGATTTTAGGTAGTTTTAAGAATATTTTTAGCAAATAATGTAATTGAAGAATATATTGATTAGTCTCACTGGAGAATAATCAATCCTGTTACTATTACTGTATTTAAAAAATTTGCTGATTGTCAATTGATAGATTGCAAATAAATTTTATACTATAAAAAAAAAAAAAAAAAAAAATGTAGATATCTTATGTACCTCGGTGGTAAAAAAAATATAAAAAACCATAGAAATTAATAAAGAAACCTTGGATCGATAGCCTGTGAAGGTACATCCCGGTACATGTTGGAGAAGTCCTATATTATAAACGAATCTTAACTGAAACTATCATCTACATAAATATTTTAGTAAAGCTATTCGAGGCTCTCTCTTGTAGACTATTCATTCGTACATGAAATCGCGAAACAATCACGATTCGCATTCAAAGAACTAAAGAAACTGTTATATAACGTCTTTCTTAACTTTAAAGAACCAACATAAACATTCGTCGGAAAAATTCAAAGTAGAAATCTATGTACACAAAATTTGATCAAAAATATATTGGTTTCTGGGTATTGGACCAAACTAAATTTTTCCGCGAGATTGAGTCACAAGTAAAAAATTTGTATTCTCCGATTTTCGATGTTAGCCTCCACAATAGAAATACAGAGGTAGTCAAAATTATTTATACATCGAACGTTTTTTTACAAGTTTCACACAAAAAGCTTTTTCTTGTTGTTGTTGTTGATGCTATGCAACAAAATCATATGTTGTTGGAAACCTTCATCTATTCCTAAGCGGAAGAAGTTAGTTTGGTGAGAATAGCTGGACATACATATAACAGAGAAATGATGACACTTAGTAGTCAAAAATATTTACACAATTTTTTTTGCGTCCAAAGTATGTACACACGGCGATTTAGCCTTTATCCTTGGATTTGGTTTGAGCAAGAGTAGTATTTTGATTCTATTGCATAACATAACTCAGCCTTAAAATATAAAAATTGGTAGATAAAATGCCGAAAACAAAGGAATTATCGATTATAACTAGATCGGAGACTGTAACTAAGTTTAAGACTGGTATTTCGGCTTCGGAGTTAGTAAAATTTGTAGAATTTAAAGAAATACTATTTGTAATGTTATTAAAAAGAAGGACACGAAGAATTACAAGGATAATTTAAAGAGAAATGGGCGGAAACCTGTGATAACTCAAAGAGAATACAGAAGATTAGTAGGAACTGGCCTACAAAATCACACAATTAGTCCTGTTAATATTGCAGCAGCATCGAATCAGCATATTGCATGAACAGTCAAGGATGCTACACTGCTTTACACTGCTCAGGACATCAAAAAGTTAACAGAAATACCTGACGTTTGGCAAAAATTGGTCAATATTTCCGAAAAAAGCGATATGCCAGTCATTTGCCTTAAATTAGATCCTGGAGTTTGTCGTGGGCAGATAATGTTGAATTTTGGTTCCATGGCTTGTTTAGCAAACGCTTTATGCCTTTACCACGTGGAAATAAGAAATATGCAGTTTAGGCGCTAAACAGAGTCGGAGGTGACATGCTGATTTTTTGGGGAAGTTTTCCTTACTTAAGTTATGGAGATTTGCTAATAATTTAGAGACCCTACTACATTTTACAACAGGACAATGCTCGATTTCAAAAAGGATCTTTACCTACAAAAGTTTTAAATGAATCAAATCAAGTTGACCTCCGCACAGCCCTGATCAAAACTTTAGTCAAAACGTTTGGTCTTTCGTTAAATATCAGAGGACAATTGATATAATAACGAAAACGCCGAAATTACCGACATTTAGTCTAAATTCACTGTTAACTTAGCGCATAATTGTGTTGAATCAATTCGGACCATAAAGCAGGCTGTTATTGATGCCAATGGTAATGTAACCAATTATGAATTTTATCGCCTTAGAATAGGAACTTATACTGAACATTAAAATTTTAAAGTTATCATTAAATAAGAACAGGATAATAGAGTTCAAGTTGTGTGTAAATACTTTTGACTACTGCGAGTCTGTAGTTCATTTTCTTATATCTCCGCATTATTTCTAGCTATTCTTGCAAAACTGACTTCATTCTCTCAGGAATAGATCAAGGTTTACAACAGCATAGTATTTTATTACCCTGCATCAACAACAACAAGCAAAAGCTTTTTCTGTGAAACTTAAAAAAAATCGTCCGATGTGTAAATAATTTTTGTATATTGGTTTCGAAATTTGAAAAATGTTTTTTTTTTTAAATTATTATTAAAGACAGAATATATTTACTATAAAATCTTACTATACAAAAAGTGGATATAATCTATATGAACCCCTTATAGCATCTGTCATATAAGCTTGACCGAAAAGTTTTATATACCATTGACATTAGAAAAAATATTTTACATACTACATATATCCTGTAATTTATAAAAAAAATTTTTAATCTCTTTTGAGAATTTCGAAGCCAATATATTTCTATTGTGGAGACTAACTTGGAAAATCGGAGAATTACATTTTTCACTTATGACTCATTCTCATTTTAGAAAATTTGAAACACTTAACTTGACTTTTTTAACTCACCTCTTCAGATGGTTTATCAACGTGATTGATGGGCTTTTTGCGCTTTGGCGTTGCTTCGTCCTCCGATTCGCTAGAAGAGGAATCCACTTTTGCTAGCTTCTCCTTAGCGTCAGTCAATTCACTGCCTGCATAGTGATATGTATATATTTAATGTAAATATATTGTATATAAGAAAAAGTACTAAACTCCTACTTACTCAATTTGATGACATGTTTATTCATTTTCTTAATGGTTAAGTGGAGGATTTCCCACAAGTACATTTTGGTAAACTCGCCGGTCATTTCCTTCGAGAATATCCATGTAGCAACGGCTGAGCAATCTACAATTTGCAATTTCAACAATTTGTCGATTATTACTACCATCATTTGCTGATGATTCTGCCACAACTCATAGACATTGTGGAGAATGCAAATTTGTGCCTCCTCGGATTCTGCGAGCGCCTAAAAAAGAAATGGTTTTTCACAAATATTAGTATTATGATATTAAATTCTATATTATATTAATTTAATATCTAAAATCTCAGAAGATATTGAGTAAAACGGATTAAATATAACTGAGGTTCTATTTCAATGGGTCTGATAATTATAAGTAGTGTTAAAAGTTTAAGAAACTTTACAATTAGTGTCAAATATGTATCGATAATTTTATTTTCTAAGCAAATAGCAACAAAAGTTCGTAAAGGATTTCCAAAGTCCCAAAATCTATTACATAAGAAACATAATTTCTTTCCCCACGATAATGTAAAACCATCTAGGGCCCAATCCGATTCAATACAAGTAGTTAGGTTAGATCAAAGGATAGACCTGCACATTTACATAGAATTTCACTTAGACAGCATCGACTTGTCCTTTGTGACGGTCGAAGGTGCGCCTACCGAGTTGTTTAACCTTAGTCTGGTATATGCTGGACATTGAAGGATGATTCCTCTTCGCCTTCTTCTAAGCAGCTTTGGCAACTAGCGTCTGGCTTGATCCCTAATCTCATCGCATGTGTGCCTATTGTACAGTGACCAGTAAGCACACCAATGATTGCGGCGAGATGAGCCTTCCTAAGCAACAGCAGCTGAAAGGACCGTATTCGGTAAACTGCGGGCCAAAAAGACCGCACTACTGCACAGATGTTGGCTTTGCCGAGCCCAATCGTAGTCATTGTGTCTAGCGCTCTGGCGCAATTTGACCACGGATTATCCACCCATTTCCCCTTCGAAGTCAATGTTGCTAGGGCATCCTTTCTCGCAAGCTGGTCCGCTTTGCAGTTTCCGGCGATTTCGCGGTGACCGGATTCCCACATAAGTCGGTTAGAAAGGAGTTCGAAGCAACTAATAAATATATTAGACACTCCCTAACTAGCCTTAGAGCGTGCTGTTTTGGAATCCGAGGCCAATATTGTCGCGGTACTGTCGGAGTCAATACACACCTCTAATGTACGAAGTAGATCTACTTTGAAAACAGTGCGAATACTGGGGCCGAGTTTGCGCAACAACATCATTGATATATCAATATATAACATTAACAGTTCTTCCAGATCTCCAAAATCGACATCTCCAAAATAATTTTTGAACTAAAGGCAAACATTCGTTCCGAAATCGCCGCTAAGCCAAAAAAACGCATTGAGAGAGAGGGAGAGATATCTCAGCTCTCAATTTGTCATCTTCAAACTTTTTTTGCCAAGAATCCCCGAGTCATTGACGAACTAATGGCAAACATTCGTACCGTAAGTATCGCTAAACCGCACTAGCTATTCGAAACGGGTTTGAGTTTATTTGATTTGATTTATTTATGGATTCACCTTAAAAACCAAATGGAATTTCGATATTGCAGCAAAACTGTGCGAGAACGATTTGGCACCTAAATTCAGCAGTGTCTGCACGAACACGTCAATTTTAAGTGGGTTGAATGATGTCTCCGACATTTCCTGATCGGCATTTTCACCGGAGTTTGGCAACTCCTTCAGTATATTGATGACTTCCTCGGGTGTGCATTTCTGTCGTATTGCCACCACCAACTGATGTGCCACTTGAGTGCCGGCCAACGACGCTGAAAGGAGGTAATAAAATTAAAATGAGACATCACATTTAATAACGATAATAAAAAATGAGGAAATGAATTTGACTATATAATGTTTGCAATTAATTGGCAACGTTTGAATATAAAATAGAAAGCATAGAGGTACAATACGAATGTTACAATAATATTTTGTCATTTCTGGGGGACAATGCACCGGAATGCAGTGCAGCAATGCAGGCAACGTAATCATTAAGCTGGTTGCAAATTGTAATATTGCTATTGTTGTTGTTGCAAATTATGTATTGCACATTACGTATTACTACAAATGTAGGTATTTTAAGGTGTTGTCACAATGCATTTGTGTGCCAACAAGTGTCGTTAGCGTCGTGACTCTGTCGGCTCTAGCAAACGCTAACACTTTTGCCTCACTTTTTTACAACGCATGTGCGGCGGAATCAACCACAACTGTGTTCGTCTGCCTGGAACAATTTCTTTTTATTTTTCCTCGATTCAGCGCTTCTTAGTTTAGGCAATAATGCGTTAAATAGCTATCAACAACAACAATAACTATATATGTTGTGTATTTTCTTTTTATATAATAAGTTTTAAGTAAATATTTGCTTAACAACCATAATATATTTAATTTTTCAATTAATCAGCAGATTTAGTCTATTAATAGCAATTTTAAAGTCAGTTAAACTTTAAAATTTATTTCAATTGTCAGTCTATGATATGAATTCAATGTGATTTATATGCAACAGAAACGTAAACACAAAAAAGTGAAGAAACTAAATAGAAAGATTTTTATTTTGATTTAAAGGCGACAAAACCCCTTTTGCGTAAGGCAACTGATTTTGCCGGTTTACTTGCCTTGACTACTATAACAGCTTTTAGGAGTTCGTTTGACTGCTGACTTTATTACTGTAGAACAGCCAGATTTTGCGTAGTCAAGAAGAAGTCACTTCAAGTGATGCTTGCGAAAATCGACTATCTCACTATTTTTCCACTAGAGGCGAGGGTTTCTATAAGACCAAGTCCTCTAAAGCCATTGGCCCAGACGTAATTAATTATTTTATGTTTAAACGCCTACGTCCAACGAGAGTAGAATTCCTCACCAAAGTACTCAACCTGTCGCTGACCACTCTTAAAACAGGAGCTTCCACAGGGCGGTGTCCTCTCCCCGTTACTGTTTAGTTTCTATATTTCTGATGATTGCACGATAATGTCGACGGGCACTGGCCAATAGCAGACGATGAGCTCGAGTTGCCACGTGTAATCAGAGTGACCCTTGCGCAACTTCGATCTGGATATTGTAACTCATACTTATCCAGACTGAAACCTGACATACAGATGTCCAGCATGCAAAGAATGCCCGGATGATACTAGTCAACTCTTTGCATGTCCAACGAATCCAACATCCTTTCCTTTCCTTTGGTCCGACCCTGTCGAAACAGCATGTTTCCAAAGCCTACCGTTAGACTTATACTTTCCGTTTCAGCAGGGCTGGGTAATCGGTTAAACAACCAACAGGATTTTGTGAAAAATTCCACCTATTTCATCAGCGCAGTTAGACTAGTCAGATTGACGAATAGTACTAATGCCAATTATTGCTGAGAACTTAAATTTATAATTTTGATATTTTTTTATAATTATCAAATTTTAGTAGTAAATTTGCATAAATTAACGTGACTAAAAATTCGTTTCGCATTTGTGTAATTGCGCATTATATTCTGTTTCGCGAAGTGTGAGAACGAATATTACTTTAATTATAAGTGAATAAAATTTAAGCAAGTCAAATGGCCAAACGAAAATTGCGCACAACAGTTTGCCTTGCATGTTTCCAGAAAGAGGGAGTTGTTATCAAATTTACATACTTTGAATGAAAAACAAATACAAGGTCGGCGCCATGCCGCCCACTGACATTTAGCGGCGGCGGCAATAATCCAACTAAACAAGTGGACAATGTCAATGCGAAACCGCTAACAAGCAAATTAACGTAAATAAACAAAACAAAACAAAACAAAAAAAATAAAAAATAAAAGAAAATCAAAAATATGAATAAAATGCTCACAGTTTAAACATATTTTTTTTTTTTAATTTAATTTAAAAGACTTGTGAATAGAAGAATATATAAATAAATATGAAATATGAAAAATAAAACAATTTGTCTCCCAAACAATCATGTACATTTGTTTGCATTCGTTAGCCGGAGAAGGCATAAGTGCAAGAGCATGAGAGGAGTAAATGGTAAATTCGGCCACATTACAAGAAATTTGAACTAAACAAATAAATTATTTTTGTGGAAATTTCACACAGTTAAAATTAAATAAAGTCAAACGAAACGAAACATATAATGAAGCAGCTTCACGCGCCACACAATGTCATTTGGCATTTCAAACAAACCAATTATGAATCTCCACTTTTCGGCAATAAAATAAATGGCTCATATCATAACTTAAGTAAAGGTAAAGGCAAAGGTGATAAGGTAGGTAAGTGCCTTTAAATTACCAAAATTTAAGTTAAAATGTCTCTGCGAATGCGGAATATTGAGAGACTTGAAGGCATTGGAGAGTGAAGAAATTATGTTTATTTTTTTGTCAAACAAAAGTGTGCAGTGTGCAGTTATTAAGTGAAGAGAAAGTAAATGCGCTATGGTATATTTGAAATAAATGGAACGTATATAATTTTGTAAATGATTTTGAAGATTGTCATTTTTATATTTTTACAAAGGAAACATGATTAGCAACATCAGAACTTCATAAAGTTCGAAACTATGATTTTGAGAATTTTAAGTAGCTAATTTGCAGCAAAGAAAAAAACATTAAGGCCATAAGAAGACTTTTAACTCATTATGTTCCCGAAATATGTAATATATTGTAATTGGTATTAATAAATATGTAATTTATTTATTTTATTTAAGATTCGTCTAAGACTTATTATATCTCTGCTCGCACAGAAAGAAGCTGTGTCAGCGCAAAGTTGCTCTGTAAGTAGTGTCATCCGCATAGAAAGTGTTTTAAAGTCTCTTCTTCATTTACTTTTTGGAAGCTTCTGCAGTAATCATTGTAAAGTAGCTCAGTCTACTGGCTTGTCTCCCAATCACACAGTGATCTGTTAACACCCCTACTAGGGTTGTTATTTCATTCCTTTTAAATTTCAATAGTCGGCGACATTTGTCCGCATGTTGAGCAAGTCAGTGATTGTTTTCACTAAGATTCAGCTATATCTATAGCATGTTTTTGATTGAATATCACATAGCCAGAGGTATGATAATTCTTTCTTTATTAGCAAGTAACTGCAAAGTGGTGCCCACTCTGGCCAGTTCAACTAGTTCGCAGTTTCCAGGAATATCACTACGTCCAGGAACCCATTGCAAGTTTATCGCGAAATATGATGTTAGTGTCACTGATAGCTCTAAGCATTCCTTCACTATATTCGACGAGACTTAAGTGATTTATCGCTTTGCTATGTGTAAATATAACAAGTAAGGAAAGGCTAAGTTCGGGTGCAATCGAACATTTTATACTCTCGCAATTTATTGAAGAAACATATAAATATACAAAATTTACCCATAAATTCGGCATAAAGTTTAATAGAATAACGAAAATCGTAATATATACTATATGAGGGCTGAAGTAATTCTATATACTATATCCAAGACTATACGCTCACTTAATTTTGCTAAGATATCTCACATATTAACCAATACATATATGCGGAATAAAGCCCACCGTATTTTTGAAAAACCTATAATTAGGTATATGGGAGCTAGGAGATGTTATGACCCGATTTTAATAATTTTTTTCAACACTATTAGAAGAAAACAATTTCCTCTGAATTACATTAAATTATCTGAAAGATTTACCCATATTTTCGGTAAAAACCCTTTGGCGCTGAGTTCCATATTTTCGATATCCGGGGCCTTGAAAAGTTATAGTCCGTTTTCGACAATTTTTTCACAAGTAATGGCATAGATGATATGCACTATTTGTGTAAAGTATTATTCCGCTATCTTCATAGGTTCCTTATGTATACATGATAAAGTGAAGGAATCAGATGGAATTCAAATTTGAGTTATAAAGAAAGTAGTCGTGGTTGTGAACCGATTTCGCCCATTTTTTATCCGTGTTATCAGGGTGTAAAGAAAATGTTATATACAGAATTTCATTGAAATTTGTCGAGTGGTTTCTGAGATATGGTTTTTGACCCATAAGTGGGCGATGCCACGCCCATTTTTCATTTTGTAAAAAAATCTGAGTGCAGCTTTCTTCTAATATTATTTCTGTGAAGTTAACTCACTTTTAGTAATTTTCAACCTAACATTTGTATGGGAGGTGGGCGTGGTTATTATCCGATTTCAACTATTTTCATGGCGTGTGGTGGGGTACGTAAGAGAACCGACTGCAGAAAGTTTGGTTTATATAGCTTTATTGGTATATATAAATAACCGATTTGTGGGCGGTTATATGCCCCTTCCTAGTGCGATCCCTTATTCCAAATTTAACTTTTATAACTTCATTTATGGCTTAGTTATGACACTTTATGTGTTTTTGGTTTTCGCCATTTTGTGGGCGTGGCAATGGTCCGGAACATGTGTTCCAAGTTTCATTAAGATATTTTAATTTTTACTCAAGTTACAGCTGGCACAGACGGACAGACATCCGGATTTCAAATCTACTCGTCACCCTGATCACTTCGGTATATATGACCCTATATCTAACTCGTCTAGTTTTAGGTGTTACAAACAACCGTTATGTGAAAAAAACTATTATACTCTCGTAGCAACTTTGTTGCGAGAGTATAAAATATGCCTGGTCGTTAGCACCCTTTTTGACTGAATGAGAATCTTCACTTGGAAGGTACTGCATTTTTTGATAATACACCACCAATTTGTCTAGTTTGGATCTGTCTGTATATATACTTATTTCTGAATCTTTGTCCACCTTGGCCATATCCCACTCGTCTCTAGAAGGGAATCTATGTTTCTGCTGCATCTAGTGCCTGACTTGGCTTCGTTCTGAAAGCTTCACTGATACATATGCTTGCTGTTCGTTGTAAACTCTCCATACGCTTTACCGCGTACTTCTTTTCCATTATTGGTCATCAGACCAATATACTTTAATAATTTGAAAACAAAGATTCCAGTCTACAACAATGCAAAGTTAATGTTGTTCTTTATTTTGTAATTCCAGCTTTTGCAGGAAACAGCTGTGATTTCCATTGAACAGCGCCACTTTAGCGCCAAAGTGAATAAATTTTCC
Organism: Zeugodacus tau; assembly: GCA_031772095.1. NCBI lineage: Eukaryota > Metazoa > Arthropoda > Insecta > Diptera > Tephritidae > Zeugodacus > Zeugodacus tau. The sequence goes on along the minus strand of CM062650.1, from coordinate 18,991,263 downwards.
TTTCAATATTGCGTACCTATAACAACGCGACTCGCATTAACCGTAAGCTGTATTGAGATATACTTTCGTCCCAAAAAGCAGCTTACAACGAAGTGTTGTAAAATTTTCTTTTTTTGTGTAAGCTTCTAGTTTTCGCAGATTTCGTTGTTGTTGTTGTTCGCTTGTAAGTTTCATGTCTCACTTGACTGCAATGAAGTCAACGCTTAATGCGCGGGTGGTTGGCCATTCATGAAAATAAACATAAAGTTTTATGATATTTGAGATACGCGTCCCGCTGGTGGCTCAGTTTGCTTTAAACATTCGAATAGTAAGCAACGTTTAGCGGTTGAGTTTGAGTTCGTGACATAATAGGACGGAAAATATCGCTACTAAAAGCATAATCTGAATAAAAACAAATAGTTAGACAACCTGATGCACAATATTGGACCATGGATTACCAATTTGTGTGTGTGCTGCATGTGCTTGCATTTGTGTTGGTGGTGAATGTAAGTGAAAATTGAAGCGACTTTGCAAGAGAACTGTTTTAAAGAAATCACTTTACGAAGTCATTGTCATTGGAAACCAGGTCTCGTATATAAATCCGGTTCCATGTCGGGATCAAGGGCCGTCCATGGAATCGGTTTTTTAAATTATCAATTTTAATTGTTCTGATGTGAACTAGTAGTGATAAAGTAAATAAGTGTGTTTACGAATTTTCTAATAAGAGATTCTAAAAAATTTATATTTGTATTTTATATCTTGATCTGTCTCAAATGTGTTTCCACATTTAAATTTATGTATTTCTACATTCTATTTATGTAAATACTTCTATCCTTTATTTTTTATTTACTTTATTAACCAATTCGATTCCTTATCTCAAATTATCGTTTCCGTCAAATGTTTTTCAAACCTAAAATTAATGAAGTAAATCTTGAAAATTTCGTTTGTTGGAAAAGCAACATTAAGAATAGTAGATTTCGATTTGCCACTTCTCTATTCTACTATGAGAGCTGCTCTCTTGTAACTATGAAAGTAAAATCTATACTACTATTATAAAGAGGAAAGATATGTATGTACATATGTTTGTATTGAATGAACTCGAAAACTACTGTGCCGATTTCAAAAATGTTTTCACCATTGGAAAGCTACATTCACCCCGAGTAACATATTTATTGCTAGAATCTCAACTTTCTGGAAATAGTTCCCAGGTGAGGGTATCAAGTCATGACTCCGTGATGGAGAATTTTAATCTGAAACTGAAAATCGTCTTGCAAGTCATTCTCTTTACAACAAAATCGCGTGCCAGAAAGCCGAAAACGAGTGCTCGCAGCTGCTTGCTTAACAAAATTTCAAAACCTGCAAAGTACGCGCTTGAGAGTCGAGTACGCAGCGTGTGCAGCGACTTGAAAAACAAAATATTAGAAATATAGAAGCTCGCACTAGGTCGTCGAACTCTGAACGTTCCCAACGCCTTCATAATCAGAAAGAAAGACCCAACGCAAGAAACGGCAAAGTACATACATATGTATGGGAGAGTGTGTATAAACTTTTGAAATGTTTGCTTAAGCCGTGCGAAGCCAGACCACTCCGGCTTCTTAGTCTTTAATAATTTAAAAAATCAGTTTTTATAATATTAAATGCATTTTTAAACTTAAAAAATTCATTCATTTATTTGCTTCAATAAAACATATGGATTTACATGAAAAACATATTTACATTTACATACATACATATGTATTTACTATGAAGAGAAAAAATCTTGAATATTCTTTTGTTTTTTTCTTTTGCAATATATTTTCTGACCATTTTTGTACGACAATTCAAAAAGTCTGACACCTGATTTGCATCGTTTTCATTTTTAAACCAGTGGATCAAGTAGGAGAGTTTATTTACTAAAAAGACGCGATAAACAAGAGAGTAAGTGTTTTTGCAACATCGTAAAAAACGCTGCTTGCTTCGTTTCGAATTTTTTATCACACTCTCTGAAAAGTAAATTAAAAAATTTACTTTTTCGAGGTGCATGTGTAATCTTAAAGGTGATTAACTTTTCCGCGATTATTTACTTTCTGAGAATTTACTTTTCGAGAGTATACTGTATATAATTCTTTAATTTCAAATAAACTATTATGTATATTAATAATTATAGTTCCGCCTCAAAAATTTCCAGTTCCACGCCGTCGAAGCAATTGTAGGACGCGACCTAGTGCTCACGCCTAAACGTGGTCTACAACTGAATGGGAGAAGCATTTTCTATGAAGAAGAATCTGGTGGAACTGCAGTGCAGAATCAGTCACTACTGCGTCCCTGGGAACGGACACTGAAGCACGTAACATACGTTACACTTTTCGCGAATGACGCGGCCGCTGCTACAGCCGGGAATATCAGGTAATCAAAAGAGTTTGCGAATTGCCCAGACGCGCAGACACGCATGCCACATGCCGTTTTTTTGTTGTTTGTTTTTATGATTGCGCTTTTCGGTGCTCGCGTTGTTGGTTGTGGTTGCGTCAGTGAAAACTAACAGTGCGGAATGTTACGTTTGCTAAATTTGTATTAATTGCGTAGACGCTGTCGCGATGTTGGCGTGTGGTGCGTGGCAAAGTGTTCATTCATATGTATATGTTAGCAGTATGTGCAACTTACTTAATAAATTGTCTAATTCAATTACGAAATTTAATAAAATTTCTGCAAAGTTATGTTCAGTTTTGTTTTTGGCAAAACATAACAATCGAAAATAACAAGAAAACTTTTTTTGTGAACCAAAAATTATATTAAAAAAAAATATTACAAAATATAATTTAGACTTATACAGTGGAACTTCCATAACTCGAACTTCTATAAGTCGAAGGTCGTCATAACTCGAGCTTTTGAATTGGCAAACCCTATTGCCCTATTATAGAGATCAAATTTCATACAAATTTCCTTCCATAACTCGAACTTCTATAACTCGAAGTTCTCCATAACTCGAACTCTTGAAATGGCAATAGAAGTAAAATTTCATACAAAATTCATTCTATAAATTGAACTTTTCGACCAGAGGATAATAAAAAATTTAAAATTTTACTACCGAGGCAGTATTTTAAAAGAGTCTCTCTATATCGAATGGAGGCTAAAAATATATGATATTATACTTAAGGATTACATAAATCGTATAACAAAGGCATGGAATTCAGACCTCAAGAGCCAAACAATAGCAAACTGCAACAAACAAAATTACAGAATAAATGTTTTAACGGATGTACATAAAACTTTATGTGAAGTAAATAAATAAAACAGTATAAATCTATATTTTATAGCTGTTTGAAAAAATTATGTTTTAATGCAAATTTCTATAACTCGAAGTCTCTGTAACTCGAAGTTTTTTGTGGATTATGGTGATTCGAGTTTGAGAAGTTCCACTGTATTTTCAATTAATATTTCGAAACTTATTTATAAATTTTTCCAGAATTAAATTAAGCATATAAAAATGTTAATAACAAAAAAATATATGTAGAAAAAATATTATAAATAAAATGAAAACAACAAGATTCAAAATTAATGAAAAAAATAAAAATAATAATTTAGTCTAATAAAACCAATAAAATATATATTATTTTTAGTTAATATTTCGAAATATTGATCCAATTTGAAATACTAAATAATGTAATAGCAACTATACGCTAGATAATGGATTCGAATTCGAGAATAATTCTAGATAATTCACTAAATGCTGATAAAAATTGTATGTTGAAGTCCTACGGTTGTGTTCACAAAAATAGTGCCTATTTAGGCTTGCCAAGTGTCACGCATTCAGATTGTACAAAGGCCAATACAAAATAACTATTAAAACGGACTAATTCAAATGTAATAATTAATTTTACATTTGATTGTTTGTAAAACTGAAATCTTAAATGAAAATCAAAAAACAAGTTTTTCACATAATTAAAAAAAAAATAAAATGTTTGGTCTCATCAAAATCTCATTGGACATAAAAATAGGCTCAAAGCCAAAACATATGTTTAAATGCAGAAATATTACTATTATTATTGGAATATGTTTTAAAATTAGTATTTAGTAGAATATCCCTTCTTTGCTATTACGGTCATGTAGGGTTTGCGTTTAGATTCCACCAAACCGGGGTGTATCTTTTAAATGATCGTTTACTATATAACCTGTAGCCATAAATCAGCTTCGACCATTCGTGAAGATGTTTCATAAATTTTTTTTTTGACTAATCGGCGTGTAATAGTTTTAGAATGCTTTTGCAAATTTAGTTCAGTTGCTATTGCTGCAGATCCTATAAAATGATCACACGTTGATACTACTTCTAAAAGGATATTACATCTGTCTGTCGTTTTTTAAGACTTTCCTCTTTTGGAATGCGGTTTTATTGGCAATAAGGCATTATGAAATGAAATATTGATAACGTTTAAACGTTTTAGCTATATTACACTGACTATTTTTTTAGTTTCGCAGTTTTTAAATGATTCCACGACCCATTATATACATTGTCTTTCGAGTCTGAATAAAAAAAACTCATGACAATTCGTTGCTTATTATACAAATATAAAACTGAAACATACAAAAATACAATGTATGTTTTGTCAATTAAAATAAGAATTCCGCTATAATTAATCTACTGATCCAATTTTTATTTTGAGTTTGAATGTTTTTTAGTATACAGTGGAACTTCTCTAACTCGAATCACCATAATCCAGAAAAAACGTCGAGTTATAGAGACTTCGAGTTATAGAATTTTCATCAAAACATGCAATTTTTCAAAAAGCTATAAAATATAGATTTATTTACTTCGCATAAAGTTTTATGTACATCCGTTAAAACATTTATTCTGTAATTTTGTTTGTAGCACTTTGCAATTGTTTGGCTCTTGACGTGTGTATCCCATGCCTTTGTTACCTGATTTATGCAATCCATAAGTATAATATCATATTTTTTTAGCCTCCATACGATATAGAGATACTCTTTTAAATATGCCTCGATAGTAAAATATTAAATTTTGTATTATGCCCTGGTCGAAAAGTTCTATTTATGGAATGAATTTTGTATGAAATTTTACTTCTATTGCCATTTCAAGAGTTCGAATTATGGAAGAAAATTTGTATGAAATTTGATTTCTAAACGGTATTGCCTATTTAAAAGGTCGAGTTATGGCGTTCTTCGACTTATGGAAGTTCCACTGTATACTTAAAATAACGTTTGTTTTTAAGTGTTGCTAACTAAGTGTTTTTAAGAGCTACGATACCCACTAATAAATTCCCAAAAGGAACTCAATAGTTTATGACAAAGGATATTCAAGAATTTAAGTCAATGTACATTTTTAAAACGTGGGCCTATTATTTTGTCTATAACTGTATATATACATTCCCGATGGTTTCAATCCAGGAGAATGAACTGTTCAGTCGATTTCGTCAATATTGTTGTTTCTAAAGAAATTCTATACCCACCTATTGGTAAGCTTCGTATCCTTTAAATACATTTTTGCCAATTTTTTACTCTGCATATTGAAGCATAACCTTTTCTAATATTTTAATATTTTTGAGCTGATCTTTAATGTCTTGAATAATTTTTGTTGACCATCCGTGTATGAGAAGCAGCGCCAAACCATTATTTTAAATCCTGCATGCTTTATTGTGATAACATTGTACTGAAGCATATTCGAGCAGTTTTTAGGATAAGATTTAAGACTAATAGCCATGAGGCAAAATTTTAAACTGAAAAGTTCCACTTCAAATTTATTAATTAGGAAATATATAAAAGCTTATATTTGAGAGCGTTCTTTTCGACCAATATTTTGTCGATAGATCAGGGCGTTGTATTAAAGCATGTGCCAAATGACACTAATAGAGTATATTTGGCAGCAACTTTAGTAATAGTATTCGATTCTAATGTTCTGGTAATCAGTCACTAGATGGATGAGATATGAAAACCGTTAAATCGGGTGTTGTTTGTGAAGCAATTCGGAGATGGCTCCAATTTGTACGAACTTGCATTTGTAAGAGCAGATGTCCAAGCAAGTCTCATTCTGTAATTACCATAATTCTATAAATTAATTCGAGGCTTGAATTTTAATGATACTTGGATAAATTTGTTCCCCTCTATGGTGGATGACCATTTGGCTTTTTACCTTCTATAAACAAATTGCAACAAAGACGTTTTTCCTAAGTCTGCTTATTTATAGTATATTTTATTTCACTTTTTATAAACTATTTCTTTCCACTTAATTCTTGTATAGCAAACAAAGCGCTTACAGCGACTTTCTTCATTCCCCTTACCTGCCACAACACGGTGCTTTCGATACACGCTTTGGGGATATCGTTACACTGGCAAGCGGACGTCTTGAGCGAATGGGAAACCACTCTTTTCGCTTCGTAGAAGGCTTATGTGGTTATGAATGTGAGGCCGATCAAGTGTGGGCTTTGTGGCAAGTGCAGAAGATACGACATCGTGATGCGAATCGTAAATTTCGCTACGAAATGAAATTCAGTGTGAGTCCATTGCGTGCCGAAAGTGTGGGAAATGTTAAAAGAAAGGCCGAATCGAGTGGCAATAATAACAAAAGTAGTGCGTTACAAACATACATACAACGAGATGACGACTATCCACAGACATTTGGAAAAATAGTGTACAACGATGACGCACGATTCGCCGATCGTCGGTTTGACGACGTCGCTGGTCGAAATTTTAGACAAGCGCCCATGTACCATCACCGACCGGCGACGCCTATGCCCCAACCGACATTCTTGCATAGCATCTTTCAGCCGCATCCACACTTTCCACCTACGCCGGATAAATTAAATATTGGCGAGTATATAAAAGAGTATCCTGCCAAGACGGCGCCAAAGATAGAATTATTTCCAAATGTACTCAATACGGTGAGCCGAAATTATTATCCCACACCCACCACATATCGACCTAACTATCAAACGAAATTTCCACGCCCCGAATTATATCCACCCACATTGGAGCATGAAGCCATCAAATTTCCACAGAATACGCAAGAGTCAAGCTTGTCCGGAGGTGTGGGAAAATTATCGCCACCTGTGGTGACGCATCATTTCCACCATCACTTTTATATGCCGAGCACTACAAGTATCGAAAACGAGCTCAGCATCGCTGAAAAACCGATAAATAATCCAACAAACTCGTATAAAATTGTAGTGGGAGACACCACGGCGCCCACATTTTTCAAAAACCATTACGATACTGGCGTCAAAAATAGTTTCCAACAGGATTCACACACAGTAAAACCCATTAGTTTTCCTAACACGGAGACTGAGGTGCACAAGGAACATGTGGTGCAAGTGACACCGGTAGCGCCTTTGAAGAGACCACACATATACCAAATGTATCAGATACCAATCGACTCAAATGTGCCGCTACTAATCTACCCCGCACCTGTTGTGGAGAATGAATCACCACTGCCGCGTAATAAACCTTTCATACAAAGCGAACCGATGAACGAAGAACCCATACGATATTCTGAACCCGATCCGCTTTACCTAAATCTAGCACACAATCCGCCACTTGATGAACAATCTTACGAACTGGGCGCACCTCAATTAGAATCGCCAAAAATTAATCAATATACAGAATATGCAGATGCCCAAATAAGCGCAGTGAATAACAGAAAAGTAGTGCAGCCCGACACTATTGCTGCACAATTACCACCACCCGACAGTGACCAGGACGTGCGCATACCATACGAAGATGAATCACAAGGGGCCAGTAAGCACAAACACGATTTAGAACAGAAACCAAGCGAAAAGGACTTGCAGATATCCTTGAAAAATCAGCAGATTTACTCAAGCGCTGATACACTTAGTGTCAACACCGCGACGGAGAGCATTCAAATAGCTGCCAGCAGCACGCCCTCCACAACTACGCCACACACCACTACGCTTTCAACCCCTAAAACGGCCACTGCTCAATTGGATACGGTTCAAACAACAAGTCAGACAACTGCTATACTGACCACGAATTCGCTACTCTCGGCAACAACTGTAATGCCCTCAACGACGTCCATCGATGATGTCCAATTGCTGACCAAGCAGATCAAACAAAACTTCATTTCCACTTCTACAGCAGAGACGCCCTCATTGCGCGCGATCAGTCGGTATCGTCTGAAACATGTCCGTCCATCTACTACAAGCACTGAGCAGCCAGTGCTCAAGTGGAAACCTAGACGCAAACATTCATACAGCAACAAGTCAAATAATGACGTGAAAATGAATACAGCAACTGAAGAGTTCGCGGCTTCAGTTGAGGCCGAGCAAAAACGTGAGTTGAAAAAGCAAAATCAAAGGAGTGAGAAGCAATTGTACACAGGAGTTGCTTCCAATTCAACCGAAGCTGGTAATATTAGCACGATCGCCAAAAAGAGCAGTGAGGTAATCGAAGTTCTCACACAAAAATCGGTTAGCAAGTCGGTGAGCATCAAAGTAGGTAATAACGGCGAGGAAATACCAGTTATTGTTGATGATAGTGACTATGTTGAGAATGAGGTGAAAACAGATTAAAAAGTAAATTTTAATTATACTCTGTTTTGTGCTTTGAATACCAAAAATTGTAGATATTTGAGAGCATTATTGAAGTGGTAAACTTTATATTGTAAATTTTTCATATATTAAATAGTAAGTATAAAATTGTTAAATTATATATTTTTTATCATATGTATTAAAAAATAAATATAAGTGTGAAACAAAAAATAATTTAACCATATTAATGAATTATTCATTATTTTCGTTGTGTATATCACTTACCTGCATCTTCGGAAGCATATTTATAGTTGGGTTGCGGTGGAACTGGTATGAGCTTAGCATATGCTTCGGGCATCATTTCGGTGATGCGTTGATGATACGATAATCTAGAATTTTGTAAGATAATATAGAGTATGCGAAATTTATAATAAATATATACGTTCAAACAATACCTTAGACATTTGTGCAAAACTTCTTGTATAAATTTTGGACGTGGATGTTCTGGATCTAATAACAAACAACTATCCCACTCCTCCCACGACCAAGTGAATTTGAAGTTACTCAAATGGTAAGAAAACCAATTAACGAAACGGTCAAAGCATGATGTATTCATTGAGTCTATACGCATGAATAGAATTTCAGTGGCCTGTGCTAGCACTTGTGGCAGTGTTGCTGGTTGCAATTTGCACAACTCAATTAAAATTGAACCATATACAATTTCCAGATAACGTGGTGTAGGCATATGGAAGATTTCCGCAAATACAACCTCAACAATGCAGTATTCAAGTGGTATTTTGTTCTTGTAGGGGAACGCCAGTAGTTGCGCTGCACAATCCTTTCGTTCTAATTTATGTGTCTCAATAATATGATGAAGGTGTTCTTCAATCAAGAAACGTTCAATTGAATGTGCTCCTGGTAAATTTGGGCCATCAGGGCAATCAGTGTAATCGAACATGCGATAAACTACCCACGGCATGGGATATTCATATGATTCATGATGCGGTGGTGGCACTATAGGTGGTAAATTATGTTGTAGTGCTTCACATAAAATCGAGTCAAAGGCCAAATATGGACGAGGAATGTGTTTTTCAGCCCAATTATCCTGGCGTAATTTACGTATTTGCGCCCATAGACAATCCAAATATTCTTCCTGTGGATGTGGTGCATCTACAGACCACACACGCAATGCATTGTGGTGCTTCTTAGAACGTTTATTCAAATATACTTCAATGCGTAATAGCAAAGATTCTAATGACGATTCTTTTTTCTCATATAAATCACGTCCTACCCATGGCAGGGTGGAGAGCACTGCGAAAACGAACCAGTCGCGACGAACTTGTGGTACTGTATCTTCGTTTGAAACATCGATCATGGTATCCAGAAGTTGTAAGAGGCTAGTGGCAGAGATGACATGACAGTTCACTAAATCAGCCAAAAAACGTAACGAATAACGTGCGGCATCCCACCAGCACATTTTCAATGCCTCCTTAAAGGTTTTCACCATATGGTCTACAAATTCGCCACCGAATTTATAATTTTTCGCGTTTAATAAACCAACCAATGTCGTGTAGATAGTGCACTTTTCTGGCATTTTAACGGCACAATCTGATAGGATTCGCAATATTTTTAATCGGAAAGTTCCCAGATCTGCCTCCAACACTGAAACTAATCCTTCTAAGTTGGATTCTACTGAAGATGTGCTGCGTTCACCAACACGCAAAATCAGCGACTCCAACCTATCTTCAATTTCCTGGTTTTCAGAAACGCGTCTACGTTTGCGATTACGATGATCTAAAAGTTAAAGAAGAATAAATTGGAAGATACTTATATGTACGTATTTCTGACAGCATGCCGCTAATGCATGCCAACATACCATAGCCTTCTTCATCGCCATCGTGAGGACGTCTACGATTCATTGCTACCTGTTTTGTTTATTCAATTTGTTAATATAACTATTTATTAACTAACGTGGTTATTATATGGTTACTTTTTACTATAATTTCACACGAATTAATAGAGGAATAGCATACGCGTTTTTTTACTAGACGCTGTCAATAATTTGTTTGACAGTTTGCCGGTTCGGTATTGCCAATGGGAATAAACGTGGTACCATTCACAATAGTTGGAAAATGTTAATGATATGTGACCTGATATTAAGTGTTGTAAAACGATAGAAGGGATTTATAAATAACAATACTTAAAAATGTAAATTTAAAATTTAACTGATATATTTGCGAGAAACATTAACAAATCTATAACAGTATTAATAATATTAATTTTACTATTATATATTATTATATATTATTATTTTATACTATATTATACTATTTTAAAGTAGACAGCTTAGAACTTCATAAACTTTTTTCCACGTTGTTTGCAGAGTTCTTGATCAAACTAATTTTAACTGGATTTCTGTTTGGGCGTTTCAGCTTTGAACGATGTTTTTTAAATACAGTACTTATTATATAAAAAAAATATTTAATAATAATAAACAATTTATTATAAATAAAGCAATTACGTGTTAAAATTTCCCACTTTTAATTGTAAAAGCGAATATCTCGATAATAATATATATATAATGTATATATGTATTCTTAATCCGAAGGATATTTTTTATACGACCATACTAATTTTAACCCCGATATCGTGGGAGGTTATACTAAAGCTTTCCCCATCATCAATAATATGTATGATACGTAAAACTAAACGAGATACATATAAGGATTTATAGATATTCATAAATTACCATTAACTAAAATATATGCAAGTACAATGCAATTAATATGCAGTCATATAGACTATTTTCTACTTGTAGGAAACGGCAGCACATTTGTGGATTAGTGCTTTAGTAGCTTGTGTATAGTGATTTGGTCTCTAAAATACAAGCGTTTCTGAAGAAACGAATATAGGTTAATGGGACTGAAGACTTTGGGGAAACGACACACTAACCAACCTCCAAGCCACTGAAATGTGGCCCAATCAGGAGCGAATTCCTATTCCTGACATTTTTCTACGATTTTGCAGTAGGTTGTCCAAGAAGACTCTTTGACCTTGCTGACATCAAACTTAATGCATATACGTAGCAACACCTACATTATACAAAGCCCCGTCGCCACCTAATCACGTCCACGGGACTAAAAAATAAAGACTTAATTTCATATTAAAATATTAGCATATGCTGTATATAGATATGTACATATGAATGTGTATGCAACTTCGGAAAATAATTCACGTAAATCCTTCGGCACGAGTAGCCTTCAGGTTTGAACACGCTGTGTAGCTGTGGGAAAGCAAACAGTTGTCATCACTTCAAATAGGATAAACGAAAATAAGCAAATAAGAAAATCGGTGTTTTCCGGCGTCTACACATACGCACACACTGCCACACATGGACACAAAAAGCCGAATAAAATCAAATCAATTGTTGCCAAATTGCATAGCTAACACCAATCGTGGAACACAGTTTGCAACAACAAATACCACCGGTAAGTGACACTTGTCTAAAATTACATTTGCTGTCACATACTTGTAATATTTGAATTTCACTAACAAATTCGGCTATTTGTTGTTTTTGTTGTTGTTTATTCACACATTTTCACTTAGGCGGTAACACCCCCCTATTACATTTTTCAATTGTCGCGGAAACCTCGTGAGTTAAACCTTTTATTGAATTGTAGATGCACAGATTGCCTGAATTGCGGTGTACATTGTGTCGCACATTATATATGTACATATTTCTTTTACCATATCATGTAACAGACAACGAAATCCTTTCTTAATAACATATAAACACATTCGTTGTGTATAAAAGTAAAAAAACTTTAATACGAGACAGACTGAAGAGTACGCATCGTCTTGAAGAGTGTTATCAGGTAAATCAACCATATGGTACTGGTTTATAAATTTCCGTGCGGCCCATATGACCGTCGAAAACAGTGAACTCAGTGGTCGCCGATAAGAGGCTGGTAAAATGAAGCTAATTGATATATGTACATAGCTGAGCCTCAAAAGTAGGGCTCTTAGAATTATTCGAATAACCTGAAAATCGATTATGTAACCGTTCAATACTAGCGATTCTTTATTTGGCGCCACAAATTAAATGATTTTAGGCATGCGATTAGCCCGTCAGTAACATTTGATCCATGAATAATTGGAAGAGTCTGGCGTAAATCCACCAAAAACGTTCATCGACAATCAAGGCCTTTTAAAGTCCTGTGCAGTACCTCCAACGACTTCTTGAATATGTATTTGGAAAATCTTCGTTATACCGCTAATTTTGGCGATTTTGCCGACTGGTGTTTCTTTCATTTGCAATTTAAGAGTAATTTCAAAGCCGAATGTGCCGTTTGTTTGCCTATTAACAGGTGCCAAGTTGCCCCTATTCCCGTTAACCTTGGTGGTGAAAATGAGTGAAATTGGTTCTGGAATTACATCACCCCTCATATACTATATATGATGATTTTCTATTGGACTTTATGCCGAATATATAGGTCAAATTGTGTGTTATCTTAATAAAATTACATCAATAAATTTCGAGAGTATAAAATGTTCGGTTGGACGCGAACTTAGTCTTTCCTTATTTGTTACAAATTGTTTTGGGCTATCGAGACAACCTTATACAATTGAACCATGACTCAATTATAAAAGGTTTGATAAGTAAGTAGCTTTCTCACTCTTTTTTGACACTCCTTCTGCGTTAGCAAAACAATAATGTTTTTTTCAAAATATCTTCAAAAAAGTTTCAAAATTTTTTATTAAGTAGCAGATATTTACCAATACAAGGGGTAGGGATTTTTTTTATTTTCATTTGTTTTTACATTGCGCAAACGGAAAAATTGTTTGTTAAAATGAGATACATATATCGAGACGCTCATCTCTTTATTTGACTTAATGAATTTAAAACATGTACGATTGCGGAAAAACTAATCTATAGTCCAAAGAAATTCCAGTCGATGGTACAGGATGGATGGTCAAATAGACGGCAGAAAACTGATTAATGCAATTATAAGAAAGTTAAAAGGGCATATTATAGCAAGAACGTGTTTGTAAATAGTGTTTGTAGGAGATAACTAATATAGTTAAATAGGCCCAAGTCAACCTTAATGTTTGCTATTTAACTACTAACATTCCAATCGTGCTTCTTTGTTTTCACAATTGTTTATTTCACAGAAGGCAATTAATTAATTTAATTTAATATAATTAATTTTGGATCTAGAATAGTAGTATATTTTACACTACTTAATTATTTTTTTTTTCTCGTCTTTCTTTCCTTCGCAAATACAACCTTTTTTGTAAAATCTAAGCTGTCACTACTTACCAAACCTTTTATAATTGAATCATGCAATTGAACAATAACAAAAATATTTTAACTAACAGCCGTATTCTCATACCCTCACAAAAATCACCACACTCACTACTGTGAGGTTTTTGGATTTTGTGATGATTACCTTATGCTGGAGAAAATTCAAAAGCTCAAATGCTCACAACTTTCTCAAACATCTGTGACGTGTGAAAGCAGCCATCACAATACAAAAATATTTGTGTTTGTTATGGTTTTTAGCAATATTTGGAAACAAATGTGTAAGTATTTGCGTGCTATAAGGAGCATGGATGAATGGTTCTTTGAAAAAAAGGGCCTCTATAAAAGTTCAGTTATCGAATAATTGTGTTTAACCGAATCTGGAGCAATATGGACGTACCTTGCATTTTCATTTGCTGAGCGATTTGCTGCCAACCACATCTACGATCCGATAAGGACGCATTATTTTTGTAAAGCAAAGGACACTGACGCTCAGCCTCTATAAGACGATGATTTACATCCATGTTATTTTTATACTCTCGCAACAAAGTTGCTAGCAACAAAGTTGCTACGAGAGTATTATAGTTTTGTCCACATAACGGTTGGTTGTAAGTCCTAAAACTAAACGAGGTAGATATAGGGTTATATATATCAAAATGATCAGGGTGACGAGAAAAGTTCAAATCCGGATGTCTGTCTGTCCGTCCGTCTGTCCGTCTGTCCGTCCGTCCGTGCAAGCTGTAACTTGAGTAAAAATTGAGATATCTTAATGAAACTTGGAACACGTGTTCCTTGGCACCATAAGAAGGTTAAGTTCGAAAATCAGCAAAATCGGACCACTGCCACGCCCACAAAATGGCGAAAACCGAAAACACATAAAGTGCCATAACTAAGCCATAAATAAAGCTATGGAAATAAAATTTGGTATGAAGGATCACACTATGAAGAGGCATATTTGGATGTAATTTTTTTGGGGAAGTGGGCGTGGCCCCGCCCTCAAATAGGTTTTTTGTATATATCTCGCAAACCAATAGAGCTATATAAACCAAACTTTCAGCGGTCGTCTTTTTTAGCCATTTCCTAATACAGTCCAAAAATGAAAGAAATCGGATAATAACCACGCCCACCTCCCATACAAAAGTTAGGTTGAAAATTACTAAAAGTGGGTTAGCTCACTAACCAACAACGTCAGAAACACTAAATTTCACATAGGAAATGGCAGGTAGAAGCTACACTCAGATTTTTTTACAAAATGGAAAATGGGCGTGGCGTCGCCCACTTATGGGTCAAAAACCATATCTCAGGAACTACTCAACCGATTTCAATGAAACTTGGTTTGTAACAGTTTCCTTACATCCCAATGATATGTTGTGAAAATAGGCCAAATCGCTTAACAACCACGCCTACTTCCTATATACCAGAACTTTGAAGACGATCTGAATCGTTTACTTTACAATATATAAAGTAAGCACTAGTAAAGATATCGATGCAGAAATTTGCACAAATACTACGTTTATAGTGTGGCAGCCCCATTCTAAAAATCACCGAAATCGGACCATAGGTTGTCAAGGCCCCATATATCGAACCTCGGTACTTCTAACCTAATATTATGGTTTCCAACTTTCAATGGACTTTATACAATATATATGACGAATATGTGGGTCAAATTATGTATTATATAATATAAATAAAGTTAAATAAATAAATTGCGAGAGTATAAAATGTTCGGTTACACCCGAACTTAGCCCTTCCTTACTTGTTTTATAATTCTTTTGTTTTTCAACTTTCGACTGTAAATACGCAATTGTGATGTTTTTCATTTGTTTTCAAATTTTACAGCAATTTGTATTTATTTTGAATTTATTTCTTTTGAAACAACAGTTTGACAGCAAAATACCATGAGGTTCGAGCCAAAATAGACTCACAAAATATACGTCACAAGAAATCTCACAAATTTTTCCTCTCAACTCAGTTATGAGGTTTTTTCAGAATAGGGCTGATAGCAACAATGACAACCTTCAAAATATTATTTTTTTGTTTTCTCTTTTTATATTCTTCTTGTCAACTCAAATAAAATTCTCTTATTATTATCTTCCTCGCAATTTTCCTATATTTATTCACTTTCTAATCTTTTTCTGGCCTTCCACGAATATTTCAAAATTAAAATTAGCCAGATCGGTTTGGCCGTTCTCGACTTTTTGCGGGACAAACGAACAGCAATTCATTTTTATATTATATTATTATCAAACAACAAAATATTATCAAGCGACAATTTTTTTTTAATTCCGCACACGACCATACAGTAGGGAGCCGACCGCGCGAGTGATCTTAACTCCCCCATCCCGTACCTCCGTGCCCGAGTGACGCCTACAACCTTACAACGCATAGTTAGCCGCCGAGCGGATATTTTTCAAAATTTTTAACTCGTGATATCTTTTGAATGGAAATGACAGAATCTAATAATTCAAAAAGTTATATAAAGGTTTTGAAGCGATCTTAAATAATAAATAATTTATTTCGATAAGGATTAATACTAAGATACAACTAAAGAGCCTTTTCAAGTAGTGGTATTTTAATTAATTTTTATACTCTCGCAACAAATGTTGCTAAAGAGAGTATTATAGTTTTGTTCACATAACGGTTGTTTGTAACACCCAAAACTAAACGAGTTAGATATAGGGTTATATATACCAAAGTGATCAGGGTGAAGAGTGGAGTTCAAATCCGAATGTCTGTCTGTCCGTCCGTCCGTCCGTCCGTCCGTCTGTGCAAGCTGTAACTTGAGTAAAAATTAAGATATCTTGATGAAACTTGGCATACTTATTTCTTGGCACCATAGGAAGGTTGCTTTCGAAAATGAGCAAAATCGGACCACTGCCACGCCCACAAAATGGCGAAAACCGAAAACACATAAAGTGCCATAACTAAGCCATAAATAAAGTTATGAAAATTTGGAACATAGGATCCCACTAGGGAGGGGCACATTTGGATGTAATTTTTTTGGAAAAGTGGGCGTGACCCCGCCCCCTACTAAGTTTTTTGTACATATCTCGCAAACCAATAGAGCTATATAAACCAAACTTTCTGCAGTCGTGTTTTTTAGCCACTTCCTAATACAGTCCAAAAATGAAAGAAATCGGATCATAACCACGCCCACCTCCCATACAAAAGTTAGGTTGAAAATTACAAAAAGTGGGTTAACTCACTAACGAAAAACGTCAGAAACACTAAATTTCACATAAGAAATGGCAGATGAAAGCTGCACTCAGGTTTTTTTACAAAATGGAAAATGGGCGTGGCGTCGCCCACTTATGGGTCAAAAACCATATCTCAGGAACTACTCGACCGATTTTAATGAAACTTGGTTTGTAATAGTTTCTTTACATCCCAATGATATGTTGTTAAAATAGGTCAAATCGCTTCACAACCACACCTACTTCCTATGTACCAGAACTTTGAAGACAATCTGAATCGCTTACTTTACAATATATAAAGTAAGTACTAGTGAAGATATCGGTGCAGAACTTTGCACAAATACTATGTTAATAGTGTGGCAGCCCCATTCTAAAAATCGTCAAAATCGGACCATAGGTTTTTGAGGCCCCATATATCGAACACGATTACCTCGGTGCTTCTAACCTAAAATTATGGTTTCCAACTTTCAATGGACTTTATACAATATATATGACGATTATGTGGGTCAAATTGTGTATTATATAATATTAATTAAGTTAAAAAAATAAATTGCGAGAGTATAAAATGTTCGGTTACAACCGAACTTAGCCCTTCCTTACTTGTTTTTGTTTTTATTTATGAAATGTTAATTGTGTACAGTTTTCGTGAATTTAAATCATACCTCGTTAGCTTGAAAAGATCTATTGGAAATGTGTTATTCTCACTTTATTCTGATTTCTGCAGCACCTAGAATTTAGGTGTTGCTGTTATTTTCATAACAATTATCTTGAGCCTTGTTTATTTAACGTGAAGTCCAGAAAACGAGCTGTTGCGGCGGACTTTCAGACCATTGATGTTACTCCTACACTCCGCGCGTGATCGTGGTTACGGCCAAGGCTCAAATAGTTAGTCCGTAGCCCATATAAAAAGACCATGACCTTAGAAAATACTACACATCGGATGATACCTGGGTGCCTCTTATGTTTCCTCGAGACCGCCTGCACAAGGAGGTGAATTCTTCTTCTTGGAGCGGAACCGTCACCCAGGAACATCAAGGTTGCGTTACATCGAACAGAACACCGAACAGTTTTCGGAAACAAACAATTTTAGAGAAGCTTTTAAGCCATTGACAGTGGAGCCATTAACACTTGCTTAAACTTCCAACCACCACCTATAGCAGAAGAGCTCCAGTTGCCTCGCACAACTTCATTTCTGGATACTGTAGCTGTGGATACTCATACTTATCCTGACCAACCACATGACGCTTGACAAATGTAATAATAATAATGTATACATTTCTCTTTTCTGATTCTTAGATTCTCTAGAAACCGAGTTTTTACTTTTGCTTTCAATAACTTTTTCGATATGAGACGATATGGACCTAATTAGAAAGCCGATACGATCTCCCAGAAATGTTCACATTATATAATACATTGGGAAAAATAAAGCTCTGCTCGGAAACTAGAAACAAGAGAAGTTCTCATGTTATATATTTAGCTGCCATTTCAATCAACTGAAAGGATAATATATTTTTAAAACAAAACGGGCAGGCGACGTAAGCATCCGCATAGATGCTACCACTGAAATGTGTGTGGCAAATGCAAACAACGTGTTACACATTGTGAAATTTAAGCAAAGAAAAAAGTGTTTGACAATGCAAACTCAAACCACTCGCTTGCAACTATTAGAAGCACAATGAGCGACAAGCAGCATATTTCCATATCAACCAACCAACCAGCCAGCCAAGCAAATCCGCAAAGTGTAAACATGCAGCAACAAATCTCTAACCACTTTGTCGTGTCTGATGTTGCTATTCATCTGCGGTTGCATCCCATCCCTTGAACGCGCACTAATAAACGGTGATTCCTCATAAAAATGCAACAATGAAGAAAAAAGTAAAAATCAAAAACGAGTAAAAAAGTGACGTACTCGTATGTTAAAAATCGGTGTTTATTTCAAACAGTGCCTACAACAACAAATGTACAACAAATGATATGAAATAAAATGTTGCTTGGTTAGTCTGGAGGTTGGTGGTTGCTTATCGTCCCCCTTAAATTGTACGTCAAGCCATTTGCATCGCCCAAGTAAATGCATCGCTATCATGATAACACTCAGACCCCGTAATCAGAGCTAGCGAGAAGGAAACAGGCATATAACGGTATTGTTGCTCAGTCCAGCTCAACGAGAAATTATGTAAAGTGTAGCAACGAAAAGGAATTAAAATCAGTGCAAAAAATAGTATAAAGAATATGTAGCTGCCAACAAGTGTTTGAGATGGGGTAGTTCTGTTTCGACAGTGGGTCAAAAGCGTATACTCCTGCTTTTTCGGTAATGCAGAAAATTCTGACAACTTTGTCCAGCTGTTGTTATGCCGGCTGATGCATCGAAACATTTGCATTTATGAACTTAAAGATGAGATGATTGATTGCGCATCAGCTATGTAATGTTTGTTTTTCGAATTTTTTATTCTGATGCAGATGAAAGTTTTTCTTTTTCGATTGCTTTAAGCATGCAATTTGCATTACCGAAAATCGTTATTTTAGAATAAGATTATTTTTCACTTACTGCATTTCAAAAATTAATATACGGATTGGCCTACTTGGAACCAGGTGATACCAGGTGGAACCAAAAACAGCAACTAGTCGTAATTTTTGGAAGATCCAACCATGGGATTCGAAATGTTACATAAGTATGCTGAATTAGTCATCTAAAATGGTGGTTGGGGTCATGTGAGATCTCGTATTAGAAGAAAAATATTCCCTCTGAATTTCTTCAAAATATCTGAGAGACATACTTATATTTTCGGTAAAAAAATAATTCGAATCTCCAAGGTCCTCATGTTTGATATATGGGGCCTTGAATACTTATGGTCCGATTTCGGCGAGAATTTGTGCGAAGTTCAGTTTCGATATCTTCACTAGTGCTTACTTGATATATGTATATGGGAAATAGGCGTGGTTATGAACCAATTTGGACATATCATTGGGAAGCTAGTAAGATATTATGAACCGAATTTCATTAAGATTAGTCGAGTAGTTTCGGAGATATGGTTTTTGATTCATAAGTGAGCGGAACCACGCCCATTTTGAGTGCAGCTCTTCTGTATAAGGAAATGTAAGGTTTCTGGTGGTTTTCCTTACTAATTAAATTTTTAGTAGTTTCCAACATAACCTATGTATGGGAGCTGGGTGTGATTATAATCCGATTTCCTTTATTTTTGGACTGTATAAGGAAGTGCTTGAAGAAAACGAAGACATGTGAAGATAGGGGTATCCACGAAACTAAAATATCAGCATTTGTTACTGATAATGCTACCAATATGATAAAAGCAGTAACTTTAGCCTTTGGAAAAAGATGCAATTGTTGGTACATCATTGTATTATATTATATTCATAAACTGAAACTATTAAATCATAATTTTTAAATCAATACTACTATTATAAAGAGGAAAGATTTGTATGTATGTTTGTAATGAATAAACTCAAAAACTACTGTGCTGATTTCAACCATTGGAAAGCTACATTCACCCCGAGTAACATATATATATATATATATATATATATATATATATATATATTTGGCGTAGGAACCGCTTTAAGCGATTATAGCCGAATCCACCAGAGCGCGCTACTCGTTTCTTCTTTTTGCTTTTTGGCGCCAACTGGAAACACCAAGTGAAGCCAGGTCACTTTCCACCGTTGCCAATGTTTAGAGGACCATAAATCTTGCGCAAAACCTTTCTCTCGAAAACCCCAAGAGTAGTCTCATCGGATGTTGTCATCGTCCACGCTTCAGCGCCATACATCAGGACGGGAGATGATAATGAGCGATTTGTAGAGTTTGATTTTGGTTCGTCGAGAGAGCACTTTACTTTTCAATTGCCTACTCAGTCCAAAGTAGCACCTGTTGGCAAGAGTGATTCTGCGTTGGATTTCGAGGCAGACATTGTTGGTGTTGTTAACGCTGGTTCCCAAGTTCAAAGTTATGACTGTCAGCTGTGACGTGGGAGATATTTCGTCTTGTCCTCATTCACCACCAGACCCATACGCTTCGTTTCCTTATCAAGCCTGGAAAAAGCAGAACAAACGGCGCTGTTGTTGCTCCCGATGATATCAATATCATTGGCGTACGCCAGCAGCTGTACACTCTTATGGAAGATTATACCTTCCCTATTTAACTCTGCAGCTCGTATTATTTTTTCCAGCGATAAATTGAATAAGTTGCATGATAGTGAGTCAACCTGTCTGAAACCTCGTTTGGTATCGAACGGCTCGGAGAGATCCTTCCCGATCCTGATGGAGCTTTTAGTGTTACTCAACGTCAGTTTTCATAGCCGTATTAGTTCTGAGGGGAGTAACATAGGCTATATTGATTGCTAGAATCTAAACTTTCTGGAAATAGTTCCTAGGTGAGGGTATCAAAAAGACTCCGGGATGGATAATCTTTATCTGGAACTGAAAATTGTCTTTCAAGCCATTCTCTTCGTATCGCAATTGCGTGCCAGAGAGTCGAGTAACGAGCGCTCGCAGCTGCTTGCTGAACAAAATTTCAAAACCTCTCAAATACGCGCTTGAGAGCAAGGTTAGCAAGGTTGTTTTTAATAGCATTCTTTCAGAACATGTATAAATAATATTTCGTAAACATATGCAAACAAAAAAATTTAACTTATTGTGCAGTTTTAATGTTTTTAAATAATTTTTTATATATTTTTTGAAACTTTCAATGCATCGATGTTTTTATTCGATGCATCATATCGAATAAAACATCTATATATTTTAATCTATCTATGCTGTATCTCTTTTACATGTCTTGGTGCTGACAGACAGGTTTCAGCTTAGTTCAATGAACATGGGCTTACACTTATAAGGTCCGAAGGTTTCTCTAAACTCTCTAGCTGGGGTAATTACAAGTAACTATCTCTTCGAGATTGCAGTGGCTCTTAATTAATATATAAATTGTAGTAGTAGCTTATCTGATAGTGCGCTCCAGGCTGGTGCAGGAACTTCACAATTAGACCATTTGTGTGCCTGGCCACAGCGGTATCGCAGGAAATTGCAAGGCTGATGAGATATCCTATGCTAGGCACGTCGATCTCACCTATAGTAGAATGGGAACAAGTAGGAGCAACACTATCCTCTTACAATTTGCTTCAGGATGATTGAGTCTTAACTGAACTGAGCAAGCGCTGGACAGTCTCTAGTTCTGGCGCTATATCCTTCTGGCTCAAAATAAATCACAGGAGGTCAAGGGAGCTCTTCGCCCACAGTGAGGACAATCTTTCCATTGTCCCAACAGGATTCACGCGGTTGAATTAAAAATTTTACCGGATGCTATCTGCAGAAGCTGCTTGGAGTAGGATGAATTAGAATTCTTCCTTTAAAATGCCTCTACCTTTGCGATATTTAGGCAAAAGTTCATTGAACCTCACTTTTTTGGGCATCCTCTCGAATTAACGGATATAGAAGTAAAAAACCCCGCAGATTTGTGGTAGGTTCTAGGCGCGTTGTCGTTTCTTAAATTTAACTAAGGGGATACATTTTTGGCATCTCAAAGGACTGTCCTTAATAGTCTAAGTGTATTTCCTTTTGGGAAACAGCCATCGAACCTAACATAATCACCTGCCTAAGACCTAAGAGTTGGCTGCTTAGTGGAGTAATATTTTTACGTACAGATTACTTGAAATTGCGATATTTCTCAGCGACTGTATGCGAACCAATAGGAGCCGCTAAATCCTGTGGCGATACGAAAGTGGATACGAGGTATGCCGCGAAGAATTGCTGCCAGTTTAGTAACACATCACCTCTCGGCCTCACACACAGTGGTGAATAACAAAGGAATCTGGGATTCATTGCTGTCGGCAATTTTTGCAATTATGTACAGACATATGTACATATGTACATGTACATTTATATGAATGAATTTACTTGGTACATTAAAATTAAGAGACTGTGTAATTAGGACGTGTCGCGTGGTAAATACTGTACATTATCTATTTATTTAAACATATATGTATGTCGTATGTGTGTTTGTATGTTTAGCTGGAATTTAGCTGGAATAATGAAAACAATTTGAAAGTGCGCAAAAATATTAAAGTTAACTCCAACCAAATGCAGTTAAATAGAATTAAAAATGTATCAGAATCTTAAAACAATACACACTCACACACAAACACATAAGTACATACAAATATATACATATATATATACAGATGCAATGTTTTGATGTTTTTTTTTGTACTTTCACACATGTGTTGTTCCTGCGAAAATCAGATCACTTCATACAGATAACAATGATGACTGCTTCCTGGCAGCAACAAAATCGCTTACACACACACACACACTTAGGTAGCGATAGTTTCTGGCTATTTGTTGTTGTTGTTATGTTGCTGATTTTGTCGTTGATGCTGATGCGTTGCCAACGATTTACGCTGAGTGACAAAATCACCGCTTGCTGACAAGTCTAGTTGATGTTCCCGTCAAAAGCCACAGTCAGCACAACAACAAGAACAATAGCAACAGCCACGTTAACCACGTGCATAAAAAGTGCAAAATATTGCCAACAAGTACTCGTATGTATGTATGTACGTACAATAAGTGACAAACCGTAAACAAGGCCGCTGCTGCATGTATATATCATACAATTCAGTTGCTCTGTGGTTGCCTATACAACCAATGGTGTTGGCGCTGTTGCAGCGTTGATTTCTTCAATGCTACTTGCCACAACGGCAACACATCTATATGTAGTTGTTGTTGTTTTTGCTTTAGCTACTGTGATTCCGTTATTGCCATTGCTTCCGCCAACCCCCCCCGCAAACGCAGCTCCTGCACAGCGCGTCATTGTTACAGCTGGATGCTGCTGTAGCCTTTTTGTACTTCCGCTTTGGATTTTACTTTGGGGGTGGTTCTGCGGCTTGGTGGCTGTGTCCGTTGCCGATTGCTCGACTCGGCATTTCTTGTGCTGCGGCCGCTTTGCCTATTGGCAGCGGCAAGTGTGGCGCGCGTTTTGGACGTTTTTCATAATTTTAAAATTTCCAGCCAGTAGAGCAACTCATTTGATTTTTAACTGTCATCGCAGGCGGTACTAAGTGGCGGTCGAATTAATTTATTACGGCGTTATTGAATCGAGTATTATAAGCGTCAACTAAACTTCCAAAAACAAATTGGCGGTGTTTGTGAAAATAATTATAAAGAATTAAATATAAAAAATTTTATCAAAATATGATCGGTGAAATAAATAAACAAATTACATCGGCTGAGAGATTGTGTTAATGGTAATTTTTTATGGATTTATAAAAACACAAACGAGCAAAATTAAAATCAATTTTTTTTAATAAAAAATAAAAAAAAATATTTGAATGCCACATAAAAAATACAACGTCGACTCATTGTGATTACAAAAATATTGTTAAAAGTTATTGTACTTTGAACAAAATCTTAAATTAAAACTTGCGATCAAAACTGTCGTCTGATATAAAGCAAAACACCTTTCGTAGAAGAAAGGAACACGACAGAAAGTAATAAATCTTAGAAGGTAACTTAACGTAACGCATATGAGTAATATTTATGGATCTACAAAAAATAAATTCATTATTAAAAGCATGATTCCCACGACAGTCAGTTAAACGTAACCGGAACGGACGCGGATTTTTATCCGGCCAAGGACTGTTAAATCGGCAGCATTCCTCAAAATTATTTAGGGAATGTTTTATGCGGCTACACAACAACAATAACATAACTTGGAGAAAGTAATTTGAGAATAGTATTCTCATTGAAGTCCCTGTCTCGAATTTTTCACCAGCAAATTCTTTCGCCATAGATAGTGTCAGATAGTAAACACCTTCCTGATAGTCAATCCCCGAAATTCGACCACGACCGTCTTAGTAAAAGTTGTAGCAGTTTAATCCGATGAAAACGTTAGCTTTGTTATGATTATTATGTTAGTTTTGGCTATAAAACCAGATATCAGAAACATTTAAAATGTTCATTACGGTGATTACAATTTTTCAAATGCAATTCATTTATTAATTTTACGAACAACCTTCACTGGCGCTCGTGCCATGCATCAAACAAATGGAATACATCATATTACTCACAAAATGAGTTGTCGACTTCCTTAGCGACTACTCTTAAATCTGATTTTACGATTTTTATACTCTCGCAACAACAAAGTTGCTAGAGAGTATTATAGTTTTGTTCACATAACATTTCATGTAACACCCAAAACTAAACGAGTTAGATATAGGGTCATATATACCAAAGTGATCAGGGTGACGAGTAGATTTGAAATCCGGATGTCTGTCCGTCCGTCCGTCTGTCCGTCTGTCCGTCTGTGCAAGCTGTAACTTGAGTAAAAATTAAGATATCTTGATGAAACTTGGCACACTTATTTCTTGGCACCATAGGAAGGTTGCTTTCGAAAATGAGCAAAATCGGACCACTGCCACGCCCACAAAATGGCGAAAACCGAAAACACATAAAGTGCCATAACTAAGCCATAAATAAAGTTATGAAAATGAAATTTGGAACATAGGATACCATTAGGGAGGGGCACATTTGGATGTAATTTTTTTGGGGAGGTGGGCGTGGCCCCGCCCCCTACTAAGTTTTTTGTACATATCTCGCAAACCAATAGAGCTATATAAACCAAACTTTCTGCAGTCGTTTTTTTAGCCACTTCCTAATACAGTCCAAAAATGAAAGAAATCGGATCATAACCACGCCCACCTCCCATACAAAAGTTGGGTTGAAAATTACAAAAAGTGGGTTAACTCACTAAAGAAAAACGTCAGAAACACTAAATTTCACATAAGAAATGGCAGATGAAAGCTGCACTCAGATTTTTTTACAAAATGGAAAATGGGCGTGGCGTCGCCCACTTATGGGTCAAAAACCATATCTCAGGAACTACTCGACCGATTTCAATGAAACTTGGTTTGTAATAGTTTCCTTACATTCCAATGATATGTTGTGAAAATAGGCCAAATCGCTTTACAACCACGCCTACTTCCTATATACCAGAACTTTGAAGACGATCTGAATCGTTTACTTTACAATATATAAAGTAAGTACTAGTGAAGATATCGGTGCAGAACTTTGCACAAATACTGTGTTAATAGTGTGGCAGCCCCATTCTAAAAATCGCACGAGGACCTCGGTGGACTTTATACAATATATAAGACGAATATGTGGGTCAAATTGTGTATTATATAATATAAATAAAGTTAAATAAATAAATTGCGAGAGTATAAAATGTTCGGTTACACCCGAACTTAGCCCTTCCTTACTTGTTCAGCATTATTTTCCTCGCTGTTCCAAAAGTTTTAGACCTACAAAGAGTTAAGAACGGTGATTATGCTTTGTTTCTAATAGACTTTCCTTGTAGCCATTATGAAATGTTCACTTATTTGTATGCCACTATGATGTTAGTCGTATTCTAATATCACTTATTCCAAATTCAAGCTGCATGCAAACTTGAATGCACTTTCTATTATTCAATTCAATTATTACATTTTCTAATTTCAAGAAGAAGAAATAAAAAAAATTGTTAAAATTTAACATTTTTAAAAAGTATCAGAATTATCAAAGCGTGTTTCACATATGAACCAGCTTCTTATAAAAAATATGGTAATACTTTAGTCGGTCGTAGCTCAAATTCAAACGGAAACACGTGATTTTAAACGCATGGCCCCGGCCCCAAATATGTTTTTTGTATATATTTCGCAAACTACTTAGGCTATGTGAACCAAACTTTCTGCAGTAATTTCCTTTACGTATCCCATGACACACCATGAAAATAGAAGAAATCTGATAATAACCACACCCACCTCCCATACAAAGGTTATGTTGAAAATTACTAAAAGTGCGTTAAATCACCAACGGAAACATCAGAAACATTAAATTTTACAAAAAGGTGATGTGTGTCGATACTATTTTCACAGGTCTTTTCCAAGATTTGGCGCATGGTGAATATCTGGTCGGTTGTTGATTTTCCAGGTCTAAAGCCACACTGATGAGGTCCAATCAGTTTGTTGACGGTGGGCTTTAGTCTTTCACACAATACGCTCGACAGAACGTTATACGCGATGTTTAGGAGGCTTATCCCACGGTAATTGGCGCAAATTGTGGGGTCTCCCTTTTTGTGTATTGGGCAGAGTACACTGATATTCCAATCGTCAGGCATGCTTTCTTCCGACCATATTCTGCAAAGAAGCTGATGCAAGCACCTTATCAGCTCTTCGCTGCCGTATTTGAATAGCTCGGCCGGTAATCCATCGGCCCCCGCCGCCTTATTGTTCTTCAAGCGGGTAATTGCTATTCAAATTTCTTCACGGTCGGGCAATGGAACACTTTATAATATTGGTTAGGAAAAAATGAAAGTAGCGAAATAAAACTTTACACAAATACTGTATTTGAGGAGTGGCATCACCAATTTCGACAATTTTGAGACCGATATATCTATGGGTTCATTGTAAAATTAATTAAGGTAAATATGCGTTGTTCAAAACCAATTACTACTATTCTAAATACTGTAACATTAGAATATCAAGGAATTGCCTTAGATATGGGGAAAGAGCCCCGCCGTGCCTTATTTACTATTTTTATTATACCATCGTTACTGTACAATTTAGTGCTTCTTCCATTTAACGCACTTTTAGGAGTTTTCAATATAGTATTTATAAAAGGGTTTGCTTGGTTATTAACCGACGCTTAGTAAGCACATCAATTATAACTCAACATCTCCATCAAAGCATACATTATTAGGTCCTGTGTACTACGGGGGCGCACTGCTAAGGAACGTTTACTTGACTCCCAGCACATTGCTGATAAATGACATCCAAAACGGTTCGGGTTCAAACCCAAATAGTATGTGTTTAAGGTGATGCGTGAACTTATTGACCACACACAATAACTACATACAACAAATTATTGTCACGTCTGCGAGGCGTACACACTGAGGAGTTCATTTTACACATGTCACACACCGTGTCATACATCAAACAATTTACCAGCTATCGCTAACATCCACTGTTAATGGCCACAGCAGCATTTACCATAGTGAGTGGTAAGGATAAAGTGTGAACTGCCGAAAGCCACAAGTGGCACATAAATTTAATTTGCAGTCAAATGCGGTGGACTGTCACCGCGCTTCAGATCTGCCACAAACACATTAACTTAAATATAAATACGTTTCAGTGTGTTTCACAGACGAAGTTTCCATAAATATATACATACATACATGTGAACAAGTGTGACCCTAACAAGGATCTATCACTTCAGACCATTGACGCTCTCACAAATGTGCCAATTACATGCTTACAGACATATGTACTTACATATATGTATTTAAGGGATGTTAACGGTGCATCGCACACATGATTACTACAGCAGTTAGAGGCCGAAAGGACCGTTGGTGGTAATGCTACTCGTAATTATGTTATTCCGCAATGGTTGCATGGCGCTTGTTTACGAGTTAAGTGTACTATATACATATATTTATAACTTTAAATGTTTCGACGTATTTAATATGTAAGCTTTGCTGAAATCGCTTTTAAATTTGCTCGTACATACATAAAGTTGATTTAAGCGGGGTGAAATCAATCAAGCGAATGCGGTTTTTTCAACCCTTCTTGCATAAATGAGGAGTTTGATACGTATAAACTAACAAAGCTGTACTTTGACGTTCCATATATTCACTTTTAATTTTGATGAACTCCGGCTGAATTCAAAATAAATAATATTCCATTAAATGAAAATACAGTGGAACTTCTCTAACTCAAATCACCATAATCCACAAAAAACTTCGAGTTACAGAGACTTCGAGTTATAGAAATTTGCATTAAAACATACAATTTTTCAAAAAGCTGGAAAATACAGATTAATACACAGTTTTAGTTATTTACTTCGCAACAAATTGTATTTAAATACATTAAAACATGTATTTTGTAATTTTGTTTGTTGCACTTTGCTATTGTTTGGCTCTTAACGTCTATATCTCATGCCTTTGTTACACGATTTAGGGAATCTATAAGTATAAAATCATATTTTTTGTTTGCCTCCATGGAAAGAGACTCTTTTAAAATTCCGCGTCGATAGTAAAATTTTAAATTTTGTATAATGACCCGGTCGAAAAGTTCGATTTATGGAAGGAAATTTGTATGAAATTTGACTTCTATTGCCACTTCAAGAGTTAGGGAAGGAAATTTGTATGAAATTTGGCTTCTAAACGCTTTTGCCTATTCAAGTGTTCGAGTTATGGAGATCTTCGACTTATAGAAGGTTCGAGTTATGGAAGTTCCACTGTATATATTACACACACGCTTGAATATTTGCCATGTAAGCCTAGGAACTATGGTCCGATTTTGCATCTGTGAATCGCAATCGATCCATTGTGGGTGGTTACTGGTGACGAAAAATTAGTTACCTATGACAACGTCAAAATAGCGAACGAATCGCGGTCAGCCGGCCAAGCCAGAAGTTAGGAAATATTTTTTTTTGTTATATACACAGGTGTTTGGTGGGATTGGCAGGGAAACTCTTAATACGGACCTATACTTTCAACAATTGTCGTCTGAAGGAACCAACCGAACATTTTATACTCTCGTAATTTTATTCAGATAACACACAATTTGACTCATATATTCGGCATAAATAATTTTCACTTGCAAGGTACATCAAACACAAGACTATACGCTCACTTAATTTTTCTAAGATATCTCCCATAATAACCGATATATGCTGAATAAAGCCCACAATATTTTTGAAAAATTGTGTTCAAACCGGACAACGCCAAGGCACGCACATCGATATTCATTCGAATTTCCTGATAAAAATTATACTCAAGAAACCCTTGTGAAAATCGGTATGGACGAGGGTTTCTATGAGAGTTGCATTATGGAATTACCTTCAAGCGGTGCATAATTTATCGAAATCGGATCATTCTAACTTAACTTTACTTTGCTCTTAGATATAGTAGCGTTTTTCATAAATTTTCGCAGTATACATAAGTTAGGTTAGGTTAGGTTACTCTGGCAGGCTACATCGCCACACATAGACCAGTTTTGGTCCTTTGTAAAACCAGATGGAGTGCTGTCACTTGGTTAATGAGGAGTAGTCATCCTTTAGGATGCCAGCGCTTGTTGCGAATTTCAAAAGGCTTTGTGGCTTTACCAACGAAATCTCTTCCAGATTAACGTACTGTGCAGCCCCCAAATGCTGAAGCCGTTGTCTTGATAACGCAGGACATTCACCGAAGAGGTGCTCCATTGTTTCTCTGGTGCCTTGCTCTTGACATTTCCTGCAGTCTTCAAGATCTCGAGCGTCAATAGAAATTTCGTGTACTTCTTATCTACCGCCTTGCACATAACTTTTGCGATAATAAATACGATTCTAAATTGAGTCCGATACCAACATAAATACATACATATGTGAAAATAGTTTTTAGATACGTGCACCCAACTATGTTCATATGGCTGCACATATATCACAGCAAAAGAAAAGGAAAACAAGCAGCTTATTCACATATCCGAAAGTGATTTCTAATCAGTATCATTATTAGCAATGAAAGAAGTATGAACGGTTTTTTTCGTCGAAATCAATTTCATCTACGTCAACAAAATGCCAAGTTAGCAAGGAGTAACCTATTTCTTGACTTCAGTTAATTTAGATAATGAACACGAATTAGTCTAACAACAGTTTAAAATAGTTAAATAAACCAACCTCTAACGTTGCGCCAACCATTCATTAATAAACCCTTTGTCTTTTAAAATAATGATAAAAAAGATGGGGAAAGGAGAAATCCAATCAGGAGATTGAAATGTTCAAAGAATCTCAGTATGATTTCGATATCGATTTCGATCGGTTGTTTCATTTTGCTTGTTTGAACTAATTGATAGTAAGAATTGAGGATTCCAAAGCATGGCTAACTAACTCTATATACATTTAAACAAAAAAATAAAACTATGCTTAAATACGGTTTATAGTTATTCCAAATACATTTAACAATTTAACCCCCGTTTAAGTGCCTTTTCCGCTTAAGTGGCAATATTTTGCGGCATCGTTGTTTTTTATTTAAATTTACATATAAAATTCCCCGCTTAAGAGCCTCCGCTTAAATGCCTGTAATATTTAAGCCACAAATACAAAATTTTTTGCAATTTTCCTCTTTTAAGTGTCTTTTAATATTTTTAACTTTGAATGCGCTGAGCATTGTCAAAAGGACAACATATACATATTTTTGTAATTATTATTTTTCCATATTTATTCTTATTAAAACGTATTTTGTTATTAATAAGAAATAAATGTGACTTTCCTTCTAAAAGAAAAATATTAGATCGAAGTATTTGAGAAAAAGCTTGGTAAGTACCTCGAGGCACTTAAGCGGGATACATTTAAGTGCATTTCCCGCTTAAGTGTCTCAAATGTCTTGCTGATACTGCATACATAAGTAGGCTTTTCGATGTGAGGAGCACAGGTTCTTCAGAACTTGCTTACACGATGACATTGACGAGTTCCCCCAAATAATTAGCAGTAATCATGTTGCACAGATTATAATAGTTTTGTTCACATAATGGTTGTTAGTAAGGCCTAAAACTAAACGATTTAGACATAGGGTTATATAAGTATATTGATCAGCATGACAATTTGAAATACGAATGTCTGTCTGTCCCTCCGTCTGTTCGTCTGTCTGTGAAAGCGAAAACTTGAGTAAAACATGAGATATCTTAATGAAGCTTGATACACACATTCCTTGTCACCTTGAGAGGTTTGATACTGCAGATGGGCGAAATCGGACCATTGCCACGCCATGGAGTTAACCGGGAAAATATAAAGTGCTACAGTGATCCCCGCTTAAGTGCTCCTCGTTTAAGTGCCTTTCACGCTTAAGTGACAATATTTTGCGGAATCGTGGTTTTTTCTCTAAATTTACATATAAACTTCCCCATTACGTGCCATTCCTATTTAAATGCCTGTAATATTTAAGCCACAAAGAAATTTTTTGTTTGGAATTTTCCTCTTTTAAGTGTGTTTTAATATTTTTTGAATTAAATGCTCTGAGCATTATCAATATACGGTAACGATTTTGACCATATTTTAAAACAAATTAATAAAAACGTAGTTTTGTTTTCACCATTTGTTCAAACTAGTTTATTAAAAGATAAAAGATTAAAACGTTTATTAATTTGTTTCAATTTTTTATAAAGATCTTAAATTTCATTATAAAGAAGGCACAGAAGAGCTGCATTCAAAATTGTAAACACAATTTTAATTGGGCGTGGTTTCGCCCACTTATGGGCCATATCTCTGAAACTACTCGACTAATCTTAATGAAATTCGGTTCATAATATCTATACTAGCATAATAATACTAGCTTCCCAATGATATGTCCAAATTGGTTCATAACCACGCCTATTTCCCATATACATATATAAAATAAGCACCAGTGAAGATATCGAAACTGAACTTTGCACAAGTTCTGGATTTAGCGTGTGGCATCGCCCTTCTAAAACTCGCCGAAATCGGACCATAAGTATTCAAGGCCTCATACATCGAATATGAGGACCTTAGAGCTTCGAATAAATTTTTTAACGAAAATGTAGATTAATCTCTCAGATATTTTGAATAAATTCAGAGGGAATATTTTTCTTCCAATCTTTAATGTCTCCGTGCCTAAAATACGTGAAAACGGGTCATAACTTCACCTAACTCCCATATACTTAATATTCGGATTTTCAAACTTTCAACCATATATATGCCGAATATGTGGGTCGGTTACACCCGAACTTAGGCCTTCCTTACTTGTTTTGTAATGTTTTTTTGTATAATCGTTATTAATACCAAATAAATATGATTTACGTTCTAAAAAATAATTGTATTTAGATCAAAATATTTGACAAAAGTACCTCGAGGCACTTAAGCGGAATTAATTTAAGTGCCTTTTCCGGTTTAGTGCTTCCAAAGTGTTACATATTTAACAGTGCCATTTAAGCGGGAATTACTGTATAACTAGTAGCGTTTTCTTTTACTGGTGAAAATGATGTCTCTTTGTATTTCAACATTATACACATGCTTGGAATGTGTTCAATTTTTACATGATAAAAGAACAAATAAATGTCTTCCTATTATACTGGTCAACTCCCGCTCACAATTTAGAATAATAAATGTTACACATTTTTAAGAAAAGAACACGCTATAATCCACGATAAAGCTATGAAAATGACATTTTGAAAGATAGAATCGCAACAGGGAGGAGCATATTTGGAAATAATGTTTTCGAAAAGAGATTTTTTGAATATGTCTCGCACACCACTTCAACTAATATTGCGTTAACTGACAAGCGAAAATATAAGCGTGGCGTCGCCCACTGTTAGGTCAGAACCTACTCGACCAATTTCCATAAAATTTGGTACATAAGACTTTCTTTACAGCCAGTGGCATCACTCATTTAAAAAATTTGCAAATTGGACTATAACTTTTCAAGAGCCCATATATCGAACATGAGGACCCAGTACTCGTGACTAATTTTTTACCGAAAATATCCGTAATCTCTCAGATATTCTAAAGAAATTCTAAAGAGATGCGTTTCTAATAAAAATGTGTCTCTGTGCCAAAAATGGGTCACATTTAGTCATCACTTCCTGCAGCTACCATGTACCTAATATTAAGGTTTTCAAACATTCGGTGGGCTTTATATATCGGTTAATATGTGAGATATCTTAACAAAATTATGTAAGCGTTTAATCAAGGATGTAATGTAGCTTGGTGGCGAAATTTTATGTATTTTAGTTATCCCTCATTTATTATATATATGTAAACAAACAATTCAAGAGTTATAAGTTGTTACACACTCTCCCATACATATGTATGTACTTTGCCGTTTTTTGCGCGGGTTCATTTTAAAAAAGTAAAATGAAGAAAATTCGAACATGAAATTATATTTTATTTCCACTGAGCTAAAACTTGATTACGAACTCTAGTCTTTGGTGTCCGTTGTCTTTCTTTCTGATTATGAAGGCGTTGGGAAAGCTCAGAGTTCGACGGCCTAGTGCGAGCTTGTATATTTCTAATATTTTGTTCTTCAAGCCGCAGCACACGCTCCTTACTCGACTCTCAAGCGCGTACTTTGCAGGTTCGCTCGTTACTCGACTCTCTGGCACGCGATTGGGATGCGAAGAGAATGATTTCCAAGACGATTTTCAGTTTCAGATTAAGATTCTCCATCGCGGAGTTTTTTTGATACCCTACTAGGGAACTATTTCCAAAAAGTTGAGATTCTAGCAATAAATATAGCCTATGTTACTCGGGGTGAATGTAGCTTTCCAATGGTGAAAGAATTTTTGAAAACGGTACAGTAGTTTCCGAGTTTATTCAATACAAACCTACATACAAATCTTTCCTCTTTATAATAGTACTATAGATAAATGTAGCCAATGTTACTCAGGGTGAATGTAGATTTTCAATGGTGAAAGAATTTTTGAAATCGGTACAGTAGTTTTCGAGTTTATTCAATACAAATATTTTCCCTTTATAATATTAGTTTAGATTATGATTTTCGTTATTTAGTGGTCTTCAAGCCGAATATAGGGGACGAATTGTATCCTAATAACATAAATTGAAATGTTCGGTTACACTCGAACTTAGCCCTTCTTTACTTGTTTATTGTTGGATTAACTACTAAAAAAACGTGTGATTTTCTTAAAGAATATAGAGAATCGTTTTAATTTTTTTTAGTCATTCATTTAATAGGTTTCACTTCTATTAAAGTAAACTTCGTTCAATAGCAGTTTTCTATGTGTGCTTAAGCGCTTTAAGCTCCTTCCATTTCAACAACTCGAAGCTGCTGGTTTTAATTGCTTGCAATGCGAAAACTTCAGCGTTGTTTTATTGGTTTACTCAGACAAACAATTGCAGTTGGCGCATTTTTCATCTGGAAGATGCCAACAACTTCCCAGTTATTTGTCGCGCCTTTTACAAATGGTAATCAACAAGAAATATAAAGCGCGCAAGAATAAACTTTTACCAAATTTGCTATATGAAAAAAGTTTGCCAAGTTGATTTTTCATTTTGCTATAAAAACAATTTGAAATACATATATTTATAGCCAGACAAGGTATAGCAGCATTAGCAATGGTAAACGGGAAGTGGGAGACATTCGCACATCCATCATTGAAACCACAAAATGCAAATTGATTTCGCCTGAGAATTGGAACGTCACAGCGGCACTCATGGTGATGGAGATACATTACACACCGCCACAGCTCATCACACACCCGCACGAACGCAAACAACCGCATTGGATTACCACCATAATTAGCATAATCTAATTTAAACTTGGCGCATCTTTCGCACCCAACACCGGTGCCACCGTCCGCCAGTCGATGCTAGCAAATTAAAACATTTACTGTTTTCACTGCCGCACTGCCACACTGCCTGGGGTGTGGGCGAGGAGTGTGATTGTGCCTGGATAAGTGCTTTACAGCTACCGTTACATTTCATCAGACGACATCGGTTCGTCAAAAGTTTATTTTTATAAGCGAAATGAAAAAACAATAAAAAACTTTTAAATGCGAAAATAAAAGAGCGTAGAGCACTCAAGTGCGCCAGATTGGCTGCGGTGTTGTCAAGACAGGCAATCAGCAATCAGCAACCGAATCAGCACTGCCACAAGTGCCGTTGTAGCGGCATTTAAATGAATTAAAACATTTTCGTTGTAGCACAACGCGGTATACCACCCAAAATGGCACACTCGTCCCCAACCTGTAAAGTACACTCGACTGTAATACTGAATACGGCAGGTGGCGGCCGGGAAAGTGTTTTAATTTAACAAGTGCCCTTGTATTTTTAACCACACAGCTTCAGCAAAGCTTTGAAGCTTATTAACAACACGTTCCATTTGTTTCGCACTGAGCCAGGTAGACACTGAATTGTTACGGGGCGCTCAATGTCGGAGTGCCAATAGTAACATTGATCGTCCCCCGTCAAAGTTTTGAAAGTTTTCCTTGTTTTTGGAAATCATACTAAACGGAATATGGAAACGGTTGCTACTGTTATGATATTTTATCTTCGTGTTGTTGTTGCTTCGTAGGTAACAAATGTTGTTTCGCATACATATTTAGATATAATTACTAACCAGTGTGTGTTTTGAACTTTTTTTTTTGAAAACACAATTAGTGTGTTGTTTGACGAAATAAATTTAGCATAAACATGTTAAAACTAAAAAAGGACAATATTATAACAAGCAGCTTGTAGTTTCATATATATCGCTCATTTACATCAATAGTGCCACAAATCAAAAAAGTCGATTTTTCAGTAGAGCGGTTTTATGTCTCTTATTTATCAAATATAGAAAAACGTCATAAGTTTATTGAATAAACGAGTGGCATGGATATTAAATAAAATGCTGAGCATAAGTGGACTAAATAAGTGTACTAAAGCCTTTTCTTGGACATAAACGTGACCCACCTTGAATTATGTCGTTATTTTTGAAAAATATAAATCACTTTCGCTGGCATAAGTTAAATGTGTCGTTATTGTTGAGAAATTTCTGAAAAGAAAACCAACTTGACCCTATGACAATATTGTTTTAAGACAAAATATGCCGAAAAAAACCAAAACATGACTAATTTTGACACAACTGAGATTTGTCTCTAATATGGTTAAAAAGAATGCGTCATAAAAAGTGCAATAACGATACATTCTTACTCGACTGTTTATTTTTCTACGCATCAGAATGCAATGCAAGTTGATCCAAGTTTTCCGTTGATATGTTATGTATGTAAATAGTCAAATGGATGGTTATAGTGACGCAATGTATCGGGAAATGTGATACACACATACCACAAGCTGTACTTAGTTAACGTAAATGAATTTAATGCCTTCCTTAAGAAATTATTTATATTGTGATATTGTTAATACTGCCGGTACTGATCGTTTAACTCCGATTGGTTCTTCTAAATTGTTTACTCATCTCAATTTCTTGGTTTTGGGTTATTAAATCGCATTCTTTGAATGTGGATATTTATCCAGTGCACTTGAAATCGTTAATTACTAACTGTGCTGTTTCAACCTGAAGTTTTCAACCACACTATAAACATAGTATTTGTGCAAAGTTCTGCACCGATATATTCACTAGTGCTTACTTTATATATTGTAAAGTAAACGATTCAGATCGTCTTCAAAGTTCTGGTATATAGGAAGTAGGCGTGGTTGTGAAGCGATTTCACTATTTTCACAACATATCATTGGGATCTAAGGAAACTATTACAAACCAAGTTTCATTGAAATCGGTCGATTAGTTCCTGAGATATGGTTTTTGACCCATAGGTGGGCGACGCCACGCCCATTTTCCATTTTGTAAAAAAATCTGAGTGCAGCTTCCATCTGCCATTTCTTATGTGAAATTTAGTATTTCTGACGTTTTTCGTTAGTGAGTTAACTCACTTTTAGTAATTTTCAACCTAACATTTGTATGGGAGGTGGGCGTGGTTATTATCCGATTTCTTTAATTTTTGAACTGTATAAGGAAATGGCTAAAAAAACGACTGCAGAAAGTTTGGTTTATATAGTTCTATCGGTTTCCGAGATATGTACAAAAAACCTATTTGGGGGCGGGCCCACGCCCACTTCCCCAAAAAAATTACATCCAACTATGCCCCTTCATAGTGCGATCCTTCATACCAAATTTTATTTCCATAGCTTTACTTATGGCACTTTTTGTGTTTTCGGTTTTCGCCATTTTGTGTGTCTGATTTTTTGACAGACATCAAAGCGATATCATCAGCGTAAGCTAGTTCTTCTAGATGTTCGTAGAGATTCCAAGGTACACCACGTTTGCCCGTTAGTACTTTGTTCAGCACATCGTTAAGAACTATGAGAAACAGCAACGGCGACATAAGTCAGCCCTGTTTATACCAGTTTTCGGGTCATCCACTCATCCGGAAGTATTTCTTCCCGCC
Source organism: Zeugodacus tau (assembly GCA_031772095.1). NCBI lineage: Eukaryota > Metazoa > Arthropoda > Insecta > Diptera > Tephritidae > Zeugodacus > Zeugodacus tau. The sequence continues at coordinate 18,953,387 of CM062650.1, read as the reverse complement.
ATATCGCTTCGAAAAGAGGGGCAAAATAGCGCGCCGTCACACTGGAATCTACTTTCATTGCTTCTGAAGGGATCATGTCACCTCCCGAAGCTTTTCCTGACTTTAATTCCGTTACGGCACGTTCAATTTCGACCAAGCACGGTGGAGATGATGATATTGCAGAGTAACTACTGGTATAAGGTGGTCGGGATAGTGGAGGGGTGAGAGCCGAAGGTGGATTCGTGCTAGTTGGATTAAGAACACCCGAGAAATGTTTAAACCACATGGCAAGTTGGTCTCTTTCAGATGTAATCATGACACCGTTTTCGTCTTTAATAGGGTGGTTTGCACTTCCATACATCCCTATGAGCACACGTCTTAGTTTATATAATTCACGGAGGTTATTCTTTCGAGCGTTTATCAGAGCGACAGGACTTTTTAACGTCTAACTTAAACATTGATACTATGATAAGGTTGGTATTCTTGATGGCCAAAATCGCACCCTTGCAACAACTAAAAAATAGTAGTTAAACAAAATGGGATATAATAAAGCTACAATTTAAGTTATAAAATTAATTTCACTTTAATAAATACCTTATCCACAGCAATGCGTGGCCCGTCCACTAGTATCATATAAAAAATTATTTAGGAAAAATGAAAATTATCAACCAATTTTATACAGTTAATTTTTTCACACCCATAATTGAAAAAGAACGTATGTACATATAATGTCTCTTCTAGTAAAGAGTACACAGATAGAAATAACGTTGATTTATCCTTCTTTCAAACCTTTCTTAGTCTAGTTATAAGAGTTTGAACGTAAAAATAGTGAATATAGGACATTAGTATTTTGACGATTGCAACCGCAAATTTCCGCACCTAACACTAACACTTTTATTACCTTAACACTTTGATAAGGACAATACAAAATAGACCTAAAGAGGTATCGGGGAGGAACACAATTAAACCTTTATGTAAACAAATTGAAAACGCACGAAACAACAATAGTACAAACAATAGGTGATATAGAACATTAATTTCACAAAAAAGCCCGAATCATGTTAGCCTTAATTAATTTCACAAGATAAAACCTTGTTTTAACTTCAAAATCCATTAAAAAGAATATTGATTCGTTAACCTGAACAATTACCAGAACAATTTGAAGTGCGTTGTTGCTGCGAAATTTTTCAAAAAAATTCTGATGTGCTGTGAAAATGTACAGGTCTTCATGCATTTAACTATATTTTTAGAAAGTACCGTTAGATTTTTAGGCTAGTTTGCATATAGGAAGTTAAGACAATTTAGACGCCATTGTTATACATTTTGACAAAAAATCCTGAGATTTATTTTTTTATTTTTGGCCTATGGGTCACTGTGTACTGGGAGCATTTTTCAATATGATGCTGATCCTTTGTAAAATTAAAAGCCTACCCCTTAAATAAATCTTATGTTTAAAACTTCTACACGTGCGTTAACTTTCCAAAAAAAAAGCATCACAAGCATGTACCCGTTCTTCGGATACATGTGAATCTGTGTAAACATTTAATAATAGGCGTGTCACCACCCACTTTTATATGAAACTAGTAAGGAAAGGCTAAGTTCGGGTGTAACCAAATATTTTATACTCTCGCAATTTATTGATGTAATTTTATTAAGATAACACACAATTTGACCCATATATTCGACATAAAGATCAATAGAATAACGAAAATCATTATATATGTACATATAGTATATAAGGGCTGAAGTAATTCCTGAACCATTTTCATTTAATTTTCACCAGTAAGGTACACTATATCCAAGACTATATGCTCACTTAATTTTGCTAAGATATTTCAATAAAACCCACCGTAATTTTGAAAAACCTATAATTAGGTATATGGGAGCTACATAGGGGATGTTATGACCCGATTTTAATAATTTTTGGAATAGAGCCACACTATTAGAAGAAAACAAATTCCTCTGAATTACATTAAATTTTCTGAGAGATTTACCCATATTTTCGGCTAAATTTACCCTTAGGCGCTGAGTTCAACATGTTCGATATCTGGGGCCCTGAAAAGTTATAGTCCGTTTTCGACAATTTTTTCACAAGTGAAGTCGGAGATGATATGCACTATTTGTGTAAAATTTTATTCCGCTATCTTCATTAGTTCCTTATGTTTACATTATAAAGTGAAGGAATAAGATGGAATACAAAATAAAGTTATAAGGAAAGTAGTCGTAGTTGTAAACCGATTTTTTATCCGTCTTATCAGGGTGTCAAGAAACTATTATATACCGAATTTCATTGAAATCTGTCGAGTAGTTTCAGAGATATGGTTTCTGACCCATAAGTGGGCGATGCCACGCCCAGATTTTTGGTGAACATTTCATAACGATATCTCAACGGGAAGTATTTCTGGCCGCGGCTTCATACAAGCGGAACCACTGTGCAATGTCTTGTATTTATTAATATACTCTAAAGCACAGTCGGCAAGATGTTGACATACACCCTTGCATCCAAAATACTACTTGACAAGCTACACGCAAAACCCAAACCCTCATTTCTATGTGCAATCCTAAGTACATAAATCTCTTGGCGCATTTTATTGAAATCAAAAACAACTTACTGCATAAAGCAATCTGCTTTGTGCCGGCACTCAGTTTTAAGCTGCTACAGCTTAGGGACTAAATACCGAACTCGTGGTTGGGCATTGTCGACAGGTTTCCATTTATTGTCTACCAAATCTGAAAAGAACACGAGAAGAACATTTAAATGTCGTTGTCTTATTGTTTCATATTGTGTTTGCATTTCCTACACTTAAGAAGCTTGCAGCGCTTTCCTGAAGACGTACATTAAATTCTACTTTCTTTTCAGCTTATTTGAATCGCAACTGCTCGACAGGCGACCATGTCGGAAGAACATCAGCAACAACAGCATCAACGTCAAAATCTCTTGCAACAGCAACAGCAACAGAAGTGCTCAAAGGATGCGGTAACACCTAACTCCTCCTCCGCGTCCTCGTCGCCCACGAATGCCACAACCACTGCGACACCGCGCAAGTCGAATATTCATGAGATGCGCAATCAGGACTTTGTTAGTCGACTGATGGCAGCCACGCCTCCCTACTTGTACTCAACGCCAGTGGGTGCTAACAACTTCTTCTTCAGCGACATGTTGCGTTCTCTGGTGCAGGCGCGCAACAACGAGAACGCGCGTAATCTACAGTTGCAGCAGTCGATGGTGTTGGCGCGTAGACCGCGGAAACGAACTTGGGCGCACCATCGTCCGTACTATGAACACTTGCGTGAACGTAAAGAAGCGGAAGAGAAGCAGCAAATCCACATGCAACAGCAACAACAGTTGAATAACAATTCTACCTCCACCGCAGTAGGGTTGGAGAAGCCGCTGGAGCTGACAAATAAACCATATTTTCACTTGCCCAATAAGTATCGCAAATTAGAAGATGAATCCAAAGATGCGTCAGATATGAAGATTGTCAAGTGCGATGCAGGTGGTATTCCAACATCCGATTCTGTGGCAGCAACTGCCTCCAATACGAGCGGGAATGGTAAAGGCGGCGTAGCCGATGCTGTGTTGCAAGACACACCGCCTGCCGCTTCTTTGCCACCACAGGATTTAGTTTTGCCACCACCACCACCAGTCTGGTATCCACCACTCTATCCACCATACGGCATCGATCCGTTGCACTTCTTCATCGATCTACGCGTCTCAGGTCACATTTACGATCGTAAAAAAGATAATATTTCTCCACTCGCAAACGCCGACAACAGCAATGCGACCACCGACGCAGAGACTGTCGGTGGCAACACCGCTAATGTTAATTTGTTGAACAAACACCGCCAGGGCTCTGCTTTCACTGTACCTGTGCCACGTTCTAACGACAATAAACCGACTGCTGCGCTGGCACTAGACGCAATCAATTTAACCTCATCCGCCATGGCGAATAAGTTCGAAAACTATACCAAATACTATGATCTGGGTGAAGCTAAAGAGAACCAGCCGTTGACTAAGAGTAGTGCTAGTTACATGTTGCAACACTTGCCGCGACTTTACAGTCAGTTTGCAGCGCGTGACCTGATAGCATCGAACGTGGCTGCGGCTGCTGGTGGTGGCAATGGCAATAGCTTTGACAATGACAATAAATCCGAACCGGATTGTGACGCTGACTCCGATGGACGTGCCTCTGTGGATCACTGCACAAGTTTAGCTGGTAATAATCGCGAACGTGATATCGATGTTGAAATTATCGACTCCATTAAATATCGTACCGATGGCGAAAGCAGTCGCTGCTCGAGCGCGGATGATGCATCCATCACACAAATTGATTAGACAGTTTAGTGATACCAGTATACATATATATTTTTAATTAAGTATTATATTAAGTTTAGTGTATGAATTTAAGGATTACAAATTCCAATAAAAACTTTTTGTGACTGTATGTTTATAGTAATTTTTGTGGTTGGAACCCTCTCTAAAGGATTATTTTCAGTGCTAATTCTGAACTTCCTACAATTGTATGTATATTTTTTGTGTCATTGGGCGTTTAGGTCCGTCTAGTGTTCTCAAAAAGGAACTAGGTTTGGTTACTTATTCTCGATATCTAAGATAAAAATATATATGTATACTAGTGCCCGGGCCACACATTGCTGTGGATAAGGTATATGTATATTAAATTCTATTCTGGTTACCTATTTGATAGAGTGAAAGTATTTAGGGAGCAACTAATTAATTAACAAGTAAGGAAGGGCTAAGTTCGGGTGTCACCGAACATTTTATACTCTCGCAATTTATTTATTCAAATTTATTAATATAACAAACAATTTGACTCACTTTTGGTTTTTGACCCATAAATGGGCGGAACCACGCCCATTTAAAATTTTGTATACCATTTTGAGTGCAGCTCTCTGCACCTTCTTTATAATAAAATTTAAGGTTTCAGTAGTTTTTAGTAGTTTTCAACATAACTTTTGTATGGGAGGTGGGCGTGGTTATAATCCGATTTCCTTCATTTTTGGACTGTATAAGGCAGTACATAAAAGAAATGACTATTGAAAGTTTCCTTGATATAGCTTTAGTAGTTTGCGAGATATGTACAAAAAACTTAGTAGGGGGCGGGGCCACGCCCACTTCTCCAAAAAAATTACATCTCCACATGCCCCTTCATTGTGCGATCATTCGAACCAAATTTTACTTCCATAGCTTTATTTATGGCTTAGTTATAGCTCTTTATGTGTTTTCGGTTTTCGACATTTTGTGGGCGTGGCAGTGGTCCGATTACGCCCATCTTCGAACTTAATCTTCTTATGGTGCCAAGAAATACGTCTTCCAAGTTTCATCAAGATATCTAAATTTTTACTCAAGCTACAGCTTGCACGGACGGACGGACAGACGGACAGACAGACTTCCGGATTTGAACTTTACTCGTCACACTGACCATTTCTATATATAACGCTATATCTAACTCGTTAAATTTTAGGACTTACAACCAACCGTTATGTGGACAAAACTATAATACTCTCGAGCAACTTTGTTGCGAGAGTATAAAAATATTGACAAAAATGTTAAAGCAATTGCTATATCTTGAAATCAACAATAAAATCTTTTGCTGCCATAGTATCGGGAATACTAGATCAGTTATGATCCAAGTAATTATTTTGTACTTGCACTTCAATTAATTAATTTTTGTCGTGAACAATAGGTCATAAATTTCCTGGCAGATTAATACAGATATATTGTATGCAATTGAAGTGTTTCAACATTTCGCCATAAAATGTTTGGTACATGCGTTATTCTCATTGTCAAAAGTACATAAGGATGTAAAAATAATATGCATGCAATTTGGATCAAAACGGTCAAAGAGTAGTGGGTAGTGTTACGTCCATTGTCTATTTTTTAGCGAAGCCTTTCTCTACTATCTTGAGAATACTCTACTACTTTCACAACTCTCCAAGTTTTCCGTAAGTTTTACTGTTTTGCGATAAATATACCAAAACTCACACTTTTTTTTCGCCAATTTATCAAACAACATATCTATGCCCTTCCGAACCTATATCATGTGATCCGAATTTTTTAATTTTAATTTATACCCCTTTTTGTTTAACTGCTATTTTTTAGTCGTTGTAGAAGTTCGATATTGGCCATTAATAATACCAACATTCTCGCAGTGTCAAGGTTTAAGAGTGAGCTATGTTATATTAGGATATCCAGATCAAATTATCGCTTGACCAAATGGCCGACCGGACAGGCGGATGTTGAGCTGTGACCACGTCCACTTATCTAAAAATGTGAAAATCCTAATGTCCTTCCGTGCTATGAATATCTGTCTGTTGCAAAAGTCTTATCTCAATACAATCTCATATTGCCAATTGTAACGTGTACGAAGTTTTATTAAGATCTCTAGATTTTAATTCAAATTATCGCTTGACCGAATGGTCGAACGGACTTTTTATCTTTTAAGTTGGACCAAACTGCAGACGTTTGCACAATTTCATTAAAATCGCGAACAAACAACGTGACATGAAATTTTTATATATATGGATAGAAAATCTAGAACTCACTTATAAAAATGGCAGGCGAATAGATTATTACCATAACTGGTAGATAATTTCGTTTATCTTGGAACCAGTATTAAAATTAATAACAATGTCAGCCTAGAAATCCAACACAGAATCACTCTGGCCAAAAGGTGCTACTAAGGAGTGAGTAGGCAATTGCAAAATAATGTTCTCTCTCGACGAACAAAAACTAAACTCTACAAGTCCCTCATCATTCCCGTCCTGCTTTATGATGCAGAAGCGTGGACGATGTCAACATCCGATGAAACGGCTCCAGTTCGGGAGAAAGGTTTTGAGGAAGATTTATGGTCCTTTGAACAATCAGCAAATAAAAAGACAGCGGCTACGCTGGCTAGGTCATGTTGTCCGAATGGACGAAAATACTCCAGTTTAGAAAGTGTTCGATGCAGTGCCCGCTGGTGGAACCCGAGGTAGAGGAAGACCTCCACTCCGTTGAATAGACCATGTGGAGAAGGACCTGGCTGCACTTGGTATCACCAACTGAAAGTTCTAAAACGGTGAAAAATCGGTTGTTCGGTTAAGAGCATAAAATTCCAAATAATACCAAAAACAAGTTGGAATAGTCATTCAAATCGGTTAATCGATTTCGGACATATCCTTAATGGCAGAGTTACGGTATTTTAATATCCATAAGTATAATACATTATAAAATTTATTAAATCCAACGAAAAAGAAGTGGGTGCGATTGACGTTAGACCATGACGCATTCATAAGTATGCAGGGTGTAGGACAGGTGTTCTCAATGAACCTTGACTACGCAATCAACACCCTCAAATGCCTGCGGCTTGCTATCAACGACAGGGGGACTGTCTGTGGTGGTAGAAGGAAATGTGGTGTGCCGAAGTGTAATAATGATGAGCAAGATTGAAAATTTCTTTTCACTTAACGCGCAGAAGATGAAAAAGACGTTACACGTAAATATGTAAATGCGCGATACGCGAGCTGTGCTTAATTGACGATGAAGATCTGAAAGCAACAATTTCATAAATCATTTACTGCAACGCGCGATGAAATTTCGAAGTAAGATTGTTCACAACGCGCGGAAATTGCGGCGACAGCACCCACGAGACCAAAATTACACGAAAACAATAAAAAGAAAATTTAAATATGCATAAAAAATGCTGACGTTGCTTTTATCGGCTGTGGTGACAAGTGTTGCGAAGTGTCGATGCTTTGGCAATGTAGGTGAACAGTACAGTTTCTGGCTGTCGATGATTTTTCCAGGATATTAATTTTTACACCATTCATTGATTTTGGCTGCGCTGCGAGACTGCTGATTTTGCCGTTGATGACACTGTCGCGGGAAAAGTCGCTTCCGGTTATAACGTTGCGAATGTGTTTCACCACTTTGTTGTTGTTTATTTTATTCCCATCAACCAGATTGATTTCAATTATTGGTATATTTTTTCACTTTTAAAATTTATTTACACACACAAAAATTTCAGAGCTACTCATGCAGAAAAACTGCAAAGGCCGACAATTCCGATAACGAAGGCTCGTAGTCTTTGGGAAAAGGTTATTGCATGCATGCATTTACTACATATATGTAAATTTTCATATTCGTATATGTGTTATAAAAAATAGCTTCAATTTAAAATAGTCTTCCAGCAAAGATATCTGGTTAAACTGTAAAATAGAGCTTAAGATTTTGGGAAATTTCAATTGATAATAGAGCGTCCCTTACGAATACATGTGCAGAGTGCACCAAACCAATTTCATCATTCCGTCAAGCCGTTTTTGAGATACGATAGAGGAAAGTTTGAAAAACACAGTTTTGAGAAAAATGCGTACAAGGTTCCCGCTGCCAACTCAACTCTTCGTACAGCTCCTTCTTTTACCTACAGTATCTTTAAAACGACTTCGAATTTTTATACTCTCGCAACAAAAGTCTGTCCGTCCTCCCGTGCAACGAATAACTTGAGTAAAAATTGAGATATCTTGACGAAACTTGGTACACATGTTCCTCGGACGTGGCAATGGTCCACAAAATGGCGAAAACCGAAAACACATAAAGTGTCATGACTAATCCATATATAAAGCTATGGAAATAAAATTTGGTATGAAGGATCGCACTATGAAGGGGCATATTTGGATGTAATTTTTTTGTGGAAGTGGGAGTGGCCCCGCCCCCAAATAGGTTTTTTGTATATATCTCCCAAACCAATAAAGCTATATAAACCAAACTTTCTTCAGTCGGTTCCCTTACGTACACCCGTATACACCATGAAAATAGTTGAAATCGGATAATAACCACGCCCACCACCCATACAAAGGTTAGGTTGAAAATTACTAAAAGTGCGTTAACTCACTAACGAAAAACCTCAGAAACACTAGAAATAGCAGAAAGAAGCTGCACACAGAATTTTTTACAAATGGGCGTGACATCGCCCACTTATGGCTCAAAAACCATAACTCAGGAACTACTCGAAAAGATTTCAATGAAATTCGGTGTATAATATTTTCTTGACACCCTGATGACACGTGTGGCAAATGGATGAAATCGGTTCACAACCACAACTTTCCATATAACTCAATTTTGAATTCTATTTGATTCCTTCACTTTATAATATATACATTAGGAAGCAATGAAGGTAGCGAAATAAAACTTTACACAAATACTGTATATGATCTGTGTCATCGGACTATAACTTTTCAATGCCCCAGATGTCGAATATGAAGAACTCAGTGGCTTATGGTAATTTTTCACCGAAAATATCGGTAAATCTCTCAGATATCTTAATTTAATTCAGAGGAAATCTTTTTCTTCTAATATTGTGTATCTGTACCAGAAATGCTTAAAATCGGATTAATAGGATTTTCAAAAATACGATGGGCTTAATAGCTTATAAATCAGTTAATATAATTAATTATAATATATGTTGGAAGACATAAATATGATGACGTTACTAGCTTTTCAAACTGATTTATGATTTCAAAAAAAACCGGAAATGACGCGACCACAAGTAGTTCTACTCGCTCCCGCTCACTCCCATCTTCTCACTAATTCGATTGTGGAGCGTTTAACTTAAGACCTTTAACTGAGACCAATTGTTTTGACTACTGTTAAGCTATGATCAAAAAGTTTACCTTCAACGAAAATTTCCGATTAAAAAAATAAATAAATGGATATGCACTCCGACCTTATTGGAGCATCTGATAGATCAGCGGGCTTCTTCAGGGTTCTTGAGATTCAGAATGTTCTGTTTATTACCTTAACCCTGTTACACCACTGCTTCGCTATCTCTTCACTGTGTACTCTTCCTACTCTTTTATCAATGGCAATTTTTGATTTATATTCTTACCAAAAAATTTCAATTGAATTCACGCCCACTCTAAACAAAGCCAAAATATCATCATAATTTGGTGAAACAGTGGTGAGGGAAATTTGAAATTCAACCTAATTGCAGGAAATTTATATACAAGCAGAGTATGGGCAACGCTATAAACTAGCGAAGGCAGTCTATTGCTCAACTTTCTTTTGTTAGCTGCACACATACATGCTCATATTCAGCCATTGTAAGATTGTAAGTAGCGATGAGACGCTTATGCGTGCTTGTTGCTGTCGCTGAAGAATTTAAAACGTTACTTTTGCTAATAATAAATCTTCAGCAAGTCTCATAATTCATACAGCGCATTTTTCTCGTCATCTTATGCGCGTGTACCCCTATGCCTGCTGCCGTGCCACCCCAAGTAGATCAAATTGGATATACTATATATTTATACACGGTTGCTTGTTTGCTTGTTTGCGGGCAGCCACTCAATACCTCGGCTTCATTGTGTTTGTGTCAATCTGAATATTATTATTCCTTGAATTTTTTTTATTTGTTTGCTAACAACAAGTCCCCAAGGACATCCGCAGTTGTAGAAGTGGTAAAGGAGTAATACGGTAGCTATTGTACAGCAAACCAACGCTGATTGCCAGCCACTCTCACCCGCAACATTTTGTCATTGTAATAATTGTAATAATAGAAGATATGCTTTTAAAATAATTGCTTTGAAATTGGTGAATGGCAATTAATTTGTTAACTCTCCTCCGCAATATAAACCACAAGAATTGAATAAATAAAGAAAAACCATCAATTCAACAATTATAAATATATATTATATATATGTACCGTTTAATACATCAACATTTCATTTAGAAAATACAAATGTAGTCAAAACTGTTGTATTATATGAAAAAAAAGAATTCATTAATATAGTGCTACCATCTTTGGCAACCAATTGCCGTGAATGGAAATAAAACCAAAGCTGCATCGAATCAGTGCAGCGCAAATATTTGCATTTTTGTCATTTTGGTAACAAAACGTAAAATAGGAATAGAAAATACACTCGTAGCTCCACCCCCAACGCACAGTGGCATTGTTCACACATCTAGAGTTGAAAAAAATATGATTCTGCAATTATAGTACCAGGCAATATACCTACATGCATACATACATACCTCAGAAAAATTGATATTTGTGCAATTTATTTTTTGTAATTCTTAATTCTGAGTATGCAGTTATGTTTATGAATGCTTTATTTCTGTTTGCCGCACAAAAAATCGACAACTCCTTGCTCATAGTACCATTAGTATACGTCCAATATGCAAATCGGGTCGCTTTATAGCAAATAGGTATATGTGCAAAACGATTTATTTGTTTTTTTTTGTCGGTCGTAGTGTCAACATCTCAACTATTGGAATTATAAAAATTACTAACGAGGATGTAAGGAATAATTGAAAAATAATTATATGTATATAAAAACAACAACAAACTTTCATCTAAGCTAAAAATGTCACGTGGAACCGAATTTCGTCTGACGAACAGATCAAGATTGAGATTATGAACACAGATGTTTTAAAAAAATATGTAAATACTGCTGAATTAATGTGGCATCGAAAAACCATACGAAACTTTTTAGAAACACTGAGGAAAACAAAAAAACATAAGCGCAAGTTGGCAACTCAGGACATGATGAGTTGCTCCAAATTAAAGGTATTTGGTCTGTAAGTGCCAAGACAACGTGAACAACAAATTTTCAAAGTAGACTTAAGACTTAAATATGAATCCACAGTGTATAAACCGCGCTTATAAGATCGCCATAAAAACGCATGCATTCTTTTTCGAAATATACAAATTCTAAGAAGTAGAGTTTCAAAATTGGATATTTAGTGATTAGAAAACATTAAATTTAGATGGATCAGCAGTATTGGAGGGATCTACGACATTCTCACCATACTTACTATAAGCGCAAACATGGCGGTGGATCTCTAATGATGTGGGCTGCTCTTAGCGCCAAAGAGAAGACTCCCATTTGCCTTGTCCTAAGTCATATGAAAGCAAAATATATATGGAATTGCTGGACAGTGAGTTTATCACGTTTGGTAAGGCATATCTTGGCGACTACTGGATGTTCCAGCAGGATAACGCGCTTATCCACATCGCAGTATATGAATTCAATAAAGAATTTTTGGGACATACTTCCCGCAACATTTTTTAGCTGAACAAACCATTGAGGAAGAATAGGCGAAGATAAACGTTTCCAGTACTGAAAATTGGCCAATTCTATGACAAATTGGCTAAAACTTTTGGAAAACAAGAAAGCGGGCTCAATTTCATATTGATAAATCGAAAACATTTCATTCAAATTGTTTATATAAATATTAGAATTTTGCACAAATAGCTTTTTTCTATGGTATAAAAAGAAGTTTTATTAATTTGGTTACTTTTTCTTTTAGTATGGTATATGTTTTTGTTTCATTAAATGCTACTTACTTACATCTAACAAAAAAAAGCAAAAATAAATAAAATATGCAAAAGTTGTATATAAATTTATAAAAATAACAGTGCATAAATATCAAATTTCCTGAGGTGTATATACAAGACTATAAGTGTACTAATAGAACAAAATCAAAATCAGTTTATAGGAAAACATATTTTTTTTAATAAATTCGAGGACAATATATAGAGTTCATATTCCCAGTTGATCTGAGCGATAACTACCACCCAGAGGAATTGACATTAAAATTCCCGTTAATGTGAAAAATTATATAAGAGTTTCTTCTAACGGAAATCACCCTTTCGCACGCTGTATCAAACTTTGGATTCATTTCAGATTTTTTTTCAGAGTAAAAGAAAAGTATTTATATGTTTTTTATATGTTATAAGTATTTATGTTTTTATACTCTCGTAACATGTTGCAAAGCCTCATATATCGAATATGAGGACCTTAGTGTCTATGGATACATTTTTACCAAAAATACCGGTAAACATATCCGAATCTTTTTCTTTTAATAATGTGTCTCTGTGCCAAAAAGTATTTATCGGGTCTTAACTTCCCTACTCCTACATACCTAATTTTAGGGTTTTCAAACCTTTGGTGGGCTTTTTACTGTAAATATCGGTTAGTATGTGAGGTATCTTAAAATTAAGTGAGTGTATAGTATTGTCAACAAACACAAGGAAGGTTCGACGTCGAAAAGCTGCAATCGCAACAGACAGCCACGAAATACTCTACTCGACTTGCACTCCTGCTCTCTGATAGCACTCATCAGCATCTCGGTATAAGGGAACTGTGGAACGGCATCTCAAACTCACTGCGTACCGCTGCAGCCGAAACAATTGGATTTCGGCAACGACATAAAATAAGCTGGTACGATGAGGATTGCCGTCTCGCAGCGTAGAGAAAACAGACTGCCTACCTCGAAACGTTGCAAACGACCACAACACGTGCGGGATGGGATAGATACCGAGAGCTGAAGAGGGAAGCGAGACGCATCTGCAGACAAAAACAGAAAGAGGCCGAAATGCGTGAGTACGAAGAGCTTGAGAAGCTGGCAGACAGAGGTAATGCTCGAAAATTTTATGAAAAAATGAAGCGACTTAATGAAGGTTTCAAGACCGGAGCATCCGGTAATCCGGTAACCCATGTCCAGGGCATACTGGGATTATGGAGGGAACATTTCTCCGACCTGCTGAATGGCAGTGAAAGTACAACACCAGGAGATGGCGAACCCGATTCCCCAATCGATGACGATGGAACAGATGTTCCATTACCCGACCATGAAGAAATTCGATTAGCAATCACCCGCCTGAAGAACAACAAAGCAGCGGGGGCCGATAGATTATCGGCAGAGCTATTCAAATACGGCGGCGAGGAACTGATAAGGTGCATGCATCAGCTTCTTTGCAGAATATGGTCGGAAGAAAGCATACCTGACGATTGGAATCTCAGCGTGCTCTGCCCAATCCATAAAAAGGGAGATCCCACAATCTGCGCCAATTACCGTGGGATAAGCCTCCTAAATATCCTAAATAGCGTACTGTGTGAAAGACTAAAGCCCATCGTCAACAAACTGATTGGACCTTATCAGTGTGTCTTTAGACCTGGAAAATCGACAACTGACCAGATATTCACCATGCGCCAAATCTTGGAGAAGACCCACCTTTTTGTCGATTTTAAAGCTGCTTTCGACAGCACGAAAAGGCGATGTCTGAATTGGTATCCCCGCAAAACTAATACGGCTATGTAAGTTGACGTTGAGCAACACCAAAAGCTCCGTCATGATTGGGAAGGACCTCTCCGAGCCGTTCGATACCAAACGAGGTTTCAGACAAGGTAACTCACTATCGTGCGACTTCTTTAACTTGATGCTGGAAAAAATTATAAGAGCTGCAGAGCTAAATAGAAAAGATACAATCTTCTACAAGAGTGTACAGCTGGCGTACGCCGATGATATTGATATCATCGGAAGCAACCACCGCGACGTTAGTTCTGCTTTTTCCAGACTGGATAAGGAAGCGAAGCGAATGGGTCTGGAGGTGAATGAGGACAAGATGAAATATCTCCTGTCATCAAACAAACAGTCAGCGCACTCGCGTCTTGGCTCCCACGTCACTGTTGACAGCCATAACTTTGAAGCAGTAGATAGTTTCGTATATTTGGGAACCAGCATCAAGAACACGAACAATGTCTCGAAATCTAGCGCAGAATCACTCTTGCCAAACAGGTGCTACTTTGGACTGAGTAGGCAATTGAACAGTAAAGTCCTCTCTCGACGAACCAAAATCAAAGTCTACAAGTCGCTTATCATTCCCGTCCTGCTTTATGGTGCAGAAGCTTGGACGATGTCAACATCAGATGAGATGACACAAGGAGTTTTCGAGAGGAAAATTTTGCGCAAGATTTATGGTCCTCAGAACATTGACAACGGCAAATACCGCAGACGATGGAACGATGAGCTGTACGAGTTATACGACGACATTGACATAGTTCAGCGAATAAAAAGACAGCGGCTACGCTGGCTTGGTCATGTTGTCCCAATGGACGAAAGCACTCCAGCCCTGAAAGTGTTCGATGTAGTACCCGCAGAGGAAGGGGAAGACCTCCACTCCGTTAGAGGGACCAGGTGGAGAGCGACCTGGTTACACTTGGGATCTCCAACTGGCGCCGAACTGCGAAGGAGAGAGAGAAGTGACGCTCTACCGTCGATTCGGCTATAACCGGCTAAACGGTTGCAACGCCAATCACATACATACATAGTCTTCTTTATATATAGCTTCGTGGCGAAAGTTATTGAAATCGGTTCAGATTTTACAGGAACCCATAGAATATATAAAACGATTATCATTATTCAAGTGGGATTTATGCCGAAAATATGGGTCAAATTGTGTATTCTCATAATAAAAGTACATAAATAACTTGTGAGAGTATAAAATGTTTGGTTACATCCGAACTTAGTCCTTCCTTTCTTGTTTTCAGTTTCAAAACAGGTCAGTAAAATCACTGTCCATCCAAATTTTGTTTTTATTTTGTTCCGTTATCGCGCTCGTTTGGGAATGCTAAATGCACAGACTTCGTTAGAGTGAGTTTAAACACAATTCTTGTCAGCATAAAAAAGTTGTGTCGCCGATTAATTATTTGAAGGTACTGATACCGCCAAATTCTTCATATATTGCATATTACAGAGATACCTCTGATGTATATATCTCCCTTCTTGTTGTTGTAACCTTATCATTGTAGTGAGCTGTACAGACAGAGTCGGACCATCAGAAGAAGGGTATTAGAAGAAAAGTTTTCATCGGGCATACTTGTTTAATATGTCGGGGTCTACTCTGGAGAAGTAGGAATGTAACCTTATACAGTATTCAGAACGAAGTTGCGTGATGGTATCTCTTGTTTCACAATTCCCAGGACAACCGGTTCAACGTTCACGGAAATGACCCCAATTTTATCCGGCCGAGAACTGTTATTTCGGCATTCTAACCCTGTTGGGATCGGTAAGTTACAAAATAATTGTATACTTGTATGTTTATAAAAAAATCTTAATTAATTGAGGTCAATTTCTAACCGTCAAATTCATTCCTGAAAATAGCAATTTGCCATTTGGAGAGAGATTAAAACTTGTAGGATCTGCTTAGATAATAATAAGTAAAATGACTTTAGGAAATCATATAGATATTTGATAATGAACAACAAGTAAGGAAGATTAAGTTCAGATGTAACCGAACATTTTATACTTTCGGAATTTATTTATTTAATGTTATTAAGGAGGATGGGACCATGTGTAGAAGTTCACGCAAGTGAGGAAAGTTTTTGATTGTCATTCACTTGGGAGTGGCCAGAAACGATTCTTCTCCACATGGTCCAAGCAGCTCACGACTTCCGGTTTTAGACCAAGTATCCTCTGGGTAGCCAACAGACATCCGTTTGAAGGCGAGCTAAAGTGAGAAGGCGAAGCCCGCTTATGCGGTTGTGCGTTGGGTTTGGAACCCACCACATAAAAACACCCCCCAATGAAAAATCTACGAAAGCCTCGGATGAGACACCCCCCTTTTGATGACGACCCCTGCAAACGTTTTAAGGATAATGATATAAGGGCATGCACCTGGAATGTCCGGACCCTTAATTGGGAAGTTGCCTCTGCCCAGCTGGTTGATGTCCTCATACGACTCAAGGCTGACATCACCGCCATCCAAGAAGTGCGATGGACGGGACAAGGACGGAAGAAGGTGGGTCCTTGTGACATCTACTACAGCGGCCATATAAAGGAGCGCAAATTTGGTGTTGGATTTGTGGTGGGAGAGAGACTCCGTCGCAGAGTCCTGGCATTCACCCCGGTGGATGAACGTCTTGCCACAATCCGCATCAAAGCGAGGTTCTTCAACATATCGCTGATTTGCGCCCACGCCCCAACGGAAGAGAAGGACGATGTGACCAAAGATGCTTTCTATGAGCGCCTAGAACGCACCTATGAGCGCTGCCCCCGCCACGATGTAAAAGTCGTGCTTGGCGATTTTACCGCCAGGGTGGGTAAAGAAGGTGTCTTTGGCACAACAGTCGGAAAATTCAGCCTCCATGACGAAACATCGCCAAACGGCCTGAGGCTGATCGACTTCGCTGGGGCCCGAAATATGGTCGTCTGTAGTACCAGATTCCAGCATAAGAAAATACATCAAGCTACTTGGCTGTCTCCTGATCGAAACACGCGGAACCAAATCGATCACGTTGTGATAGACGGAAGACATGTCTCCTGTGTTTTAGACGTGCGTACGCTCCGAGGACCAAATATAGACTCGGACCATTATCTGGTCGCAGCGAAGATACGCACCCGCCTCTGTGCAGCAAAGAACGCCCGTCAACAAACACAAGGAAGGTTCGACGTCGAAAAGCTGCAATCGCAACAGACAGCCACGAAATACTCTACTCGACTTGCACTCCTGCTCTCTGAGAGCACTCATCAGCATCTCGATATAAGGGAACTGTGGAACGGCATCTCAAACTCACTGCGTACCGCTGCAGCCGAAACAATTGGTTTTCGGCAACGACAAAAAACAGGCTGGTACGATGAGGAGTGCCGTCTCGCAGCGGAGAGAAAACAGACCGCCTACCTCGCAACGTTGCAAACGACCACAACACGTGCGGGATGGGATAGATACCGAGAGCTGAAGAGGGAAGCGAGACGCATCTGCAGACAAAAAAAGAAAGAGGCCG
Organism: Zeugodacus tau; assembly: GCA_031772095.1. Classification (NCBI taxonomy): domain Eukaryota; kingdom Metazoa; phylum Arthropoda; class Insecta; order Diptera; family Tephritidae; genus Zeugodacus; species Zeugodacus tau. The sequence goes on along the minus strand of CM062650.1, from coordinate 18,935,849 downwards.
AAATGCGTGAGTACGAAGAGCTTGAGAAGCTGGCAGACAGAGGGAATGCTCGAAAATTTTATGAAAAAATGAAGCGACTTAACGAAGGTTTCAAGACCGGAGCATCCTCATGTAGAGACCAAGGCGGTAATCTGTTAATCCGATGTCCAGGGCATACTGGGATTATGGAGGGAACACTTCTCCGACCTGCTGAATGGCAGTGAGAGTACAACACCAGGAGATGGCGAACCCGATCCCCCAGTCGATGACGATGGAACAGATGTTCCATTACCCGACCATGAAGAAATTCGAATAGCAATTACCCGCTTGAAGAACAACAAAGCAGCGGGGGCCGATAGATTACCGGCAGAACTATTCAAATACGGCGGCGAAGAACTGATAAGGTGCATGCATCAGCTTCTTTGCAAAATATGGTCGGAAGAAAGCATGCCTGACGATTGGAATCTCAGTGTGCTCTGCCCAATCCATAAAAAGGAAGATCCCACAATCTGCGCCAATTACCGTGGGATCAGCCTCCTAAATATCGCATACAAGGTTCTATCGAGCGTACTGTGTGAAAGACTAAAGCCCACCGTCAACAAACTGATTGGACCTTATCAGTGTGGCTTTAGACCTGGAAAATCAACAACTGACCAGATATTCACCATGCGCCAAATCTTGGAGAAGACCCGTGAAAAGAGGATCGACACACACCACCTTTTTGTCGATTTTAAAGCAGCTTTCGACAGCACGAAAAGGAGCTGCCTTTATGCCGCGATGTCTGAATTTGGTATCCCCGCAAAACTAATACGGCTGTGTAAGTTGACGTTGAGCAACACCAAAAGCTCCGTCATGATTGGGAAGGACCTCTCCGAGCCGTTCGATACCAAACGAGGTTTCAGACAAGGTGACTCACTATCGTGCGACTTCTTTAACCTGATGCTGGAAAAAATTATAAGAGCTGCAGAGCTAAACAGAGAGGGTACCATCTTTTACAAGAGTGTACAGCTCCTGGCGTACGCCGATGATATTGATATCATCGGAAGCAACAACCGCGCCGTTTGTTCTGCTTTTTCCCGGATGGATAAGGAGGCGAAGCGAATGGGTCTGGAGGTGAATGAGGACAAGACGAAATATCTCCTGTCATCAAGCAAACAGTCGGCGCATTCGCGCCTTGGCTCCCACGTCACTGTTGACAGTCATAACTTCGAGGTCGTAGATAATTTCGTATACCTGGGAACCAGCATCAACAACACGAACAATGTCAGCCTCGAAATCCAGCGCAGAATAACTCTTGCCAACAGGTGCTACTTTGGACTGAGTGGGCAATTGAACAGTAAAGTCCTCTCTCGACGAACCAAAATCAAGCTCTACAAGTCGCTTATCATCCCCGTCCTGATCTACGGTGCAGAAGCTTGGACGATGTCAACATCAGATGAGATGACACTAGGAGTTTTCGAGAGGAAAATTTTGCGCAAGATTTATGGTCCTAAGAACATTGGCAACGGCGAATACCGCAGACGATGGAACGATGAGCTGTACGAGTTATACGACGACATTGACATAGTTCAGCGAATAAAAAGACAGCGGCTACGCTGGCTAGGTCATGTTGTCCGAATGGACGAAAACACTCCAGCCCTGAAAGTGTTCGATGCAGTACCCGCCGGAGGAAGCCGAGGAAGGGGAAGGCCTCCACTCCGTTGGAGGGACCAGGTGGAGAGCGACCTGGTTACACTTGGGATCTCCAACTGGCGCCGAACTGCGAAGGAGAGAGAGAGATGGCGCACTATCGTCGATTCGGCTATAACCGGCTAAACGGTTGCAACGCCAATCACATACATACATACAAGGTATCACACAATTCGTACCACTGTATAAATCGTTATGCTGTAATCCTCGCATAAGTGCCACTATTAAAGATGTAACCCTTTTGAGGCACCAAAGCGGGAAAGGCACTTAAATTAATTCCACTTAAGAGTCTCGGGGTACATTACAAACTTTTTCACAAATAATTCGATTTAATATTTTTTCTTTTAAAATGAAAGTCGCTCTTATTTCGTATTAATAACAAAAATACTTATTAATAACAATAAATATGTAACTACTTATCTAACTCTTTAGTTTTAAGTGTTAACAACAACCGTTAGGTGAAGAAAACTATTGCTCTCTGCAACATGTTGCTAGAGTTTAAAGATGTATGGTGTTTTGTTTAGAAACATAAAATTCATAATAACGTTATGAAAAATTAGTTAAAAGCATTTACATATAACAGTGAAATTGAGCAAAACTTTTCCCAAAATTTTCTCCTAATGCTACTTTACGATGACCAATTCATGTAATCAAATATTTGTAAATTTAATTGTACACATTTTAAGGGGAACACTTATCATTTATGAGTTTTATAATTAATCTTTATGAATATTAAAAATCACATGTTTAACTATAACAAAGTTGCTAAGCGATTATAATTGTTTTTTTTCACATAACGGCTGTTTGTAACACCTAAATCTAATCGAGCTAGATATAGAGTTATATAGTATATACTAGAGCTCTTGGTATTCGACTAATCGACTAACCGAATTAACCGAATAGGGCATTATTCGAATAATAATATTCGGTTTGCACTATTCGGATAGTTTTTATGACTGTCATACCAAAACTGTTGTTGCAAACATGCAAAATTAAAATATGACTGATACAACACTGCGTGGTATGTTTCTTGAGTTCGCTATTCTATACCCCTACCCACTTGCTGCCGAATTTTTTCGGTTTTTTGCGGCATACGCCTAGTACTGCAGTAACTGGTTACTTTTTGGAACCGGTTTTTTTTTGGACACACTCGTGGCAGTGTGGGCGGTCGGTGGGTGGGGCTTTGGGGCCTTTTGGTGCAAAATTTCGACGAGTGGGTAGTCGGTTTTCTGTGAAGAACCGGTTTTTTTGGGTCGGTCAGTGGTCAATTTTGCTCGTGCCCTTCTGCCCGAACACTTCTCAACCGATTTATACCGCACATTGTATATATCTGGAAAATACGGACATATATCTGGAAATTCAAAGGCTTTTAGACTGCAAACAATTTTCATTTATTCGAATAGTGACAGTATAACTATTCGAATAACCGCAGTAGAACGACTATTCGAATAGTCGGAACATTGCGACTAACCGAATAGTGCTAACCGGTTAATATTCGTACGAACGGTTACAAACCGGATATTCGAATAATCGGTTTTCAGGTTAATCGAATAATTTTAAGAGCCCTAGTATATACCAAAGTGATCAGGGTGACGAGTAGATTTTAAATCCGGATGTCTGTCTGTCCGTCTGTGCATTGAGTAAAAATTTAAATATCTTGATGAAATCGGACCATTGCCACGCCCACAAAATGGCGAAACTTTGAATGTAATTTCTTTGGGGAAGTGCCCGGCCCCTAAATGGGTTTTTTGTATATATCTCGCAAACCAATAAATCTATAATATATATACCTAACTTTATGTAGTCGGTTTCCTTACGTAACCCATCACACACCATTAAAATAGTTCAAATCGGATAATAACCACGCCTACCTGCCATACGAAGGTTATGTTGAAAATCACTAAAAGTTAACGCGCTAACGGAAAACATCAGAAAAAAAACATCAGAAACACTAAATTTTACAGAAGAAATGAAGAAATGACAGAGGATAGCTGCACTCAACAGATCATCAAATGAAAAAAGGCGTGGTGGTGTCCTCTTATGGTATCTCAGGAATTACTCGACCGATTTCAATGAAATTCGGAACATAATACTTTCTTGATACCCTGATGACACGGATGGAAAATGGGCGAAATCGGTTCACAACCACCACAACTTCCCATATAACTCAATTTTGAATTCTATCTGATTCCTTCACTTTATAATATATACAAATCAAATAAGGAAGCAATGAAGGTAGCGAAAAAAAAAATTTACACAAAGACTGTATATGATCTGTGGCTTCACTTGTCTAAAAATTTTCGATTTCGGACTATAACTTTTTGAGGCCCCGAATACCGAACATGAACAATTCAATGCCTTAGGGTAATTTATCACCGAAAATATCGTTAAATCTCTCAGATATTTTAATGTAATTCAGAGGAAATCTTTTTCTCCTAACAATGTGTCTTTGTACCAAAAATTATTAAAATCGGGCCATAACTTCGATATTGGGTACCTTGTTGGTTAAAATGAGTGAAATCGGTTAAGGTATTACCTCAGCCCTCATATACTATATTAATGATTTTCGTTATTCTATTAGACTTTGGCATAAATATATGGATAAAACCGTATTATCTTCATAAAATTACATTCATGAGAGTATAAAATGTTTCGTTCCACCCGAATTGAGCCTTTCCTTACTTTGTAAATCAAAATAGTTTAAATGTGTTCATAAGGCCGCGGTTTGTGAACAACGAGCCATTGGGTTATTCGAATTGGATTAAAATGGTATGCATTTTTTCATTCGCCGTTCACCTACTGTGAATAACAGCATCTGACATCTATCGTGAATTATTTAGCACGTGATTTGAGAAGTAATTGGAAAAAGATAAAGAAAAATGACATTTTGTAAAAGCAGCCAATATTGCTATTAAATTTTTTGCCAGTTTGGGAAGCAAAAAATTAGGTTTTGCCAGTTTGCCAGTTTTGCCGTATTGCTGTTCTGTGCCGTGCTGTTGGTGATTTGGTTCTTAAATTACGAATATCTCAAAGTAAATTAAATCCGAATCTGCGTGAAATATCAAAGAAATGGCTGCAAGATTAATTCAGAAGATTGTGAGTGGGCGTGTTAGCATTACCAATCTTTAACTTTTACCTTATCCTTCTAACAATTTATAAGTGTTTGTTGGCTATAATCCCTTTTGCCTGCCTATTTTTTCGCGCTATATTTTAGTTAAAAAGTATTGGAGTTAACACCACTCGTTTTGGACAGGAGCGCTTGAATGATTCCACGGTCAACGTGAAGGTGCGTCCTTAGGAATTTAGTGCTCTTAAAATAAACGATGTTCACCGAAATCAATGCACCAACGCTGTCAGATTTTTACATAACAGCATATCCAGTTCAAAATTTGCCGAAATATATTTCAATTTTAATTTTTTTACTGACAAGTCTTTGAATGTGTTAATATTTTTTATAATTGACTCAAGTTTAAAAAATTCTCAATTAATTTGAGACACTTTGTGAAATATTTTTTGGCTAATATTAATGCAACTGGAAAATTGTATAACCTCTACAAGAAGCTTGTGATACATTACCGAGGCTGGCTGTCATGAGCCCTCACCCCCTTGCAAAACGCTATATAGTATTGCAACGAAGCAATTCGGCTCCACCAACCAGCTGTGCGAACGTTGCAGCGCGGTGGACACAGAAAGGCGACAGACAGATAGACAAAGGAAAAATACGACAAACCGTCTAGGGGAGCTTATGTAATAATACTTGCTGTACAAATTGGCGTATGCAAATAGATATCTGTGACAGTACGCGTGCAACTTTTAGTGATAAGAACGCTATTGGGCGTTTGTTTACTTTGAAACGGCATGCTTAATTTAGCGTGTAAATATTTAATTAATATCAATATTTACAAATATTTAGTAAAACAGTTTAACCAAATTGTAATTAATTTACAATTTCAGGTTAGCACTACCCCCACATCAGCTCGCGGCTATGCATCTGGTGTCAGAAAAGTGACTTTAATTCCTGGTGATGGCATTGGTCCCGAAATTTCCGCTGCTGTGCAGAAGATTTTCACCACTGCCAACGTGCCAATCGAATGGGAATCCGTAGATGTCACACCAGTTATGGTAAGTGTGTTTTACCAGTGGTGGAAACCAGAATGACTTTTAACCGCATAAAGTTAAAACATGTTGTTGTAAATAAAGAGGGGATTACCTGCGTTGTTAAGATAATGCTTAGATAATAATAAATTTCGCACTAAAGTTAGAGAGTTACTACGACACTTTATTCAAAAACCAATTATTATCGACAAAAAGATTAAAAAATAATGCAATAATTCTTAAATAACGAGCTCTAAAGTCATTTAAAGCCTGCCTTATTTATTGGCTATTCATATGAGTATGTGTGAAATTAGTGTTAATTACCAGCGGTGTTTGATTGCCCCCACATTTATGCTTTATTATTGTTAATTATTTGTATACCGCTTTCTTAAATTGTATGTGTAATATTTATAAGCGTGTAGCAGAGATTTGATTATTTTAAATACTTTATTTGCAAAGCTCCAAAATTTCTAATTTACTATTTTAAAAATAATCAGTACAATTGGAATTGTGTTTTAAATTATTCATACCGCAGCTCTTTATTGTGACATGTGTTAAAATCAAAGCGCTGTTAATACAAAAGGTTCAAGCAAGGCGCACATGTTTATACATGTGTGAACACGTTATTCGCGAAACTGTTTTGATTTTGATTTATTGAGGTGATAAAAATCATATATTTATTATTTTATAAGTCTTAATTTACTATTTCAAGAAATAATCAATATTTTTTTACTCCGTGTTGTTGGTTTACTGTATGTTCATATGTATGCGGATATTTTGCAATCACTAACACTTAAGTGCATTATTTTGAGATAACGCTGTCTGACTTTAAGCATCATGCATGCGATAATCCAGTTTTTGGCGGTTTATTAATAATATTTTTTATTTTATTTTGGTTTTTTGTAAATAAATAAACAAATTCGCCCATACATATTTACTGTTTAATAGCAAACAACTATATCAGTGACAAAGAGTGCTAATGTGCTAAGGCTGCATTTCAAAAATGTTTATTTTTAAGTTGATCAACAATGATGGGCAAATGTATTATGAGAGATCTTTAAAATTTTTACGGAAATTATAATTTTTCGATTTTTTCAGTAGAAAATGTTCTCAAATATAGCGGGTTTCCGTTACATGGACATAGATAAATATTTTTATGTACTTTCTGTTTGTATGTCTTTTGTTAAGAAATAATTGTTAATTCAAATTATTGAGTTATTTTTTATAACTTTCTTTATTCCATATGCCATACCAAAAAATTGGTAGCAATATTTATTTTCTTACAATAAAATTACAGTCGAACTTCAATAACTCTTTTTATTGAATTGGCAATAAAAGTCAAATTTCATATCAATTACCTTCCGTAGTCTCTCTAACTCGAAGTTTTTTTGTGGATTATGGTTATTCGAGTTAATAAAGTTCTACTGTATATTAATTTTTAAATGAGATTTTCTCTCAATTTACATTCTCTCACTTTTTACCCATACTATACTACTTTTAACATTTGACCATTGAACTAATTTTTATTTAATGATTTAAACCGGTTTATTTTTGCAATAAAACAAATTAAAAGAGTTTCAACTTCATTAAACACTTTACATGTATTCAAACTGTTAATATTGTTTAATATTGTCATAAAACACGAAAACTGAAAAATATGTATGCATACATTTATATTTAAGCTTTTTTTTGCAGTTTTATATGTATAAAGGGTATTCATAATAAAATATTAGAAAAAAATTATAATTGTGTAAATATTTTTTATAATTTATACAGGGCCCCGATGGCAAATTCGGCATCCCTCAGGCAGCCATTGATTCGGTGAACACAAATAAAATAGGCTTGAAAGGTCCCTTAATGACACCCGTCGGCAAAGGTCATCGCTCATTGAATTTGGCCTTACGTAAAGAGTTCAATTTGTACGCCAACGTTCGGCCCTGTCGCAGTCTGGAGGGCTACAAAACGCTCTACGATGACGTCGATGTGGTGACAATCCGTGAGAACACCGAGGGTGAATACTCCGGCATTGAGCACGAAATTGTTGATGGTGTTGTGCAGAGTATAAAACTGATCACCGAGGAGGCTTCAAAGCGTGTCGCCGAATACGCCTTCCAATATGCCAAGGCCAATAACAGGAAGAAGGTGACCGTGGTGCACAAAGCCAATATTATGTAAGCAAATTGAATCAATAATAATTTATAAAAAAAAAAACTAATATAAAATTGATATAAACGATTATGTAGGCGCATGTCAGATGGTTTGTTCTTGCGTTGCGCGCGCGATATGGCCGAAAAATATCCAGAAGTTCAGTTCGAAGAACGTTATTTGGACACTGTGTGTTTGAACATGGTGCAGAATCCCAAAAAATATGATGTTTTGGTATGCAATAGTTATACGCGTAATCTTGCTAACTTATAAAATAATTAAAATAAATTTGATTACAGGTAATGCCCAACTTGTATGGTGATATTCTTTCTGATATGTGCGCTGGTCTCGTTGGTGGTTTGGGTCTGACCCCATCGGGAAATATGGGTTTGAATGGCGCCTTATTCGAATCTGTATGTCAATATTGAAATTGATGTAATTGTCTCACTAATATTAAAATATTTTTCAATACAGGTTCACGGTACTGCCCCCGATATTGCTGGTAAGGATTTGGCCAACCCAACTGCTTTATTGCTGTCGGCTGTAATGATGTTGAGACACATGGAGTTGAACGAACATGCTGATAAGATCCAAAACGCCTGTTTCGAGGTGATCAAGGAGAGCAAGTATTTGACTGGCGATTTGGGTGGCAAGGCCAAATGCTCAGAGTTTACAAATGAAATCTGTGCTAAGCTGTGAAGTGCAACTATTAGGTGATTTGTATGCGCCTAAGCCTACATCGTGTTGCATATATGCACCAAATTTCTGATTCGATTGGAATACTAAATTATATCCACTGCTGCTTAACCCAACAATAACCCAAATTGATATGAAAAAAGAGAAATAAACAATATAAGTATGTAAAAACTACTTAAAAGAAAAGTATTGTACGTTCGAATAGATAAATTATACATCCCTATATTATACTGTGTAATAACAACATGTAGGCGGTATTTGCTCAGACGAATGCTAAATAACAACAAGAAATGAGCCTTAAAATACATCTGCTATTCATGTACAATTCACTTGATACAACGTCAATCATCCTACTACAGAAGTATTCATATAAAGTTTTATTTTTTCTTTGATGTTAAATTTGCCATCAGGTATTTAGTAATTATATTACGTTTATTAGTCAATATTTATTTAAAGATATTGGATTTAATTTTATGTTTAGTTATCGCCGAGAGTTATTAAAATCGCTAATATACTCCGTCAATGGTTTAGATGTCATTTGTAGAACATTCAAATCATAAACATTAATTTATTTGCCTTTTGTCGTTAGTCAATTGTATTTGATGATTAGAATATAGATAAAACCTAAATTCTCATTTAAAAGCAGTAAGGATACATAGTTATCATTTTTTTGCCACAATAATAAAGAACATTGGAAAAAATGTCTGACTAGACCACCAAAAGTCATAAGAAATGCTAAAAATAAAGTTTTACATGTTAAGGCTACTCAATAGAAACAGTTAATAAAAATGTAAACAAACAAAAAATAATCAACTGTGTGTTTAATTGCATTTTTATCGTTGGTATTACAAAAAAACCAACCGAATATAATTATTTTGAGTCTAAAGGGAACCGGATTATAGTATTAGACGCACCAGTTAACGTAATTGCATTAATGAAAACGATTTCCGAGTATGAGTCTCTTAAATCTTCAGTACCGCCTGACTAAGTGACACTGATGTATTGGCGAGAAATATCCACTACTATTACGCAGGACCTGGACACGATCGCAGTTATTGAGTTAAATAAAAGTGTGCCTGACACATGAAACGCTCTGATTAACGCAAAGGTTTGGATTTATACCACTCACCGAACCCTGTTACTACGAAAAGGCATTCGGCGTGTGGAATCATGCCAGACGACAAGCGTTGTTCAATTGCCTTACTTACACTTCACAATTCAAAGAACATAATTTTGATTTTGTTTGCAAATCTTATATTTGGGCTGAATGAAACATGTTCATTTCATTCAGGACACCAATTCCTCAAATTATTTAGTGTATGTTTTGTTGTAACCATAAATAACCTGTTATACAACTACTATTGTACTAAATGAGTTGAAAAATCTTTGGTATTTGGTGAGATCACCAATAGCTCCGACAGGATAGAGAAGGACCTCTCCGAGTCATTCGAGAACTGAGGTTTCAAACAGGGTGACTCACTATCGTGCGACTTCTTGAATCTATTGCTGAAGAAAATAGTACGAGCTGCAGAGCTAAATGCTGGCGTACGCCGATGGTATTGATATCATTGGAGGCAACAACCTCGCCGTTAGTTCTAATTTTTCCCCGAATGGATAAGGAAGCGAAGCAAATGGGTCTGGTGGTAAATAAGGACAAAATGAAATATCTCCGGCCGTCAAACAAATAGTCAGTGCATTCGCGGCTTGGCTCACATGTCACCACGTCAACAACGTCAGCCTAGAAATCAAAGATAAAATCACTCTTGCCAACCGGTGCTACTTTGGGCTGAGCAGGCAATTGAAAAGTAAAGTTCTCTCTCCACGAACAAAAACCAAACTATACGAGTCCCTCATCATTCACTTCCTGCTTTATGGTCAAACGGCAAAGTTATACCGTATATTTTTTGGAACTCAAATAAAATTATTTTCATCGACTAATCGACATCGCTACAGAAATTTAAGGACAGCGAAGAGGTAGTCGCCAAGCTAATTTTAACACCTTGTTGACCAATTCAGTATAGCAACTTACTGTTATCATTTTTACAATATTAAGTGCAATCAACTTCTAAATAGATATGCTCATATTTGTGGTGTAAATTAATTTACTTACACTCCCAGCGAAGCAAGCATGCGCACTAATTACGCTTAATTCATTACTAATTGAAATGCATATTTGTATGTACATATACAATAAATATGTGTGTGTATTGTTTATATATTTGCATTTTATAATATCGTTTTATTATATGTTTGTATGTTAATGGTTATACACTTTCTGAATATATTTGCATTTTTGTATGTATATTTAATATAGAATTTTATTTAAATATTATCTTAGTATTAACTAAATAATTTTACACATTACATACACTATTTGTTTTCATAATTTCTTTTTGTTGATTTTTTATTTTTGCTTTTTGTTTTTGTTACTGCTCATAATTGGCAGCGTTATAGTACTAGTGCATTTTATTTGCATTCGAACGTCTGTTTGTTGACAATTATTAAACACAACGATTGCAGGCAATTAAAACTTCTCAATTGAATGTTTTTATTCACTTTTTTATTACAGTTTACACACAATTTATATCTTATATGCACAATTTTCGTAGTGTGTATGTGTGAGTATTTCACCTTATTCCTAGCAAAACTAGTACACATTATATATGTATGTTTGTATGCATTCTACTATAAACGAATCATAATTTTTCTTTGCTTTTACATGAACTTAAAAGAGAGTAATTCATTTTTTACTTAAAAGCTAATTACATTAAGTAAAAATAATAAATCTGTTCATTATAATTTTACAATTATTATAAGAATTCTTTGTAGGTGTGTTACTGTTTTCTTATTTTTATTTTTATTGTTTTTTGTTTTTTTTTTTCTGGTTTCAATTCGTTAGATTTAGCGCTTTACTTAAATCCGGTTTTGATATTGTTTTATATTTGTTTTTGTTTTTTATTTTATTTTTTTATTATACAGTAAGTGAAAAAGCTTATCAAAATTGTAACAATTTAGACAGTTTTAAACATAAAATCAAATAGCAAATCTTAAAAAAATATATGTATAGGCTTATTTATACAAATTACATATAATTATTTGTTAAACAACAACTACAAATGTATGAATGTTGCTTAAACTGAGTTTTAATCAGTGAATCAGTTAAGTTGAAGTTTTACAACCCTCCTCTCTTTTGATCCCCGATATGTGCTCAGCGTAGAGAGACTACGAATAAAGCTATTGGTGTATGAGTGAGAGTGTAAAAAGTAGCGAGAAGAGAAAAATAGAGAAATGAAAGTAAAATAAAAAAATATTTATCATAAATTTGCGAATGTTGATTATTTTTGCAATAAAAAAGTACAATAAACTGTCGAAAGAATACCAAGCGCAAATTAAATTAGAATGAAACTTTTAAACGCATACTTATATTGAGTTAAAAAAATACTACAGTTAAGTATCTAATTTTTCTAAGCATTATTTATTATTATTTTTAAATATGAATATTAAAAGAAAAAATATTTGGAAATAAAATTGAATTTCCATAACTCCAACTTCTATAACTCGAACTCCTAAATTGGTTATAGAAGTCAAATTCAATACAAATTAGTTTCCATAACTCGAAGTCTCTCTAAATTGAAGTTTTTTTGTGGATTATGTTATGGATGTTTGTTGGGGAGGTTCAACTGTATATGTACATGTTTTGAAAGAGAGACATACATATATGTATATAAAAGAAAACTCTAATGCGCGAATTAGGTATTGAAAAAACCAGTTTAAATCTCAACTAATTAAAAAAAAAAAATTTTTCTACCAAATTGTAGTCTTAAAATTTCCTTTCGGAGGTTTAGAGTTCCTTTAAAGAGGTTTAGAGCGGTAAAGGTTTAGAGTGCTAAATAATAGCACTATCTTTGTCTGCTTACTGAGTCCATCGAAAAGAGGTTTCGCTACATATAATATACACTACAACAACAATTGCTCCTTTAACTTCGTACAATACGTCGTTGCACAATATGATCAATCAATACCCGACTACAAGGCTCAAATTTGAGATCAAAGTGTTTGTCGTTTCTCTCAGCGCAAATGAGGAGTCTCGTATCCAATAAAGGATAAAAAATCTTCCGTTAACTGTTCATTCTGAGAGAAACCATTTGCAATTGCATAGCTACTCACCTTTTTTGTTGGTACAAGAGCAAAGCGGTATATTGCCATTTTAAAAAGGTTCTCAAATTTCAACAGTCCCGTAGAATTGATGAAATTATATCGTTCCTTTGGAGTAATCTGTTCAAAAAGTATATATTAGCAGGTCGCGGTTATGTAGAAAGCAATGAAAGCGTGAATCTTCAACTTCTTAGAAAGTATTCGAGATTCTTTCCCTTTACTGCCAAAGTATGATATAATTCAATTAAATGTCGCAGGCCAAATTTTTAGATGTTTTGAGATGTAAACGATTCTTTAATAAAAGATGATTTTTGTGTAACTGTAATTTGTTTTATTGTGTACATAATCTTTTGAGTTCAAAATATGAGTTTGGTTTCTAGAATAACAAAAGTTAATTATAGTACTCCTTTTATGATAACTAGTTACACAAATTAAGACAACTAGTGAGAATGTTTAACTTAATTAAGAAAAAAAACTTATAGATACAGTAGAAGCTCATAATTTGAAATATTTCAATAATTAGAAACGAATTGTGCATTAATTCAGATTTGGTACGCATTTCACATTACTCTGCACCATAACATGGGGAATACTAATTTCAGCAAATTAAATAACCGCAACTAATACCTACCTACATACATACGTTCATCATATATTAATCTCTAAAGCACTTTTATACTAGTACATATATGACTACCTCTGTCAAAAATATTTACACATCGAACGTTTTTTTACAAATTTCACACAAAAAGCTTTTGCTTGCTGTTGTTGTGGTCGCAGGGTAACTAAATGCTATGTTGTTGTAAACCTTGATCTATTCCTGAGCGAAAGAAGTCAGTTTGGAATAGCTAGAAATATGGCGGAGAAATAAGCAAATGAACGGAAGACTCGCAGTAGTCAAAAGTATTTACTCACATTTTTTAGTAAATACACACCGCGATTTAACCTTTATTTTTGGATTTGGTTGAAGCAAGAGTAGTGATTGGCATCTATTGCATTCATAACTAACTAACAAAGCCTTAACATATAAAACTTGGTAAATAAAATTCCGAAACCAAAGGAATTATGGATTATAACTAGATCGGAGACTGTTACTAAGTTTAAGACTGGAGTTTCGGAGTTAGTTAAAATTTATAGAATTTGATGAAATACTGTTAATAATGTTATAAAAAAGGGCACGAAATATTGCAAGGGCAATTTAAAGATAACTGGGCGGGAACCTGTGATAACTCAAAGAGAATGCAGAATATTAATAGGAACTGTCATACAAAATTCCACAATTAGTCCTAATATTGCAGCAGCATCGAATCAGCATATTGCATGATCAGTAAATGATACTACACTGCTCAGGACAATGAAAAATGTTAACACAAATACCTGACGTGAAAATTGGTCAATATTTCCGAAAATAAAAAAGCGATATGCCAGTCATTTGCCTTAAATCGTGGTCAAGGTTTATAACAACATAGCATTTGGTTACCCTGCGACAACAACAAGCAAAAGCTTTTCTGTGAAACTTGAAAAAAAAAACGTCCGATGTGTAAATAATTTTGATTACCTCTGTATATATATACGCATGGATTTGTATATATATTTGAGTACATTTAATGCTCCAAATATTGGGGCTGTGTTAGAAACGGCTCTCAAATGAAAATAAGTGATTTTAAACTGTAATGCGTTGCAAAAGCATTCGCATGGCATCTCATTTCAGTTTCAGAATTTCATTACAGGACAGTTAGTTATTGTACTTTGAAAATAAGTATAATTGAAAGCAATATTTGAGAGAATATATAACGGCACTGAACAACTTAATTTACCTCAGTGCCGACTTACACAAACAATATAATACTCGTACTAATTAAAGTAAACTAATTTTATAATTTTTAAAATTTTATAAAAATAAATGTAAAGCGAATATACAGCTTTTTACAATATACACTCATACACTGATAATAAAGTTAATGTAACTACATTTTACAACTAAATCGCACACTAAATAGCTATTACTACGTAATAAAATTGTTAGAAACATATGGGAAAGGTCTGCAGGAAAAGACAGTTGAGGTGAGTGTGTGATGGAACTCTAATTGAAAAAGTAATGTTCGTTGAAACCTACCACATTTGTATCCATATTCACATCATTCATTTCATTCACTCCATCCACCCCCATACCAACACCGTCCTCCGCAGCTTCCACAGCATTACCAACGCCCACTTCCAACGCAGTATTGCCCGTTCTACGCACATCCTCTACTAGACCATTGTGTACATTGTCTAAATAGAGCATATTGGGGCAATATTAACTGCCAGGATCATTGTATATGGCCCGTTGTGCATGACGATATTGCGCGTGCATTTGCGCTGCCGTTGTCATGTTCGGTATTAAATCAGACTTTGGCGGTGCAATCGCTGGATTGGTTACGGTGGTGGGCAGCAGTGTGGGTTGAGTGGGCACAACTCCTATAACGGCCAAGCTGTCGCCTAAAGTGGGTCGACAAACTTGCATGTCGCTTGCTGAATCCGCCGCAATAAAACCGCCTGCAACCAGATGATCGGGTGCTGTGGCTGACGACAGATCGATGTGTTGTCCCGAATTTTCGGCTAATAAAGCGGTGGCAGCCGCTGTGGATGGTTTCTCCAGAGGTGACATGATGGGCGTTTGATTTAGCAGCGCATTTGTCGCATTTGTTAGCGCGGGGCGCGTGCACGGTGGAGAAAGTGGTGGTTGCGTTAGGGCCGATTGAAGAATAAGACTGCCGTCATCCGTACCGATAAGTTGTAACGTTTGCGATGTGTCTATTTGTAGCAATGGTATGATGTCGGCTTCTAATCCTTCATCTCCAGCAACTGTTACTGTTTGCAACTGCTGTATGAATTGTTGTTGCAATAACTCTTGTTGCTCAAGTTGCTGTTGCTCCTCTAACTGTTGTTCCTCCAACAACTGTTGTAATTGCCGATATTTTTCTTGCAAATTTGCATCCTGTTGTAAGGTATCCAATGCATCGCGCGTCAGCTGGAATACGCGTCCCAGATGATCACGTAAGTCGAACAAATCATCAGTTGAACGCATCACCTCCAAAAACTGATCCCACTCCATGTGTACCAGTTCAGAGCCAATCAAAATGGTGACGCCGGTCTCGCCTTTGTACGCTTCATTTCCAGCGGCCGTCTGCACATCTTCCGTCTCAACTTCGGCGGTATGGAATTCCGGCGTTTTATCTGCATTCGGCGTCAATATTGGGTGTCCGATAAGCACCTCCTTTGGTATGGGTCTTAATTGCTGGTCACAGCGCGTATAGTAATAAGGCTGAGCTACGATCGGCACCCAATCATCACCCACTTTTCGACACAATAATAATGTGTCGGGATAGCCTGGCACAGATTGTGACGGCACGGCTATTACTGACGGAGTATGCTGTAAATTAAAAGAAAATATAAATTTTAGAACAACTCTCTTAATTATACTAAAATATATTCATATGAAGCACAACATTACCTCATTCGCTTCGAATTCCTCAGCTAAAATCTCTTCGGTGTAGACTTCAGGCACTTGCTCTTGCAATTGTATTGCTTCAAATTCCGCTGGAATAATTTCAGCTGACGGCGATGACGCTGCTAATTCTGCAGTCATGTGCTGCTCTTGGTGTTGTTGTTCCAAACTCTGTTGTTGCTGTTGCTCCAACAATACCATCTGCGTTGACTGCAATCGTTGTTGTTGCTCTTGTACGCACATTTGACCCGACACATCAGCTTTTGTGCTCATTCGCCGATTGTGTTGCGATGAATGCCGTTGCTTGCGATTGTGTAATGGATGCAGTGGCGGTGGCTGCGTCGTCGTCGTCGGAGATTGTACTGTGTGTTGGTGTAGTTGCTGCTGCTGCTGCAGTTGCAAAAGTTGCTGTTCCGCCGTCGCTGCAAATGTTGGCTCTCTTTGGTTGTCGAAATCCGACGTGTTTGCAGCTGTGTTACGACATACTTTTGCCGGCGGTGGTGCATGTCCGTCCGTATGGCTCAAACGCCTATTTAGCGATCCACAATTGTCACTAGTAGTATGTTGTTGATCTTGCTGCTGGAGTTCAACCAAATTGCACGTGGTAGCAGTTAATCGTCGTTGCTGAACTACTTGCGTCTGAGTTTGTGCGCGTCGAGAGTTCGTCGTTGGGTGATTACGCTTCTGTGCTTTACTACCACTGCTGACATTGATCGACGGAGTCAGTTGCGATGGCTGTTCACTAAGCACTACATTTGATGGATCATCCGTATTTTTCTGTTGTCGATGCTTCACCGTAATACTGCTTGGCAATGTTAATGTATTGCCAGCTTGTTTGCGACCACCTGTTGAAGTTAATTGAGACGCCGTGGACTTTGACTTATTTCCAGTCACTTGCTGTTGTAGTTGCTGGCGTTGTTGTTGTTTTTGTTTCGGTTCAGCAATTGGACGCAAAGTGACACCCGAACCGAGATTATATGTAGTCGTTGTATCGGTGGACGACGAAGAGAACTGTTGTGTGGCGCCACCGGCAATCGCCTGCGATTGCGCTTGTGTTCCTTGCAGTGAAGGTGTCTGTTGTATTATCAAATCACTTTGTGCCGCCTTAATTATGATTACACCATGCTTATTGCCGCCCATACCGCTGGCTGGTTGCAGTTGTTGCTGCTGTTGTTGACTTGCGGAACGCTTGCGTTGCCGTTGCTGAGCAACTTGTTGCGTCGATCTGTATGCAGGTTGTATAATTTGTTGCTGTAAAATCTGTGGCCCGTCTGAACGTAAATGTGGTTCCGTCTCTGCGGATGAAGTCAAAACAATCTGCATATCGCCCTGTGCCGACATAAAGTGCTCATTACCGAGGACTATAGGCATATTGCTGATGTCGAACATGGTACCAGAAGTAGCCACAATTTGTTCCTGCTGTATCACGGCAGCTGTTTGCGGTACTTCAATCAATTTTTCTTTGCGGGTAATTTTCACCTGGGGACACATTTGCTGCACGTGTGCAACGGCATCTTGCTCGCCAATAAACTCTAAACCGGTAGATGATGCATGTTGTTGTTGTTGATGTGAACCCACTCCCTGTCCTGGCCTTTCGATTATAAAAGATGGTATAGATTCTTCGAGATTGGACTTCCGTTGCTTTGCTGCTGTGGACGCTGCACCACCGGCAGACTTTGTAGCTAAAATATTAGCTATTTGGGTGGAGAGTGGATTGGCGACATCGACGTTGATGCGGACTTTCTCCATGGGAGATATATTTATGCTGTAAGAAAATTAACAAAGACAACAATTAAATCTTATCCAAATTATTCCAAATTATTTCAAAATAGAAAGTGTTTAGAAGCGATAAAAATGATTAATATATAATTGTTTTAAATTTACTTTTACATAAGCACTCACCATGTGGTATCTACTTTAGGTTGTTGATTACTTGCGGATACTCGCTGCTTATTCAACGTCTCATTTGAAATATTTGGACTCTCGTCCATATTTCGAAGCGTGTCAATATCCGTAGCTGCTTCCACTGTACTGGCCGCTTCAACTACTACCTCTTCGATCGGTTGCTGCTGTTCAATGGAAGAGTAGTTTACATACTCCACTACGTTGGGTACATCAATAGTCCCAATTGAATTTATCTCAGTCTCAGTTGTTCCTGAAGTATCCATTTCTTTCGTGGCATCATTATCTGGCGATGCCTCTAATCCTATTTGTTGCATTGACATTGTATCATTCAGGTAAACTTCTTCAATTATGCACTGGTCATCCTCTATTATGAGAGAGTCTGGTTCATTGTCAGTACATTCGACAGTTTCTTCAGATCGCTCCACTTCCTTTATATAATTACTATTATTTTCATCTTCATAGTTCGGTATCTCAACTGTCGTAGTCTTGAACTCCTCAGTGGTTTGCGTAGTGTCAATACTTGTACAGTTGATACTTGGACTCTCCAGTTTTCTACTCTTCACACGATGTGTACTCTCTTCTTCGTTATTTAAATCGTTTTCTGGCATAAAGAAATTTTGGGCCGCGGCCGTATTGCGTCGAGGAGTGGATTTGGTTGCGCTGCGTCGTTTGCGAGAAGATCCAGACTTTGCCACAGGCGTGACATTTACAGCTGCTTGATCAGTTGGATATTCAATAACCTGCTCGTCGGGTTGTGAAGCAACGTATGTATCGGTTGACAAAACAACTAATGTTGGTTCAGAACATTCATTTTGTGGTTGTGCTGTTATAATATTCAGATTATTAACTGCTAGTTGATCGCCAGCAGCAACTTCAGTTTCAGCATCGGCAGCAACAACATCATCGCGTTTTTCAGTCGTTTTGTTTTCGTTTTCTGTTTCTGTTAATTTCGCAGCTTTTGTTGATCTTCGTTGACTTTGACGTATTGTCGTATTATTCTTCTCATTGTTTTCAATTTTTGTCGCTACATTTAAATCAGTTAAATCTAGCTCTTTCATATAATCATTCGACTTCACTTGTTGTTGTTTCGATGCTCGAGTATGTCGTTTTTTGCTAGTCGGTTCTTTGGTAAAGTCGGTAAAAGATTTTGGTGAGTTGCTCGCGGAATTCGGTGTTGCAGGTTTATGTTGATCAACCTTAACATCAACTGGTGAATTCAATATAGCTTCTGGTGATTGTGCTCTTCTTGTATTTGAACGACGTGTCTGTGTTTTATTCAACATTTTCGTTTTAACCGTCATTATGTCTGTATCGTCTTCCCCTTCATGTCCGGAAAGCGGCTCATGTGGAGGACTCTCAATGAAATCGTCATCCGCATCGGATTCTTCCGTTTGTGTATGCTCAATGATTGGAGTTGATGCTTCATCAGATATTTCATTATTTAAAACATTCGTGCTCACTGTTTCGTCGTCTACTTGCTTTCCGCCATTTTCTATCTCTGACTGTTCTGCAACAATTGTATCTTCGACAACATTGTCCTCTGCCTTGGACTGCAGATTTTCATTGACTTCATTATGCTCTTCAATAACGTTATTTACAATATCTTCTGCAACTTCGCTGTTACAAGCGCTGCTTTCAGTTTCTTTCTGCTTTGTCTCGACTGGTACTTCACTTGTGCTTTTTTCAAGAAGTTCAGTTTGGTTTTCAATTTCACCATTTTCGAAACGCAGTGTATCAATTACATTATCATTGCATTCTGAAAACTGTGTTTCTTCATTATTAGTTTCTTCGGGAATAACTGCGTCATTCAAATCACTTGCGACCTGCTCATTGCGCTCGTTCATTTCACTATTATTTTCCATTTGTTCACTCGAAAGCTCCTTATCCTCTACTACAGATTCGATATCATTCTGTTGTACAGTTGTCGCTGCTAAGGCGATTTTTTCATTGTTCGTACCTCCATCACATTCTTCAAGAATATCTGTGCGAGTTTCATTCTCAATTATTTCACTTTCAGGTGTTATTTCTTGCGCTGTCTCTTCTGCTATTTCCTGCTGTTTAGTTACTGCAACTTCTTTGCTCTCGTCTAATGGCACAGGAATTTGATCTGTTGATTCATTCTCTTTATTTTGCACATCGTTTAAGTTTTCATGTTCTTCTTCAACATTCATTTCTTGTTCCACTGGTATTTTAGCTTCATCATTTGGTGAAGGTATGGCCTCTACCAACCCATCTGTGGGTGTCATCAGCCTGTCAGTCAAAGTTGGTAAACGTTCATCGTCTAACATTGAGGTCGGCGATCCAAACTCAGCACCCGCTTCTGAAATGCAAATCGAACTGTTGTCGTCAGTTGGCGAAGTCAGACGGCTTTGTGGCGCTTCTTCGCCTAACAACATGACGCCATGTTGCTGTTCTTCCACGCCATCATTCTTTATATTTACAGACAAAGGGATTTCCGTTTCGTTTTCTAACTCTTTATAGTCGTTATTTGCCCGTTGCTCTATTACCGTCACTTCAGTTTGCTCTTTGTCTGCAGTCCTATGTGAATCGATCAAATTTGAATCTTGATTTATATGGGATAATGCTGTTGAAGGCGGCAGATCATTTAAATAATTACTAAGATCTTTCTTTAGCATTTCTTTTTCGCCGTCTAATGCTATAGATACAAACTGGTCTTTAGAGTTTCCAACGTCCTCCGCTTTTTCTTCTGTTTTGTCGATCTCACTTATATCTGTGGATATTTTGTAGGCTTCTTTTATGTAATTCAATTCTGAAGAATTGTCGGCAGTATTTTTATGATCTTCTGATGTTTTCAGCTCGTCTTCAAGTTGTTCATGTGTTGGAATCCTTTCAGCTTCTTCTACATTGTCCTCCACAATTGGCTCGGAATTTTCGAGTTCACATCCGTTGCTCCGTTCTGTGTCTTCAATATTTTGTTTTGAGAATTGTAAGTCATCGGCATCAGGAACCTGTTCCATAGTTGTACTTAAATTTGTCTCATTAGATTCGCTTATTTCGGATATCTTTTGTTCCGCGCTGGCACAATGTAAGAACTCCATTGCTATAGTAGGAGTAGTCAAAGAACCATTTTTTAAATTTTTCACTTTTAAAACAGTTGTCTCTTCGACGGCATCACAACGAACGATTTCACCACATCCTTCATTCTCTATATCTTGTTCCATTACTTGGCAATCATTCGTATTTACAACGCTCATTTCTACAACAAGTGCCGTGTGCGCCACAGACTGTAAAGAATTTTGATACACTTCATCGCCATCCATTGGAGCTGATTGCTTTTGTTGCTCCGCATTTGTTTTCGATTCAACTTCCTCACAGAACTTATTTTCTGTCTCTACTTGGACTTGTTCAATAACTGTCACCGTTCCATTTTCATCCATTTTTGGTTCTGTAGCATCTATTGCTTCCTCTGGCACAACAATTTCCGAAGTAACTGCTGTTGATGTTTGTAGCTCTTCAATTCTTGAACGATTGCGTGATTTGAATATACGCTTACCTCGTTCCTTAATTGGTAAACCCTTAACTGGCAATTCCTCTTTGCTGCTGCCGTACGAGTGTGTGCGTGAAACAACCGCACCAGGGACCTCATCAGCAATATTAGGTGCCGTTGTTTGTTCGAGCAATTTTTCGATGTCATCCGCAAGCTGTTGATCCTTTTGTTCAGTTTCATTTTCGGGCAATATGCAATTATCAGAATAAGATTTGTCTGGTCCTTTCTCGGGAGAGAGATATTTCTTTTTGAAATCGGCTATGGATTTTAAAGTATCACTGCAAGTCTCGTCCTCTTCTTCTTGAAAATCAAAGCAATCGGAGCGTGGATTCGCAGCTGTGCTGGTCTGTGGTTGCTCTTCTTCTATTAAACGCTGTGGTGATGCTAACGTAAGTTCTGCCACGGTTTCATGTGCAGTTCCTACGTTTGGCCCTTCCTCCGCTCTTATATTTGTTGTTATATTTTCTGTACTATCTTTCAGAACTTCCTTTATATTTTTCTGTCTTTCATTCGATTTTTGTGTCTTCCCGCGTCTTTTTAGTTTCGATTGTTTGACATTTTCGCTTTCTGACTTCAAATCGTTTTTATTTTCTTCGCTCGGTTCGCTTTGTACATTTTCCTCAGTGGCTTCAAATTCAATTTGTCGAATTACACTAGGAACTAAAATTAATGCTTCTCCGTTTTCTTGTTGTTCCGACTTAAATGCTTCATTGTGTCTATCTTCAAGCCTCTCCAACTGTTCTTGATTAGCCGATGTGTCACTACATTCTATTGGCACCGACACTTCCTTTTCAACAAAAGATTCCTCATTTAAATTTTCCTCAGATAAGTGTTCTTCTTGTACCACGCTCGTAACAGAACTGTGCTCTTTTGTTATATCGCTGAATTGTTTATTGTTCGGCGGTGCTTCATTTCTATCCAATCCATCTTTTCCTACCGTTGTTTCTGTTTCGCCATCCGTGCCTGTATTGTCATCGAGAATAATTGTTTCACCACTATTTGGCGGCACAACCGCTACTACAACCACCGAATCGGAGCTGTTGCTGCTATTGTAGTTTATATTCTCCAGATTATCAACTACTGTTGGTAACTCTACAGTATAGTCGTTTATGAATTCTTTTAATACCGCGTCACGTCGATCTTTCTTCGGTATGTTTCTAATACGATTTTGATGTTGAGTCTGATGCGAAGTTTGTGCAGAAATGTTATTTACTGTTGCACACACGGGTGTTACAGCATCGAATGGAGTGTTCTCACTTTTCACTGCTGTTGCTTCACTGCTTGTCTTTAACTTATCTAATTTGTATTGTGTTGTTTCTGTCGTTGAAGCCGTTTCACGACTGGTATTCTCTTTAAAGCCGTCAACCACCTCATCCTCTTTTTCGCCGTCGCTCCAGTCGGCCAGCAGCCGCAGGCGTATTTCTTCAGCTGTACTTTTCAGCACAGTCGATTTGTTATCCACCATGTCAGCAGATTCAATGTTGTGCTTTCGCGGACTGCATGATCTCAATAGGTCCTCCGTCGTGTGTGACGATGAGTTATCGGTGGTATCGTCTTCAATACTCAATTTCTGTTCTCCCTTTATGGATGAAATCGGCATTCCGTCGGGCAATGTAATCTCTTTTACATCGGCATCAATGCGTAACGATGTATGCGAATTCTCACGCGATGTGCTTGCAGCAGCAGATCGACTTGCTCTTTCGCTTCCGGACAACGGATAAGGCCTGTGTTTGGTGCTACTAACGCCTCGACTATTCACCGGTAACGCCATTTTTTTTGTAGATTTTGCTATTTGCAATTTGTTGGTGTCAAGTATTATAGGATATTTCTGGTCATCATCTTCGCTCAAAGAGTTTCGTTCCGATTTCGAAGATGTTGTAGGCGACTGTAGCTTGCAAGTCATGGCAGTGATTGAGCTCTTTGACTCGCTCGCTGACGTTATAGTAGCCGAGGGTATCTTGCGTGCATTGGAGGTTGAAGGTGTCTGCGCAGATGTTGGCGTCCCAGTACCGCTATGCGTGCGTCGATGTAATATCATAACATTTTGCCTTTGGCTTGAGAAATCACACATATTACATCGATAAAAATTCGTTTCTCCACTGCTGGGCATAGAGGCGTTCGTTACAAAACTTGTACTGATATGCGGTGAAGCTTTTGATTTTCCTATATCAGGATTTCGATTAGTTGTTGTTGTACGTTTTGGTGTAATGTTGAGGATTTTGGTTACAGAATCCTTTAAATGTAAGAAAAAATCGTTTAATAAGAAAAATTTTTTTAAAATTAAACTATTTATAATAGACGAATCGTGATAATCAAAAATCGGCTGCTAACCCAAATAAATTTGAGAAATGTTTACTGCCGATACAACAACAACAAGCCATAATGGGTATTTTTAATGTTGTGTTTTAAAAATGATTTCAGGCAATTAACCGCCTTCCCTAAATAACTGCTATTATTTAGGGAAGGCAGTAAAAGGGGCAGGGGCAAATGACTGTCAAAAAATGATCATGCCCATACAATTTGTATGGCGCATACCTAAATAACCCGACGGCGACGCTGAGCGGTTGAAATTTTATATTTTGACAGTGCGTTCCGAAGTAAAGTTGACTGCGAAAAACGAAGTTTCTCTGTTCAATAAAATTTCACAACAACAATTCAAGTAAACATTTTTATATTTGACGTAAAGTTGCCGCTTTTATTTAGGGATGGCGCATCAACGTTTACGCTGAGCGGAAAAAAAACGTTCCGTCAACGCTTTTATTTAGGGATAGGCAGTAACTGCTCCGGCTCATATATGCAGACAAATTGTTTTTGTAACATTGACTATAATTTGGAGGTGTGGGAACTATTCTTCTGCTGGAGCTTTTTACAAGCAATCAAATAAGTTTACGTAATACAATCTAATGTGTGACTGGGTTCCATTGGATTTTAAATTTTTAAATGATTTTTTAAAGAGTAGTATACATAATTTCGACCTACCCCACTTCTGCGTTTATTGTTGTAGTCATTGTTATAACTATTGTTGTATTCATTGTCGTAGTAATCGTTACTGCGTCGTGTAAATGTCGGTCCGAGTATCGCCTTGACAATACTATCTGGTCGATCATTTATAATAAACATATCTGAATCAACAGTTTTACGTGTTAAACGCTCAGCGATCTCCACATCTGATGGGAACTTCTCCATAAATTTATTTTTGGCATTATATAAAGCTATTGAATGGAAAGATGTAAAATATTATTTCGTGCATAATGAAATTTAAAGCCATAAACAAAACTCTTAAAATATTTAAATATGTAAATATAAAAAAATTATCTGCTCACCAGTCCCTTTTTTGATGAACTCATCTTTTTTGCTGCATTGGAAAGGAAATATTTGTTTTGCACTCTTTATATATTCACTAAAAATATACGAAGAAGATAAGCAAACATTTATTTATAGAAAATTTTTGCAAAAATAATTATTATACTGACTAGGCATCTTCTTGGAAAAATTTTACAACGCAATAGGGTTTCTTCTTTAGTTGTTTGAGGAGGCCATCGGGTTGGCGATGTACATCGGTCACCTCACCGGGCCACCAATTGTTGCCCAGTTTCACCCAAACGATGTCGCCATCCTTATAAACGTTATCGTCTGACATTTTTGCAACAAACTTGCAACTTGTGTACTCAAAATTCCTGATTTTGTGCCGAACTCTTTTTAAGCCCACAATCCTTAGGATACTCCCATCAGTTTCAATTCAATACTTCACATGATTAGTTGACTGTAATGAGAGATGAGGAAAAAATGTTTAAGTTAAAGACCACAGTAATAATTTATAATAAAATAAGAAGTTTATGAAATTTTGTATAGGCTATTAAAAATTTAGACTTGGATATAAAAGTTTTTTTTATCATTTTATACCATATTTATTCATAATAAGGACGTTATCCACAGTCGCTGAGGTCCTCACGTTCGATAGATGGGACATCTATAGTCCCATTTCAACAATGTTTAGATGAGCGATCCCACGCCCCCAATGCATCTATGCACCTCCGAACATCTATTCTCAAACTATAGAATTGAGATGTCAATAAAATATTATATACCACATTTGGTAATTTCTGTATTCAAGTAATTTCTGAGATATGGTGTTTGACCAAAAAATGGGCGACCACACCCATTTCAAATTTTGTATACCAATCTAAGTGGGGTCCTTTTGTACCACCTTTTCTAAAAAAAAATTGGTGTGTTTCGTTAGTGAGTTAAAAAACTTACGCAATAGTTTCCACATATCCTTTGTATATGCGGTGATTGCTATGCCATTTTCAATGAGTATGATAGGGGACTTAAAGTAAATTTGTTCAGTAAGTCTGGTTTGTATAGCTCGCTAACTTTCCCAAACAAATTTCACCCAAATATGACACCCTCTAGTTATGATACATCATCTCTTTTCGTATAACGCAATTTTGTAGGCGTGGCAATAAAATCTATTTTCGCCCATCTACAATTTCAACTTTCTTATGGTGCAAAGGAACACGTGTAGCAAGTTTCATTGAGATATGTCAATTTTTATTCGGATTTAAACTTAACTCGTCATGCTCGTATCAAAAGTCATACATGAAAATATTATGTACTTGCATAATAATGTTACAAGTGAGTTAGCAGAAGCCTTACTAACACTTCCAACACATCAAAGGTTTTTATGGTATAACATTTGATAATCTCAAGTTCATGAGATCTTATCATAATCGACCACGAGCCAATAATTATTATATCACTTTAAGATATGAAATCAAAGCCACTTTATCAAAGAATGCCAATACCTCCTTATTAGAACATTGTTTTCGAGATTACTATGAACACTTTTCGATATAGCAACAATAAACAAACACTAACTGTTAGTTTGGATTATCTGTACCTTACCGTTTTCTATTATCCGGTGTTATTCTACAAAAAGAAATATAGTTTTTCGAGAATTTCTAATATTCGAACCGATTCAAATTGTAAAGTAAAGAATATTTAAACCTAACGAGATTTGGTTTTCGATAAAAATTGACTAATAAGGAAAATATATGTATGAATATTTTAACATTATGGTTTATTAGTTGCTGAATGACAGTGCGTTTTGTATTCGATTTATGGTAAATTTATCTATCTAGAGAACTAGCGCTCATATAGTAGTCATTAATATTAAATAAAGGGCTTTCAAATTGTAATCACGGATTTATTGTTGTGGAATTTGGTTGATGTTATGAATTGTGATATTATTCGTTTGATGTTTAAATCATAAATTTATCGATTCTACCAATATAATTTTGTCCAATGAATAAATATTGGGCCATCTGATTCGAATATTGGTTTTGCTTATATTCGAAAAGATGAAAATTCAATCACAATTGGTTTGCCATTCTGACATTAAGCAAATCTGTCTTAGATTTCACAACATCCCTGAATATAATTTTCAATATCTAATCGATTTTATCATTCTTTTGTAATTATATTTATTACACTTTTACCAACGCAATAATACTGTCAATCCTAATCCAAAGGAAATGAAATATGATAATCTGAAATATGGCTACAATTGTATATATATGTACATAGGAGTGCTTTTTTGTTCTAAGAAAGTATGTAAGCCGATGACACATGTTTTATAGTATATACCATAATACGCTCTTGTTTCCAATTCTGAATCGAAAGTAAAAGTGAATGCGATAAAAGCAAATTATAGAGTACTTATGCAAGCATATGGTTGCTCAAACTCATGCAATGAGACAGATGTTTGCTAATAGTAAACTGAATGTAACAACGCATATTATAATCTAATCCACTCGCATTAAGTTATCAAATAAACTAAGGAAATTTGTACACAATCTAACTAGCTAAGTACAAAGTAGGTTATGATTAATGTAGGAATACTATTTACTCAATGTGACGTATGAATAAAAACTTATCGAAATACGCATACTTTCGTACATACAGAGTATGGAATTGGATGTTGTCAACAGAGTTAATTCGTGTGTCACACAAATTCGACTGATAATTAAGGCACATAAATATTTACAAGTTCTATATTTCTTAATTGTGTCGCTAGAGTATATATGTACATACATACACATCTATCGACTCATTTTGATTAATCCTTGTGATTGATATAGGTATGCTACAATTGCAGACGACCTTGATAACACAGGTGAGAGGTTATGGAACTGTATTAATTTATTTACAATATACATAAGTACAGAATTAATTGTGTATTACTTTCTTTGTGTCTGCAATAAATACTTGAAGCGGATTTGAAAAAAAAAAACTTATAAATACAAATGTATGGAAACTCGCAGAACCTTTCGTATTATCAGGTATACGAAGGTAATACATTTCAGCTTTATATACATATTTAAAAGTATACATATATAAAAGTATAGCAAAAATATATTTATAGAAGTATGATATTCTAATATGTGATCAACAACTATGCATTTACCACCGTATTAAGCACTCGTCCCAAAAATCGAACATAAAAAGACCTTCTTCGAGTATATAACATTCATTTTATTTCATTCAACTTAGAAAAAGAGAATTATATCAGCAGGGACATTAAAAAAATAATATATTCTCTTTAATATTAAAAAAAAATTGCTTTTGTGAATACTATATCCACAACGCTAGTGCCTTGTAATAGGTGATGTTTTCCTTCGAATATTATAGGTATTGGGGTTTTTCTGTCACTTCTTTGAGGGTTTGAGTATTGCATTACTTTTTAATTCAAATGGCAACAACAATCCATTCTTTTTGAAAATAAATACTATCATTTAAAATTATGTCGTGATTTATCAGCAGGATCATTGGTAAATGAGATCACTATTTCCATAATTGTTTTCGGCAAAAACAAAAAGTATACCGGGTTGTTGATTTATTTAACGAGATCTAAGGTCATGCTCTACGTCTCCGCATATTTACTCCTGCTACGATTCTTCCGTTAAATTTATGTAACTTGGAAAAAAAATCGTTAAAAATTGCATGCATTACTTTATTGTTACTTATTTATGTATTACGAGATCACCTAAGGACAATAAAGATTGCGGTATTCCATTTCAAGGCGCACCACAGTATATTTAGCTGCATTAATTACTTGGCCAAATGTTGCTTTAAAGTTAGGCGTTTAAGGCAATAAAATAAGGCAATTAATACCAAAATGGTAGTAATCATAATTCTGCAAGTGTCATTAATATATATGACGCTTTTATGGTTAAAATATTAGATTTCATTTACCTTCGTAAAACTTAGTTACTTGTGTGCTTCATTAAATAATGAGGGATTGACATCCCATCCATTACATTTAAGCCTTAAGCGTTCATTTCTTTGGTTTGTATATAAAATTTGATATTATAATTTCATATAATAATACCATAATAAAGACCTTGCTCTAATCTAAATACAATTATTAACCAAAAATCGCGCGAAACCCTGAAAAAAAAAAACCCAAGTTGAGGAAATATTTCTAAGATGAAGCAATAGTTTAGCGAACAGATGGATGTATAATCGCTAGTTAGACATATATCAGAACAAGATCTATTATTTACAATAAAAGTGCAAAGAATATATTATAGTAAACAGGGCAGACAAATATATGCTCTCAAATATGCCCTAAATATAGGAATTTTTCTTTCTGATACATATTACGGATTATTCATTATACTCTCGCAACAAAGTTGCTAAGAGAGTATTATAGTTTTGTTCACATAACGGTTGTTTGTAACACCTAAAACTAAACGAGTTAGATATAGGGTTATATATACCAAAGTGATCAGGGTGAAGAGTGGAGTTCAAATCCGAATGTCTGTCTGTCCGTCCGTCCGTCCGTCCGTCCGTCTGTGCAAGCTGTAACTTGAGTAAAAATTAAGATATCTTGATGAAACTTGGCACACTTATTTCTTGGCACCATAGGAAGGTTGCTTTCGAAAATGAGCAAAATCGGACCACTGCCACGCCCACAAAATGGCGAAAACCGAAAACACATAAAGTGCCATAACTAAGCCATAAATAAAGCTATGGAAATAAAATTTGGTATGAAGGATCGCACTATGAAGGGGCATATTTGGATGTAATTTTTTTGGGGAAGTGGGCGTGGCCCCGCCCCTAAATAGGTCTTTTGTACATATCTCGCAAACCAATAGAGCTATATAAACCAAACTTTCTGCAGTCGTTTTTTTTAGCCACTTCTTAATACAGTCCAAAAATGAAATAAATCGGATAATAACCACGCCCACCTCCCATACAAAGGTTAGGTTGAAAATTACTAAAAGTGGGTTAACTCACTAACGAAAAACGTCAGAAACACTAAATTTCACATAAGAAATGGCAGATGGAAGCTACACTCAGATTTTTTAACAAAATGGAAAATGGGCGTGGCGTCGCCCACTTATTGGTCAAAAACCATATCTCAGGAACTACTCCACCGATTTCAATGAAACTTGGTTTGTAATAGTTTCCTTATATACCAATGATATGTTGTGAAAATAGGCCAAATCGCTTCACAACCACGCCTACTTCCTATATACCAGAACTTTGAAGACGATCTGAATCGTTTACTTTACAATATATAAAGTAAGCATTAGTGAGGATATCGGTGCAGAACTTTGCTAGTATTTGTGCATATAGTGTGGCAGCCCCATTCCAAAAGTCGCCGAAATCGGACCATAGGTTTTCAAGGCCCCATATATCGAACATGAGGACTTCGGTGCCTCTAACCTAATATTATGGTTTCCAGCTTTCAATGGACTTTATACAATATATATAACGAATATGTGGGTCAAATTGTGTATTATATAATATTAATTAAGTTAAATAAATAAATTGCGAGTATAAAATGTTCGGTTACACCCGAACTTAGCCCTTCCTTACTTGTTTTGTTTGTAATTATACAAAAATTATACTTAAGTTGTGCCCAAATATAATCTTAGCTAAGCATTGTTGTTGACTGAGTAGTTATTTGCGTTTCACAGTCGATGCTTATTTTCTATAAAATTCTATTATGATATATAGCAGCACAAGGAAAAAAATTTGTTTACAATAAAGATTGATTACTTAGTAAGCCTTCTTGGAATTACAGAGCAGTCTTTACTATCATATTGTAGGAGATTAATTATTAGATTAAAGATATATTTTCATTCAATTCTTCTGCGAAATTCTTTAAGTATGCTTTGTCAAACAAATTGAACTTATTGTTTATGAAATATAAATTTTCGACGAAATTATATGTATGTATGTATTTATTTGAATATTGGAAATTAATGGAAACAAAAAGAGGACACCGAATTTAACCGCAAGCGAGTGGGGGCACCTATTGCAACTCGCAGGAAAACATATAACCGTCATCGAATGCAAGAAATTCCAAAAAAAAATTTTCAACAAACAATTTTTATTTTATTTTTAAGACAAATAAGTCAATTTTTAAAACAAAAATCAGCTGTTAATTAAGCACTGCTAAAGTCTCCCATTTTCAGTACTTAAGTATGAACTGTAAAACGCAATATTTCTATTTTATCTTAAGCACAACCTAAGCACGGACTGTGAAATCGGGTATTGGTATAGTAAGTCAATATTTAAAGCAAATTTTAAAAATTAATTAATTAAAATTAACAAAAGGACACGACAAACTCACACAATTAAGCCACTGTGTTTCAAAATTATATTTCTAAAAAATTACCGAAGTAGCATTGCATTTTTATAATGGTATGAAAAAGAGATTCGTTATATGTGTCGAAATTACCAAGAGCATTTTCAGAAAAACTAGTAAAGTGGTTTTCAAAATAATTAAATTGCTTCGCAGTTAATCTAATCACATGTGCTCATATAATTAAGCCATTGTAACGAATGCATAGCAATCACGAACTGAACGAAAAAAAATATTGAATAGTGAAAATGGTATTGACTTATTTAAGGGGTTAAATGGGTTTCGTGGATTCAAAAAATCGATTTTTTGTTTTTTGCTTATTAATTTCTACAACATCTCAAGAATATTGTCCTAAAGTCGATCCGAATAATAGTTTCAGAGATACAGCCTTTGGAAGGTGTGCGCTCCAAGTCAGGTATTATTGTTACTCAAAACTTTAAACGCGTTTTCCTCGGAACCGTGTTTTCAAAGTCGGTTGTCAAATTTTCTCGAAAACTACTCAACCGATCTTGATGAAATTTTGCACATGTGTTCGAAATACAATTTACTCGTGCGGACGTACTTGAACGAAGGATTTTATTTTTTTCAATTACAACTATTAAAAAAAAAAAACAAAATGTGAAACATATGTGACCGAATTTTTTTTTAATGTCTGTCGAAATTCCAATTTTTTTACCTTTTTTGTCTTTCCCTCGTTCAAGCACGAGTTATGGTCTTACCTAAAACACTTATTTTTGTTTTTTTTTTCATTTTGGATGATCCTGTCAGGAGTTATGCTGACAACGCGGACGCACCTTTTTTTCCGAGGGGTCACCGGAAATGACGTCGCAATGGAGGAGTTTTAATTTTTTGTTTTAAATTTCAAAAATTATTCTTTAAATATGTATCGGCACAATTCCGATTACTATGGCGCCGCGATCTGAGGGCACCGTTGGAAAGAGGACGTCCTCCCGATTAGAAAATATACAGAGTTATAGGTACCGCAGACGCCTAGTTTTCGAGATATTCCGCTTTAAAAATCAAAAAATCAAAATTTCCAACAAGCAATTTCACACACTTTAACACATTTTATGCTCTTTTTTCACTTCAAATATTTGAAATTACATTACTAACATTCAATAAAATTCAAATTTCACATTTATTTAAAGTTTTTAAACAAAAATTACTTATTTTAAAAATCACCTTTCACTCTAAGATTTATGTGTTTACAATTATGCGGAAAACGAGCGCTGCCACATTGTAGATACCATATATAAATTCATCCATAAATTCCTCTTTTTGCGAAAATTCCTCTTTTTTTGCCAATATTCCTCTTCTTTTATTTAACAAAAATTTTTTTTTAAAATCATATCGAGGACAGTCTCTTATTTTGCTAACACTTGTGTTGGCTTGATCCAGAAAGAAGTTCTACGCGAAAAACTTCGGACAACCCTGGTTTTGGCTCGACCAGGGTTATTTTTTTAAACCGTGACCGAAGGCCGCCAGTGCAAACTACGCGAAAAAAAAACTTCGGACATCCCTGGAAAGATTTTTTATATACATACTTGATGCAGAAGAAAGTTCTACGACAAAAAAACCATGATATGCAAATAAATAAAACAACGTCATTAAAAAAATCTTTCATCTATGGTTTCTAACATGTGGCAACGCTCGGTTTCCACATAATTGTAACCTTAAATAAATCTATATTTTGAATTAAATTGAATGTTAATAGTGTAATTTTCAATATGTGAAGTGAAAAATGAGAAAAAATAGCGTTAAAGTGTGTGAAATATCATGTGTTACTTCTAGAAAAAATTGGACTTTTAAACATGAATATTTCAAAAACTATAAGTCCAATCAATAATATTTATATATATTCCTGCCCTGGAGAGCCTCCTCTTTCACTCGATTTATACCGATCGGAGTTGTCAAACCCCGACCGCCAAAGTAATCGGAATCGTGCCTATGTATGTATCTATAAGACAGAAAAAAGTTTGGATTAAATAAATAATTTTTTACATAGAAAAATATGTTAAAAATAGGCAATTTTTAACGCGACAAAATCCATGTAACCCCTTAATTTAAAAACGTTTTGTTAAAGTTTTTTTTTTGACAATGGACAAAAATAAGAGCTCTGCTCCTTGTGAAGTAAAAATCACTGGGAGTTCCTCCAAAAATTCAAAAACATTGTGAAAGTAGCGAAAGGGTCCAAAACGCTTTACATATTTTAGGAAAAATATGATTTTTGAAAATGTGAAAAACCAACACCTTGCGCCGATAGGTAATTAGCACGAATGAACAATGTAGATATTGTTTTGACATCAGGTGAATTTTGAACTCAAATGGAGCATAGATATAGTGTAAGTGTATTAACACACAGTATTCGTCATAGATTGTATGACAATTCTTAAATAGGTGAATTGCACGACCCAGACCAAACGTATTGAAGAAGAACATCAAACGAATGATATCGTTTGCAAGGGTGTAGGTGTAAAAGGACTCCAAATTCTGAAATCTAGTGGCATGGAGTGATATGTTTAATGACTTCCAGAATGATGCTAGACCCTATGTCAGGCGACCAGAATAACAAGAATTAAAAATTAAAATATGAAACGTGATGGATTATCAGCCATGGTATGAGGGTGCTTAACCTCAAACTGGGTATGCCCCCTTGTGCAAATTGAGGGTAAAATGACTGGTGTATGTACAAAGACATTTTAACAGAACATTTTAATGGGGATTATTAAGCATATTCATACTTTTGTCTGCCATAATGATAATGCAATACATATCAAAAAACAAATTGATTTTTTCTCAACCATCAAAAACTAGTAACAAACGAGTGATAGTCACGCACTCGGCTCATTACACTCACTTCGATTTCATATCTATATTTCTTTCTGTGAAAATAACTTACCTTTTACTTTACGATTTTGAACGCAAATGCCACAGGCATTTTTTCGTTAAAAATAATAGATATTGACTTGATTCATGGTATAACTGAAATTTATTAAATGTTCTCTTTGTGTGAATTTTATTTTACATATTATAATATAATTTTCATAGTTCTGAAAACTTAAAGCAATAAAACGAATAGTGTCGAAAATTAATCGCAGGAGAATGTAAATTTTATAAAAAATATATGGAATATTTGCAATTTTTGTATTGGAGGAATAATATTACAGAAATTGGAAACAGGATAATAATAAAGAAAAAAGTCACAGAAGAAGTCCTTTTACCACGCCTCAGCAACGACCAAATAATTAATAGATAATATTAAAAAATTTTAGCAGCTTCACGAACAAGAGCCAAATATATCGATAACCAAATTACTTGAAAAAATATGTGTTTTTTTAATTACATACATACATGAATTATAATAAATATATTCCCCATTATGTTATTAAATAAAACCATGCAGTGCCTTGATCACATGATAGTTTATTTGGGATTCAGTACATTAAGTATTGTTTTTAAATAATGACAAAAAACTTACTCTTACAAAATTTATGTATTTTAGTTTGTATTAAGCTACAACAATAAAATTCTATATGTTTGTGTCTACGAATTTGTATATTTTGCTTTTAGCTACAGAATAGTTTCAGCCTAAAGTCTTCTTACCTCTGCAAAAAAATTAAATAAATTGAGTTGAATACAAATTTCACATATTCATTAGAATACAAGCATTAGCGAAATAACTGTTAGCACAAATTTACGAAAATATGTTAAAAAACTGACAGATATATATGTATGTGGCATGAATTACAATCATTTTAATTTATTTTTATTTTTAACAATTATGCTTAATGTTTTAATATTTAGTTCATATTATACGAGAATATAGTATATAAAATATGTATATTTAGATTGATATTTGTGTACTCATGCGTGTATATGTGTGTGTAAAGCTCATAAAATAGACGAAAAACATCCTCACAAATGCGTACTATTACAATACATACATAAGTACATAAAATTGATTGGCATTTAGCTAAAACTATACTATTACCATACAAAATCGGGTCCAGTCATATCCAAGTTGCAAATAGTAAACTTTCGTGTCATTTATAAACCTCTTAAATAGTTCCGTATCACTAATTTCTTAAACAAAAAAAGCGCGTGTGCTAAATCACCATCAACTATCAGTTAACAATTCAATCAATATGTTTATCATCATTACAAATTCAGTTCGAATGCTTAATGTATATTATGCATGTGTTTTGCTTAAGTTGTGTTATCTTATAATGTATTAACCCTTTGGAGGTTTGCCAGCAGTCCTCGTTTGAGTGGAGTACTTGGCTGTTGCCGTCAGAGTTGGGCCGCGTTGTTTGTGGACGCTTCATTCGAACCAACAACCACGCCCTCCTTCACCACCGCCAATCCATTTCCCATAGCTCTGTTACTGCCATTTACCATGTTGACATCGTCGCCCACAATCAAAACCTTACCCACACCATCGGGTGCCACCAATTCGCCACTCAATCCATCCAGCCCCAGAGACACATCACCGGGTATCTTCGGCTTCGGGCGATGTGTATCAACCGCATCGATGGGCAGCTTAATGTGCTCCACCTTACAGCCGTAAGCTACCGGTGTCAACTTGATAACTGTATGCAGTGGCACAAACAAATATGGCAGCTCATCGGCAGACTTATCCAAGAAATAGGCAAACAAACAACGCAAAACCGCTTGGTGCGATACTACCAACACATTACCTTGACGTTCCAACTCCATTATCACGGGCTCAAGACGCGCCACCAAATCCTCATAGCTTTCACCGCGTGGATAACGATAAGCAAACTTGTTTAGGTCACGTGCCTTGAACTCCTCGGGGAATTTTTCCTTGATCTGTTCGTAGGACATCTCCTCACAATGGCCGGCATCAATTTCATTAAGCGCCTTCCAGCGTTCCTGTGGTGCCTTCACATCCGCAACGGTCTGTATAGCACGTTTCATCCACGAAGTCCAGACGCGTAATCCATCAATGTGTTGCTGCTCGATGTACGAAGACAATGCCTTGGCGTATTGACGACCACGTTCGCTAAGATTCGAATCGCCACCGATAAGTCCCTTTAGATTGTGCTCACTTTCACCATGACGCGTCAAATATATAGTACGTGGCGTAATGTGGGTGTTCATCAAGTAGTAAACTATACGCGATTCTACATGACCCTCGTTGTTATAAACCACCGTCTTTTTGCCTGCATTATAGATCTTCAAGAAGCTTAGATGCGACTCCGTCTCCTCGTCAATGGGTTGGTAGCGCTCTTCGTAGTGTTCAATGCGTTGTAAAAAGTCGCGTACCACAAGTTCAGTATTCATATTGTAGTAATCGGGTGAGCTCACCTTTACCTCTTTAATGTTTTGTTCAATAATGGTTGGATCGTCACAGATCGATTCCACGAAGAACAAGCGGAAGTTATGCTGTTTAACGACAGTATCGTAGATTAGTTGACGACGATCACTTGTAGAGTTTGTCGCATCGAATACGGCGACGCTGCCCAAGCCGCTCAGCAGCCATTCGCAGGAGTCGTGCAGTGCTTGATTGGCACAGCGATTGCGTATAGCCATTGCTTCTTCATTATCGGCGCGGAAAAACTCATGTGATTTGTAGGCTGTGGTCGCACAACGACGGTATTCGCCCAAATTGAAGACGCGCGTCGAAATGCCTATCCAGTTTAAGTAACGCGCCAACTTTTTCGAGATAAAAGTTTTACCGCGAGCCGGCAAACCGACCATGGCAATGACATGAGGCGTAGTAACGTCGGTAATGGCGCGTTCGCCACGCACCGGAAATGGCTTAGTCATCACCGTTTCAGATGTCGGTGGTAGTAATTTGCGCAATTCATCAGACATAACGCTTGGACAAACATGTAGCTCATTTTCGATGGCAAGATCGGCTGTTTTCTTCAGTTGATTGAGCGAGGTGGTACGCACGCGCAGCGAGGGTGATGTGTTGAAGGGCATATCCATTATGCTAGTGGCGGTCACAGAGCGTACAAGGGACTGGTTTTTGATTGCAGCGGCAACGACAGATGCTGTGGAGGAGAGCAGTAGGGAATTTGTGAGGGTCAATTGGGTTTGTGTCTCTTGATTCTTGAACTTTTCAATGGACGTTTGGGGAAAGGATGCTGAGGTGGCTGATGAACAAGGTGATGTTGAGGCGGATGATGAATATGAATCGATAATAGATGGTGGTGGTGTAGGAGGCGGTGTTGGCGACGCAATCAAAATTGGTTGTTGCGTCGACTGCGTTTGGTCGTTAATGTGTGCTTGTGTGTTAGTGCTCGATGCGCTAGGCTGAGCTTGTCTGTAAGGAGATGATGAAAGTGTTGTTGTCAATGTGCATGCAGTGGATGACTGCGATGCAGTCGCCGCAGTCTTCGTCGCGGTTGACGAACTGTTAGTATTTAATGAAGCCAGTTCGTTTAATGGAGATGATATAATTGGCGTAGCTAATGACAATGATGAAGTTGGTGATTGTGATGGAGATGATGATGTTGATGATGACGTTGATGATGATGATGATGATGATGATGATGATGATGGGGATGATTCTGATGAAACGATTACATTTATACGTTCAACAGTATTCATAAATAGTCCTTTTAAAATTCAAACTTAGACAATATTAAACAAAAAATATATTAGTTCTCTATAAATCACTAGCTAGCTGCTGCGGTCTACCACGTTGCGACAGTTGCAATTATGGAATTTCAAGTATGTCAAGGTTGACCAGAGAATGGTTATTCTCTACAAGTATTCTTATTTTATTAATGTAGACTTGATTTCGTTTCAAACGAGATTTGGTGGACGTTGTGAATATTTAAAGTTGCTTTGGCCGGCAAGTGCGTAAACACACAAATTTAACTACACCCTTTCTGCCTGTTTGCCTGCCTGCAGGCCGCTTGGCCAAGCCTATTGTATGTAGAGCAGTCTCGTGTTTCTTTTGCTGTTGCCAGAAAGTTTTGTCTGAAACAGTTTTCTCTATAACTCTCACTGCTTTCGTTTCGTATTGATTTCAGTTGGGTTAGACTTTTATCTTTCGCGATTTGCTTTCTGCAAATAAAATTCAGAACAAAAAGAAATTTCCATATAAACACCATAAAAATCACATATGCATACAACAGCGCCAAAGAGCTAGAGGATGAGTGTACTCATGTATTTAAGTGTAACTATATTATAGTACATAATATATATTACACCATACGAATACAGTCGACATTTGATATTGATATCGATTATTGTAGAATGAAATCGAGAGTAAAATTTGTAGTTTTTACAAAATGAAATTCTTAAACAAAAACATACGGTGAAGAGCAAAATAACGCCATTAAATCAATAAAAAATACTTCAAATATCAACTTAACGATGCAAGTGTCAAGATGAGGGCTGAGTTTTACAGCTATACATGGGTTGGATTTGGAAAAGCTTAAAACGTCCGCCTATTTGCAAATAGTGATAAAGCAAAACTAAAATATCGCTAAAAATCCTACACGCTCCCTACCTTGACTCATCGTGTCCGATTTTCTTCTTTCCATCTCTGCAATGCAATTATCTTCCTTAATTGTAGCGAAACGCCACTTGCTGACTTGACCGGTCGTATCCGATTTCCTTCTCTGCATAATTGCAGTATATATTTGTCCTTTCTAAGCGAACTTGAAAAAATACCGTGTAAAATGGGTTATTAGTCAACTGAGACGGAAAATCATTTACTGCTTACAAAGGGACCATTTTATACAGCTTTATGGGCCCATTTGGTCTGATAACTTATCAACTAAACGAATTCAGGTTAGGAAAAGTTCAAATCTAATCAATAGTAAACACCTAAATGCGCATCATGCGATATTCTTTATTCTCTAGGGTTAATAATAGAAAGCCTGTTTTTACAACAAAAACAAATCGTATGAAAAGCAATAGATAAGTGGAAATGAGCAATATGTAGTAATGCTGACGCACAACTTGGAAATTAATTTCAGCATTTTGTGAAGGCAGTAGCAAATTAATTCCGTGTTTATGCCACTACTGCAGTCAAGATAGCACATACGCGTCAAAAATGTACTTCCTGAAACCGGCAAATTGGAGAATTTCACTGTTTGTTGCTTAGCGTCACGAGCCTATTGGCTGACACTTTCTCTAGTTTCGTGTATTTCATAATTACAAATTCCCATTCAGCGCGAGATGAACAAGTCAATGAAATGAAATGAAACTCCACCAAGCTTGTCATTACAAATTAAAGGATTGAGTAAATTAAATGAATTCATAGTTTATATAGAATCACACACATATTAGTCATATGACATTCACAAGGACTACTTTCGAAACTATTCACAATTCACTAAACCAATAATTTCGTTTCTATTTTGTATAAACTTATGTACATCTATCTTGTATTCACACACAAAAAATAATCACCGTTTGAAATCGAATAAAATTCTAATAAATGCGTATAGGCAAGGAAATGAGGTGAATAAATAACGAAGAACGAAGACTACGACAAACTCGTGTTGACTGCAAAATGTTTATTTCTATACTGACATTTAGTTTGTCAAATAAGAACAATTCAGTGTTACTACACTGTTGAAAACAAATGCACACACTAAATATGTATGCGTATACAGTTACTCACAAGAATAATCGCGTACGATATTTATGTTACAAAACTAAGAAAATATTTCGAAGCAATTATAACAGTTTATTACTATTATTATTATTTTATTTTTTTGTTTTTTTTTTTTTTTGAAAACATAAAAAACATATTTGAACTTTATATTGTTTAAATATCTCTGGATCCTATAATAATAAAACTTCTATAATGACTTTAAATTTTAGTGTTGTTCAAACACCATACGCTAAACCAGTAAAATTTCAAAGCAATTGTGTTTCAAGTAAAGCCTTTAATTACTCTTTAATGAGTTTTCATAATTTGTGTTGTCTCTTTCAAAGTATACGTGCAAGCAAACCTTGTCAGATTATTCGTTGTACTAAGAGTACATACGATGTTTGTGTGAATGGCACGATTCTCTCCAAGTCGCATAACTACACTCGCAAAAATAATGGCTCAGTTCTGAGTTCTTTGACATGTAGCCAAAATTGATAAGAAATCATAGAAAATATTTGAATGAAATAAAGCATATACTTTTAAAATGTTTCTTCTAATAATAATGTTAAAACAATTAAATGTCAATAATTTTATACTAATTAGCTAGACTGAGACGTCCAAACCTCAGGATATACAGGAGAAAACCTTTCGTTTGTTTACATTATTTTTCATCATTTTACACACCACCGAGGAATACTTGGGTTGTGTGCACCCCTTTATTGCTAAAATTGTGCTAATTAAGGTGCTGTGCTAGCATTTAATCTTCACACAAATTAACAAAGTCCGATGATGAAGTACTTAAATAATTTTTTAAATAAATTGTTTCATTATTATTGGGATTATTTTAAATTATTTCGCATATATATTAAAGTTTGTGGTGGTATTAAATTTTATTTATTTATAACCTATTTTTGTTTTATGGTTTAACTATTTCTTAAATATTGCATTCAATTAAATACATCCCTGGGTTGGTGACACTGCATTTGGCTCTTTTAAATATTTAATATTACTATCAAACAATTTTAATAATTGTCACTAAATAACCTTGAAAGAGTATGTCTGGTTCAAAATATGCACCTGTCGCAAATATGTCAACTGTCAAATACAAACATAAACAACATATTCTAAGTCGAACAATATACATCTATTAAATCTGTATTTATAAAAAAAGTATAGGGAGACGTACAAAAAAATATGTACTTATGGCTTTGGAGCATGAGTTGGCTTGCCAAATTTTGCTGGTTGCTGGTTCTGCATTTAACAAAACATTTTTTAATACTTCGCTTGTGCCTTAAGCCTGGTTTTCACTAGGTCATATTTGACGTCAAATGCTGTCAAAATAATGAAAACGGGTTGTCATATGGTGTCAGTTGCGTTTGCCGGCATATTTGCCAACGAACGGCAATTTAAATTGACAGCGAAATGAAAACAATCAAAATACGTTATGTGGCAATATTTGACATCAAAATTAGATTTGCCAACATGTTGGCAAATTATTTCCATTTGCCTCGCGAATGATGTGCAAAAATAAATAAAAAAGATTGGCACTGCAGTATCGACATTCGTTTAGGCAGTTTTTGATGTCAATTATTTTGACCTAGTGAAAACCAGGCATTACAGTTTTCGTTTCGTTCGCTGCAAGCACTTATCGGAAAAGTTATTAAATGGAGCTGCTAACTGCATTGCCATATTCTATAAGCGTTAAACATAATTTTGAGTTATCTTTGTAAATATGTATTTCTATACTATGAATGAAATTCAAGTTGAATGTCATAAAATCGATTGAAATGTAAACAATGTCAATAAATCATTAATCAAATTAATGCTATAATTGTTGTATGGCATTTTCGCGCAAAAAAATGCATTATAAATATTGAAGTCAAAATTTGATGTTTTGTTTGATAATAGATTATGTACTTTTAACGTAATATAATGATTGCGCCACAAAATATTTAATATGAGCTATAGCGTACAATAAAAAGTTCTACTATATTTTTTGAGTGTAAAAACAATAAGGTCTCTTTATGAACACGCAACTAATACTAGTGCATTTTTTTATCTGAAACCTACATATTCTAACTTCTACCGGTTTTATACTTATAAATATCCATGCATAAATGCCTATCTACGTCATGAGCTGATAACAGCGCTTCAGACAATCGACTATTGCAATCGGAAGATAATTAATTATAATTCTTATAAATATATGCATGTCTACAGTGAAAATTGCATACATACATACATACGAGTACATAAACGTACATGCAACTTTGCATAGGCAATTATAAATTGTTTTCTTGAAATGGAATTGCAATAATTGAAAACTATTTACTTAAACGAGAGTTAGATCACGCTCACCACACAAACACACATACAACAAGTCTCAATGCCGGGACGTGCAATTTTGCAAAAAAAAAAATGCTCGTTTGCACTATATAACACATGTAAAAGTTTTTATAACTTTTTACGAAAAAAGAGAAAAAGTTGCATTTACTTTTGCTATTATCACAGAGAACGCATACTGTTCATAAATCTTTGAATGTATCTCTTGCGTTCATAAATAAATTTTTAGGTAAATATTAAGAGTAATTGGAGATTTACGTGAGTATAATGCATCACCTCTTCTACCGGAGCAAATGTTATTACAGAGAGAGTGACTTTAATAGCACGTCTTGAAAGCTACATTGAAAATTTACACACATAAAGCTGCATTGCAAATATTTACTAGTAAATTTGCAAATATTGGCAATTTCTAGAGAATGGAATGCATTACCTCATAGCTATCGAACAATATGATTAATCAGTGACTAGTCATATGAAAGTAATTTAATATTTTTGAATTGTCAATGCATTTGTGGATTTTTTTAATTTTCAATAAAAAATATTTGTTAAATTTTGTTGTTATAAATTTTCTGTTATTATAATGACGCCAAAATTTTTTAAATCTAAACAAATTTTTCGATCAAAGTTTGAACATAATTCACACAGCAAGCAAATCACATACTGCCACTATTCGAATAAATGAAAATTGTTTGAAATCCAAACAGGCTTTGATATTTATCAGAATCAGAGAGGACGTTCTCCATTGCTGGAAACATTGTGATACCACGTAGAAGCAGCTTGTAATCAACAAATGTTAACCTTTATTCTTTTCTTATATCAAAATAGACGTTTTATGAAAAATATTGATTTAATACATTCGCCCAGTTGAAATGGTTAAAAACTATTTTGTCATTACTTAATGGTTCCCGTGAAATCATTGATATTTTTTGTATTGCAAGTTTTTTGTTAGTTTTATTTTTCTATTTTTTCAATAAAAATGAGAAAATTAATGAACTTGCACTATTCGAATAGTCGACAACGAACGGTTAACCGAATAGTCGAAAATGAGCGGTTAATCGAATAGTCGATGACTGACGACAAACCGAATAGTGCAAACCGAATATTATTATTTTAATTAGTCGATTAGTCGAATACCAAGAGCTCTAGTACATTGTATGCCGTACGCACAAATCTATGTATATATTAAATTCTATATATTTTTATCAACAGTACAGTGAAGCTAGTAATTGTTGTGCTAAAATAGTTAGCTAAAATATATATATTTATTATTTAAAGAATATAAAAAACAACAATGTACTATAATAGCTTTTTTTAATTTAAATAATGTTTTTTTTTTTGTTTAAAAACTTGTACTTTAAAATAGTATAAATTAGGCAAAATATTTCTACAGAATAAAAAATAAGCTCACTTCCATAATAATAATCACTAACGTGTGCCAAATTTTGCCATATGTTTACTTTTTATTCACACACACAAGTATGATATATAGAATTTATTAAGTTTTTTACGCATACGACGTCGAATTTGTTGACATAAAGTGTGTAGATAACACTTTATTTTCACTATTTTACGTATAATATTTTTATATATACGGAACTTGTGTACATAGTATATATATCATGGTATTTATTGTTGTACATGTGGCAAATAAACAAAACAAAATAATCATATATGTATATTTGTAAACAAAGGAAACCAATTACTTTTAACCTTAGAAGGCAATAAGGGTGACAAATCTCCACACCATCGGCTCTGTATATCACAGCGGAAAGACTTTTGGCTCAACTGTGTTTACTCAAAATAAAACATTTAATACAAAAAAATATCATTTAATTACACACATATGTACATATTTACACATTTATATACATGTTTGCATTACATTATCTTATAATTTATATGTAATGTTATTACGTTCATATGTATACAAAAAGTCAAAACATGTGATGCAGTTATTAAAAGATTAAGAAAGAAATATATTAAAAATTTAAGTGCAAAACAAAGCACAATAGTTCTTGTACTAAAACATTTAAATAATATAATATACTATTATCATATTTTTGTTATGTAAGTAAATGGATTTTAAATAAAGACACACTGCATTATCATAATATCTAAAAGTGATATGCAAATGTGTGTACTTGCGCCTTTGGAAATATGCTGATCGCTTTAGTTTAAATAAGCACATTCACTCAAAATTCATTTTTCTTTCTTATATGTATGTTTATGCGTACATACATATGTATGTATATATTTAATATATGATAGTACATAAATAATACTAATCAGCTAAGACTTTTTGAGACTTTAAAAGTGTCAATCAGAAAATAAACTTTTCTAACAATATGCCTATTTATAGCTTTCTATTTTATCTGCAAGTAAAAAAATCATCTTACTCCCACCGAACTGTTTTATACCAAAGAATACTCGATATATTAGATATTATGGCCAAATTTTTGCCACAACTTAAATCTTTGAAAAAAACAACTGCTCGTAGATCAAACCGGTTGTGGTTTTTTCACCAGCAAAAAAAACAAAATATCAAAGTGAAATTTAATTAGACCCAAGTGTGAAGTCCATGCTACACACGGTAATCAGTTGGGGTTTGACGAGAAACAAACCTGAAAAGAAAACACGGATGTCAAGCGTGATCAAATTCGTAAAGCCAATCGTCAACATGCCAAATTATTCCAAAAAACTCCAAACTAAACCATAACATACGAAAAAACAC
Organism: Zeugodacus tau; assembly: GCA_031772095.1. NCBI lineage: Eukaryota > Metazoa > Arthropoda > Insecta > Diptera > Tephritidae > Zeugodacus > Zeugodacus tau. Next base: position 18,890,871 of record CM062650.1, on the reverse strand, counting down.
ATGCAAAATTCTCCATTGCGCAAAACCAATACACATACAAAACTACATATTAACACATATAGATGTACAAAAAAACATGAAATGGTGTTGGGTGTTTATAAGTCTTATCGCGCTGTTTTTTGTTTTTTTTTCGTTTTTTTGTTTGCTTGATTAATGTTCCATGATGGTCTTTGTGACGTCCACCCCATATCGCACCAAAAATATAATATGAATTATGAGTGCGTTCAGACATGAAACCTATACAGATAACAGCACCTTAAGTTGATTATATTTTAAAATTAATTTAATATAAATTTAGAAATTTTCACCATTTCGGCGCTGTTGCGCTTACTTTTCAAAATTTGCTTTAAATGACAGCAGGCGACTGGAACAACCTCACCTCAAAAACAGAACAAAACAAACGGAGAAAAGCGAAAAACTAGAAAAATGAATGCTCTATTATTTTATGCTGTCTCTTTGTTGTTTCTTTTTCTTTTAGATTATAGTCGTTTCCACTACTTTTGCGATAATAAGAAGATTCAACAGCAATTCAACAAAATAAATAAACCGACACAATGCTAACAAGCTACTAAGTCACACTAAAGCGGTGGCAATTTATTCACAAGCACATAGCTGCAAATGTAGACAAAATTTGGGCCAAAAATAGTCAGTTAATATCGAGTTAAAAAATCATATCGAAAATCGTTTTACGAGTTCATATAAAACAACAAATGCGAATATTTTGTGGTGATTAAAATTCACAAAGCACTCGAATGTAAGAGCTCATAAACATGCTAGATAAGTACATATGCATTTGTATGAACAAAAAACACATTGTTCGCCGACATATGTTTGTATATTGGCATATGTAAAGAAATTATATAAGTATACACTCATATTTAAAACATTTCAAACAATTTTCACTCTTTATAACGGCGATAAAAATAGCAACAAAATCAACTTAATACCCGCCGAAACAAAATTCAAGCAAATAGAATTTATACATATAAATATATAAATACACCGTCCTCAACCACAATAATTTTTAAATTTTATACCAATACGCTTATACACTGAAACTTTCCGTGAGAAAACAACAAATTCTTTGTATGTGTGTCAGATCAGTAATTTTCAAAGAAATTTTAAATTTTCACTATTTTCCACGATAAACAAAACCACTTCCAGTGGGACGGATCAAACATTTAATGCAGCTATTAGGTTACTAATAGGTACTAATGAGACCACACATATAAAAAAAAAACCTGTATGACGCGTTTAACAACAAATTTCACTTTCGATTTCATTTCTCCTCTCTTATGGTGCTTTAAAAAGGTTTTTATTTTGTTTAAATAAGTATTCTTTTGTTACCGCAGCATCACACTAGCATAAATCCAGTCACTGTAGCTTCTATGTCGGCAACACTGTTGGGCCGAACATAACACGGCCACCGCGTCAATAGTAGCATAAAGAGAAATCCAAAAACGTTTGCTGACTGTGCGGTGCGCTAAACTCGTCAGTATATCGAATAACGGCACATGCGGTCTATGTATTTTGCGAAAATTGTAAATATACGCCAAATCGCACCGTAAATGTGGTGTGAGGTAAAACAAATTGAAAAAATAACATAAAATAAGCACTTTCAAGTTGGTTGGTCACTCAACTTTCGGCTACGCAAGTGACTTCAACAACAATATGGGGTGACCACACTTTTATCGTTTTCAGTTTGTTAATGCAAGCTGTCTGTAGCTAATGGACTACCACCAGTATTACGCCAGTAGTTAGTACCAATTAGTACACCTTAAATACCGACACACTATCACTTAAAAATCGGCTACTGTGTTCGCTCGCCTTGGCGTTCAAGACAAGAATGAGCGCACAAGCGAAGTTCGGAACGCCAGCAAGTGCGATGGAGCACAAGTTGACTACTAGTGATGACAGAAGCCAACGCCGATAATGCTAACGCTAGCAGTAAATGTGAGATAACAACAATAAATACAAAATGTAATTGAAAGCGCCACCACTCAAATAATGAACAGCGTGAGCAAAATATGACTGCGCTGACTATTCGCAAATCGATTCTCCCCACCGAAAGCGTGCTAATGAACTAACTGTGAGTGGACAACGATATGTAGTAGGCCTGGCTGTGGGCATGTCAATATGTTAGGTGTATTTGATAAATTACTGTAAGGGTGATTTTACATATACAAATTGTTGCTAAACAGAAATCTGCTGACACAACAGGTCACCAAAAATATGCAGTTACTATATGTTGGAATCAAATTAATGTAGTTACATAAAATTGAAACAACCCTGCACGTGAATAACATTAAAAGATCAAAGTGAGAATATGTATTTACAGTAATGCGAGTGTCACACGCTGAACTAAATACATAGTATTCATACAATTATTTGATATAGTTAAGAGGGAAAAACCCTGTCACATCTCTAATTTAGTTAATTACACGTTCTCACAGGGATAATCCTTACAAATTCAATCAAACATAAATAAAGCGAAGTATAATCGTGTAAATAGAAAAATGGAATTAATTCATTGCTTAATTTTCCATATTTTAAATAGGCATTAAAAAAGCACTTCGTGAAAACATTATACACTGTTTCAGTTGTGAGTATATTTGAACAGCATAATTTTTTCGGTTTCTAACAAAATTACAAATAATATATAATAATTATTTTTTGACAGATATCACTTTTTCAATAAAAAACAAAAAAAAAAATATAGTTATATTCGTTTCAAATTGATTTTAAATATTTTTTTTTTAATAATTCCTGATTTTTTTAAATTAAAAAGTAATAGATTTATTGACGTAATACTCTCATTTATCTTAGACCCTTTTTTTAATGAACTATTCCTGTACCTTCCGTGAGATGACAACATCTGATTTTTTAGCTACAATAACAAACACTTTCATAAATTAAAATATGTAGCAGTATGGTTATGGTTGAACGGTATTGAGCTAATCTCCTCAAATTAATATAAAACAACTTTAGTTGATTCAAAATAGAACAAAAGCGTAGCGAAATCTGAAAATTTGGTAAGGACAATGCTTATGAGCTTACAAATCTAAAGATATTATAAAAATTTATAGGTTTGTTATCCTCAAGCTTAAGTTCTAGGGAAATTAAAAACTGCAGTTGATCAGACAATTAGAATGTAAATATTTTGAAATTTTATGTTAGTGGTTGTTATTTCAAAACTATTGCTTTACAAGCACGTATTAGAAATTCATACTTTTAAATTGTATGCCTTATTTAATAGAAATACATACAAACTTTTCTAGATAAATATGTATGCTTGTTAACAATTACAAAAGTTTAAATGGGGAGCGACATTGTTTTTAAGATTTGAACTCAATATTCTTATAACATTAAATAAAATAAAAATGGAAACGCACCTAAACATTTAACTGAAAAAATTCAATATGTAGGGGAAACGCAAAAATACAATCTAAGAAATAACAATGATTTTAAAATTACATATAAGCAAAGTTCCAAAGCGCAAAAGTCTATGTTTTATACAGGTTTAACCCTGGACGGTCATCCTTTTTTTTTGTACATTAACGTCATCCTTCGTCAATATGACGACGACTTATTTCAAATCTATTTTCAGCAGGGTGTGAGTCGAAATAATGAACGCGTTTTATTTTTTTTTATTTATTTATTTCATTATTAATAAATACAAGTCAAAAATAAAAAGGAAAATTTTATTCTTTTAACTCAAAATTAATAATTCACAGTCTTCTAAAAACATATTTACAGTGAAAATAAAATAGTTCGTAGTCATTTTGACGAAGGATGACCGTCTAGGGTTAAAAATGTTTAATAATTTACCATTGGAATTAAAAAATGAAACAAGAAACGTAGCATTTAAGCGAAAGTGCATAGAATTCGTTAGAAGTAAGACAAATAATTTATTAAATTTGAAAATATGTATATATGATGTAAAAAGTATTTTTTATACTAATAAAGTGAATAAAAAAAAAATAATTAAATACAACGTACTCGTTGCCTATTAAATTGTATAAATGTCAATTAAGACAAACATTTTAAGTTTCAGCTCATATAGAATATGTATCACATTAAAAATGTAAACACATTCCGCAAAATATATCCAATTATACACACACAGATGCTGTATGTACACATGTATGTGTATAGGAATAAAAATACACAGACAAGAATAGACAGGAAGCCACCGAGCCGTTTTGCCATTTCGTAGCGCCAGACAGGTGAGCGCGTACAATCGACAAGTGGTATAATATCATATCCCAAGTGAGCTGATTGACAGTAACAGCTTTGTCTGTATAAACATACACATATTTATCGTATTTTATAGATATTTACCAATATAGACATCTGTATGCATCCACTGTTTATATTTGAAAACGAAATTCCACTTGTTGCTTTTGCGCTCACACTGTCTCATCGTTAGTTAGGTGAGTGTCCAGACATTTATAATAAAAAATTGCTTGTTATGAAAAATATACGCAACAGAATTTCATATTCGTCACCAAGTCATTGCACAACAAAATGAATAAAATAGTGATCGAGAGTGATTTAGACATATCTAATATCAGCAGACAATAGTAGTTCAAGTGTTCGCGTGATTTATTATATTTATGTACATATAAATATACATACATATGTGCATTTCACACATAAATTGCGTAATGTGTTGTAAATTTGAAACATGTGTAATAACGCGAATTTCTCTTGTAATGCAAAGTCAAATTTATTTGTTTGTTCTTGAAACAGAGTGAAAATTGCTTTTGCATCTACATTACAATACATTAGTATATATGGCTATACTTGTATGCAAACTTACTTCCGCAACATCAATTCCATGCAAAATTTTCAGATTTGAGAAATATTTTATTTAACAATGTGAAAAAATTAGTTTTTTACAGTTAAAACTAGTTTTTGTGCCAGCGTTTAAGAGTTCGTTCATTATAAATTGCCAATTTGTCTACACATATATGTAATTGCTTCCGACGTATTTCACACCACGTTTGTTATAAATACACGCATATATATGTATGTGCGTGTATACACTATTTGCAGGAAAAATATAAATATTCTAGGTTTCTTTTGAGAAACCTTGTGAATGAGCTGTTAATCAACCAGAACAACAAATTACTTATGGATGTAATATTAGTTGGGCAATAACACTAATTGCCGTGCGCGTGATTTAAGTTAGTTTAATGATATTCAAATTCACAGCCCGTCAAATAATAGGCATATCTTATTAAATTATTTATGATTATTTTTTATAAAAGTATACAATAAGTGCAATTAACTCCGTTTCTTATATAAACTTAAATGTTCATTTGTATGTAATATTTACAGAAGTATAATGGATTAAATCTTTCTTAAGTCACCTGGACCGACAGGTGTTATCAAGTGTCAAGAAAAAATTTAAATACAAATTTGCTCAGGGTATTAGAGTAGGTTAAAATAATAGATGATCTCCCGTCTACTAAATAAGACAAATGTTCTTCATTAAATGAATCCATACAAATTAATACAATACACTTTTCTCTATCCAATCTACTCGTACTCCCTCGTTTCCTTCCAACCATTTGATGGCTTATAAACAAATACAGTCTAGTATTCAATAACAAACTCGACAAGTAAATTTATTTTTATGAATAAATATAAGTTCGAGTACATTATAATAGCTCTTTATTTTCAAAAGAAATGATCTACGCTCATTATAAAATATTGGTATACAATTTTATAAGACAAGAGTAATACTGCTTATCATTATAAACAGATGAGTACATACTACATACTATTGCAAGACAAAATGTATTTCAAAACAGATTTTTTAATGAAATACATAAATGCAAGAACTCATTGGACACATTTTGCGTCGTTCATAAACGACCACTTATTTATTCCTTAATACAAAATGCTATATATATATGTATGAATGTGTGTACCACCTACTTTTGCGTTTGTATGTATGAATCTGTATTGTACATAACCAAAAATAAATCTCGGGATTTTTATGATGTTTTGACAAGACATATAAGAATGAAAAAAGTAAACAAAAACGTAAGGAATTCAAATGTTCTGTGGTACCAAAAAATATAAAATTAAGGTGAGTCAATGGCGTGAGAATCTAAGATATTACTGTGACAATATATGTACATCAATTTTATATACAAATATGTATATACTACTTGAAATATACTGCACTTTCTAAGTTTAATAATTTACAGCTGTTATAAACGATTAATTATACATATGTGTTTTCTCCATACAAGCAACTGACACATTGATGTCCTTCGATATGCCAATTCTGCTTCGTCGGAAAAAATATTTTTAATAATAGTTCATAATAGATAAAAAAATTCAGTTCAATTATAAACTAAAACCAAATATATTCTAAACTTCCTCAACATTATTTAAATACAGTTGTCCACAAAATAATATATATATATATACAGTGGTGCTCCAGTATAACGACCCCGATATAACGAATGTTCAATATAACGAACGCTGTTTTTCAATACATTGATGACTCTATATAACGAAAGTTGGAAATTGGATGAACTCGATATTACGAATGTATGGCGTTTGTATTTGGTTTTGGTTGTATTACAACAAAAAACAATGCAGGCAGTTAAACACCCGTCGGTTCTTGTTATTATTGAGCTATTTTTTTTTTAAGAATTACAGAGGTAGTCAAAATTATTTACACATCGGACGTTTTTTTCCAAGTTTCACACAAAAAGCTTTCGCTTGTTGTTGTTGTAGTCGCAGGGTAACAAAATTCTATGTCGTTGTAAACCTTAATCTATTCCCAAGAGAATGAAGTCGGTTTGGCTAGAATAGCTAGAAATATGGCGGAGAAATAAGCAAATGAATTGAAGACTCGGAGTAGTCAAAAGTATTTACACACATTTTTTATGCGTCAAAAGTATTTACACACGGCGATTTAGCATTTATCCTTGGATTTGGTTTGAGCAAAAGTAGTAATTTGATTCTATTGCATTCTTAACAACCTAACTCAGCCTTAAAATATAAAAATTGGTAAATAAAATATCGAAAACAAAGGAATTATCGATTATAACTAGATTGGAGACTGTTACTAAGTTTAAGACTCGGGTTTAGGCTTCGGAGTTAATTAAAATTTATAGAATTTGATGGAATACTGTTTATAATGTTATTAAAAAGAAGGACACGAAATATTGCAAGGACAATTTAAAGATAATTGGGCGGAAACCTGTGATAACTCAAAGAGAATGCAGAAGATTAGTAGGAACTGTCATACAAAATCCCACAATTAGTCCTCTTAATATTGCAGCATCATCGAATCAGTATATTGCATGAACAGCCAATGATGCTACACTGCTAAGGACATTTAAAAATAGTAACATAAATACATACGTTGTGCATAAAGTTGACCACTTCCGAAACCAAAAAAGATTTTTTTCCGAAGCCAAAAAAGCGATATGCTTCTCACTTGCCTTAAAATGCATCCTAAAGCCTGTCGTGGGTAGATAAGGCTGATTTGTTGTTCCAGGGCTTCTTTAGTAAACGCTTTATACATTTACCACGTGAAAAGAAGAATAATGCAGTTTAGGCGCTAAATAGAGTCGGGAGTGACATTATGATTTTTTTTTAATTTTTTTGGAAATTTTCCTTACTTCTGTTTTGGAGATTTGGTACTGATTTAGTGACCCTAAATCATCCGGATATATCAGAATTCACATGACCATGCCATTGTAGTGGTCCGTCGGCCTTTTCCAACTATTGACTACATTTTACAACAGGATAATGCTCCATTTCATGAAGGATCTTTACCTTCAGAAGTTTTAAATGAAGCAAATCAAGTTGACCTCCGCACAGCCCTGACCACAACTTTAGTCAAAATGTTTGGTCTTTCGTTAAATATTAGAGGACAATTGATATAATAACCGAAAACGCCGAAATTAGCGACATTTGGTCTAAATTAACTGTTAACTTAGCGCACAAGTGTTGAATCAAATCGGACCATAAAGCAGGCTGGTATTGATGCCAATGGTAATGTAACCAATTATGAATTTATCGCCTTAGAATAGTAACTTAGACTAAACATTAAAATTAAAAAAAATATCATTAAAAACTAACAGGATAATCCATTTCATGTTGTGTGTAAATACTTTTGACGCAAAAAAAATGTGTGTAAATACTTTTGACTACTCCGAGTATTCAGTTCATTTGCTTATTTCTCCGCCATATTTCCAGCTATTCTAGCCAAACCGACATCATTCTCTCGGGAATAGATCAGGGTTTACAACGACATAGCATTTTGTTACCCTGCGACAACAACAACAACAAGCGAAAGCGTTTTGTGTGAAACTTGGAAAAAAACGTCCGATGTGTAAATAATTTTGACTACCTCTGTATATTTATTTTTTTATGGTTCAGGTTTGTATACTACAACAATTTTCACTTCAATACTCCTTAATAATACTTTTAATTATAGATTGAAGATCATCTTGAAAGTCGAAGTCTACCAAAGCGAGCAATATTACTCCTGGATAACGCTCCTTGTCATCCACCAGAAGAAGATTTGGTGACTCCAGATGGAAAAATTTGAACAGTGTTTATGCCACCGAATGTAACGGCCCTAATTCAACCGATGGACCAGAACGCGATTCGCCTCACCAAATTATTTTACCGAAATTCTTTACTAAGCAGTGTAGTGTAAAAAGAAAATTTAAATACAGCGTTAAAGGACCTCACCCTTTTCAATGCAGTTCAACTTATTGCTGCAGCTTGGGAAAAAGTTTCAGGGGTTGTTCTTCAGAAGTGTTGGAAAAATATTTTAATTAATAAAACCACACCTGACGATGAAGATGATGAGGACAATATATGTAACTCTAGCAGATTTGCAATTCAGAGAAGAACTTTCTGTTATGGAGAGCACACTTTCTCTTATCCATATAATGTTTCCCCAGGTACGGTTTAACTTATGCATTTGTAGAAATAATTTAATTTAATATTCAAATAAAATTTTAGACAAACGTCAACACAGATGATTTGGAAGCATGGAACAGTGTAGACAATGTACTTGTAGAAGAGAACCCGAGTGCTGAAAATGAACTAGCTATAGATATTTCGGAAGAGGAGGAAGGTGATACCGCTGCAGTTGTAGCTGTGCCGCCAATAAAGCATACTGATGTCATCGACTGCTTTGAGAAGTGTATCAAATGGTCTGAAGAAAACAACGTGGAACAGGAAAAAATATTTTTATTGAAAAGCCTACATCAAATGGCAGAGGATCTCAAAATTTCTCGCCCACAAAAGCAAATGAGCATAACAAAGTTTTTTTTCAGTTGAATAATGTTTTGTTATAAAATTCAACTTTTATTAATCTTATTGTATGCATTTTCCATTGTATATGTATTTATTTCAACCAATGCTTATGAATTCATCAATAAATAGTTATTTTTAAACATATATGTACCAATATTAATTTAGTTGTCGTTTCCGATATAACGAATATTTCAGTTTAACGAACGGTCCCAACATTATATCATTCGTTATATTGGAGTACCACTGTATTTGGCAAAATAATAGGAGTGCCAATATGAAAAATGTATTTGGCTGCAGAACTTTTTAGGATCTCAAGAAATTGATGGGATAAGAAATGGTATATATACAGTATAAACTCGGTAACCGCAACCCTCGATACACGCAACTCCTCGATTCATGCAACACTATAAAACATAGCATTGTAACCTTTATAAGTGCAACTACTCAAAAATATTGTCCTCAATAACTGCAACTTTAAATCTAAATATGTTTTGCTTCAGTTCTTTTTTTCTCGGTTTCTTCTTATGGCATTTTTTTTGTTATATATTCACAAACTGATCGTTGTTTTACCGTTGCTCTGTCGACTTTACTGTTTTTGTGTGTGTGTTAAGAGCAATTGTCAACAAATGAAGAAGAAAAAAGCTTGTATACTTAAATATGACACAAATATGGAAGCTGGGCCAGGAAAACGGCAAACCTTAAAATCTTGTGAATACCCAAGAATGGAAAAGGCTCTCTACAAGTGGTTTTTGAAACAAAGGAGTGAAAATGTGCCTATATCCGTCGGTATCGTCAAAGCAAAAGCTCGCAAGCTTCATGAGAAAATAAAAGAAAAGACAGGATGTTTTCATGCAAGTAATGGTTGGGTATCTAATTTCAAAAAGCGATATGCTTTCCCCTTTCCAATAAGACAGCGTCCGTCGACCCATTTGTAATACGTTTCAGAATTAAAATCAAGAAGCTTGATCTTTCTGCAGAACAAATTTATTATGCCGACGAGTCCGGATTGTTTTTCAGGCAGATACCAGATAAAACGTTGGTGAGCTTCAAGGAATCTGCTCCTGGTCGGAAAGTTAGTAAGGAAAGAATAACATTTCTCGCAAGTTAAGCTCTTTATCATTAGAAAAGCAAAAAACCCTAGAGCATTCAAAAATTTTCAAAAAATGCCCGTTGTCTACAAGGCTAACAAGAACTCTTGGATGACTTATTTGTTTTTCGAAGACTAGTTTCATCATACGTTTGTTCCTGATGTGAGAAATACGAAATGTATTAATTTTTTGTTTAAAAGTTATGTGTATTTTTTTGGATTGTTATAGGTACGCGAATTTCTAGAATCAAAGGGACTTCCCAAAAAAGCCCTATTGGTCTTGGATAACTCCCCGTGTCATCCTAAAGACAATGAGATGAAAAGTGATGATGAAATGATATCCGTTATGTGTCTTCCACCTAACTGTACCGCGATTCTCCAACCAAAGCACCAAAATGTTATTAACTTAACAAAAGTCTATTACAAAAAAAGTCTTTTGGAGCATTTAATAGGGAATAAAACCCGATATGTTTAAAAAATAAAATTTTTAATAAAAAAATAAGATTTCTATATCATAAAACGATTTTCATTTGTCATATTTCTTGTTATATATTTTTCCTCGCTGGGTGCAACAAACTCAATAAGTACAACTACCTAGATTTCTATTAGTTGCGATTACCGAGTTCGTACTGTAACGGGATACCGGCGTTATAATACCAATCAATTTTTTCTTATATTGACGGTTATTTTAAGACAGTTTTACAAGTTCTCCGAAGTACTTGGTTTTGCATTCCACAAAAAAATAGGAGTTTAGACATTTCCTTTAAAAAATTAACTATAACTTTAAAAATATTAACAAAATTAGAAAAGTAAGTAAAATTCCATAATCTAAAAGCAATTTTAATTAATTAAGGTTAATTTAATTAATGTATTTTTTTTCTTTGGGTATAGGATAGCACTAGTCCGAGAAGTTCTCAAAAAAATTAAGAAAATTACTGAAATATGTAAGGAGCTCCAGAAAATCGCGGAATAATCCGCTAAATTAGTACCAAATACATTAAATTATAGTAATAAATATGAAACACGTGGACAAAAGTGCAAAAAATGCAGAACAGGTGATCACACTATAGTACATTACCCCGAAATGTATCCCATTGCATTAGCTAGGAGCATCCAGGACGAAACAAATTTGTCAATTATTACTTAAATTGTTCGTATTCTCTTAGCACAGAACAAAAAAAATCTCAGAAAAGCATCACTACTAAAAAATAAACACAAGCCTGTAGACATTTTGCATAATATAATGACTAATAGCCAGTGGGTAAATGGCGACACATATTAAATTAAAGTGAATCCAAAATTTAATTATTTATGCTGTAACCTGTACAAAGGTTCAAACATGGTGGCGTCAAAGTCATGGTATCGGGTAGCTTTTAACATAGCGAAGTTAGTATAATTATCTTGATGGAAGGCATCATGGATCTTATGGAATATATCAAAAAATAAAATCGATAAAAAAAATTTTATACAATACATTCATATTTTCATATGCAGCTGCGGTAACAATGTTAGTAGTGTGCAACCGTATAAGAGAAACTATTTATTTGTTAAAAAATTATCGTTATTTCCCAAAATGACCTCAACAATAAACAACACAAATCACAAAAAAAGCATTGCATGGCTTAAGTCTTTCTGAAAAAATAAAAATCTTATTTAAAAATTATGTAAAATTTATGGTTTAAGTCATATTTAAAAAAAAATGAGTACTTAGTTGCAGATCCTAACAAACTTTGTTATAAAAAAAAAATTGTGTCCACTTAAAGTGATAAACAATAAGTACTACTAAAGTTTGACCGCTACTGTTTGTACACTGAAGTTCCTTCATTCGTTGTTCTTTTTTGAAAGATAAACATCATTTTTAAACATCACATTAGCAATTTTTTATTAAAATAAAAAAATAGCAAGCATAATAGAGAGAGATTATTTAGGGTCGACTTAGTTAACTAATAATCGAAATTCGCCACATAAAATTGGTGAAATTTTCAAACATTTCAATTAAAATGCGAATATCTCGAAAAATATCAGTTTCCGTTAGCAACCATACCTATTTCAACCCTGAAATCTGGAGATACTATAATAAAGTTTCCCCATTATTTATTACTTTTGTATTTGCAAGGTTTTTAAATTTTACAGAAGTGAGTTGTTTATTTTTTAATAAATGTTTTGTTAACGATTATATCGTTCATTGTACATTTAATTTTCTCACCCAATCATAGATCGACCTAATTTATACAATTAAGATTAAGGATTAAGGTAAGATTTTTTTCCAATACTCCTTCAATATTTTTTAAAAATTAATTTTCTTAACACCCTATATAAAACACTGCTTTACCGACGTAAAATGCAAGTTGTAAACGTAAGAGAAGTAAAGAACGAGCAAAACAAAATTGCTTTTTCATTCTTGTTTTTACAACTTCTTCGCCATGACGGCCAAGCGTGCTATACAGTGAAAGCAACAACTGGTCTACACGAAATAAACGTGTACAAAACACGACATTCACTGAATGGCCCAGGAAGGGCAGCTGTCTGACTAAATAACTGCTTTACCAACACTGGATGGCATACCAAAAAAAAAACGGGAAAATATAAAACCAAAAGGAAGCAAAATTAAGCATGAAAATTTTTCCTCAGTTTAATAGGAGAAATAGAACTATTTATTTAAAGTCTCACCTTTATTTTCGACCAAACCGCTACTGCACTTCTCTCTAGATATTCAATATAGATAGATTCGATATATTTTTCAACTTATCTTAATGGAAAACTATTTTTTTTATCAATGTAAGACAAAACCTTCCTTCAACTCAAGGCGAAAAATTATTCCTAATACCAAAAGGAAATGGCGAAAAGTAAAATAAAAATATTATTACTATCTCTTTCGGACATTACTATTTGGTGACTTCCTTAAGAAAGAGACAAAATATAACACAAAAATGTACAAATTGTGAATGGGCAATCAAATCGTCAGGTCAAAACGGACAGTGATGCATTTACAAATCTAGTCAGAAATATTTAATAAAATTATGAAGCGACTACAACTTAAAGTAACGATTGAAAAAAGAATCGACAACTTTCATATCTACCATACCATATATTTTTTTTATATCACCATCTTATACATTTCGAACAATTTAATATGTTTAAAACAGATATTATTTTTATATAAGGTTACGAAATGGTCAATATGATTTCAAAATATACTTTCCAGCTGATTATATTTAGTTTTAATTAAGACATTTATTATCTTAACATCATATTATTAAGTAAGATCGAGATTGGCCATAAGCCATCTATTGTACTGTACCAAAGATCGAGTTTGTGTATCAACAACATAAAGTAATATTTTGCATTCGTTAATATCAATAATAGAAATACATATGTACAGTCGAAGGGTCTAGGCACTCCTTAAACATATTCCAAATGTCATGTTTTATCCTAACATCAAATTATTGAGTAAAATCGAGTTTGTTTATGAAGAATATAAAGTAATATTTTGCTTTCGTTGAAATACATACAATTAAAGGGGTCTAGAGACTCCTTAAACATATTTCAAATGAAATTATTAACGGAAATCAAAACATTGTACAGATTTATAAACTTTGTCTTTTTCGAAAAGCATTGGTATTGTTAATTGTTTATATTTAAACTTACCGCAGGATATTAAATAAATATTTTAATTTTGTCGCTGACGAAGCATCTCTATTTTGAACAACTTTAGAGGGGTTCACACAATATTAGAACGCATCACTTTCACAGTTCTCATTCACAATAAATTTCACTCCACTACTCTTTTTTATGGGCATACAAGGATTTTCGTTTACTTAATTTATCTCTATGTATGTACAGAATTCACTTTTCAATTACTTCACTCTATTCAATTTTCTGGTCTCAATAAATTTTGTAAACTTTTATAATCACCAAATGTGCTTGTCACCATCAGGCTTTTGGGCCCATATCAAACACAATAGATCGTACTACGGATTCAACTCGACCTGCGCCAGTGCGAACATAAGAGTCTTTTCTTCAGAGCTTCATTCATTTCACTTACAAAAACCATTCAAATGAAAACTCGCTATTGACACGATTTTAGTTAACTATCTATAGAATCTTATATTTGTTTATTAATCAACACCAAACACTATTGTCGTTTGACAATAGTTAATTCAACAATATTTTTCAGTCACATTAGCCGATTTCTACTATAATTTGAAGGAGATTTTATGTCTTTACATTGTGAAAATTTGTTGACGACCAACACGAAATACGAAACTTTTCTATACTAGAGTAGTGCTGTCAAAACGCGTTCATCGGCTCAACGACCCGCCAGGGCGCACATTGTTATGTGCATAAGCAAGACAGCACTTCACACGCCCGTTCGTCGATTTCGATGCATTTCGTATTCGGTTGTTTTTCGGGATATCAATGTTGCCTAATTAATTACACCCGAACATGTACTGCGAGCAAATAAAGTAATTATTTTGCAGTAGTTGTAAATTTTTGCATTCTATAGCAATAAATACATTTTTAGAGAACTGCTGATACACTCTTTAATGAATGAAACTAATGCAAGTCAGTTATGTACTCCGTTTACCGCTTTTTCTAATTGCATTTTGCTCAAGAAAGGGACGACTAATATTTTCTTTTTAAATGTGGAGACCACTTACTTCACAAATAAAACGCTACCACATAGAAATTGACTATTGTGAACTTTAATTTTAAAAACAGATATGTAATAACAATTTATAATAAAATTAAAAGTTTACTAATATTTGTTTAAATTATTAAATATGTATTTTAATTAAAAAATTTAATTTGATAATTTTCAACCTTGTACAAAATTATAGGAACATGAAAAATGCGAAAATTATAACTATTCTGTTCATTCATGTTTGAAGTATTTATTTGGTCTTTTGATAACTATATTTTTAAGAGATTTAATGGTAATGTAGATTATATATGTACTTTTAAAATATAAAATCGATATTCTAATAAGGCCAAAATCAATACAAGAACAAGTCTCCAAAGAGCCTTTGTCGACTTCCCATATTCATAACATGTAAAATAAATATTTCGATCGTTTTGTAGCGAAAATATAAAGTCTCGTAATATATTCCTCTGAACTGGTATTATTCCTATTGTTCATTCATCCATCCATCTTGAGTTTAAAAAGTGAAATTAAGCGTATTTTTTTCTGTCAATGAATGACACTATTCCATTTGGAGCATATAACATGACGACACTAAAAACTTACTAATTAGTTATTTAAAAACACATTCCATCCCCAGGCTAAGGTGATATTATTCGAGATAATTAAGAGATCCTTGCAATGTATCTCAAGCATATCACCACGGTAGTCATAGCCACTTAAACAATAACCCATACTCAAAATAAATTATCTTTATCACATTACACAAAGTTACAAAAATTAATCTTTATTGCTAACAAATATCAAATCAATAGTTCAATCAAAACAATATTTTTGTATCACGTCCAAAACAATATTGAGATCGCCATTCCCACGCATGCCACGGCAACATAAGGTGACTTGCGTTCTCCTATTCTTGCTAGTTTCCAAAACACACCCAGTAACCTAAATAAAATATTTTTGTTACTTATACTAAACAAACTTTATACGCGTTTAACTTACCCCGTCTTATTACGGTCCATAATGCTGGGAAATAGTGACCGCAGATACGCACAAGTGCAGATTAGAAGCAGAATCACTGATAGTAAACTTTGAAAATTGAAGAGTGCACTCTATATGAAATATATTTAATTAGCCCAAAAAACAAAAAACTAATTTGCTAATTGAAAAAAATTGCTACTTTACTCACCATTTTGATTCCTTATGTGTAAATTAGTAAATGTTGAGATATAAAAATATTAAATATTATTCTTTAAAGATGACGTGCCTACAACAATAACAATTACATTTGTTTAGTTGCCGAAGTGTCAAGTTGAAAGATAAGGAGAGAGAAATCACAATTAGTTCAAGCAGTGTTAGTAAATTCATAAAAATTTGGTTGCAAATATCTATAGAAAATTCTGTTTAGTTTTTATTTTTTATCTAAATATTTTGTTTTTTAATGTTCACATATATTTGGAGCACTTAATTATTATTTATTAGATAGCAATTTTACGCCGACAATTATTTATTTATGTATTTAATTTATATTTTGATTAAGAGGTAACACTAAATGTGAACTGACAACACGTGCAAGGAAAAGTCAAAATATTGTATATAAAATTATTGGCTGCTCGAGATTGTTAAAAATTTGAATTGATAGTTTTTTAATAAGTGAAAATGTCTCAGTTTAAAAAATTGAACACGAAAAAATACCTCAAAACTGGTAAAGTTGTCACACCTGATACCATATATTGGAAGCAATTGAGTGTAAGTTTGCCGTTTAACATTACCAATTAAATATTAAACTAAAAGTGTTGCTGTTGTTTTTTCAGGTGCCAACTCTAGTGAAGGAGTTTGGTGCAATCGACTATGTGGATTTCAGTCCTATTGAACCATATTATTTTGCAGTGACTTGCTCTGTACGCGTACAAATTTACAATCCAATAACAAAATTAGTGGTAAAGAATTTATCACGATTTCAAGAAACTGCTTACGGAGGAACATTTCGACAAGATGGACGTTTGCTTGTGGCAGGTGATGAACAAGGTTTGGTGAAACTTTTTGATCCCTCTAGCAAAAATGTGCTACGACTGTTTAAAGGACACAAAGCCCCTGTACATCGTGCACAGTTTACGCAAAATTTGTTGAATATTGCTAGTTTTTCCGATGATCGTACTGTGAAATTATGGGATATTGCGTCCGAAAAAGCTACATTAACATTTGCTGAGCATGAGGACTACATACGTGCCGGTGCAATAAATCCCATGTCACCAGATACATTAATATCTGGTGGTTATGATGGTAAAATAAAAATGTACGACACTCGTACGCAACAAGTTTCATACAGCATAGATCATGGCAGTCCTGTCGAATCATTACTATTTCTACCTACGGGGGGTATTTTCATCAGTGCAGGTGGTACAGAGATGCGCGTTTGGGATGCTTTTGCAGGTTGCCGACTTTTAACGAAAATTTCACAACACCATAAAACAATTACAAGTTTGCGTCTTGGTTCCAATGGCAAACGTCTACTATCGGGAAGTTTGGATCGTCATGTCAAGATTTATGACGTTGCCACATACCAAACGGTGCATACGCTTGATTTCCCAAATGCCGTATTAAGTCTTGGTGTAGCGCCGGACGATCAGACGGTTGTGGCTGGCATGGTTGATGGTCTAATTTCCATACAAAACATGGAAGTGGATCGCAGTAAGGACGAAGTAACAAAGAGATCAAAAAATAAACCACAACCATTGACTTCAATGAATGTTGATCATGATATCCGTGAAGGCGTACTGCCAAAATTAAGCAAATACGATCATTTGTTGCGCAAATACGAGTATGTAAAGTGTTTGGATCTAGTAATGCTACCATATTTTGCACGTAGTAATCCTGAAGTGACAATTTGTGTTATGCAAGAACTCATACATCGTAAAGGTCTGCATCGTGCAATAGCTGGACGTAGCCACGAATTCATCTCAAGGCTTATATCGTTCATATGTCGTTTTATTGGCGAACACCGATTTATGCGAGTGATGATTGATGTCGGAATGATTTTGTTGGATGTTTATGCGGCGCAGTTTCACGAATTCACTGGTGAATTAGGCAAAGATTTTATCAGATTAGCTGGTGTGCTACGCCGGGAAGTTAAATTGACTTACGATTTACTAGAATTACAAGGCTGTTTAGAATTATTGCAAACTGCTTCGGCAAGTACGGATGCCGTAGATGAGCTGATACGATTTGTGACGTCCGAAAATGATCAACTAAAGCAGTCTGCACAAGCAAAGGAGTCGTCCATACTGACAGTATGAAAGCCATCAAATAGTGTTTCTACATATGTATATTAATGTGGGTAAAATAAGCGCAGAATGACTCTCAATTTCTAAAGTTATTCAAACAGTAATGTAAATAAATAGTGATAAGTATTAAAAAACAAAATTGCGTAGTTTTATTACAAAATTTGGTTAATTTGTTGTTGTTAAACCCGCGTGTTAGGAGCCAAGTTCTACCGATTTTTGCACCGTTTGTTTTGAGTGGGGAAATTTGGGACAAGCGCTACCAATACAAGTTTTTTGTCACCATTTCGAATATGTATATTATTCCAAAACACCGTTGTCTGTTGTAAATGAAGGAAAGAAATATACACAGTTATAATTGAAATTTGGATAATCCGATTTATTTTACTTTCATGTACTTTAACTTAAGTAATGTTGTCGCATTTACATTTTTTATTCATGAAATAATTCACATACTATATACTGTAAAATATATTTGTAATATTAATAATAATGCAGCTATATTATTAATGTGTGGGTATGCAATATATAATATAGGTAATTAGTAATTTTCTTCGACATTTTAAAATACAATATATACTAATGTATGCATATATTTAAGCACATTACACACCAAACATTCTTGGCATATGCATGTAGTACACAATATACGTAGCTACCTATGTAGTTGTACGTCCGTTATTTTGCTGATATTTAACCTGAACTGAATATAAATTTCGTTTATCATTTCAAGTAATTTGTTTTTTTTTTTTACAATATGTTAGCGTTCTTACAACTATGCATTTTAACAACATTTATTGTGAGTGTACATACGTACAGAACTGCTTAGTGTAACTACCAACACACAATCATTTGTCAGCATATCCATACAGCATGAATGTGATTTTTTGATGAATATACAATACGACCTTAAAAATAATGATTTTTTTGTATGATTTTATGGTTTTTACATTTCTTATTGGCGCAAATTGAATCAATTGAATTTAATCTGTAGTAAATATTCAAATTACGTTTAAACTTTCTTTATTGTATTGCAGTTGTTGTATTGTAGTACTTGGCAAACTCAAAACTTGATTAATATGGACACCTTAATTGTAATTATTTTTAATAGACTGTTGAGTGAGTGAGAGATTTGAGTTTAAGTGAAAATGAAACAACAAAAGAGAAAACTATAAATTGCAAGTATATACACACACAATCACACGTAAAATCACTGATTAAAAAGACAAAAAATAAAAATACAAATAACTAAAAATTCTGCCGTCCTTTTAGCAAAAATTGAATATATAATTTCATTTTTTGTTAGATCCAAACACATTTAAAAATTATATTTTTTGCATTACAATAAAAATTTACGGCGTTTTGTTGCAAATAGTTTAAGGAAATACTTCTCATGAGACAGTGCTTGCCTGAATAGAAAATGTGTGGTAATTACGTATAGTCCACTATGGTTATGAATTCTCGTTTGCAATGCAACTTTGTTTCCAATTCAGCACAAATATTAAAATGTCCACAATATTTGCTTTCATAACAAAAAAAAAATTACAACAGCAAAAAAAATAAAATACAAATAATTTATTAAAACAAAATTTAAATCTTTACTTTATTATCGTATGTGATTGTTTAAAAGCAGTTTAGAGTTATCTTTTTGCGTTTTTTTTAACTGAGTAATAAGTGTAAGTGTTTTTATAATTGTAATAACTTCATTTTTCATTCTAAGCACGCGCAATATTATTAGCGAAAATCGAGTGGTATTTCGTAATTTTATATTTTTTTCAATATTTTAAACAAGCATTTCCACATACGGTAGTGCGTTAAATTTAAAAATCTTTCGGAACATAAATTCTCACTTCTAACTGAGTGAAATTGTAACTGAACTTAACCTCACACATATGTATAAATACAATTAAATATTTAATTTATGCAATGTTTTTTTTTCACTACTACTAGTAACTGAAAGGTATTTACTTTTTAATGCAAAATGTCTGGCATGATTATTTTCGCTAATGTAGTTACTGATTTTTACACTCAAAAGAGACACCGAATACATTTTGTTAAACATGCATTTACATAAGTACATATTTATGAACTCTTAATCGCAAACGGTCTTTTGGCGTATGATAAACGAAAATGTTCTGTGTGCAAAAATCTTTAGTCCATCATATATGTATATAAATATTTCAGTTTCAGAATTCACATACGTCATCAAATGTCACTGTGTGTGTGTTCCAATTGTGTTGATTTACAAAGAGTTTTTTAAAACTATGCTTTAATATTTGCGCTTTCCTGCCAAGTGTGTTCATCTTTATAATTATTTGCTTATACTTTAATGTGTTTACTAACATTTTCTAATTCTCTTACATGCTTAGTGCATTTTTATATGTATACATGGATAGATTTGTTTGCGTTTTATATCAACTATAATTTAAGTATATTTATAAGATCTATTTAATTTGCGTTTTTTATTTTGTTTTAACCAAGGAAATGATAAAAACGTATATTAATATGTATACGAACTACACACTATTTAGGGTAGAGAAAAACTCGATGGCGTCGCTGGGTTTTTAGCCATCTTCCTTTGGCGGTGTGAACCAGCCTGTAATAGAGAAAAGTTAAACAATCGTTGTTGATAATAATAAACCAATTACTCACCATTTTTCTCGTGTATTTGCACCAGGGACTTAAAGCTCTGCTGTGCACGCGCCAAGCTGTACTGACCCTGCGATAATGCCTAAAGTTGGAATTTAGAAATTCCGCAACAAACAAAAAAAAAATAGCAAAATCTTAACAAAAATCTCATGAAACTTACCTTCGTAGCGCCAAATTGTATTCTGGCTTTACCCTTCACGAGGGTTGCGGCAATTTGCATGATGACAGCTTCCACAGTGTAAGCGGAACTCCACCCCTGCTTTGTCAGTAGCTCCATACATATGGCACCGCCCACTAGCACATAACCACCTAAAAAAAAAGCGTGACATGAGCAAAGGTAATGCACAATGGATTTATGCAATTGATTATGTGTAACGCACCCGATATTATTGGATGCACGACGCGTACGAATGGCGGCTCAAATGGGTAGGTTTCTTTGAAAATAATATTTAGCAATATGCTGTCTTTGCCTTCCTTCTCTTTGAGCATGACCAAATCGTTGTGTAGCGGGCTGTCGGGATCAACTGATTTCAGGCGTATATTCCACTCGTATATCGAATCGTTTACCAACTCTATGGAGTACATATTACTCTTAAAAGAATCGGAGCGGTAAATGTCGCGCAGCTCTTTCATGAGACGATCGGTCGCTTGAACAGAACCAGAAACAGATCCCTGCAATAGAATAATAATAATAATGAGCATAAAGGGAGAGCTAATGTTCTTCCAAATGAGCAGACATAAATAGGCTTTAATTAACTGTTGTACGTATCAATTCTGTAGTTAGTCTAGAGAGGATGTATATAAAATAGACAATTCAAACCTCAGCTGTGTCTAAGAGGAAACTTTGTAAATATTATAGTCCTTTACTGCTGTAGAGGGGATATTGAAAAAGGCCCAACAGCGATTTCCTGGCTCTATGAAATCATAGTTAAGCCAATAATGTTTTATGGAATTGTGGTCTGGTAGGCTCGTTCCAGAGAACGGTTCTCATTGGAATCTGCGCAGCACTAAGAACAACACCAACCATGACTCTAAATGCCATTTTTAACAGCAGAGCGCATTACTGACGTTAGATTCGATGACATTACGCTCTAAACTAGTACGAGTATCTAACATCTTTATCAGTAGCTTCAAATTCCCTTGCAATCCGACTTGTGCGGGTACCCGGTCACCGCGGTATAGCTGGAAACTGCAAAGCGGGATAGCCTGCGAAAGGGTACCCTAGCAACATTGACGTCGAATGAGTAATTCGTGGTCCACTTGCGCTACAGCGCTGGGCATACTGACTCCGAGTGAACTCGCCAAGCAGCACCTGTGTAGTAGAGAGGCCTTTTTGATCGGCGGTGGATCACAAACGGTCGTTTAGGAAGACTAATCTCGCCGTAATTATTAGTGTGCTTACTGGTCATTGTCAGACATGCGGTGAGGTAGGGATCAAGTCAGACTCTAGTTGCCAAAACTGCTTGGTGGAAGGCAAACAGGAATCATCCAAGCACTTCGTCCTTAAATGTCCAGCAGTCGCAAGACTTAGGCTAAAACGCCACGGCAGGCACAACATCGGCGATCCCAGCGAAGTGACTGGAATTGACATTAGCCGACTTAAGATCAAATAACAGAGTCCAAGCGCTTTGTCGAATCATAAGAGTCTTGGCGATCCGTCCAGAGTATTTAGGTGTGACAAAGGACAGTCGAAGCTGACTAAGTGAAATTCTCTGTAGTTGCGGAGATCCACCCCTTGAGCTAAACTAACCTAACCTAAACATAAGCGGAAATATACTGTAACAAAAGTAACTTTCAATATAAGTAACCGATAAATAATCAGACAGCGACGAGTACTTCCAGGATATTCTTTTTGTAACCCACTATCAGTATATTCCCATGGTATTTAACCTCTTAATATATCTTGTGATCCTGCATTGGTATTTATTAATAAAATTAACTTAATGTATAGTCATAAATATCTATCAATACCATGTAAGCGTTAAAATAATAACACACATCCTCGAATTCATAAATAGAAAGCTATACATACAATTAAAGAAATACACTACATATGCAACGCACCTTTAAATAGTCTTGTCTTTGACTTTGTCGTAGTCTTTCTAATGTGGCCAGATGTTCCACTTCCATTTCATCTTTCTGTGAACCAAACAAAATTTGTTAATTGCATTCATGTAAATATGTCAATGTATTTGCGCAAAATTTACCTCAACTTTATTCGCGCTGCGTCCGTCATCCATTTCCAATGGTAGATCTTCATCGCCCTCACTCTCCTGCTCGCTCTCGCATATGAGATCTTCTACCTCATCTTGATCCGAATCGATGTCCTCAATTTGATGCTGCGCTGCCGGCTGCTGATGCAATGGTGACGCACTTGGGGGTGGTAATTGAAACGGTATTGTGAGGTTATCAATATCGGGTGGCAGTGGGACATTGTGCAGGCGGCACAGTTCACGTAGCAATATGCCAACCTACGAACGAACCAACAAACAAGGGTAAACAACAAGTTCATAAATGCATTACAAAAGCGTCAGGCGAAGAGTACGCCAAACTGATAAAACAAACAAACGAACGGACTAAATAAAAAAAAAGTTATAATAAACACCAACGCAACAGTGTAGCTTTTGCATTACACTGTCGCTAATGGTCGCTCCATATAAACGTATTACACACTTCTGTTTGTATTTGATATTTTGTTTTGTAATCGGGATATGCATATACCTCACATACATACATACATATATGATTGTATGTGTATAACTATTCGTTTTTGCCGGTGGTGTGCGGCCGGTGGTGCCGCTGTGACCATGAGGTGTAACTAGGCGCTACTGGCGGTCTATGTGAATTCGCTACAAAGTTCACTCACCTGATTTATAACATGATTATCACGTCCATTCGTATTGCTGAGTATTTGTACGGCATTTGTTACACTTGTCTCTTCACTCTCTGCGAACCAAACCGGTGGCGAGGATGGATACGTTTCCTGAAAAAAAACAGAAAGTGGATATAAGTTATGTGAAATTATATATATTAATTAAGTAATTATTCGATAACCATTGGAAGGTGAAATATTTGTCAATACTAATTGCATAATCTTGTTCTGGATACCGGGACACAGGGGCATACAAGACAACGAACTTGCAGACCAACTAGCCCTTCATTGCTGTTCTTCCGCAAGTTCTCAGAAATATACTACTAGAAGACGAACTGGCAAGTGGGAATCGCTACTGGCTGCACTTGCAGGGACTGTAAATAGAGGGGTACAACCGGAAGAAATTCAAACAACTATTGCGCTCCCAAGGAACAAAATCAGACAACTCGTGTCACTTTACACCGGCCACTGCAGACTAAGGCGTCATCTGAACAAACTCGGAATCTGCTCAACGGACCTGTGCAGATTCTGTGATCTGGAAGCGGAAACACCTGAGCTGGAAACACCACCTGGACTGTCATGCAATTGCGGGGTTAAGGAGTCAGGCAATGTGGTCTCTATATCCCCAAAAGGAAAGTATCGCGTCCACCAGCCCTGCAGCGCTACTAAGTTTTCTTAGAGCTACAGGACTGGATGGTATTCTGTGATAAACAGGAGAGGACACAATAGACCGTAGGTCTATAAAAATAAAATCTATTCTCAAATAAAATCTATCTATCTAATTCTTCTTCTTGACTGGTATAGAAACCGCTTACGCGGTTATAGCCGAGTCCACAACAGCGCGTCACGCATCTCTTCTTTTGGCAGTTTTGAGCCAATTGGTAATAACAAGTGAAGACAGGTTCTTCTCCACCTGGTCCTTCCATCGGTGTGGAGTCTCCCTCTTCCTCGGCTTCCACCAGCGGGTACTGCATCGAAAACTTTCAGAGCTGGGGCACTTTCGTCCATTCGTTGGACTATGTCTATGTCTATGACCCAGCCAGCGTAGCCGCTGTCTTTTTATTCGCTGGACTATGTCTATGTCGTCGAACAACACATACAGCTCATCATTCCATCTTCTGCGGTATTCGCCGTTGCCAATGTTTAAGGGACCATAAATCTTCCACAAAACCTTTCTCTCGAAAACTCCTAGTGCCGTCTCATCGGATGTTGACACCGTCCACGCTTCTGCACCATAAAGTAGGACGGGAATGATGAGGGACTTGTAGAGTTTAGTTTTTGTTCGTCAAGAGAGGACTTTACTTTTCAATAGTCTACTCAGTCCATAGTAGCACGTGTTGGCAAGAGTAATTCTGCGTTGGATTTCAAGGCTGACATTATTATCGGTGTTAATACTGGTTCCTAGGTATACGAAGTTATCTACAACTTCAAAGTTATGACTGTCAACAGTGACGTGGGAGCCAAGACGCGAATGCGCTGACTATTTGTTTGATGACAAGAGATATTTCGTCTTGTCCTCGTTCACCACCAGACCCATTCGCTTCGCTTCCTTATCCAGGCGGGAAAAAGCAGAACTAACGGCGCGGGTGTTGTTTCCAATGATATCGATATAATCGGCGTACGCCAGTAGCTGTACACTTTTATACAAAATTGTACCTTATCTTAAAGAAGTCACACGATAGCGATAGCACCTTGTCTGAAACCTCGTTTAGTAGCGAACGGCTCGGAGAGGTCCTTCCCGATCCTGACGGAGCTTTTGGTGTTGCTCAACGTCAGCTTACACAGCCGTATTAGTTTTGCGGGAATACCAAATTCAGACATCGCGGCTTAAAGGCAGCTCCTTTTCGTGCTGTCGAAAGCAGCTTTAAAGTCGACAAATAGATGGTGTGTGTCGATCCTCTTTTCACGGGTCTTCAGTTGTTGATTTTCCAGGTCTAAAGCCAAACTGATAAGGTCCAATCAGTTTGTTGACGGTGGGCTTTAGTCTTTCACACAGTACGCTCGATAGAACCTTATTAGCGATGTTAAGGAGGCTTATCCCACGATAGTTGGCGCAGATTGTGTAGTCTCCCTTTTTGTGTATTGGGCAGAGTACACTGAAATTTCAATCGTCGGGCATGCTTTCTTCCGACCATCAGCTCTTCGCCGCCGTATTTGAATAGCTCGGCCGGAAATCCATCGGCCCCCGCCGCCTTATTGTTCTTCAAGCGGGTAATTGCTATTCTAATTTCTTCACGGTCGGGCGATGGAACATCTGTACTATCGTCGTCGATTGGGGAATCGGGTTCGCCATCCATATCTCAAGAACTACTAGACTGATTTAAATGAAATTCGGGATATACTATTTTCTTAAAATCCTGATGACACGAATGAAAAATGGGCGAATCGGTTCACAACCACGCCAACCTCCCATATAACTTAATTATGAATTCCATCTGATTCGTTCACTTTATAATATATAGCGGAATGAAACTATACACAAATATGTATTTGAGGTGTGGCAGCATTCATTTTAAAATTATCGAAATCGTTCTATCACTTTCAAGGCGCCGGATATCGAACATGAAGAGCTCCATACCTTAGTATAATTTTTTACCGAAATAATATTGGTAAATCTCTCAGATATTTTAAAGAAATTCAAAGAAGATGTGTTCCTTCTAATTCAACGCTATTATAGTATACAAAAAGATTACAATCAGGAATCTGTTTGAGACTAGTTGCCAAAAGTATTTAGGGAGTTTGAATTCCTTAATATATATATTTTAAGAATATATGTATAGTATACATATTTTATTATATGTATTATAATTGTTTCCTATATCCCGTTGTCTATTCATTTAACCACAGTTCCTTCATATTAACTCGCATGGGCAATTGACGCTTTGTTATTAATATGATTAAGTATGATTTTTCTGTGCAATCTAGTTGCTCCAGAATTCTAATTGCCCTGTTAGGACATGCTTAAAACTCTAGTGCTTCTTTAAAATCGTAAGGTTACTGGTATAAATTTATTTCAGTAAAATACGCAACCTAGATTTTGTATGACGAAAGCAATGTCATACACTGGTAGCAATTTACATAAATTCATCTATGTTTTTTTTTTTAATTTTTGTAATACAATTTCTGGGCTAAAATTAATTTTACCTATTAGGTATACAACTTTGCTTCCGCCGTTTTTTGTGTAAATTTAAGACTTTTTTGTATAAAAACGGTTAAAAATGTCGATCAGCCTCAGCCGCACTTTTCTTGGAATTCAAAAAGAAAAGCAAAATTTCCCGCAAATGTCGAGAATTCGGCTAAAAACGTGACATTTTCAGTTGGGAATAAGTTTGTGATGCAATCTCTACAAATATTTTATATGTCCAAGATCTATATAAAAAAAAATCGAGTTAATCGACCAGTGCTTGACCCTAGAGACATCTATTGGAAAACGGCGGAAGCAAAGTTGTAAACCTAATATTAATATTGGTTATTAAAAGAAGTAAAACCATAAAAATGCAGCAATTTATCTGTAGATTCAAAAAAGATATAATTATTTTACTCCTTTTGAGCTGGCAATCTCATAAAATCAGGTACAAAAACTAAACATTTTTTAAAGAAATTAATTGCGATTTAATTCCCAACTTCTTGTAGTCTGTCCACTTTCCGTAGCGTTATAAAACTTTAATTAATCTTTTCGGCATTGAAGCAATTAGGTTTTACCAGTACTTGCGGCGCGGACTTTTAGGTCTTCGACTGTGTTAAATTGTCGTCATTTATCATAAATTTATCTTGATAGAATACCCAGAGATTTTCAATACGTTGTAAGTCTGGCCTAAGAGCAGGTCAGTAGAGAAGTTGAAATTATTTATGTCTGAACAACACTTTTTACTCCCTGGAACAATGAATTGCGGCATTATCTTATTCGAAAATATATTCAAGGCCGCATAACTCTTCTGCTTTCTCTACCATCATAGTTTCTAACAAACCGCAATAGATTGACGAGATAATTTTTGTTGGAACCCATGGCATTTAAGTGATACCATTACAGCAAAACTTGCCCACACCATAGAACCTCCACCTGACGACGCTATGGCCATTGTAATCAGGTTCACCTAATTTAAAATGTTTTGCATCGCTAAATATGAACTTTGACCATTCTGAACATCTCAAAATAAAACATTTATTTAACGGTTCACACATCATTATTTACCATTATGCTTATGCGACCAAATTTGATTAAACTTTTTAATGAAATTACTATAAAGTTACACCGCAGTTTTTATTTTAGATTATTTTAGTGCCGCCAGTGTACAAGTGAGAATAATCAATTTGTCAATATGCAATCCTTCCGCCAATTGATGTCTTCTGAACTAAATATGTACATATACATTATGAGGTCAAAATGCCCCCATTAAGTAAAATGATCACAGCAAGGGGATCACTAACTTAACTTAACTCTAATACATAGTTTATTAAAGCTATGGAGTTTTAAGTTTCCTTCTGTGTCAATAATGTATATTTACAAAATTTTCTTAATTTAATTACTTTCAGGCTTACGCCAAATTGAATATTAAATTTCAATAGTAGATGCTAGTATATCAAATCCTTTAAGCGCTTCCTTCGTAAGTAAAACCGTTATTTAATGTACATACATACACTCCCTTGGGCGTAAAGAATGCCACCATATTTGACTGGCCATCTTAAACGCTCTACTTAAATTACACAATTCCACTTAATAAAAAATTTAATTTAAAATGTACATAAATTCACAAATATACATACGTATATGGGTATAAAAATAATAGTTAAAATGTATAAAAGAGTATAAATATATGCTAGTAATTCCGATGGAACAAGACGCTTTGCATTTTATAGCAGGAATGAGGACACACACAAAACCAGACCAAGTAAAAAAAAACGTGCAAAGTAATTTAACCTTTAATTGGAGCATTGAACCGGACCGAGGCAGAAAGTGCAACGAATCATAATTTATTAAACGCCGCCACACAGAAACAAAAGTCACCACAACAACAACAAATGTTGTAAGAAACAACAACTAAAAATAACACAACACATCTGGTAAGAATATTAACTGTAAAAGACGAGCGAATAACACTATAATAAGAAAACAATATGTCAATAAAACAGACGAAAAGACAAAACAAAAATAGCAACAAATCTCCGTGCATATGTACATTGAATAAATCAGTAATAAAAGACCTATAAGCAGGGGGTAAAATAGGCTAGAGGAAGTTGACAGACAGGTAACCAACCAGACGAGCGAGCGGCAATAAGGACTCTGTAATATATATGAAGGCATACATACTATGATAGCGCTACCAATAGCAGTAAGTATTAGGAACATGTAAAGTATATCCAAAAATGTAGACAATGTCACCCATATTTCTTATCTTATCTATAAATTGAACTACAAAGACCTGCATTGAATTGTAGAAAGAAGTAAAAAGGAACACAACGAAAAGAGCGGCCTACAAAGTGTCTAACCAGTAAGGCAATGAGCTATTCAGTTTCAAGGCGCTTCAATTCAACCATTGTGCAGATTTCACACAACTAAAGATTAGAATGCAATGTCAAGGAACGTAGCGCCAGAGCTGTGTTCCAGAAAACAGAGAAAATCTAGAGAGTAAATGTAAGAAATAAGGAGGTGAAGAAATGATTTTTTACTGTCGTTCTGTCATATAATAGATACACATATGTACATATATAAATATATATATATCTATATACTACTATTATAAAGAGGAAAGATTTGTATGTATGTTTGTAATGACTAAACATAGACTGTATTTATTGCTAGAATCTCAACTTTCCAGAAATAGTTCCCAGGTGAGGGTATCTAAAAATCTTAATTTGAAACTGAAAATCGTCTTGCAAGTCATTCTCTTCGCATCGCAATCGCGTGCCAGAGAGTCGAGTAACGAGCGATCGCAGCTGCTTGAACAAAATTTCAAAAACTACCAAGTACGCGTAGCGTGTGCAGAGGCTTGAAGAACAAAATATTATAAATATACAAGTTCGAACTCGAAAACAAGATTTATATGGGAAATGTCAGTGTCAAAAAGGACTGCAAAGCTAGAGTGACTCTAACACAACTTCTCTTCGGATACTGAAATGCGCTTATCCAAAATAGACGTCGATATACTGAAATATGTCCTCCACGTAAAGATTTCACGTATAACCCTAACCATCCTTTGCAAGAAACATCTAACCTATTTTCTGGTTAGACTGCGTACTAGAGAGCAACGTTTCACCAAAACAGGTCATTTACTTATAATTATTCTACATAAAAAGTATCATATGTCCTGCTCCCTCTCCTAAGCTACCTCCAAACCAAAGACAAATCGGTTCAGCCGTTCTTCCGTGTAACACGTTCTTGTAACTAATATATTTCTTTTATATATATACATAGACTACACATACACACTTCCCATACATATGTATGCTCCTTTTTAGTTGGGGTCATTAAAAAGTGTAAAATGAAGAAAATTCGAACACGAAATTATATTTTTTTTGTAATGAGCGAAACGTTTCGTTTGTTCAGCAAGCTGCTGCGATCGCTCGATAATCGATTCTCGCGCATGTGCTTGAGAAGTCCTTAAAGCGAGCGCTTGTTACTCAATTCGATAGCGCCATTGCGATGCGTATTCTCTTCGACTTGCAAGACGATTCAGTTTCTGATGAAGATTCTCCATGATGGCGTCTTTTTTATCTATGTAAAATTAACTGTCTTGATACAAAGTACTAAATTATTTGCTTAATAGCTATAAAAATTATAAGAATTATTCAAGTCATTAAGCTGTTTGAATAGTTAGACGGTACAATATATTATTTACTGAAAAAATTAAAATAAATGGATTTAGTTCTGAAAAGAACTTATGTTTTGCAGAAGGAAGCTGCACTCAGATTTTTTTTACAAAATGGAAAATGAACGTGGCATCGTCCACTTATGGGTCAAAAACAATATCTCAACGGAACTACTTGACCGATTCGAAATTCGGTATATAATATTTTCTTGACACCCTGATGACACGTGTGGAAAATGAATGAAATCGGTTCACAACCACGACAACTTCCCATGTAACTCAATTATGAACTCCATTTTATTCCTTCACTTTATAATATATACATAAGGAACCAATAAAATAGCGGATTAAAACAAACAATACACAAAAACTGTATATGATCTGTGGCATCTCTTGTGGAAAAATGGTCGAAATCGGCCTATAAATTTTCAAAGCCCCGAAAATCGAATATGAAGAATTCAGTGCCCCATGGCAATTTTTCACCGAAAATGTCGGTAAATCTCTCAGGTATCTTAATTTAATTTAGGGGTAATATCTTTCTTCCAATAGTGTGTATCTGTACCAGAAATATATAGGTTTTTAAAATATACGATGGGCTTAATAGTGAAATCGGTTTAGGAATTACATCAGCCCTCATATACCATATATGATGATTTTCATTATTCTATTGAACTTTATGCCGAATATATGGGTCGAATTGTGTTATCTTTATAAAATTACATTAATAAATTGCGAGAGTATAAAATGTTCGGATGCACCCGAACTTAGCCTTTCCTTACTTGTTTAAAATGAACCCACGCAAGAAACGGCAAAGTACATACATATGTATGGGAGAGTGTGTAAAAACTTATAACTTTTGAAATGTTTGTTTAAATCCGAGTGCGAGTGCGAAGCCGGAGTGGTCTGCTAGTAATCATATAAAATGATAAAATATTTTTGTATTCAAAATGCAGAAGTTCGATAATAATATATATATAATAGTTAATATGCTATAAACTTATGCCTGTCGAGTTGTCGAGAGTTAGATATAGGGATATATATATATATATATATATATATATAAATGAGAAATGGGAGTTGAAATCCGGATGTCTGTCCGTCCGTCTGTCCGTCAAGCGATAACTTGGGTAAAAATTGAGATATCTTAATAAAACTTGGAACACATAAAATGGCGACAACCTATAACTAAGCCATAAATAAAGTTATGAAAATAAAATTTGATACAGAGGATTACATTAGGGAGGGGCATATTTGGATGTAAAAGCAGTATAAACCAAACTTTCTGCAGTCGTTTTTTTTAGCCGTGTCCATATACAGTACAAAAATGAAATAAATCGGATAATAACCACGCCCACCTCGCATACAAAGTTTACTTTGAAAATGACTAATAGTGCGTTAACTCACTAATGAAAAACGTCAGAAACACTAAATTTTACAGAAGAAATAGCAGAAAGATGCTGCACAGAAATTTTTTTTACAAAATGAATTGGATAAACCGTGTTTTTATTTGTTAAAAAAAATTAAAACTGACCTTTAACTATTGTGAAATTTATTCCTTTCGCTATTTTGAGAGGGCAACTCTATATCGCTTTTAAACATCTTTAATTTATTTTTGTTAGTCTGATTTTGTCTCTTGTTTCTAAAATATCCATTTAAAATATAATTTAAACTAATTAAAAACTTCAAAATGGTTTACTTTTTTAAATTTCCACAACTCACTCATCAACGCATAGATTTCGACCAAAATTTTAGATTTTGCGAATTCAATAATTTCATGAGGAAATTCATATCCTTAGTGTATGAACACCAGAATGGATATGCTGTTGTTGTAGCGGTACCCAGTATGGATATCTTTTCGATATCCAATGTTCCGACTATTTTAGAATTTAACGAAAATTTCTTGTATGTCTTAAAAAATAAAGCTATCATTCGGCAGTAATCAGATGCATCAGTTAGTGATGAGCTGAAGCGGTAACAGATATGATAGGTAGGTAAAGTGAATGACATACGACGCACTTAGGCTTAAAGAAGGCCCATTATGACTCCACAGGGGCTCACATCCCCTCCCACTACCATATCCTCCCTGAACCATTCTTTGGTTATTATAAAGTTGTTCAATTTAATATTTATATAAGTGCAACTTCGTAGACATCGTCAAGAAAATCGTGACCGACCATTGTCTTTCTTTTCCTGTGTAAAGCTTTGCAACCGCGATTTTTTGAAGGTAGTTCTTAGTTTGATTAGTTCATCCGCTTCAGAGTTTCCTGGAGTTTATCGTGGAATAAACAGTTAGTCCCATTAATAGCTTAAGGTATTCCTGCCCTACCTCTTATGAAACTATAAGCGGCTTTAGTGATTTCCAGGCCGCCGCTGGTGTCTGTAAAAATAAATGTATTTCTTGTTGTTAGTTCCCTCTTTGTTAGAGAGAATAGGCCTTCTTTGATAGCAGTAATATCGGCTTGGAAAGGCAATATTGAGGGACTATATTAAGTTTATTTTGACGGATTTAAAAATCCGTTATGATAAGATAAATTATTATAATCTTCGAATAATCTTCGAAATGGCCAATTGTAAAGCTCTTCCAAATGCTAGACCTTTTTTACTTGGCAACATTTCTAATTTATTTTGAAAATATAATTTTGGTGAAAAACCAACACTCCAATGTCAAAAATGCAAAGCAAACTTTCAAGTAATGCGTAAGTTCACTACGAAGATTACCATAGAAATTTAGGTCTATTAGTAGAAACTGTTGCACCAAATCTTGCTAGAATATTGCCATATGTGTATTTTATTGTTAATCAAAAAACGATGAAAGAGTTCCATTAATATTTATTTTAAATGTCATAATAAATACGTCAAATTTTGTACAAATTTATATACATTACATTATACAATCAACAACTTATAAACAGAGTTAACCCTCTGTATGGGATAAGTGTTAAGGCAAGATTGATCAAACCTCAGCATATGAACATAAGTGAAACAATACCATATATACAAGCTTACTCTCGTTTAACAGCAACTCATAATAGTGACGTGCAATTTAACACGTATTTATCAATATATACCTACAAACATACATTTGTATGGCTATCAAATTGTTAAAAGGGCACGTTCCATACGTATACCTGGTTTTAATAAAACCGGCATTTATTGACAAGATTCATTGGTGCCGATAAATAAAGCGGTATATTAAAATTACTACATTGGTTCCTGCCTAATTTTGGGACCACTACCAAACAGATTTTTCTATTGTAAATATCCGCAGGTTCCTTCCCTACAATTTTATGGTAATCCTTCAGCCGCTCTGTTTCATTTCATTAATGGGATGTATTGTATACCAATAAATAAATAATAATAAATAATAGAGGTTTATATCAATTGGTATATAATACATAAGGGATAAAATATGAATAGACAGTCGGCTTTAGTATTAGAATAAATACGTTATGTTTGAAATTAAATTTGCTGTTCCAAAATTTAAGGAACTTTTAATTTGTTATACTTAGCAGTTTAAAAATACCTTTAAGATTCACAAGAGATCATTTCATTTTATCTTCATAAGTTTCAACTTAATTATGTTTATACAAATGTATATTGTTATACAATATTACTTACCGTAATGTTTGCGTGTATATCATAACGTTTGCCGTTTTTGCCAATGAAACGACATGTCAACTCGTCAACACTCGAATTCAGTATCTGAAAGCGCTCATGGTTTTTTGTAAATATTTTTTCCAGTGTTTTTATTTCCAATTTTAATGTGTTCAAGCAAGCCATCTCGAAACTGTCAGCGTCAGCGTGTGCACGTTTACCTCGTATTGTGCAATTCAGTTGGATAAACCAACTATAGAATTTGAAATACACCACAAAGGGGGGTGTTATAGTCAGTCCTTTCCGTTAAAATACTTCGTCTACTCTTTGTTGGTGTTGTCGCAAATCTGGATGATGTTATTTCAACTGATGATGAAGCTATAGACAGTTAGTTTTTGTTTTTGTTAGAAGAAGCGATGACTTTTTCGACGCTATATAATTAGTAATTTTAATTTGAGTGTTGGTTGGCTTTATATTTTCTGTTTTCCACTGTAATAAATTAACTGTTAAATTGCGAACGCACAGACTGATGCTGGGAAGCTCGTGTCCGCTCGCTTCTCGGGCATTACGCAGTGTACCTTTGACGACTCGACTTGCGCCGACGAAACGAAAGCACAAATCTGTTGTCAAATTCAGACAGGGAAGAACACAGCAGCGGATCGACTGGAAATACGGGTGTAAAGGGCATTCAGGTACACTGCACTTTTTTCACCAAAACCGTAACTGTCGTCACAAGCAACGTCAGCGTCAACCTTAACGCTTATATCTCTGTCGACTGCGCAGTAAGAGTTGTTTAAAATCGTTGTTTCAGGTCAAATTGGGGCGGATTTCACTTTTAAATATAATTTTTTTTATTTTTCAGAACTTCCTTGTTTTTATCACATGAAAACACTTAAATTTACAAGTATTTCACACTTTTAGTAAATTATTAATTCTCCTCTTTTTTATACATAAATTTTTTTTATATAATTTTCGCTTTTTGTTCCAATTAACAATTTTGATAATATAAGCACATTTGAGATTTTCTCTCCATGAAATTATATGAAACGAATTAAATAAAACAAGAACTCAAAATCGACCACAAAAGTACGAAAGTATAAGAAACGATAAACGACGACATGAAATGTACATTGCGACAAAAGAGGAAAAAAATTGCACTGAAGAAATCGAAGCGAATCGAAGGAAATTAACGAGCATTAACTTGGAATTGCCACAGAGGTCTACCAATCCCTTCGCACTGCAATACCGCTCACGATGTCTTAGCCAGACTCACAACATTTATCCCACACACTGTACGGGATCCTATTTCCATTGTTCACAAACTATTTATATTTCCTTTATTTCTATGTTTCTTCCTTAATTGAAATTCAACGTTTTATTGTAACTAAATTAGCACATTTTTCTGGAAAATTTTTTCATTTTCAATTATTCACACACGCAAACAATGTTTCTACTTATAAGAGCACATAAGATTCGTAGATCTGTGAAAATTAACCAAACCGAAAAATCACTTTCGCCAACAAATACAAGAAGCAAAGTGAAAGAAGGAAGGCAAAAAACTACCAAAACGAAAAGACAGAGACGAAAATTGCGACGCGACTGCAGGCTTGCCATATTTCTATTTGAAGCGTACCACTCGTGATTCTTTGAAATTTACAACTTTATTGCAATACATTTTTAAAACAAGGCTGAATATAAATCTATATGAATGCATGAGATCAATATATTAAATAACGTATAAAGCAAAGAGATTTTGCGGGTCTAAAATGGTATATCATTGAATAATATGGCAATATTGATTGCGTTATTCCAATTGGTGATTTTTCTAGACGACTTTTTCAACAATCTATGTTGCATTCTCGCTTAAACAAAAGCTAATAAAGCTATGCCAAACACCTGCTGTTTAATTAAATCAGGAAAGTCCGCTTTACATAGTTTGTTACATTATTATATTCAATAGTGGATTGGCTTAAATATGATATTAACATATCATGATTAAACTAATAATTTTAACAAAACGATTGGAAAACAATTTGTTTGTTATATGTTGCGGCCTGCAATTTCTAAAACTACCAATAGGGTTACCAATACTATAAACTTTGAAATCCAGCATAAATTAATTAAAGAGCTCACGATTTTTTTATTGAAAAATCCAAACCTTATTTCATTTTAAAAATATTATACATAATTACGATAAGTGCAAGAGAGTTATAAGTTTTCTACATAAATAAATACGAACAACAATAAAACAATAAATTTTCGAATTTAAATTTTAGTATATCCATGTAGTACATATTATGTACCTTTTAAGATCTTCTAATTTACTCAAATTAAAATTGACGATTTATCTTTTTGTATGTACACATATTTTTTAATTTGTTGCTATATTCTTACAATCCAAATTTAAATTATTGAAATTCAAATACAGAATGGTCTACAAGTATTCGCACATATTCAGACATATATTTTCACTTTCTGGACATTAGTTTTATAATAAATTAGATACATAGTACGTAAAATATCTGTGGGAGAATATAAAAATTTAACTAAATGTTTTTTAATGTTTAATGCATAGACTCTTTCTGCATATAAAAATGTTTTGGATTGACGGATACGTATCTGCGTAGTGATAGGCGAGTTTAAGCTACATTTCACAAATACGTAAACAATCTAGTGTAGTTGTAGAGAGACGTCAATATTGACATTTTAAAATGGTTTAAGGGTGGAATGGAAAATGCTTACTTTTTATTTTCGTTATAATAATTTGTGAAGTGAATACCAGTATACTAAAAAGTTTTTGAGTTGTTTTCATACAGTCATTCACTTAGCACTAATAGACCTGCAAACGGTCTCTAACATATGATCTATCACAAACTGCTCAGCTCTCAAAGACTTACAAATCGGAGCGGGGAGTGTGTTCTTCCGTATTTGACGGTTTTTGTGTTGTCTTATCGTCCTTCTCTTCAGTAGGCGCATCCACTTGAACTTCTTCTTCATTTACTTTGTTTTCCGATTCAGAACCTTCCTCTTTTGTTGGATCTTCACTATTTGCACCAGACCCGCTCTCTCCTTCACCATTTGATTCATTGGTCTCAGTTTTGTTGTCTTTTTTAGGTTTCTTAGTTGGCTTTACTTTAGGCTTCCAGATCTTAAGTTTGTTAACCATATATTTTACTTCACGGTCAAGCAGCGCCATTTTGTCGGTAATATCTTTAACAGTTAGGCGCACTTGTTCGTGTCGTTGTAGCTGCTGTTGAGCCTTGTTTTCATTCTTCTTCCAGTCACTGGTTTCACTTATTACTTTGGTGAGTGTTTCAATTTCTACTTGTGTGAATATATCTTTTTCAGGGTTTGATTCTTTGGTTAGATTTTTAGCATTGATAAGGAATTTCTTTGCGCCATCAATCATACCGTCCAGTGCCTTCAATGCTTCTGGACGTTCTGCATGTTCCCAATGTCGTGATAAGAAAACATTTGTAAGTTTTTTCAACTCCTTCAATCGTTGCTCATAAATTTCAGGTGTAGGATTTTCATGATCCTCATATAGCCAATCGGATATCGAAGAGCACAATTCAAGAATCTTTTCTTTTTCTTCTGACGAAGCACAAGAGGCAAACTCTTCTTCGTCCAATTTTTGTTGTATTTCAATTACATGCGACTCAAGTGCATTCAAAGACGACTCCAGACGATTTCGTATGGATTCAGCGGTATTAATGGACGATAACTTTTCCACTGATTTTTCATATGATTCACCAGTTAGAGGGATAGTGATAAGTTGTGTTATTTTATGCGAAACGGGTTCTTTGATGGTAACTAATTTAATGGTGTCATTTGTAGCGGTTTTGTCTTTTTCATCGCCCGATTTTGTTTCGGTTTCTGTTTTGTTGGTGCTTGTAGCATCTTTTTCATCCTTCTTCTCAGCAGTTTCACCATCAGTTTTTGTAGGATCTATTTTTTCAGCATCTGCGTTTTCGCCATCACTATTCCCGGCGTCTTTTGTTTCGTCTTTTGAGAAAAGTTTGCTTATTGTGCTGCCAAGTTTAGCTAATGTTCCTTCATCCTCCTTTTGTTTTTCATAAACATATTCCACACCAGCGCAATGAAATATGCCTGAATCATCTAAGGTAAAATAGGCTTTAATACCCTTTGACTCAATCACTTCATTTTGGTGTTTCTCAATCAACTCCTTCACTTTTTCCAATTCCACGCGGGATATGTTTAATGAACCAATATAGGAAATTTCTTGTGCAGACAAATGACTTAGGTCACCATAAAGAACGTTAAAATCAAAGTCTTCGGTATGTTTGTTGAAAGTAATTACTTTTTTCTGTGGATATGAGTTCATCTGGCCAAAGAGCACACGCTTGACTTGCCGAACCGCACTGCCATCACCCGGATCGCGTTCGAAAGTTACCTGAATTGGGAAAATAACAGCATCCTTCACAACGAATTTTTTCACTTTAAAACCAGTGGCCAAATCAGCTGCTTTGTAAACTGCGCCCATTGTTGCTGCCTCGTCAGCATTCAAACTCTTACCCAATTCTTGTTTAATGGCTTGCTTCAGGATTTCTTGAACCTTGGGTACACGTGTTCCACCTCCAAATATTATAACTTGGGAAATCGTGTCCAAAGAAAGTCCAGAGGCGGAAAGTGCTTGTTCAAGTGGTTTAGCAACTCTTGGCCACAAATCAGCACCGAGCTCCTCTAATTTTTCACGTGTTACTTGGAGTTTGAAATCTTGATCTTCCAATAAATTCTCTATTTGAGCAAAATGATCATTATTCGCGGAAAGTACATTCTTAACACGTCCAGCCTCTTTAAACAGTTTGGCAAGTGCACGTGGGCTAGTGGTAACATCAGTCTTAGTTTTCTTCATTGCATTGAATTCAGCAGCTAAATAGTCGCGCAGACGCAGTTGGAGCTCTAATCCACCCAAAGTACGATCGTAACCCACACCTAACACCTGAATAACCGGATTCGTTTCTTTGGTTACTTTGTCTTTCATTAACTGATAACTGACTACGGCAGCCGATGTTTTGTAAGCACCCATGTCGTAGAAAACAAAATATTGTGCAGTTTCATTGATCTCTGCTCTATGAAATACGCCATAATTAAGAGCTACCGCAGTATAGTCATTGATCAGTTGCAAAACTTTTAGATTAGCCAATTCGGCAGCAGTCAGCAAAGCCTCACGTTCGGCTTGTCCAAAATATCCGGGAACAGTAAGAACGCATTCGGTTATGGGCTGCGAAGTGGATTCTTGTGCGAACTCCTTAGCTTTAACCAGAATTTGAGCAATTAACTCTTCAACAGAAAACTGCTCCGATTCACTTTTTCTAAATATTACTGTGTTACGCTCGGGATCGCCAATAATTTCATAATAAGGGAAACGTTTCCTATAATTATATTTAGAAATATCAATATCAATAAATTCAATAAAAAACGTAATCAAACCAATATAGGTTTATGATATTTAACAATGATCATTAAGAGGTTACTGTTATAAGGGGAGTTAATCCCGAATACCCACCTGTACAAATCAACAATTGGGTTTTCTATAGTCTTGCCCAACAAGTCAAGTAAATAACCATAAGCGGCAGCTGGTTCACGTATACCAACAGTTACACCATCTTCACCAAATGTGCGCAAGCCATCACGAAAGGCTAAAATAGCCGGTGTTTTACGTTTAGATTCCTTATTAAGTGCTATTTCCATTGGGACTCCAGGCGAAACTACACCAACTTTCATCCACTCTGTACCCAAATCGACAGACATTACAGCCGCAGCATTAATGCCAGTTATGTGGCTGCTAACCAATATCAGCAGGCAGAGGGTTGTAATACATGCCAATGACGTGGTACTCCAACGTCGGCGTGCATTATCTTGTTTGACAATTGTGTCGGCGAACATGTTGACGTGTTGCCGGTGCTTATGTATTTTCAGAAAAGGTATGCCGTATTTTTTAAGTTTTTTACCAACTGGATACATTTTGATTAATTTCAAGTTGATTAGCAATCAATATTTTTTGCCAGCGTCGCACATAAGGAAAAGAAACACAAATTAGGTTAGTTTTGAAATAATAACTTTCATTTGAATTAAACAAATACCTCAATCAATATATATTGAAATTACCTTATTATCCTTAATATTGATGTATTCAAACTTGAAAATATCAAAATAGGAAGTTTACACTTAAAAAATCCTAGAACTTTCCCTACTTTATACGAACTGATATCTATGAGCAAAATGACAGCGGCCGAAATACCTGACGTGTTCCACTGGATTTTTGTTTTCAGCTGAGTTTACCGCTTTCGCAAAAATCAGGGTTGCTAGCATATCTTCTAATCAGAATTAAAAGCTTTTTTTAATTACTTTATTATTTATTATTAAAATATTCAGATTAGTATTAAAGATGAATTAACCAAATGGTAAAAAATTGAATATATTTTTCTTATTTATAATGTTTTTATTTTATTAAAAATACTCTAAATCTGAACTATATTAACTTGCCCATGAAACTGATTTTAAGTTTTTGTATTCTAGCAAGCGGAATAATATGTCGATAAGGTAGTGCCATACATGACATGTAGATGGTGCTGCATTTCGAGATTGTTGAGCCAGAGCAAAGAACGATATCAAAGAACGTATAATCAAAGAACGTATAATAATAATAAGAAGCAAATGTTATCTGTTATTTGACATTAGGGAACATCGAAAAAATTTCGAACACTATAAATCAAAAGTTTACCACTCGATAAGGGAACCAAGCAAGTGTTTACCACAATATAAAGGAACATGAGAACAGAGATTGCTTGTTGCGCAGCTGATCTTGCACACTCGCATTAGAGAATACCAGAAAAATGTGTAATAATAAGCAATTAACTTATTGCTAAAATATAAAAATAATCAAGATAATACGGATTAATTTTAAAGTAAAATAAAATTAAAAAAAAAAAACATAAAAAATAAAAATAAAATTGTAGAATTTCGGGTGGGATTTGAACTTTGACAAAATATTTGAAGTTGCTACATAAAGTCGTCC
Organism: Zeugodacus tau; assembly: GCA_031772095.1. Lineage (NCBI taxonomy): Eukaryota > Metazoa > Arthropoda > Insecta > Diptera > Tephritidae > Zeugodacus > Zeugodacus tau. The sequence goes on along the minus strand of CM062650.1, from coordinate 18,849,592 downwards.
TGTATAAGCAGGACCACCGACTAATTTACAATCGCTTACGGCAGATTTCAATCATATACTGCTCGACTTACTCCACACATAAGTATGCCCGAAGAGATGTACACATACGCAAACAAACACGCATATTTTCTTCACAATTCGTTCTAACAATCACATTGCAAACAAGTAAGGAAAGGCTAAGTTCGGGTGCAACCGAACATTTTATACTCTCGCAATTTATTGATATATTTTTATTAAGATAACACACAATTTGATCCAATTTGAAAATCATATAATTAGGTATATGAGAGGTAGGGAAAGTTACACTATTAGAAGAAAAATATTTCCCCTAAATTAAATTAAGATACCTGAGAGATTTACCGAAATTTTCGGTGAAAAATTACCATGGGGCACTGAATTCTTCATATTCGGTATTCGGGGCTTTGAAAAGTTATAGTCCGATTTCGACAATTTTTTCACTAGTGATGCCACAGATCATATACAGTATTTGTGTAAACTTTTATTTCGCTATCTTCATTGTTTCGTTATGTATGTATATATTATAAAGTGAAGGAATAAGATGGAGTTCAAAATTGAGTTACATGAGAAGTTGTCGTGGTTGTGAACCGATTCCATTTTCCACACGTGTCATCAGGGTGCCAAGAAAATATTATATACCGAATTTCATTCGAATCGGTCGAGTAGTTCCTGAGTTATGGTTTTTGACCAATAAGTGGGCGATGCCACGCCCATTTTCCATTTTGTAAAAAATCGCAGTGCAGCTTCCTTCTGCTATTTCTTCTGTAAAATTTAGTATTTCTGACGTTTTTCGTTAGTGAGTGAACCCACTTTTAGTAATTTTCAACCTAACCGAAAGTTTGGTTTAATAGCTTTATTGGTTTACGAGATATATACAAATAACCGATTTGGGGGCGGGGCCACGCCCACTACTTCAAAAAAATTACATCCAAATATGCCCCTTCCTAGTGCGATCCGGTTTTCGCCATTTTGTGGGCGTGGCAGTGGTCCGAGTTTGCCCATTTTCGAAAGCAACCCTCTCGGTCCCAAGGAACATGCGTTCCAAGTTTCATCAAGATATCTAAATTTTTACTCAAGTTATCCGTTGCACGGACGGACAAAGTAAAGTGCGTGAATTCGCAACTCACTGTCGCACTCCTTTTCTGGGCGCCTGGTAAAGCAGTATGATGATGATGCGAAATCCTCTAACGAGGATGACAAAATTTCAATTTTAGAATATTGAAGAGTCAACCAACCATTGAAAATGAATCTTCCTTCCATCCATCCCCGTATATTCAAAGCGCCCACAAGTTATTTCTTCACGACGATGCTAAAAATCAGTCGAAGAATTTTCTAATGTTCACTTCAGAAGTGAAAAGTGGCAACATAGCACTTTCCAGACACAAAAGATTCTTCAGTCAATTCTGTGGAGGCTTGCAAATCAATGTTCAGATGAATGCATATCCCTTATCGTTTGTTTCCGATTTGACCTATTTTAGCTGAAACTCAGCGGCATGAAACGTAGGCAAATCGAACATTGCATTACTATAAAAGTAGCGTGTCACAATTCAAGAACAAAACCCTGCGAAAGAAACAAATGTGACAACATAGCCGAAATTGCCTCTAGATGTCGATTTGAAACATTTTTGTCAATTCCTCGTCGACTCGCACAATTCGACATCAATATGTATGCGAGCACTTCTGTACGTTTGTAGGCAAAGTTGTCAGGGGTAAGGGAAGCGGTCATTTACTTATTTGCAAGATTTTGCCATGATTTTGCTAATCGCCGTTGCCCCATCGACACAACACCATGCGCAGAGGCGTTTCAACGGAGGGTTCTCTATAAATGCTAGATATCTATTTGTATTGCGAAATATTGATATATTAAGGGGTCATTTAATTAAGAATATATGAATTCAAAATAATTCTTAAATTCTGTATAATTTAATCCAGAAATAAATATATCATTAGGAAATTAGGGGACCACTTCGCCGCGACCCCTCCTTACCATCGACCATCCCACTTGCTTCTTTCAACTGTACTCGAGGAAAAGGCAAAAGTGACGACAAGAGTATGTGTATTGATTAATATGTGCGTGAATCTGATTTTATTTATTTATTTTTACAAAAAATGATCGCTGTTGCTATACGCGATTTTATATATAGCTCATCATTAGTATTAATCCTTATCGAAATATATGATTTATTATTTAAGATCGCTTCAAAACCTTTATATAACTTTTGAATTAATAGATTCTGACATTCCATTCAAAAGATATCACGAGTTAAAAATTTTGAAAAATATCCGCTCGGCGGCTAACTATGCGTTGTAGAGTTGTAGGCGTCACTCGGGCACGGAGGTACGGGAGGGGGGTTAAGATCACTCGCGCGGTCTGCTCCCTACTGAATGGTCGAGTGCGGAATTAAAAAAAATTGTCGCTTGATAATAATATAATATAACAAGTAAGGAAGGGCTAAGTTCAGGTGTAACCGAACATTTTATACTCTCGCAATTTATATATTTAACTTTATTTATATTATATAATACACAATTTGACCCACATATTCGTCATATATATTGTATAAAGTCCATTGAAAGTTGGAAACCATAATATTAGGTTAGAAGCACCGAGGCCCTCGTGTTCGATATATCTTCTTCTTGACTGGCGTAGACACCGCTTACGCGGTTATAGCCGAGTCCAAAACAGCGCGCCACGCATCCCTCCTTCTGGCAGTTTGGCGCCAATTGGTTATTCCAAGCGAAGCCAGGTCCCTCTCCACCTGGTCTTTCCATCGGAGTGGAGGTCTCCCTCTTCCTCTGCTTCCACCAGCGGGTACTGCATCGAATACTTTCAGAGCTGGAGCACTTTCATCCATTCGGACAACATGACCTAGCCAGCGTAGCCGCTGTTTTTTTATTCGCTGGACTATGTCTATGTCGTCGAATAACACATACAGCTCATCGTTCCATCGTCTGCGGTATTCGCCGTTGCCAATTCTTAAGGGACCATAAATCTTCCGCAAAACCTTTCTCTCGAAAACTCCTAGTGCCGTCTCATCGGATGTTGACATCGTTCACGCTTCTGCACCGTAAAGTAGGACGGGAATGATGAGAGACTTGTAGAGTTTGGTTTTTGTTCGTCGAGAGAGGACTTTACTTTTCAATTGCCTACTCAGTCCAAAGTAGCACCTGTTGGCAAGAGTTATTATGCGCTGGATTTCGAGGCTGACATTGTTCGTGTTGTTGATGCTGGTTCCCAGGTAGACGAAATTATCTACAACTTCAAAGTTATGACTGTCAACAGTGACGTGGGAGCCAAGACGCGAATGCGCTGACTGTTTGTTTGACGACAGGAGATATTTCGTCTTGTCCTCGTTCACCACCAGACCCATACGCTTCGCTTCCTTATCCATTCTGGAGAAAGCAGAACTAACGGCGCGGGTGTTGTTTCCGATGATATCGATATCATCGGCGTACGCCAGTAGCTGTACACTCTTATAGAAGATTGTACCTTCTCGATTTAGCTCTGCAGCTCGTATTATTTTCTCCAGCATCAGGTTAAAGAAATCACACGAGAGTGAGTCACCTTGTCTGAAACCTCGTCTGGTATCGAACGGCTCGGAGAGGTCCTTCCCGATCCTGACGGAGCTTTTGGTGTTGCTCAACGTCAGCTTACACAGACGTATTAGTTTTGCGGGGATACCAAATTCAGACATCGCGGCATAAAGGCAGCTCCTTTTCGTGCTGTCGAAAGCAGCTTTAAAGTCGACAAAGAGATGGTGTGTGTCGATCCTATTTTCACGGGTCTTCTCCAAAATTTGGCGCATGGTGAATATCTGGTCTGTTGTTGATTTTCCAGGTCTAAAGCCACACTGATAAGGTCCAATCAGTTTGTTGACGGTGGGCTTTAGTCTTTCACACAGTACGCTCGATAGAACCTTGTATGCGATATTTAGGAGGCTGATCCCACGGTAATTGGCGCAGATTGTGGGATCTCCCTTTTTATGGATTGGGCAGAGCACACTGAGATTCCAATCGTCAGGCATGCTTTCTTCCGACCATATTTTGCAAAGAAGCTGATGCATGCACCTTATCAGTTCTTCGCCGCCGTATTTGAATAGTTCTGCCGGTAATCTATCGGCCCCCGCTGCTTTGTTGTTCTTCAAGCGGGTAATTGCTATTCGAATTTCTTCATGGTCGGGTAATGGAACATCTGTTCCATCGTCATCGATTGGGGGATCGGGTTCGCCATCTCCTGGTGTTGTACTCTCACTGCCATTCAGCAGGTCGGAGAAGTGTTCCCTCTATAATCCCAGTATGCCCTGGACATCGGTTACCAGATTACCACCTTGGTCTCTACATGAGGATGCTCCGGTCTTGAAACCTTCGTTAAGTCGCTTCATTTTTTCATAAAATTTTCGAGCATTCCCTCTGTCTGCCAGCTTCTCAAGCTCTTCGTACTCACGCATTTCGGCCTCTTTCTTTTTTTGTCTGCAGATGCGTCTCGCTTCCCTCTTCAGCTCTCGGTATCTATCCCATCCCGCACGTGTTGTGGTCGTTTGGAACGTTGCGAGGTAGGCAGTCTGTTTTCTCTCCGCTGCGAGACGGCACTCCTCATCGTACCAGCTTGTTTTTTGTCGTTGCCGAAAACCAATTGTTTCGGCTGCAGCGGTACGCAGTGAGTTTGAGATGCCGTTCCACAGTTCCCTTATACCGAGATGCTGATGAGTGCTCTCAGAGAGCAGGAGTGCAAGTCGAGTAGAGTATTTCGTGGCTGTCTGTTGCGATTGCAGCTTTTCGACGTCGAACCTTCCTTGTGTTTGTTGACGGGCGTTCTTTGCTGCACAGAGGCGGGTGCGTATCTTCGCTGCGACCAGATAATGGTCCGAGTCTATATTTGGTCCTCGGAGCGTACGCACGTCTAAAACACAGGAGACATGTCTTCCGTCTATCACAACGTGATCGATTTGGTTCCGCGTGTTTCGATCAGGGGACAGCCAAGTAGCTTGATGTATTTTCTTATGCTGGAATCTGGTACTACAGACGACCATATTTCGGGCCCCAGCGAAGTCGATCAGCCTCAGGCCGTTTGGCGATGTTTCGTCATGGAGGCTGAATTTTCCGACTGTTGTGCCAAAGACACCTTCTTTACCCACCCTGGCGTTAAAATCGCCAAGCACGACTTTTACATCGTGGCGGGGGCAGCGCTCATAGGTGCGTTCTAGGCGCTCATAGAAAGCATCTTTGGTCACATCGTCCTTCTCTTCCGTTGGGGCGTGGGCGCAAATCAGCGATATGTTGAAGAACCTCGCTTTGATGCGGATTGTGGCAAGACGTTCATCCACCGGGGTGAATGCCAGGACTTTGCGACGGAGTCTCTCTCCCACCACAAATCCAACACCAAATTTGCGCTCCTTTATATGGCCGCTGTAGTAGATGTCACAAGGACCCACCTTCTTCCGTCCTTGTCCCGTCCATCGCACTTCTTGGATGGCGGTGATGTCAGCCTTGAGTCGTATGAGGACATCAACCAGCTGGGCAGAGGCACCGTCCCAATTAAGGGTCCGGACATTCCAGGTGCATGCCCTTATATCATTATCCTTAAAACGTTTGCAGGGGTCGTCATCAAAAGGGGGGTGTCTCATCCGAGGCTTTCGTAGATTTTTCATTGGGGGGTGTTTTTATGTGGTGGGTCCCAAACCCAACGCACAACCGCATAAGCGGGCTTCGCCTTCTCACTTTAGCTCGCCTTCAAACGGTTGTCTGTTGGCTACCCAGAGGATACTTGGTCTAAAACCGGAAGTCGTGAGCTGCTTGGACCATGTGGAGAAGAATCGTTTCTGGCCACTCCCAAGTGAATGACAATCAAAAACTTTCCTCACTTGCGTGAACTTCAACACATGGTCCCATCCTCCCATATATGGGACCTTAAAAACCTATGGCCCGATTTCGTCGATTTTTAGAATGGGGCTGCCACACTATTAACATAGTATTTGTGCAAAGTGCTGCACCGATATCTTCACTAGTACTTACTTTATATATTGTAAAGTAAACGATTCAGATCATCTTCTAAGTTCTGGTATATAGGAAGTAGGCGTGGTTGTGAAGTGATGTTGCCTATTTTCACAACATATCATTGGGATGTAAGGAAACTATTACAAACCAAGTTTCATTGAAATCGGTCGAGTAGTTCCTGAGATATGGTTTTTGACCCATAAGTGGGCGATTTTTAATTTTTACTCAAGTTACAGCTTGCACAGACGGACGGACAGACAGACATTCGGATTTGAACTCCTCTCTTCACCCTGATCACTTTGGTATATATAACCCTATATCTAACTCGTTTAGTTTTGGGTGTTACAAACAACCGTTATGTGAACAAAACTATAATACTCCCTTTAGCAGTGATCGGCCCTCCATACCACAATTCTGCCGACTCAAGTCACACGTACGCTTACGCTCTATCATTCAGTCGTTGTCGAACCAGCAACATTGTATATACCTACAAGTAGCAAAAGAATCAGCTGGATAACGGGAAATTTTTCACAGCTGAGATCACCTGTTCGATTTACTACGTATTTCGACACAGAGTTTTAAATAAACATACTGAAAATGGAAATATTTTAATGAAAAATTTCATTCGTACCAATAATTAATTGCGTATGTATTACTCTTCCTCGCCACCTCTGAAGTTGCAATATAGGCGCGTTACCCATTTTTTTTAGTATATATATGGTTTAAGAAATAACGATCTAAACAATCTACTATGCAATAAAAATAAATCAAAAGAATAGTGGTGGAGAAAAGTGTTCTAAACCTGGTACACGAAACGGTTTAAAAGCACAAAAAAACAAAAATAAGCGTACAAACTAATTCTAACAAAAAAAGTCGTCCTTTCAAAATATCAAATCAAATGAAAATTACATTCAATTATGAACAAAAATTCAAAAAAAAAGACAAAACCACAGACTCATATTATATTCCGACCCATATAGACAGTTAGTCAAACGGACCCAGATTTAATTCCAACTAATATCGACAAACAAAAAAAATACTAATAATTTACTAAAAGTTATAAATATTGTAGTATAACACGGCAACTCGACATTGTAGATTTGGGTCTTTTTTAGTACCACGCAACCCGCGCGAAGTGTCCATTGCCTTGAGTTGTTGTTGTTCATAGTACCAAAATCTGCACGACAACCCGCGCCAAGTGTCGATTTAGTAGTATTTATCGACGCAAGTCCTCGCGAAATGTCTTGCGTTTTCCTTCATTCTATTGCATTCGTATCGCAAATTCTTTATATGTATTTTAGATTATCTACTTGTAGGTTTATACAATGACCAGCAACGAGTAAACATCGCGCATAGTTATGGCACTTTGCATAAGTGCCCTGCGTGAAATGCCTACTTTTATGAATGTCGTTTTATGTTATGTATTATATTTATGGTTTTAAGCTATTTAAAGACAGAAAAGTTAATGCTTTTGTGTTCTAATATATTTGTTTAAATAATAAAATAACTAAAATGAATAAATGAGCACAAAAATTCATGTTTTATGAAAAAATTAAAAACATTCTTAAAATGTTAAGCTACAGAGTTCTCACTGGGTATTCATTATTTCGTGCTCTCCTATACAGTCACAATTCCTCTCGTGCCGACCACTGCTCTTTAGCAACATTTGTTGCCAGAGTATAAAAATGAATTGCTGTTCGTTTGTGCCGCAAAAAAACGGGAACGGCCAAACGGATCTGGCTAATTTTAGTCTTGAAATATTCGTGGAAGGCCAGAAAAAGATTAGAAAGTGAGTAAATATGGAAAAATTGGGAAGAAGATAATAATAAGAGAATTTTATTCGAGTTGACAAGAAAAATATAAAAAGAGAAAACAAAAAAATTATATTTCGAAAGTTATCATTGTTGCTTTGTTAAAATAGTTTTGTTATTGTTCAATTGTATAAGGTTGTGTCGATAGCCCAAAACAATTTGTCACAAATAAGGAAAGGCTAAGTTCGGGTCCAACCGAACATTTTATACTCTCGCAATTTATTGATGTAATTTTATTAAGATAACACACAATTTGACCCATATATTCGCATAAAGTCCAATAGAAAATCATCATATATAGTATATGAGGGCTGATGTAATTCCAGAACCAATTTCACTCATTTTCACCACCAAGGTTAACGGGAATAGGGGCAACTTGGCACCTGTTAGTAGGCAAACAAACGGCACATTCGGCCTTGAAATCACTCCTAAATTGCAAATGAACGAAACACCAGTCGGCAAAATCGCGTAAAATAGGAGGTACTGCACAGGACTTTAAAAGATCTTGATTGCCGATGAACGTTTTTGGTGGAGCCAGGATTCTGTTAGCAGGTGATTTACGCCAGACTCTTCCAATTATTCCTGGATCAACTGTGACTGACGGGCTAATCGCATGCCTAAAATCATTTAATTTGTGGCGACAAGTAAAGAATCGCCAATTAACAACTAACATATGAGTGTTTTTGCAACAATATCAAATTACGATTGTAGAAGCAGTTGGAAATGGTGGGGTCGCAGTTGACACCTCGATGGATTAAACACATTTCCAGCAGATTTCTGTCACTTCATTAACTCGAAAGAGAAGTTTTCCTGACATGAAACCTCAATGTGATAACCATAAATGACTGATTGAATGACCTATATTGGTGATAAAAAAAAGATATCGATGACCTTAATGCGACAATTTAGAATTTCGGTCCAAGAGAGTTGACACAGCTACAAACCAGGATGACGTAGTCAATTATTCCAAACTATTTAAAATTGCCTGTACTATCACCACTCACTTTGCAATTAAAAGTAGTGTGAGTTGTCATCATGCTGCGTAACATAAATCAACCTCGAGTAATCAATATCGCCGCCGAAGCCAAGATTGGACCAACTTAATTTAATGTATAACTTAGCCACAAAAACATGTGGCCGGGTCTGCTAGTATATCCATAAATGATCAGGATGACGAGTGGAGTTGAAATCAGGATGTCTGTCCGTCCGTCTGTCCGTGCAAGCGATAGCTTGAGTAAAAATTAAGATATCTTAACGAAACTTGGAACACGTATTCCTTGGCACCCTGAGGAGGTTGCTTTCGAAAATGGGCAAAATCGGTCCACTGCCACGCCTACAAAATGACGAAAGCCGAAAACCTATACAGTGTCATAACTAAGCCATAAATAAAGTTATGAAAATAAAATCTGGAACTTAGGATCACATTAGGGAGCGGCACATTTGGATGTAATTTTTTTGGAAAAGTGGGCGTGACCCCGCCCCCAAATAGGTTTTTTTGTATATATCTTGCAAACCAATAAAGCTATATAAACCAAACTTCCTGCAGTCGTTTCTTTTAGCCGTTTCCTTATATAGTCCAAAAATGAAAGAAATCGGATTTTAACCACGCCCACCTTCCATACAAAGGTTTGGTTGAAAATGACTAAAAGTGGGTTAACTCAATAACAAGAAGCATCAGAAACACCAAATTTTACTTAAGAAATAGCAGAAGGAAGCTGCACTGAGATTTTTATACGAAATTAAAAATGGGCGTGGCGTCGCCAACTTATGGGTCAAAAACCATATCTCAGGAACTACTCGACCGATTTCAATGAACTTCGGTATATAACACTTTCTTGACACCCTGATGACACGGGTGGAATATGGGCGAAATCGGTTCACAACTACGCCTACTTCCCATATAACTCAATTTTGAATTCTTCTGATTTGTTCACTTTATAATACATACATATACATATGTATGTACATAGTACATTAGGAACAAATGAAGATAGCGGAATAAAACTTTACACAAATACTGTATTTGAGCTGTGACATCACTTGTGGTTTTTGTCGAAATCGGACCATGACTTGTCAAGGCCCCTGATATCGAACATGAAGAACTCAGTGCCTAAGGGTAATTTTTCACCGAAAATATATGTAAATCTCTCAGATATTTTAATGTAATCCATTCCCTCTGAGTTTTTTCTTTTAACAGTTTGTCTCTGTACAAAATATGGTTGAAATCGGGTGATAACTTCCCCCAGATGCCATATACCTAATTATAAGTAATATAAAATTAAATGAGCGTATAGTCTTCGATATATTGTATCTTGGTGGTGAAAACGAGTGAAATCGTTTTAGGAGTTACCTCAGTTCCCATTTACTATTTATGATGATTTTCGTTATTCTATTGAACTTTATGCAGAATATATGGGTGGAATTGTGTTATCTTTATAAAATTACATCAATAAATTGCGAGAGTATAAAATGTTCGGTTGGACCCGAACTTAGCCTTTCCTTACTTTTTATATATTAAGATGAAAGGAAGTTAATGAGAGGTTTGGAACGAAACTGTTAAGAACCTATACCTCCATTAGGCAACACAGTAAACAGTAACTTGTCGACGAATATAAGTATACTTTATATACACTGCGCGTCATCAGGATAGCCCAAGAAATGCTTGGTTGATACCAACTATTTTAAATAGTATTTGGGTTAGAGCAAAACCTGGTGACCCAATTTTCGTTTGCAAACTATTGTACTCTTTTGCTTTTTAATTCATTAAGAATATTCAAATTAATCGTTTTGTCTCCTTTACAAGCTAATTTTTAGTCAAATTGTTTAAGTTGTTTGTTTACAACATTTTTTTTAGCTCTAACTCAAGGTATCAAGCAAGCATGCTTGGGGGCGCTATCCTGATAACGCGCAGTGTATGTATAAAAGCAGTGGCGGATCCACTTGGAACCGTAGAACCTGAAAATTTCACTTGTTTGCTAGAAAAATATTCTCTGCAATAAAAAAATGAAAATACAACAGTGACATTCTTCTCACCAAATACACTATGGAAATCACAACAAGATACTATCATAAATTGCATTATATGACCTGTCTAAGCTTATTTAACCCTTTTCTGGGCGACTCACAGCGGAAGTACTAAATTCTGAATTGAGAAAGAGTTGAAGTCTTGAGTACAGTATGAGACATATATCCCCGCAGAGACATCGAATTAATGGGGCGTTCGATAGTCGCAAGCGGCATCGTGTATGTAATGTTTTTCGTAATGCGTGGTGTCACCTAGCGTCAGTATTCGATATCTCTGCGGGCATATATGTCTCATACTGTACGATTGGTACTATTGAGAATACAAACACTCGATGCATGGTGACGTTTCATTTAAATCCGTTTATCTCGCCAAAAACGCCTCAATTTGACTGTCCAATAGAATCACGCTATGCCCAGCTGATCGGAATCATCTATATAGTTACTATAATTTGCCCAAGTTACCCATTTCATTTTCGTCAATTTCTGTGAAGTTATACCTTATTCTGGAAAATAAAGTGCCCAATTTCGAATATCTAAAATGGTAGTATCGTTGTTGTTTCGATTTTACTGTTCATTTTTGGGCATGGTGAAATTTCACTGACATTCAAACGAGTGTTTACATAAAAATTGAGGTTAGGTTTGTTTATTCAACAATAGTAATAGCTAATTTTGCATATAGAACCCGTGTTTTAACTTGCCCTCGTCCTCGGAACCCGGCGATTCCCGACGATAACAGCGACATTCTATCGCTCACCCATTCACTCAGCGTAGTTCTTCTTCTTCTGATTTGGCGAAGGCATCAAAAATTATTGGGACGTTGCTTGCCACGTTGGAAAAAAAGAGGAAAAAAGTTGATGAAATATTCCGATTGATTTATTCAGAAGCCAAGAAGTTGACGAAGCGAAACCGAGAACATGAGGTCGACAAATGAAACGCGAAAATTACGATGTGAAAACTTGCGAAGATTACTACAGGGTCTCTGTCTACATACCTCTGCTGGATACCATCAAAGAAGATTTGGAAGCTCGTTTTTTACAAGAAGTTGTGGATGGTTACCAATTGAGTGTGTTGCTCCCAAAAAAGCAAGTCTTTTAAAAGAAAACGAAATCGATGATCTAATCGGATGCTTGATAGAAAGATTCTGGAATGTTCTGGATGATGAAAAAAGAGTACAAAAATTGAAATTCATAGGTGAGTTAAGCTACTGGCAATGTCACTGGCAGCAGCAACGAAATTACAACTTCTGCACTGGAAACATTAAGAAAATGTGATGTCGACATATTCCCAACAATCCACACCTATCTCCGAGTATTCTGTACACTTCCCGTATCAAACGCGAGCTATGAACGTTCTTTCTCTTATCTTCGCCGCATCAAAACATGGCTTAGGACGACCATGCTTCAAGAAAGACTAGTTGGATTAGCGTTGTTTCATACGCATCATGACATCGAAATCACCGCCGAAGAAGTCATCGAAATATTCGCAAAACTTGGCAGTCATCGTTTTGCGTTATAAAACACGCAATGTAAAAGGATTTTTCTGTTTGAATTTTTAATAAAATGAGCCACTATGTAATGCATGCATATGGTTGACTTTTCGATTATAACCACTTTGTTTACCTAAAAATTGGAATTGATAATTTTTGTTTCATAATTTGTACGGTATTTCTCTCGCAATAATAAGTTTGAAACCCAAATCGAAGGATAAATTCAATTTCCGCCCCAAGAATCGTTCAGTATTTAATTTAGACCAGTTGTCCGTTCGATCGGCCACTCTACATATTTTGGCTTTAGAATAGCTCTATTAACAAGAGTTTATTATCTCTTATACTACCGGCATAGTCTGGTCCGCGGAGTTTATTTTTTTGAATCATACGAGGTGAGTAATCTCGAAACGTCATTGGGTATAACAGCGGAGGACACCCAGGGGAAAAATAGAAAATGCTCCAGTTTTTGGCATTGACTGCTAACACTACAATCAAAACTAAATTCGTCGCATAATTACAGGCAATCTATAACATTTACCGAAGCGTAAAGAGAACGGAGAAAAAGGCGATTTGAAAAAAGAAAATAAAACAAGGAAAGGCTAAGTTCGGGTGCAACCGAACATTTTATACTCTCGCAATTTATTAAAGAAATTTTATTTAGATAACACACAAATTTACCCATAAATTCGGCATAAAGTTTAATAGAATAACGAAAATCAGCATATATAGTATATGAGGGCTGAGGTAATTCCTGAACCGATTTCATTAATTTTCACCAGCAAAGTACACTATATCCAATAATATACGGTCACTTAATTTTGCTGAGATACGTCACATATTAACCAATACATACAGTGGCTCACAGCTTATTTCGTGTAAGCAACATTTTTGATAATACTGATATGAAATTAATATTTTTTGCTCTGAACTAAATGAACGAATGATGCAATTATATTGATAATTTAGTTTTAAATACAAAACATGTAAAAAAATTTACAAAAGTATTCAAATTCAATATTTTATTAAACAAAAACCAAAAACACTCATAATTCATTTATTTCGTGTGGTATAAAAATTCTGCCTAAAAAGTTATAAAAAGTAAACCAAAATAAAATTTCAATATTTTGTGGAAAAGCCTTTTTGCTCGATTACAGCTTTCATGCGGTTTTGCGTTGATTCCACCAATTTTTTTTGTATAATCTGGCGATATTTTACCCCACTCTTCCTTCAAAGCCGCTTTTAGAGTTTGGACGCTAGAAATGTGGTGTTTTCTAATATTAATTTCCAGAATGTGCCATACATTTTCAATAACGTTCAAATCTGGTGACTGTGCAGGTGTTTGGACGAGGTGTGGACAATTCCAATGACAATTCCATGAGCCAAGTTTGTACAAGACCAGATTTATGTTTAGGGTCGTTGTCCTGGTAGAAGCGAAAAGTGTCACGTATACCCAGGTCTTCTCCACTTTGAAGCAAATTTTGCTTCAGTAAGTCTAGGTACACTTCTTTATTCATAGTGGAGTCTATAAACTCCAATCGACCAACGCCTGCAGATGACATACACCCCCAAACCATTACATGACCGCCACCATGTTTTACTGTTGCGCGTAAATTTTTTGTTTGGAGCTCAGTATTTGGTTTCCGCCATACGTATGCTTTACCATCTGACGCAAAAAGATTAAACTTGCTCTTATCGGCGAAAATAACCGTATTCCAAAAAGCATTGTCCTTGTTTAAATGGTCTTTTGTGAACTGTAAACGGGCTTTTTTATTTGTCTTATTTATAAAAGGCTTATTCCGTGCTGTTCGCCCATGAAAATTGGAATCCCTTAATATTCTGCGCACAGTTTCTGGAAGACATTTTTTGCCGAGAAACATTTCAACATCTTTGTCACCGCTGGAGCACTTAACATTGGTTCTTTTTTAATCTTTTTTAAAATCCACCTCTCATCCGTTTCATAAAAAATTTTATTAGGAGCCTTTCGACCCTTGTTATGCACGCGATTTTCACGTACAAAGCGCTGAATTATATATTGAACTGTAGATGAACTTAAATCAACCATTTCAGCAATTTGTTTTTGCGTTTTTCCACTTTGAAAATGTTTAATAACTAATTCGCGTTTTTCAATTGAAGTGCGTGGACCCATGTTGATATACCGCGTAATTGCAACTGATCTGCATTGTTTTTAGAACATAAACTGCTTCTTAAGTATTCATAGTTCACACTTTGATTTACCGTTAGTTTTCTGCATCCGTTATTTCCATGTATCACATGAACGAAAATCAACACACGAAATAAGCTGTGACCCATGAATTATGAGTGTTTTTGGTTTTTGTTTAATAAAATATTGAATTTGAATACTTTTGTAAATTTGTTTACATGTTTTGTATTTAAAACCAAATTATCAATATAATTGCATCATTCGTTCATTTAGTTCAGAGCAAAAAATATTAATTTCATATCAGTATTATCAAAATTGTTGCTTACACGAAATAAGCTGTGAGCCACTGTATATGCGCAATAAAGCCCACTGTATTTTTAAAAAACCTATAATTAGGTATATGGGAGCTAGGAGATGATATTTTTGAAAAACATGTAATTAGGTATATGGGAGCTAGGAGATGTATATGACCCGATTTTAATAATTTTTGGAACAGAGAACACACTATTAGAAGAAAACTATTTCCTCTGAAATACATTGAATTATCTGAGAGATTTACCCATATTTTCGGTTAAAATTTACCCTTAGGCTTTGGGTTCAACATGTTCGATATCTGGGGCCTTGAAAAGTTACAGTCCATTTTCGACAATTTTTTCACAAGTGAAGCCAGAGTTGATATGCACTATTTGTGTAAAGTTTTATTCCGCTATCTTCATTGGTTCCTTATGTTTACAATATAACGCGAAGGAATCAGATGGAATTCAAAATTGAGTTATAAGGAAAGTAGTCGTGGTTGTGAACCGATTTCGCCCATTTGTGTTATCAGGGTGTCAAGAAAATATTATATACCGAATTTCATTGAAATCTGTCGAGTAGTTCCTGAGATATGGTTTTTGGACGATAAGTGGGCGATGCCACGCCCATTTTTAATTTCGTATAAAAATCTGAGTGCAGCTTCCTTCTGCTATTATTTCTGTGAAATTTAGTATTTCTGACGCTTTTCGTTAGTGAGTGAACCCACTTTTAATAATTTTCAACCTAACCTTTGTATGGAAGGTGGGCGTGGTTATTATCCTATTTCAACTTTTTGATGGTGTGTAGTGGGGTACGTAATAGAACCGACTGCAGGAAGTTTGGTTTTTATAGCTTCATTGGTTTGCGAGATATATATAAATAACCGATTTGGAGGCAGGGCCACGCCCAATCTCCAAAAAAAATTACATCCAAATATGCCCCTTCCTAGTGCGATCCTTTATTACAAATTTTACTTTTATAACTTTATTTATGGCTTAGTTATGACACTTTATAGATTTTTGGTTTTCGCCATATTGTAGGCGTGACAATGGTCCGATTTTGCCCATCTTCGAAAGCAACCTCCTCAGGGTGCCAAGGAATACGTGTTCCAAGTTTCGTTAAGATATCTCCATGTTTACTCAAGTTATCCGTTGCACGGACGGAGGGACAGACAAACATCCGGATTTCAACTCGTCTCGTCATTCTGATAATTTATATATACATCTAACTCGTTTAGTTTTATGACTTACAAACAATCGTTATGTGAACAAAACTATAATACTCTCTTAGCAACACTCTGTCTTGTTAAATCTGTACGGCCGCCTGGATTTGACAGAACAGGGGAAGATACAGATATTTCAGAATACTGCACTCCAGACTGTATTATCGGATCCCCCTTGAAAATTCATTATCCGATTTCGACCAAACACCTCCAATGTAGTATTTGTGCTAAGGTTCCAATATAAACATTTACTATAATTCTAAATTGTGGTATATGGGAATTAGGCGTGGTAGTGAATTGTAACATAAAGATATAAATGAAATATTATGTACAACATTTTGCTGAAATTCTGAAAGTCTACGTGTTGTCGTTCTGTACCATCTTTCCAATAAAATTATGTTCTTGTGTTTTTTGTAGCAACATAACAACACAACCTTTTTATGGGGGGTGGACGGAGTTAACAACCGATTTCATTTCAGTCTTCATAATGAAAGGCTTAAGGGAATATGAACAATAAATTTGTTTGATGTACAAGTAAATTTAATAGTTTGATGTATTTACATGCATATCGAACACTTTCAGAACTGGAGTCTTTTCATCCATTCGTACAACATGACCTAGCCAGCGTAGTCGCTGTCTTTTTATTCGCTGAACTATATATGTCAATGACCTCGTATAAATCGTACAGCTCATCGTTCCATCGTCTGGCGTATTTGCCATTGCAAATGTTCAGAGGATCATAAATCTTGCACAAAACCTTTCTCTCGAAAACACCAAGTGTCGTCTCATCGGATGTTGTCATCGTCCACGCTTCTGCGCGATACATCAGGACGGGATAATGAGCGATTTGTAGAGTTTGATTTTGATTCGTCGAGTGAGGACCTTACTTTTCAATTGCCTACTCAGTCAAAAGAAGCACCTGTTGGCAAGAGTGATTCTGCGTTAGATTTTTTGGCTGACATTGTTGGTGTTGTTGATGCTGGTTCCCAAGTAAACGAAACTGTCTACGACTTCAAAGTTATGACTGTCAACAGTGACGTGGGAGCTAAGACGCGAGTGCGCTGACTGTTTTTGATGACAGGACTTGTCCTCATTCACCACCAGACCCATACTCTTCGCTTCCTTATCCAGTTTGTATTATCGGCGTACGCCAGCAGCTTTACACTCTTATAGAAGATTGGACCTTCTCTATTTCTCAATTGAAGAAGTCGCACGAAAGAGAGTCACCCTATCTGAAAACTCGTTTGGTATCGAACGGCTCGGAGAGGTCTTTCCCGATCCGGACGGAGCTTTTGGTGTTGCTCAACGTCAGTTTACATAGCCCTATTAGTTTTGCAGGGATACTAAATTCAGACATCGCGTCATAGAGGCAGCTCCTTTTCGTGCTATCGAAGGCAGCTTAAAAACCGATGAAAAGGTGGTATGTATCGATTCTTCTCTCTCGGATATTCAAAGTGAATATCTGATCCATGGTGGATTTTCTGGGCCTAAAGCCACACTGATAAGGTCCAATCAGTTCGTTTACGGTGGACTTTATTTCAAACAGTACGCTTAACACGACCTTATATGCGATTTTGAGGAGACTTGTACTACGGTAATTGGCGCAGATTGTGGGGAAATTCCAATCTTCGGGCATGCTCTTTTGATCATATTCTACAAAGAAGCCGATGTATGCACCTTATCAGTTCTTCGCCGCCGTATTTAAATAGCTCGGCTGGAAATCTTTCGGTTGTTCTTCAAGCGGGTAGTTGCTATTCGAATTTCTTCATGGTGTTTTCGCTGCTACCAGGTTTAAGGTTCGAAATTGACCAAATTGTCAAAAACACTGGAGACATGTCTTCCGTCTATCAAAATATGATCGATTTTATTGCGCGTGTTTGGATCAGGAGACAGCCGTGTAGCTTGATGAATTTTCTTGTGCTGGAATCTGGTACTACAAAAAACCATATTTCGGGCCCCAGCGAAGTCAATCGGCCTCAGGCCGTTTGGCGATGTTTCGTCATGGAGGCTGAATTTTCCGACTGTTGTACCAAAGACACCTCCTTTACCCACCTTAGCTTTAAAATTGCCATCAAATTTGAGCTTCTTTATATGGCCGCTATAGTAGATGTCACAAGGACCCACCTTCTTCCGTCCTTGTCCCGTCCATCGCTTTTCCTAGACGGCGGTGATGTCAGCCTTTAGTTGTATGACGACATCAACCAACTGGGCAAAGGCACCTTCACAGTTAAGGGTCCGGACATTCCAGGGGCATTAGTTTGTGTGAAATTTTGTGTTTGAAACGAAATTTCTTGTGCCAAAACGTTGGAAATGTTGAGAAAAAAAACATTTGGTTATTCAACCATGTCGAAAACTCAAGTTTACGATTGGTATAAAGAGGGGCATATAAAAATCGCAACTCACACAAAAGGTTGACTTGTTCCTAATGACGCCGTAAACAAACTAAATGACACATAGCAATAAAAATTGACAGAATAGTGGCTGACAGTTGTGCCAACCTGGGGGAAAAATGTTTGAAATGTTCTCAGCGGGAAAATTTAAAATGAGAATTTCCGGGTACTTATTTGACTGAAATAAAACTCAGTACTTAAGTAGAATTTTTTATCGAAAATATATCGGCAAATCTCTCAGATATGTTAATGTAATTCAGAGAGAGAGAGAGAGAGAGAGAGGAACCTTTTTCTTCTAGCTTCCGTATACCCAATTATAGGTTTTTTAAAAATAAGCCCACCGTATGCCTTATAAATCGATTAATACGTGAAATAACAGCCAAATTAACTGAGTGTATAGTCTTGGATATAGTGTACTTTGGTGGTGAAAATGAGTGAAGTCGGTTCAGCCCTAATATACTATATATGATAGCTTTCGTTATTCTATTGGACTTTATGCCGAATATATGGATCAAATTGTGTTATATTAATAAAATTACATCAATAAATTGCGAGGGTATAAACTTAGCCCTTCCTTACTTGTTACATTTTCAATTTTTTCTCTTCGCAGAAACTATTGTTACTTAGCAGTTTAGAAACCGTCCTATAGTGTTATGCAGTAGTACAAGGCTTTTTCAACGCTTCAATTGTCGACTTACGATATATGAAAAGTAATAATTACCATAAATCAAATCACTTTGAATTTATTTGTTTTTTATTTAATTCTTTATTTCTATAACTACAATTTTTGCTCCATTAACGCTATTTTTGAAATCTTGACCTTAAATTTATTGTACACATTTTCATATCTTGATTTTGGTTGTTGTAAAATGTTAGCTTAACATTATATTGGCTTAAGTATTTATTAATTACACTTACGTTTAGTAAAAAATTACACATAAATATTTTAATAAATTGTATAATATTAATGTGCTTATATTTAGCACGTTTAGTACATATATGTACTATATGTATGTATGTATGTTAATTTGTAATGCTCTCTCCCAGATATTCCTTGTTTTTCATAATTATTATTTTTGTATCACACTAAAGCAACTCATATTGAATGTAATTATTTTTCATTTATGCAATAAAAAGCAAGCCCTCTTTAAAATTCTTTAAGATATTTAACTATCCAATGCATAAGTATATACATATATACATTATATGTATATGTGTTTGTGTGTTAATATAAAATCCGAGTGAAAAGATGAGTGAACAAATTTACAAATGCTAATTTATGTGTATTTTTATATTCTCGCAACAAAGTTGCTAAGAGAGTATAATAGTTTTGTTCACATAACGGTTGTTTGTAAGACCTAAAATTAAAGAGTTAGAAATAGAGTCATATATACCAAAGTGATCAGGGTGACGAATAGATTTGATATCAGGATGTCTGTCCGTCCGTCTGTCCGTATGTGCAAGCTGAATTTGAGTAAAAATTATGATATCTTGATGAGACTTGGTACACGTGTTTCTTGGCACCATAAGAAGGTTGCTTTCGAAGATGGAAAACACATAAAGTGCCATAGCTAAGCCATAAATAAAGCTATGAACGTAAAATTTGGTACAAAGGATCGCACTATAAAGGGAAGTATTTGGATGTAATTTTTTTGGATTTTTTTATGTATTTTGTACTAATCTCGTAAACTACTAGAGCTATATCAACCAAACTCTATAGAGTCGTTTCTTTTAGATACTACCTTATATAGTCCAATGGAGGAAATCGGATAATAACCACGCCTACCTCCCATACAAAAGTTATGTTGAAAACGACTAATGCTTTAATTCAGTAAGGAAGAACACCAGAATCTTCAAATTTTATTTCGAAGATGGTACATAAGGGCTGCACTCAAATTGGTATACACAATTTTGAATGGGCGTGGTTCCGCTCACTTATGGGTCACCATATCTCAGAAACTACACAGTATATATACAGTATACTCTCGAAAAGTAAATCGATTGGTATTTTGGGTAATTTACTTTTTTGAATAATTTACTTTTCCAAATATATACATAAATTATCTGTTTTTATAATATTAAATGCATTTTTAAACTTAAAAAATTCATTCATTTATTTGCTTCAATAAAACATATGGATTTACATGAAAAACATATTTACATTTACATACATACATATGTATTTACTATGAAGAGAAAAAATCTTGAATATTCTTTTGTTTTTTTTTCTTTTGCAATATATTTTCTGACCATTTTTGTACGACAATTCAAAAAGTCTGACACCTGATTTGCATCGTTTTCATTTTTAAACCAGTGGATAAAGTAGGAGAGTTTATTTACTAAAAAGACGCGATAAACAAGAGAGTAAGTGTTTTTGCAACACACACACTCTCTGAAAAGGAAATTAAAAAATTTACTTTTTCGAGGTGCATGTGTAATCTTAAAGGTGATTAACTTTTCCGCGATTATTTACTTTCTGAGAATTTACTTTTCGAGAGTATACTGTATAAAGTTAGCATTAGTGAAGATATCGGAACAGAACTTTGCACAAATACTGCATTTATAGTGTGGCATCGCCCTTCTAAATATCACCGAAATCGGACCATAAGTCTTTATCATATATCGAACATGGGGACCTCAGTGCTTCTAATAAATTTTTGACCGAAAATATAGGTAAGTCTCTTAGATATTTTGAAGAAATTCAGAGGGAATATTTTTGTTCTAATATGTCTCCGTACCAATAATGAGTGAAATCGGGTCGTAACTTCCCCTAGCCTTTCAATAGACTTTATGCCATATACATATGTATATGCCGAATATGTGGGTCAAATTGTATGTTATATTGATAAAATTAAAATGTTCGGTCAATCAAATTTTACACCCTGATATTACCGCTCGAAAATGTTTGAAATCAGTTCACAACCTACTTCCTATATAATAAAATTTTTAATTCCTTCTGAATCATTCACATTATAATATATCAGGAACCAATAAAGATAACGCAATAAAAATTTACACAAATAAGTGTGGCATAACTTACTGATTTTTTTTTGAAATCGGACTATAACTTTACAAGTCCCAAGATATTTTAATTTTATTCAGAGGGAATCTGTTGTTTCTAATATTGTGCCTCTGTACCAAAAATGGTTAAAATCGGGTTATAACTTTCCCTAGCTCCAATATACTTTATATTCGGATTATCAAACTTCTGGTGGACTTTATACCGCAAAATTAGGTGAGCATATAGTCTTGGATATAGTGTACCTTGGTGGTGAAAATGAGTTACCTCAACCCTCATATACTATATATGAAGATTTTTGTTATTCTTTTGGACTTTGTGCCGAATATATTTAAAATTGTGTGTTATCTTAATTAAACTACATATATCAATTAAGATAAAGTGCGAGAGAACTTAGCCTTCCCTTACTTGTTTTTTATTTACAGATTTTAAGTGATTTAGAATATAGGTATATATTTTTATATTTTGTTAATATAGCGTGAAATTTCTCTGAAATCCTCATTCATTCAAAAGTAGAAAATTAATTGTAGGTACATATTATTTATGATACTCGGGCCGTTTATTAAGACAAAGTTAAGAGAATCTGTCATACATATGCATATGTGGCATATTGTGTGACAACTCAATTTCTATTTGTTTGGCAAGTTCTGTTATTATTGAAAACATTGGATGAGCGTTCAGTCGTTAAAAACTGAGATAATCGCACATTTTGGGTAATAATTGAGGTTTTGAAAACTAAAATTAATAGATGCTAAGTATTTGACATACGCGGAGTTGACTTGGTTGAATATCGTCGAAAACGGAGAAACTTTTAGATCAGCAATTTTGTAGAAAATGAGGTAAATAAAGAAACAAATACACACTACACTTAAAATACGAACGGTTAAATACACCAAAGGCAATGCCAAAAGTACGCAAGCAATGAGATAAGAAGCTGAGGCCCGTCTAAAAGAAGCAGAGGAAAGCCAAAGAAAGTGCATGCAAAGTGTTTAGGAATCGCCATAAAAGCAAATGTGAAACGAAAATTAGCCAAAATACGCACCAAAAAAGCAGTGAGCTATGTATGTGAGTATGCAGCAACAACAACAACTAAAGCAATTCACAAGAACAACGTTGCCGAAATAGAATGAAATAAAAAATAACATTTTTTTTTGCAAATATTTTAATACTTTTATTTATGTTTTTTGTGTTTTTTTTTTGTAATTTTATGTTGCGTATGTTTTTGTAAATTTGTTTATGATTTTCTCTTTATGAGGAAAGTAAACTTTATGCAGTTTATTTGTTCTACATTATAAGTATAATTACAAGTTAATTATTTATGCAATAACTGTAATGATAATAGCATTTATGCATCTATATATATATATATGTATATATATTTGTATGTATGTTTATAATAAAAAAGAAAATTAAAACTATAACTAGATAGTAACAGCTAAGAAACATCTTTTTACTAATTTAGTTTGTGTAGTTTAATTAATGTATTTTTTTTTTAGTTTTTTATGCATTAATTTTGCATTGCAGTTCAACTTAAAGATAATAGAAACAAGAAAATAATAGTGAACAAGTTTCGCTTTTCAGTTTATAGAAATACATACAAACAAGTAGAAGAACATTCAAATGAAGGTTTTTTAAATTTTTTTTTTACAAATTGATAACGCAAAAAAATTAACAAATTGCAACTGAAATGTTAGGCTGTACGTGTCTATGTCTATGACAACTTAAACGGCACGCAGAAATGTAACCATTTGTAGAAACAAAGAAGAGTGCTCGGCCAACAAAACAAAAAAAAACAAAAACAATAAATTATTGTACAACGATATATTTTTGAACAGAAAATAGTAAATTAGTGAAACAGCTTTGTACGAAATAAAGCGCTGAAACCGTCATTTCTTTTGCTTTGCGGCATTTTGTAAATGTGTAACAAGCTAACTGAATACATATAAAAAAGGACTTCTCATTTCACTTCATTTGAGTTCACTTGGTTTGCTTTGCGTTTTTTTGTTTTTGTTTTTGTTTTTTTACTTATAATACTTGCGTTTGTGTACTGTTAAGCTTAAAAAATTAAGTATTTTGCTTTTCCATTGTTTCAGTAATTTAATTATAAATTAAATCTAAAGTTTTATTTAAATTAATATTATATATATGTATATTTTTTTTTGTTTTTTGTTTTGCTATTTTTATTTTTACAATTGTTTTTGTGTTTTTTTTTTTAATTTTATTTTTTCTTTCTGTTTGCTTTGCCTTTTATGTTTTGCCTGTTTTGCTTACTAATATTAACTTAATAATACTATCACAGCCATTATTTGAAATAAACAAATTTTCTTCAACCCGTTTTTCTGCTATTATTTTTATTACAAACTTGTTTGCTTCTTTAAACTATTACAACAATTTTAATGTTTATACATGCCATATTTCTCTATTAACAATTGAAGATAACACAAAATTTTGTAAAAGCTTTTACATTGTTTACATTTACATTTTGTTTGTTTGTTGCAAGTCTAGGCTTAACGGCGTTTTTGTGTATAATTTGCATTTATTTGTATTTCTAAATTTTTGTTTCATAAAAAAATTTTTTAATTGCACTTTTGAAATGAAAATTTATTGATTTCTTTTTGCTTTGCATTGCTAAAAACTTCTTTGAGTGTTTCGCAGTTTAAACTGTGAGTAGGGTTGTTGATACGAGTTGGTTTTTAATGAAGTGGTGTTAAAGTGTTGTAGTAAACTTGCTGCCAGCTAAAGAATCCATAGTTCCTGGATGGAACATAGGGACTCAGAACATACCATGGTAGACTTGTAATTTAAAAAGGAGTTAATAATATATAAATGTATAAAAAATATAAAAAAAAAAACGAAAATAATAATAACAAATTAAATAAATGAATTGTTATAAATAAAAAATATAGAAAAATTACAGTGTTCTCAGAAACTTGATTGGGCTTGTATGGGAGAAATCTGCCGCGCAAGCGCTTTAGAATTTTTTTATTTTTATTTTTATTTTTTATTTTTTTTGTTTCTGTTTCTTCGCTGATTTAACAATAAAACAAGTATAACAAAATCAGTAAGAAACTTAGACTGTCCAATAACATTGACCGTCAAAAGGTCACCATTGCCTTTAACATGCTTACTGAAAATATTGTTATTTGTTGTAAATGTTTTGCAATTTGCTTTTTTTCATTTACGCACTTTCTTTGCTTTGCATTGTCTTTGTTTGTCACTGTGCCATGTGAAACCATGATAAAACTGAAAAAATTACTTTATTTGCATTTTGACTAGGAAACTGACATCGCTTTGCGTTTTGCAGAAAAATATATATTCATTCAGCGTTTATATAAGCTTTGGAAAGTATTTATTTCGGCAAAACTTCTGAGTCTACTCTATCAAAAAGTAACTTGCGATCCAGTTGAAAGCATAATTTCAATAAAGTTAAGCAATTTTGATTCTGTTTTCGTAGCGAAATTTGGAAAAACTTTTGTAAAATACAAACTGTTGCTGCTCTTCAATAGCTGTTTGATCTCTACATATTTTACTGTCACATGACTCGCTTGCACTACAAACATACATACATCTATGTATATATAAGAGTGTGTATGTCTGTATGTCTGTATGTCTGCTGTCTGCTGTCTGCTGTTTGACTACATTTTCTTTGATTTAGTTTTACTTAATGTCTAACTTATGCACATACATATGTATGCATGTATGTATGTATATAATGTTGTATATATTATGTTTTATGTGCACTTGTATATGCTTTTTGTTATCCTTTTTGCTTGTTTAAAAATTAATCATATTTGTGGAAAATGTCTTAAGCTAAATGCTAAATACTAAATACTTAGAATTAAGAGTTTTTCACTTTGTCTATTTTAGTTACAAAAAATGTGCGGCCGGTTCTCACATTTGTTTTGCGTTTGGCCAAATTTTTTGTTTTTGTAAATTATGTACGTACGTTTCCGCTTCCACTTTAACGTTTTTTTTTGTTTTTTTTTTTTTTTAATTTAAGCATGTTTTTTAACTAACATAAATATTCAATGTTGGGTTTGCAAACATTTTGCTAAACTTAATGTTGCGTTCGTAGAAATGCTTTTTATTGGCATAATTGGCATTCGACGCGCATAAATTCACAGTGTGAAAAGGCTGACAGCGTGCTGCATACACCATTTTAATACCTGTTCCGAAGATTTAATACGCCACCATCCACGCCTAATCTCAAATCTCGCTTTTGACTTACGCCAATCTCCTTCTCACTCTCACTCTCTCTTCTCAATGCTAATCCTGCGCAACTCGCAAGTTGTCTGTCTTTTACTGATACTTTCATGTCTCCAATGAGGTGACCACCAGATTGTGGAACACACTGGCCGATTCACTCATCATCGCCGCCTGGCCGCATGAGTCGCTGCCCACACTCGGTGTTGGACTTGGCGTGCCCAAACGCAGTGCATCCATGATTACCTCAAAATCCTTTTGATTCTGATTCAGATCGAACTCCAGTTCGAGCTCGTTAGTGCCATTGCCGAGCTTTTGACGTTTGCTCGGGGACATTGGACCCATGCCCATACCCACACCCATGCCTAGGCCTAAGCCCACGCCGACGCCCATGCCGCCGCCAACGCTCACCACGTCAAGTGGGCAGTCCTCGATGGCGGAAATGAGACGCTGCTGCGGTATGTAGAATTGCGAGAGCGCTTCGCGTACTAAACGATCGCTTTCGTCCTCGCTGCGCAAACGCTTGCGCGACGAGATGGCTTTCTCCAGCTGCTCAGCACCCTGTGTGATCTCGGGGTCAATTAGTGGCATAGGCGCATTGATTTCGCTCAATTCCCGGTCGAGTATTTCTAGGTCATTGTCGAGATTGCTGCTGCACAGTTGACGTTTGCGTGTGTGTGTTGGAGTTGACGAATTAGCGGTGGAGTTGTGCGTGCAAGTGGCGGTGGAAGAGGCATTGTTGGCGGTACTATGGTTGGCAGTCGCATGTGAGGTGTTGGCGGTGGTGGTGGAGTTGTTGTTGGCGTTGATGACGTCGCCGTTGAGAGATGATGAGTTGGCAATATCGCTGTTGGTGGACGAGTGTAGTTTGTTGCTGTTGCTGCAGTTGAGATTATTTTCATCGCCCCTGAAGACCAGTTCACACTCCGTGCTGCTGTGAGTGCGTACATTGTTGAGAGCATTGTTGTTGTTTGCAGAGTTAGTGACTTCATTGCAGGCGGATTTGTTCGATGGCTGATGATTGGAGTTGTCAATGCCGCAGCTATTATATGGATTGAAAATGTTATCGCGTGCACTTTCCGGTTTCACCTCGGATCTGTAACGATGGGAAGAATAATATACATTGTAAATAATTTGTTGCATTTTGAGTGAACTTTTTATATTGATAACGTCATAAGTCAACATTCAAAACAGAACATAATATGTTAAGGTTTATACACGTATAGTTTCATATAAAATTTAATTCAATTACAAAACATTTGAGGCTTGAGAATATCTTAAGACATGGGTTGAGGCTCGTACGAAATGTCTAAACCAAGTCCGGAAGAAATAGCTTTAGCGCTCTGATTGCCCTTCACGATTGGCTATTGGAACTGGCACCGCCGTCGTCCGCAACGCTACCCATACTCTAATAGTAGTTCTTAAGAGCTCATTAAATTTTACGCCAGACACACAGTGCGAAAAGTGAATTTCGCGAGAGCATAGTCCGCAATTATAGTGGGTTCTGAGCAGCGGAGATTGTCTTGATTAGTAAAATTTGAAAGCGCAACAGTGAAACAGGTTGTTGCCTTGAAAAACATTGTGAAGAAAGACTGAAAAGGAATGTGCAGAAAAATGTAAAGAGACACACAATAACTTGCGCGCCAGTATCAAAACCCAATGGATTAGGGCGAATGACGTCCTAAAGACTTATGCATGGGGGGCGTGTCAGAAGTACGTTTACAGTTACATACCAACACATGTGTATGTTCATATGTACATATATTTATACGCTTTGAGGCGCAACTGTTATTAAATTGCTATAAGCGCGAGGTAAGTTTTTAATTGACATTAAAATACGAGCGGTAGCAATACTGACCAGTAGTTGCTTTTGATTTGTGCTGCTGAAGTAGCCGTAGGTGCACAATGAAACATAGTAGCAGCACTTACGGTCTACTGCTACGTTAAGTTTGACCGGTAATATGTTTGTGGGGCTATAAAAGTAGTAATGCCTGCGCAGTGTGCGCTGTAAAGAACTTCTCTGTGTGTGTGTGTATGTGTGGCAGTTTATGCTGGCGCAAGTGCATTTCTATAGAATTTACGATTCGCTTCATTCCAAAGACCATAAATGATAATGGAGACTTATGACTTTTTATTGCGGCCATAATGCATTTCTAATGCGTTGAAGTGTTGAGTAGCAATGGGTTAAAGTTGAAATAGCGCATAAGGAAGACGCGTTCGCTGTGAAAATTAGAGCTGCAGCTTTTGTTAGCGCGTTAAATAGTAAATAGCAAATTAACAAAGTAATAAATAATTATTATTGTCTTTGCTAAATTCACTTGTTTATTCTTATGAAGATTATTAAAGCTACCACTGGAAATTTAAAGCGCTCACCAGTCGTGTGACAAACACTAGCATAAACAACTGTTTGAGGGCGCATGAAGTCGCTTTCTCGCAGTTGTAAATATTAATAAGTAATGCTGTGTATTCAATAGCTGCACTTGTGTGTTCGTTTGCGCATAAATTCGTAATGCAAGCGGAAGAGCCGCGATACTACATTGGGCAGACAAGTCAGTAACTTCATGCCACAAACTACATACATACAATAACACTGGCACCAAAGAAGACACATACGCACGCTTATATGGCCACAAAAACTGAGTGGAAAATCATGCAGCAAAGTACAATAATCGAGAGCTGCTATGTAGGTAAATGAAAATCCAGCGTCACACTCTAATGTAATGGGGAAGCGCACACCAGAATCGTTACAAACATATTTAAACATATTTAAATATATTGTATATATGTATATATATGTATTTAAGTGGATGTAAACGCAGAGGAAAGGAGCTGCAGGTTTGGCTTTACGACGGAATCGTGATAAGGAAATCCCCTTGTAAAACGCCATTTATGCCTGAAATACGCTGTGGCATACAATTAGACAACGCCATCGAATGATGAAATACACGTACAGCAGCGGCTGGTTGCTGCTCGCTTGCTTGCCTGGTTGGTTGGACGGTTGGCAGCTTGGCGGTGCAGTGCGGTGGTGCGCGTGTTTAAGCACAGCAAAGAAACTAGGTCGCAACCGTTATATATGTATGTGTATGTGTGTGCGAGTGAGTTGAGTGCAAAAGCACAATAATAATTAAGCTTATTATAAATGGTGAGGTGGTTTGGTGTTTGATGTTTGCGGTTGTGGCTGTGGCTGTGGTTGTTACACTGTTTTGCTGCCATAGCAAAATAAAACAATAACAACAACAATATTTATTACCAAAAGTGTAGACAATAAAAAGTTCTTGCAAGCAAGAAAGTAAAGCAGTAAGAATTAATTATATACATATGTATATACATACACAGGAGCACATAAAACAGGAGTAAACTGAAATTTGCAGATATTGAGAGAATAAGCGATGGTGCTAGGGTATCTACTTATGCGAAATCGAAAACCGTTTATATTTAACAAAATAAAAGAAGCAAAGATTTTTTAAAGCGTTTTAAGATATTAAAACCACTTCTCTCAGCTATCAGCTAACATGAAAGCCTGCTTGCGCTAAGCGTTCTCTGTCGAGAGCGTGTTTAACGTTTTGGAAAGTTACTGCCAGCTGTCGCAGTCATGCACTAAAATTTCCCCTAATTTTCCCAATTCATTCTACACTTGAACTTAATGCGACAAAAGCGAGTGAAGACTGACTGCGAGCCAGACAAGACGGGCCAACCTAACGTACATAGCGATTGCCAACTGCCAGCTAGTCACATAAAACCGCTATAAGTGCACGAAAAGCAGTCAAATACGCTACATACATATGTATGCTTGTATATGTATGTCTACTCGCTTGTATGTATGTGAAATGTGTATGGTAAGTGTCATCAACGTTGTCATCGTTGCGCTGTTGATGCCGTCAAATGTTGTAAAAAGCTTTTAATACAATAAATACTTGTGGCACACTGCATAAAGGAAGCCACATAGCACTGCGGCCACAAAATCAACGACCAAAATGACAACAATAAAGAATTCTCGACAAGTGAACATAAGCGAAAAGCGTGAACTTCATTAGTGAGTAGAAATAAGGGGCATGCGTGTAAGGGTATTAGAGAAGAGTCAAATAAAAATGAAAGTATAAAATCTTACATACTCATATGAATGTTTTTAAGCATATAGAGAAATTAAAAAGAATGTATTCAAGCTGATGATAGCTGATTGCAGCGTGTTGCATGTATGAGAAATCGATGCAATATAAGAAGCCAAATATTTCGTTTTATTAACTCTTTTTACTAGGGGTACATACATACATACATACATATATAATTGTAGAAAAATTAAAATTATTTCACACACGAATCACTTAGTACTAAATACATACGCATGCTTGTCATGCCTGTCAACTCAAAAATCAACAAAAATCAAGAATAAATGAGGCAAAAAGCAGCTTGTGTGCCGTAAAATGTACAACCAACAACAATAAAACAAAATGATCGCAATATCAACAACAAGTGAAACCCACAAAACCAGAAAAAAATAAGAAAAGAAGGTAAATGAAAATGAAAAGTATTGACGAAAGCGACAATGCGTGCCGGTAGCTAACGCAGTAACGGTAACATTTATGCATACCCCATCCAATGTTATGTGGTATCGAGTAGCTGACGGTCAATGTATTCAAATGACAAGTATTCTCATTGCCTGGAGATGAAGGTAGATTTCAAAGTGTTTGAAAGGGTAAAATACTCCAATGATTCATAAACTAAGCTTCTATGTGGCCTTATTGCTGATTATCGCTCATTTTACACACCACGCGCAAAAACAGCGAAGTGTGTAAAAGGGTGAACAAAAGTGAAGACAAGCAGTCCAATAGAGCCGTTAAGCAAATAGCTTAGTAATCAACAGTTTACGGTGGGAGTGGAAAGGCAAAATGTATGCCAAAAACAAATTTAGGTTAAAACAATATGACGCATTTTTTTACAACATTTTCGCCATTTGTAGGTGCACTGTATATATGTATGTAGAAGCAGTAGACATTAACTATACATACAAATTATACATAGCGGAGCTTGGCGGAGGCCAGCGGCAACTGTATTAATATGGTGAACAAATATGGCAACACAAAAGCTTCAAAATTGAGTAGACCAGCAGTTACAGACAACAATGCCTAATATGTTGCTGAACAAAAGCAAAGTATAGTATATAAATATAAATATGTATATAGATATATATATATACAGCAACTTAGCATTAGAAACGCAAAAACGAATTCTGTCTAATGCCAACAGTAAAAAAACAAAACACAAAAACAAAAAACAGCGAATCAACAGTAATCAAGAACAAAAGCAGAAGAAAAAGTAGCGCGTGAACCTTGAACTAAAAAATCGCAACAACACGATTATGTATCATTGCAGCGGCTGTGTGGCAGCGAAGTGTCCTAATTTTTACTGCCTATTACAGAGATATGAGCGCACAAACAGTGTACATTTATTTATTTGCGCAAAATGGCATTGCCATAGCGCAAAACAAGCGTAAAAATATATTAAAGTAATGGGAAAACGAAAATGTGGCAAACGGAAATTGATGAAAAAAAAAATAAAATTTAATGAAAATGTACAAAAAAATATAAAAAATAAATAAATAAATATAAAAAAATAATAAAATTTTATTAGAAAAATGTTGAAAATTGTAGTAAATTTAATAAATTTATTTATGTATTATATATTAATTAATTTGTTTACATATTTTTCGAGATTAATTGTTTGATTAGTTGAGTTTTTTGAACTTGATCAATCAAAAATTTAAATTTTCTACTAGAGTTTATTTATTTTATAAATATATATATTACTAAATGAAGTCAAAAGAAACCTTTATTTTCAGTAATTTCGTCGATAAATTGCAATTTATGCAGATTTATGTGTGTGGAAATACGTTTATTAGAAGACAATATTTTTACTACATTCATTTCAGGGTTCGTCACAAATCATCTAACACGCATAGAGTTAACCAAATTAAAAAATCATATGTACATAAAAACAGCAACAACAAGAACTAGTCGCTTAGCCAACTTAGCAACATATATGAAATTTAATACAAATTCACACACACACATCTATATATTTATGTCGCTTGTGCGCAAGAAACTGCCAGTTATAAGCACCGGCAATGATTGCCATACAAGTTGAGCATGTGCTTATGTATGTTTGTATGTTTCGCGTGCATAAGTGAACGCTTTGCACGCAAGCAACTATCGAGTGGTGGCCGTGGTGACTCTTACACGTGCCAAATAAAATCTACAGATGTGAGTACTCAAGTTTGCACGCCAGCAAATAAACGAAAGCTAGCTAATGTGCGCTACATACATACAGATATACCTACATATATACATACATACATGTGTACACTTGTGTACATGTGCTCATGCATATGCGTACGCCATGGCGTATACGTAACATGCAAGCTTTTTCCTCAATAATAATTCTCTAAACATATTCCACAACGCACACGCTCACTACTCTGTGTGCAATACACACACACAGTGATAAAAACACAAGTTTACTTTGATGCACAGAGTTTTATACCAGCTAACTGTTATTTGCGCTTGTCACTACGCGTTTGCACTGTCTTTATAACGTCTGTCCTGCGCGTGTACGGATGTACATATGTATATCTGTATGTTGGTGTGGGTGGCGCTGGTGGGGAATGCCAAGCGTTATAATGTCAGCAACACGAAAAAATTTCACAGATGTTTCGGAATTTTGCGTATTTTGCTTTTGTTAGTGTTTTTTGTTTAACTCGCGAATAAATTTCACTACTTTCCTGTGGGCATTCGTTCTGCTTTGGCTAGTACGTTTGGTTTTATAGCGCTTCCAGCTGATGTTTTTCGTAAAATTTTCTTTTAGTGTATTTGTTGTTGATTTTACTGGCTACTTTGGTTTTTCCACGCTGCTGTTAATGCCATTAAATAGCGTATGTTAGCGGCTTACACGCCGCCGAACTACTCACATTTGAAGTTACGCACATTTACCAACAAATGTACATGCTTACATACAACATATGTACATATCTATTGTATGTATGTGCTTATTAAGCCGACATGCAAAAGCAAACGCTGCTTAATGAAGTAGACTTAATGCAGTTGGCAGGAAAGTTGACTTCTGCTTATTTACGTTTATGAGCAGGTGACTTGTAATACGATTGGCGGCATATTAGACAAACGAGTGAGACTACCAGTACGAATTATATAAAATGGTATTTAAAAAAATAATTATATAAATATAATTTAAAATGTGTTGCAAAAAGTAAGAAAAATAATAAAATATATTTTTAATTATTCTTTAATTTTTATTAAATTATTATTATTTTTTATTGACAGTTCAGTGCCACCTTTATTAATATGGTATAACTTTATTGTTGTTGTTTCTCGTATCAAAAGAAAAAGCTCATATTAACAGTAAATTTACGATTGTATGCGTAAACGTACACTTATGAAAAAGAAGTATTCGTAAATTGCGAAATTCCACAATAATATCTACAAGCTTACAAATATAAATGTTTATACTCGTATAAGTATGTCTGCAAGTGCATGTTCGTACGCACTTGCAGATAACTTTCTTGTTATACTTCTACTTCCACACACAGCGCACAGAGCACAAGCGTCCAAGTCCAAGTGGTGGTTAGAGGTCGATTAAGTAGAAACAGACAACAAAAGCAAACGGCAACGACGCCATACCAGCCAGTGTGTAAATTTATGCACACATTCATATACATACATACATGCATATATGTATGGGAGTATACTCAACCGTGGAAAATTATTATGGTCTTTTTTAGGGCAACAGCCAGCATACACTTATGTATAAATATAGGTACATATGTACATACATATATTGACAGTTTGGCTATTTGCTGTTTTTTTATTACTGGTCATGTCTTGCATGACATTAAAGTATAACCAAGTGGATATATGTATGTATGTTTGCCTGAAAGTGCAGCGGACATAGAAGTGACCTCAAAAGTACAGAAATACAAAAACGAAGCAAAGAGAAAATGAGGTACATATGTAAGTAAGTTGAAAAAATGCACTAAATCGCCAAAGCGGCAGTAGGACAGTGAGAAAAATGTGAGAGTAGCGAAAAGTAACAGCATTTGGCATTTTAGTGAAATCTGCGTGGAGACTTAATGTACTTATTAAGTTAAAAAAAGTGTTAAATGAATAAAAGAAATTAGCAATTTAAGTTATAAATATTAAAAGAGAAATAATAAAAAAAGAATAAATAAATAAAAGAAATTAGCAATTTAAGTTGTAAATATTAAAAGAAAAATTATAAAAAAGATTAATAAAATTTAAAAGAAATCAGCAATTTAAGTTATAAATCTAAAAAAGAAGAAAACAAATAAAAAAATAAAATTTAATAAATAAATAAAATTTAAAAGCAATAACTTTTATTTTTTGTATATAAAAAAGAGGTAAACATAAATTTAACATTTAAAATAAACAGCATGTTTATTAACTTATTTTCACTAACAATTATTATCGAAATTATTTGTAAATTATCCACAGCATTTCCTAATTACGCACACACACACTAACCTTCTTATTAATTAAAACGAGTTGACATACGAATTTGTTCACTAAATTCAACACATTTTTTTGCTCACACTCAATTTGAAGTATTAATTGATATATTAGTATAGTAAAATTAAAAAGAATTGAAAAAGCGTGTGTTTGGAAATTACACCTTAATTACGTAGCAACATTTAGCATAAAAAATTAATGAAAAAATAAAATAAAATAAATGTTTTGCTTTGTAAATAAAAACAAAGATATATTTTAATATGTATTTTAAGGTGTGTATGTTTGCATATTTAATTCTGTTGCTGTTGACTCATTGCTAAAAGTGGCAATCATTACTGGAAGCTTATATAATTGTGTAAATACATACATATGTACATACATTTGTATATGTATATTGTACTTGTATGTACATTTGTATCATCGTATTCTTTGCATTTAATTTTACATAAGTTAAAAGTGTTAAATAAAGTCTTGTGTCAAATAAAATATTGCTAAAAATCTTTTTAATGCAGCAACTATTAAATGCCTTTATGCAATAATTTTACGAAAATGAGTTTCATTCTATATCATTTTAATATATTCTTTATTTGTTTGTTTGTATGCACATTAGTTGTTAATTTGCAAATCATGTCAACGGCACGCGTTCACAAATCTTAAAATACATACGGACATATCTATGTATGTATATGTGCGCGCTCACGAGCAAATAAGCAACACAGTTAGGAAATTCGCTGTATTTTATTGTTGGCTCTCAACGCTCCCAACTGCCATTTTTATTGGTGCTTGTACGTCAACAATCGTACATGGTTATGCACATAAATATGTAAATATGTTTGTAATGCTAATGTGAGCAACTTGTTTTCAATTGCTTCAAAGTCAAGCGTGAGTTGGCCATCATTAATATTAATATGCAGTATTAAATACTAAGAATTATCATTTACATACATACATACAAAATATGCACACATACATATAAATTTGAACAAATTGCTATGGCAAAGCTATGAATTCATAAGTAATCGCATTTTTCGTTGAGCGCCCAGTTCCTGGTACTATCTGGAAAATTATTTATTTCCATAATTTTTGGAATTTTCGCTAAAATTTTGTGCTAAAGCGCGTAAGCCAACTAATTATTTCAATTGAAATTTGAGCTTTTTTGAACATACATATGCACATACATATGTACAATATGTACAAGTGTGTATAATTGAATCGCCGCTCGTGTAATCTAAAGTATTTATCAAATTTGCGCTGAGACGTACATATGTACATATTTTCAATAGCATACGCGTTGACTGACAGTAGCAGCAGCTACAACAACCAGAAGCAATCCACTAACGTAATAAGAGTAAAAGCTCTTTGAGTGCGCGACATTGAGAGCGTCGAAATGTGAGATGGTAAATAAACATTTACATAAATATGTGCGTATGTAAGATTATGAGATTACACACAGGCGCATATTTGTATGCTCAACGCATCATTTAAACAAAAATACAAAAAATCAAATTTTTCGAATACTTCCTTTAAAAGCTTATGTTAATTTTGAAAAAATAAGTTATATAATTTTTAAATATACTTTTTCTTTAATCCACTGTATGTACGAGGAATTTCTCGCGTAATAAAAATATCTGTAGTCAGCTGGCAAAGAAAAAATGCGACAGTGCCATTGTGGCAAGAGCACGCGTGGCATTGAGTGAGTTGCCAGTGTATGCGTGCGTGGCATACATTTCGCTGCCAGTTGTCATAAACAATGCGTAAAGTAATAAATAAAATAATTTATTTGCAAAATATACTAATTGCGCATATTGATTGTTGTATTGAAATTATTGCGAGTAAACAATGTTTATAGGGAAATGAAAGTGCACACACACACAACTAAATTGATTGATACACGTTTACTATGCTAATGTAGTGAAAATGCGCGCTCAATATTATTGATGAATTATTAAGAGTTTGTGTTATTTATTTTGAAAGAAATTTGTGTTTACTGATGCATTTTTATTTTAATTTAATGTTTATTTTAGTTAATTTTAGATTTTTTGTAACGATTTTTTTTTTATTATTTTATTTTTCTATAAAACTTTGAAATTATTTGATTTTTTTTAATGTTTAAATATTTCTTACTTATAATTTGATTTGAAATATTTGATGATTTGTAATTCTTTTAATTTTATTTCCCTTGAATTTCAACTCTTTCGCAAAATTCAACTTTTTGACAATTAATTCACCGCACTCATCGTCCTTATGCTGTTACTGCTTTTGATTCACAATTTTGATAGTCATCTTACAGACAAATAGACACAACTGAACCTGCATAAACAAGCAGGTAATAAATAATAACAGAGTGTAGTATACATTGAGGCTAACATTAACTCACTTCACTCGCAGACTCAAATGTAAGCCAGCCATTTGATATGCACAGACATACAAATACAAAAATAAAACGCAAATTTATTTGACCATGGTATTATTGGTATCAGTGGCGACCGAATCGAACGTTCAACCTGTTGCAAAATGTTTTTTGGCATTTGTTTTTGCAAAGCGTAGAACCCACATAACAGCCGTTAGCTGAGTACGTCAAAAGCGAAAACGGATCAGCAATAAGAACAGGCAGCCCATCAGCGCGCATAGCATCAGATGTAAATGACCAGGTTTCAAAACAAAATCAGTTGATATTTATTTCCACTTTTCTTATTTGCATACATACATACATATGTTATTGTTTTTGTTTGTGATGTTTATTTGGTGCTGTTGTTGTTTTCACTAATTCGCACACTGCAACGCGCGCCGCTCGTCCGTACCTGCACTTTTCCTCAATAAATTATCTCTGCTCACTCACACACACATTGGCGCTCTCGTCGCCAGTTGTTTGGAGCGTGATTTTGTTTTTTTTTTGTTTTTGTTTTTGCGTTTGTGCTTTGCCTTGATTTCGCACGTGAGCGCGCTCACACTCATGCTCAGTTGCTGAGCAGCGCACATTGCAGGGTGGGCTGTGGAGCAGAGTCAAAGTACCTTTCGTGGAGACAAGCACAACGGAGCGTGCTCTTGAGGTGAGCGTTGTTGACTGCATGCAATCCATGTATGGCATAAATGCTCGTAGATACATGCATACAAACATATTTGTTGATGATCTACTGTTGCTACTGGCGTTGTTATTGTTATTGTTTTTGTTTACTTATTGCTCTGAGCGCGTCGCAAGCAAAGTGTTTTTGCGTTTGTTTATTTTACGGTTCGGTTATTCTTTTATGTATTTTATTTGCTTTTGTTTTTGGTTTTATCGTATCTTTATTGTTACTGTTGTTGTTTTTATTGTTGATTTATTTAGCTTTTGACAACATTGGTCAGACAGTGTGCTATGTTTTTGTTGTTATCTTTTGCTGTTTTTGTTTTTGTACATTTTTTCACCGATTACGCCCGTTGTATTGGCGCGTTGGGGACTATTTTATGCTGCGGCGCGGCGCAACGGTGTGCCCGGGCACTGTTTGCTGCTTGCTACGCTCTTCTCATGCTCAGCTCATGTTGTTGACTTTTTATGAGGCTAATGTTGAATTTATTCCGTTGCTTTGCTGCTGGCGTGTGCAGTTGACAGCGGTGAAAAGTGTGAAGAGCAGAGTACTCATCGCACAGATACTTAGCTTGCTTGCTTACATGCTGGCTGGCTGGTTGTGGCGCGGCGCTGAGGAAGCGCACAGTCAGCGTTCACCGGCTCAGGCATTTAGTCAGTTTATAACTTATGTTGTTTGCATTTTGATAAATGAATCCGAATTGTTGTGTGAATGTATACACACACAACTGAGACTATCGAATTTGGTTTTCTATTTGCTTCACTTTAACGATATGCAAGCAAATAAATGTTTGTATGTATGTACATACTTTGGTGTGGGGCGTGAGTGCGGCATTGCGAGATACGTAAAGAATTTACCGTATGCACCAAGCACCGCAGCTCGAAATAGTAGATTAAATTTTTTAGTTAGCAAGTGCTGATTGCTTGTTGTTACAATTTCAATTGCTCGAGCGCTTAGTTGTTGTTGCGCGTACGGAGAGGGGTGATTGCTAATGAACATGCGCGACCGTTGGTATTGCAGGGGCAAGTGTATGCTGACTGCGCTTAGCCTAGTTGGCGTGGGAAAGCATTTTTTGTAATTTTATTTCGGTGGCACCGCACTTATTAGATAAGCGTTATAACTCCATGCGATGGTACAATGAATTATCTATACATTTTATTATGGGCTTTTAACTGTAAATTGTATGTTAAGTGCCGAGTGTAGTGATTTATTGAAGGTTAAAAGAAATTAAGCTGCAGTTAGAGTTTTATAGCGTAGGTGTGTGTGTCATCGTTTTTTATTATTTATGATATTTTTTATGATATTTTATTAAAGTATTTTTTATTATTTGTTGATCATTATTATTTTTTATGAAATTATTATTTTTACACACTTTTATTATTATTTTTAATTATTATTATTTTTTTTTAATTTCTTTCAAAGATTCACATCTTAAGCCACTTTCCCCATATGAAATCTTTATCAAACAGTTACATCAAAATCAGCTTTTTATCATTTTTGCTATAATGCACTTACAGCGTGCTTCGAGCAGTAATCATGTAATTTATGTACATGTAATAAATTTTTTTGCACAAAGTTATAAATTTACTTAAGTAGAACATTCTTATATAAATTTGTATTCATGTAAGTATATACAAACACACATTTCTTACAACGCCCTATTAGCCTATTTTCCACAAACAAACAACCCATTCATATAGCTGGTTTTTAATATTGTTGTTGTTGTTACTAATAGTTCGTTCTATTATTGTTTGGCTTTCGTAGTATTCCGTTTTGTGTGTTTTTTCGCTTATTACGTTCTTAGCAAGAACTGAAACTGCTTTGAATCGACGGCGTTTGCGAATACAATACATACAAACGCACAAATATCATATAAGTATGTTTGTATATATCTGTATGTATATATCTGTAGATATTTGCTTAACACGGAACTAACGTAACCGCAATCGCATTTATTTCTTTATTATTTATTAATTTCGTGTTTGTATGTATATAAAATATTTGTTGTGCGCTTACAACTACACTTGTTAATAAGTTGGTTACAAGCTGTTTTATCTGCTACACACGCACAGTTCCATACATACATATACATAGATGCACCTATTATACGAGTTAGTTACAACAAAATCAATTAGATAATAAAAGCTGCGCGTATATTACGAAGGGTAATTGCTAATAAAGTTGCGCTACTTACAATTATCTAGACGACAGCACGCGCAGGTGGGTGGTCAACCAGCTAGCTTGTGAGTATTTAAATAATTTCAAAGGCTTGTAAGCACAGAGTGCTAAACAGTAATAGAAACTTACACACACAAGCGAAAGTAGAGAAGAAAGCCCGCGAAAATGCTTGATAATGTTTTGAAGTAGCCGTTAATAATGCTGGTTTATATTAACGGCAGTTTGACAGCAACGCGGGGTCATGGGCAAGTGGGGCGCTGTGTACAGGACAAGGAAGCGAAATAAGAGTTACTCTGTTAGTTGTTGGTAAACGCTTCCGAGTGCTTAAAATGTGCGTAAATGTGTGTATGTGCGGTTTGTTCAAATATGTACTTGAAGATCATTTGAATATTACAGCGAAAAAAAAAATTTCATACACTAAAGTTATGGCTGTTGCTTTTGCTTTGATTTTATGCCACAGCTAGCTAGTGTAAGCAAGCTGATAACCAAGCTACACACCACATAACTAACCACACACTCAAGCGCGCTTACAAAAGCAAGATACATACACATATGTATATAATAACGTAAGACAAACATACATTTAACCAGCCATTCAACCAAATCACCAACCAACGACCACTACACACTTAACTACATACATATATTACATACAAAAGCTCTATGCATGTAAATATATATGTATGTGTGTATATCTCGTTTGACTGTCTTCTTTTTCACTGCCACTCTCTGTGCGTCGTCGTTTGTCCATTGAAGCGACGCGATGTTGTAAATGCGCGCTTACAATTGCAGCCACACTATTCGAATGGCAAAATGGAAGTGGAATACAAAATAAAAACAAAAAAATAAAAAATAACTAAAAATACTAAAACTGCTCTAAAGCGAAAATTCATTTGAATAATAAAGCGAAATGAAAATTGAGCGCCGCCAAGAGCAACAGCAACAGCTACAGACAGCCACAGTGCCTTCCATGCCACCAGCCTCCAGGAGGTTGGCGTGTGGGGAGCTGCAAACAGGCTGATTGCGGTGATGGTCTGTTGGAAGCAGCATACGTTCATACAAACAAACGTGTTGCTGCAACAGTTGACTATAATAGCAAAAAACAAATGACATTAGTGAGCAGAGCGCAAGCAGACGGACGGCACTTACAAATGGACAAACAGACTACATATACATACATATGTATTTAGCTAGACAACGTTGAAGGCACATTCGCAATAGAATAGAAGTAAATCAGAAAAAAATTACATATATGCCACTGTAGGTGTATATATGTATGTAGCTAAGCATATGTTGAAAAATGACAGCGTCTGCCAGAGAGGCAGCTTTGAAAGGACAGTTGGCTCCTGTGGATACCTTCGCCAGTAGGCGCTATTGGGCACGAGCTTAAACTTTATAACACAAATGCATAAATTACTTTTCGTTTGGAGTATAACAAATATAGACGGGGTAGCAATTACAATCACATCACATCTGCTTATTATTTGGTGAGATAAGCAAGTGTAGACGTTATGTGGCAAACGGCAGCGACTTAAAGTCGCACAGTCAGTCGAAGAAGCGAAGAACATACATAAAGCTTGTTGAACAGCGGGCTATGTGGATGCCACAGTGAGCTGTTTTTACAAAACATACAATACAAATATATGTACGCGTTTGAATGTAAATCAATGGAGTGGAGTTTGTATGTATTATGGCAGCAAATATATGTATGCGTGTATGTATTTTAAATAATTAGTTTTACTATGAAGTTTTTATTGTTTCAATATGAATAATAAATTTGAATTATTATAGTCTTTGTATTAATTTGTTTAAATTTTTTTAATTTTTATCATTTTTAATCATTTTATCTTTTTACTTTTTTTAATTATTGTTTTCTTTTTTTAATATACATATATATATTTTGTTTATTTTCAGTTTTGTTTAAAACAAATATATTAATAATTAATAAAAAAAATCGTTCAATAAAAAATACTCGCAAACTCGGTCACACAATAATTTACATTTCAACGTAGCAAAATTCCAGCACAGAAACATCAACCCATAAGCGTTATTGCTTCAATTTCTAATCTTCTATTTTGCGCCGTAGAAAGTGAAATTCTGCGCAGCAAGCAAAAAAGAGCGTTTGCACGCTTGTAAGCCAATGAACGAAGGTGAAAGCAAAATGACAATTTAACGATTTTCAACAGGCGACACGTTGCAGTGAAGCGTTGCCAAGTAAATGCTATAAAATATTGTTATTG
Organism: Zeugodacus tau; assembly: GCA_031772095.1. Lineage (NCBI taxonomy): Eukaryota > Metazoa > Arthropoda > Insecta > Diptera > Tephritidae > Zeugodacus > Zeugodacus tau. The sequence goes on along the minus strand of CM062650.1, from coordinate 18,807,953 downwards.
ATATCGCCTGCTAATGCAGTCATGCATATACATACATATATATACATATGCATATTTATGTATATGAATAAATAAATTTACATTTAATGCAGTTTGGCTAACCTTCAGGGTTTTTGAAAAGCACAAAATCTGCATTTTCCTCAAGACGGTTTATTATTTTATTTTATTTCGTTGATTGAAACTCTTTTGGTTCAATTTGGCGCTCGCAATATTCAATGTTTTTTAAGAGCAAATAATTAGCGCACAATTTCACCAAGACGCTCATACAAATTAGTTGCTAGTAGTTATTATACAAATGCTCAAGCGAGTGATGGGGTGCGGGATTTGAGAAATTGAGAAAATTCGCAAAATAACAAATACAAAATAAACTAACGGCAGTACATTAGCAGCCGGACAACAAGTCATTAACAAAGCAATAACTGTACAACAACTCAAATAATAATATTGCTGGCAACAATTCAGTAATGATAGCAACGGACCAATTTAATGAATGAATGCATGAATGACGGACTGATTGAGTTGGCGAATGAGAGAGTCACGACGCAACAATCAGCCAGCAGCGAACAACATCGAGTGATTGAAATACTAATGACAAACATTTCATTTGGCAAAGCAGAAATAGTTTTTTTTGTCCGTTTTGTTTTTGCATTTTCAATAAACGGTTTTTTGTTTGTGCCAATCAATAGCCATTACATATTTTATTTGGCAGTTAAAGTGGCGGTTTGATTGCAAGACTAGTTGGGGCGCTTGTTATAACATTTTTGTGTGTACATATGTATGTATGTTAATGCAAATAAGTGATTCGGCAAAGATGCTTATTATCGATTTATCGCTTATTTGCAAGCAAATATTGAATTACAATGTTTTTTTTATTTATTTATATTTTTAATGCATCAAAACGCTAGTTAATCTTAAAGAAATATTAAATTTTAAAAAATAAATTTTATGAATACAAAAATCTAAATTTAAAAGCAAAGTAGTTTTCACAGAAATTAGCTTTTCAAAAGCATATCTGCAATTGATTATAAAGCTCAGGCTCATTAGTTTGTTATGATTGCCAAGCTAATAATGCACTCTGAGTAAATTACTGGGTTTGTAGTAAGTATATTTGCTCTGCTTCTTTGTTGTGCTCTTTTTCGCACTCTCCGTCTCTCGTTCGTATTTGCGCTATAAATACACGCTATCGCCAAGGCGGAACAAACTAAGCAAATTTCTACAATTTTCTTACATACATACATACAAATTGGCTTTGATCGCAATGCAAAGGCAAAAAGCAGCAGAAATTTGTTAAATTTAGATCGCGCTAGCACTATTTATGTGCATGAAATGTTTGTTTTGTTTTGTGTTTGAAAAGTGAAAACTGTTGGGGCGTATTTGGGAGTCAGTCAAGTGAGCAGCAAATGATCGGCGATTGGCGTTGAGAGCGCAAATTACGCGCATAACTACATATAGACAGAGAAACAAACATATGTACATACATATGTATTTATATGTATAATATGTATATGTATGTATGCATATGAGCATCAATTGCAAATTAGTAAGTCAATTAGAATTGTTTTGCGCGAACGCTTAATTGTATTGGATAATTTGCCAAAAATTTGGCTGCTTTTAATATTTATGTTTAAAATAATTAGTGGAAATTAATGGTGTAGCACCTATTAATTATGAAAACTTTTAATGTTAAATATACATAAAATTAGGGAAATTTTCTGTAATTTTTATTTTTTGTTAATTTTTAATAAATTTTTAAATTTTAAAATTTGGTTTATTTAAATAAAAATTAAATTTTATTTTAACAATTTAAAAGAGAACTTATTAAAATAATATTAACAGAAATAAATTAAAATTATTTCTAACGTTAATTTAGTTTTTTACAATTTTATGAAACTTAATTTTTGGAAGTGAAATTTTTAAATAATATTAACAGAAATTATGATTTTTTAACGTTAATTTAAATTAAATTATAATTTTTTTTAAGTTGTTATATTTATTTTATTTTATTAAAGAAATTTAAGTGATTACATTTATTTTAACAATTTGAAAGTGTAATTAAATAAACAGTATTAACAGAAATAAATTATTTTTATATTTTATTTTTTGCTTATTATTTTATATTTCCTTTGTTTTTTTTTCGAGTTTTAAATTGAAATTATAACTATTTCTAAATTTCTTATACATTTATGAAATTTCGTTTTAGGAAATTTTAAAGTGAAATCATTTAGTTACTTTAAAAGATTAATTATTCATTAGTTTAATAAATATTATTTTTTATCTTTACTTTCGTATTACAATTATCACAATCCGTTTTCCTTTTTTCAAACTTATTTTCAATGCATCGTAATGTTGAAATAACAACGTCAAGTACATTACTTGACTTTTCAGAATATTAATTTATACAGGTGCGTCTTTGTAAGCTTATACAAAAGTCTTTTGTCTTACTGTGATTCAATAAAGCAAAATATTGTGACATTTCATAAATTTAAAGCGGGTGTATTGTGTCACTTATCAGCTTTCTGCTCGTTGTACTATATTTAGTTTTGCTGCGAACCAAGTAAGCGCTCGCACACATCATGTACATATATATAAGAATACATACATACAAATAAATATATGTGCACATATACTTGTATACATATACGTATTATGTCTGCTTGTAGCGTGAGCATCTTGCTTTGTTCGCACTCATTAATTAAGGTTACTCATACGCCAGCGCGTACAGCGACAAGTAAGTTTGTGCGTACAATAATATGGGCAACTGCACACTTTGTAACTGTATGAAAGAAAGAAATTATATGCATATTTTTGTGTGATTAATTGCGTAAAAAGCTTGACAACAGTTTGTCGTTTTTGTTGCTTGGCTTTTTGCACTTAGGTGTATGTGCGTGTAATTTTGCGATATTGCGGGAAGAATATAATGGAAACATGGTTTATAAGTAATAATTGTCATATATGTATTATAAGCCGTTATTTGCTTATATTCCATATGTGCGCGCACTGACTGTCGTGCAAAACAAGAGTCTACCTTCATATCAATATTTAAATGAACCGCAACAAACGCGCGCACACACACGCTATACTCTCGGAGGTATTTATAAATACCTACACACCTACATATGTTTATATGTAATTAAGTATATAAGCATATTATTGTTGGCTGGTCTGCAAGCATTTGCATATGCGTGTGTTATTTATATGCAGATGTACAGTTTGATGTATGTATATATTTGTGCATATTTAAGTACCTGTGTGCATTGAAACGGGTTTGCACTTGAACTTTTATTAAAATTGTGTTTTTTGTACGCACATTCATACATACATATATATATATAATCATATAGTTTCTCGCAGATTAAAACAATTGACGTATGTCTATTAATGGTATGCATATTTTTAACTACTGGACAGTGAGAATAGCGCACGGAACACTTCACTACGATTGGCGCATTGAATCAATATACGCACAAGTTTTTCACTTTGCTTATGCTTACAAACATACATACATAAATGTGTACGTCTGTGTAAAAAAAACGCTTTTTATCCATATAATTTTCATATCTGACTTTTGAACGTCTATGCTAACAACAATTTCATATATGTATAATATGTACGTATATTTGTATGCATGTGTGTGTGCGACAGCGCACAACTTCCTGAATTATTTATCAGTGACATGCAGTTGACAGTTTACTTGGCATTGGTGAACTTTTATTATATTTTTATTACGTTGAGCGGCGCACAGAACACATTGAGTGTATAAATAGCTAAAGAGGTGTAAGAAAACAGGCTAATGGTCACAAAAAAAAAATAAAAAACTTGTTGCTGTACAAGCTTCTTCAGATTTAGCTTTTACTTTCGGCATTTTGAGCTTTTTTCGTACAAACGCAATAGAATTCTCCATCATGCTTGATTATCGACTTAGTGCGCTTTTAGGAGCTTAGCTTTCAAGCGCTGTGTGTAGTACGAGTATGTTGATTATGCTATTACATAAATTGTAATTTAGTTGCGCTTATCAAAGGCTTATTTACAATGCGATTGTCTTGCTGCCGTCAATTAAATAGCAGCGCTTCATTTCGTCCACTGCCGCCTAATCTGCTAATCGTTGACTTCTAAACAGCCATTACATATAGTTAGTATAAACAATAGCTAATTTCTGCCGTTTTTTGTTTTTTTTTTTATTGCAAAAGTGTCAAGTCATAGAAATGTTTATGCAAAATGCTCACAATTTTTGGGCGCGCCGCCAAACCACAGTGTCAGATTCAATTACTTTATTACGGAGGCGTGTGTGTGTGTACGGATATGAATTCACGAGCAAACGAACGGTCAATGTAGGAAGCGAATAACGATGGACAGACAGAGATTGACATTGACTATTTTCACTATATATTACATATTGTTTTTACCAGCTGAGGTCCAAGCCACCGTACCGCATATAGTATAATCGTAGTACAACTCCGGTCAAAATACACAAAATACAACAACCACATTTTAAATAGCACAAATAACATGAAATGCTCAACAAAAAAGCGAAGCGAAGGCAAGAGTAACACATAAAAGGGAAGCTAATAGGCAGCAGCAATCAGCAGTTCGCATGTACGGCGCAATGCCTTCGGCTGCGTTAAAGTGAAATAAAATGAAATCAAATGGAATGGAGTGGTGCTATGGTATGGCATGGAGTAGAGTGGACCCAGTGCGAGTTGATTGTTGATTAATGCAGCGGTGTGGGGTGTATGGTGCACAAGTGGTATGGCCGTGTGGCATGTAATGTCAAGCAAAGGGAAGTGTGCTAAACGGCCAATTGAAAATACATATGTACATATGTGCTAGGTGGGTATGTGCGTTACATACTTGCCTACTAAAATAGCGTGTAATATGCATATTTTGCTGCTTTGGTGGTTTACCTATTCCCTCTCTGTGCATATTTGTTATTGTTTGCAATATTTATTTGTAGTGCTACTATTGTTGTTGCTTTGGCTTTTACACAGCCACTTTTTCCTTTAATCGCATTTGCTTTTTCACCATTAAATTGTTGCCACGCACATTTTTTGTTGTTGCCCATATTGCTGCAACGACGCATCTACGCACATATCACAAACGCATTATAGAAGTAGTTGCCGTTTGCCATATTTTTTAATGCTTTTCTTTTACACTTGCTGCTGCTGTGCACACACTCTCTAATAGCAGGCGTTGCAAGTAGGCGTGGCTGAAATTGTATGCTCTGTTGTGGTCTTTACAGCATGCTCTGGCCTTATGCATTGTAATTGCTCGTAAATGTATTATGTACATGCCATACATATGTATATACAAATGTCTATATATGTTGAGTTGAAGCTTTGTGGCCTTGTGTCGGCGCGTCTATTACAAATTCGTTTTGATGAAATTATTACAATTAAGGCACATACATATGTATGCACTTTCAAATGCTTTTGAGAAACAATTTCTTAATGGATGTGCTTTGAATGGACTTTTTAGTGCCGTTATAAAAATATTATTTGCTGTAATGCAATTTGAAAATTTTAAGTTTGTTGTTGTTGTAATTTATTAATTATATTATTTTAAATTAAATTAAACTAATTTCTAATTCTATTCAAAAGTTTTTATTATTTGTTTGGAAAATCTTAGCATTTTTCCACTTTTAGTCATTATTATACGCTATGTATGCTTTTCAATAAAATAGTATCAAATAATGCGTGTTAAAATGTGGCGACATATTATGACAGCAATTTAATAACAATCGAAAGTCGATGACAATCTGCTGATTAACAGCTGCACTTACGGATATGCATGAATAACGGCAGTTGCGACGTGTGAAATATTTTAACAAAAGTTGAATTACAAACATATATACATACATACATACATATATACTACAGTCAAATATTATATATATTATATACAGCCCTCCCTTACCGCTTAAAGCTTAAAAATAGATTTTTTACTCAGTACAGACATAAATGTAATGCTGCTTTTCTAGATTAAAATGAAAGTTAATCGCAGTCGGAAATGTTATTAAAAGTAACAAAAATACAAGTATCACACGTCCCTTACAGTACCGCTGTCCGCTTTATCCTTAGCTATTAAACTCTTATTTGTGCCACTACAGCCTTTTCATGCCGCATAAGCGAGTCGCCACACAAAGTCAGGCAAAGTAAAGTTGCTTGGGGACGACGAAGGTAAAGCAGAAATGTGAAAATGGCTCGAAACAAACATACAGACATACATTCATCATTGTACTCATGCTTTAGCGCTCAATGGCCCAGTAAGTTAACGCAGTGTAGTAGGGCAGAGACCGTAGTCAGTGGTCGTGCTCAAGTAAATTAGAAGCAAAAATACACTTAGCAGCAATGGCAGCAGCACCAGTAGATCCAGAAGGTAAACATTGACCAGGTATGTACTTACATACATACTAATGTACTTGGTAGATACTTTAAGCAGCAGAATTGTGTGAAGAAAGTTGCCATTTGCGATGGGCGCGTTTTTTTTAATAACGGTACCAACACTAGCATCCCGTCCAACTTTGCCGAGCAATGTTGGCTGGCTAACCCAACTACCGAATGAAAGAGCTAACAACAACGACAAATTCAGCAACAACAAAAACCAAGTTAGCCGAAGTACAAATACACACATATATATTTTTTCTACCTTGATAGCTATGACTGCCTAGCTCTTCGATTGCCTATTTGTACTGCTGTTGTATATATGTATATGTTTGTATGTATGTATGTTTGCAAGCAGTTTGGTATGTGTATTACGTAAAGAAGAGCCATGAAAAGCGCTTCATGGCGGCACGATGTGGCAACGTACAAAAATGCACAAATTGGTTAATGGCCAAAGTGGATGAAATAAGCAACAGCGCAATAATGTAAGGGGCCCAATAGTAGTAGTAGTAGAGTCAAAGCTACATGTTATTGAATGCTGGCGCTGCTGCTACTACGCTGAAAGTAGCGCCAACCTGAATCTTGTAGTTGTACGGCCTAAATGACTTGGCCGTGTGGAAGCGTTGCTTGGCAGCTTGTGCCGTTACTTTGTTGTTGTTTTTCTTCGCGTTTTATCACTCTCCGCTTTCAAGTGACTGTTGCTATGCACAAAAGAATGACGAAATTTTAATTTGGCTCGGCAATGAATAGTTTTGCATTATGTGAGTTAGCGCACAGCTTTTTCATATCATACACTTTGTCTTTCCAATTTCGTTAACGTCGGATTGTGTTGGAGTTCAAAACAGAATCAAAGCAGCGCATAAAATATACAACTTCAATTCAAAAACGCAGTTCATTGGAATGCGATTAGGCGGTTTCAGCCAATTTTTTTTAGTTTGGCAGTTGTTATTGTCATAATCTATTGCACAATTTTCTAAAAAAATATTTATTTCTGCTGTTATCTCAACATAATATTTTATTATGAATTTAAATTATTTTTTTTAGTGTAAGAAATGTCAACTGTTACCACCAGAACACGACAAAATTTCAACAAATTTGCTTCTTAGTAAAATGCAAATAATAGTTTAAAAAGCTGCGTAATGGTGGCAGGTAAGTTATTGTGACATTTGCCACAAGTCAGAAGCAAGCGCATTGGACTAGCAAAACGAGCTGAGTCGTGTAGTGTGAGCTTAGCTTGCCACATAACAGTATGTTGACTTGAAGCAGAAAAGTATACCGAAGCGCACACCCAGCGCATTTGTCAGTGTGGCAAGCAGGCAGATGATATGCAGTTAGCTTGCATTATATTTTTGTTTGGACACTTCAACGCTGACTTCCTTTCATATACATATGTACATATTTATGTCTGTATATACCTATTTGCCATTAGCACGCTTACACACACACACAAGCACAGAGCGACTATACGATCCAAGATCGCCTACTTACAGTCTGCAAAAAAAGCCAAGCGACGAGTTGCAACAATAAAAAAAAACATTGAAAACTATATACATTTTACGGCTTACTTTGTTGTTAGTGTGCCGCAGTTGATTGTTTGCAACGACTGATGACTGTCAGTCAGTGAGTGAAGTTCTCCGCTTGCTGGCAGTGTGGCTTGTTGGGCTTGACTTGCGGCAGTCTACAACTTATTTGCTAGTTGGCAAATTGTCTTTTGTGCAGGCTGAGTGACTGCGTACCACTGACTCGCTTTTACAGACATATATAAATGTATATACATAAGTATGTATACCATCTACATATATACATGCATTAGCGGCAAGTCGTTGCCTGCGCATGTGTGTTGCACTCTCGGCAACAAATTGCAATTTTTGCTCTGCTATTACGGTTTTTGTTTTCTATATATTTGTTGTTTTACCATAACCTCAGTTGTTGTTGTTTTTGTTAAAATAAACGCAAGTATGTCGGATACCGTAAGCGTATTGCCAACAAGCAGAAAGATAACAAGCCAACAAGCACACATAAATGCACATAATTTACATGCATTGCCGACACACACACACACACAGCTGCAAATACAAAACACGTACCACCAAAATATAAGCAAATAAGCGCCAACTGTTTCCAAAAGTCTCATCACAAATGCAAGTGTGCCTACGCGTTTGGCTGAGTACATATATGTATGTAAATATGTATGTATGTAAGCATATGAGCATATTCATATTTGTTGCATGCACCCAGTTATAGAGCCAGCTAGCATAGCATGTACCCTTGGCACTGTGTTAAACCGCATAGCGATAAGCGTCAGCAATAACATGAGTCCATGAGTGTAATTTTGAGCTACGGATGGATCTCTCGTATGCATGCAGCGTCAAAGGAAATCATACAAAAGCGCATATATACAAACTTGTTGTATGTATGTATGTATGTTGTTGGAAATATTATATGCATTTGCTATTGAAGTCGCTGCTGCTGCCTGGAGCTAATGTTGTGTTTTTACACAACTAAATGTATTTGTTGTTTGTGGTTTTTAGTTGTATGAGTGAATTACAGTTTTTGACAGCTCAGGTTATCTTTTTTTTTAATATTTTTGGGTATAATTGCGGAGTTTAGGTTAGCTATATTTAGCTTAGCTATATAAATCTGAGATCTGGTGTATTTTTCTATTTATTTTATCGAGATTTTTGTGCTAATTAAAATTATTTTAATTATTAATTATTTTTTAATATGTAAGTTTAAGTTTTTCGGATCAACAAGTAATCTTTTACCATCCGCACACTGCATTAACGACACTTAGCGATTGCAGCTGCAATACTATAATCAGCAGCTAAGGTTTGCTTATATCTTAAAATACATTTTAATAATTAATAAAATCATTGCATTTTTTCTCATATTTTTTTACATGCACGAAGCTGACACGCAGAAGTTCAATAAATTTATTTGAATGACCACATCACTCAGCGCTTAAAATTAGCATTCTTTGTGTCAGCTATGAAATGAAAAAAAAGTGTCCTGCCTTTTTTCCCATAACCGCGATGATTTATTTTGCATTATAGGTACATATGTACATATGGCAGCCGGAAGAGATCAGTGAACTGGAAAAAATTCACAAAATAAAAAAGGAGAAACAAAAACACGGAAGCTACGCGGAAGAAAAAATACACATTTAAATGAATTAACAGCAAAATTGCTTGGAAAAAAGCGGTTTCTGCGGCAGGTTTTAATTGCAAAAAAATCAACAACAACAACAACAATAAAACGAGTTAAAGCGGATTGTATGCGCAATCGCAAGTGATTAACACAATTTATGAGAAATTATGTACAACCACACACATGCATACATATATACAAATGTACATAAGTACATATATGTATGTAGTGCATCGCTAATTGAAATGCATGTAAACGTGTAAGTCGACAGGCTGATAAGCAAAAGTGGCACAGTTCAAAGATGATATGCGCATATGAGTAATGTGGAAGCTGGACTTAGCCTGGTTCCAGCATTAGTCAGCGTGTGAAAAGGCAATGCTTTTACATTAAACCGTAATTGGGCTGATGGTGCATAAAAGAAATCGTAAAAAACGGAGAAAGCGAGCAAATAGTAAGAAAATTGAAGCGTCCAAAGTAAAGAAACACAAAATAATTAATTTCTAAGCAACTTACTTTTGACATTTAATTGATATGCCATATACATGTATGTACATATGTATGTGTGCAAGCGTGTGCTTTTCAACCCATCTATATATAGAAAATTTCTTCTTTATTTGTTTTATTGCGCTTTGCAACAGGTTGTAACAACAACTTGAGCTGATCTAATAATAACTGTCAAAGTCGTCAGCGACTTTCGTCGCCACCACCAGCCAACACTGACGACTGACTTGGATAAAAGCAAAACTGCCAACGGAAGGTTGCATCAGAATTTTCAAAGCCATACATATACACATACTTATATCTTATGTGAGTATCGTTCAAAGCAGCCACATGGCATTGGGCGCTTAATGGGGCGTAGCTTAAATACATATACACAGCCAAGCAGAATCAAAACAGCTAGTGAGTGAAGATGTGTGAAAATAGTGTTAACAGCGCTACAAATTGTTGGCGACCACACAAACTGTCAGTCCGACGGCCTACCAATCAACACGTATTGAATGGCAAGCGGCAGTGTCGGCAGCGTCAAGCTGTTGACCAACTAAATATAAGCAGTTAGGAGTCAATGTGTGTGTGTGTGCCACCAAACGCTGCGGCACAGTGGCGTCGCGCTGCGTCTTTGTAGCTATATGGCATACATACATATTAGCGATTTTATATGTATGTAATGTATAGTTGTACAAGTAGAGGTATTGTAATAACGCAAAGCTTTTGCTGTGCACAGTGCGATGTGAAAGTGGCGCCGTGTTGCGTTTTTAGCGAGAGTGTAAATGTGTGGTGGAGCAAAGCAAAATATGACACAATTTTCTGTTATCTCATTGCATTTGCATGAAGCTTTGCTAATTTGACTTTGCCTTTTCATTTATTTTTGTATATAGATAACAGTTTTGCTCAACACTTTACCGCAAATTTTTAATTTTTCTAATTTTTAGTTTTCAGTAAATAAAAATTCTTAACATATTTAACAGTTACATTTTTGCAAATGTTGAAAAAAAAATTAGAAGAAATTTTAAAAAAATTTTAATGAAAATTATATTTTATTAATAAAAAAACTATTGGTAAGTACTACAGATCACAAACAAACGATATACGAAAAACTAAAAGTCTACAAATACAAAATACAAAAACCAAAAATTAACTTCATTTGTAACGCAGCCAAATCTGCAGCACTTAGCGCGATAACTAACTGTCTGCTAAACTTGATTTCGTGGCTTGGTAGACGGTACGCCAAATTTATTTGTAGCGACTATTTACATATTATACACACATACAAATGTATTTGCATAATACACACAAACAATGGCTGGAAGAATGGAAGCAGTGTGCTGGCGATAAGTAGCAATTTGATTTCGCATGCAACTACAACAACACAAAATAAAAATATATACATATATATTATATTTACTAGTAGCCAAGAAAACGCAACAAAAAGCTACGCTGCAAAATAAATACTAATATACAGAGCAACAACAAACGACAGCGTTGAGGCATACATGCATGACTGCAAATGCTGAGTATTGATAGTGTAATTGCTACAAAAACAAAACAGCAAAGCAGTTGTTGAGGCAGCAATAATGCCGATTGCTTGCTTACATTTAAAGTTTTTTCTTTTCAATTGTTTGCCTCGTCGCACCGCAAACAAAAGCACACGCATACACAAACACACTCGGCAAAGTCAAAGTCAGCAGGCAACGTTGCAAAAACAAACAATGTAAATAATCCTCGTAAACAAAAAGTGACCAATCGGATGAACGAGTAACTGGTGGCCCAGCAACTCACTGGCTGACGAATAACCCGAATGCAATGGGTTGGCTGTGATTTCGTGCGGTGAATTTGCTTGCGCTGAGGTGGCGCGCGAATAGAAAACACTTTTGGTGAATAATTAAAAATCATTTTGAAAGCGTTTATAAAAATACTATTGTGAAAATTTGGAATTTTAATTTTTTAAATTTAATGTTTAAAAATAACACTTATTTTTTAATAATGCTTTTAAATAAAAGAAAATATAAACAAATTCATCTGCATCGCTGCTCTTAATCGCGTGCCAATTTGCAAAAAGTGAAATAATAATAAAGGCTGCGCTCCTCAAACAGCAAAACGAAATTACCACCCAAATGTGTGTGTGTGTGTGAGTTGTCCGGAAGGCCAATCGCGCAAAGTTGCAGCAGTCGCAGCTCAACGAACAAGTAAGGTGCAAAAAAGGGAGCTTCAACGGCAATGAAACAGACCGACAGACTGCCAGCCACTGTGACGGCCGCCAACCTAAAAGGTAAAAAGGCTAAAAATAAATATAAAAACAAAAATAAAAATAGCAGCACACCGCAATAAAGTCTAAAAGGTGCTTTGGCGGCGAGCAACTAACTCTTGGCGAGTCATACTACCAGTTTTTTTGAACCGCATTGTGTTTTGTTATTTAATATTGATGTGTTTTGCTTATTTTCATATTTGCTGTGCTGCTGAGTTGCATGCAACCGCGTTAAAAGCTAGCTCAAGTAAACAGCGACACATGACGATTGCTGGCTTTGTATTATATTATTTTGGTTTGATTTGGCTTTGGTTGCTTGGAGTGGCACGCACAACATTGCAACACTCGCTCACTCCGCGGAGTGCAGCTACCGACTGCCGCTACTTGCAAGGCACGAGCTTGTCGCGTATATGTAGTATGTTGCTCGATTGTTGTTGTTGGCAAGTTACAGCAATATTCGGCATGTAGCAGAGATACACGAAAAATAAGCGCAGTAAAAGCAACAACAAAAAGAAATAAACTGCCATATTGGTAATGGCAAGTAAGTGCGCCAACAGTCATGCAATAGAGCGACACGACACTGCCACCACCACCAACAACACCGCCAGCGTTTCGAACAACAAATAGCAGACAGCAATGCCATTTTATTTTGTGTGCGCAAAAAATAGTGGTGAGTAAAAAGTGGCAACAGAAACTTTGAGTTTTGGTTTGAGAGTAGATTGCTCCTCGCCACGGTGTGTCCAAATAAAAATATAAAGTTACGAAAAATCGTGAAGACGACACTAAGCAATAGCGGAGTGTCCAAACTCGTTGCGCACCACGCTGTATACGGAACTACGGAACCGTGCCGTCGGTATGCTTGGTTTGATATTATTTATTTAATACTCGCAATTTTAGTGCAACATCTTTTTTTGGCGCAAATAAAACTAGCGACGGCATTATGTAACATAACTTTCTACAATGCAAAACTTGTTGCCGTTGTTGTTGTTAGAGTTGTTGGCAAACACTATGTCTACGGCCAATGCAATTCCACTTGAATCAACGTAAGCAATGAGAAACAAATAAAATAAAATTAAGTAAAACAATGCTTCAGCAGCAGTGTTGCAAAGAAGTGCTGACAAGTCTTTGTAATGAACTCGCCAGCGGACAGTGCCACGCCTCGATTTGACTACTTCATGTCCAACTAAAGTGTCCTAATCAGCAACGCCCCTACATACTTCAATATCTATTGTGGCCATCAATCAATTAGTTGTCACTTCAGCAGCGTTAAGTGGCAAGCACGCCATGCCACTGACAACCAGACAGCAAGGACGTGCCACTAGTGAAACCGAAAGGCTTGGTGGATTAAACAACACATTGCTGGGCGTCACTTCACTTACGTTTGCCAAGCACTGTGGAGCTCGTCCTCCTTGACCGCTGTCAGCAAGGCAGCGCTGTAGGCCAGTTGCCCACTAAAAGCCGATAGGAGCGTAAGTAAGCACATATGATTTATGAGCTTAAGGGCTGATTGAGGCGCTGGAAGGAATGATTAACTTTGATAGAAAGATTCTACGTTCTGAGTAGTGAACGAAGACATCCTGTGCTAGCTAAGCTGGTTACGGTAGAATTTATAACACTTCTTAAGTTGCTCCAAATTAAATATATGCAAAGTATAATATTAAAACTGAAGGAGCATAGAGAAATAGGCAAACAGGAAAAGGGAAAGTTGTAAAACAAAAGAATGCTGCGTCTTGAGAGCTTGGAAAACTTTCAAACACTTGCGCTGCGTATAACTGCGAAACAACTCAAATGCAATGGGCAAAGTGTAAAAGTTTTGCTTGTAAGATTTCAATACGTACGGAGCACGTTGCTGCAGAGTTGCAGAGTTGTGGAGCGAGCGCGTGAGCTTGGGTGCAGCCGACAAACATGTGGGGGCGTATGCTATACCGTTTGGGGTGTGTAGCGTTAAGAAGCCGAACAAAAATATAAGTTTGTTGTTGTGAAAAAAGTACAAAAACAAAATAGCTTACGGAATAGGAAGAATGTAGAGAAGAAACAAAAGCGTGCTTTTGACGAAGCGGATAAACACTGTCATTTCGTACTGCCAAGCTGCGTGAGGTGTGTGTGTGGGCGGCGTTACACTGTGACATACATAAAACACACAAAGACAGTAGCGGAGCAAGTGCGAAAGATTTGCGAAATCGCGCAGATGGAGCGCATACAAATGACAAAGCATAAAAGAAAATTGCAAAGAAAGCGAATGGAAAATGATTTATTTATTGCGCTGCGTTCAGGCGTGCTGCGTTGACTTACAGCAAGTGTCTTCATACATATGTATGTACATACATATATATATTCCTGCATACATACAGACAGACATATGTATACTGGATATATGTAAAATGGGCTGAGCGGCTTCGAGCGTTTGTGGCCGAGTGAAGTGGCGTTGTAGAGAATGCGTACAACGCAGCGGTGCACAGTGAGAGACCGCGATAACTGCGAACAATATCAAATAAAAACTAACGGTAAATTTCTAAACTGAGCGGACAAAACCGAAGACATAGAGAAAGATAAGTAATAAAAAAATAATAAAAATAAGAAATGTGAGTTAATAAAGAAACTACAATGAAAAGGCAGGCAAAGGAACGCGCGATAAAAACTAAATAAAAACGACAAAAGCGAGATGAGCAAAAAATTACCAACCATTTTATTTGTATATATGTACGTACATATATACGCTTGCAACAAATGCTAATGCTGAGCATTTTGACTAAGCTGAATTTAATACGAGTATGTCCAATGCAATGTTGGTCCTGCTCCGCTAATGCAAAGAGTGCAAAACTTTAGACAAATCGAAAAACACGTTGCATGTGGCGACAGACACATGATTGCAACCGAACGAAACGCAGCAGCGCGGCGGCGGCATAACTAGAGTTAAAACGGCACGCGAGCACTTGGAAAGTACTTCAAAGTATACGAGCGCGAGCACACATGTGCCCCTTCGAACTACTGTATGTATGTATGTGACTTACGCGCTAATGTGTGATGTGTGGAGATGTGAATGACGGTTATTGAGCGCTTGCTTACCCACAAACTGCTAACATTCACACAAACAGACAGACGGACAGACATGCTTTTGCACACAGCACAGACGTGTGTACTTACGACTACAGTTCAACTTAGTTCAGTTTGGTTGTTAAGCCCAAGCAGCGTTTCACAAATCTAGAATAACTTGGAGCGCACGGCAGCAGGTTCCTTTGACGCCACAAAGGGCACTACACCATACCCACTGCCGCGTCGCGCGCAATCATTTGCTGCGCCCTCCATTTGGACAGTGTACAAAAACAATAAATACTGGCAGTGCTACAGTTATTGGGGCGCACAGTTTTTTAGTGTTGCGTTGCTGTTGTTATTGTTGTGAGGCCATTGTACATATATACATAAATACATATATGTAGTATGTGTCTGTATAAAAAGGTATTTACAGTCAGTTGTGCGCGAGCATCTCGCTGTCTAAGCGTAGCGGAATGATGAATGGTTGCTTGCCTGCTGACTGCTTGGTCGCATTCGCTGTGGCTGCCTTATTGCTTAGTTGAGCGCTTGACTAGAGGTTGACTCGCTTTTGTACGGCTGAGACGGTGTGTGTCTGTGTTTGAGGCTTTGCACTACATCATCATCGTGAAGAACAGCAATATCGGCAGTAGCAGAAGCTTTGTTAGAAGCAATTTATCGTTTTGTTTCGTTTTGCGTTTTTATGAATATACATACGTATGTATATATGTAAGTATATAAGTATCTGTGTATTTTTCGTGGTAGCTATTTGGAGATACTTCTATTTATGTTTTGCTGTGTGTGTCCTTACATTTGTTGTCGTTTTCGCCAAGTGGAACGTGATCATTTTGGCGTTTCTCTTATAAGCTATTGTTATTGTTGGCTTATCGCATAATATCTGTTGTGTGTGCCACTCTGGCGATTTTATGTAGTTTTTTCTGTTATTTCGCTACTCTTTTATACGCATTGCAACACGCACACTCGCTATTGAGGGTCAAGCCTGTTATTTATTGTTTGAGTTATTTATGCAAAATTTATACAGACATACAAGCATACACAAATATACATACCTACATATATGTACATACTTGCTTTGTTATTTATTTTGTCTGCTTGTGCTGTATGTTAAAGCCATTTAAACTTGCAACATTGCTTACATGCTTGTAAAATAAAAACTAAGCTGTAAGTACTTAGTACGTTATTTACTCAACCATATAAATTTTAGATTATAAATTAGAAACATAACCGTATTCTGTCTAAAAGAATGAATCAAATGAAATTTTCATTGGTGTAAAAGCAACTAGTTCGTAACTAGTTATATGGTATTTGTTATAACTACTATATCCCCCACTTGCTGCCACCATTTTTCAGCATCAACTAGTAATTTCAGCGTTTTTCGCCTTTTCTTTGCTTTAATTCTCATACGGTCCTCATACACATCTCCATTTATATATATGTATATGTATGTATATGTGTATGTGTATTTACACATATGCATATGTATGTATGTATGCTTTGCTTGTTTTTGCCACTTCATTGCTAGTGCACTACCGCTTTGCAATGCTTGCAGCAATGCAGCTGTAATGGTACTTAGCGTTTGTTGTAATCTTTGTGGTTGTTGTTATTACTTTGACTTGTGCTGAAACGAAAATCCCGCTGCAGTGTATAGTGGCATTGCATATTGCATCTACATATAAATATGTATGTATGTATCCTAGTTATTTTGTATTTACGACTTTGTCGACACGTAGTCTAGATATATATATATGTATGTGTGTATATGCATTGACTTAGATGTATGTATGCATGTATGTAAATTTGTGTCGCTAAATACAGGGTACATATGCACCACGTACAAACACTCATATGTCTATTTGCGTATAGGGTTTTCGGTTGACATGAGCTTGGCCTGAATTTATGCTCTTTTAAATACATATGTATATCGACTCTGCTGACGTCTATGAAGACGTTGAGAGCATGACTCAAGCTGCAACTTAAATGCAAAAGCGCACAAATATCGATAATGATTGTTTTATATATTGTACACATGTATATGTAAATACATATGTATATATGTATCTATGTAAATATGTATGTCATCATCATCTTTGTATATCAGTATTGTTGCTTTTAATTTTATTTTATTGTGTACTTCATATCCGTCGGTGTTTTCACAGGTCACCAATCATTAGTAGTATGCCTTCGATATTTAGTAAAAAGATTTACAGTTGCAATTTTTTATTTGTAACGTCATTTTAGCTCGTCGAGTAAAGATTCAAAAATATTTACTGCCTCCATAAGCTTTTGAACTGTTTGATTTTGTACATACATACATATATTTACATATGTATGTACTCAACAACTGTTTTCATGATTTCTGTGTTTTTTACTTTTTACACCTCTTTGCAATGCTTATGCATAAAATACTTTTGTTTTCTTTCATATCTTTTGTTCTATTGTATTTAGTTAGCATGTAATATTTGTATTTTGTTATTGTTTTTGTACTTATTATGCTTACGCAGCTTTTGTTTTATCTTTTGTTCCTCGGCTCGCAATTTTAGTTTTTGTTTTATTTTATTTATTTGTTGCCACCAGCTCTTCTGCACTTTTTCGCTAACTACCAGACATATTCTTTATTTTTACATGCAACAACAAAGAATAAGGGCGTTCAATTTTTCATTTAAACGCAAATACTTATGTACATACTACGTTACATTTAAATTTCCATATGCTCGCGTGTGCGTATGTATTGCTGCAATTACTAAATCTGTTGACCACTTTTTTCGGCGGCAGCAGTGGCAAGTGCAGTCTCGCTGTTATTGTTGTTTTTCCCTTTGATTTGTATGTAGTTTTTGCTATTGTTTTTGTTAGGCACACATCTTGAGCTGTGGCTTTGTGTTGTTGTTATTAAATATGCATTTTTCTTTTTCGTAGTTTGCGCGCTTTTGTGCACTTTTTTCATTGAGTAATTGTTGTTGTGATACTTTTTTTCATGCTTTATATTTTTATGTTTTCGACATTTTGCGGTTTGCACTTTGCTTTTTACTTAATCAAACTTGCACATATGTATATATTTATTTACATACATAAATACAAGCACGTATTTATGTTTATTATCCTATTTTTCGTCTGTTTCGTGCTTCTGAAATTGATTTGTTTGTTATTGGTGTACCCTGCCTTGTACATGTGTGTGTGTATGTTTGTATGCCAAATTTGTATTTGCTGACTGCTGTGCTTTTGTTGCTTTTGTTTCGATTTCAATAAACTTCACTTTTGTTGGCGCTCTTGTTGTAAACATTACGTTATTCGATTCATGTTGTTGTTGCTTTTATGCTAACTTTTCGTATTTTCACATTTTTTCTGCGCTTATTTTCATCATATATTTCATTTTTTTTAATTCGACTTTTTGCCTTATTCGCTTGACAAACGAAAGTGTTTGCCGCTGTCACTCGCCGATTTCAATTGGCCAGCATTGATATTGATACATAAACATATGTACATATATACATATGTATGTATATAGAATGCGCGTTACATGTATGTAGTGCGTATGTGTGCGGTTATTGTTGCGTGCGAAAATATGTATTAAAATTATGCAAAGAATTATTCAAATTGCCAGCAGCTATTTAAAAAACCGCAAACTTCGTATGCGCACATAATAATGTGGGTAAGATTTATTAAAAAAAAAAAAACAGGAAGTTGAAAAGTTTGGCGAAACTTTTGCTTTGTATGTATTGATTTTTTCGACGATTTTAAAACGGCCTGAAAGTTGTATGTACATTTGCAAATGCCTACAATAAATGTAAATTATCTGATTTTAACACATTTTTGGATTGTATGGAACTTTTTATTAAGTTTATTATTTATAAATTTAATTTTTTTCCAGAGAATATTTAAACTATAAATATCACAAATCAGTTGGAAAACACATAAAATGTAGTTGAGCATTTTAATTTTGCTACTAGAGCTCATATGTATACATATTGACAATTTTATAGCAATATTATAACAGTATTTAAAAAAAAATTAACAAAATTATTTTAACAATGTTTTAAATTTAAATTTTTTTACAAATATAATTTTAATTTTTTTTTAGCAATGAATATAAAACAATTTTAAAGTGAAGTTATAAATTTTTTGGTTGTTTTCCTGTTTCTTTGCAAAAATAAATAAAATTGTATATAGAGCATCTAACACAGTAACACAAAATGTTTAAGACTTTCTTACATTTGGTACAATTTTTTTTTTAATATTTTACATGTAATGACTGGCAACAAATGCTCAAATTTTATAATTACAGAATATTTTGAACTACGTATGAATGTGTATGTATATACATATTTGTCTCTCCTTCCACCTCATTAAAACTCGCTTTGCTATATACACTTGTCTATTACTAGTTTCAAAATACAAATTCCTTATCAATTTGCATTATTTTATTCGCTTTTAAGTGCATACAAACAAACATACGCACATTTTCACTACACGCATACATCATGAGTTCAATTGAGCGAGCTAATTTCCATACGGAATACACAACATTTTGATACATACACACATCATATTTATGTGAATGCCTCTATATGAACAAGTATGCATGAATTAAATAAATTGTGTTTGTAAAATAAAGATTCATTGAACAAATTAGTATTTATAAAAATATATACATATATGTACATATGTTTGTGTAATTTTCCGCGTAGCAAAATGAGGAATTCCCACTAAAATTACAAATTGCGCTAAAAATAAATATTTGTTGAAATATATAACAAAGCCAAAGTCACATGCCGTGTGCATGTATGCGTGTGTATGTGTTTCAAATGTTTTTCAATATTTCTGAGAAAGTGTGCTGCAACAATTGTTGCTCAAGATTTATTACAATAAAAAGCTAAATAAAATAAATTCAAGTTTACGGGAAATGGTTGGTTTTCTTGATACTGATTGATGTAAAAACCAAGCGGCAAGTAGGGAAAATGACTAAATTTAACTTATTTTGAAATGCAATGTATTCGGCGAAAATTTAAATCAATTTTATTCTTGCAAATCTTTTTATAAAAAACTGAATGGGACACAAAACAGTGATTTTTTACGGCGAATAAAATTCTCACCAACGCACACACGTACATAATTATTGCGTTGAAAAGTGTATGTGTTAGCGGAGACAGCAACCACCACCACTGCTCTGCTCTTCGCTCCAGAAGCCCAACTTTCACGCGCATTAGCCGCTGCATAGAAATGTCCGCATAATCGAATAATCGACGAAACAACGGAACGGAAACAAATGTTGTTAAAAGGTTATAAAAATGCTAAGGAATGGTAAAGCAGCAAAATGACATTTAAAAGAAAACAACAACAACAAAGCACTAATATCGAAGAAGACACACAAGAAATCTTAAACAAATCAACGAAATGAGAACGTGAAAAAAGCAGAAAAAAGAAAACGGTTTTATGCTTCGGCAATACAATTAATTTTCGCAGAACGAAACGATTCGTATGCTCCAAGCTGCCGCTGGCTACAGCCAAATTCGAGCTGGGTACATTTTTAATTTTGTTTTTGTTTTACTTTATTATTATTATTTTGTTGATTTCGTTGACTTGTGTGCGCGAGTTGTTAATTGTCGAACGGCACAAACGGCGACAGCAACAAAAATAAGTACAACAACACCGTATGGCACGATTGCCATATGGGCACGAGCGATCGCTGTGAGTGACACACGACGCGGTCAAAGCGGCCAGGCGGCAGGAGGCTGAGCGTACGCGGCGCAGCATTCTGTTCGAAGCCAATTCAACTAGTGCGGCGAATATCCGCATTTTATAGCATACACTTATATCTGCTGATAGCACTGCTACTGTTGCTGTTGTTTTATAAAATACTGAATAAGTCATCAGCGCTTGTGGCGCTGGAGTGTGTGACGGTGGGGACTGCGCAAAGGCGCGTCGGCGCTGGTTGTTAAATAGAGACGAGCTCATTGGATGTGCCCAACTGAGCGCTTGGCGACTGCGAACGCATAATTTTCCACAATAAAATGTGGCAAGTAGTGCGAGCACTTACATTGAGAGGGGAGTGGCGCTTGACTTTATGAATATGTGATAAGCGATTTGGCAATGTGTGTGCTGATTGTGGGGGGTGTGTGTTAAATAAAAAGATTTTACTTCCGATTTTACTGCATGCAAAAGTTGCTGACGTCATCAAATTAATTAATTTTTGGAATTCATTTTTTTTTGAATTAGTTTCTTACAGCTTTACAATTTTTGTTATATTTTTATTTGTTATATTTTTTTTTGTTATATTTTAAATTATTTGTTTCTAAATTAAATTAATGTTTAATGAATACAGTTTTTAAATTTTTTATTTTAGTTTAGCTTAATTATATTCATGCAACAAAGTTTAATTATTATTATTTTAAATAAATTATTTTATTTTTTATTTATCTAATTTCTTATAAATTCGTATTTTTTTATTTTTTCATTAAGTCTTTCAAATTTAATACTATTTCAAAATTATTATTATTTTTTCCAAGTATTATATTTCATTTTTTATTTACTTAATTTTTGTATTTAATTTTTGTTGTGTTTCATAAATTTTATATTCCATTTATTTAATTACACACATTCGTTGACACACAAAATATTTGCGTAATTAATTAATCACTTGCCTTTATAAGACTATTTACTGCATTTTCTCATCTTCGCCACTCTTCAGCAGTCAATCATTCTCTATACAAGCATACATACGAGTATATAAATACAATCATACAATCATTCTCCACACATACATACAGACACAAATAAGTAACCCATAACTCCACTTCACTTCACTCGTACTCACCTCGGCAAATTCGCCAGATAGCGTGACTGTTTCTCCCGTCGCAGCTCATCGGTTAGACGGCAATATGTATTATTGATGCACACGCTGCGGCGCAGATTCGTCTCCGAATCCTTGATACGCTCCAACTTGTGCGCACACAATTGCAATATGCGTTTGCGTTCTTCGCGTTGACGCAGCTTTGGCGATATCATGGGCACACGCGAGCGATGATGATGATAGCCGATGGGTGAGGAGCGTGGCGGGCCAAACATATCCGAATCGTCGTCGCAACCGTTTACTGTTGTTGTTGTCGGCAAGGTCATTTTGCTTTGGTTGTTTGTTGTTGTTGTTTGTAGTTGATGTTGCTGTTGCTGTTACTTTTGCTGTATTGCGTTTGCTTTAATTGCGTGTAGCTTAATGTACAATAATAATAACAACAACAAGTGTTGTTGCTTCACCTTCGTAAGTGTGTGCGTTGTTGCTTGTTGTTTGTTTATTGCTTTGTTGTTGTGTCCACTTCTTTACTCGCTTTGACTTTTAATTGAATTTCTCGCACAAAATTTCTGCTCCACTGCTGCGCCGTGTTGTACGCTGTGTGGTGGTTGGCGACTCGTCGAGTGTGGTGAGTCTGGCGCAGTGAAGTTGAGTAACGTAGCGTGTGGTAATTTGCCACTAAGTCACAGACTTCACCCTTCGAGTGGACTTGTAGTAAGTTTTTGAGAAAATTTTCGCCACGGCCAGCGTTTGTGCGCTTGTGTGTGTATGTGCCTGTTAAGGGCAACTTAAGTGACTTTCAAAAACGATATGCTAGTTATTTCTAGGCTGTTTTTTTTAATGTTAATTTTTTATAGTGAAAATTACTTTAAATTTGCTACACTTTGAGGTTTTTGTTCTTTATCGTTTAGTTGTTAATTTTTTCTTGCTTTATATTGTGTGCATTTAACTTAAGAGCGTTACACAGCTATTTAAGAGCGCAGAAAAACTTGTTCAACCACCTGGCTGCCGTACTTGGGTATGTGTGTGTTTGCTTGCTTGCGTGATTGTTGTAACGTTTGTCGTTTTTTGTGTGTTTGTTGTTGCTGTGATAGATCACTGCAATCGCAATTTGTTGTTAGTTGGCTGCCGCTGCCGCTGGTGCTTCTGCTGCTGCTCTTGTCTGTTGCAAGGCAAACCACAATTTATTTCCACTTAATTATTTTTATTGCTGTTGTTGTTGCTGCAACTGTGGCAGATTGCTGATTTGTTTTGATTTTCAGCTTTGGCCCTTGGCTATGAGTTTGTAGCAGATTTGTCACTGAATTATTCAATTTTAATTTAAATCACATAGAACATTTTCTCACTTGCCACTTATGTAGAAGAAAATCTTTCAGTTGTAAAAAAGCACACCCAAATTTGTTTAGCAATTTTTTTTCATATACTTTTTATTGTGATTTAAGTGTTTAGCTTATTGCACTTTTGCTATTTCACACAAATATTTTACAAAATTTTTCATTCGGTTGATGTTTGCTTATTTTTTTAATTTTTATTACTTTTATGCAAATAAAATACACAATCCCACTAGTTTTAACATATGTATGTAAATGCGTGTGTATGTACGCTGTGGCTGATTCAATGTAATGCACGTTTAGTCACTTAATTAGCAGTCAATAATTGAATCACTCAAATATGTTTTTAGTTGTTGTATTGCTGCTATTTAATTGAGTTTTTAAATATCTTTGATTTTTATACAATAAATAAAATTAATTATTTTTGTATTTTTTATGTTTCACAAATTGTTAATTAATTTGCTAACATACAGTGATTTAAAACGTAGAAAAATTCAAAATAATCCACGGCCTTTTGAATTTTCACGTTTTGGCTTTTGATGTTTCGCAAATGTTTGATTTATGTTAATTGAATTTGTTTGTAAATGTAATCTCTTCAATTGCTGTTAATACGTTTTACACAATTTGCAACATAAAAATTATAATTTACAAAATGCTGCACAAATTTCTTATTTTTTTAATGTTTTTTATTGTTGCTCCTCAAGAGATTTTTTTAAATAATTTTAAAAATTTCACTTAATTAATTGTACAAAAAAATATTTTCAAAATTTATAAATTTACACAATTTGCGTTTAACATATTCCTGCTGTTGTTGTAGTAGCAGTTATTGTTATCAACACACACAATTAATTAATTATGATTATGTTGTTCAGTTACAGTTCAGCTGTTGCCATTACTACTACCGTTCATACGCTAGCAATACATTTGTATTTGTTGTTGCTGTTGTTCTTCTCCAGTTTGCCACTGTGCTGTTGCCGTGAGTCTGTGTGTTTGGCTCTTGCTTTTCATGTAAGTGAGAGTCTCTTTGCTTTGTTTTTGTTGTAGACAGATAGAGCTCTAGCCAGCTAGCTAGTTAGTTGCCGTTTAGTGTTTGTGGTGAAAACAAATGTTCCGCGTTTATTTTGAAGCACGTCCACACGGTTCTCACGTTCACAGTGAACTGAACTTTAGTCTACCCGTCAAATGGCTGTTTGGTTCGGCTGATTGTGGCAAACCGACTGATTTCAATTGACAGACGGCAAGCAGGCGGAAGGCTGAACAGTGCACAGAGCAATAACAGTGCGTTAACAGAATCAACAGCCTTACGGTAGACAACTACAGCACACACATACACTCAGATATGTTACGTTACATACACGCTTTGGGGGAAGGCCAATGCATGCGCTGCTGAACGACTTGGAAGCGTACAACTACACAAATATCTCTGAATTGTATGTATGTATAACGGCTTGTAGCAGCAAATTCGAGGCAATGAAGGCACACTAGCCAAGGCAGATAAACAGTAGACCGCAGAGAGCACAAGAGAGTGCTCACATTGCATCTGTCGTATGTAGGTAGTCACGGAGCACGTAGAATGCTTGGATGGCTGGCTGGCTGTTTCATCGGAGGAGTGTGCTCGTGTAATAACAGCTCCAATAATGCAGACGCCACAGGCAGTCAGCTAGTCGTTACATTAGTATTATTGTTGTTGTGTCTCCTAAAGCGCACCGCATGTTTCTTCCCCCACGTATACCATAAAGCCGCCGTTGAGTTGTGGGCAACCACTGTAACGTTGTGACAAGTCAACGGTTATACACGAGTTCGCTGCGAAAGCGCGTTGATAGGGGATTAAAGCATTGAATAGCGCAATGTCATTTATGAACTAGACTAGAAATATAAGTAATACAGTAGTTTTCCGAAATAACGAACACATTAATTGTCAGGCCTGTTCGCTATATCGAATTTTTCGTTAATTCGAGTACTCACTTAGAGGTATTTTTATTCATATGTCTTCTTCATGTTGTTCGTTAAACCGAGTACTTACAAATCCCCGATGTTCGTTATTTAAGGTACTCAATGTAACAAATTTGCTTGTTCGTTATAAGCGGTTTTCGTTAAAACGAATATTCGTTTTTTCGGAAAACTACTGTAATCATAAGTAGTAGAAGACGACGTCGACGCAATACAATAACAATAACAAATGAAAATATTAAGCACAAAGTGATGTATAATTAAGAAAAACCATCTTCTTTAACTGCGTTAAATTATGAGCGAAGAGTGAAGCAACGGCTGATTTATGCCATTGCCAAAGAGCAATCGATTTGAATGAGTGCAAAGAGAGCACGACAAAGTGCGCACTCAAACGAACACACTGTTGTTTAGTAGAATGCAAAATTAATTGTCAGGCATACTGAAATTACCAATTGAAATCTTCTAATGTAAATTAACAAACATACTTAGGCACATACATATATGCGACGAGAAGTATATAAATTCATATATATACATAATATATACTATATTAGTTAGTAGTTAATATAAAATATAATTATATATATACATATAAATAACTACAAAAATATATTTTTGTTTTTTTTTATATATTTTTTAGTGAATTTGCTCACTGCTAGCTAGGTAATTGTGGTAGGAAGGAAGGTAAGCAAAAGCGTAGGTAAATGTCTACACATACATATATAAAATATATACGTATGCATACATAAATGCACAGTTTTATTATTTTGCTTTAAATATGCTATTTTTCATTATCATTGACTTGCTTTAATTTGTTGCTCAACCGCAGCTCACCTAATACACACTTATGCAAATATAGATAAATACGTACATACTTACATACAACATAATACAACTGCTTACGTCTGTAGTTTAATTATCGATATTTTATGCAATTTTTGTTTTTGTTATCTATTTTTCGTCACATAAAATTTATGCGCGTCTAACTTTTCTCCACACGTCACGTCTTCGCCTCCCCTGATGTAGTATCTTGCTAGCCTTTTGGCTTTGGTAGGCAGTAAAAAAGAAGAGAGCACAACAACGACGTCAGACTGCTTGAGTTTACTTCACTCTGTATGCGCTTGTGTATGTGTGTGTGTCTTCAATGCTGTTGTCGCTCTCTTTAGTCATAGCGCAAAGGCAATGAAACAGTTCATTAATTTTTGCAAATAAAAATTTAGACATTCTGTTACTTGCTCAAGTACAAGCGTTTACATATGCACGTATGTATATTATGTGTGTATAAACATACATGTATATATGTATATGATTTGCTTAAGCGCGTTCACTTAGGTCATTGTTTTATGGCTGAATTAATATGTTTGAGGGGAACATTGATGCTTTGTCAATTTTGAGAGGGCATTAACTTAACGTTGTTTTTTAGTTTTAGTTTAATGTACTCACAGGCTTTAGCGAAACTTACCATATAATGGCACATGCACAGCCATATGTATGTACGTACAAGCCTCATGTGTACGAGTAGAGCTACGATCTTACCTGACTGCCGCTACTGACCGATATCAATTTCATGCGAATGAGTTTGTTTGTTCTTGGGGGTCAGACGGCACATATGTATGTATTTGAAGTATATCTGTATGTACATACATTTGTACTATATATGTATTTGCATAAATGCACACATATATATACATTGCTATTTGAGTTTTGAATTTTGTAAAAATATTTTTCATTTAAGCAGCCATATCCAAGTATAGATGTATATTTTAGCATTTAGCCTTCATAGTATGTTTTTATACTCTCGCAACCTGTTGCACAGAGTATAATAGTTTTGTTCACCTAACGGTTGTTTGTGTCACCAAGAAATATAAGAGTTAGATATGGGGTTATATATACATAAATGATCAGGATGACGAGTTGATTTGAAATCCGGATGTCTGTCCGTCTGTCCGTCTGTCCGTGCAAGCGATAACTTGAGTAAAAATTAAGATATCTTAATGAAACTTGGAACACATGTTCCTTGGCAGCCTGAGGAGGTTGCTTTCGAAAATGGGCAAAATCGGTCCACTGCCACGCCCACAAAATGGTGGAAACCGAAAACCTATACAGTGTCATAACTAAGCCATAAATAAAGTTATGAAAATAAAATTTGGAACATAGGATCCCATTAGGGAGGGCACATTTGGATGTAATTTTTTTAATTTTTTTGGAAAAGTGGGCGTGACCCCGTCCCCAAATAGGTTTTTTGTATATAACTCGCAAACCAATAAAGCTATATAAGCCAAACTTTCTGCAGTCGCTTCTTTTAGCCATTTCCTTATACAGTCCAAAAATGAAAGAAATCGGATAATAACCACGCCCACCTCCCATACAAAGGTTAGGTTGAAAATTACTAAAAGTGGGTTTACTCCCTAATGAAAAACGTCAGAAACACCAAATTTTACATAAAAAATGGCAGAAGGAAGCTGCACTGAGATTTAAAAAAAAAAATGGGAAAATGGGCGTGGCGTCGCCCACTTATGGGTCAAAAACCATATCTCAAGAACTATTCGACCGATTTCAATGAAATTCGGTATATAACACTTTCTCGACACCCTGACGACACGGGTGGAATATGGGCGATATCGGTTCACAACCACGTCTACTTCCCATATAACTCAATTTTGAATTCCATCTGATTCGTTCACTTTATAATGTATTCATAAGGAACCAATGAAGCTAGCGGAATAAAACTTTACACAAATACTGTATTTGAGCTGTGACATCACTTGTGGAAAAATTGTCAAAATCGGACCATGACTTTTCAAGGCCCCTGATATCGAACATGAAGAACTCAGTGCCTAAGGTTAATTTCTCACCGAAAATATAGGTAAATCCCTCAGATATTTTAATGTAATTCATTCCCTCTGAATTTTTTTCTTATAACAGTTTCTCTCTGTACCTGAAATGGTAAAAATCGGGTCATAACTTCCCCCAGATCCCATATACCTAATTATAAGTAATATTAAATTAAGTGAGCGTATAGTCTTCGATACATTGTATCTTGGTGGTGAAAACGAGTGAAATCGGTTTAGGAATTACCTCAGTGCCCATATACTATTTATGATGATTTTCGTTATTATATTGAACTTTATACCAAATATATGGGTCGACTTGTGTTATCTTTATAAAATTACATCATTAAATTGCGAGAGTATAAAATGTTCGGTTACACCCGAACTTAGCCCTTCCTTACTTGTTTAATGAAGCACATATTGGGGACTTAAAGGATTTCAATTATTTAATATTTAATAATAATTATAAAACTAAAATATTAAAACGAATAAATCATAAAAACTTCAAAAGTCGCATTATTTTTTTCTACATTCATTATTGTTATTTGACTTATTTATTTATTAAAAACAAAATATGAAAACTGAATAAAATCAAAATTATTTAGTTATAGAAAGCAAAAATACAGCAAACTCAAATTTTCTTCATATTTCAGATGGAGATCCAAACTTTAACCCTAGAATGATAACGCTCGTATACTGGACCTAGCTGCAAGTGTCGAAATATTTTTGTATCATTTATATGCTTTAAATTGTTTATTACGGACGAAATTATTCAAGAGTTCGTTCAGTGGATAGTATGACTTGTTCGACATTAATGGCATTTGTCAACTCATATGTATTCCATTTATGGCATTTGTCAATCCCCAATGTTTTATTGAAAAGAGAAAAACCTTTGAACCGTAGAGAGCATTGAGCTTTCGACACCGTGGATGAGATCTAAGATGGAAATCCCTACTTTATTAAGGCATTTGAAAGAAAATATTGAGAATAGCGTTTTCATTTTACAAAGCAATATAAAATCACTTGTTTATCTTTTCAGTACTATAAAATAAGGTTATCTTTCTAGGGTTAAGGTCAATAAAAATTAACAGCTTATATCTACGAGGTGAAATTTGAACAATTATACAAGATCTTGAACAATTCTCATGATACCCAGGCTTGCAAGAGCTTGTTAGCTAAATATTAGATTATTTATAAATTGGGACGAAACGAACGATCGCAACATTCCCAAAACTGTGAGTGAAACTTCGATGCCTTCAAAATCGATATTTAATTCAAATTGAACCTTTCATTTCGGTAAAAAAGGTTCCTGTGACTCCCAGAAAAAATATGGGTGAAATGCAAGAAGCTTGGACAGTTCCTACTCGAAGAACTGTCCTTGTCAGACCAAAATCTTTTCACCTATAAAGCATTTGGAGAAAGAATTCTCAATTATACGAGGTTGCTACGTAATTTTATGTATAAAATAATAAATGTATATAATTAAAAAAAAAATACCAAAATTTCATTTTCAATAAATATTTTTTTTTTATTTTTTGCTAATAATCATATACACAAACAACATTTTCTCTTAACGTTTTTTGCGGTTAATAGTAGCATCACGATATTTATATTTCGTGGTCTCAACGCGTCTACCATTAAAGTTTTCAAAGCGTGCATTTATCGGAGTTGTTACTTCGGATTCAGTTTCAGTTTCTGTGTCTGTGTCGGTCAGTTTGAGTGTGAATAGACGTTGCTCTAGTGTCCATTCCCATATATCAATTTTGGGTGGTGGAGGTGTTAGATCGAGATCATCGTTGGTTGCTCTATCATCTCCTGATTCTACTGAGCTATTTTGGGCTTCTACCCATCCACACTGTTCAACGGATGGCGGTGTTGGTGATGTAAGACCGCTCGCATTTTGATCATTTGATTCAGTGTCACTGATATTTAAGCTCCTGACATTAGTGGTGACCTCCGAAATGTTGTCTTCTGTAACGCTGGCAGTGGGTTCTCTTGGCTCCCGCACTTGTAAGTCATATTTGTATGGGGGTATTTCGAAAACGATTGGTTTAAATTTAAAATTAATCCAAGCGCCCATTTTAACAAAACTGTATTAAATAATGTAATACTTTTATGTTGTATTTTCGGTAATTGCGTTACTTGCCGTGTGACTGCTACTGCAGGAATGAATAATCTTTCAAGTTCTGGTATGATTTATACATCTTAATGAAGGTAGAGCAATTTTAAGGAAAGCTCTTTCAGGTGTTGTGAAAAATGCTACAGGTAGCTTGAAATTCGGTAAATAGTTAAATGCCTTGATTTTGTGTTGTCGGCTAACTCTTTTGTATTACTTGCAATGTATTGTTTCCATAATTGACCTTCAAGTATCGTCATTACGGTGTAGTATGTATCGTATTTTTTGAAGATAAATCCTTGCAGTAAAACCTTTTCGTGGTTAACAATGAGGAGATCTTATGTCTTATTTTACTTTAGGATACTAAATAGTTAAAATAAACTCTTTTAAAGTGGCAAAAATCTTAAAATATTGGCAGCCTTTCTGAAAATCTATTATAGTACAAAATAATTAAGCGAGATTGAAAAATATGTGTCTTAATATTCGATAAAATAATAAACTTTTCTTTATTAAAATAATTGTTTTTTTGTAAAATCGTAAGTAACTTTAGACTCACAGCTAAACTGTTTAGGCCGTATTATGTTTTTATATTTACTTCCAGTATTTATCTGCTCTATCTATCTATTATTAAAAAAAGTCGAAGTGCTTATGTAATTAGACACGCGGATAAAATTGTATGTAAGCACGTACATATGTACGTATATGTTATAGCTTGTGGTAACGTAAGCTCTTATCTTGAAAACGACGAACAAAGCTGATAACATGTTAATTGAAATTAAATCTCGCTTTAATTTTTGATTTGGACATGTTGTGAGATTCTTTTGACCGATAAGCGAGCAGAAGAAACGCGCGAATCAATGAATATTAGCGAACGATTTACCACAAAAATTAGGTAAAATAATATTATTTGAGTAAATACAGTAGAACTTCTCTAACTCGAATCACCATAATCCACAAAAAACTTCGAGTTAGAGAGACTTCGCGTTATATAAATGTTCATTAAAACATACATTTTTCAAAAAGCTGTAAACTATAGATTTACCCACAGTTTTAGTTATTTACTTCGCAACAAGTTTTATATAAATACATTAAAACGTGTATTCTGTAATTTTGTTTGTTGCACTTTACCATTGTTTGGCTCTTGACGTCTATATCTCATGCCTTTGTTACACGATTTAGGAAATCTAAAGGGTGATTTTTTAAGAGCTTGATAACTTTTTTAAAAAAAAAAAACGCATAAAATTTGCAAAATCTCATCGGTTCTTTATTTGAAACGTTAGATTGGTTCATGACATTTACTTTTTGAAGATAATTTCATTTAAATGTTGACCGCGGCTGCGTCTTAGGTGGTCCATTCGGAAAGTCCAATTTTGGGCAACTTTTTCGAGCATTTCGGCCGGAATAGCCCGAATTTCTTCGGAAATGTTGTCTTCCAAAGCTGGAATAGTTGCTGGCTTATTTCTGTAGACTTTAGACTTGACGTAGCCCCACAAAAAATAGTCTAAAGGCGTTAAATCGCATGATCTTGGTGGCCAACTTACGGGTCCATTTCTTGAGATGAATTGTTCTCCGAAGTTTTCCCTCAAAATGGCCATAGAATCGCGAGCTGTGTGGCATGTAGCGCCATCTTGTTGAAACCACATGTCAACCAAGTTCAGTTCTTCCATTTTTGGCAACAAAAAGTTTGTTAGCATCGAACGATAGCGATCGCCATTCACCGTAACGTTGCGTCCAACAGCATCTTTGAAAAAATACGGTCCAATGATTCCACCAGCGTACAAACCAGACCAAACAGTGCATTTTTCGGGATGCATGGGCAGTTCTTGAACGGCTTCTGGTTGCTCTTCACCCCAAATGCGGCAATTTTGCTTATTTACGTAGCCATTCAACCAGAAATGAGCCTCATCGCTGAACAAAATTTGTCGATAAAAAAATTTCGAACCGAACACTGATTTTGGTAATAAAATTCAATGATTTGCAAGCGTTGCTCGTTAGTAAGTCTATTCATGATGAAATGTCAAAGCATACTGAGCATCTTTCTCTTTGACACCATGTCTGAAATCCCACGTGATCTGTCAAATACTAATGCATGAAAATCCTAACCTCAAAAAAATCACCCGTTATAAGTATAAAATCATATTTTTTGTTTGCCTCCATACAATATAGAAGACTATAGATTTTGTCTAATGTCCTAATCGAAAAGTTCGATTTATGGAAGGAAATTTGTATGAAATTTGACTTCTATTGCCACTTTAAGAGTTCGAGTTATGGAGAACTTCGAGTTATAGAAACTCGAGTTAGGGAAGGAAATTGGTATGAAATTCAGCTTCTAAACGCTATTGCCAATTCAAGTGTTCGAGTTATGGAGATCTTCGACTTATAGAAGTTGGAGTTATGGAAGTTCCACTGTGATACTATAAATGTGGAATAATTGCTTAGAGAGCATATAATGAACAAAATTATTAAAAAACAAAATTATTGAGAACAGACCGTTTTTCCAGGACGAAACCCATATATCACCTTAGGGTAGTTTAAACGCAATCTTGTCTCTACTAATTATATTTTATCTCTTTCATTCATATATTATTCTGTTTTAATGAAACTTTAGCAACTACAACAACAATTTTATAATATATGTATTTGCTTATATACTAAAAATAATTAAAAATGGTGTAATGTAGTATATTTTGGAAATAGTTTTTGTGGGTTCCAACTCAAGCTTTTAATTTGTCCATTTTAATATATTTTCCAAATAATATCCTGTAATCAAAATCATATTTCGTTTCTTAGAATTAATGATTTAAAAAGGCTGCTGCTAAAATTAAAAAAAAATCTTTTGTATGAGCTGAAAAAAAATTCGTTGAAATCAAAGTTTGTGGATTCAGATGTCTGATTTAGTCGGAATTTATTTAGGTATAGACTTACAAATATGTATAGTTGTGTGTGTCTTTCCAAGGTATGTATGCTTGTATGTATGTACAGCGTTGTGTTCTTTTCACACGAAACGTCAATTTATAATATTATTCTACCGTTGTCACTTACTTTTTATTTGCTCATTGTAATGATAAATATTTTATTTGTTTTATTTTATAACAAATTGAAGTATTTTTATTGATGAATGCGCCGACAGATTACTTTATGGTGGTTTGAAATTATTCGGAAATATGTGTAAGTGTAGTAATAAGAAGAAAAAATCCATCAAAACATATACAATGTCCTTAATATATGTACTTATGTATGTACGCAATAAAGATTTATGTATATATACATACACACATACATATGTGGACATTATGAAGGGTGTTCTTTTAGGCGTGCATTTTTCATTTAGACAATACTTTTTTCGGAGTTGGATTTGGGCCTCCGGCTGGATTTTATTCGTAATTTGCTTTTTTTTAATGAAGCTATATTCTATGCGCTTTATTTCTACTTGAAAACCAGATGTCTAAAAAGAACACCCTTTATTTACATGTACTATGCTATGTATATCCACATATGTATGTACATACATGTCTGCGCCTATGCGATTATTATTAAGTGAAATTTCTATGCCATTAGCAAATACGCTATGCTTTATTGCTTACTGTTCTGATTTAGTTCCCATTTCTTAACTCTCCACCTATTAAATTAGGAAGAAAGTGGAAAGCAAATACTGAAGCAGTGCAAGTCGCTTTGAATTTCACATTGATTCTTTTTTCAAAAAAATGCATTGGCCATGACTTAAAAAATCCCCGCTGCTTGTTGTAGATAAGTATTGCCTTGTTCGTTTGTATGTACGTATGTGTGCGCATAATTTTCCGGTTTTCGTGTGCGCTCTCTTTCTTAAGAGTGCGAGCAACTACTGGCACACAAACATATATGTTTTTATGTATGTACGCGCGTACGTGCTCCAAACAAATACGCATGCATATGTGTGTGTTTGCACTTGAATCGCAGCTGGCTTGTATGGCAAAAGAATGCAGCGAACGTCAAAAGATTGCTCACTGCGCGCTGCTGCTCACAGCTGTTTACGCTCTCTAATCGAATATAATCAAAGGTTCTACTAATTACATATTCAAATTTCCAACAATTAACGGCGCCTTAATTGAAATCAAAATAATGCGAATATAGTGTGGCATTTGAAGCGTTAAATGAGGCACAGCGCTTGTGTTGTCGGAAAAGGTGTAGGCAGGGTGACACTGCTGCACATTTTTCAAAACACTTGTTAAATGGAAAGCATTTAATTTTTTTTTTGCATTTAAATTGTGCTAAAAATTTTAATATGCTTGACCATACACTAGATGTATGTATGTATGTGTAAATATATGTACGTTAAATATATTTAATTCCGGCCTTATGAGCAATTCGCCGCCCATCTCATCGAAGCATACACCTCATCAGCGCGTTGCACTCTGCTCTTCCCAAACCATAATTACACATCAACAATGCGCTACTAAAATAAACACTTTATAATACATGCTGATGGAATAAAAAACAAGAAAACAACAAAAACGTTTAAATGTGAAAGCAACAACTAAAACAAAAGTAAATGAGCAGCGAACGCTCATTATTTTTTAAACTGTCGTTCATTCGCCTGTTCTGTATATTTTTAAATATTTAACATGAACTTATCTGTTTGCTGTAGTCGCCTGAGCAGAAGAGCGCATGTGAGCGCGTGCGCTCTTCGCAAACCTGTTCCCACACACACACATACGCTCCTGCTCTGTTAGGCTTACATTTGCTCATGCTGTTAACGGCGTCGCTACGCTGTTAAGTCGATATTTACACCACCCTAAATGGGCATTTCCTCTTACTCGTTAAAGGTTTTTTCATAATTGTTTTGTGTTTGGCGTTTCTTCTTTGCGATATTAAGCGTAGCGATGCTGAGTTTTTTGACTTTTTTATTTCATATCAATAATCAATTGAGCCTTTGATGTAGAAATATGCATATTTTGTACATCCATTTAATTTGTTTTTGTTATTTTTGTATTTGTAAACCGCCAGGAACCATCCGCATGTTTATGCACATTGTGTGTGATTTTCTCGCTTTCTATCCCCTGCATTCTAGTTACTTTGCTTGGCTTCAGTGCCTGCCTTCTTCTTTTTCTATACGTTTTTCTTTATTTTCCGATTCTTGTTGCTGCAACAGTGGAAAGTCTACCCAAATAAACTGCAAATTTAATTGATAATTCATTTCAAATACTCGTAATTACCGCCTTTGTAAGGGTGGGAGACATACATACATACTCGCATATTTACAAATGTAGGTATGTAGGTATGTAAGTGTACGTAACTTATACAGAGCAATCATATCAATCGTTTATTCTGTTAAGTGACAGGCTGTAGCGAGCATTACATTAACATGAGTTCATAGAATGATTATTTTTTACATATTAATTACAGTTGAGTTCAGCGTTATTTACGTACACATGTATGTATATACTGCTAAATATGTGTAAATATGAAATAATAACTTTTCGATTGAAATTTTATTTAATTTTTTCTTAAAAAAAGGAAATATTATAGATGTTTATTAAATATGTATTATATTTAAAATAATAATCTAAAATTCTAATCTAATCTATAATTTATAAGTTCTCTAGATGACTATAATTTTTCTAAATGTTTATAACAGCGTCTTCCAATATATTGAACATTCACACGATAAGTGTTGTTTCGAAGTGCCGTATGAAGGGGTTACATTTAGTTAAGGCCCATAGAAAATTAGGTTTTTCAAATATTTTTCCTGAGAAAACTTCTAAATTTATTATACTAAGAATTTGTACACATATTATGGTAGCTTTGAGGAGTATTGAATAATTATTTATTTGTAAAAATAACAGTTATTGATGCTGCTACAGCAGATCTCCAGGGACCTCTTCCGAAAAAAAGACGGAGAACGGATTTCATTAAAGGTATGTGTAATTTTATAATTTTATTCGAAGGAATACGCAAAAACAAAAATTTACAATATGGCGGCTTCTAAAAAAATCTAAATAATTTTTGCCTTAATATATATTTATATATTATAACAACTTTTAAAGTTAATAAATATTTGAGAGTTAAAATTTTTTGTATTTACATACTTAGATTACATACTTACATATGTACATTCGTAGCAGATCATCGCATTGGCTTTCTCCGCTCCACTACTAATTATTGTAATTCTTTTTGCTTTCAAACAGCTGCGTCAATTCCAGCAAATATCTGCGCGCAAAGTTTAAAAATTTCGCTATCAAAGTTGAACGCTTTGCATGATTTGCACTTCTCCGCTTATTTGCTCAGCACATAGTATTGTATTCGGTTCTATTTAAATATATGTATGTATGCATATATTTTTAATTTAATAATTTCATGCCAGCTTTTGCGCCAACTGATATGACGCTACATGAGCGTTGTTGTTATCTCTATCGCTTCGCTGTGACGTATGTGAGACAAATAATTAAGATACACGCACATACATACAAAGGTGTAGATTTATATACACAACAACAACTTTTCGCTCGCTTAAAATTATCTAGCTTGTTTTGCTACTTGTTGGTTGGTTGTTAATTGTTGTGCCGTTAAATTATTTTCGCTCGCTAAATTGTAAATGTTTTTATGGCTCATTTTGTTTCGCTTTGCGTTTTTTCGTACATCACTTATAACTTTTTTTATCTAATGGACTTATTCAAGCATTGATTTTGAATTTAACATAGTTTATTCGCTTTTTAGCGACAATTTGTGTTTATGAAGGCAAATTATTATTCCGCTGTTTTTTCTCGCATTTTATTATCGCCTTTTGCTCGTTTATTCAATTGTTTGTTTGCATGCATTGGTTTTTTTGGTTATTCTTGTTATTGTAGTGTACATACATACATATATTCGTAAACTAGCGAGCTCGTATCTCGGTTGGAGAAGACAATAAACTTGTTTACATTTTTCGAATTCATCGATGACGTCGCGTTCGCTCATTTTTTACTCTTGGCGATGAGTTTCGTTATTGTTGGTGGGCAATACAAACAAGCTTGCAGCGTGCATATGTACATACAAACGAATATTCTCATTTTGTTCCGCTTCTATCCGAATTGTTGATAAAATTTCCGTTGCTGGGGGTTTTCCTCGTTTTGAGTTGAAGTAATGCATGCACACATATTTACAAGGCATTTACTTATACTTATGTAGATATGTTGAAGTGTGGGGAATTGTGGTATTTCTTAGCATAAGTGCACACTCGTATATTGAAATAGTAATCCGGTTTGGAAATTTCTGAAAATTAGATGACAATTGCAATACTGTATGATGAAGAATTAGAAAAGTTAATTGTATTAAGTGTTGATTTAAAGGTGTAAATGTATTATTTCTTTTTAATTTTATAAATACAGTGGAACTTCCATAACTCGAAGATCTCCATAACTGGAACTTTTGAAGTGGCAACAGCGTTTAGAAATCAAATTTCTATATACATTTTCTTCCATAACTCAAACTTCCTTAACTCGAAGTTCTCCATAACTCGAAATATTTAATTGGCAATAGAAGACCAGGACATAAAACAAAATTTAAAATTTTACTATCGAGACAGAATTTTAAAAGAGTCTTTCTATATCGTATGGAGGCGAACAAAAAATATGATATTACATTTATGGATTGCATAAATCAATTGTAACAAAGGCATAGGATATAGGCGTCTAGAGCCAAATAAAGACCAACTGCAACAAACAAAATTACAGAATACATACTTTAAAGTATGTACATATGTATATAAAGCTTTATGCGAAGTTAATAAATAAATCTATATTTTACAGCTTTTTGGAAAATTGTATGTTTTAGAGAAGTTCCACTGCATAACTCTGGATGTAAAAAGATCCGCTCTTCAATAAATCTGATTATTTGAGAATAACAATTCTGATCCAGCAAGCAAGCTGAAGCACTTTATACCATTAGAATCAGTGCTATAGTTTTTATCTCAAGCTTAATATTTAATGAACATATTGAACAACAAAAGGCTCACAAGACGAAACTGACACTTATACCCATGACAATCGGTTCCACCTAACCATAACCGACCCGAATATATATTATACCAAAGACAGTGAATTCGGCAATTTTTCCCAAATGTTGATATGTCGCTACAACTACAACAACAAAAATTGACACATCCACTGTTATTGGTGTATTGGTAAAAACAACCAGGAAAGTCATGCGTAACGAAAATAACCATAAAGATCTTAATATTCCTATGTTAAAGAAGGAGATAGAGGAGAACAGCATAAAGAAATATATTTCTAAACTTCGTGAACATCCAAACTCATTGCCAAGTGCCTTGCAATCTGCAATCAAACACGTTTCAAAAGAAGAGATCTACCAGCCTATTAGAGAGCAACGTTCTACCAAAACAGCTCAACCACATTCTTAAAAATAGATTTAAGATTACAATACTTATTGTTAGGTTTTAAACAAATCAGTTTCAATAAATAAATAAATATTGAATAATAAAAATTACGGAATTCCCTACATTAGTTAAAAAACATATTGAATTTTTTAAGGTGATGCTATGCAGTGCATAGTCTACTGTTTTTCGTTGTCTAACGATGTGACATAAAAGGCTTGTTTGGTAGTTTATTTTCGTAAGCCTTTTGACATTTTGGTTGGCTGTATAACAGCAGTACAGTTCGGAGGAAGGCATATTACCAATATTTGACCATCAGTACTATTTAACTCTCGTTCTTTGTGGTTACAAGGAGCGTCATCAATAACTAAAATAGCCTTTTCGGGAAGGTTTTCGCCACGGAGAAACTCTTTTGCTTGCAGTTTTAAGGAGTTTTAAATTGATATATAATATAATTTTTTTAGAAGAAAAAATCTGCACACTTTTGAAAAAAATGTTTTGTGACGTCAATTAAAACTGACTCAAATATCCCAAATCATCGAAATAAAGCTGGAGTTCTCCGAAATGTATTCAAACTAGGGAACTATTACCAAAAACAATAAGTTCTTGTCGCAAGTATCGAGATCAAATTTTTTTGATGTCACAAGTACTGAGTACATAATGTAAAATATTTCTTTGTTGCAAGAATCGAGGTTTGCAAGAATCGAGGTACCACTGTAATATCAAAAATTTCTAAAGGATTATTGGGAGCAGTGAAAAGTCCATATGCCTCCTTAACGGACTGAAAGGTGAGCATTCTTAATGATAATGTTAAAGCTCTCATCATCCTCCGCGTATGCTCTGCATTCTGCTGATTCTACTTTACCAAATCACTGCAGGTGGTCTCTTACAGATACCCGAGATGACCCGTGATATACTGTAATACTGCTTAGTCTCTCTTAATCAAAAGTAGTAGTTTTTTGTGCTGTTCATTGTCAACATTACCTCATATGAATTTTGTGTTACGACCCAAGTTGCAAATGTTCCAAGACCTGAGGTGATCCTCTAGCATTCATTGCTTTTGCAGCGTTTGAGGAGACTGAAATGTCTAGGGCAGCTTAAATGAATTGGGTTCCCAGCAGCACATTCACTATTCGAATGCAGCTGTTGCGAACTACATATGATTTTATCACGAAATACTAGGAATTTCGATTTTTTTATTTGAATAATGTATGTACTAATTTCTTTTCTGAGGTTTAAATGTAAATTTTACAATTTGCAGTGTTTCATTTAGGCAAAGATTTGTCAAGGACTTTGGTCGGAAGGTATCTGATTAACAGATCATTAGTAGTATGTCATAAATGCGTCTCCATAATAACTAGTCTATCATTCCATTACGTTATACACAGCATTATTTCCATTTATTTAAAATAACTTTGAAATGAAATTTCCCGGAAGAATCTTAGTGCCCCAAGTTGTTATTAATTTTCTAAATCTAACGCTGAGATAAAATACAAATCTACGAAATTTCACCGCGACTGTTCGAGTGCCACACACAATTCGTATGTAAACATTCATATGGATGTACAAACAAGCGAGTATATGTAATCTACATAAATACAATGTATGCCAGCACAAATAATTCATAACAACAACAATAATTACAACAACAACCTATGTACAACGTACGTAGAAATAAAGTAGAAAGAAAGCAAAATCATTAGCCACCACAACCGACACCACCACCATCCGCAGCCTAACTAGAACAGCTAAGCAAGCAAATCTTGACAATGCGACGTGATTATTATGCGATAAGAGTTGCCCGAGAGTGGCGGCAGCAACAACAACAGCCGCAGCCGTGCGCCAGTACTTTCATATGTACGTTCAGCTGTTGAAAGAAAGTAATGAGCGCATATGAGTGTAATAATTTTGAGATACAAATATGAGCACAACGAGAGATAGTCACATACAAACAAACATACTCGTATACAAAGTGAAGTATATACATACATATGTTTTGTAGATATGTTTCTGGCCGAAAGATGTTGCTTGCGAGCGCAGCAAGTGTGCGTGCACTCTGCTACCAGTTCAGTCGCCGCGCGCCTCGACGTATTGACTCACTGACTGCTGGCTGCGCGCAGCCTGAGCAGCGTGTGAATTGCTAGGTAACTCAGCTTGTTTAGCGTTGGGCAGCCGCGTGAGGGACGGCGATGTCAATCTTACGCTGTATATATATATATACACACACACACAAATTTCGCTCGAATGCCGTCTAAGCACTACCTAAGAGTACTCATGTACGTGTGTATGTTTGGCCGCCTTGTTGCTTGTGTAATTGGGTAGCGAGCGCGTTAGTAGTGCTGCTCTTACAGCTACTTTTGCTTTTCGCCGCTTACCGATTTATTACGCGCGCGCCGCCAGCAATCAGCGCTGTTTGTATGAAAACAATGTGTTCCTAGTGATTTGTGCTGCGGTCGCGCTCGCTGCCTTCCACCGAGTTTGACAAGTGTTGACACCAGACACTAAATATTTTGCGTCCAGCAACGCCAGTCGTTTTGTCACATACCAAAAACGGAAAACAAATGGAAATATGTATAAATATACATTCATATGTACGTATAAAGTGTTAAAAAACACAGTGTTCAAATTCAGGTCGCTCCACCATTATATTCTTTATTACTCTTCACTGACGCTCCGACTTGCTGTGGCTCTCACTCGTCGCAGTTGTCTGGCTCTGTCAATTGACTGTTTAAAATTTCTTAAGCAACCCAAACGGCGGCTCAATGCCGCATAGTGACGCTAATCGGCCAGCTGTGCGGCTCGCTGAACATCTCTACACCCCACTTCACATCGCCACCCTGCTCGCCATCGCACTGCATTCAACCCAATTCTGCTCTCTGCTTCTTCCGCCGTCGCTGCCGCTTCTGCTTTGCCCTCACATTCGGCTACGCTGTGATTTCCTTTGTTTTTTGCTTTATTTCTATTTGCGGTGGTGTCGCTCTCCACTCAGCGGAGGCGGCGGCGGCGATGAACTCTTCTAACCGTACGCCATACAATAGAGTTCACCTTCATTTTCATTACTGCTGGCGCGCAGACAGACATATATACAAACATGTGTATTCATAAGCATGCGTATGAATGAATGATAAAATATACTCATACTCATACATAATTAAATAATTATTTATTGTTCCGCTTATGAGTTGTTACAAATACGAAAGTCGCTTATTAAGTTTTAAATATATTTGCTGTTGAAATTTGTGTAAACAATTTTATTGTAAATATAGTGAAATATGGTTAGCTAGTGTGGAGGTCTAGACTTTTTAGCGTTTTAATATCTTGTGTGCCGTAGACATACTTATATATGTATATGTGTTCAAATGTATGTATTAAAATTTGAAGAGATGTCGTTGTCGAGCAAACGTTCGCGTCGCATTGTAATGTTAATACTGAGGAGAGACTTGATTTTTATAAGCGAGTGCCAATCGAATGCTCAGCTCAGACACAATTTCACTGAAGGTACATAGTATGTATATAACAACAAAGTTAACAGCTCAGGTCAAAAAAAATGTTTCCAATCTGCTTATTGTTGTTGGTTTTTCGAGAGATTCTGGTGTGGCCTTTTTTTAAAAAGTCGCGTGTATTTTAACCCACTTCACAACTCTTTTACTTGGTCATAGCAACATGCTGGAGACCTTTTAAAAATACATTAGTAGCAAAGGACCCGAAGAACGGCTTTATTATGACCGAGACGTAAAGTTTCATGGTTATTCTAAATTTCTAGCTCAATTTTTTACAGCTACGCATTCTGTAACAATAATAATATAATCACGCAAAATGGTGTGATGTATACATAGTATAACAGGCTAATCTTCAGTAGAAATGTATAATGTGTCATTGAAAACTGTGGTTTTGATGCGTCATATGAAGAACCAGAGTTTAATTTTATTAATTTCTTACAAAAGTAATCCAAATAGTTTCGTTTATTTTATTAATGATTTAGTCTACAAAAACAGCGAAACTTAAAGCTAAAGTTCGCTCAAGGAAAGTTTAAATTCCTTCTTCCTATGAGATGCATTAATTTTAAATGAATAACTAACGGGTGATTTTTTTGAGGTTAGGATTTTCATGCATTAGTATTTGACAGATCACGTGGGATTTCAGACATGGTGTCAAAGAGAAAGATGCTCAGTATGCTTTGACATTTCATCATGAATAGACTTACTAACGAGCAACGCTTGCAAATCATTGAAATCATGGCCCTAGAAAAGTTGGCAGAAAATCCGCTTTTTTATCGACAAATTTTGTTCAGCGATGAGGCTCATTTCTGGTTGAATGGCTACGTAAATAAGCAAAATTGCCGCATTTGGGGTGAAGAGCAACCAGAAGCCGTTCAAGAACTGCCCATGCATCCCGAAAAATGCACTGTTTGGTGTGGTTTGTACGCTGGTGGAATCATTGGACCGTATTTTTTCAAAGATGCTGTTGGACGCAACGTTACGGTGAATGGCGATCGCTATCGTTCGATGCTAACAAACTTTTTGTTGCCAAAAATGGAAGAACTGAACTTGGTTGACATGTGGTTTCAACAAGA
This sequence comes from Zeugodacus tau, assembly GCA_031772095.1. NCBI lineage: Eukaryota > Metazoa > Arthropoda > Insecta > Diptera > Tephritidae > Zeugodacus > Zeugodacus tau. Next base: position 18,764,706 of record CM062650.1, on the reverse strand, counting down.
TGGCGCTACATGCCACACAGCTCGCGATTCTATGGCCATTTTGAGGGAAAACTTCGGAGAACAATTCATCTCAAGAAATGGACCCGTAAGTTGGCCACCAAGATCATGCGATTTAACGCCTTTAGACTATTTTTTGTGGGGCTACGTCAAGTCTAAAGTCTACAGAAATAAGCCAGCAACTATTCCAGCTTTGGAAGACAACATTTCCGAAGAAATTCGGGCTATTCCGGCCGAAATTCTCGAAAAAGTTGCCCAAAATTGGACTTTCCGAATGGACCACCTAAGACGCAGCCGCGGTCAACATTTAAATGAAATTATCTTCAAAAAATAAATGTCATGAACCAATCTAACGTTTCAAATAAAGAACCGATGAGATTTTGCAAATTTTATGCGTTTTTTTAAAAAAAAAAGTTATCAAGCTCTTAAAAAATCACCCTTTAGATTATCAATAAAGTTATTAAAAAATACATAGCACAAGTAGTGATTAAGATATGTGACGACTGCTTTCATTTAAATTTCATCGAAATGGGTCCAAGCCATTTGTGGCTCCCATATGTCAAATCCAAGAATTTCTATGACTTCGGTTGATTATATACCGAATATGTATGTATGTAGGTGAATGTGTTATAGCCTAGACAGACGGCAAAGTTAATTCGGATTAACTGTGCTTTTAATCAGTTTTAAATATGTAGGTGACAGATGGCAGCAAAGCGAGTTATAAACTCCCATAACAGCTGATTGGCAATAATATTTCCATTTTGGTAAAATAAAATTGTATAGAAAGCAAATATTGCGGGTAGCCGCACAATTAGCACAAAATCACTAATTACTAAAAAAATATACGTAAATACGTTATTATTAGAACTTCCGTTTTAGACAAAATTTGCTATTTCATTGCATGCGTATGTTTTTGTTTACATTTATTTGAAAAACAGCTGTCAGTATAGCATATTTTCATTCACTTCCACAAACTCTAAAAAATTTTGAGGATTAAATTGGAGTTAGCCAACGGAGTTAACTGAGATAACTCTCGAATTAACCCCGATTAAAGCAGTTTTTCCGAAATAACGCCGCCGTCTGTCAGCGGTATAAGATATCTAAAGTTAATATACCGGATATGTCTTCTTGATAACAATGTGGTTTTTTGCAAAACAATATTTTTAGAATCACTCCAGACTTGCCTATTAGACATTCCACCACTCCAGAAGGAGATTGAACGAGAATACTTAGCACAACGTGGCTCTTACATAACTCGAAGACCTCCATAACGCCAAGTCTTGAATTGGCTTTAGAAGTCAAATTTCATACAAATTTCCTTCTATAAATCGAACTTTTCGACTAGGAATAATATAAAATTTAAAATTTTACTATCGAGGCACATTTTGAAAAGAGTCCCTTTACATCGTATGGAGGATAACAAAAATTTGAAAATATGTAAATTATTTCATAAATCATGTAACAAAAGCATGGAATTCAGACGTCAAGAGCTAAACAATAGTAAAGTGCAACAAGTAAGGAAAGGCTAAGTTCGGGTGCAACCGAACATTTTATACCCAATTTATTGATATAGTTTTTTAAGGAAACACACAATTTTTTTTTTTTTTCATAAAGTAAAATAGAATAACGAAAATCCTCATATATAGAATAGGCTAAGGTAATTCCTGAACTGATTTCACTAATTTTCACTCACCACATTATATCTAAGATTATGTGCTCACTTAATTTGGTTAAGATATTTCACATATTAACCGAATTATAAAGTATTAAGCCCATCGTATTTTTGAAAAACCTATAATTAGGTATATGGGAGCTAGGGGAACAGAGACACACTATTAGAAGAAAATGATTTCTTCTGAATTACATTAAAATATCTGAGAGATTTAGCGATATTTTCGGTGAAAAATTACCCTAAGGCACTGAATTCTTCATATTCGATATCCGGGCATCGAAAAGTTATAGTCCGATTTCAAAATTTGTTTCACAAGTTCTGATCACATACAGTATTTGTGAAAAGTTTTATTACATTATCTTCTTGGTTCGTTATGTATATATTATAAAGTGAATGAATGAGATGGAATTCAAAATTGAGTTATATGGAAAGTAGTCGTGGTTGTGAACCGATTTCCAGTTTCGTCAAGATATCTTAATTTTTACTCAAGTTACAGCTTGAGACAGATGGACAGACGGACGGACAGACATCCGGATTTCAAATCTACTCGTCATCTATTATGCTCTCGTAGCAACTTTGTTGCGAGAGTATAAAAAACAAAATTTGAGAATATACAGTGGAACTTCCATAACTCGAACTTCTATAACTCGAACACTTGAATTGGCAATAGCGTTTAGAAGCCAATTTTATACAATTTTCCTTCCCTAACTCGTATTTCTATAACTCGAAGTTCTCCATAACTCGAACTTTTGAACTGGCAATAGAAGGAAAGTTTCACGGAAATTTCCTTCCATATATCGCACGCGGTCAGGGCATAATACAAAATTTAAAATTTTTCTATCGAAATAAAAGAGTCCCTTTATATCTTATGGAGGCGAACAAGAAGTATGATATTACACTTATGAATTGCATAAATCATGTAACAAAGGCATGGAATACAAACGTCAAGAGCCAAACAATAGCAAACTGCAACAAGCAAAATTCAGAATACATGTTTTAACATATGAACATAAAACTTTTTGCGAATTAAATAAATAAAACTGGGTATAAATCTATATCTTACTGCTTTTTAAAAAATTGTATGTTTTATTGAAAATTCTATAACTCGAATTCTCTCTAACTCGAGGTTTTTTGTGGATTATGGTGATTCCACTGTCTGTTTAACGTATTTAAATAAAACGTTATGCGAAGTAAATAATTAAAACTGCTTACTAGAGAGCTTTCTCTATTTTACAGCTTTTTGAAAAATTTATGTTTTATTGCAAATTTCTATAATTCGAAGTCTCTCTAACTCGAAGTTTTTTTGTGGATCATGGTGATTCGAGTTAGAGAAGTTCCACTGTATTAATGATTTGTATAGGAGGATGGGATCATATGTAGAAGTTCACGTAAGTGACCAAAGATACTTTCTATGAGCGTCTAGAACGCAGCTACGAGCGCTGCCCCCGTCACGATGTCAAAATCGTGCTTGGCGATTTCAACGCTAGGGTGGGTAAAGAAAGTGTCTTTGGCACAACAGTCGGAAAATTCAGGCTCCATTACGAAACATCACAAAACGGTCTGAGACTGATCGACTTCGCTGGGGCCCGAAATATGGTCGTCTGTAGTACCAGATTCCAGCATAAGAAAATACATCAAGCTACTTGGCTGTCTACCGATCGAAACGCACGTAACCAAATTGATCACATTGTGATAGACGGAAGACATGTCTCCAGAGTTTTAGATCATATCATATGTAGAAGTTCACGTAAGTGACCAAAGATACTTTCTATGAGCGTCTAGAACGCAGCTACGAGCGCTGCCCCCGTCACGATGTCAAAATCGTGCTTGGCGATTTCAACGCTAGGGTGGGTAAAGAAAGTGTCTTTTGCACAAAACGGCCTGAGACTGATCGACTTCGCTGGGGCCCGAAATATGGTCGTCTGTAGTACCAGATTCCAGCATAAGAAAATACATCAAGCTACTTGGCTGTCTACCGATCGAAACGCACGTAACCAAATTGATCACGTTGTGATAGACGGAAGACATGTCTCCAGAGTTTTAGACGTGCGTACGCTTCGAGGACCAAATATAGACTCGGACCATTATCTAGTAGCAGCAAAGATACGCACTGGTCTCTGTGCATCAAAAAACGTCCGTCAACAAACACAAGGAAGGTTCGACGTCGAAAAGCTGCAATCGCAACAGACAGCCACGAAATACTCTATTCGTCTTGCACTCCTGCTCTCTGAGAGCACTCATCAGCATCTCGGTATAAGGGAACTGTGGAACGGCATCTCAAACTCACTGCGAACAGCTGCAGCCGAAACAATTGGATTTCGGCAACGACAAAAAACAAGCTGGTACGATGAGGATTGCCGTCTCGGAGCGGAGAGAAAACAGACTGCCTACCTCGCAATGTTGCTGTCGACCAAAACACGAGCGGGATGGGATAGATACCGAGAGCTGAAGAGGGAAGCGAGACGCATCTGCAGACAAAAAAGAAAGAGGCCGAAATGGGTGAGTACGAAGAGCTTGAGAAGCTGGCAGACAGAGGTAATGCTCGAAAATTTTATGAAAAAATTAAGCGACTTAACGAAGGTTTCAAGACCGGAGCATCCTCATGTAGAGACCAAGGTGGTAATCTGGTAACCGATGTCCAGGGCATACTGAGATTATGGGGTGAACACTTCTCCGACCTGCTGAATGACAGTGAAAGTACAACACCAGGAGATGGCGAACCCGATTCCCCAATCAATGACGATGGAACAGCTGTTCCATTACCCGACCATGAAGAAATTCGATTAGCAATCACCCGCCTGAAGAACAACAAAGCGGCGGGGACCGATAGATTACCGGCCGAGCTATTCAAATACGACGGCGAAGAACTGATAAGGTGCATGCATAAGCTTCTTTGCAAAATATGGTCGGAAGAAAGCATACCTGACGATTGGAATCTCAGTGTGTTCTGCCCGATCCATAAAAAGGGAGATCCCACAATCTGTGCCAATTACCGTGGGATAAGCCTCCTAAATATCGCCTATAAGGTTCTATCGAGTGTACTATGTGAAAGACTGATTGGACCTTATCAGTGTGGCTTTACCACACAACTGACCAGATATTCACAATGCGCCAAATCTTGGAGAAGACCCGTGAAAAGAGGATCGACACACACCACCTTTTTGTCGATTTTAAAGCTGCTTTCGACAGCACGAAAAGGAACTGCCTTTACGCCGCGATGTATGAGTTTGGTATCCCCGCAAAACTAATACGGCTGTGTAAGTTGACGTTGAGCAACGCCAAAAGCTCCGTCATGGTTGGGAAGGACCTCTCCGAGCCGTTCGATACCAAACGAGGTTTCAGACAAGGGGACTCACTATCGTGTGACTTCTTTAACTTGATGCTGGAAAAAATTATACGAGCTGCAGAGCTAAATAGAGAAGGTACAATCTTCTATAAGAGTATACAGGACAAGACGAAATAGCTCCTGTCATCAAGCAAACAGTCGGCGCATTCGCTTCTTGGCTCCTACGTCACTGTTGACAGTCATAACTTCGAATTCGTAGATAATTTCGTATACCTGGGAACTTTGGACTGAGTAGGCAATTGAAAAGTAAAGTCCTCTCTCGACGAACCAAAATCAAACTCTACAAGTCGTTTATAATTCCCGTCCTGCTTTAAGGTGCAGAAGCTTGGACGATGCCAACATCAGATGAGACGACACTAGGAGTTTTCGAGAGGAAAATTTTGCGCAAGATTTATGGTCCTCATAACATTGGAAACGGCGAATACCGTAGACGATGGAACGATGAGCTGTACGAGTTATACGACGACATTGACATAGTTCAGCGAATAAAAAGACAGCGGTTGCGCTGGCTAGGTCATGTTGTCCGAATGGAGGAAACCACTCCAGCTCTGAAAGTATTCGATGCAGTACCCGCCGAAGGAAGCCGAGGAAAGGGAAGGCCTCCACTCCGTCGGAGGGACCAGATGGAGAGCAACCTGGTTACACTTGGAATCTCCAACTGGCGCCCAACAGCGAAGGAAAGATCATTGATTTTCGTTCCACAATTAATCTGGTAACGTAGAAAGAATCTCTTATTATTAATGAAATTGATTGGGCGGATTTTCTAAAACATAATGTTATTTTGTGTAAAATATTACTTATAGGTCTATATCTCACCCGAATATATTAATTTCTCTTCTTGAGTGATATTTGATAAAAAAAGTTAATTTGACGCTAAACTGTGGACAATAGTTTCATAATTTCAGCAATTATTACACATTGCGACTATATTTAGCCCATCCTTACTTGTTATGAATTATAAATACTGTTTACCTAGAACACCGAAGAATAACAATTATTTCCGACGAAAAGTTATAATTTATACAAAAATATTTATCTACCATATACTTACAAACATATGTACATACATATATGTACATTTATACATCGTAAGTGTTTGAGTGTGTGTATTTACTACGAAGTATTCTGTGCGTTCGAGAAGTTAGAGCTTGAATCATAAAAAGCTCATTGTCAACAGCAAAAATCGTAAAAGAATTAAATAAATTTTGGGTTTATTTTGCACTTCCATTGATTGTTGTAATTGTGTTAAGTCGCATTTTCCCGATTGTGTTAGCATAATCATTATCTTCATCAACAAAATAGCAAAAAAAGCAACAACTAGCATCTCAAATGCAATTTTGGAGAAGGCCAAAGAGTCAAAGAAGAAAAAACTACATTTATTCACTTGTTTGTATTTATGTATGTAAATACGTATATACTTGTATCATATATGGTTCATAGAGGTAGTGCTTCTGTAGTTACATATGTGTTGTTATTACACATTTATTTGTTGTACGGAATATCAGCACGCTTGCAAAACTGTACACACACACACACTAAACACTCGCATCCACATACATGTGCAGCCTAATCCAAAAGTGTGAGGCGAAAACGACGATAGCGTAGCCGGCGGCGCACAGTGGTGCCGCTTCATACAAGCCGCGGCAAAAAATAGAAGGAATCGAGGTAGGGCTTTGAAATTTGGCACACATCTCTCATATTGCCAAAATAGATGAAAATAAAAAATTTGTTAAAATCCGCCCACAACTACGCCCACCTCCCATATAACACAACCAATAAATATTCAAAAATGATCATATATTATTAATTATTTATTCAACAAGTAATTTTTTAACGTCATCGTCCAATTCTAAAGTTTTATTTTTGGGATTTGTTCTGAAACCATTAATAAAAGGAACCGATGAAGCTAAAAGCAAGTGCATTACATCTTGATTAGTAGAAATTCTGTCGCATTTTCTAAAATGATTAAGCCTATATTTCTTGTAATCTTTATTGCGAGCTTCTTGAGCCTCCTCTGATAGCATGCCCAATGGTAAAATAGAGGATGAAACAATTCTTCCATGCATTAAAACTTTATGTACCGTCATTGGCATATAGTAAAATTCATAAAGGCTGACATATAACCTCGCAGTTTTCATGCAATAAATTTCAAATTTTTGAGGATCTATTGCTGCTTGACTATTGATTGTATTTAATATTATTTTAAATCTATGCATCAGGTTTTCGTCAACGCCAACAATATCGGCAGTTTTAGCAGGATTCTCAAAAAATGTTCGTGAGGTATTGCCATCATTTGTCGTACCCAGTCCCTGCTTCACTACATCAACATTTATTCCCAAGGATGACTTCAAATCTGCTTGAATACGTGCTTTTTCATCTGCCTTCAGTTTTTTGGTACGATCGTCAGTTCTCCATTTGCGAAAATGTTTGTTGTAAGCAATATGCAGAATACACTCCATAAACTTAATTATTGCATGCAAGGGAGAAATTCCAAATCTTAGGGAACCTTCGTTTACTGTTCTCCTCAATATATCATCTAAATCATTAATTTCCTTTGGTTTTGCTGTACATATGAAACATACACTAATTGCTGAGGTTTCAGTTACGGTATTAACAACTTTACCATCAATAATTGTAAGAGCAAGGCAATGACATATTTCGAAAATTCGGTTTGAAATAATTACTACACTGTTATTTAAATTACGAATTTCGTTTTCAACACGGTTAACTTCCTCAGTAATAACATTGGCTGTTTCAATCAAAAAAACAAACAAAATAACGAAGCAGGCAAAAAAAACAAAGCAACGAATCAAGCAAACAAACAACGCAGTTGCAGTTGCAGTACATTAAAATGCTAATTACTCATGAATTGGCAGCTAATTGCAGCTGATTTTTTTTCTATCGATTAAGGAGATTTTAAAGTTTATTTTGTGTAAGTGGCTAACCTGCGCGCTCCTGCGCACAATAGTTATATTCTGTTGAAGTTGTGAAATATATGATTTTTTTGGACCATGAAAAAACATCATATTAAAAAAAAATCTTTAAAAATAAAGTATACATTTGATGATGTAAATCCCATCTATAACATTGGTTTTAATAAATAAAAACTTTACAATTGATATTTTATGGGTAACTTTTGAGTTTTAACCTTTGCAATATTCATCACATTTTTCTGAGTAACTTTGCCTTGATACTTTGTTGGACTTTGAAGCTCTCCCAACAAAAAACCATTGAATATATCAAGCCCAAGTATTCGGATAATGTTATTTGATTAGTTCTTAGCTTAAATTGAAAAGATGGTACAAATTTGGAATGATAAAAAAAATCCTTTTTTTCCGCTTTGGCACCACTGTGCGGCGCGGCAAATGAGTGGCGAGGGCGACCGACTGGCATAGCCGAGCCAGACCGTCGACCGGCGTAGAGACAGTGCGACCGAACGCCAGTTGCTCAGTTTTAGTAGATTTTCCATACATTTTTGCTGTTCGCTATGTTCGTTCTTTACCTCGATTTATTTAAATGTGTGCATATGTCACAGTTAGCTGGCAGCGAGTGCGATGCGCAGTTACTGTAAACAATTTCCTACCCAAAGACAGCAAATATGTATTCCATCGTGCATGCTGACATACAAACATTTTTACATCGATACAGATACATATATGTATGTATCTAGATGAATATGTAAAATTGTTATTGTTGGTAAGCGAGTACTTGCACCAGCAGCATTTACGCTTATGCATGCCTGTGTATGTGTTGCTGTAGTTTTTGTCTGCCTACTTGTTTCGTTAGCTCACTGACTTTTCAGCCAGCTGTGGTGTTGAGTGTTGTTGTTGTTGGGGTTTGTTTAGGAATTGAACTGCACTGTGCTGCGTTGCCGGTGGAACTTGCTCGTTGTAGATTTATTGCAAAACTTATTTATGCATATGGCCACATACAAATGTACATATATGTATGTTTACTTAATATCTGGATACAATTATGCTCTTTTGGCATCTTCACTGAGTTTGTTGCTTCAAACATCTAACATATAAATATTTATATGCATGTATGGGAGTATATGTATATTATGCATAGCATAAGTTGATTATAAATGTTATAAAGTTATCGCCAAAACTATTTTAATGCATAAAAGTATATGCGCAACGCCTTAATGTAGGCTTATTCTTATATATTAACAATGAAACAAGTTAAGGTCCTTCTAAGTTGTTTTTAACGTATGTATGTATGTAAGTACGTATAAAAATCAAGCAGACCAAGAAATCTCGTATCTAGTATTGTTTTTGTAGCAATGTAAACTATTCCATAGATAGACTTCGGAAAACTGCCGAGTTGACAGTTCATAGCCGGATATACAAAGATAGTGTGTATGGATATGTACTTAAATCCAAATACATTACCGTTCCGTATATTTGACTGACATGACAACGACCTGGGATCTATTATTATTATTAATTGGGTATAGGGAGAAGAATAGTTCTATTATCACCGCTAATAACAATGATCTTCTTTAGGGCAATTATAATTGACCAGCCATAGACCTAGAAAATGTTTCTATCAATTCGCCTTATTTCTGGAAAATCGTAACAAAATCATAGAATGGGGTTTTCTGCGCACTCACAGAACATTGTCAGGGGTATCCTTCTTTTTGAGTCGATGAGGTTATTTGTAAAAACTTTGTTATAGATTTTTCTAGTTCAAAAATTCTTAAACTATGTTTTCAAACAACTTGAAGTCCTTCTATGACTTAAGATTTGTATATTTTTTATATTATTTGCGGTTGAAAACCCGACATGTGGTTGTTCTCTTGACCATAAACTAAAAGAGGTTTGTTAATGAAATAAAGAACAGAATCATGTTTCAAAACTGTTGTTTCATTCCTAAAAATAGCTTTCGTAATTTCAGGGCCTCTTTTTAAGACGCGTATGATTTTACACATACTGTGGAACTTCCATAACTCGGAGTTCTCCATAACTCGAACTTTTGAATTGGCAATAGCGTTTAGAAGCTGAATTTCATACCAATTTCCTTCCCTGACTCGAATTTCTATAACTCGAAGTTCTCCATAACTCGAACTCTTGAACTGGCAATAGAAGTCAAATTTCATACAAATTTCGTTCCATAAATCGAACTTTTCGACGGTGGAATATTACAAAATTTAAAATTTTACTATCGAGGCCGAATTTTAAAAGAGTCCTTCTATATCGTATGGAGGCGAACAAAAAAAACAAAATTACAGAATACATATTTTAATGATATATGTATGTATGTTCATAAAACTTTATGCGAAGTAAATAAATAAAATTGGGTATAAATCTAAATTTTACAGCTTTTTGAAAAATTGTTTATTTTAATGAAAATTCTCTAACTCGAAGTCTATCTAACTCGAAGTTTCATTGTGGATTATGGTGATTCGAGTTAGAGAATTTCCACTGTATTTAATAACTAAATGTCAAAGCTCGATTCATAAAACAAATCTCTATTATTATAGATTAGTCTATACATATATCAACCCAATAACTGACATATGTATGTATATACATATGTACATATATAGCTGTATAATCTAATTCTCGTCTTATATTACGCAAATTTCGCTGTTTCTTTTGTTTTTTAATATAATATTATTCTATTATCACTTTCCTTTGGAATATCCCGTCTTTGCGAGATCAAGAAAAATGTTTCACGGATCAACCGCACGAAATAGCGAATATAGAAGTGAAAAATCTATGCAGATTTTCAGCACGATTTGTCGACTCATAATGCCTATTCACAAATTACTATGTTTCATAGTCTGCGTGTGTTTCCCTCTGGGGAACAGCGTTACAACCTAATCTAACTGATATATTATTCGATAATTGAATTATTAACTCGATGAAAATGTAAGACAAAAAAATTATGAAAAAATGTATGTAAGTATGTTCCTTTCACTATATATGCAATCTTCACAAACGAAGATTACGCCAACCCCTGCAGTTGCTATGCTAACTCAAATAAAAACAAGTATTCGCATCAAAGGGATCATTTCAACCACCTTTCATGTTTTTTTTAATCTCTTTCGAAAGTGTCAGATAGAGAGCCATATGGCGAATTGTGATCTTTGAAGCTATTCCGTATAATAGTATGGCGGTGGAATTTGGTTTTCACAAATTGATTGTGAACAAGTTTCTTACTTTTTATTATTCAGCAAATTTTATTATAAAGCCGTGAAACTGCGGACTCTTCAGACTTGCAAAACGAAGGATCGTGATTCATTTGCTGGAGTTATTATATTTTATTACTTTATATATTTATATAAGGATCAGGGCTACCTGAACTACCACGAATTTCGACTTTGACAATATTTATTACAGACAAAAATATTGAAGATTTCGAATCGAACAAGCAACTAGCATAAATCTAAAATCAATTAAAAAGAGATATAAAGGAGTTGCACTATCTTCTATTGAATTCAACTTTGTTATTGTTTTATATTTAAAAATTTGCTGAAGAGAGTATTGAGCACAAACCCAGTGACTAGAGAAGAAGCGAATCGAAGAAAACTTAAAAAAACGCAGACCTTATTTTAATTAGTGATAGGTGAAAAACCACCAGTTTTGGCACGGATCGCCTCAGCTCCTACATACATACGTACATAATTATGTACAATATATATTTAAATGTTTGTAAAGTTTTTTTTTCGTTCTATAATCTGAGTTACTGTAGAGCAGTCGAGTCACCTACAAATTGTTTCCCTTTATTCGTTGATTTTGTTATTCTTGTGTCCGAATATTGACAGCTAATTTCGCGGTGAAATTTTCGGTTGAAATCCGCTATACATATTTCCTCCTCAGGTGCTTATGCTATACATATGTATCTGTAGCTGCCTTCGATTGGCCACTTCTCTGCTCGCTATATTTGGGCGCTGCTCGCCTGTCAAAAATTTTACATGTGAAAGCAACAACAAAGTTATCTAGTCTAGTTACTGTCAAAATAATAAAACTTGTTATACACAAATTTGAAATTGAAAATGTCAGGCGAAGATAAATCGTAAGTATTTTTGTATTGAATTTATTGAATAAAAAACTTTAATAAAAATTAATTTTGTTGCGGAAAACGTAAGGCATGGACGGTGGTTGAAGAGTTCAGTGCGACCAAGTATAGACAATTCGATTTCAGTGCTGCCAGTTCGTATGAAAATTTGGAAAGTTTGTTCGATTGGCTTGTCTATAGCAGTAAGGCAATCGATGACAGCTTGTATTTTCATATGTTCGTGAAAAGTCGCTTATTTGCATTAAGTGATAAAAGTACCTCATCATTTACAGAAGTATGTACATATTAGTTTATTGTATTATTGATTTTACTATTATTTGCTGTCTACGTACTCTAGAAGTTACCTAATAATTTTTATTAAATGCACATGCATATTTATAACTGTACACAAATTAATTATATTATTACCCTTTTCTTCTTATTGTATTATATACCTTATTAAATTTAATACTTTATTATCTCGATGTGCAATTGATTTCAAATGACATTTAAATAAATTCAATCGACTCAACTGATGTCAGCAAGTTGTTGTGCCACGATATATTTACTTTAAGTCTTTTTGTTGTCATTAAAATGTTATTGTTAATCTGAATCTACTTATATTCCAGCATTTTATTGTTATTGCTTCATTCGAATTGCGCTCACACTCTGCGCCTCGCTACTCGCTCTCTGCAGCCTTTCGTTATTTTTTTGCCTACTTGGTTTACAACGAGCGATCTTTGCTTTTATTCAGCGCTCGCATTTGTTGTTGCTACTTATTATTACCGCATTTTTTCTGTTATACCACCGACTCACCGACTGTATATAATCATAATCGAGTCGTATCTGCTAGTACTACTGCGACTATCTTACCTACTACTTGGTTCGGTTCGTTCGCAAAGCGCAACGCACACACACTCAAACATAATTATGTTTGTAAAATAAGCAAAAAAAAAAGTTTAGCAATAAATATTAAGAGCAGCGCCAACAACAACAAATCGAGACACTTCTCGTTCAGCGATTTTTTGCCGTGTCCGCAACTTGAGCGCGATCTTGATCTCTTGCAGCTGGCTATGCGCTTCGCTTGGGGTGGCCAGCCACTTCGCCGCTCTGTGGCTTGTGCTAAGCCATGCTCTGAGCGCCGCTCTTGCTGTTGGCCCTGTCGTCAGCGGAGCGCACATCCACTTTACGTTGTTTTTTTGCTCCGCTTTGGCATCGTTCACCTTCGTCGCTGGTTAAACGTCGTCGTCGTTGGCGTTGACGTTGTTGCTTGCGTTGTCTTTGACGTCGTCGCTGCGCCAACGAAATCGGAAATTCCATTTTTTTACTTGCCTGCCTGCCTGCTTGCTTGCTGACTTTCCACTACGCGTTTTTTGCAATGTTGTGTATATTTTTACGCTATGCGCCTTATCGGTGCATTTGGCTGGGCTGCCAGTGTTGCGTTCGGTCGGCCTCACTACAGTTCTTCTCTTTTCGTTTGGTCAATCGCGCGCTCTGTGTGTAGAAGTGTGCGTATGTGTGCTTACTTGCACTGCTTTGTTGCTGTTGTCAGCAATTTTTGCATTTATTTGTTTGTAATGTGTGTGTGTGTGCATAGGTTTTTGCTTTTTAGCGTTTTATTATTGTTGTGGTTTTGACGTTTGGACGTAGCTTGTAGTTTGTAAGATATTAAAATTATTGAAGGCTAATTTCGTTACGCTAATTGGCGAAATTCCATAAGCACATACAACAAACAAAAATATGTATTTAGTTAAACAAGTTCATTTTGTAGTTGAAATTCATAAAATAAATATGTGCATATGTTTGTATGTATATGTGTGTGTAAGCGCATGCTTAAAAAATGAATGCTTATTCTACTATTATATTGCTATATAATTTCGCAATTCCTTTTGGGGGTCACGTTCATTGCTCTTTCTGTCCAGTCATCGATATTAATTCCGAGATTTACTCATGTTATGAAATTAACCGTTACTCGGAAATTATCGATACAATTCGTCATACAAGTGCCTAATTTCTAGTTATTAAATTAGGTTAAGTCGCCTCATGGGATGTGGGGAAATCTTTTAAGAGATGGTTTGGATATTAAAATTTATATAACAAATCAAAGACATTTAAAAAAACTGTTGTTATTATTAATTCACAATATTCATCATACCCAATATTGATCATTGTAGGATTAAACCATAACGATATTTCATATTACGTTATTACTAATTTACGTAAATTTTGCGTAGTGATTAGAAGCCGCCTATTATAAACCTCATTATTTTCCATTTTGCAGCGTAATTTGATTATTTTCATCAAACTATTTACTCCTTAAGTAGAGTTCATAATCTTAAAAGAAAACTCCATTCCATTATATTGTATGTACATATGTATAATTATATTTTTCAATTTGAAATTTCTATATAAAGAGTTTTTTCAATAGGACGCTACAAAAGTAGACCGATAGGTCCAGCAAACGACGCCAACAACAGATTATTCAACAACAGGTCGAAACTATTAATATTTACTACCGAAATTCGTATTAATAGTCCTGTTAGGTCAACAATTGATCGTTTACAAAATGTTCCCGTGCCAGTGCCCAGAAGTGTCCGTAGTGTCGAGAATATTGCTGCCTATAGCGCATCGATTGAGGAAGACCCAAATCAGTCTGTCACACGTCGTCCTCAAGCGATGGGCATCTCTGTGACGTCCCTGTGGCGAAATTTGCGAAAAAATCTTGGCCTATATCCTTACAAGGTATTACGAGAGCACTGCAGCTGCTTGACCACCAGAATCATGGTATGTTTGGGAAATGGGCTGAGCAACAACTCTATGAGTCACGGTTTGGTGCGGTTTATTTGCGGGCGGCATCATTGAGCCGTACTTCTTCCGCGATGAATTGCTACCGCTCAATGATAACAGAATATTTTTGGGCCGAATTGGATGATATGGACTTGGACAACTTCCAACAGGACGCACAACGCACAACGATCGATTTATTGAAACCCCAATTTGGTGAACGTGTTATCTCACGAAATGTCCTGGTCAAATAGTAGCCTTTATGTACATATATAAATTTTACGTGGTTTTAGGGTTAACCTCGTAGAAAAATTTCTCTGCGCCAGCGGAGCCCTGCTGATTACTCATTGTTATTCAATAAGCTCAATTTCATCACCATTTTCTTTCTTTCTTTCTCTCGCACGTTTAGCACCAGCACCTACATATGTTGTCAAGACGATTAAGTTTTAAAATAATAATTTAATAATATTGTGTAATAATGTTATTTGTGTTTATATAATATATATATTTGAGATGAAAAGTTTAAATGTTTGGTGTGTTCAAATAAAGCCGCATAATATGTCAAATGAAGGTGTGGATGTAACTTTCCTATAAAGCTATATTCTTCACAATTGATTGGGAAAATTTAAAATGAGAATTTCCGGGTACTTATTTGACAGAATATACTATATGTATGTAATTGGGGTAATATCAATTCACTCAACTTCTTTCCATGTGTAGTTTTGTCGTTTTCATTTTCATAGTTGTGATATTTTTATATTCCACGAAGTTATTTTTTAGAAGCATCCATATATTGTGTAGCCACTGGGTCAGTCATGAGCAAATTCATTACATACAAAGATACACATGTTAGCCGCAATATCCTTGTATATAATCAGCTGTTCAGCAAAGTAAATACGTAAAATCCGTGTTTCCTCAAACATGTGTATATACTCGTATATGTTTGTACAATATTATGGACATTCTCAGTAATTTGTGGACAACAATACCATAGGTCTACTCAAGGTAGGTAAAATGCAGTATCGGCAGCTGTTTCTCAAAAAGTGGATATGCAGTAATTGATGAGAAACCTAGTTGTATACATATGTACAGATATACATAAAATGTTTGTACACATTTTAGATAGAAATGTTTGAAGTAATTTGTCCATTGCAAATCGGATTGCGAATATTCTTAATAGTACAACAGGCGAACCAGGATTCAGATAACTCCGTTACGTTAAGTAAGTGTAACCACTTTTCGGCAAATTCGTATGCTTTTAAATTCAATTATGTCCGCATGAGGGACTTCGACTTCTTCAGATGGAATTGAAGTGTGGACAGCAAATAGTAATTTAAAATTCAATATTTCATATCTCATTATCAAAAATATGATGTTTAATTTACGTTGCAGTAATATACTTTAAAATTATAATTAATGCTATTCAAATACAATTCCTTTCATTCTGTATTAAGGCCCCTACAATTTTGATAATAAATTTGGAATGCATTATTAATAATTAGATTTTTGTATCCGCGGCAATTGCTGTTGGCTTTTGTCATTTATGCTCGAATTCGCACACGACAGAGAGAAGCTTAACAAATGAGATTATAAAAATATAAAATATCGTTTGTCCTATTAGTAAGTTACTAACTTTCTCTCTTTTTTTACAGCTTTACACTTCATAATATTTTGAAAGGTAATAAAATAATTTCATTGTTTCTAAACTTTAACACAGTTTTATTGAATCTTTGTAGAGTACAAGAGTAACTTCTTTTTCTTTCAAAATGGCAGATCAGGATAATTTTCTGTCTGCAGTTTTCGAAGTGAAGGCCCAAACTGGTCTTATCAAGTATCAACCATTGATCCGAAGCAAACAAATTAGGTGTTTTCTAGAGCATATTAACGAAAAGGTTAAACCTATAAAATTAAAATTTCAGACAAATCGATCAATAACTTTTTGAAGTATAACACGATTAGTTTTTAGAAAAACAGTTTCGATATAATCCGTTTAAAGTATTATTTTCGTTAATATTAGAGATCTTTTTTCCTCGAGTTTACCGAAAATAATTAATTTTTCGAAAATTATACATGAACTAATTAATAATAAAATATTTAACAAATACATCCAAACAACACGTTACACATTGCACCAAAGAGATACTAATCTTTCATTGTGTAGGTGTTTTTATGAGGTTCGTCCCAACCCCTGCGCACAACCGCAGAAGCGGGCTTCGCCTTCTCACTCTAGATCACCTTCAAACGCACAGTGGTCAAAAAAATCAAAAAATCGATAACACAAAATTTTGACAAAATGTAAACGAATTGTCTCTTAAATGACACAAATTTTGTATGGTAAAACAGTTTTATCTGGAAATCTAACGGGGCTTTCTAAAAATTAATCGAAGACATGAATACATGTTCATTTTCACAGCGTAGCGAATTCTTCTCAACTAAAGGAGAAAGGGGAAAGTCTGTCGAATATTTACGTTCCTGAATTTTAATTTTATGTTCCAAAATTAATAAAAGCTAATTTGTGTTGTATATTTTTTAAATTAATGCATTTCTTTACCTTGATTTTTTTGTATATTTTGTATGTGTCTTTATAATGTTTAGTTTCAGTTTTAGTTGTGTTCTCCCCTTTCCCCCTTTGATGTTTTTATACTCTCGCTACAATGTTACTACGAGAGTATTATACATAGTTTTGTCCACATAACGGTTGGTTGTAAGTCCTAAAACTAAATGAGTTAGATATAGGATTATATATATCAAAATGATCAGGGTGACGAGTAAAGTTCAAATCCGGATGTATGTCTGCCCGTCCGTCCGTGCAAGCTGTAACTTGAGTAAAAACTGAGATATCTTGATGAAACTTGGAAGACCTTTTTCTTGGCACCATAAGAAGGTTATATGTGTTTGTTATATCAACAAATTTAAATAAATAAATTGCGAGAGTATAAAATGTTCGGTGACACCCGAACTTAGCCCTTCCTTACTTGTTGTCAATTGTATTTGTGGGTGTCTTAAGCTAATATAAATGTGAAAGTTTCCTGCAGAAATTTGCAGATATATGCTTAATCTACAATATTTTAGCGCCACATTCTTTTCTTCAAGGCCAAGTTTACCTTGTAAAATGCTATAACTAAGCCATAAATAAAGTTATGAAAACAAAATTGGGTACAAAGGATCACATTAGGGAGGTGAATATTTGCACAAAAGTTTTTTGGAAAAGAAGGCGTGGTCGCGCCAATTTATATATTTTGTGAATATCTCATAAACTGCTAATGCTATATCAACCAAATTCTTTGGAGGCATTTCTTTTAGGCACTTGATTACACGGCACAAAAATGGAGGAAATCGGATTATAACCACGCCCACCTCCCATACAAAGATTATGTTGAAAACTACTAAAAATGCTTTAAATCGGTAAGGAAAAACACCCTAAATTTTATTGTAAAGATGGTACAGAAAAGATGCATTAAGCTTGCTATACAAACTTAGCTCTTCCTTACTTGTTGTTCATTTTTTTGTTAAATATCTGATAATAATGTCTTATTCAGAATATGTATATATATGTATGTATAAAAGTAGGCGGGCGGGAGATAACTACGCCTTTTTCCCTCAATATATTAATATCTCTGTGATTAAAATAGAATGAAAAAGTTTAAAACCGAAAATAACAAACAAACAAACAAAAAAACAAACAAATAACTTGTCCCGATCGTTTCTATAGGAGCTATAATGTGGCTGTTGGCAACCCAAAGGATACTTATATCTAAAACCGGAAATCGTGAGCTGCTTGAGTCCCCGGCGCCTCCCAAGTGAATGGCAGTCAGAAACTTTCCTCACTTATGTGAATTTCTACACATGACTTCATCCATCCTGGAACGATGAGCTGTATGATTTATACAACGACATTGACATAGTACAGCGAATAAAAAGACAGCGCCTACGTTGGCTAGGTCATGTTGTTCGAATGGATGAACACACTCCAGCTTTGAAAGTGTGGTGGAAGCCGAGAAAGAGCTGCGGAAAGTGACCTGGCAGCACTTGGAATTATTTCGGAAAACTACTCTATATAGCAATACTGATATACTGAATTTCAAAATAATTTTCTTCTACTGCATGACAACTACATACATACATATATACCTAAAATAAATAAATGAGGTTCTTCTTCTTCTTAACTGGCGTAGAAACCGCTTACGCGGTTATAGCCGAGTCCACAACAGTGCGCCACGCATCTCTCCTTTTGGCGTTTTGGCGCCTTGGTACATTGACATAGTACAGCGAATAAAAAGACAGCGCCTACGTTGGCTAGGTCATGTTGTTCGAATGGATGAACACACTCCAGCTTTGAAAGTGTGGTGGAAGCCGAGAAAGAGCTGTGGAAAGTGACCTGGCAGCACTTGGAATTATTTCGGAAAACTACTCTATATAGCAATACTGATATACTGAATTTCAAAATAGTTTTCTTCTACTGCATGACAACTACATACATACATATATACCTAAAATAAATAAATGAGGTTCTTCTTCTTCTTAACTGGCGTAGAAACCGCTTACGCGGTTATAGCCGAGTCCACAACAGTGCGCCACGCATCTCTCCTTTTGGCGTTTTGGCGCCAATTGGTAATACCAAGTGAAGACAGGTCCTTCTCCACCTGGTCCTTCCATCGGAGTGGAGGTCTCCCTCTTCCTCGGCTTCCACCAGCGGGTACTGCATCGAAAACTTTCAGAGCTGGGGCACTTTCATCCATTCGAACAACATGACCCAGCCAGCGTAGCCGCTGTCTTTTTATTCGCTGGACTATGTCTATGTCGTCGAACAACACATACAGCATTACATCATTCCATCCATCTTCTGCGGTATTCGCCGTTGCCAATGTTTAAGGGACCGTAAATCTTCCGCAAAACCTTTCTCTCGAAAACTCCTAGTGCCGTCTCATCGGATGTTGACATCGTCCACGCTTCTGCACCATAAAGTAGGACGGGAATGATGAGGGACTTGTAGAGTTTAGTTTTTGTTCGTCGAGAGAGGACTTTACTTTTCAATTGCCTACTCAGTCCATAGTGGCACCTGTTGGCAAGAGTGATTCTGCGTTGGATTTCAAGGCTGACATTATTATCGGTGTTAATGTTGGTTCCTAGGTATACGAAATTATCTACAACTTCAAAGTTATGACTGTCAACAGTGACGTGGGAGCCAAGACGCGAATGCGCTGACTGTTTGTTTGATGACAGGAGATATTTCGTCTTGTCCTCGTTCACCACCAGACCCATTCGCTTCGCTTCCTTATCCAGGCGGGAAAAAGCAGAACTAACGGCGCGGGTGTTGTTTCCAATGATATCGATATCATCGGCGTACGCCAGGAGCTGTACACTCTTGTAAAAGATGGTACCCTCTCTGTTTAGCTCTGCAGCTCTTATAATTTTTTCCAGCATCAGGTTAAAGAAGTCGCACGATAGTGAGTCACCTTGTCTGAAACCTCGTTTGGTATCGAACGGCTCGGAGAGGTCCTTCCCGATCCTGACAGAGCTTTTGGTGTTGCTCAACGTCAACTTACACAGCCGTATTAGTTTTGCGGGGATACCAAATTCAGACATCGCGGCATAAAGGCAGCTCCTTTTCGTGCTGTCGAAAGCTGCTTTAAAGTCGACAAATAGATGGTGTGTGTCGATCCTTTTTTCACGGGTCTTCTCCAAGATTTGGCGCATGGTGAATATCTGGTCAGTTGTTGATTTTCCAGGTCTAAAACCACACTGATAAGGTCCAATCAGTTTGTTGACGGTGGGCTTTAGTCTTTCACACAGTACGCTCGATAGAACCTTATAAGCGATGTTAAGGAGGCTTATCCCACGATAGTTGGCGCAGATTGTGGGGTCTCCCTTTTTGTGGATTGGGCAGAGTACACTGAGATTCCAATCGTCAGGCATGCTTTCTTCCGACCATATTTCGCAAAGAAGCTGATGCATGCACCTTATCAGCTCTTCGCCGCCGTATTTGAATAGCTCGGCCGGCAATCCATCGGCCCCCGCCGCCTTGTTGTTCTTCAAGCGGGTAATTGCTATTCTAATTTCTTCACGGTCGGGCAATGGAACATCTGTTCCATCGTCGTCGATTGGGGAATCGGGTTCGCCATCTCCTGGTGTTGTACTTTCACTGCCATTCAGCAGGCTGGAGAAGTGTTCCTCCACAAACACAGTATACTCTGGTCATCAACCACTAGATCACCGCTGGGGGTCCTACAGGAGTGTGCTCCGGTCTTGAAACCTTCAGTTAGTCGCCGGATCTTTTCGTAAAATTTTCGAGCATTACCCCTGTCGGCCAGCTTGTCAAGCTCGTCATACTCACGCATTTCGGCCTCTTTCTTTCTTTTTCTGCAAATGCGTCTCGCTTCCCTCTTCAGCTCTCGGTATCTTTCCCATCCCGCTCGTGTTGCGGTCGATCGCAACATTGCGAGGTAGGCAGTCTGTTTTCTCTCCACTGCGAGACGACAATCCTCATCATACCAGCTGGTTTTGGGCTTTTCCGAAAGCCAATGGTTTCGGTTGCAGCTGTACGTAAGGAGTTTGATATGCCGTCCCACAGCTCCCTTATACCAAGATGCTGATGAGTGCTCTCAGAGAGCAGGAGTGCAAGTCGAGTAGAAAATCGTTCGGCTGTCGGTTGTGATTGCAGCTTCTCGATGTCGAACCTTCCTTGTGTTTGTTGACGTGTGCGCTTTTCTACACAGAGGCGGGTGCGTATCTTAGCTGCTACAAGATAGTGGTCCGAGTCGATGTTGGGACCACGAAGCGTACGCACATCAAAAACACTGGAGACATGTCGTCCATCTATCACAACATGATCGATCTGGTTGCGAGTGATTCGATCCGGGGACAGCCATGTAGCTTGATGGATTTTCTTATGCTGGAATCTAGTACTACAGATGACCATATTTCGGGCCCCGGCGAAGTCGATCAGCCTCAGACCGTTTGGTGAGTTTCGTCATGAAGGCTGAATTTTCCGACTGTTGTGCCAAAGACACCTTCTTTACCCACCCTAGCGTTGAAATCGCCAAGCACGATTTTGACATCGTGGCGGGGGCAGCGCTCATAGGTACGTTCTAGGCGCTCATAGAAGGTATCTTTGATCACTTCGTCCTTCTCTTCCGTCGGGGCGTGGGCGCAAATCAGCGATATGTTGAAGAACCTCGCTTTGATGCGGATTGTGGCTAGACGTTCATCCACCGGAGTGAATGCCAGGACTCGACGACGGAGTCTCTCTCCCACCACGAATCCCACACCGAATTTGCGCTCCTTTATATGGCCGCTGTAGTAGATGTCACAAGGACCCACCTTCTTCCGTCCTTGTCCCGTCCATCGCATTTCTTGGATTGCGGTGATGTCAGCCTTTACTCTTACGAGGACATCAACCAGCTGGGCAGAGGCACCTTCCCAATTAAGGGTCCGGACATTCCAGGTGCATGCCCTTAAATCATAGTCCTTTATACGTTTGCCGTGGTCGTCATCAAAAGGGGGGTTTCTCATCCGAGGCCTGTGTTTCTTATTCACTGGTTATTCGTTTTTATGTGGTGGGTCCCAAGCCCAACGCACAACCGCATAAGCGGGATTCGCCTTCTCACTTTAGCTCGCTTCCAGACGGATGTCTGTTGGCTACCCAGAGGATACTTGGTCTAAGACCGGAAGTTGTGAGCTGCTTGAGCCACATGTAAAAGAATCGTTCCTGGCCACTCCCAAGTGAATGGCAGTCAGAAACTTTCCTCACTTACGTGAACTTCTACATATGACTCCATCCTCCTCCATACATACATATATACCTAAAATAAATAAATGAGGTTAGGCTTATTAAATATTACACTGTTGATATGCTTAACAGTTTTTAGAGTCCATTTGGTATTTTATCTAAAGTATATTAAATATTGAAATAATAATGTCTTCGCTTTCGTGCTCATAAAGCGTTTATGATTTAATCCAGTCTGGTTGATATTTTACATAAAAAAATATATATATGTACTAGTGGCCGGGCCACGCATTGGTGTGGATGTTAATTCTATTCTGATTAACTTTTTGATAAAGTTAAATTATTTTGGGAGTAACTAATTATTTAACTACTTTCCAAGTTTTCCGTCAGCTTTAGTGTTTCCCTTTGGTTTTTTTCTCGCCAATTTATCAAACAATTAATCACATATACCCTTGCGTACCTAGACCATGTGTTCCGAATTTTATAACTTAAATTGTAGCTTTGTTATATCCATTTTTGTTAAAGTACATTTTTTAGTTGTTGCAGAATTCCGATTTTGGCTATTAGGAAACAAACCTTCTCATAGTATTAATGTTTAAGATCGGGCTAAGTTATATTATGGTATGCAGAGCAAATTATCGCTTGACCAAATGGGCGACCGGACAGACGGATGTTGGGTTGTGACCACGTCCACTTACTAAAAAATGTGTAAATCCGAATGTCCTTCCGTGCTGTGAATATCTGTTGCAAAAGTCTTATTTTTTCTTAATTTCTTTTTTTAGTTTTGGCATTTGTCCGGTTTTGTCTATCCACAATACGATCTCATATTGTTAATTTAACGTATACGAAGTTTTATTAAGATATCTAGTGAATTGAAATTCAAATTATCGCTTGACCGAATAGCCGAATGGCCGAATGGACATACGGATGGACATTGCGACTAAAATTTGAGATATAAACTATCCTATCTTTTAGGTTGGACCAAACTGCAGACGTGTGCAAAATTTGATTGAAATCGGTTCATTAGTTTAGACGCCAATCCCGGACAAACAATGTGACATGAAATTTTTATATACATACATACATACATAGTTTATGCCTTTTTATCCAATCTTCTTATGGAGTTTTCTTTTGTGATTTTGTTCGGTGGCAATTGTTGTTTCATCCGAAGATTCTAAAAGATTTGGTTAATCACATTCAGTCGTATTAACGCAATCTTAATTACTCTGGAAAAGGGGGAAATCTTTGACAATAACTCACACATACACATTTCTTTATAACTGTGTATACAATACATTCCCCTAAACATACTTGCTTATAGCGACACTGCTGCTTCTTCTTTAATTCATTTCTTACTCGCCGCCTTCGAGAATTTAATGCTGATGTGCTAACGACAAATATGTATGTGTGTATGTACTTGAATTCAAGCGATTGCAGCGACCGGTAAAAATATCTGCTCATTGAACGAACGAGGTAAAAAACCAAACCAAATAACAAGCAAGTGCACACACAAAAAGCACAACAATAAAATAATGCGATACGGATATTTCAGCATGCTAAAGATATATGTATGTCTGTTGTTGTTGTTGCATGTGTGTATAAACACATAATGTTGTGTAGCGCTGTTTAGTTCGATGTAGTATGTTCGTATGTGTGTCTGTATGCACGCATTTATGTATGCACATTTATTCGTCCGTCCGTCTGTTTGTAGCTCGTAAGCGAGTCTCAAGTCGCACCGCTTTTATTAAATGTTCATAAACAACGCTGTTTTTGTTGCTGTTACTGTAGTTGTTGCCATTGTTGGCGGCCGTGTTCTCAGCGCTGCTGCCCTGTGGGGCGCCGACAGTGTACTTACTCGGCTATGTGTGTCATCGGCATTTTTCACACACCACCTCGGCAGCACACTCAAGTGAAATGAACTGAACCGCACAGTAATATTTTTGTTATTGTTTTGTTTTTGTAAAATAAGGGGCAATGGCAAGCGGCAGCAACGCAACAACATCGACACGATGCAAAAACAACCACAGGACAGTCAGCCAGCGCGTTAAAAGAAACCCAAAACCAAATCAAATATTCTCCGCCTAAACATGCATACAAACATACATAATTACAGACTACTCCATGCCTGCATATACATATGTATGTACGCATGGATGTGCGCTTGGCCAGCCAAAGAGTCGAAGAAAAGCAAAACATTAGCTATTTGGCAGTCGCAACCACTAGCGGAGCAGAAGGAGCGCGTCCACGTTTATGCTGGGTGTGCTTGAGAGCGAGAGCGAGGCGCATGGGGCGGATGAGTGACAAACATTATAAACTCGTCAGCGGTCCGTGATGTAGAGGAGAGTAGCAACCAAGCAGCGGCAGAGTGGCAGTGCCGTTTGGTGGTGTGGCCTCGCTCATTCACCGCAAGCAAGTGAGTTTGGCTGCACAAAAGAAAAAATGAAGTAGATGAAAAAATTTCAGCAATAAAACAAAAACAAAAACAAAAAACAACAACAAAAAAACATAAATGTTATTCAACTAAGAAAGTGTAAAAGTGGCAGCAGAAATAATTTTCAACAAACACACTTTGTATAAGCGGCAAATTACATGCAACAACAAAACCAATTGCTGCACCGCTGTCGACAGTAGATAACATGAACAACAACAACGACAACAGCAACAACAATTGAGCGCATCTGCTTTCCACTAGCATTTGGAGTACAAAAAATTGAAAAAGTATGGTAAAAGAGGCAAATAAAATCTGAAATTAAATGCATATGTACATGTCAAGCGGTATTGTTGTTGTTGTTTGCTGTTGTTGCAACATGTGCTATTGTGGCGGATGCTTTGTAGCAGGTTCGAGATATTGCCAACCGAGTGTAATGAGCAGCAGTGCAGCTAGCGATTAGCCCCACGAAGCAAAGGGAATCGCATACAGCCATACATACATATGTGAACGTTTGTATATACTACATATGTATGTGCATAGCTCATAACTGTAAATGTGCTGGTGGTCGTTATGGACAATCTGTGTGGATTTTTTTCTCAATTTAATAATGTAGCATTGCTTAACAATAATTAAAACTTAATGTTCTAAGCGCTTTGGCGTTAAGTGACTTTAAATATTCTTATTCGTAAGCTACATTATTAAACACTTTTGTGGTTAGAAGTTATAACGCTTTATGAGTATGTTGAGAAAATTATGGGTTGACATTTAATAATTGAAATGGTCGTGATTACATACATACATAAATATGGATGTGTATAATTAGATTTCTCTAGACTAAAGTAAAGTAATAGATACGAAAGTATATATTTATATGTATGTATGTACATATACAATACAGTGGAACTTCTCTAACTCGAATCAACATAATTCACATTTCATTAAAACATAATTTTTTCAAAAAACTGTAAAATATAGATTTGTACACGGTTTTAGTTATCTAATTCGCATCAAGTTTTATGTTCATACTTTAAAACATGTATTCCGTAATTTTGTTTGTTGCAGTTTGCTATTGTTTGGCTCTTGACGTCTGTTTCCTATGCTTTTGTTACGTGATTTATGCAACCCATAATTGTAATATCATATTTTTTATTCACCTCCATACGAATATAGGGACTCTTTTAAAATTCTGCCCCGATAGTAAAATTTAAAATTTTGTATTATCTCCTGATCGAAAAGTTCGATTTATGGAAGGAAATTTGTGTGAAATTTAATTTCGATTGCCAATTCAATAATTCGAGTTATGGAGAACTTCTAGTTAAGGAAGTTTGAGTTATGGATGAAAATTTATATGAAATTTAATTTCTAAACGTTATTGCCAATGCAAAAGTTCGAACTATGGAGATTTAGATTCGAGTTACAGAAGTCCGAGTTATGGAAGTTCCAATGATAAAATAATTTTCAATTACTAGTCTCTACAATCAATTTAAGCTTTGGTTAAAACTTTTTTATCTTTAAATTTTTTGCAGAAGTGATTGGCTAGGTGACTGGCCGTATAGTACCCAAATATGCTTTAACGGATCGTCTGCCAAATGTTAATTTATAAATAGACTAACTAAAATTTGTTTTTATTTGTTCGCTAGTTATTATTGTATTATTTCGAATACGCTTTTTTTATCAAAAATGCCATCTACCGATAATTTTTTTGCCACTTATTTGCAGGAGGTACGCTCAATTTGTTGGTATTTGTCGATATCTTCTTTTTAGCGAGTGTCAATTACTGAAAATTTTTACACGAATTTTATGTAGTGATAAACCACTTTCCCAACGGTTTTTATTTTGTTCTTAAATTCTGATTATTAGCTGTTTTACTTACAATGACCTTTACAGCTAGTTTGATAGCCTTAACTTTCAAGTTTCAAATCAAATTTCAAATGTTGGTTAGCATTACCAACAAAAACGTGCCGTTCTGCTTAATTTACTTGTTGTCTAAAGTGAAGTAATTAACTGTAATGTCAGCAGCTAATACAATCGAAATGTCATTTTGTGATTGCCTACTTAACAGTTTACAATGAAACACTTCAATATAATTGTTAAATCTTAGTATTTTATATTAAACAAGAAACCATATTAAACATGGGCTGAATACACTAAGCTGATCGTAAACTGCAATTGGGTGAATGAGTTAACATCATTGGCACTTCAAAGTAACACGTGAGTCATTCACATTTTTTTAAAACGAAAAATTTGGCGCGTGATGCATGCGGTCCAAGAACAAGCTGGTCCTAATTATAAGAAAGTAAGTATGAGAACAAGTTTATGCATCGATTTATAAGTAATAATTTATTGAATGACTGTTGTTCTGGGAAAGTCTTCCAAAACAACTAATAGTAGAACATTTGATTACCTCGAATATGGTAAAACAATCAATTGTCCGTTATTGGAAAGATTGGTCATTGAAATCAGAGTTAGACCAAATTATTAGATTTTTTTGAATATATCTTGGAAACCTAAAAAACTGTGTAAACCAAACTTTCTGCAGTCGTTGCTTTCAGCCATTTCCTTATGTATGTGATTGGCGTTGCAACCGTTTAGCCGGTTATAGCCGAATCGACGATAGTGCGCCATCTCTCTCTCTCCTTCGCAGTTCGGCGACCATAAATCTTGATATCAATATCATCGGCGTGCGCCAGGAGCTGTACACTCTTGTAGAAAATGGTACCCTCTCTGTTTAGCTCTGCAGCTCTTATAATTTTTTCCAGCATCAGGTTAAAGAAGTCGCACGATAGTGAGTCACCTTGTCTGAAACCTCGTTTGGTATCGAACGGCTCGGAGAGGTCCTTCCCAATCATGACGGAGCTTTTGGTGTTGCTCAACGTCAACTTACACAGCCGTATTAGTTTTGCGGGGATACCAAATTCAGACATCGCGGCATAAAGGCAGCTCCTTTTCGTGCTGTCGAAAGCTGCTTTAAAATCGACAAAAAGGTGGTGTGTGTCGATCCTCCTTTCACGGGTCTTCTCCAAGATTTGGCGCATGGTGAATATCTGGTCAGTTGTTGATTTTCCAGGTCTAAAGCCACACTGATAAGGTCCAATCAGTTTGTTGACGGTGGGCTTTAGTCTTTTACACAGTACGCTCGATAGAACCTTGTATGCGATATTTAGGAGGCTTATCCCACGGTAATTGGCGCAGATTGTGGGATCTCCCTTTTTATGGATTGGGCAGAGCACACTAAGATTCCAATCGTCAGGCATGCTTTCTTCCGACCATATTTTGCAAAGAAGCTGATGCATGCACCTTATCAGTTCTTCACCGCCGTATTTGAATAGTTCTGCCGGTAATCTATCGGCCCACGCTGCTTTGTTGTTCTTCAAGCGGGTAATTGCTATTCGAATTTCTTCATGGTCGGGTAATGGAACATCTGTTCCATCGTCATCGATTGGGGGATCGGGTTCGCCATCTCCTGGTGTTGTACTCTCACTGCCATTCAGCAGGTCGGAGAAGTGTTCCCTCCATAATCCCAGTATGCCCTGGACATCGGTTACCAGATTACCACCTTGGTCTCTACATGAGGATGCTCCGGTCTTGAAACCTTCGTTAAGTCGCTTCATTTTTTCATAAAATTTTCGAGCATTCCCTCTGTCTGCCAGCTTCTCAAGCTCTTCATACTCACGCATTTCGGCTTTTTTCTTTTTTGTCGTTGCCGAAATCCAATTGTTTCGGCTGCAGCTGTACGCAGTGAGTTTGAGATGCCGTTCCACAGTTCCCTTATACCGAGATGCTGATGAGTGCTCTCAGAGAGCAGGAGTGCAAGTCGAGTAGTGTATTTCGTGGCTGTCTGTTGCGATTGCTGCTTTTCGACGTCGAACCTTCCTTGTGTTTGTTGACGGGCGTTCTTTGCTGCACAGAGGCGGGTGCGTATCTTCGCTGCGACCAGATAATGGTCCGAGTCTATATTTGGTCCTCGGAGCGTACGCACGTCTAAAACACAGGAGACATGTCTTCCGTCTATCACAACGTGATCGATTTGGTTCCGATTTGGTTCCGACTTTTACATCGTGGCGGGGGCAGCGCTCATAGGTGCGTTCTAGGCGCTCATAGAAAGCATCTTTGGTCACATCGTCCTTCTCTTCCGTTGGGGCGTGGGCGCAAATCTGCGCCTTATACAGACCAAAAATGAAAGGAATCGGATAATAACCACGCCCACCTCCCATACAAAGAAGAAGTACCAGAAAGAAGCTACACTCAGATTTTTTACAAAATGGAAAATGGGCGTAGCGACCCCCACTTATGGGTCAACAACCATATCTCAGGAACTACTCGAACAATTTTAATGAAATTAGGGACATAATATTTTCTTCACACCCTAATGACACGTGTGGAAAATTGTTGAAATCGGTTCAAAACCACGACAACTTCCCATATAACTCAATTTTGAATTCCATCTTATTCCTTCACTTTATAATATATATGTACATAAGGAACCAATGAAGATAGCAAAATAAAACTGTACACAAATACTGTATATGATATGTGGCATCACTTGTTAAAAAAGTTAATATATGAAATATCTTAGCCAAATATAAGCATAGATAAAATTAGTGAAATCGGTTCAGGAATTACCTTAGCCTATATACTGATTTTCGTTTTTCTATTGGACTTTATGCCGAATATATGGGTCAAATTGTGTGTTATCTTTATAAAAATATAGCAATAAATTGCGAGAGTATAAAATGTTCGGTTGCACCCGAACTTAGCCTTTCCTTACTTGTTTTTCCGATATTTTTATTGTAAAAGTCATTAAAACTTCAATAAGGCAACACCTTTTTCGGAGTTGGTCTTTTTGACAACTGTTACTTGATATTTACTTTTTATTTTTACTTTGATATAGTTTGACAAATATCCTCCTTCCGCTTTTTTCTCTTTATTATATGCTTTCGTTCGATAATCTGTTTCCATCAAGACGGCAACTTCCTAATAACCCCCTTATTTGCGAAGAACTCGAACAGCCACTTTTCTCTTTTGAGTTCAACTTTACACTACCAAGAGCGTTCGCCATGGACAGGAAAAGGTGATAATCCCTTGGCGATAAGACCGGACTATATGGTGGATGCGATAAAACCTCCCGTAACTTCTGACGAGTCATCAATGAAGTGTGTGGCCTGGCGTTGTCCTGGTGGAACACTACACTCTTTCTGTTGGCCTATTCTGGACTCTTCTGGTCGATCGCTTGCTTCAAGCGGTCCAATTGTTCGCAGTAGATGGTAGAAAGGGACGTCTGGCCATATGGGAGCAGCTTATTGTGGATGATTTCCTTCCTATCCCACGAAACACACAGCAAAACCTTCCTGGCCGTCACTCCCGGCTTGGCCACTCTTTGGGACGATTAACCGGCCTTCGACCACGATCGTTTTTGCTTGATATTGTCGTATGTGATCCATTTTTCGTCGCCAGTCACCATCCGCTTCAAAATTTGGTCGAGTTCGTTCCGTTTCATATCCCAGGCGTTGATTCGGTCCAGAAGGTTTGTTTATGTCAAATCATG
This sequence comes from Zeugodacus tau, assembly GCA_031772095.1. NCBI lineage: Eukaryota > Metazoa > Arthropoda > Insecta > Diptera > Tephritidae > Zeugodacus > Zeugodacus tau. Next base: position 18,734,200 of record CM062650.1, on the reverse strand, counting down.
AGGCACCAAAACATCAAACTTTTTTGTGTATCCAGCCTTCTGCAGATGGTTTAAAATGGTTTGGTAACTAACTCCCATCTCATGGGCGATGTCACGAGATGCCGGTCTAACGCGATGTTTTCTATAATTTGATCGGTATAGCGGATTTGCCTTTAACGAAGGAAAACTTTAAAATAGCGCGAATTTCGGCGTTAGGGAACTCCATGTTCACACGACTATAACTCTTGAACGCTATATCCAAACTAATCATACATAGCGTCGTTTTGTATGTTATGTCAAGACCTTTAAAAGATATATAGTATTTCCAGATACGAGCTCTGTACCGCTTATACATAGCCGCGAAATTCAAAAGACAAAAAGGCGAAATAGAAATATTTGCCAACCTAATATACAGTAGCGGACAGTGAAATCCGGACCACTAAAAAATCATAGTTATTTCATATTATTTTAGTCAAATGTTTAAACTTTTTACTTTAAAACAATAATATATGTAGAATAATTGAGTATTAAGTGTAAACAAAGTCAGTGTTGTTGATTGCACTTATACTTCTATTTATTTTAATTCATTTTAGATATTTTATCATTTTGGTTGCTAACAATATAAACAGTGATATCTTTTTTGTTCTTTACACTAAAGAAATATTTTTTTTAGTATTATTTAAGGGGAACATAAATTGATATAAAAACATCTTAGAGAATTCTATGCAATTTTGCTAAAGTTTTTGGTCTCTTCTGTGATATCTGAGTCTTCATTATAAACCAAAAGTTCTCAATTTGATTGAAATCCGGACTATTACCTGAACACTATAAAGTCGAAACCCCGATTTTTTATAAATAATTCTTCACCTGAAAGAAAAATGAAAGGATAATTATAAAATTTGTAATTTAAATTATAGCAATTTTCGGTTCCATCTATTAGGACTAGTTGTGAAAGGCTATGGTAAAAAAAGCATCCTCAGACCATTCGGCTGCCTCCCTGCTTAACGAGTTCATTGAAGACATTCGTCCTTGAACCAGTCATAAGTTCTCCGCCATACATACGACATGCCGTCGCTACAAGAAGGGTTAAATTTTGATTCATCCGAGAAGATAACATTTCGCCAATCAAGACGACTCCAATTTTCATGATCTTTTGCCCATCGTATACGGTTTTGATGCATTTTTGAGGTCCAAAGTCGTTTTTTGGCGGGTCGAAGAGCGTTCAAATCAACATCTTGAAGCCTTCAACGATCGGTTTTTGCGCAGTTTTTACTTTCCCAAAATCAAAATATTACTTTTTTGCATTTCGGACATTTTTTTTTGAAATTCGGCATATTTGATCTTTACCGAAGCACAAGCACAAAATCAATTATTAAACTATTAAAAAATTAACTGAAAGTTGCTTTAAAACGTGTACCGAACACGTATTTATGTGAAATAATAAGCCTTTCGGCAGTAAAATACACTGTTCGGTCACAATCGCCCGTTAAATAAAAATCGAATTGTTGTCCGGATTTCACTGTCCGCTACTGTATAGTATATATATTAATATTTATTATATTCTAATTAATATAATCTATTTTTGTTTATAAATGCATGTAGATATGTATTATTCATGAGCACCGCCTCTGAACACCTTTGCTTTTTATAAGAAGTTCTCTTACGCCAAGAAAGCACCTGAAATATATTTAATTCCTTTTATTTTTATTTATCTCATTTAATTTTTTCTTTTAGAAGTAAATATTTAAGACTCTTTTATTATTTTGTAGCACTTTTTTCACATAAGTATACTGTGAACCGACATGAGTGCTTATGAATATATATACGTATGTATGTATGTACATACGTAAAAAAACAATGCACAGCTGGCTAAAACAGCTGCGGTTACAATAACATAAAATCACACATAAATATGTACTATACATATATACAATAAATGTGATAGCTAGATTCATTTGATTTCTAGATTCTAAAATCTACAAGTCAAACATTGCGACCCAACGCTGAGATGTCACGTTGAATATTTGCCTTTTGCGCAGGTAGTCATCGGCCACACGTCAATGCCCCTACACGTGACAATAAAAATTCAATTTATCTTAAGCGACAGCGATTAAATGGAATTGTTTATCAAATTTGCGCGCAGTTTGTTTTTTATTCGCTAATCACTCATGCACTAATAACGACAGTGGAGATCCACTAAATATTTTAACGTGCTCAATTTTTACGAATACAAAATATTTACGTTAAGTGTATTGAGTGTTACAGCAGTTTGTAGCGTTTATCATTCGCTTAGCAAACGGTAAAGTGTATCAGGAGAGCATTTCTCTTTTCCCACAGTAAAGTCACACGGATACCATGTGTGTGCGCCGCCACTGGCGAAAACATTCATGCTCTTCGGCAATTTGACGTTGCAGCACTACCTTTGGCTACCTGACCGGCTGTGGCGGAGGCCAAACAACTGTTAGCTGTAGCTTCTTCTTCTAAGCGTATGTACGACACTTTCGGGTGGCAGTGACGACGCGCAGCCGGCTGATTGCTGCCTCAAAACAGCTGATTGCATTGAGTTGCGCATCTGTTTGTTTGCTGAGAGTGCGAGTGGCATATTTGTATACATATACATATGTATATACATATGTGTAAGAATATATCCATTACGCTTGCTTGCCGTGATATGTCTAACTGTTTGTATATATGTATATATTTATATATGTGATATAGCATTTTAAAAGTCGCCTGTGTTAACCTATCGCACTTTAATTGAGTAGAGCGTCTGTCGTGTGTCGCTCTCATAAGCAATAACAGCGTGACCATTTGCTCTGTACATGCTAAGTTAAAATTTTAACAGATTTTCTGTACACAAATCGTCTCTGGACACCCTGCATGCCGCATATTTGCTTCAACTTGTTTACCTCTCTCTCTTCATAAATGTGTATATAATTTTGTATATACATATGTATTACTGTCTGTGAGTGGCTATTTCACACGAGTTGCTTTATTATCAGTTGGATTGGAGCGCCGCGGCGCGCCGTAGACGCTCGAATACTGCTAGAGTTGTTGTTATTGTTATTACTGCCGCGCTGTTAAGACAATCATTCATACATACATACATAGCAGTTCATAAAAACGTATATGTCTGTACATACTATACACATGTTAGTACGCAAGTATGTATGTACACATTTAGTTATCGCATACATATTTTATTTAGATACTTAATAAGGTTAAGTGGAAATTACAATGCACGTACACAAGCTTGTTTGACTGGCGCTGCCGTGCATTAGTTTCTGTTTTTGCTCATTTGCGCTGGCCTTTGCTTTCTGTTGGCGGCTTTCTGCAGTTGGCGTTTTCTTTTGGCACAAAATATTGCGTTCATTCAGTCAACTGTGAAATATTTCTGTAATTACTTTGCTTACGACTTATTTGTGATTTTTTTTATTAGATTGATATATGTATACATATTTGCTTTACATAAACAGACTTTATTATAATAAAGTCGCAAAAGAACACTACATAGCATAAATACTTACATACATATGCACATATATGCATATGCAGGCATACATTTTGCAAGCACACAAAATTTAATTTCGTGAATTACAAAAAAGAAAAAGTTTTCTGGTAAATGAAACAGAAGAAATGGAAGCAATTGAAAAAATAAATCTACAAAAATGTTTGGTGGTATATTTTATTAGATGAAAAATCTATTTGTTCTCATGTTCAGAAAACGTTTAAATTAAATGTTTAATTTGTCTAATATTACAATATGATAAGTTCTGTATATTATTGCTTAATTACATAGAGATTTCATTCAGCTGATTTACTAAAACGACGGATAATGAAGTTGTTCATTCACAGTTAAACTCACATTCAAATTACAAATTACATAATATATTCATTCGTAGCACTGCTCTCGCTTAACACTTTGGCTGCCACCTCGCATTAAATATATTTATGATTTATAACAAAAATCCCCAGTTTATTATAAACAAGTAAGGAAAAGCTAAGTTCGGGTGTAACCGATCATTTTATACTCTCGCAATTTATTAATTTAACTTTATTAGTATAACACACAATTTGACCCACATATTCCACATATATATTGTATAAAGTCCATTGAAAGTTGGAAACCCTAATATTAGGTTACAAGCACCGGGTCCTCATGTTCGATATATGGGGCCTTTAAACCTATGGTCCGATTTCGGCGACTTTTAGAATGGGGCTGCCACACTATAAACGTAGTATTTGTGCAAAGTTCTGCATCGATTTCTTCACTAGTGCTTACTTTATATATTGTAAAGTAAACGATTCAGATCGTCTTCAAAGTTCTGGTATATAGGAAGTAGGTGTGTGTATCATTGGGATGTAAGGAAACTATTACAAACCAAGTTTCATTGAAATTGGTCGAGCAGTTCCTGAGAAATGGTTTTTGACCCATAAGTGGGCGACTCCACGCCCATTTGCCATTTTATAAAAAAATCTGAGTGCAGCTTCCATCTGCCAATTTAGTGTTTCTGACGTTTTTCGTTGGTGCGTTAACCCACTTTTAGTAATTTTCAACCTAACCTTGTGGCTAAAAGAAACGACTGCAGAAAGTTTGGTTTAGATAGCTTTATTGGTTTGCGAGATATATACAAAAAACCAATTTGAGGGCGGGGCAACGCCCACTTGTCCAAAAAAATTAAATCCAATTTTATTTCCATAGCTTTAGTTATGGCACTTTATGTGTTTTCGGTTTTCGCCCTTTTGTGGGCGTGGCAATGATCCGATTTTGCCTCGTCGCCCTGATCTCTTTGGTATATATAACCCTATATCTAACTCGTTTAGTTTTGGGTGTTACAAACAACCGTTATATGAACAAAACTATAATACTCTCTTAGCAACTTTGTTGCGAGAGTATAAAAATGTGCTTGGCACCCGGTGAAGGTTTTGGTCAAACCCGCTTGGCAGCCAATGTGTTAAGGGGTTGGGTGGTTTTCCGAGATTGGTATGATATTTTTAAAATGTTTTTTAATATATACAAATATATACAATTGCACTTCTATAACTCGAAGTTCTCCATAGCTCGAACTTTTGAATTGGCAATAGAGTCTAATTGCATACAAATTACCTTCCATAACTCGGAAGTCTCTGTACCTTATTTTTTGGATTATGGTGATTCGAATTAGGGAACTGTATTTCATTCAAAAAACTCAGAATGTCAAAGATATCTATTTAAGCAATATCGCGGAGACTGAGAACTACAGTTTAACTTCCATAACTCGAATCACCATAATCCACAAAAAAATTTCGAGTTAGAGAATTTTCATTAAAATATAAAATTTTTCAAAAAGTTGAAATTTAAAAATTTATACACATTTTTATTTATTTATAATACTTCGCATAAAGCTTTATGTACATACGTTAAAACATGTATTCTGTAATTTTGTTTGTTGCAATGTGCTATTGTTTGGCTCTTGACGTCTGTATTCCTTGCCTTTGTTACATGATTTATGCAATACAATGCAATTTTTTGTTCGAGTCCATACGATATGCCAAACTCTTTTAAAATTCTGCTTCGATAGTAAAATTTTAAATTTTGTGTTATGCCCTGGTCGAAAAGTTTCATTTATGGAAAGAAATTTGATTTCTCAAGAGTTCAAGTTATTGAGATCTTCGAGTTATAGAAGTTCGAGTTATGGAAGTTCAACTGTATTATGAAACGATCTTTGTTGATTCCTATGGGGAATAACAAAATCGAAACCAGTCTACCGTTACTTAGAATAAAGATTTATCTAATTAAAATTAAGTAGATACCAAAAAATTCGTCCAAAGAAAGGAATTTTGATTGGTAATTGGTTTCTTTGCTGTTACTTAGTCGAAGAAGTAAACGAATGCCAAGGAAAGACTTTATGTATTTTCATTAACTATTGATTACTGAGGTTTTTCTAAGCACCCATCAAATATAAAAATTGCATAAACGCAAAAATGGAAACAATTTGAATTTGTCTTCGTCTGAATTTACCATCAATACTTTATTTAATTAAAATGTTGTTGAGTAATTGTTGTTATTGCTCATCTGCGCTTATGCACGTACATATGTAGGTATGTAAGGCATATAAGTGCGGTTTACTATATATACGTTATGTAAATATGTATATATACACATATACAATGTTCATGTGTTCATATACATACACACATATGTATGTACCACGTAACTTCCGGCATTTTTCGTGCATTCAAACAAAGTCGATTTCAACATTAAAACAACAAAAAGAACAATGCAAACATGATTACAATTGCGCGGCAGTCGCTTACACTTCGCCACAACATTTTCAATTTTTCCCCAAACAGGTTTGCAATGTTAAGTCGCTTCTGCTGCTGTTATTAGTGTTGTTGTTATTAATTTGCTTGGGTTCGTCTTAACGATTGACAGACTGACTGACTGGCTGAGTGACTCAGTGACTGCTCAGAATGACAGCATGACTGAGTTGGTTGACTGCACTGCAGTTGTTGTTGCTTCATTGTGCAATTATGCGCTCGATGCACGTCTTCCATGTTTATGTATTATAGCTTATATTTTATCAAACGATTTTCACTTCTTCTCCTCTTTGTTTTGCTTTAATTACTCAAACTCGTGCGGTTTTGTTATACAATTTTTACGAATCATTTTTCACTTCTCTTTAACCATTTTCATTTATATACAACGGCATTTGAAAAGTGCACCACTTTAAATAACGGTGCATTATTACCTTTTTAAGCTCTAAATACAACGTTCTGCCTCATATTAAACATTCCACAATTTTTATTGCCCACATTTTATTGTGACCCCGTAGCAGCGTCGTAAACTGTAACTTCATGCACTCGGTAAATTGTGGATTGTAGTTTCAACGAATACGTGCTTATGTGTTGTGGGCTTGTATGACAACATCACCAAGTTGAAGGTGTAGATTTATATTCATTTGCGAATAAATAACTCAATGGGAATAGTCCCATAAATTTCCCGGAATGATTCTCATGTCATCCCTTGGAATGCTAATACGCTGCGCTTTCAATTACAACAACCCACAAAATTAGTAATAAACATTATTTATTTTACAAAATTCTTAATATCTGAGAAGCCCTAACTACTCGTGAGAGTATACTTTTATAATCGATTTTAATAATATTGGCTAGTAAAGAGTTTAAACCTTACTTTCGGATAACAAACTTTATTTAATGGCTCGTAGGTAAGAAAGATAAATAGATAACCCTCAAGATGATTTATGCTACGTTAAGAATAAAAAAAAACAACTTTTAAAATTCTAAAGATCTCTAGGATCTTGTCCTACGATTTCAATTAATGAGTAATAGTTCGGGTGGGTTTCCTTACATTTGGGGATGGTTTTTTATGGTGTAAAGCGTGTACGATGTTAAAATTCGATGAGACTACACTTAGGGTTTTAGAGAGAAAGGTTTTGGGAAAGATTTATGGTTCTTTAAACATTGGTAACAGACGATGGAACGTTAAGCTTTATGGGTTATATGACGACATTGACATAGCGAATAAAAAGACTGCGACTGTCTATGTCATGTTGTTCGAATGGACGAAAGCCCTTCAGCTTTGAAAGTGTTCAATACATCCACACTGGTGGAAGCCGAGGTAGACCTCCACTCCGTTGGAAAGGTCAGGTGGAGAAGGACCTAGATGGCCTTCACGAGAATTATTTAAACGATCTTTATCAAATTTTAGACGGGTCATCGACATACAATTTACGAAGATTTGGCAGAAGGATTATTTAATTCGAGAAAACCTGTAGGAAAAATCTAATTTTAGTTCTTTTGAAATTCCTAAGTCCTAACTAAACATGTATTTTTTTTTACTTTCACTACGGATGATTCTACTAGGAGTTATACTGTCAACGAATAGGCACATTCAATTCAAATACCAATACTCTCTATTATTCAAGTGCCTAAAGTTCCCTGTTCTAGACATGTTCACCGTCACACGTACATTGACATCGGAGGAGAGACCACTTGGCCTAAGGTATTGATATTCAAGCTTGTTCACCTGCTTCATTGGTCTGCGTTGTAACTCTTTATGAGTTCCGCTATCTCATATCAACTGAGACAAATTCACGCGTTCCGGGATTCAAGTCAGAACAGCCAGCTGGGTGACTTATACGATCTGGTACTTTAAGTTATATGCGTGAAACTAGTACAACAACAACAACCAATTTGCAACATGTATGAACTATGGCAGACATGTATGTATGTACTTTTAATTGTACACTGAATTCCTTTAAAATAACTCATTTATACACAAGTGCAGACGGACACGAATACCGCATAGATGTACATACTGACATTTGTACATACGTACATACGTAAGTAAATCAACATCTGCACTTACAGCCGCTTACAGTTAACATTGTGTTACGATTTAGTGCGCCGACATGCCTCACCTGGATCTGGTGTCCTCAAATCCTGCGGCATTACACATTCATTCACTTATTAATTCACTATTGCCCCGTTTGGCTATGCATTTTCCCATGGCGTTGGTGATTTCCTTTTTATTATGCCATTTCTGGTTTGCTATGGCATTCCGACATACGTTAGCTGCTTAGCCGCAATGCCATAATTGCTTGCTGCTACAATGCAAAACACGAATAACTAACGAAAATAACAACAACAGCAACATCAATGTATTACAACGACGCAAAGCGCTGCGTGGCTGCGGTGGGAAGCGAGCATGAAATGAGCGCAAACAACTCGCCATTGACCACATACCTACTTACCGGGCCATTCGCTAAGTAAGCGTGTTAAATACAGCTAAACTAGGGCGTCAATTGGAACTGCTGGCCTACCTGCCTGCCTGCCACAGTTGCCGCCTTCTGCGGACCGTGGCGCACTTTACCCACAAATCGCGGGGTCTGTGGGACACACGGCTCGGTACGCGTTTTTTTTGCGTCAGCGCCCATAAATGCCAGCGCAAACATACAACCGCTACTGTGTCTTCCGCTACAAGGTCTTGCAGGCCCACAAGCACTATGTAGCTGCCCAGTGGGCCTATATATGTACATACATATGTATTTCTATATGTACGAAAGTGCGCTTGCCATTTATCTAATTCTATGGCTTTCTTTGAGTTCACTTTCGTTGGTGTTTCGGTGTTTAATATTTTCACTTTGCGCTCGTTTGCACTTACGCCGCCCCATCCGCTTCTAAGTGAATACCCCCACCGCCAATATTTACATGCTGTTGGCACTGCGACTGTTGCTGGGCGATTTGCATGGTTTCGTCGCTGCTTTCAATGTTTGCTTTTTCGGAAATTTCGTGTCCAATCGGGTTTCTGTGCTATTACACATTTTTCTGTGCACTTTTCAAACGAATTGACGGAAATGTTGTTCATTTTTTATATACCTATGTACATTAGGCTGGTATTTGGACTAGGTAATCAAAATTTGATTTTAGTAATGTTTCCATTATATATTTAAATATATTTTAAGCAGCTGATATATACGTGTACATACATATGTACATAGATAGTATGTATAAGGTTTGCCTTTAGACGAGCTGCTGTTTATCTGTATTGATTATATGTACATATGTGAATATTGTATATATGTATGTACATATGTACATATATTGCCCCAAATGTCTCTATTCAAGCATACTCAGCTGTTCAGGCAATCATTTGTACAAGCATACAAATACTTTTTCATATGTACGTACATACATACATATATATATATATTCATATCTGCTTAAGGCTATATTTGTAATCGTATTTGCATTACTAATATACCGATGTGCCTCATTACATATGTTTATGCATCTCGTACTATGTACAAATGTATGTATAGATGTAGTTGCATTTAAGCTCGCTCGCTTGAGTGCATATTTGCTGGAATGACTGTTTGCATTGGTAATTTTTGTCCAACTGACAAGTTTGAATATTACATATGTATATTTGTATATACTACATTTATGTGTATTTCCAGCTGTTTTCAAAGGTATAGAAATAAAAATTCATAAACCAATATCTTATCTCCATCGATGCACTGTTTAAGGTTCATCCTCCTTCATTGATTTATAGTAATGGGAGCAAGAGGGGCGTATATTCGAAGAAACAATAGGCCAAGACGTCGTGTAAAATGCCTACCAGTGAATAAAGATAGGAAAACATAGCCTTTATCTATCTATTTGTGGCCACATGCCTTAACAGCTTAAGTCCATTTTGGGTAATTTGCAGCTATTCGGCGGTATTGTTTACATCAAATAACTTCTTATAATATATAATATATTAGAGCGCACCACTGTAAAAATCAAACATAGAAAATGAAAACATATATTTTTATATACATACATGTATAAATATGTTTTATTTCATAACGAAATCAACTTAATAATAGTAAATTTTAATAAAATCGTTAAAAACCCCCAATAGAGTATTTTTTCAGATTTTGTGGGGAAATCTCTAAATTTCTCAAAATATTAGTAATCTTAGTTTGGTTCACTTACTTATCTTTCAAAACTACAATTTCTTTTGTTTTTATACTCTCGCAACATGTTGCACAGGCTGAATTTAGTACAGAGAATCATATTAGAGAAGGGCATATTTGAATGTTTTGTATTTGGGAAAGTGGCAGTGACTCTGCACTAAATTAGGTTTTTTGCATATATATCTCATAAACTAATATAGATATATCAACCAAACTTCCTGGGCATTTACTTTAATCACTTATTATGCAGCATAAATGAAATCGGATTATAACCACGCCTACCTCTCATACAAACGTTATGTTGTAAACTACTGAAAAAGATGGTATGGAAGGGCTAAACTATTATTGGTATAAAAAATTGAAAACTCCGCCAACTTATGGATCAAAAATAATATCTTAGGAACTTCCCGACCAATTTCAACGGAATTCGGTTCGTAATATTTCTTTGGTATTCTAGCGTTGTAAATTAAAAATAGGCAAAATCGGTTTACAACCAACACTACTTTACTTTACTTTATAATGTATACGAGGGCTGCTGTATATATTTCTGGCCTAATAAAGAAAATAGGAATGCTTATCAACGAAAATGGTTTTATTGTTTTTCAAAATATTCTCCATCAGATTTATACACTTTTGCATGCGCTCAAACCAATTTTCGAAGCACTTTTTTTGAGCCTTTTTTTGAGCGATTGTCAAATTGAGCGGGATCCAACGAGAACAAACCTTTTTACGGCCAGGTGTTCATGCAATATCGAATGTATGCTGGTGGGAGAAATGCATAGGCATGCCTCTATCTGAAGGTATGTTACATGACGGTCTTGCATTATCAGTTCACGTACGGCATCGATGTTTTCTGGCACTACGGCTGTTTTTGGACGACCTTCACGGAATTCGCCTTTGAGCGAGCGTCGGCCACAATTGAATTCGTTGTACCAGTTTTTCACAGTGCTATAGGATGGTGCTTCATAGCCATACAAAGATTTTAGTTCATCGATGCACTCTTGTCTTGTCCACGTCGAAAGTTGTGAAAAATGATCGCACGTAAATGTTCACGAGTTAATTCCATTTTCTGAGTGATGTTATGCTAAAAAATGTCAAACTTTCCAATGGAAATGTCAGATTGCAACGCTTAGTGTTGCCTAGGCCAGAAATATAATATATATATATAATATATAGCAGCCCTCGTACATAAGGAACCGATGAAGATAGCGGAATACAACTTTACACAAATACTGTATATCGTCTGTGGCTTAACTTGTGGGAAAAATGTCGAATGATGGAAGACCCCGGATATCGAACATGAAGAACTCAGTGCCTTTTTGCCGAATATATGAGTCAAATTGTGTGTTATCTCAATAAAAATAAATTGCGAGAGTATAAAATATTCGGTTGCACCCGAACTCAGCCCTTCCTTACTTGTTCTAATTTAATTTAATTATTATTAAAGAATTTTGTTTTATATAGTTATAACAAAAAGTGAGTGGAAAAAGGCAAGTTGGGTATGGGATTTTTCAAATGATCGCGGCGTAGTATGCTCGATATGTGGTGCTATACTCAGATTCAAGATGGATTTATCCTGACCTACTTAATTTAACTCCCCAATACCTATGCATTCCAGCCTCTTTATCTGAATCAGAGAGGACGTTCTCCATTGCTCTGAAATTTTGACATAATTTAACCGCATTTCCTTGCGTGGATCTATTATAGCTAATGAATTATCCGTGGAAAGTACATTTCAAAATATCAATTTCGTTAGCAATTAAAATCGGAATTTTTACATATAATTTAAGTAAAGAAATGTTACTTAAAATTTTCAGTTATTATATATATATATATTAGGCCGGGTCGATTTGTGGGGAGGCAAAAAAATCGTCCATTGCTCTATGAAAATCATATTCTAGGGATCAAAATAAGAAACTTTGCCGAAGGAACCATACCTCTGAAACGAATTCTGATGTCCCCCAATTTGGGTCGAACTTTTGAATAGGGGCAAATTTTGAAATAGAATTGAAATTACCATTTCATTCTTATTACCTCTGAAAGTGAGGAGAACTAAAGCAATAACCACTATCAATAACCACGTATTTCAAAAAAATAATAAGTGAAGTGACCATTCCAAATCAAAAAGTTTACAATGAATCCACCATCCTCTACACCGCAAGATGAAAAACTTGGTATGGAAATAATGCTGAAAAAAGTGTATGTAATAAATTGAATAAATTGCTTGACAAGTATCAAGAGCAAATCAAGAGAAGAAACAACACCCAACAATTTACAGATTATGTAAAATCTCTGGAAACGATTTTTTACATTGTAACATGTAAATGCGATTTGAAGGCAGCTCCATGTACATGCGGCTGGGTTCCCGAACGCCTCAAAAAGTTCATGCACGATCAACATAATCAGAGAAGACTAACAATGAATGCATTTATGATGGAAACTGAAGAACAAGGAGCAACGTCTATGTCATCAATGCCAACATACCAAGATGATTCAACATACGCACCGCCACCGGTTCAAGAAGATATGGATAGAAGCACAAGTTCACAATACACAGAGAGATACGATTGTTTTAACTTTGCCTTGGTATGTGACAGATTTGGTGTGCCTCATCTTGTTATCTTGAGAGAACCCAATTCTGAATTGATTGGTTACGTAAGACTGGAACATGAAACCGCTGAATACAAAACAACCAAATTAAATGGTTTTTTCAACGATAAAAATATATCACTGGATACATTAATTGGAATATGTACTGACGGTGAGCCAACAAACACTGGCCAACACGGTGGAATTATACGACGATTCGAATTGCTGTTAAAAAGACCATTGCATTGGTTTGTTTGCCTTCTACATTTCAACGAACTTCCGTTTCGGCATTTGTTTGACGCTTTGGATAAATCAACCAGCACTGGAACAAAGATCGGCAACCGGAAAACTGAGCCGTCAAATCGAAACTTGTGAAACTCTTCCGGTAAGTTATTGCTATCACTCATTTATTATAATTGTCAACCATTTTTAATTATTTTATTATTAAATATTTTTAGGTGGTGGACGGCTTCCAGAAAATTGAGTTGCAAAATATACCCACCGATTCGAAGTACTTATACGACATGGCCTATGCAATTTTTAGCGGCGTGGTTCCGGTGGATCTGGCTAACATCAAACCACGGAAAATTGTACATTCTCGGTGGCTCACCAAGGCCGCTAGATTATTGCGATTATATGTGACAACGGAAAATCCAGATGCAAATTTAAGAATTCTGGTTGAATTTATAATTAAATGTTATGTGCCAATGTACTTCAATATCAAGTATTACAGCTCTGTCGTGTACGGCAGTGCATTATTTTTCAAGTTCATTGGTTGGTCACGATTTCTAGAACCTCGTTTACGAAAAATTGTCAATCAAGTAATTCAAGATAATTCATATTATGCGCATTCGGAAAATATCTTGTTATCAATGTTGTTTGATGATAGGAAAGAAAAGCGCGACTGTGCCATCAAGAAAATTCTACGCTATCGAACCGATGTTGACGAGCCAATGGAACTTAGAGTTTATAAAAAACCAGATACAAACTTTAATTGCACAAGTTATACGGAAATGATCAATTTGAATGATATAAATATCGTATTTGAACCACCATTCACGCGAAGCATTCCGTACGATACATTGAAAGAATATTTAAATCAATATTTAAATCCGTTTAATGGTCCAAAAATTCCATCACACATACAAGGAACGGAACGACATGTTCAATTGCTAGCTAGCGTTTCCAAACGGGTTATACCGGAAAATGTAGACGCTGTTATGGCGACGACATTAGAGAGCCGTGCGATATTGCCCAGACTTGAAAGTAAAAAAGACTTCAAACAATAATTTTTTTAGTTTCTTTTCTATAACTCACTTAAATTAATTTTTTCATTTACATATGTTCTGACTAAATAAATTTCTTAAGAGAAAAATTAAAAATAGATATTATTATAAATAAATAAATAAAAATAAAGAAAAAATATAGCCATTTAGCTGATTTTTTCATGTAAAGGCCAAAAATGGTGATTTTTTGAAATGATTGTATGAAGAACCCCCCAGGGGAGTTCCAGTGGGTGTGCCACTGGCATGGGTGGATCGGCCGTCCAAAGTTAGTGGGGGTCGGTCATACATTTGGACTCGATTGGAGCACTCTAAATGGGTCGAAGTGGGATTTTTCAAAATTTGCCCCTACCCAAAAGTTCAACCCAAATTGGGGGACATCAAAATTCGTTTTAGAGGTATGGTTCCTTCGGCAAAGTTTCTTATTTTGATCCCTAGAATACGATTTTCACAGAGCAATGAGCGATTTTTAAATCGACCCGCCCTAATATATATATATCTATGTTGTATTGTTGCATGGTAACTAAATAAAGTTATTATTTAAATGTAATAAAAATGTTAGCAAGAAATGTAACAATCACAATTTGGGACTCTAGATTCATTGTGCCACTGCTTGAAAGAACTCTGAAAAATCTCAAAACCTCAAAATGTATCATCCTGTTATTATATATTTATCTAATACTTTTTTCTGTAATCGGACACCAGTAAATAGATAAATTCTGACATACTACATAAGTATGTCTAAATATTAGGGTTTCGCTTCAATTAGAGAAGAAGGAACATTAAGGAACCTTTTATCGGGAAAATTACAAAAAACACTGGAAGAACTAGAGTTCGGCATATATTTCTAATTTCCTTGTGCGATATAAGCAAAAGAAACAAGTAAGGAAAGGCTAAGTTCGGGTGTACCCGAACATTTTATACTCTCGCAATTTATTGAAGAAATTTTAATAAGATAACGCACAAATTTACCTATAAATTCGGCACAAAGTTTAATAGAATAACGAAAATCGTCCTATATAGTGTATGAGGGTTGAGGTAATTCCTGAACCGATTTCATTCATTTTCACCAGCTAGGTACACTATATATCCAAAACTATACACGCACTTAATTTCGCAAAGATATAGTATCTCACATATTAACCAATACATATATGTAGATTAAAACCCACCGTATTTTTGAAAAACCTATAATTAGGTACATGGGAGCTAGGAGATGTTATTATCCGATTTTAATAATTTTTGGAACAGAGACACACTATTAGAAGAAAACAATTTCCTCTTAATTACATTAAAATATCTAAGAGATTTACCAATATTTTCGGTTAAAATTTACCCTTAGGCGCTGAGTTCAACATGTCCGATATCTGGGGTCTTGAAAAGTTATAGTCCGTTTTCGACAATTTTTTCTCAAGTGAAGCCAGAGATGATATGTACTATTTGTGTAAAGTTTTATTCCGTTATCTTCATTGGTTCCTTATGAATACATTATAAAGTGAAGGAATCAGATGGAATTCAAAATTGAGTTATATGGGAAGTTGTCGTGGTTATGAACCGATTTCATCCATTTTTCACATGTGTCATCAGGGTGTCAAGAAAGTATTATCTACCGAATTTCATTGAAATCGGTCGAGTAGTTCCTGAGATATGGTTTTTGACCCATAAGTGGGCGACGCCACGCCCATTTTCCATTTTGTAAAAAAATCTGAGTGCAGCTTTTATCTGCCATTTCTTATGTGAAATTTAGTGTTTCTGACGTTTTTCGTTAGTGAGTTAACCCACTTTTAGTAATTTTCAACCTAACTTTTGTATGGGAGGTGGGCGTGGTTATAATCCGATTTCTTTCATTTTTGGACTGTATTAGGAAATGGCTAAAAAAAACGACTGCAGAAAGTTTGGTTTATATAGCTCTATTGGTTTGCGAGATATGTACAAAAAACTTAGTAGGGGGCGGGGTCACGCCCACTTCCCCAAAAAAATTACATCCAAATATGCCCCTTCATAGTGCGATCCTTCATACCAAATTTTATTTCCATAGCTTTATTTATGGCTTAGTTATGGCACTTTATGTGTTTTCGGTTTTCGCCTATCGGCAACCCTATGGTGCCAAGAAATAAGTGTGCCAAGTTTCATCAAGATATCTTAATTTTTACTCAAGTTACAGCTTGCACAGACGGACGGATGGACGGACAGACAGACATTCGGATTTGAACTCCACTCTTACCCCTGATCACTTTGGTATATATAACCCTATATCTAACTCGTTTAGTTTTGGGTGTTACAAACAACCGTTATGTGAACAAAACTATAATACTCTCTTTAGCAACATTTGTTGCGAGAGTATAAAAACTGCCAATCACACGCTCCATACTCGACCCTCAAGCGCATACTAGGGAGGTTTTGAAATTTCGTTCAGCAAGTAGCTGCGAGCGCTTGTTACTCGAATCTCTGGCACGCGATTGCGATGCGAAGAGAATGACTTGCAAGACGATTTTCAGTTTCAGATTAAGATTCTCCATCACGGAGTCTTTTTGATACCCTCACTTGGGAACTATTTCCAGAAAGTTGAGATTTTAGATAAATATAGCCTATGTTACTCGGGGTGAATGTAGCTTTCCTCTTTATAATAGTAGTATAGAGATATCGGTTAATATGTGTAATATCTTATCAACATTAAGTGAGCATATAATCGTGGATATGATGTAGCTTGGTGGTAAAAATTGTTGAGATCGGTCCATGAAATACCCTAGCCTCCATATACTACATAAATAGTATGTGCATATGTATACTTATTTTCGTTATTCTAGCCGAATATATGTAAGAGACGAATTGTGTTTTAATAACAATAAATAAATAACTGGCGAAAGTATAAAATGTTCGGTTCCACTCACAATTAGCCTTTCCTTACTTCTTAAAATAATTATTACAATAATTAATAATAAAATTTAATAAAAACTTTACATTACTTAAAACGCAAATTAAATAGTTCTTTATTAGATAAATAATAAGAAATAAGTGGAAATAAACAACTTAAATGATATTTGTGTATATGTACATAGATACACTTACATACTTATTTATATACTATATACACATTTATGTGCGAGAGCAGGTGTGCTCCATAGACAAGGCGAACGAAAGCTAATTGAATGCAAATTAGTAATTTTTGCAAACAACTGTTGTTGTTGTACAACTATACGCAACAACAATGAAAGGTGGCATCTATCTGAATCTATTAACAATTACGACAGAAGAAGCAATTATAATACGAGCGCGTAAAGCAATAATAATATCATACAAACCGGCTGGCAATAAAACAAACGAAAGCAACAATACTACTCACATACAAGCATATATCTATATGGATATAAGTACATATACATACGTATCATATCTACATACATATACATATCTATGTGAAAATAAGAGCACCATTTTTGGCGTGTGGCGTCGAATAGCGTAGCTCACAGCAATTACAACAAGTATAACAACAAATCGTGTTTAGCACACACTACGAATATCTGTGCAAACATATGTACGTACATATTCAAAGGCAACGCCAATACATAAACAACAAAACAATGCTTGAAATCGGACTAATTACAAGTAGGCGCGGCGACAAAGTGCCAAGAAGTACAGCGAACAACAGCGAATATCTCAACAAATGGACGGACGAGCGGTGACGAAAATCACTTGCCGGACGCAGTTAAAATGTAGTACGGCCAAATAGCAAAAATAACAAAAACAACAGTGCTAGCGGCAGTGGCAAACCACAAACCAGATGGTGGTTAAGCGAGTGCACAACGTCTCTCCATACACAGGGCAGGCAGTTACACACGCCAGAAGAGAGAACTCAAACTAAAAATTTGTGAAATTGGAAAAAAAAATATTTTTAAAGATAAGTATGTATTAAGAAAATGTTTTTTTAATTATCGATAACTATTTTTTGATAATAACAAGAGACGAAATTTTTATATTAGTGCAAAAAAGGTACAATCTATTTATTTTGATAAATAAGTTTGTTGAAAATTAATTATGAGTTTAATAACTATTAAAACAAGTAAGGAAGGGCTAAGTTCGGGTGTAACCGAACATTTTATACTCTCGCAATTTATTTATTTAATTTAATTAATATTATATAATACACAATTTAACCTACATATTCGTCATATATATTGTATAAAGTCCATTGAAAGTTGGAAACCCTAATATAAGGTTAGAAGCACCGAGGTCCTCATGTTCAATATATGGGGCCTTGAAAACCTATGGTCCGATTTCGGCGATTTTTAGAAATGGGCTGCCACACTATAAATACAGTATTTGTGCAAAGTTTTGCACCGATATCTTCACTAGTGCTTACTTTATATATTCTAAAGTAAACGATTCAGATCATCTTCTAAGTTCTGGTATATAGGAAGTAGGCGTGGTTGTGAAGCGATTTGGCCAATTTTCACAACATATTATTGGGAGGTAAGGAAACTATTACAAACCAAGTTTCATTGAAATCGGTCGAGTAGTTCCTGAGATATGGTTTTTGACCCATAAGTGGGCGACGCCACGCCCATTTTCCATTTTGTAAAAAAATCTGAATGCAGCTTCCATATGCCATTTCTTATGTGAAATTTAGTGTTTCTGACGCTTTTCGTTAGTGAGTTAACCCACTTTTAGTAATTTTTATACTCTCGCAACAAAGTTGCTAGCAACAAAGTTGCTACGAGAGTATTATAGTTTTGTCCACATAACGGTTGGTTGTAAGTCCTAAAACTAAACGAGTTAGATATAGGGTTATATATATCAAAATGATCAGGATGACGAGAAAAGTTCAAATCCGGATGTCTGTCTGTCCGTCCGTCTGTCCGTCCGTCCGTGCAAGCTGTAACTTGAGTAAAAATTGAGATATCTTAATGAAACTTGGAACACGTGTTCCTTGGCACCATAAGAAGGTTAAGTTCGAAAATCAGCAAAATCGGACCATTGCCACGCCCACAAAATGGCGAAAACCAAAAACTCATAAAGTGTCATAACTAAGCCATAAATGAAGATATAAAAGTAAAATTTGGAACAAAGGATCGCACTAGGAGGGGGCATATTTGGATGTAATTTTTTTGGGGAAGTGGGCGTGGCCCCGCCCCCTACTAAGTTTTTTGTATATATCTCGCAAGCCAATAGAGCTATATAAACCAAACTTTCTGCAGTCGTTTTGTTTAGCCATTTCCTTATACAGTCCAAAAATTACAGAAATCGGATAATAACCACGCCCCCCTCCCATACAAAGGTTAGGTTGAAAATTACTAAAAGTGGGTTAGCTCACTAACCAAAAACGTCAGAAACACTAAGTTTCACATAGGAAATGGCAGATAGAAGCTACACTCAGATTTTTTTACAAAATGGAAAATGGGCGTGGCGTCGCCCACTTATGGGTCAAAAACCATATCTCAGGAACTACTCGACCGATTTCAATGAAACTTGGTTTGTAATAGTTTCCTTACATCCCAATGATATGTTGTGAAAATAGGCCAAATCGCTTCACAACCACGCCTACTTCCTATATACCAGAACTTTGAAGACGATCTGAATCGTTAACTTTACAATATATAAAGTAAGCACTAGTGAAGATATCGATGCAGAACTTTGCACAAATACTACGTTTATAGTGTGGCAGCCCCATTCTAAAAATCACCGAAATCGGACCATAGGTTGTCAAGGCCCCATATATCGAACATGAGGACCTCGGTACTTCTAACCTAATATTAGGGTTTCCAACTTTCAATGGACTTTATACAATATGTATGACGAATATGTGGGTCAAATTGTGTATTTTATAATATTAATAAAGTTAAATAAATAAATTGCGAGAGTATAAAATGTTCGGTTACACCCGAACTTAGCCCTTCCTTACTTGTCAACCTAACTTTTGTATGGGAGGTGGGCGTGGTTATGATCCGATTTCTTTCATTTTTGGACTGTATTAGGAAGTGGCCAAAAAAAACGACTGCAGAAAGTTTGGTTTATATAGCCCAATTAGGTTGCGAGATATGTACAAAAAACTTAGTAGGGGGCGGGGCCACGCCCACTTTCCCAAAAAAATTACATCCACATATGCCCCTTCATAGTGCGATCCTTCATACCAAATTTTATTTCCATAGCTTAATTTATGGCTTAGTTATGGCACTTTATGTGTTTTCGGTTTTCGCCATTTTGTGGGCGTGGCAGTGGTCCGATTTTGCTCATTTTCGAAAGCAACCTTCCTATGGTGCCAAGAAATAAGTGTTCCAAGTTTCATCAAGATATCTCAATTTTTACTCAAGTTACAGCTTGCACAGACGGACGGACGGACGGACGGACAGACAGACATTCGGATTTGAACTCCACTCTTCACCCTGATCACTTTGGTATATATAACCCTATATCTAACTCGTTTAGTTTTGGGTGTTACAAACAACCGTTATGTGAACAAAACTATAATACTCTCTAGCAACTTTGTTGTTGCGAGAGTATAAAAAGAATCGTAAGAAGAATCCACAAATTTATTTATATTTGAAGCGGATTAAACCTTTCAACTGCGGAAGAGCGAAATGATTGCTATTAAAATTATGGCATTTAGTTGTATATTTCCATCTGTTCTCATCTAATTTTTCATGACCGATCCTAGCAGGCAAGACAGTGAGCTCAATGACTTCTTGCGGTTATGGATTATGCTGGAATTTGTCATGGGCGAGGACAAGGCCAGGAGTGCAGCCTGGCTATCTATAAATTCTTATGTTTTGTTGCTTTATGTATTCTCTCGTGGTTATAAAATAGAGCTACAAAGGCATTTTCTGCGAGACTCTTATCATTATTTTTATAAAGGCATTCAGAAGATACGTTTTACTTTTGACTAATACAATATTATTCAAATATGATTGAAAATACGAATTGGTCACCCTACCACCTAGACAACGTTGCCGCCCATTAATACAGAGAAGTGAGGACGCATAATGACAATGACAGCAAAAAATCATGAAAGGGAAATCAAATAGCAACAACTGGTGTAGGTAGGAAATTGTAACAAAGAATCTCTACATTCGAGACCGAATGCACTTACATACATACAAACATCGACAACTGTTTACTTATGCGCTTGGAATCTGCTTTGAGCACACACTTTTTTTCTAAATCAAACGAGCCAATGAGGCACGAAGAGAATACATGAGGATGCGGGATGCAGCGCAACGGAGAGTAATTTCATTACACGGCAAACGAATCTAAAACACTATTTAAGTGTGCGCGCTCATTAAAAACAAAAAAAAAAATACAAACACATTAACGAATTACAATGACGACTAACGACGGCGCTGCACAGCCAACGGTAGTAGTCGAGGCGGAGAAAAAGTGGGCATGCGGTGTGTGCGAGTATGCGAATCTGCGAAAAAACGCCACAATTAGCAAAGCTAACAAACAAACAAATGGCTTTAAATATTTGTGCATTTGTATGTTTGTATGTATGTGTGTATTGTGACTGTAAATATACACCTACTCGTATTTGCCTATTTACGCTTCCATAGAGCCATATAAAAACGTAAATATGTGCATACATATTTACATAACTGCACACGAATGCTTGGCACGGCAGGTTGAGTGGAGTTTTGAGTCGAACTGGTGTTGAATGATAATATGAAGATAAAATGTCTAAACTCAAACTTTCAGGCATACTTTACATTTACGTACATATAGATATGTATTAATGATGTTTGTTTGTATGCAAATTTATGCATATAACTTATGCACATTTAAATATGCCTATTTATTTAAATACAAGTTGACCTTCGTAGCTTTTTAACCGCTGACATGTTTTAATCTCTTTTAAAGATGCGGTTTCCCGAGACGACCCGTGAACTTTACTGTCTTCGAAGTTATTGAACTGATAAACATATGTACATACATATCCCATATCTCATAGATCACCATGATGCATTTTTTATCGGCCATTTTACTATTATGTCACTTGTTTGGGGTTCCATCTGGTGCATTGTGCAACAATACTTCTCTGTAGTCGCTTTTCTCTCGACCTTTATGTATAATTTCCGAGGTTTTGATTTTATTCGTTTAGTGTAATCGATAACGTAAGCATTTTGAGTCACCTTCGAACCGACTGATGGGTTCTCTATCTTATTTAATATAGTTTCACATAAAAGCGTGGGAGGCCCGGATGTATGCGTTTACCATATTTAATAGATGAAAAATATATTCTCAGGCTGTCGTTGATACTTTCTTTCTCTGACAGCGATACTCAAGAACTCAATGTAACATTATTTCTGACTGATGATTTAGAAGAAAAACAAAAGAAACTCTTTGCACAATGTTCGTAATACAAGATGTTTGGTAAAGGACGACTTGCCACTGTGTCGTCTGATCATTCTTGATTACTTGATATTATTACAGGCTTCGCTAACTGTGATTTATGTTAGTTTAATAATATTTAATTTACGTATTAATTACTACAAAATATCGAGACTAGCAATCGTGCTTCCGGATAAATTCGCTGCTCTTGGATATCCACGGTACGGCATGGTAGAAGCGATGGTTCATCAATATTACGATTTCATAAGATAGGTCGTATCAGCTCAAAATATCTCAGGACTATATTTTATCTAGTTTTCAGTTTCAAAATCCGTAACATTGAAATTGTAGATAATTTCCTTCATCTAAGAATTTATATTTAACCATGAATTATTATTGTCTACTAGTACAATTTTGGACCGTATAAGTAATATTGTAAAAAGGTACTCGCGTGGGAATAAGCGAAAGTGCTGTTCGTGGGGATGATTCTGTGAAATAGTTAGAGCCCCGAATCGATGTCACAGTTCTTATGCTACCAAAGAAAAGTGAAATAGTGAATAAAAATTATAATACGCTAAATATTGCGCTTCCTTTCAGAAAGAGGACAACAAATACCAATATTTAACGTTTACCAATATTATAATTAACTAGAGGTACTGAATACGATTAGTTTAAGTTGGATAAATATATTTTCATAACTCAATACTGGACTAAACTGAGTACCGCACGTGATATGCCTACCCATGAAACCCAATAGGGTTGGTGAAGCACCGAGCTCTACAAATGCTTACTGATAAAGATATTAAAATAGCTGAAGATGAGAAGAATGTATGTTTATAGAGCGAGGTTACGTAAACTGTCTTCTTTGAACTTCGCTATAAAATTTTCACTGACTACCATTAGATTATCCAATATTTAAATTATTATAAAATTTTGGAAATGACTGTATTAGCTTATTATGCGAAATACTGATTATTTCTAAATTTTCTCTTTCTGCAATTTTTATGAGAACCCTGCAGCTGCCACCAAGTCTTCTTTACTGTTAAGCATTCAAAAGAACCAATTAGTATTACACTTTCAAAGAAAAAACACTTATGGATGGACCTGATTTTCCTTACTTCTCCATCCCTATACCAACTAACGCTGTTGAATTCAAAGAACTCGCAAAGGTATTCACAGCCAGTGCAAACTGCGAAGGATGTAATTCGTGTCTTCCTTTCTAGGTTTTACTGCCGATGAGACAAATTAAACACAATCGCCACACATTTCGCCCGAAAGGTACACTACATTGTATGAAAACAAAAGTGTGGCATCGGAGCCTCCATTTAAAAAGCGCACAGCGTCAAAGCAAAGTGAAATCTCCTCCTCAATCAGCGAAGATGCAAACATGCAGACGGACGGCACCACGGGCACACACACCGACGGCCAGCTACGATGAAAACGGCAAACAGACAGTCGGGCAGTTCGCAAGCCAGACGGTGAGTCAGTCGGCGCGCTAGTCATACAATCAGCCACTCTCCATCCAATCGAGTCGAGGAACGAGCGCACAACGCTAATGAATGTGTAAACGAAAAAGAGCAGCAGCAGCAGTGGCAACATTCAGGCGCTGGGACGGGAGGCGACCGGAAAACAGAGCCAGCCAGCCGCTGGAGAATCATTAACAGCGACGGACGAACGAGCGAACGCGAGTGCGAATGCGAATGGTAGCAATTGAAGTTGAAAATCAAATTGAAATAAGTCATAAAATGTGCGACGCAAACAATATTAAAAAGCAAAAATAAAATCCGTAAATGCAGTGGCAATAATAAACTATGTGGAATGTGGAAACTCACACATATCCCGCATACAATGCATAAGTGTCTACAGAAATATACATATATATGTTTATATATATGTATAGGCGCACTTGCAACACCGGCCAATTGGCGGTAATGTGCTAAAATGGCTGCGGTGTAAACGGAAGGTTGCAAGTAATGAATATGCAATGTTGAGCCGCGTTAAGGCAGCTCACCACGAAGGATGGCTGCGATAGGCGCTGTTTGTACGAGTATATACACTTCTATACTTACATATTTGCATAAAAATATACGTACGTGTGTGTGTACGTGCTGACAAAAGATAAGCCATATCGCTTAATCCGGAACAGCAAGGGCCATATGTACTTAGTCACATAACGTCCACCGCGTAGTAAAAATCCATTACTTGACTTCAAGCAGTATTAAGCTCCGATAATTTGCACTTACCTCTTTCAGAGTTTCGACATATTAGGCAGCTTAGGTTATTCATTAGTTCGATAATATTTAAGCCGGTCGAATGGAAGTGTTGGAATATTAAGTATGAGCAGCTATGGTAACTAAAGGCTAGATCCAGCTTATGGTATTCTATATCACTGCTCCACTTGGAAAATAATGGATTAAAATTTCGATTTTTTTTAATAATTGTAATTGAAAACAATTAAGGAAAGGCTAAGTTCGGGTGCAACCGAACTTTTTATACTCTCACAATTCATTTAGAGATTTACCTATATTTTCGGTGAAAAATTACCCTTAGGCACTGAGTTCTTCATGTTTGATATCAGGGGCCTTAAAAAGTCATGGTTCGATTTTGACAATTTTTCCACAAGCTCAAATACAATATTTGTGTAAAGTTTTATTTCGCTATCTTTATCGGTTCCTTATTTATACATTATAAAGTGAACGAATCAGAAGGATTCAAAATTGAGTTATATGGGAAGTAGGCGTAGTTGTGAACCGATTTCGTCCATATTCTACCAGTTTCATCAGGGTGTCATGAAAATATTATATACCTAATTTCATCGAAATCTGTCGAGTAGTTCTTGAGATATGGTTTTAGACCCATAAGTGGGCGATGCCACGACCATTTTTCATTTTGTAAAAAAATTTTTGGACTGTATAAGAAAACGGCTGAAAGAAACGACTGCAGAAAGTTTGGTTTATATAGCTTTATTGGTTTGCAAGATATATACAAAAAACCTATTTGGGGGCGGGGTCTCGCCCACTTTTCCAAAAAAATTACATTCAAATGTGCCCCTCCCTAATGCGATCCTATGTTCCAAATTTTATTTTAATAACTTTATTTATGGCTTAGTTATAGCTCTTTATGTGTTTTTGGTTATCGCCATTTTGTGGGCGTGGCAGTGGTCTGATTCGGCCTATCTTCGAACTTAACCTTCTCATAGTGCCAAGGAACACGTGTTCCAAGTTTCATTAAGATATCTCAATTTTTACTCAAGATACAGCTTGCACGGACGGACAGACGGACATCCGGATTTGAACTTTACTCGTCACCCTGATCACTTTGGTATATACAACCTTATATCTAACTCGTTTAGTTTTAGGACTTACAAACAACCGTTATGTGGACAAAACAATAATACTCTCTTAGCAACTTTTGTTGCGAGAGTATAACAAATGTAAGACTGTTTGGACTGAGTAAGCAATTGAAAAGTAAAGTCCTCTCTCGACGATCAAAAGCCAAACTCTACAAGTCCCTTATAACTCCCGTCCTACTTTATGGAAGATTTACGATCCCTTAAACATTGGGAGCGGCAAATACCGCAGACGATGGAATGATGAGCTGTACGATTTATACGACGACATTGACATAGTTCAGCGAATAAAAAAGCGGTTACGCTGGCTAGGTCATGTTGTTCGAATGGACGAAAACACTCCAGCTCTGAAAGTGTTAGATGCAGTACCCGCTGGTGGAAGCCGTGGAAGAGACCTCCACTCCGTTGGAAGGACCAGGTGGAGAAGGACCTGGCTTCACTTGGCATTACCAAACTGCCAAAAGAAGAAACGAATGGTGCGCTGTTGTGACAAGAAGAAGGATTGAAAATAATTCTTCCACCAGCCCTCATGAATTTTAATCTCGAATACCTGTTTAAAATTTCAAACAAAGCTTTAAGAAAAACACGTTCAAAGTTTTGGTACCAGTTATCCTGGAACTTCTTCAGACTGTATTTCCAAAACGAATACTCGGATCGACTAAACAATATTGATTTTGAAGTCTTGCAACTTCAAACTCGAGGTGAGTTTTAGAAATGAGACACTTGCGTTTTCAATATTGTCACTGATTCTTTAGCTGTTACTATGTTAGAAACTTAAGCTTTCAAATAAACTATTTATTTTCCACATTAAACCAATAAATTGCTAATTATCATATTTTAATCGGTTTTTATCAAAATTAGATCATTAGGTATAGGAATCCACACAAGTATTACCCTCAGCAGATAAATTTTCAAATTCTAATTAATTATGGTTTGTCTAAAGATATAATTTATTGCTGGATCCTGTTATTTCATAAGATAGGTTAGGTTATACAACATTAACGGGAAAGATTTATTTACTGTGATTTTCAAATTGTCTTTAAGGTATTTTGGAGGTTAGGTTTGTATGGTAGGGTTGCTTTAAACACTCTGAGGTTTTTTATTGCCTGTTGAAGGTTGCTTGGATATTATAAAAAAAATTGAAACTTTAATCGAAAACTGGATATGAACTCCTTACTGTAGTGCCAAAAAAAATTATAACTATTATATAGCTCCTAATAATTGTGTTGTTTTACAACTCTGGCATTGTAATGCGTATTGGGCCCAAACATTAGTGTCGAATAAATTATAGTTTATTAACATGGTAAAAAATTCTGTTAAACTGCTACTCCTTACAATAAGAAAATTATGTAACTTCATACTTATTTAAAAATACATACTAGCTTTCGAAACTAAATTGTCCCTAAATGCTATTCAATTTGACCTTAAAATTTTTGTCTTCCGGCTAGTTCAATTTTAGTATGGCTCATCTAAATGTTGCATTGTTAGGTGTTGGCGCTTTGGACGAAGGACTCAAAATGAATACATACATAAATAAAGTAGATACAATACATACATATGTACATAGATACTACATTAATTCTCCTCAGACTATGTCGAAAGTACGGAAAGAAATTATTTGTTGATTTTACGGTTTTAGAATAATACACTTTTCGATGAGTTTCGTTAAAATATTTTTATGTATTTCCGTTTGAAAAATGCAAAGTGAAGTGCTACTCATAAATACGGAATGCCTATGGGAGCATACATTTTTTGGGGCAATTGTGTTTGCTACATGTACGTACATTCAAACTTTATGTATATATATATATGTATATCTATGTATGTAAGTGTGTATGTATGCATGCACAGGGTAGCGCACTGTATTGAGAAGAACAGCACAAAGTGTGAAGTCATGAAATAAAAGAAAGAAAAATAAAATAAAGCAAACTAAAATTGCCATTTAGATATCCCATTTCAAAGGCTGGCAGTAGGTACATACTCACATACATACATACATATTTACATATCTAGATGTGCACATAGCATTATCCATTTACAAAATTTTATGCACCTACTATTTATTTATTTATATATGTATGTTTGTAAGTAAGTAAGTATGCATGCCTTCATTTCAATATTTATTACTACAACGAACTCTTCAACGCTTATCTGCCCGAGCTGAACTCTTCCCGTGATGTGCATGGAACCAGCAAGCTAGCCGCCAGCGAATCCAGCCAACCATTCAACCAACTTCCAGTGGCGGCGAATGCAATTTAAAAACAATAAAATTCATGCTAACCATGCATTAGCATTTAACAACTGCGCTTTCGTTTTTATTGTTGCTATTACTTACTATGTCACTGTTGTTGTTGTTATACACTGTATAATAACTGAAATGTGTGGCGCGGGTGTTTCTTCGCTGTTGATGATGATAAAGGAAATTGACTTGCCTGATGACATTGGCGACATTGTCTTATTTACATATCATACATTTACGTACATATGTACCATACAAGCATACTGGCACATTACATTTATGTATGTGTGTTTGTATGTTAGTGCGTCTGTCAATCAAATACGACCCCAGCCATTGTTGCAATGTGGAAGTGAGGTCGTTCGGGTGAGAGTGATTAAATTAAATTTGAAGCAATGAATTTTCACTTTAATTGCTTAAATATTGAAGATTTGTATGGTTGTTTAGTGCCTGTGAGAGAGGGAAATCAAGAGAGATGAGTGCGCTGAAAAAAAAATATTTGGCTTACAATGAGGCAAGTAAGCGTGCCGTGCGTAGAGTGTCTCAAATATTTTTTAACCTGTCTCTAATTCTAAAAAGCCCTTTGGTAAGAAATCTACGGAGAGCATCTTGAAAGATTATTCTAAAAAAGTATAAACAAATATCTAAAGCTAAAAGATATTTACATAACTTAACTATATTGTTGTATCGATATGATGATGTGTTCTGAACCATTTGCTTTTGTACGAGAAATTCTTGGGGAAATTATTGATTTCGTTTTGATCGTTAAATTCTTCCCAAAATGATTATTTAATTATCATATGGTTTATACGTGGTCTGTTCAAAAAATAAAGGGAATTGTAAAATTTAAAATAACAATATTACGATATTTGAAGAGTCTAAATGTCAATTATTATACTCTCGCAACAAAATTGCTAAAGAGAGTATTATAGTTTTGTTCACATAACGGTTGTTTGTGTCTCCCAGAAATAAAAGAGTTATATATAGGGTTATATACTTTTATATAAATGATCAGGATGACGAGTGGAGTTGCAATCCGGATGTCTGTCCCTCCGTCTGTCCGTGCAAGCTATAACTTGAGTAAAATTGAAATATCCTGATGAAACTTGGTACACATATTCCTTGGCATTCCTGAGGACGTTCGAATTGATTGGCAATATCGGACCACTGTCACACTCACAAAATGGCGAAAACCTAAAACTCATAAAGTACCATAACTTAACCCTAAATAAAACTATGAAAGTAAAATTTGGTACAAAGGATCACACTAGGAAGGGGCATATTTGAATGTAATTTTTAGGAGAAGTGGGCGTGTCCCCGCCCCCAAATATGTTTTTTGTACATATCTCGAAAACCTATAAAGCTATATAAACAAAACATTCTGCAGTCGTTTCTTTTAGCCACTTCCATATATAGTTCAAAAATGGAGGAAATCGAATTATAACCACGCCTACCTCCCATACAAAGGTTATGTTGAAAACTACTAAAAATGCTTTAATTCACTAACGAGAAACACTAGAAACGTTAAATTTTATGGTAAAGATGGTACAGAAGAGCTGCACCAAAATTGGTACACAAAGTATGAAATGGGTGTTGCTTCGCCCACTTATGGGTCAAAAACCATATCGCCGAAACTACTCGACCAATTTCAATGAAATTCGGTTCATAACATTCTCCTGGCATCCCTATGATATGTTACGAGAATAGTCCAAATCGGTTCACAACCACGCCTACTTTCCATATACCAGAAATTTTAAGTTGATCTGAATCGTAAACTTTACAATATATAATTTAAGCGCTAGTGAAGATATCGGAACAGAACTTTGAACAAATACTAAGTCTCAAAAATCATCAGTCTAAAAAATGTTTGCCGAAAATATAGGTAAGTCTTTCAGATATTTTGAAGAAAGAAATAATTTGAAATAATTTTCTTCTAATAATATATCTCCGTGCCAAAAATGAGTGAAATCGCTCCCATATACCTAATATTAGATACCTCTATTAGATTCGCTTTGAAACGTCTACTTTACACATTATTTTTGCAATCGTTACAGAACTCTATCTTAAGGAACAGCCAGTATCACTTCGGTACAAAATTAATTTCCTTATGTCTGCCTAATTCTCTGTAATATTGCAAACTTATTCCAAGCCTAAATAATGCGTAAACTGTTTTTATTGAAACAATAGAAAACTCATATTTTCTGGCAATTAATGAGTGAAAGTGTGGCGCGGCTTTAGTGTCACGCTAACTTTCAAAGCTTCAGGAATGATTGAATACAATATGGCCACTAAGAGCGTCATATACTAAACGAAATTTTAAACTTAGCTAGTTACATTAAAAAAATTCTTTGTTCTGTCAAACGCTCTCCAAAGAAAGTAAGTAACTGTCGTAATCTCTATTACTAGCATTCTTATGTTTGGATGAGCTTAAGTTTTAGCAGTAAATAAACCAGGTCGCAAATTTCATAGCACAATAGACTTTATAAGTAATCACTATCTTGTTATCAGGCGCCTTGTTGTATATACATATATATGTACATGCACTTGCATATGTGTATATAATTATTATGTTTTCATTCTATGCGATTTGCCTGCTTCAGTTCCTAACAATTTGATCAAATTATTAAATTAAAACAATCTGAAAAAGGCACATAAACTAATAATTGAAAGCGAATAGCACTGGAATATACTCGCATATTCCATTTAGCGACAAAACACACATTCATTGGCATTCAGCGGCATAAAGTCGTCATCAAAAGCGACGGCCAAACACACAAAACCATACAATTTACAATCGCACATTAGCGCATGTATGTATGCGTGCGCGTGCTTGCTCGTTTGGCCAGTCAAGCCTAGCCAGCCAGACAGCCAGCGAATGCGCCAAACGACACAAACTGACTGGCAGCGCTGAGCGGCCACCACTATTTGCTGTCATCAACCCGATATTTTACTCTGAAAAAGCAGTAATATGACTACAACAACAATAACATTGCAAATACGCGGTATGAGCTGAGCAGAACAGAGCTCTTAACATTTGGAGAGTCGTAAAAAATGCGCTCTTGCGTTAGTGTGCGCTCTGCACGACCCTCTCTCGGTTGCCTATTTGCCTTCTATGCTTTTTCATAGCAACACAACAAAGTAATGACGTCGTTGCCGTTAGCATGTTCACGTTAACAGGCCCAACAGCAGACGTCTCCATAAGTACGTAAGTCAATATGTTAGTGGATGAATGTGTGTGCGTGTGCATGTTTGCGGCGATGAGCGGCTGTGCGTAGGCCATTTGTGGTTGTGTTAGTGGGCGCGTGCGGGCGTACGATGATTACGTGCGCCACTCAATGTGAAAAAAACGCAACACATTCACAGACATAACCGTTACAAATACATGTGTATGTATCTACGCCAAACTGCAAGTGACATCATAAAATGGCAGCAACAAATCAATTTGCAAATCGATGACAACAGCGAAGAGCAAGTTGACTGCTACAAACATATATATGTACGTATGTGAATGTGTGTTCTACTACGCCAGCTTTAGTGTGACGCCGACGTAATGTGGTATTTTACATTTTGCTTGCTGGCGTTTTGAATGCAACTTCTTCTCTATACGTATGATTAAAGCTCTCCGTCTCTCAGCCCGCAACCGTATAAAGAGTCGAATAAATTCGATAAAGTGGATTTCCAAAGCCTTTGCTTACTGGGCGATCTTACAGTTAGTAGAATGACCTATCTTTGATTATTCAAGAGGCAGTTCCAACTTTGTTTTTTAGAGCTCATACAGTTATATTATAAATATATACTGCTTTGAAGTGAAAGTGGCCATTTTAGCATTATTTTCAAACAATTTTTTTTAAAAGAGTAGACTCAAGCGTTAAGGAGGAGATTTGGCGGCGACTTCTCATGACAATCGAGCTTGTTTAGTTGAAACTGTTTCCAAAAACTGTCAATATAACAACATCAGACACCCACAATTTGAAAATACTTTTATGCTGCTACAATAACAACAATCACAATATAAGCTACGTACATAAATAGAAACACTTAGAAGCAAAAATGTGAACGAATGTCCAACGAAACAGAAAACTTTAAATGCTTAGTGATAATAATCCACACCACATCAGTAAATCTATGTACATACATACATATTAGTATAAAGAAGAGGTTTTCAAATCCGAGAGTTGATCATAAACTATCGAAGAATACAGAAGTAGTATAAAGAAGAGGTTTTCAAATCCGAGAGTAGATCATAAACTATCGAAGAATACATACATACATACATATGTAAGTATTGGCGAGATAGTCTTGGTTCCAGACTTCAAACGAAAAAATATCGCGAAAAGTAATCCCACATAATCATATGGACATACATACATAGTATGTACTCATATTCAAAACCACAATCAGTCACAGCACACCCAATCTCCATGCCGTGTAAGCAGAATGTGTTCACATAAAATTACAGTTAATTACGCATAAGCGAATAAGAGATTATGTAATCAAAAACCATTCACAAATAATTTCCAATGCACCCCTGCAGCAGCAATGTCACAATAACAGTTTCTTCTCGCAACAACAACGAAATCAATGAAGAACGAAAATAACAATAACAAAAAAAGTTAAATCTCAACAAAGTGCGATGTGATTGACAGAGCGAAGCAAGCACATAGAGAAGAGAAGACAATAAAACATGTTAAATATGATGAAGCAACGTTACGGGGTTGTAACACAACCATAAAAACAACAAAAACAATATCCAAGATCAAGAACGCGAAACTGAAGAATCTTTTAAGCGATGGCAAATCCCTCAGGTGGCAACATTTATCACAATCTCCATAATTTCATATCCTTTTAGCGGTGTGTGGAAGAGCGCAAGTAAATCATGCATGTATGTGTGTATGTTCTTATGTCAGCATTAGTATGGTTGTGTGTGAGCATCACACAGTGCCAATGAAACCCGTCAGTCAGTCACTCAGTGGCAATCGTCTCAGCGGCTATAAAGAACACTCATTCGTATGTACATGCAGTATTTTGTTTCCCAGACCACCTTTTTTGCTCTTAACTGGCTACTCGTAATCATTTTGTTGTCGAAAAATAAGCCAACATGTTTGTATGTATGTTTATATAAATTTGTTTGAATGTATTTTTATGCTTTCTTTCGAGTATTAACCCTGCCAGCCAAAGGTGGTGAAAAAGCTGGTTAAACCGAAGTTTTTTAAACCCACAAAAGTGGTAAAAAAAGTGGTGAGTTTGCCATAGGCCAGCATAGCTGCTTGTGAGTTTTTTAACCACTATTCCCCTCACACGTACGAATACAAAAACAAAATAACCCAAACGTGTGCGTTGGTGTTAGTAATTGAAGAAACATGAGGGGAAAGTGGTTAGGCCTGGCTGGCAGGGAATATGCTCACTTGCTGAATGCTTACATACATACACTCTCCCTGCGCTCCCTGTATTGTAGCTCAACTGTATGATCGTTTGAGAGGTTAAACGTTAAAGTTTTCCTATAGATGATTAATGGTAGGTATAATTCAGGGAAAATATATGTATGTATATAACCCATTTTTATACGATGATATTCCAGAGATCCCATAATTGTAGTCCATTTCACAATATACCACATACTCCATATATTAATATGTCATACTGTCCCCAAACAACGATAGCTTCGAAGAAGAGAAGAGAAGAAAAGTAATACAGTGGAATTTCTCTAACTCGAATCACCATAATCCACAAAAAAACTTCGAGTTAGAGAGACTTCCAGTTATAGAAATTTTCATTAACACATACATTTTTCAAAAAGCTGATTTACTTACAGTTTTATTTATTTACTTCGCAACAAGTTTTATGTACATGCATACGTTAAAACATGTTTCTTGTTGCAGTTTGCTATTGTTGGGCTCTTGACGTTTGTATCTCATGCCTTTGTTACACGAATTATACGAAAATCTATAAGTGTAATGTCATGTATATGGACTCCTTTAATATTGTTCCTTGACAGTAAAATTTTAAATTTTGAATTATACCCTTTTCGAAAAGTTCGATTTATGGAACGAAATTTGTATGAAATTTGACTTCTATTGCCAATTCAAGAGTTCGAGTTATGGAGAGCTTCAAGTTAAGGAAGTTCGAGTCATGGAAGTCCCACTGTAATTAAAATGGGTTAGATTTTTTGAGTAACGTACTCCTTAGATTATTCTGAAATCATTTTCGATTATTTTGACTGTGATCACATTAAATGGTACATATCTATGTATGTGTGCCAACTCTCTAAAACATACAACACATATGTATGCACCTTTATTGTTATTTTAGCAGTATAAAATAGTTTGTCCAGAGAGTGTGCTTTTATTCAGGCGAAAATAACGTGTACTCCTACTAGTTAGACCCTGCTTTCGAAAGAAAGACATATCCATAAGAGACATTATCCGATTATTCGAACAAAACTTAAACAGAGGAATCGAATGAATATTTGTGGCATACATATGTACATATAACGATCAATATCAACAGAGCTATCGAACGTGGTCTGGAATTCAAACCTGGTAACCACTCGTAACCAGTTTTATTTTCTCGAGTATCTACTCAGAACAGGCTTGTAACTGTCGCACGTGTTGACTTCCTGCAGTGCTGAGAAAGGGCTTTGATTTATTTTACAGCTCCCTTAAAAATGTGTTTCACGAGACATTATCGAATTAAATATATGACTCAGTTTGTCGCTCAATACCTACAAATGCACGTATTTCCATATACATACATATGTTCTTCACGTACTAAGTGCTACATTTGCGTATCTCGGTGTGTGATAATCAGTAGCGCGTGTGGTATTTACGGTGTCAATGTGCAGAACCAACAACAATTGCCAGCTAAACAGCATTAATCACGTAAATATAAAGCAGTATTGAGTGCTAATTATGCTCCGTCCGGCAAATGAAAAAAACTCACACGTTATTGGACATTTTCGTTCGGTTCGCTCAGCGTCGTTTGCCGTTACACCAGTCAGCTGTTGTTTTGCTCGGTTGCTTATTTACACATTATCCGCCATTCCACTATTCTTCGACACTTTAACTCAGCAGTGTGCCGTTTATATTTGGCTGCAGCGCTGTCGTTTTTATGTTCAAATGTGAGAATGTATTTGTGTATGTGTATGTATGTATGTGTGAATGAGTGTATGAATTTATGTGTAGTTTCTGGTTTTAAATTTGCCGATTTTTTCGACTTGGTGAGTTTGATCTGCCTAAGGCATATACCGAAAACCTTTGTGATATCAATTACCTCATTAGTACCGAAATGGATGACTTTGTTTCTATGTCCTTAGCTTTTCCAAAGGATTACGAAATTTTAGACTGGAAAAATTAAAAACGACTGAACATTTTATAAGCATTTTTTTACGTAAAAATTATTAATTAACTAAAGGTCTTTCTTGCTCCCACTATTATAACACAGACAGAATAGACGGTTATATCATATCAAATGTCGTTCAAGCGCAGTCTCACGAACCTTCAGACATATATTCCAGGATTTTGTTATAGGACAGGACTTATTGCGGGATTTTAGACAAGTTGGTCCGCTATGACAATAACATCAATTTCGATTGCGACTTATTCCTTAACAGAGATTTATTTTTTTAACTGGTTATTATGAAAATCGACCTAATCCTAAACTACCCTAATTGTAGATGGCTGTAAGTTTTTAATACCAAGAGTCATATTTTTCGTTAATTCGAGTACTCGAAGTATGTTTTTCAATAAAAATTAGTTAAATATCCGTAAATTTCAGTTTAATAAATTGTTTTATAAAATGATTTCTTAAAAAAAGAATAATCATAACAGAACAACTCAAATGTTGCTTTAAAAGTAGTAAAGCAAATTCGCGTTATACGAGATCATAATATTTTTTCATTAGTAATAACTAATTAATCGCCGTTCGCTTCGTTGGAATATTAAGATTATATTTGATGGCTCCTTGTTGAAGCCAATCAAAACAATAAGGTTTGAGAAATTGACATCGTTGTTATTTGCTGCTCTTATCTTGTTTGCTTTTTGTAGCAACTGTTCATATCTTTCGAAAGATTTATCTTATTTTTTAATATAGTCGAAACTGCGGACTTTTGATTAGTTTTTTTACACAATTCCGACACTTATACTTTTGTTTGGTGCTGATCAATAATTTTAAGCTTTTCTATCAAATTAAATATTTTTCTTGTACTAAATTTTTTCAATTTGCAGATTTCTTTTGAAAATTTTCAAGTAATATTTTTATTTCTGTTTTTACCATGAATTTATTTGATTTTTAACTCTTTCTACATATGTCTTCTTCATGTTGTCCGTTAAACCAAGTACCTACAAAATCTCTATGTTCGTAATTCGTACTTAATGTAACAATTCTGCGTGTTCGTTATAAGCGGTTTTCATTAATATTCGTTTAAAAAAATATAACGGTATTACTGTAGAGAGGCGTTTGGCAGGACAATGAAAAGAGGAAATTGGGAATACAAAGAGGAATATGTCGGGATAATTAACGGGAGAAAAGGATGTCGTATCAAGCCCGTTAGGATCGATCAGGAGAGAGCTCACTATACAATTTCAACAATTAGCAAATAGCAGCTGGAAAAATACAATAAAATGTAAAATCACCAAACAGATAATGCCAAAATACGACATGAATAGAACTAATGACTTATTAAATAAGTCAAGGTACAGTATCTTCAGACTAACTGCTACCATAACAGGGCATTGGCCATTTGGAGAACATGCGTCGAAAATGGGTATGCCCTACAATAACATATGCCGAAGCTGCGAACTAACAGGGAATAAAGAAAAAATTCACCACTTTCTCTGTGAATGCTCAGCCCACACAGAACACTGGAAATCCATCAAGTATCAAACCTTGAATGGATGTATACAAAAAGCATAATGGATATTATTAGAATCTTCATCGAAACCACAAAATGCTAATTGAGCCCGAACTATAACAGGGCCTACCTACCTACCTAGGCCTTTGATAGAACGGTATTCCCTTTGAAATGGAAGAATGTTAATGTCTTACAACGCAATTTGCCAGAGTATGCGAGGAAAGAAACTTTGGTATCACCGTTGAAAACTTCAGCCTCTACATCGATCGTCTCACGGAATGTATATCTAGGTTGGAAAGGCCAAGTAGAGAAAATCTTGCTTTGACTCGCAATTTACAATAGACAACAATTTGCAGCAAAAGAAATGAGAGCCGCGTTATGATCTTCGGCGTCAAAATATTTTAGACAAACAAGAAGAAGGAGGATCAATATATTTAAAACCCATACTACTTTAAAGTGAATCTTCCAACATCTATAGTAGAGCATATTTCTTCATCCTTTGCCAACCATGTCTCTCTGGTCCGCTACCAGTAAATTTATAACATCCTGTATTCAATTTGGGCGCTCCAGATTCTTATCTAAATTTATTTCTAGCAAAGATAAGCGCACAGCGAACGTACAAAAAAAAAAAGAGCCAGGGTAAATTGTATTTAAGATTCGATTTGAATGTCTAATTTTCAATCACATTATAATGAAATAGAAACGGAAAATCATTTGTTGAGGAAACGTTAAGCACGAAGATAAAAGCAGATACATACAAACATACACATTTAAATGCCGTCGTCCATGCAATGGGCGCAGGAGGGTAGCAAACCTAATAAATTGTTGTGAATGGGCTACAAAGCAAATGATGATGCTCGCCACTCGCCACACGCGTTTGTTGTTGCTTTGTTGGCGTGCGTGTGTGGTGTAACGCAAGCAAAGTGTCGGCGGCTGCGTACCATAAACAAACAACATGCATATACATAAATATATTAACAGAGAGTTTCCCCTGCTTCAGCTGTGTTTATTGTGCTGCAGACGCTCGCTTACGTGAAGCGCTACAAGTATGTGTGTGTTTGTATTTATGTGATTTTACGCTTACGCATGTTTGACTACACTTTTAAAGTTTACGCGTACCAACATATAAATATGTATGTATGTATGTATATGCTTCACACACGCGCGTCTTCAAGCTCTCACTCCATTTCGTTGGCAGCTGATTGTGTGCTTGCTCGCCTTCGCTGTTGACTTCTAATTATGTTGAATATTTTTGACACTCTTTTAACTGGCGTTTGTTTAAGTTTACTTATTTTATTTTCTTTCATTCTCATCTTCTCCATTCACACAATTTGTACATTGTTGTTAATCCCTGTTATTCGCTTAAGCATTCATTTCATTAATAATTTATTACAATTGCATTTTAACGGTATTCGAAGAGGAAGGAGGTGTAAATAACGGTTACTGCCAGTAGTTGCGAAATTACAATAATACGTTATTAAAAATTAATTCGAAGAGAGAGAATTTCATTTGTTTATATTTATATGAGCTCTACAAATTTACTCACATAAAGTTATTTAATATAAGTATAAAATAATTATGCCATAGCTTTTTAGTAAATTCTGGTACTATTATTGTCAAAAATTACGTAAAAGACACTATTCGACTACCTTGAAGGTTTATTGTTTGCAAAACATACCGGTCTGTTTTAGCAGAATGTGATAAACTATTTCGAATGGAGCTTCCCTTAGGAAGACAGTTAGCTTCGACACGAGTTCCCGTTGCCTGAGGTGCATTTGCGAAAGTAGATTTCACAACTATCTCTCCGATCTGTCTCTCTGAAACAGCTTTACGTATTGAGTTCCTATGATTTTTCAGACAGTTAAACGAAACCCAAAACCTCGAGAGTGTAGGATTTAATTAATATTTCTCTCAAATGCTACCAAAGTTACACATAACTCTTATCTAAACATTATCTTAAAATTAGTTTAAATAAATGTATCTTTCATCATACATTTATCGCCGTGTAGAACGAGCGCTCGCAGTGACAAAACTCCTATGATAAACTTTATCGCAGCGGCAATGTGGAGGCTATTGCCGTTTACCTTTTATTGTTTATTCACATACCCACTTCATACTTCAATATGCCCCTGAAAAAAACCTAGGTAAAGGTCGGTCAATAAACTGCTTAAGATTATGTGATAGCTACTTCGTGTCAGGGCTGTTATTCTCCTTATGGATTTGTATTTTTTCTCTTTTTGCTAAACAGATTTAGGTGATTATGTACGAGTATATGGGCTTTGATATGGGTAATGCATTATTATTATAAAAACAATAATAAAATGGTGCAATGAACTGTTTTGCTTATGCAAGTGTAGTGAAATCTAAGTAAATTCGCACAAAAAAAGCTCTTCGTGAACAAAGCTCTGTAGATTCTCTAAATTACAGTTAAACGAAATTTAATTATGTGTTCATATATATTTTTTAATTTCTTATCGCTTGTCACATAAATACATATTTACATATAAACATACGACACTTTTAATAATATTTTATGCTTAAAAAAGTGATGACACATGTATATCTAGAGGTATGTACACGTGTTTGCTATATTCACATTTAAAATTATGTATGTACAAAGATATCTTCGCAAATAAATTTAAAAATAAAATAACAATAAATAATCGTATTTGTAAGTAATGATAATTCCACTCATGCTGTACATACAAACATGCATGTGTCCTGTTAACCTGTAAGCGTGCTGTCCAGCGCAAATAAGCGACCTATAACGGCAAACAAACGATTGCGAAGTGTTTGGCTTTCGTTGATTGGCATAAAATTGTTTCACTCACTTAAGTTTGTTTGTATGTAATAAGTACATATGCAGATAAAGAGATTTGAAGAAATCACAAAAAAAGAAAATCTGGCGTACTCCGGCGGAGAAGTTTTTCTCTATGAAGAAAACTCAGCGTAAATACATTTGCACAATATACTCAAATGCTTTTATGTATGTAAATGTTTGAATATGTTTGTAAACATCGATATTTGCCACACTAATTAAATAGCCTTCGGGCCATTAAGTAACAGTTATGTAAGTAAGTACTCAATTGCTGGCCGCTAAGTCTATTTGTTACTGGAGTTGGCGTTCACATAGTAGTTTACAAGAAGCTTTGTGCTGATTCGAAAAATGTTTCTAATTTATGCAATAGTTGGAGATAAACCAAAGCCAATTAGTGACCGAACGCGTGGAATAATAAACAAGTTAAAATGTACATTTAGCTATTTATATAAAACCATACATATATGTATGTATTTATGTATACATATAAAAAGGGTTGTTCTATAATATTGCATGACTGATGAAATATGCTTGGTTAATGAAGTTAAGAGATGAAAGGTATTCACGTAAAATATTTTCCCTCACGAATCCTATTATCTTTATTTAAAATTATATAAAGAAGTCATTTGGACTTCGTAGGTCTCGTTGTTGTCGATAAATAATATTTGTACAAATTTTTCGATAATTTGTTGTAACCGGCTTATTGTTTAATGTTGACCTGTACCTTGCAAGCCTTATTTTATTTCTATGCCTTTTTGGACTCAAAGGAGACCCTATTAAAAATGTAATCTCTGATAACTCTGATTTGTCATCCAAATTCATTAAATTCTGGCATTGAAAAATAAGCATGTTTGGACCAATATAAATATATCCATATATCGTATATTACACAGGCCGACACTCAATTTACTTCTTTGAATTTATCAACAGATTCTAGTTAATTTGGGTGCGTAGAATTCAATTCTGTAATCAGAAGCAAATTTAATTTTTTTTAATTTTGCCGGGCTGTGTTATCATCCCTATTCGGTGCACTTGACAAAATAATATATACATATATTTTTTTAATTTCAAATTTCTGATGAACAAAATAATGATATTTCGGTTCAAATTATTAATATGGTTAAAATAAAAAAAAAATAATACATGAAAATGGATTGCTAGCGTCGCGTAAACTTTTTAAATTATCAATAATAACAAAAATAAAATATCTTCCATTGCCATAAATTTTATTTTCACAACACAAAAAATTTTAATCGTGAATAGCACTGTCAAGAGCTTTTACTTCTTAATAATTTATGAAGAAATTTGTTAAGATTAAACGCACCGTAGCTGTGTAAGTAGCATTCTTAATTTTTA
This sequence comes from Zeugodacus tau, assembly GCA_031772095.1. Lineage (NCBI taxonomy): Eukaryota > Metazoa > Arthropoda > Insecta > Diptera > Tephritidae > Zeugodacus > Zeugodacus tau. Next base: position 18,692,960 of record CM062650.1, on the reverse strand, counting down.
TCTCTCTTGCTTGATTTGACTTTGATCTAGAGTACATGTATTAACTTTTCTCTAAAGTCAGAGTTGATATACATATTTAGGTATGTTTCTTTCCATTAAGTTAAATATAATTAACAGATATTCAATCGAGGTTCCGAAATATCAATAAATAGATTTTCCATTGAACCAGAAAACTTTTGAGCATACGTTTAATTTGTTTGATTGCTTAATAGACATTTTTACCATGATGTTGAACCTAAAAGATGATAATTTTTTTATTATATTCTCCACAAGTTAGTGATTCTCGCCACTCCTCTATACGTACATACCTATTGACATATTTCTAACTGCTTCTTCATAAAAAAACTCACAAAGTTTCTCACTCATGTAGTAAATTGCCACAAAAAATCTAAGCGCCTAGAAAATTAAATCATTACCAACTTGACATACAAATTAGCAACAGATCAACAGTAGAACTCTCGAAGCGAAGTTGAAAATACTCTAATATCGCTTTGACTAAAATCGAAGGAGTAACTTTTTGAATTCCTATGGGAAACAAAAAGTTTGGTTTTGCCGTAAAAAGTTTTCATACTTTAGTACAAACCGAGTCAGTCAGTTCATTCAGACATATTTCCTTTCTTTGGCATATATGCGAGTATTATGTATGGATATGTACATACATCGTAAGTAGTACGTAGTTCATACTTATGGAATATATTGTATACATACAGGGTATACAAATATATTTGCGAATGTGAAGTATTGGAGTTTGGCTTATTTTTTATTGCAGGTGTTTGTTCTGTAGTAATTATACTCTCGCAACAAATGTTGCTAAAGAGAGTATTATAGTTTTGTTCACATAACGGTTGTTTGTAACACCCAAAACTAAACGAGTTGGATATAGGGTTATATATACCAAAGTGATCAGGGTGAAGAGTGGAGTTCAAATCCTAATGTCTGTCTGTCCGTCCGTCCGTCCGTCCGCCTGTGCAAGCTGTAACTTGAGTAAACATTGAGATATCTTAATGAAACTTGGAACACGTGTTCCTTGGTACCATAAGAAGGTTAAGTTCGAAGATGGGCGGAATCGGACCACTGCCACGCCCACAAAATGGCGATAACCAAAAACACATAAAGAGCTATAACTAAGCCATAAAGAAAGTTATGAAAATAAAATTTGGAACATAGGATCGCATTAGGGAGGGGCACATTTGAATGTAATTTTTTTGGAAAAGTGGGCGTGACCTCGCCCCCAAATATGTTTTTTGTATATATCTTGCAAACCAATAAAGCTATAGAAACCAAACTTTCTGCAGTCGTTTCTTTTAGCCGTTTCCTTATACAGTCCAAAAATGAAAGAAATCGGATAATAACCACGCCCACCTCCCATACAAAGGTTAGGTTGAAAATGACTAAAAGTGCGTTAACTCACTAACGAGAAACGTCAGAAACACAAAATTTCACATAAATGATAGCAGAAGGTAGCTGCACTAGGATCTTTTTACAAAATGAAAAATGGGCGTGGCATCGCCCACTTATGGGTCAAAAACCATATCTCAGGAACTACTTGACAGATTTCTATGAAATTCGGTATATAATATTTTATTGACACCCTGATGACATGTGTGGAAAATGGATGAAATCGGTTCACAACCACGACAACTTCCCATATAACTCAATTTTGAATTCCATCTGATTCCTTGACTTTATAATGCATACATAAGGAACCAATGAAGATAGCGGAATAAAACTTTACACAAATACAGTATGTGATCTGTGGCATCACTTGTGAAAAAATTGTTGAAAACGGACTATAACTTTTCAAGGCCCCAGATATCGAACATGTTGAACTCAGCGCCTAAGGTTACATTTTAACCGAAAATATGGGTAAATCTCTCAGCTAATTTAATGTAATTCAGAGAAAATTGTTTTCTTCCAATAGTGTGTCTCTGTTCCAAAAATTATTAAAATCGGGTCACAACATCTCGTAGCTCCCATATACATAATTATAGGTTTTTCAAAAATTCGTTGGGCTTTATTACGCATATATGTATTGGTTAATATCTCTTCTTCTTGACTGGCGTAGACACCGCTTACGTGGTTATAGCCGAGTCCAAAACAGCGCGCCACGTATCCCTCCTTGAATGAAATCGGTTCAGGAATTACCTCAGCCCTCATATCTATATATGACTTTCATTGTTCTATTAAACTTTATGCCGAATTTATGGGTAAATTTGTGCGTTATCTTAATAAAATTTCTTCAATAAATTGCGAGAGTATAAAATGTTCGGTTACACCCGAACTTAACCTTTCCTTACTTGTTATTGCAGGTGTTTGTTCTGTAGTAATTTTACTTGATTTTTGTTGCCAGTTGTTTCTCTTTGGGCTGTATATTGAGTTATTTGGAGTTATTTGCAATCGATATATATCTTTATTTTTAGTTGTCGTTCCCCAAAAAATTCTGTACTACCCTCGGGCTCATATGTAGTCATCGGCCTGTTAAAACTCCATTCCATGTCCGTTCATATTACGTAAACTAAATTCATAGACTAAGACTAGACATTCATTAATTTTTAGAACGAAACTCATCGTACTAAAAATCCACTCGCTCTCAAGCTTCTCTTAAAATGCCAAATGCAAAGATATGTAGAGTTTCGGAATATACCGAAAACTATAATAACAAACTATGTTAAAGATATTAATCAATTTATGGAACCAAAAGAGTAGATGTTATAATAATCTGGAATCTTTACATACATATACATTATCTTTATTAGAATTAAGTAAGTGTGATACTTAACTACTTTAGGCGCATTAGGCCAATATAAACTCTCGTAGATATTATTTATGTACGTAACTTCATTTTCACTTCAGGTATTATTATGGGAGAGTATTATGTCCACATATAGGCTGCAGCATTTTTTATTTCCATTTAATGAATAACTTTGACAATATTTATAATTTATTTGGTTAGTAATGTGTTTAGTGTTGGTCCAGATTTTATCTATAAAACTATTCGTCGTTTAATACCGAGTGTTTTTGAACACGAAGCTGTGAGAGATCGTCAATATGCAGCTCGGAAAGGACATGTCGCTGAACGAACTGATTGAAACTATTTGAGTCATATAGAAGAGTCGACAAGATTTCAGTATGTAGCCATTAAAAATGCAATTAGCACAAAAATATTGGCTATTGAAGTGTGATCAAACTTTTTAATGTAAAAAAAAAGAAAAATGCTTCAAAAATATTTAATTTTCCTGTGGCTTCTTAAGTGTTGTTGAATTCACAAAGTCAAACACCGTTATCTTATTTTTGAAGTATATCTGTATCGCTTACACTTTCATCTTGAGTATGATATTTTCTTGCAAGGGTTAGTGAATAAAACGTCTTACTAAAAGATGGACCTGCATAGTTGGAGAATTAGATTTAGCTGGTAAAATATACACTAACATACACACACATGCCTTGTTGACACTGCCAAAATTACAAAATTTTTCAATTCAAATATTTTCTATAAATCCCCTGGCAAGTCTATAGCTTCCTTACAGTCCTCTTACATTCATATGTAGGTATGTACTTAGGCACACACATAGGTGTTGAAATTTATATTGCACAATTGTATTAACATGTGTTCAAGTATGCATGTTTGTCTCATAGTTTAGTTTCCTTTTTACAGCCAGCTTAGAACGAATGAATGTAGATATGTATGAAAATATCTACTTATAGATATGTATAATATACAGTATCTGGCAAATTATGGATACCCCACCACATTTTTTACTATTATTTGAATGTTTCTTCCAAGAGTTCAGCAAAATAAATTGCACATTCTATTGGTAGATACTATACTATACACCAAATAATAATGATATGATATTTACCGTTAGCTTTGTTTTGTTTGCAGAAATAAGACTTTTTTAAGATTTTTGATATTTAAATCAATGGTCTATCAAATCCGGTATTAATCGAAGACAAAGGACGGGAGAGTATTACGGAGTGATGCTGAGTACAAATTTAGAGCCCAAAGCACAAGAAATGGACTTGGAAGATACTTTATATATCAGCAGGATAATGAGCCCAAACATACAAGTTGGATTAGGATGAATTTTTCGATCAAAAATCGACAGAGATTCTACTATGGCCCGCCCAAACCTCTGACTTAAATCTTATTAAGCAATTTTGGAATGATAAGCTCGACCGATATTCATGTCATCCAAATAAATGAGATATTGAAGCTCTATTTATAAGCTATACTTATAATACATGAGGGTATCCATACTTTTGTCGTTGTTAAATATTTGCCTTTTTCAGATGATTGCGAGTTTTGCAATAAATAGTTCAAATGTACAATATATAAATTTAATTTTTGTAATGCAATATACACATAAGCAAAATAGAAAAACAATCAAAACGATAAATTTCACTGCTCAAAAGATATAATCATTTTGGTGTTTACATTCATAGGGTATACATAATTTTGTCGTATACTGTATGTTAGTATATATGTACGTGGATTTGAATATGTTGCTGCAATACAGATATTTGTCTCCCAACAACAATTTATTACATACCTGAGCTCTATACAAACATATTTCATACAAGAATGTAAAGGGAGACCCACTTCATCACTGTTTGATAGATGTTCACATGCTAGAATGCACGAAGAAATCAACGGACATACGTGGGTATGTACATAATTACACTCCCAACCTTATTTATATACCGCGCATATGCATGTGTGTGGCTTGATTTACCGACATTGCTCGCTAACACGTGTTTAAGCTTGAATATCCGCGAGCGAATCGCGAGTATCTTCCAATTCCTGAGATGGTTCGCAGTCAGATTATACCCAAGGTACCTACCATATGCCATCGTGCTTACAGACATAAAGATATATGCAAGTATATATGTACATATACGAATATGGAGTAACTTCCTTACCGAATCTATCTTTGAGTAGGAAGACGAACGAAGGGACTTTGAGTTATACTCATATACTTATAGATATGCATATATGTAAGAAGCACTTAAAAGTGACAATTATTTATAAATTTTTAATCATTATTCTATCTTGGAACCAGTAAATGACTAATTACATTCTTACTTGACGACAAACACACTCTTGGACTAACAAGGCTGACAAAGAAATTGAAAAGTTGAGAGATGTTCTGAAAACAAAACAAACGTAACACTTAATAAGTATCGTCTCAGGTCGTCTGTACTTTAAATATATAGTACAGAAGTTGGGACTGCTGTAGGGAACTGGGGACTCGGGACTCTTATTTTAGACAATGGAGGCGATTGATAATAATGCAGTGAATACCCTAATAGCCGTAGAATATGACGTACGGATGATGTAGAGGTGTATATACGATAGGTCTAAATGTAGAAGAACTCATCTATAATACGAATGAACCTATGATACCTAAATGTGTTAGATTATTAGAGAAGCTTAAGATGAACTAAATTAAAGAATCCTGAAAGGAATGAGATGTTTGGAGCGAAACTGTTAAGAACCTATACCTCCATTAGGCAGCACAGTAGACAGTAGCTTGTTGACGAATTAATCTTTATGTACACTGCGCGTCATCAAGATAGCCCAAGGCATGCTTGGTTGATACCAACTATTTTAAATAGTATTTGGGTTAGAGCCACAAAACCCAATTTTCGTTTGCAAACTTTTGCACTGTTTTGCTTTTTAATTCGTTAAAATATTAAAATTAATCGTTTTGTCTCCTTTACTAGCTAATTTTTAGGCAAATTGTTTAAAGTAAATTACAAATTAGCTCTAACCCAAGTACTATGGATAGTATTAGGTATCAATCAAGCATGCTTGGGGGGCGCTATCCTGAGAACGCGCAGTGTATGTATAAAAGCAACAACAAAGCATTATTTTGTATAAAAGAATGTGCGGATAGCTTATTAAAGTAGTAAAATTACATTATTTCTCAAACTGTTTTCATTCAATTAGTTCAGTATTTAATTTATACCAGTTGTCCGTTCGATCGGTCACTCTGCAAGTTTTGGCTATAGAATAGCTCTATTAACAGAGCGTTTAGTTTAGAGTTTATTATCTCTTATATTACCGGCATAGTCTTATCCGCGGAGTTTATTTTCTTGAATCATACGAGGTGAGTAATCTCGAAATGTCACTGGGTATAACAGCGGAGGATACCCAGGGGAAAAATAGAAAATGCTGCAGTTTTTGGCATTGACTGCCAACACTACATATGTATATTCAAAATCAAATTCGTCGCATAATTACAGGCAATCCATAACATTTACCGAGGCGTAAAGAGAACGGAGAAAAAGGCGATTTGAAAAAAGAAAATAAAAAACACAAAATTGAATGGAAAGTAAAATAGTAGAGAGACTATGTCACAAGTAATGAGGCTGTATGACAAATCGCGCAATGAGGCATGAAGGCAAGGAAATACAATAAAGTAAAGAAATGTGAATGATGGCAGGGAAAAAAGAATTTTTTGTTGTTGTGGAAAGAATTAGCTGCCGAAGAAATGCACTGTGTGTCTGTATGTATGCATATTGACTGCTTTAAAAATTCGTGTTTGTTCAGCAGAACATTGCCGAGATCTGAAAATATACCGAGAATTTCGACGAACAAATTGAGAAATGGGCATTAAAATGCGATAAGAAAAATAGCAGCAGCTCGAGGAGAAAATGAATGTAGAAATAGAATTTCACGTTTTTTGCCACAGCCGCAGGATTGAAAGAAAAAACATTGACAACAGTAAAAACAACAAAAGACGACAGCGAAATGTGACAAATGCTTTGGAAAGCATGCACAACAACAACAGCAACGACAAAGAGGGGAGAAAGAAAAAATTAAACACCCTTGCGATGGTTGAAGCGACACTTCAGCGCGTCGGCACAGCTGATGGTGTGAACTCGCCGTAGATACTCGTATACATATGTATGTATGTGTGTGAGTGTGAATGTTTGTAGATATGTGTCTGGGTGTATGTAAGCGCTTACAGCAATGCTTCAAATACAACGGATGGATAATAGAAATTTCATTAAAAAGTTGTTTCATTGCGTGCCGTGGTTGTTATTATTGCAGCCACAGCTATAAGTTGTTGCAGTTGCACATAGGGTAAACATTAATATTTCAAATCAGAACACAACTACAAACACACATACAATAATTGCGTGAACTTTTCGACACAAATTGTGAATACAAACTGTGGAAATTATTTCCTATAAATTTATATTTATTCAAACAAAAACTTTGATGACTGCAACAGATGCAGATGAGCGCAAAAAGGGAGGCATCAATGCAGACAGAGAGATGCACTTTGGCTGTAATAAAATGACAGACAACAACAGCAATGGTATACAAAACTCGTACACACATATATACATATGTATATGCATGTTTATCTAATTGTTGGTTCGTTGCCCCCCGCGAACTTGCATATCCGAAAATAGTGACGCTCGCATACATAGCATAACATAGCTATGCCTTTCATTGGCGCGCACAAGCTTACATAATGCTGCACGCATCTATCCATAACGTAACATATGTATGTATGTATTGTATATTGAATGAATGGGCGAAGTGAGTGCGCCAATGTTATGCGCCGCTCACTTCTGTAAATGTTAAATATGTATGCTATGCTAAAGCATACTACACATACATAAATATGTACACACTTACAAACGAGCACCGCCAAACACAATCTGTCGTGCGGCATACCTACAATTTAACTGAAATATGGCCGCAGCAATGTGGATGTAAACAAGACAACAATACTGGATGGCATCAGTGGCATTGGATTTGTATGTTTGTACATATTTATATATGAGTGTATTTACAATTGTTTGAATATAGTGTGGCATTGTGGTGTTGAAGGTGGCACGTAGTATAAATAGTAGACATGTATATGATTATCACATTGTAATTTAGGCGGAAAAATATTATGACATTTTAATTGAATAGCTTTGTACTATACTAATATGGCTATACTAATAGCAATTGTTTAGCGGTGAAGAAGAATGTACATACTATTTATAAAAATATTAGTTTTTGAGTTGATAATTCCACGGTACCATTAAGAACTCAAAAGTCTCCAAAAAATCATCAGAAATTACTAGTTACCAATCTGCACGACTTTATGTTGTTTTTGAGGATTCTGCATCACAACCAAATGATTTTTGCAGAAACAGAACATAATCAATTTGGTAAATATTCCAACTGAATAAAATAAAGGAATCGCTCTTGCAGTTAAGATGCTCTAATTTTTTCAAATCCGAGTCAATCCACTAATTTTTCCTTAAGAGGTCGAAATCAAGTCACTTATCTGTTACCATACTATAATAGTTAATATTGTTTGCTTGAAACGAGAGTTCACAAGAATATCTGGCCATCAGTGGTCGTACTTAGGCCTTTATTAGAATAACTCTGTTCTTAGAATTCAAGCCCCAACTCAATACATCAGCTTGTCAACCCCAGCTAACCAATTTCTTTTAGATTCAACAACGATTTTAAAGAAATATCAGAAGCAATGAAAATTATTAGCATTGGGTGTTACAATTGAATCGCATCAGGGCCTTGACCGCAAAGCAAAAATGTGATCAACCTCAAGTTATTTTCAATCAATTTTAAATTAGGTATTTATTTTCGTTATAGCTCGTATTTTATATATCGTACTATCTTAAACTCGATTACATAATACAATCGTATTAAAATTAAAATATTGTTTATCGACAATCAGGATTCTATTGTACTTGGATACGTGGAAGATCTCAAGCCCCGGAAGGTTGAACATATGTCAAGATTCTAATGTTTCATGATCGTCAGTACATGGCATGCTACATGCTCTTCTGGGGTTCGAAGTTTCTCAATTTGGCGGCAAGGCGTGTATTGATGGCTCTCCAAACCGTGAGATTACTTTTCATTTCTATTGTTTCAACCAATTTAAAGGAACTCAATGATCTGATGATGTTATAAGAACTATGTTCCCGGCTGGCTGCTGTGGTGTCAACCAACATTTTCTTTTAATTTTTATACCTTCAAGACATTACTGAGTTTGCCACCAAACATAACCTTCGACAGTGACTCGTCTGGTTAACACAGACTGGTTTTACTGCTTCTCGATTATCCACTAGAATATTAGCGGCTTCTGCTGATCCAAACATCTCGACTAAAAAGACGAAGCTTGACATGATATGCCTGATTGTTAGCCCCGCTTTGCATTTTGATCCACCATTGGAACGTAAATTTATCTGTAGCTATGATTTGATGTCCCCTTTTCCTTATTTTTTAAACGGGCAAGATCAGCAATTATAACTGTCTATTTCCGTTTATCGCTTTTGCCTACAGAACAAAATCGTTCACACGAAATATTGTATTATCTCTCTCCATCCGCTCTTTAGCGGTCACCCTCATTTAACCCACATAAGCAAAGAGCGCACATAAAACGTGAGTAGCTAATCTGTCACTTCTGGTCGCGGCAAATTTACTGTCATATGGAATATTCCCGTTAGCTTTTCATGCTTCCAATGCTTTCAGGAATTTACACTTTGTTTATAGCTGGAATGTACAGCCTCGTAAAATGCTAACACAATATGAATGGCAATTAGAACTAGGGGACTTGGAACGCACGGCGCATAAGTTGCTAGCAATTACATATTGTTGACATATTCATCAGTTCAAAAACGCGTTGCCGCATCGCATTAGCGGTGACGACAGTAGCGAGGCCGACTCAAAACTGTTGCAGCAGTCAGGTGTCATTTTACCTTAGCAACAACAGAAGCGACAGAAGAAACTGAAGTAGCCGCAAATGCAACTGCGAGCAGCGCACACTCAGCAACAACACAACATATAGCAGCTCATAGCATAGCGTAGCATGGATTTATGGTTACATATATAAAGGCTTACAAATGCATTTAACAGCTTCTCCGACCGAATTGCAGCAAAACAGATGGGCAGCAAGTAGACAACGGAGCTGCCGAAGACCGAAGACCGAATACGAAAACTACTACCGTTAAGCAGCTATGTAAGTACGTGAATATATTGTATGTGTGTTTACATGAGTGTTTGCTCGAGGGTAAGCGGCAGCGCTCATAAAAGATGTGAATAAGAAGATGCCCTAGCAAGAGTAAGTTTCCTGCTGGCTGGTGGCATTGTGTGGCATGAATGTGTGGCAGTTCTGTGTATGTAAGCAGATAAGTAAATGCATGTGTTTATGTAAAGAAGAAGTGTATGACTTTTTCAATGTTTGTCCACAGTAAACTATTACCTACATATGAATTAATGCTGCATACAACGCTATATATGTACATACATACATATGTGGCCTGCGCATACTTTGAAGGTAAACATTTTGTGGCAAGTTGCGTTGCTGCTGCCAGCACAACACTGCCACTCCAATTTGGAGTCGCAACCCAATGCAGCTCACCTCATCTCACCACGCTTCGGCTGTTGCACGTCTAAATCTCAATACTGTTGCAACCAAGGAGCCAAGCGGCCGGCCACCTCACCTCACCACGGCACGCCATTTCTTATTTTTGTTTTTGTTTATTGCCACAAGCGCTCGTCTTGCTGGGGGGCTTCTTGTGGCGCTCGAAGTGTTGAAATGTGTTGCTGCCACGGCTGCAGAAGTGCCCGGTAGAATGCCACAAAGCAGCGCCGAGTGTTGAAAGAGTGTTTGCTGCAGCAGCGGCAGCAACGGGCTACGGGTTGGGCGGCAACACAAAGTGAAATATTTGTACGTCGCTGCAACATTGCACCTACAAACATACATACAAACATGTGAGCATTTGCAGTCACATGTGCTGCTGCGTTGCAACGCTGTCCACGCAGACTTTTGCATGTGGCACGTACGCGTCTGTGACTGTGGGGCAAGCGTGCAACAAGCTGGGGCTGATAGTGGTTGACGAAGCAGCTGCAGCTGTCTGCTGCCACTGGTGAAGCGCAATACAGGAGCTACAGCCAGCCGTTGGCTGGTTGGCTTGTGGCTGCTGCCTGCTGTAACTGCCTCCTGTTGCCTGTTTGTTAGCCTGCACTCGTATGTATGTAGCTCCCCTCTTGATCTTCTACAGTTCAACTCACTCGGCGCTCAGCGCAATTTGACTGCCTTTGCTGCATGTTATTGCTGTCGCCTGGCAAGCCAAGTTGCATGTGACTTTTGTACTTCTATCCCATTGTTTTGTTGTATTTAATTGTAATTATTGTTGTTGTTACTGTTGCTGCTGTGCCTTTTATGCGGAATTGAGTTCATTTCAATTTCGGTTTCAGATGAATATTTGAGGTGTTTACGCATGCACACACGCACACACTTGCGATGGGTTGGAAAATAAATAAATTCGAGTGTCTCTCGCTTGAAATCTACTTAAATTGAGGGTGTAAAATGCGGAGCGTCAGCAAGTGGTGTTTAATTTTCGTCTTGTGCGTCGAGTTAGCTTGAAAATCTCGCAGCGGATTTGTGTAAAAGTGGGCATGAAAACAAATTAAGTGGGGGAGTTCTGTAGAGTTCAACCAATAATTAGAGATCAACACATTAAAGTGAAACTCACGTCAGTTTCGTGAAATATCTCCGCGTGATGTTGTCAAAAATGTGCTTTAAGTTCTATTAATGTATATAAACACTATGTACACAGAGAAATTGATATACATAGGTATGTTTGACACATGTCATGTCGTTGACCTCCTCGCACATAAAAAATGTTTACGACCAGCTGTTCCACTATCAATTTTTATTTCCAAGCGGTGGCTGAGCACTGTTAAAATTTAAGATATCATCGATTCCCATGAAATACAAAAACATCAGTAAATACAAAGACATTAATTTGTAATAATAATTGTTGAATTACATTTAAGGAACTTAAGCGATTTATTTAATTTTGCGAGAAAGAAGAAGACTATAAAACATATCTATAATATTATCGATCCGAGTAATAGTCTTGGAGATACAGTTGAAAAAGTCGTGAGCTCCATGGTAACTAGATTGTCACTCAAAACTTTGAACACCTTTTTCTCAAATTCGGGTTCAAGATTTCTCGAGAATTATTCAACTGTTTGAGAATCATACCTACTCCTGCACCTAGTAACTAATTTTTGCTGTAAGTCATCAAAAATTAATTCAATTGCAATTCGCCATTATTTGTTTGAACCTCAGTCGTAGCAAAATTTTATCGTTTTAGAGTTAGGATGAAGGCCATGGCGCAATGCCGGCCCAAGCGATCACTGATTCTCATTATACTCTCGCAACAAATGTTGCTAAAGAGAGTATTATAGTTTTGTTCACATAACGGTTGTTTGTAACACCCAAAACTAAACGAGTTAGATATAGGGTTATATATACCAAAGTGATCAGGGTGAAGAGTGGAGTTCAAATCCGAATGTCTGTCTGTCCGTCCGTCTGTGCAAGCTGTAACTTGAGTAAAAATTAAGATATCTTGATGAAACTTGGCACACTTATTTCTTGGCACCATAGGAAGGTTGCTTTCGAAAATGAGCAAAATCGGACCACTGCCACGCCCACAAAATGGCGAAAACCGAAAACACATAAAGTGCCATAACTAAGCCATAAATAAAGTTATGGAAATAAAATTTGGTATGAAGATTCGTATTATGAAGGGGCATATTTGGATGTATTTTTTTTGGGGAAGTGGGCGTGGCCCCGCCCCCTACTAAGTTTTTTGTACATATCTCGCAAACCAATAAAGCTATATAAACCAAACTTTCTGCAGTCGTTTTTTTTAGCCACTTCCTAATACAGTCCAAAAATGAAAGAAATCGGATCATAACCACGCCCACCTCCCATACAAAAGTTAGGTTGAAATTTACTAAAAGTGGGTTAACTCACTAACGAAAAACGTCAGAAACACTAAATTTTACATAAGAAATGGCAGATGGAAGCTGCACTCAGAATTTTTTACAAAATGGAAAATGGGCGTGGCGTCGCCCACTTATGGGTCAAAAACCATATCTCAGGAACTATTCGACCGATTTCAATGAAACTTGGTTTGTAATAGTTTCCTTACATCCCAATGATATGTTGTGAAAATAGGCCGAATCGCTTCACAACCACGCCTACTTCCTATATACCAGAACTTTGAAGACAATCTGAGTCGTTTACTTTACAACATATAATGTAAGTACTAGTGAAGATATCGGTGCAGAACTTTGCACAAATACTATGTTAATAGTGTGGCAGACCCATTCTAAAAATCGCCGAAATCGGACCAAAGGTTTTAAGACCCCATATATCGAACACGAGGACCTCGGTGCTTCTAACCTAATATATTAGGGTTTCCAACTTTCAATGAACTTTATACAATATATATGACGAATATGTGGGTCAAATTGTGTGTTATATAATATAAATAAAGTTAAATAAATAAATTGCGAGAGTATAAAATGTTCGGTTACACCCGAACTTAGCCCTTCCTTACTTGTTTTATGTAATAACTTTTCAAATTAGCAGACGGTAGGAAGTGAGTTCGACGTTGTTCGTCGATTCTTACCTAATCAGTTTAAGTTGATAATAAAGGTAGTAAAAAATTGGTGCTGCCTGTAGTCATTGGCAATCCCTTATGATTCTGTCGCAGTCTTTTCTCTTTTTGAGGGTGTTACATTCTTCGAACAAAGCTATTCATTATGTACAACAATGCAAATTGCTATACGCAGTCGATAGTAGAACTCAGAACTGATTGACTGGAAGTCACGTACTCAATTACTGTGAACGTTATATTTAATATTTGTAAATCAAATTATGGCTAACTGTTAACCAAACTCAAATAAATTTTATTATGTGTACAAAACATATAAAAATATGTGTACTATGTACATATATACATTTGTGCATATGTATGTATATTAGGAAGTAAATTTGTGTGTAGGTGATTTGGTATGAGCGCAACTTTAACTGCAGTTCAACGACAGAATATTTTTATATACATATGTATGTTTTTATATTTATACTATATATAGTATGAGCAAGTATATTAAATCACTTTATTGCCACTTTTAACTGCCACAAATATTTATACACACACAAGTTGCATTTTCTTTTAATTGTTTGAGCACATCTTCGCCTTAAACAATTTGTAGCCGCTTGCTTTTATTTATGTGACCCAAACTGGTTATTTTTACTGGCGTTAATTTTCTTATCTACAGATTTATCATTCGACACACACACACATCAGAAAAATCAGAAAAGACCAGTGAATGCACATTATCCATAAATATACAGACATACATTTGTATGTATCTACATGTTGCTTTTATCTTGCCTCATTGTTGCTTATTTCGTTTGTAGCGTGACGAAATGTGATTGATCTGCGCGAGAAGTGTTTGCTTCCAACATGAACCGCTATGGACTCGATGCACTCCGACATGCCAACAAGGTGACTCATATCGGCGCAATGTTATCTGGAAGCGCGATGTGAGGTTTGTAAGTAACGATGGAAATTTTTGAGGTAAGCTGTAGGCATGCCTACAAGCATACTTATATCTCATATAAAATATATACATATGTGTATATACCTATATACGCGTATATATGTATATATAATTGTGTTTGTATGTACATAAGTGACATATTGTCGTTTTTTATTCATATAATTCAAATCTAGAATTTTTTATGCTGGAACCATACATACATATATATTTCACATATATTGTATATATATGTGTCTCTATATTTATATGTATTGTAAATGTTTTTCAAGCACGCATACATATACTCGAATTTTGATGCCAATGCAATTGATGATGTTCAACAACTGACACACCAAATCACATTTTGTCAACTTAATAAAACTGTAAGTGGAATTCTGAGCTGACACTGGCAGCATCAAAGGCATTACAACAATAACAATAAAAAACACACGAGGAAAAACAACGAATTGCATAGGAAATTCATGAAAAATTGATAGTCTCGAGGCAGGCAAACGATTCTCTAATGCACACAACTACACCTACAACCAAATATCATATACATACATACATATATGTACATATATGTATATGGTACATATTTAAAATTGTGTGAAGTGAAATGGAGAAGGATGTTAGTTTGCGGCAAGCAGGTCGCAGTGCTGAAGAAAATATAGAGAAGGGGCTTGCTGTAGCAAGGAAGATTTTCAGATGCTTATGCGAGCGTTAAACGTAAGGTACGTACATATAAAATAGTATATATATACTAATGCATATACATGAACCAAATGCATAGATTCACACATTTAATAGCAACTAGTGTGAGCAGCTGAAAGCAAGCGAAACGCCAACTTTTACTGCAGGCTCCAAGAATATTGCACTTTTGCAATGCAGACAAACTATTCAAACATACACAGAACAACAACAAAACTGGTTCAAACTATGGCAGTCAGACGTTGTGTAGGTTGCAAATCCACCGAGCTTGCTTTCAAGCAAGGGTTGCTATCCTTGAAGAAATGGCTGTGGCGGTGGCGGCAAGAGAAGCACCCTTCCAAAGGCTGGCATGTCACCAGCAAACTGACAAAGCGTAGAACGGGGTTAAGCATACACAGTAGACGATTGAGCGGCGTGAGGCGGCAGGCACTAATGTGGCTGGTGGGTCGTTGGAGTCGGTGGAACCGGAAGCAATAGCAGTGAAAAGTGTAGTTAACAGGAATGAGCAAGGAATTAGAGCAGTCTGTGTTGGCCTAAAAAATAAGCTGTTGCAAGCACTTGAAAGACTTTCGACTAGTTGTCGCAGTCGTTGTTGTTGCTGTGTGTTTTATTTTTTTGTATTTCTTCTGCCTACTTCTTTTCGTTGTTCAATGGCATGCTGACATTACGATTATTTCGCTGTTTTATCGATTATTTATGCACACATTAAGAATAATAAATATGTGGGTTTGAAAAAATAAATAAATTTTGATACGAATGTGTTTATAAAATACCAGAAGTGGTTATGTTTTTTCCTTGTAAGTAAGGCTCCTTGTTTAGCAGGTCAGCCAAATACTTTTAAAATATTGAATTATTTGTTACGAACATCCTTTATAATACAAGTTTTTACAAGGTATATTTTCAACAAACATTCTCTTTTGGAATTGGTTTCTGAGATTCGTAAGAATACTGCAAGGGGTAAGGTCCTGGTATATATATCAAGTGGTTTGGAAAAGGCTATAGGGAGTTATATTTTTTCTATCGAGTACACATATCTCTATCCATTAAACATACAAGTATTTCAGCGGGTATTATATTAGATTAGATTTATTAGAGGATCGCACTGCGACCTACGGTCTATTGTGCCCTCTCCTATTTATCACAGAATACCGTCCAGTCCTGTAGCTCTAAGAAAACTTAGCAACGCTGCAGGGCTGGTGGTCGCGATACTTTCCCTTTGGAGATATAGAAACCCCATTTCCTTCCTCCTTAAACCCGCAATCGCGTGACATTTCAGGAGTAAGTGCTCAGGTGTTTCCGATTCCAAATCACAGAATCTGCACAGGTTCGTAGAGCAGATTCCGAGTTTGTTTAGATGACACCTGCAGTGGCCAGTGTAGAGTGCCACTAGTTGTCTCATTTTGTTTCTTGGGAGCGCAATTAGTTGTTTGAATCTTTTGCGGTTGTACCCTCCTAGGAACAGTTTCGAGTGGCGAAGTCCCTGCAGCCGAATCCAGTAGCGATTCCTACTTTCTAATTCGCCTTCGAGTAGTTCATTTCTCAGAGCTTGCGGACCAACGGCAATGAAGGGCTCTGGCCCCACCGGTCTGGTGACCGCGGCTTTCTTAGCTAGCTGGTCTGCAAGTTCGTTGCCTTGTATGCCTCTGTGTCCCGATACCCAGAACAGTGTTAGTTTGTTGTTGCTGCACACTCTATTGAGTTTTCTAATGCAGTCCAGGACCAGCCCCGAGTTTATTTCGAAGGATGATAGTGCCTGGAGAGCCGCCTGGCTATCACTTTTTGCAACAAAGCTTTGGAAGCTTAGCTGATGTGCTACAATAAAAATCTGTCCTGCGATATGTTGCAACTCTTAGATCTTCATAAGCTGAAGTAAGAACTACATAATAGAGTCCAAGCGCTTTGTCGAAATGTAAGGAACTTTTGATCCGTTATGAGTATTTGGGTGCCACAAAAGACAGTTGAAGTTATCTTAGTGAGATTCTCAGCAATCGTGGAGATCTACTCCTTGACCTGACCTAACCTAACATAAGATCTTCATTCCCAGAGCAATTGGTTATACGTAGCCGAAGCGGAACAAAATTTATTTTTGCCCAAACAGATTATATTTCTCCGATGTTCGGTGGATAAGAAATCTACTGCAATCAATAAAGCTAGCATATTTTTAGGACAGTATGGTTCGGAATTCAAAGAAACTAGAACAAAGAGAATCCACTTGTTGTACCACATGAATTGTTTGAATCTAAGATATCGGTGATACCAAGAAAGTGTTTTCAGTGTTAATCGCTAAGGGTTCTGACTCCTTACGTAATCAGTTACAAATAGCAACTGTCCACAGCCTCAGCGTCTCGCGACATTTTTTATTAATTCCTTGCTCCTTCAACGACACGGGTGTTCGCGTTCGTATACCAAACGTTTTTATTACGTTTTGCTGGCAACAGGCGAATAGGCAAAACAAAAAACACCAACAGCTGAAAGACAGAAATGATAACAACAACAATAACAAATGCCTGTCGTCTGTAACTGCTGTCGTTGTAAATTTTATGGATTGTTCCGAGTTACTGCTTCCAATCTACCAGCGAACAGACACAAACACGCGCACACACACACCCCAACAAGTGCACAAATATTTACGCAGCGCTGCTAATGCTTTTGCCAGTTGTTATTGTTGTTATACTCACTTGAAATGAATTTTCACAGCATTGCATGTTGTCTGGAAGTTTTGAAAGAGCTAAATGAGGTCGAGCCGTTGGCGGCAACAGCGCCGGTGGTCGGTGGACGGTGTCGGCAATGGCATTGTTGCGTTGCTTACTCGTCTTGTCGATCCTGGCAGCTAAGCGAAGTGGCATAGTAGGAGCTAACTTGACGTTGGCAATGCACACATTTGTCTTTATTTGCAACACGGCAACGAGGCAAAGGCAAAGGCAACAACTCGAAGTTATTACTTTGTGGCTCAGGTTAGAGCAGTAAATTTTTGCTGGAGTTGGTGGCGAGCGAAGCGTCGCTTTGAAAATTTTCCGCTTGCAAAGGAAGTAGATAATACAAATGTATGTATGTATGTATATTCAAATTCGATATACATATGTACATATGTAGTATATCTATGTACATATATGAATCTCTCTCTTTCTATCTGTTTGCCTGAAAGTTAATAGGTAACATGTCTCCGTTAGGTGTTTGGCGCTTATTCATAGCCACAAAATTATTGAAATTTATTAAATACTAAAGTTTGTGGAGCGCACCCACGGTACATACAAATGTTAATATAGGGAGGTTTATTAGGGAGCTTGTATTCATATATTTTCTTTCAAATATGGATTTTTATTATATTTGGTAGAAACGTATGTACATATACATATACTTCTTATATCTTTGTCTGTCGGTATGTATATAGAGATATAGGTCTTTATACTTAAACTTTTCATGGAAGCAGCAATAAGTGATTTTATGTAGTATGTGAACTTAATAATAATAAATTCGTATTTATAACAACGCAATTTCTATCGCTAAGCGCCTTTTCATAAATATTCGAAGATCATAAAAACTTAAAACCACCTGCAAATAGATTTTCAGAAGAAGTATTTTCTAGAAATATTCTCAGTTTCTTAAAGGAAAGTTGGAATACTCGACAAAATGCTTGAACACTGACAACCCTAACGTTACTATTTTCGAATTCAGTAATTGACATTTTTATCGATGAATTTCATATCAAAAATTAAGACAACTTGACGAAACTTGGTACACATGTACCTTGGGACATAGGGAGGGTTGCTATTGAAAATGGGCGAAATCGGATTATTGCCACACGCCCAGTATGGCAAAAACCGAAATCCATAAATAAAGTTATGAAATTAGTATTTGGTACAAGGGATCACACCAGAGAGGACCATAATTGGATGTAAATTTTTTGAAAGTGGGCATGGCCCCTCCCCCAAATAGGTTTTTTGTATATATGTATCTTGTAAACTACTAAAGCTATATAAACCAAACTTTCATCGCTTCTAATAAGGTGACGTTTGGAAATTAACAAGCGGCTTTTTCTATTAAATATTTTTCTGCCGACAGACGTAGACTAAGATACATTGCAGAAGCATAATAATGTCAATTAACTGTCATTGAAAAGTGAAACGACACAAACCGCACGTGTCAAGCAAACGGAAAGCAGCGGAACGAATCCATTCCCCAGCAACCTCACCTCGGCGCGTTGTGACTCACCTGAAGCGCTCACAGCCCGCACATTACAGCGTTGCTTTGTACTTCAGAGTTTCGCACGTTTATCGGTGTACATACATATATTTTAGTGTATTTGTATGCAATTGCTAGTTATGGTAATGTTTCGCCATAATTCTTCTCTCTTTGTTATTGTTTTCTGCTTCGGTTTTTTTGTGTTTTTTTATGTTGCGCTTTATTTCATTATTCTAGCCTTTGGGTTTTCCGCTTAATTTGTCGTCATTCCACACCTCTGTCAAGTAACGCGCAAAGGCAAGACATGTAATATATACATACATACATATCAATGTATATGTATTCATGCTTTTGTAGTTCAGTTATTGACGCTTGTTGATAGACCAATATTAGGGAGCCGCTTTTCAACCTAAATTCACGCTTCTCTACGCACTTCACACACAACAAAACTGCTGAAGGTCATTAGTAATTACCTAGCGAAGCAAGCAGAAAAATGCCAGCATACATATGTATTCACAGTGCAGTCGAACGACCATGACGCCGAAACGCCGAAACCAAAGCGTACAGGTGCGAAAATTATAAAAAATACTTTCAAATAAACAAATAGTATATGGTCGTATATGGGCACAGAGAGCGTGACACAAAGCGCAAAAAATACATACAAACATATATACATTCCGTATAAAATAGTATGTCATATTATTATAGTTGTTCTACTATTGTCTCAAGATGAACTAAAGAATTCAGTCTCGACATTCATTTATTAGTAATTAGTTTTGTATAGCAAATAACCTCCTGGGGAACTGAGACAATTGCCGACGGGACACTTTTAACATAATTCTGTTATGTTTTAACAGACCACAAATGTAATAATAAAGCATGTAGGGATAGTCTCAGAAGTTCGGGCGGAAACAAGCCTCAAAGAGTGACACATTTTTGAACAATTTGTCGTTTTTATACCGACAATTCGTTTGCACATTTTTATCTTTTATTTGTTATGCTTATGTTTCCTTTAATTAGCTAATATTTCAATATCCTTTCCGAGCTTTCGAAAATGCAACAGTTAATTTAGGCTCTAGAATGTTTTTTCGGAATTCAGGTGAAATTATTTTCATGTATTACTTCAAGATAAAAGAATCAATAAATAATATTACTCGTACAGTTAGTTATTGCATCGATTGTTCTATGGAACAAGTAGATTAGTACATATGAATGCATTATTTGCCGTTATTGCTTTAGTTTGAAATAAGTTTAGCAGGGTGTAAAATTTTGTAATATTTTGTCTTGGTATAGATACATATGTATCTCTTTGAAAAGGTTTGAAGTGCTTGCCTCTCAAGTATTGTTTATTAAAGAAGTTGAGAGTCATAAAAAACGAGTGCGCAGATTCATACAAGCAATTATAGCGAGAGATAATATAATATAATACATAAATATTAATAATAAGATATATATAAAATAAGGAATACCCAAGACAAATATTTTTTTCAACTTCAGTTGAACAACAACAACTCTGCAACTTCTACTTTATGTCTGAAAATATCGACCATAGTACAGTGGCGCCTAATATGAGGTGAGTATCCGCTGCGATAGCAGAGCGGCAATTATTGCCCGGAGCACGTTGAATGTGCTCTCAAAGCTAGTTAAGAGTGTCTTAGGTCGTTATCGATAGCGTCAAGATATTTCACTATCGGATTCTCGGACATATCGAGTTTGGTAAGCGTTGGTTAGTAACTAAAACCTGTTCGGTTCCGAGCTCTTTTTGACCCAAAGAAGAACACAACAGGTCGGCGGAACTACGTGCACTCAAAAACGGTTCACCTTGCCGCAATAGTGAGAGTACTCACTGGACACAGAGGCATGGACATACATACATGCCATGAGGCTAGGAATCCTGCCGGACGCAAACTGCCATAGCTGTATGAAGGGAGGCAAGGTGGAATCATCAAGTCATTTCCTCCTACACTGTCCAGCGTTCACAAGACTGAGGTTGGAACATCTCGGTAACTATACTTTTGGCGCACCATTCGAAAGTGCCGGAATAGACATTAGCCGCCTAATAAAATTTGTATGCTCAAAGCGCTTTTGCAATGTGTAAGGGTCTTCTTTGTAATACATTTTTAGGATTCTTGTGTCATCGCAAGGGACCGGCACCTTCAGCTGTCCAAGTGGGATCCATCACTACACGTTATTTTTCTGTCCTGGAAAGGAATAATGACTCAGTTATTCTTCCCGTTGGCGTATGGAATATTTGGCAAACTATCAGAAGTTTCTAATAAAATTGTATGTGGAAAACAAGAAAATAATAGTTACGAATCAAATTGTATGCGATAATAAAGGAATACAATTTGTAGTAAGAATACAAATATCTTTCTGATCAAGCTTTGTGAGCGAGCTTTGTGAGCGAGTTTTGATGAGCTCATAATTTTAAAATCAATCGACTCGCATTACATTATTATTGCTCATACTTATGTAGGTTTTCGACGTGAGCGTACACGGATCAATGCAATACAGATTTTGATAAATACAGTTTTTGCCTTCGTTTCGATAGCGATAAAGTGGCCACAAGCAGCAGACATCCAGATATCCACATTATGTTAAGTATGTAATGCTTATAAAGCACTCACACATATATAATTTCGTATCTACGAAATATGCAAAAGCGAACGCATAACTGCGATTGCATTGACCCAACAACACTTACTTACCCACATAAATAAGTTATTAATAGATCACTACTTTTGTTTTGTTAGTTAAGTAGCCGCCTGACGCCGGAGGCCGGATATAATATTCAATTTTATCTACATTTATTTCACTACCATTCTTACTGTTATCGTTCACTACAATTGTCAGTTTGTAGTCACCTTTGTGTCATGATTGTTTTTTTGTTGTTGGCGTCTGGAAATCGGTAGAAACGAGCACAAGCTGTAAACACGTTTTTGGTACAAAGACGACAAATGACGGCAAAACGTTTATTGTTATGGCGAAGCGGCGATTTAGGCGTGGCGTTTGAGAAGAGGGGTTGTGCGAAGAGCAACTCAAAAGCGAAAACGAAAGAAGTGCGTAAACCGTGAGATACGCTACAAAATGGAAAATAATCGTGGTATGAGTTGTTGGCGCGAGTGTTGAAATAGATTTTTATTACTTGTTATATATTACATATGTACGCATGTATCTAGGTACATAGTTGCCGTTATTTGTGTTACAATTCAATTAAGCCATGCGTAACTTCTTCAGCCACAAGCGAGAGTTTCAGTGTTTCTTTTTTTGTGTTGGCAGCGTAGAAATACGCCAATATAAGAATAAGAAATAGTTTCATTTCGACGCCACAAGTAGCTGCCGTTGTTGTTATTGTTGTTGCTTTTGGCAATCATGGTGTGGTATTTTCATTTTTTATGCACTTGTATGCAGTAACAGATAAATACATAATTATATACTTACATACATGCATTTGTACATATATAAAGCAGACATTTGATATCAATTTATTTTTCACTGCTGCCAACTTCACTTTTTTGCTTCGAATTACGAATTATCCAGTATCAGATACACACATACCAACTCGCTTAAGCGCATACACGTAAATCAATACACACATACATACATACATATATATAGTATGTCGGTGTATGCCTGTATTAACTATCGTGCTACAAGTTTTGCGGTTTCACTTTATCATGCATAAATTATAGAATTCACATTTGGTTGTTATGCTTGTGGTTTGAAGGCCACACTTGCTCGCTGTTAAATCATCCAAACATACTTACACACTTATAATACATACACACATATGTACATATGTATGTTTAATGTATGCGTTTATGCTTTCATAGGGTACGCATTCATACGATAATTTAGTTAGAGAGTAAGTATAGAGGTTATGTTTGTGAGCTAATGAAGCGTTAAGTGAGGAAATGATAGGCGTCCCTTAACTGCATAGCTACATAGTTATACATCTGGACATGTATTATGTCTGAGTGTATGTATGAATGCTAATTTACATATGTAAGTTTGTGTAGACGTCACACATGATAGTTCCTACATTAAATTATAAACTGGAATATTCTAAAAAAATATATATTTTTTTGGAAAAATATTTTTGTCCAAAAATGTTGCTTATAAGCTCTTACTTGATATCATGTCGGTTTATAGAGTATATTATAGGCGATAGGGACTTGTGCTGTACTTCATAGGGATGTACCGGTGATTTTATTTATAGCTTCGAGCTATTTGGTGGGATACGGAAGTTATTTTAGATAAAATAACGTACCTGTTGGAATAAATAGGGTTCTCAAGAACCCAGTCAAGTGGGACTAAGAAACTTTTCCTATAATCCAATAAAAACAAGCTTTCAATTAGCAGTAAAGTTCAAGCATAAACGAACTGTGGTAAGTGGTAAGATTCTAATGGGAGATCCCAGGAAAGCGTTTTTTCGACTGGGTCGAACAAATTTGAGATGCGTGGTAGATTATGGAGGATGTCATTAGAGCAATCTAAGATTGTTCTCATGAACTTCGCTTAACTTATGGTCAACATAATCGGCCTACTGAGCGTACTATTCGCAACACCATCACGCATCTTGATATCCAGCATTCATTATCTTATAACTTTCAATAGAAGAGACCACGCCCATCACGTAGTGAAGAAAATATAGCAGCGTAGCTGAGGTCCACATTTCTTCAAAGATGATGCCAGGGAGAACGTAACCGTCAATGGCGACCCTTATCGCGTAATTATAACCGTTATTTGATGTCTGAAATTGGAGCTCGTGATCTCGGCGACATTTGTTTTCAACAAGTCGGCGCCACTTCCCACACATCGCATCAATCAGTGGATTTATTGAGAGAACACTGCCTTTGGCCACCGTATCACACCGTTAGACTTTTCTAAAGTCTAAAGTCTATGCGGACGATCCCGCTTTGGTTCAGGCCTTAGAGCAAATATCACCATTTACCAGTCGAAATGATCGAATGAGTCATCGAAAATTGGACTAAACGAAAAATGGACCACTAAGACGTAGCCGCAGCCAACATTTGAAAGAGATAATCTTTAAAAAATAATAATAAAATATGTGTTTTTTCTTTAAATGTAAGGAACCTCGAAATGGATTACCCTTTAGAAGAGATGCTTTGAGCTATTAAGGTACATTAATTAAAGAAAAACATGTAGGAACTTTCTTATTTTCAAATGTCGTATTCTCTAATTCTAGCATCCTTTGTGTCAAAAGGGGTGGAACCTAACCCAAAATTCAACCAAAAAAACTAAAAATATCAACCGACAAATTGAGATAGAAAATCAACAACGAATTGTTGCTGCTTCGTTATAAAGTCCGCCCTTTTCAAATCCTTTATTAAATTACTTTTATTTAATTAATTCCCGTCATCAAAAATCAACTAAAACTAAATAGACTTTACAGCAAAACAACAACAAAAATTAGTTTTCATAATTCCTTTTGATCCGGTAATTATCAATGATTTGCTGGGCTATTACTATTCAATTTTTATGAGCTGATAACGTGAACATTTAAGCTCAATACTATTTAGTAAATAATCTGATGATCAGCTCCATTCATTATTATCTTTCCTTCGATAGTCAGGCACACAAACACAAACACTGCGGAAGGTGTGAGCATTTACAAAAGTGTTGAATGAAGTGGAAGAAGACGAAAAAAGTGGATTTGTTATGCTCATTTGGGGTCTGCTCTGTTGGACGAAGCGGCAGAAGTAGAAGCAGAAACTACCTTCATTTGTATGTAGATATATGCGTTTGAGTATATTTGTTGTTATCGTATATATGTATGTATGTAATTATAAAATTTAAGTGTGCGCAGGCATTTGCTTTAGTTGATATGCGTGTATGGGTGTGTGTGCGCTGCTTGAGAATTGCATGTCATTTTCGCTTCGTTGGCCGTAAGTCGCGTTAAGCGTCAATCATTAAATATTTCATTTGCAATAATGAAAATGTAATCGAAACCATAGGCGCAGAGCAGACATATTTTCATAAATATGCATGGCTGTTTGTATGTATGTATGTGTGTGTGCGTCTGGATATAAACAACAAAAGTGCAGTGATTTATGTTTATTGTTTTGCATTTAAAACTTGCAATATTTATGTAAGCAAATACATTCATACATACAAATGTTCACATGCACGTAGCGAGCTCTATGTGAGTTTGGAGCAGATACAAGCTGGCTACACATACTTACTCGTGCATTTATAAAATACAAAAATGATCACATATTGTTTGAGTCGATTTCTACCTGTGAAGAAGCATATAAAAGGCAACAAACAACAACTGAAGCGGAACAACAGCAGAAACGCCCGCAACAGCTTATCAACAATAAGCGTAGAAAACAGAAAATAACAGGCAAAGCAATCGAAGATTTCGTTAAAGCAAACAACTACAAAAACTGAATGAACAAAGTGAAATAAATATGCAAGAACAAAAGGCATCGCGGCGAGTTGCACATTTGAAGTTCAAAGGTAGTCAGCAACTTGCTTCAGAGTTATTATTGCATATACATATGTATTTGAAATATATGAGTATACAAGTAAATAAATGTAATGGCATTCAACGAAATTGGCTTTTACTGCGTTCGAAACAGTTGAATAAATATCCATTCACGGGTACAAACACACACGGAGGTCATTTCGGCTGATTAATTATGTTGGTTGACACCTTCGCAGCAGACGATGTCGGAACGTGCTTCAACCTCTATAATTTCCGAAAATATTACAAATATTTGTAACGAAGGTCCAATGTAATTAAACAACTGTTACTACATCGTAATTTTATACTTACTTGGTATATACATCAGCCGTGTGTATGTATTTAATGAATTTCATGCAACCATATTTTATCGCTGACATTTGGCTAATAAATATTCAAGACTCAATCTTCTCAAAGATTTAGCTAGATTTGAAATTAAACTGAGAAACTTTGACTGCTGGGCAGTTTGGACTTATATGTATATTGTCTATTGTCTATGGGAGCATAGTCTATTGTCTTCTTCATTCTCGACCTCCATATAGAGAGTAACTTCAAAAACAATGACTACAACTCTATCATACGGGATCTCTGCCATAGGCATAAGAGATGGTCCTAAATGTATATTCGCTTAAATGTTAAAGTAAAGGGCGTAAAAGGAAACGCGATAATACTTTAGGTATCTCTATGGATCATTTACTTATGAGTTTTCACCTCCAAAAACTACGAAAGACTAAGACACCAGAATGAAGATAATGCGCTGAACATATATACAATATGGTATCTTCTATGGCAAGGATATATACTGCATATAAAATAAGTGGGCTGGCTGGGAATTAAGAAACTAAAAATTTACGTTAAATTCGACGGATGGTTCAGGGTCTATACTGTTGTGACATTTTCAAAAAATCGATTTTTTTTATTTTTTACTTATTCGATAGTTTATACTTTCAAAAATATCCTGTGAAAACGGTATCGGTAAGATTGTATCTTGAATAGTTATTGAATGGCAGCGTTCTAAAGAGCTACCGCTCGCAGGCATAAGCCGCAATAGTCGAAACTTTAAACGCGTTTTACTCGAAACGACATTTCTCAAAACTGCTGACATCATAACTCAACGAGAAATTAACCGATCCACTTCAAATATAAACTGAATATTCTTGAATATATTTACTATAGTATTATTTATTTTTTCAAAAAGTTGTAGGTCATTGTATAGGAAATATCTTCAACTTTAATACCCTTTTGGAATTTTTTTGTTTTAGCTACTCATTCCGCCGGAATCATGTCAGCAGTTGGGGAACTTTTTTTTTTGGTACCTCCCAGACTGCACATAACTCCGTTATTTTTCAATATTTTTGTAAAAAAAAATCTTAAAATATACTTTCTTAAAAAAAATTTACGAAAATCGCCTAATTTTTCATGGGTTACACTGGTATAGCCTCTTAAATGTGGTTCAGTTATACCGTTTCCAGCAGCATAAGGCTATGTATTGATAATTAACCGTAGCCAGGAACCTTTTTTTCGAGTTCCTTTATCAACCAACCACAGCATAAACCCTATGCGGTTTTTTGTATTTTATCCACAAGACACTCTAGAATCGCGATTCATACCGAAGATTTTTCAAACGTGTATGAATCAAAACTTGTTGGACATTCTTTTTACCATCGATTCTGAATATTTCCCACCAGATAATCAATGATATCAAAGCTAGTCAGCGTAATAATAATAGTAATATAGTACTATGTAATGGGTTAAACCATTCTGGAGCATATTTTTCCAATTTAACATATAAAAGTCTCGATAAAGATATAAAACTATAGATCACAATTTGATTTTAAAATTGTGTATAAATTTTAATTGGAATTGGAAAAGGATTTTTAAAAACGTGCGAAGTAATAATGTTTCTCTTTTGTAAGGCTCTTGGGTAACTTGGGCCAATGCGAAAAAGAAGTAAACATTTATTTGTATCCTTCTATTCGACTGTTAGTTCAACGTAGTCGAAACGGATTCGAGGATTAATTCGACCAAGGACTATGCCACTTTTGCGATATTTACTAACATAGCGTTATAATTCATTGAATTCATTTGAAAGTACCTCTAGTTGATAGTGGTTCCGAGGAAGAAATATACACTTTTTTAGAAAAAAAGGCTGTTTCATTCTTCCATAAAATATAGTATATTATTACAAGAAATAATATGTAGTAGTCCAAATGGGAATAGACGCATTTTTGTATTACCGATGGAATACAGTAATCCTCGCTTAAGTGCCCTTTCTTAACATGCAAGACTTTTGAGGCACTTAAATGAATCCCGCTTAAGTGTCTCTAGGTACTTACCAAGCTTTTTCTCAAATACTTTGATCTAATATTTTTTCTTTAAGAATGAAAGTCACATTTATTTCTTATTAAGAACAATGTATGTATATGTTTTCCTTTTGACAATACTCAGCGCATTTAATGTCAAAAATATTAAAAGGCACTTAAGGGGAAAATTGCAAACAATGTTGTTTTGTGGCTGAAATATTACAGGCATTTAATCGGGAAAGGCACTTAAGCGGACGCTCTTAAGCGGAGAATTTTATATGTAAATTTAGAGAAAAAACAACGATACCGCAAAATATGGTCACTTAAGCGGGAAAGACACTTAATCAGGGGGTGGGGGGTGTTGAGCACTAAAGCGGGGATCACTGTATTTAAAATAAAATTTACAAGTACCATTAAATGTGATTTTTGTTAGACTGTCTTTTATAGCGAAGAGTAAATCTCACACTACCAATCACGCGTCTCGCTCTTGCCAATAAATAAATTAATAATATTCATATACATACATATATATGTATGTAAATAAATAAACATCTTGACTGATATAATATCTTGTCTATTCAGTGAAAATTTTAAAAGTGTTCAATCTTTGCCACTTGGTTTAGTTGTTTAGAATAACTGTTGGTTAAAATATAAGATTTGAAACCGCTTACTGCAGATGCTCTTAACGCGCTTAGTGATACTACTATTACAAATTGAACAAAAACAATTAATATGCTTAAATTACTAAAAAGAACGACATAAATCTAGTCACTTTAGTCAACCTCCACTTCAGAAAATAAGATTCTACTATAATATTATAGGTTCGCAACCAAATAATAAACAAGTCTTCAACAAAAACTTAACCTCTCAGTTCTAAAGTTGAAAATAGTCAGTTAAAATCGGTAATAAAAACAAAAACATACAAATGTATTGGTGAATAAATGAATGCAAAGCGATGGTAAAACAAAAACAAAGCTATAGTGTGAATAATGAAACGGCAACAACAAACAATTTAAGTACTGAGGTGAATAAACGCTCAAGATCAACCGGTGGCAAAAAAAAAAACAGAAACAACAACACGACAAAAAAGAGACAACAATCAAAGTACAGCGGAGATTTTAAATTATGTTTTCGTAATTTTATAAATAATTTTTTAGATTTTATTTCGCTGCCAAACTAAACGCACAAAAACGGTATGGTGCCAAAACAAAACAACAGCAAAAGTAATAAATAATTAAAAATGTATGTACATATGTGCAATAATTAATTTATGCATACATATGTGTATATGTGTTGAATGTTTCTGTGAATGCATAGTATGAAGATCCAATCGTGTGGTTATGAATAATTTGTCGATGCCAAAATTTCAATCGCATCGCCAACCATACAACAACATCAACAATTGCACGGCAGTTATGCGGTTCAATTAACGCTGTGGCAGCAGAAGCATTGGAAGAGCTAATAAAAAATACATAACTACAGACATGCAATACTTTCGCACACACATATACATTCGTACTAATATGTATATATATGAAAATGTATATGTAATAATAATAATTACATATGTATTGTATGGCCATTTTTCTATATACTTATTTATGTGTGTGTAGCATATGAGCTGTGTTTTGTTTGGCTTATTTACTTTACTGCACATTTTTTCAATAATAGCAACAACAACAAAGCAACCTTCAACCGAAAAAAAACGCTTCGCTACAATGTCCATGAACTTAAATTTCGGTCAAAAAGTGCAAAATATTT
The DNA here is from genome assembly GCA_031772095.1 of Zeugodacus tau. Classification (NCBI taxonomy): domain Eukaryota; kingdom Metazoa; phylum Arthropoda; class Insecta; order Diptera; family Tephritidae; genus Zeugodacus; species Zeugodacus tau. Next base: position 18,663,130 of record CM062650.1, on the reverse strand, counting down.
TCAAACCGTAAATACAAAAAAATAAATTAACATAATGTAGACAACAACGAAATGCCATAACAACAATTACCCAAACACTGGACAGCGTCCACCGAACGGCGGGCGGAAATGAAATTGAGAACGGGCTTTAGTCAGCAAACGACGCTTCAAATTGAGAGAGTGTGAGAGAGGATGGGGAGAGAGATAAAATTTAAGAAAAGTTAACAAATTATTTATGTACAAACAAGCGGAGCGCATGCAGAAAGTTTGTTTTCCTTAATTGGCGGTTTGATAACTTGTTAAACAGGCGGTAGCCAAATTATTATAATATGCATATGAATTTGTACGTAGTCATTAAAGTATTAATTGTTTAATGTAATTTTAATTCACTTCACTTATTTTTTTATTTATGATTTTTTTTAATATGTAAATGCAGGCGATAAAATGTACTAAAATCCAAAAATAAACAAAATTGTGTCAGAATCATAAGAGTTTGTTTTAAAATGGAGACACTGAATGAGAATTAATACCGATGCAACCAAATTCAAATTGAAATGCTTTAAGAGTTTCCTAAATTTTATAGGGAATACTTTGAATTTTAATATAAAAAATTACAATTAACATCAGCGAAGTTAAGTTTTTGTTTCTACGACTGTCAGACTGCCTCACTGAATTTGAAAATTTTGTCAAACTTATTCATCCCAATACACTGAAAACATCGAAAATAATCACATTATAGATGCATATGTATATTAATAAAGTAATAGACCGCTAGAGGTCTAATTCCTCATTACTACATTCATAACTTATTAGGATTAGGAAAAACACCAATTTACTAGCAATTTTTTTAAATATTTAATTTTAGTTAACTCTTGTAGGGTAACCTTTCGTGTAAATTCTTTTTTTTATTTTTCCAATTTGACAAGAAAGAAACTGCTAATTAATGACTGGCAACCGGAAAATAAAATGCTATGTAAAGCTAGGTATAACAATTATTATTTGTCTTTAGATTCCAAAAAATATCTGATTTAATGGTTCTGGACTAATGAAAAATTTTTTTATTAGAAAAAATTAATGCAGTTATAATATAATTCGCCTTCATTTCGTAATTTCTCTGCTCGCTTATCTTGTTGCGCTGCTCTCTAGTAAAAAATGGACAATGAAAAGCAACAACAAATCATCGGACTGAATCTGATACTAGAGAATATATTATTTATTAAAACGCATACGCTTTCTATTTCAACATTTGGTATAGTTTGTTCGATTCTCTACTCTTCAAAGCTTGGTGAATTTCATACAGCTAATATTACTTTTTTGCATAAATTGCTTTCTTTACATGTCTAGAATACTTTGCTTTTCAAAATTTCCTCCATCGTATCTCCAAAACGGTTTGAACGAATGACTTGAATGACTTGATTCAGCAAAATTGGTATAAAAAATTTGGCAAAAAACTGAAAAAAAACTCAGAATTGGCAATTTTTTTCAAAAGTCTACAAAAAGTCCAATTTTTGGTATATTCCTTTGGTCGTAGCGCATTCCATGCATTTACATATGCTTACGTATTTTTTCCCGTAAGCCAATCAGCCGGCATCGTGGAGGAAGTACGAGCCCATTTTTTCGAGGCGGGGTTGTTCAGAGCGCTGCAGCGCGCTGTAACTAATGTTCTACAGAATATTTTTATACTCTCGCACAAAAATTGCTAAGAGAGTATTTTAGTTTTGTTCACATAACGTTTGTTTGTAAGTCATAAAACTAAACGAGTTAGATATAGGGTTAAATATATCAAATATATATAAATATATCAAAATGAACCCTTAATTGGGAAAGTGCCTCTGCCCAGCTGGTTGATTTCCTCATACGACAAAAGGCTGACATCACCGCTCATGCTTTCTATGAGCGCCTAGAACGCACCTATAAGCGCTGCCCTCGCCACGATGTCAAAATAGTGCTTGGCGACAGGGTGGGTAAAGAAGGGGTCTTTGGCACAACAGTCGGAAAATTCAGCCTCCATGACGAAACCTCGCCAAACGGCCTGAGGCTGATCGACTTCGCTGGGGCCCGAAATATGGTTGTCTGTACAAGAAAATTCATCAAGCAACGTGGCTGTCCCCTGATCGAAACACGCGTAACGAAATCGATCATGTTGTGATAGACGGAAGACATGTCTCCCGTGTTTTAGACGTGCGTACGCTCCGAGGACCAAATATAGACTCGGACCATTATCTGGTTGCAGCGAAGATACGCACCCGCCTCTGTGCAGCAAAGAACGCCCGTCAACAAACACAAGGAAGGTTCGACGTCGAAAAGCTGCAATCGCAACAGACAGCCAGGAAATACTCTATTCGACTTGCACTCCTGCTCTCTGAGAGCACTCATCAGCATCTCAGTATAAGGGAACTGTGGAACGGCATCTCAAACTCACTACGTACAGCTGCAGCCGAAACAATTGGATTTCGGCAACGACAAAAAAGAAAAAGGCCGAAATGCATAAGTATGAAGAGCTTGAGAAGCTGGCAGACAGAGGTAATGCTCGAAAATTTTATGAAAAAATGAAACGACTTAACGAAGGTTTCAAGACCGGAGCATCCTCATGTAGAGACCAAGATGGTAATCTGGTAACCGATGTCCAGGACATACTGGGATTATGGAGGGAACACTTCTCCGACCTGCTGAATGGCAGTGCAAGTACAACACCAGGAGAAGGCGAACCCGATTCCCCAATCGATGACGATGGAATAGATGTTCCATTACCCGACCATGAAGAAATTCGAACAGCAATTACCCGCGTGAAGAACAACAAAGTAGCGGGGGCCAATGCATCTGCTTCTTTGCAGAATATGGTCGGAAGAAAGCATGCCTGACGATTGGAATCTCAGTGTACTCTGCCCAATCCATAAAAAGGGAGATCCCATAATCTGTGCCAATGTGCCAATTGGGATAAGCCCGTTAAATATCGCATACAAGGTTCTATCGAGCGTACTGTGTGAAAGACTAAAGCCCACCGTTAACAAACTGATTGGACCTTATCAGTGTGGCTTTAGACCTGGAAAATCAACAACTGACCAGATATACACCACGCGCCAAATCTTGGAAAAGACCCGTGAAAAGAGGATCGACACACACCATCTCTTTGTCGATTTTAAAGCTGCTTTCGACAGCAAGAAAAGGTGCTGCCTTTATGGCGCGATGTCTGAATTTGGTATCCCCGCAAAGCTAATACGGCTGTGTAAGCTGACGTTGAACGACACCAAAAGCTCCGTTAGAATCGGGAAGGACCTCTCCGAGCCGTTCGATACCAAACGAGGTTTCATACAAGGTGACTCACTATCGTGTGACTTCTTTAACCTGATTCTGGAAAAAATAGTTCGAGCCGCAGAGCTAAACAGTGAAGGTACAATTTTTTATAAGAGTGTACAGCTACTGGCGTACGCCGATGATATTGATATCATCGGAAGCAACAACCGCGCCGTTAGTTCTGCTTTTTCCCCGCCTGGATAAGGAGAATGGGCCTGGATGTGAATGAGGACAAGACGAAATATCTCCTGTCATCAAACAAACAGTCAGCGCACTCGCGTCTTGGCTTCCACGTCACTATTGACAGTCATAACTTTGAAGTAGTAGATAGTTTCGTATATCTGGGAACCAGCATCAACAACACGAACAATGTCAGCCTCGAAATCCAACGCAGAATCACTCTTGCCAACAGGTGCTACTTTGGACTGAGTAGGCTATTGAACAGTAAAGTCCTCTCTCGACGAACCAAAATCAAACTCTACAAGTCGCTTATCATTCCCGTCCTGCTTAATGGTGCAGAAGCTTGGACCATGTCAACATCAGATGAGACGACACTAGGAGTTTTCGAGAGAAAGGTTTTGCGGAAGATTTATGGTCCCTTAAACATTAGCAACGGCGAATACCGCAGAAGATGGAATGATTAGCTGTACGAGTTGTACGAGTTGTACGACGACATTGACATAGTTCAGCGAATAAAAAGACAGCGGCTACGCTGGCTAGGTCATGTTGTCCGAAAGGACGAAAACACTTCAGCCCTGGAAGTGTTCGATGCAGTACCAGCCGGAGGAAGCCGAGAAAGGGGAAGGCATCCACTCCGGTGGCGGGACCAGGTGGAGAGCGACCTGGTTATACTTGGGATCACCAACTGGCGCCGAACTGCGAAGGATGGAGAGAATATATATAACCGGCTATAGCCGGCTAAACGGTTGCAACGCCAATCACATACATACAAATGATAATAAAATTAAAGCTCTATCTATGGTCGTAAAAAAAAATTAAAAAAATCGCTAAAAAAGGCCGTCACATGGGATGACCTCTTAAGGTAACATATTTCATATGCGATGAACATCTACAGAGATAAAATTATTAGATAAAATCATTTGAAGAAAATTATGCCCGGTTTCACAGTTCGTACTTAAGTTGTGCCCAAATAAAATCTTAGCTAAGCATTGTTGTTGACTGAGTAGTCATTTGCGTTTCACAGTCGATGCTTATCTATATATATAAAAAGAAGTTACATTTCCTTGGTAATCTTATAACTCAAGAACGGGCTCACCTATCCAAACCAAATTTTTAGGCTTTGTTTGGACTATTCAGTAGATGGTTTGTGTTTTGAAATTTTAAGAATCGGATACCAGGGTCTCGAGAAATAGGCCAAAACGTGGACCCGGGTAACCCTAGGATGTGTTTGTACAATATGGGTAGCAAATGGAAGCTGTTGATGATATCTATAGGATAGAGTATTTTTGATTACGCTCCGTGACTAGGGTCTCGAGATATCGGCCAAAATGTTTCAAAAATTTCACCACACATGTAGGTATATATGTAGCAGGCAATCAATCGGATACCAGGCAATCAATCGGATACCAGGGTCTCGAGAAATAGGCGAAAACGTGGACCCGGGTAACCCTAGGATGTGTTTGTACAATATGGGTAGCAAATGGAAGCTGTTGATGATTTCTATAGTGTAGAGTATTTTTGATGCCGCTCCGTGACTAGGGTCTCGAGATATCGGCCAAAATGTTTCAAAAATTTCCAAAATGTTTCAAAAAATTCACCACACATATGTTACATTTTTGTTTATTTAACTCGTACCTACTTGGAAAGCTGAAAAGCGCTCATATTAGCATACATACATCAATAATAGTTTAATCATTTACTAAACGATTTGTTACCTACTTAGCTACGCTCTTTCGCTCTCAAAATTTATGAACTTTCGTCTTAACTACCATACTTATTATTCCCACCAACAAACTTACTGCATTATATTTATATCAACATGTAGGTATGTATGTAGTTAGCAGGCAGATCGACAAACAAAGTAGGCTTTGAAAAGACATCGAACTATATTACGGTGCATTTATTTTGCATAAAGAAATACATGAATATTTTGTTTTTTGTAGGTATATAGAACTTTGACTCTTAGCATTAAGAAAATTCAAATTAGGAGAATATATGACATTGGAGTGTAAACATCGCCGGAGCGTTTTCTTTGACCCCATACGTTCAGTAGTGTCCGAAATTACCGCGGTGCAAAATTATAAGTTATTATATTTTTTTTTTATAATTATTGAAGTTTGTGTGAATTTGTGAAAAAAATAAATATAGCGCAAAGCGAATTTCCAACTAGGCCAAAACATGGCAATGAGGCAATGAATTATCCAACTGAATTTTTAAATTCATTAGAACCGGCTGGTATGCCACCGCATTGCTTGAATCTGAAAGTGGAATTATTGCGAAATATTAATCCACCAAAACTGTGTAATGGCACCAGATTGGCAGTGAAAAATTTATTGCCAAATTTGATTGGAGCTACGATCTTAACTGGTAAATCAAAAGGAGAAGTTTGTTTAATACCGCGTATCCCTATGATTCCAACTGATATGCCATTTGAATTCAAACGATTACAATATCCTGTGCATTTATCATTTGCGATGTCTATCAACAAAGCTCAAGGGCAAACACTTAACGTTTGTGGTGTGAATTTGGAGGAATCATGTTTTTCACATGGACAACTTTATGTTGCCTGTTCCAGAGTCGGTACCCCCAGCCGTTTGTTTATTCATGATCAAAATGGAAAAACAAAAAATATTGTTTATCCAAATGTTTTGGATAGCTAGCAAATAATTAAATATATATTTTTTTATAAATTAGTTATATTTTATATTTCACTTTATACGTAGCGAAGCACGTACCGGGCCGCTATAAATATTATATGTATTCATTGTATTGCTTTCAAAAAATCATAAAGTTCTGCTTATCTGTAACACCACATTCATTGACTGTTAGGCGGTACAAAGTTCGCCGGGTCAGCTAGTTTTCTATAAAATTCTATTATGATACATATATGACAGCACAATGAAAAACATTTGTTTACAAATACCATCTGACAAATTGAAATTATTGTTGATGAAAAATAACATTGCGACGAATAAATTTGGAATCTGGGAAATGGATGGAAACAATAAAAGGACACCGAATTTTACCGCAACCGAGTGGGGGCACCTATTGCAACTCGCAGGAAAGCATATAACCGTCATTGAATGCAAGCAGTTCCAAAAAATTTTTCAGCAAATAATTTTTATTTTATTTTTTTGACAAATAAGTCAATATTCAAAACAAAAATCAACTGTTACTTAAGCACTGCTTAAGTCTCCCATTTTCAGTAATTAAGCAGAACTTAAGTATGAACTGTAAAACGCAATATTTCTGTTTTATCTTAAGCACAACCTAAGCACTGACTGTGAAACCGGGCATTACTCTCCTAGCCGCAGGTTATGCGTGTTATGTATAACATGTTTCTCTTGATAAGCGGTAGCCACAAGAAAACGCATCTCGTTAACATTTTCTTGAAGATATTTTACAACTAATAGCATCTAAGTAATCAACGTTTTGTAAATTTGCGGTGTTGAAAGAGTTCTTATATGCAAATTCCCCAGATTTTCTGATTTACTTCTCTTGTGTAACATATCAGAAACAAATCAACACACCTTATAAGAGTTCTTATAATAGACCCAATAGACGATTAGGCACTTCAGCTTATCTGGTAAACACGCTGACATGTGTAAATAATTTTAGTTCTTCGTGTTATCAGCGAACTCAAGTGCATAACGGTTTGCGACGAATATTTTTCGAATAACAACATGCAAGTAAACATTATTGAACACCTTTTAAAGGCAATCAAAATATACATATGTATATGTATGTATGTACATATTTACTCGTAAATGCAGAATAGTTTAGGCGAGTGCTGTGAACAATAATACATACATACATTCATACAAACGAAAATACGTGCGTGTGTGTGTGAGTGTCTAAATTGTGAATTTGTGCACATTCCACTTCGAAGTGTATAAACAGATTTGAAATACTCCACATTTATTTGCGGCTTTTATTTTTATCTTTTATGGTTTCTTATTTTTGCCTCGCTTTTTGGGCTTGTCGTGCGTATTATTTGTTGTCTTCGCACACACCTACATACACACACACTCAAATGCATACTTGTTTGAAGCATGTCCGGCATGGCTCGCTTCTGGTCAATTCGTTATTATTAGCGTATCGCTTCGGCTTGTTTATACATTTGGCAGCAGTTGTTGTTGTTGTCAATGTTGCTATTGTTATTGTTTTTGTTGCAAATTTTTTTGTTTGATTTTTGGTTTGCTTTTAGCAGCAAACACCGTTTCTTGTCTTTCGGCTGCAGTTCGCTGCGCTCTGGCGACAGCACGCTCTCACACACACTCACTCTCCCTCACATTTGCGTTCTCTGCCCATCGCCGAAACGCTCTTGTTTTCATACGATGTTTGTATTTACTATATATATTTCTCTCTGCAAGTTACATAGCTCTTTTGGCTTGAGGTTCGCCGTTATCGCTCTGTTATCTGCATCTGTAAGATACTTGTAGCTTCTTGCGGGTTAGACGACCTCAAAAAATATGTAATATCGGAAATGTTTGTAAATTAATTGAATGTGAATAAACGCTGTGGGGGCAAAGAGAGAACGATACTTAAAATTTTTCTTCACATTTTTACGCTGTTTCTGCTGTTCATCTATCTGAAAGCAACAACAACAAAAACAAGGCATTGCTTTGACTTTTCAGCATACACAGTCATGCATTTCTTTGGTTTGAGTTGACAATGACTTTCTTTATATATATACATACATACATACATACTGTACATAAATACGTACCTGCTTGCCGTAACTGTTTCTGACAGCTGCTGCAATTGTTTCAAGAGCACAGCAAAAATCGGGCATAACAGCAGTGAGCAAGTGCTCATATTAAACCGTAAAAGACAGCAACTATTTATATTAATAGCGGCAATCAGCGACTGAAAGTCTACATATTGTGTTATCGATTTTGTTATTGTTGTTCTTGCTGATGATGACGTGCGCATAATACACACTGATTAAGTGACTAGAACGATTACTTTGAAATGTTTCACTGCAAACTTTTCGAAAGCAAATATTATTTTATTCTCGTTTGTATTTATTGGCGAACGAAAAAGAAATAGTGGATACATATGTATGTACGTACACATATGTATGTATGTATATTTATACCCACATGTGAATATGTATGTATGTACGACGTTTAATCTGTTGAGGATTTTCGAATTCTTTGGCAACCTGTAGGTAAATCTTATGACTAGATGACTTATCTGCGTGCATTTGTATGTATCTCATACCTGCCCACATATAAAACTGCTCAAAATGTTAAATTGGTATTGGTGATTTTTTGAAAGTGAATCACTTTTGTGTGAAAATATATATTTTAGAATTAACTTAACCATATGGACAATATTTTGTACATACAAATGTGTATATTTCATGGTGTGCCTTTTTTATTCCTTTCTTTTTTTTTACTTCCTCTCCACTCATTTTTTTATTTTCATCACTTCAATTTACTTAATATTAGTTAGATCAATATCTCAAGTATGCGGGAAGATCTATCAATTAAAGCAATCGCCATGAATCGAATACAGTATAACAGCATTAAAGAATTACCGTCATCATAATAGAAATATATTTCTGGTAGTGTACACCTGAAAATATTTAGATGCATAAACCACAATCCTAGAGGTCAAGTAAGGCTGCTAGCTCCATAAAGGCACTAAATGTTGTGGTGTCATATAAAGAGTATTTAGTAGGGAGAAAACTTACCGTTCTTGGTTTGATATAGTACATTTACTTCACGATTAGAAGAAAATGAAGAAACAAAATTGTGGGCTTTTAAGGAAATTTTATGGGCTCAAAAGGAAATCATAAAGACTCTCTTGATCCCTTTTTAGGTTATCTGGTTCAAAGGTCTCAGTGCATTCAGCTATCCATCTAGTTTCGAGATAAACAAACTGAAATAAAATTATCGAACTCAAGATATGTACTGAGGCTACACTTAGCCTAGAGGGTGTGAGTATAAGTGATGTCATAAGTGAGGAAATATGCATTTAAGGGATCTAAGTGTCCAAATATGGTGTTGTATAAATACGCTTAAACACATACAAAAATACATTTATACATATATGCATGCATTTTCCTTTACTAGTACGCAAAGCAACTAATTTGTTTAAATTTTTATCAAACAATCATCTGAAGTTCCCATGTATGTATGTATGTATGTATTCACACGTATGTGTGTTTGTATGTAATTCTCGTTGCCCTCGCTGGCGCGTGTAATTATATTGTAGCTCATGCTGCTTTGACTTCTTTATCGTATCGTTTCCATGTTTATTGTTGTTGTATAACATTGTTTATTTTGTTATTGCTCTTTGCTATAATTGCTGCCGATGACGTGCTTCTAGCTGTGCTGTGCGGCTATTTTTATGTGACGATTCAGCGCTAAAAGCCAATACAATATAAGTTTATGTGTGTGTGTGAGAATGAGAGAAGCATAAACAAAAAACTACAAACAAAAAAATAACAACAATAACACATACATGCGTGTATGTCTATATGTAAATATGCAGTTTAGCCAGCTGTGAGCTGTGTGCTGTGAGAAATGCCCATGAACTTAAAAGCGAGCCAAATGCGCTGAGCATAAAATAATTCCGCTGTGACGGTCACGAATTGCAGCGTGCAACTCGGCTCATATGCACCGAAATTGGTTAGATTTTCTAATAATGCATTGTGACGTCTTATTTCAAAACGGTATTTTGTACTTTTTGTGAGCACGAAGAAATGATTGATCATCTGATTGCAGGCGTTGAGCAAGTAGGGCTGTTACTTAATGGGCCAAACAAATTGCAAAATTCGTCGCTCACTTCGCTGCTCTTCAGTGAACTCTCTTAGTTTTTCTCTTCTAATTGGCGATCGTCGCTCACTTAACTTGCATTTTATTTCCTTACGGCATTGTTGTTGTTACATTTTGCGGTTTCACAGGTTATACCAGAGAACGTATAACATTCTATATTCGTTCTAAGTTCTCTGGTTATACATACGTCACTTTTGTATCTATTTATGTTGTATGTATGTACCATACGTACCACTGTATTTTAGTGTTCGTAAAATTGTTTTGGAGCACATAATATTGCTGCGATCGTGACCAATATGCTATTTTCTATACTTTACTTATTTATAATTAATTTCATTTTAAATTTAAAATTAATTTTTAAATAATTTTAATTAATTTATTTTAACATAATCTATTTATACTCTGGCAACATGTTGTTTAATCATTTTTTTTAGTTCAACATTTTCCTCTTCTTGCCTTTCTTACTTGTTGTATTCTTCATAGTTTTACGCTTCGCTGCAGCAGTACACAAAGTAAATAAACCTATTTTATTAGTTAATTTATGAAATAATAAAAAATGCATTAAAACTGAAGTACTTCGCAGCTTTAACCACTGTAACCACTTAAGTGGTAGATCCACCAATTCTATGCACATTTGGTTACTCAAGCAATTTGCTTTGGGTGCGTAAATACATTAATATTTACATATATACAAGTACATATGTATGTCTATGTACATATACAATTTTATTATATTCTTGCAACATGTTGCACAGAAAGTATAATAGTTTTGTTTACAGTTGTTTGTAACACATAAAACATAACTAGTTGATATCGGGTTATACAGTGGCTGACAAATGTCTACATACAGCCCCTGTAAATGTATATATTCTCTAAAACTTGTAGAAATTAGACTACACCATTTCAAGGTTCCATATAACGAACATGAGGACCTCAGTACCAATAGATGATTGTTTACCGAAACTATCGGTAAATTTCTCAGATATTCTAATGAAATTCAGAGGGAACATTTACCATATAATAATGGGCTCTGTGCCGAAAAAGGGTTAAACACTTTCTCCTACTTCCAAATACCTAATAGAAGTATTTTCCAACTTCCTATAAGCTTTCTACTATATATTTATCTATATGTCATATATCGGTTAATATGCGATTAGTCATATGATAGATGAATGGCGAAAATAGCTGAAATCGGACCAGAAATCATCACACCCCTCATTACTATATATGATTAACTAAACGTAAAAATGGAACATATTAATAAAATCTGATGATTTCAAATCTTTTCAGGATCATATAATAATATGATTTGAGAGACACTTAGGAAAGACTATGATGAACATTATCAATAAGAAGTATCTTAATGGCTAGTCCAAAAGCAGGACCAAATTTATATACACATACACGAGAATGCATGAAATTTATGGACTCCACAGAGTTTGGGTATTGAGCAGAAAAAATGCAATGGTTCTGGAAAAAGTATGCCCTGCTCGCAAACTTGTGCTTGTAAACTGGCAATTATAATAAAATATTATAGAATATGATTTGAATATAACTATCTGATAAGGGCTATTGCATACAGAATACAAATTTCTGTTTTTCTGTTGCAATCTTAAATAAGTTAAAGTCTTTGGTTTGTAACCGGTGATAATCATTTGACCAACTATTTCTTCTGTTTAAAATCTCAGCAATAACAATATTTATCGTGTGAGCCCAAATGTTTTATACTTTGATGTCAACACTTTTTAATTAAGTGCCTCAACAAAAAACACTGAAGGCGAAACAAGCTGTTGCTAAAAGTGTTTTCGGTAGTTGTTAAACACACTATCACTGTTTGATTGACGCTATGTAGGCCATGAATATCTAATCAGTGGAAGTACAAATTTTTCGCCAAGTTGACATTGACCGAGATTACGAGTTATCGCTTCCTGTCAAGGCATCGTGCAAAAGAAAGCGCAATCAGTTGATAAGTATGTCTTTGGTGATAACTGCCAAACAAAGTATTATCAACAAACTACATACATATATAACATGCGTGTAAGATGCTCGTGGAGGCGAACCTTTGAATTTTCCGCAAAAAAATAATCAAAAAATTCACACGAATTTCAATCACGAGTCAACGTAGGGAGGCGTTGAACATAATTTGTGTCTATCTATGCTAGCGTTAGGTTGTATGTATGTATATGTGTTAACTGCCAGAATTATTGGCACGCTGTGGCACCGGTAGCCGTGTCGGAGGTGTATAGCCCGACGCCCACACGAACATCTTTGGCGCACAAATATTTAGAAGGCGGACAAATTCACTTGAAATTTGTTGATTACCAATACATGCACAACAATTTGAAAAACAAAAACAATTAATAAACACTGATTGTGGGCGCGTGAATATAAACAGTTTTGGAATGTTTGCCGCCAAAGCATGCAAAATATATTGTATATATAATAATTGCAAACATTTGCTAAATTCGATTAGGCACGGAGAGAGCTATAAGAAAGCAGAGAAAGCTATAAAAAAGTTACTGGCGAGCGCCCGGAGAAAATACTGAATGTTAATACGGAAATATTGTTATAGTAAGTTCCCTGGAAGCTGGTAGATATTCTTTGAAGTTTTTCAACTTGGCAAAAATGTGTGCTTCCACTGAGAATCCTTTAATTCCCCTATTGGTTTGTTCTTTGACCTGTTCTCTATTGTCTTTTCCTTTTCAACAAAATATCTTATTTAGCTGGATACCACCCTGCTGAAATATGGATTTCCAGATATTATGTTCCCATGTAGCCGAAAGAACAGTATTCTGATTATAATATGTCCATCTTGTGCATTTGTCTTATCCCTAGATCATTTAATTAAATGGGTTTACTACCCCGGAACCGTAGGTTAAAGCCATTGTCTATCCTCCCCACATTTCTCTATGCAGAACTTGTTGTATCGCAAGGATTTCTCAGGAGATACCGAGTTTCTATTGAAAATTTAGTTTTAACCCTTCCATGCCCGAATTAAAATGGGTGAAGCTAACATTTTTTAGGACAGATATATATTAGTCTTAACTCAAATATGAAGTGATAAAAATTTCAAAGTCCTATGTATCCTGGTTCATTAGTTACAGGATATTGCTTATAGGCACAAATTAAATTATTATAAATAAACTAAACACTTTTCTAATCACAATTTTTTTTAAATAACTCTCTTATCTTCACTTATTTATATAGTTCACTGTGTTTTAAAATAAAACAATTATTTTTATGTCTTTGAACTTTTTTTGCGAAACCTATTTTGAAAATTCCACTCAGCGAAGAACGACTACTGAATGAATACGTGCACAGCTTATAACAAACAAGTAAGAAAGGGCTAAGTTCGGGTGTAACCGAACATTTTATACTCTCGCAATTTATTGATGTAATTTTATTAAGATAACACAATTCGACCCATATATTCGGTATAAAGTTCAATAGAATAACGAAAATCATCATAAATAGTATATGGGGACTGAAGTAATTCCTAAACCGATTTTACTCGTTTTCACCACCAAGATACAATATATCGAAGACTATACGCTCACTTAATTTAATATTACTTATAATAAGGTATATGGAATCTGGGGGAAGTTATGACCCGATTTTTACCATTTCAGGTACAGAGAGAAACTGTTATAAAAAAAATTCAGAGGGAATGAATTACATTAAAATATCTGAGGGATTATTTGTTATTTGTGTAAAGTTTTATTCCGCTAGCTTCATTGGTTCCTTATGAATACATTATAAAGTGAACGAATCAGATGGAATTCAAAATTGAGTTATATGGGAAGTAGACGTAGTTGTGAACCGATTTCGCCCGATTTCATATTCCACGCGTGCCATCAGGGTGTCAAGAAAGTCTTATATACCGAATTTCATTGAAATCGGTCGAATAGTTCTTGAGATATGGTTTTTGACCCATAAGTGGGCGATGCCACGCCCATTTTCCATTTTGTAAAAAAATCTCAGTGCAGCTTCCTTCTGCCATTTCTTATGTAAAATTTGGTGTTTCTGACGTTTTTCGTTAGGGAGTTAACCCACTTTTAGTAATTTTCAACCTAACCTTTGTATGGGAGGTGGGCGTGGTTATTATCCGATTTCTTTCATTTTTGGACTGTATAAGGAATATTGGTTTGCGAGTTATATACAAAAACCCTATTTGGGGGCGGGGTCACGCCCACTTTTCCAAAAAAATTACATCCAAATGTGCCCCTCCCTAATGGGATCCTATGTTCCAAATTTTATTTTCATAACTTTATTTATGGCTTAGTTATGACACTGTATAGGTTTTCGGTTTCCACCATTTTGTGGGCGTGGCAGTGGACCGATTTTGCCCATTTTCGAAAGCAACCTCCTCAGGGTGCCAAGGAACATGTGTTCCAAGTTTCATTAAGATATCTTAATTTTTACTCAAGTTATCGCTTGCACGGACAGACGGACAGACGGACGGACAGACATCCGGATTTCAAATCCACTCGTCATCCTGATCATTTATGTGTATATAACCCCATATCTAACTCTTATATTTCTTGGTGACACAAACAACCGTTACAAAACTATTATACTCTGTGCAACAGGTTGCGAGAGTATAAAAATGTAACTGTAAGTTTGCACAACACACAAGTCTACATAATTGAAAAAACCGTTGGTCAAAAAAATTTAAATAACGATAATTAGAAGCCGGTAAGTACAATGTTGCCTATAGGCAATATTGAGCATGAAGGTTAGGTTAGGTTAGGTTAAACTGGTAGGCCAATACGCCACACATAAACCTTTTTAGGTCCTTTGCGATACCAGATGGAGTGCCGTCACGTCCACGAGGAGTAGTCATCCTTTAGGATGCTTGCGCTTGACGCGAATTTTAAAAGCATTTGTGGCTTTACTTTCTATACCTCTACCAGATTCTCATATTGTGAGGCCCTCAAGTAGCGAAGTCGCTGCCTTGACAATGCAGGGCAGGTACACAGAAGATGCTTCATTGTTTCTATTGCACCTTGCTCTTGACATTTCCTGCAGTTATCTCGATCTGTAAGTCCCATTTTGTAGGCATGTGCCGCCACCAGACAGTGACCTGTGAGTATTCCCACCAAACTACTACAGTCCCTTCTAACGAGTGACAGAATGAGTTTGGTGTATTTCTGGTCTACGGTTTTACACATGGCTTTAGCGGTCTTACACCCCGGTATATTTGTCCAACGTGTTAGGATTTTTCTTTTCATGCCCCTGTCCAGATCATCGAACAGACAGTGCATGGGTTTGTCAATGTTATTCGCGTTTCCGGAAGACAATCTTCCACAATCTCGTTGCCTTCAATGCCTTTATGTCCTGGCACCCAGTAGAAGCGAAGACACGTGTTCCTAGCAACTCTCTCCACTGCAATCCTGGTATCCAAAACACTTTTGGCCGAAATGCAAACCGAGGCTGTTGCCTTGATTGCTGCTTGACTGTCTACGTAGATATTGACTTTGGAGTAGCCGGCTGCTGTATTGAGGACTAGCTCTGCGGCTTTCCCAATAGTAAATACCTCCGCTTGAAAAATACTGCAGTGGTTCGGAAGTTTAAAAGGCTGCTTTACACCTAACTCCTGACAGTATATTCCAGCACCTACCCCGTCCTCCATTTTCGAGCCATCCGTGTAGATATTCAATGTGCTGCGTGAGGTTATCATTCCCTTACGCCAGCTGTCTTTTTCCAGGTTCACCCGGAATCTTCTTTCCCAGTTCATGAGTGGGGTCAAGTAGTCGGTACTTGCCAAACCGCCCCTACCCATCAAACTGTGCCCAAAAGTTCTATGCGTAAATTCTCCTCCCGACAGTAGTCGCCCCGCAGATTTTGCCGCATATGTTTCGGCAAAGAGATCTATCGGCGGCAGGTTAAGTATCCGTTCAAGAGCTGCCGTAGCGGTGGTTCTCAGAGCTCCCGTTATACAGAGCGCTGCGAGTCGTTGGACCCTTAATATATATATAGGAAGTCCAATTAATTAAAGCTTTTTCAGATACCATTTTTTTACCAATTATTTCGAGAGCTTCCGCTCCTAGAGTTGTTTGATGTACCTATTATACGTAGATCCATTTGCTGACTACAAACATTCTTCGTTAATTCAGTAACGCTGTTTCGAAAAAAATCTCATTTTACTTACGGACTTCTTGCTGATAAATTTGTTAATAAAAGAAATATATAAATAATATTGTTTTATGAATCTCGATTGGATCTTCTTCTTCTTGCTTACGAACATCGCCGAAGATATACACCTTCGACACGTGATTCCTGGGAGAAGCTATTTATGCAAATGGTTAGAGGGCGCACCCTGTATAAACATATATGAAAACATCATTCTCAATGCTATGCTATAGCATCATCAATGCTATGCTAAACAAATACACCCGTTTCCTTTCAAATAGTGAAAACTTCAAAATTAATTTCAAATGATTTGTACAGTTTCATTTGCTCAATCAGTCACTGATTCATTGTAGCGTAGAAAAACATGAACATGCCACTAAATGTTGAACGTGTGGGCGCGCACGTACTGTATCTACATATACCATAAAGTATATTATATATTGTATTTTACACAAAGATTGATGTAGAATGTAGGTGGCGAAAGATAATAGTAAATGAAAGCAAAGTAAAGCAATCGCGTGATTTTTCATACACTTAATAAAAAGAACAATAACAAGTAAGGCTTAGCCCTTCGGTTGTGACTATCGCAAATAATTTATTTAATTTTATTAATATAATACACAATTTGACCCACATATTCGTCATTTATATGGGAGCAAGATGAAGTTAGGACCCGATTTCACCCATTTTTGGCACGGATACATATTATTATAAGAAAAATATTCCCTACAAATTTCTTCAAAATATCTGAGTACTGAAGTCTTCATGTTCGATATATGGGGCCTTGTAAACCTATGGTCCGATTTCGGCGATTTTTAGAAAGGGAGTGCCACACTATAAATGCAGTATTTATGTAAAGTTCTGATATCTTCACTAGTGCTTACATTATATATTGTAGTAAACGATTCAGATCAACTTCAAAGTTCTGGTTATAGAAAGTAGGTGAGGTTGTGAACCAACAAAAAATATCATTGGCATGCTAGGAAAATATAACAAACCGAATTTCATTAAAATTTGTCGAGTAGTTTCAGAGATATGGTTTTCAGGTTTATCGTGAAATAGGAAGTTAGCCCTACCAACAGCTAAAGGCTTTATTTTCTACTATATTCGATGAGATCCCTAGAGACTTTAGTGATTTCATAGTCGCTTAGTTGTCTATAAATGTATTTATTTTGATGTAAAATTAGGGGTAAATATTATATATACTTAGATTTTAAAATTAATACAAAATCGAATTGAAACATAAATCATGGAATTAATAAAGTCAAATAGATGTAGGGTTACAGAGCCTAAACTATTAGGAATATTTAGTTTATAACAAAGAGACCAATTTTCAAGTATTTTTACAATTAAAAGGGAAGAATTGGTTTTCCGATTTGTTTGTATGTGTCTTTAAGACCGTCTGTGCTATTGTTCTACCTCGACTTGGTATAAAGGTAGCTAAAAGAACCAGCAGCAGCTGATAGACTCACATGCACATACAAAACAAAACTCTCCACTTGGCAAGCTGCACTGTCTGAGGTCGGGATGAATCAAGTCAGCAAGTGAATGAGTATAAGTATGTATGTACATATACATATGTATGTGAGATAACTGTCTGGGTAAAGATAGATTCTGAACCAATCAGACGTAATAACAACAATAATAATGCAACAATATGCGAATATAAATGTGCGTTCAAGTAGATTTGCACTTGCATTACCTACCTGTGTGCAACCATAGAAATATACACACAAAGCATATGAACATTTGAAAGTGTGGAGTAATTTAATGAATAGTATTTTGCAAAAATAACAGCTGATGAGCAGATAGAATACGCAACTAATCTTTATTGAATACTGTGAGAAAATTGCAGCTAAAATTCGGTTGCGGAAATAAGCGAGAATTACATACATATCTACCATGCTGAGAAGTACATTAAGAACACATCGGAGAAATGGTGCAGGAAGCGAACCCCTAAAGCTAAATTCCTTAGCTTTTCTTTGCACCACTCTCTCTTGTTTCAGGAGATTTGAGGACAATTAATGCATTCAGCTCATTCCATCAATTCTCAAACGATTTTTCCCGAATTTCACTCAAACGTTCCCTTATTTCTGGCTTTCTAAAACAGCCAATAAAAATAATTCAATACTCATACTCGTACTCGTGAAATTTGTGATACATATGTGGTTCTGATATATCTCCACACTTTGGATTGGGTTCAAAAAGTGCAGTCCACTCAGATGATTTCCGTTTGCACTGCGAAGTTGAACTATCTTTCATCCATGTACAGTTTTCAAGATATTATTATCAATTCCATTTTTTTAATAAATTATTCTAATCTTAGTACAATAGCAATCAAGGAAGGCTCTGTGTTGAATCAATTTGATTAGATCCCAGTCATAATTTCTCACAAAAAAAGATCAAATAAAAACCGAGTGGGGTTGCACTCCGGGAGTGCAGGCAGAAGTGAAAACTTGAACTTATGCCGCGTTGGGCACTTTTTTGGGTGAGCATTTTTAGGTGCGCTCGCGACATGAGAAATTGTACATAAAAAATCAATTTTTTCAAAGAATGTGGGCACTGTTTGAATGGACTTGAAGTATAATAATATAGAAAATATATTCGAAGGAAGTGAGTAAATATTAGTAAATAGTAAATACAAAATTTATCAATTCTCATCCATAGTTTCAATGAGAATTGAGGTATATAAGGCACATCTCTGGTAGGTGGACCAGCGATTTGAGGAGGTACACTTTGTTGTACAAACGTTTGATCAGTTGATAATAAATTTAACGTTCTTGGTATATCTATGTATCGTTTACAATAATCTTTGTTCGCTTGTTTCGCCAAATCTGACTTATGTGGGTTTTTCTCTCTGTAGCGATTATCATATTATTTTCTTTTTTTTACTTCATCCTCATAAGTGGAGTCATGTATCGAGTTTTTTCTTTTAATCAAAAATAAAAATGCATCAAAATCAAAATAACCTGCATGAAGATAAGAGCAGCACATTTAAATTGGCTTTTAAATAAAAATTCAAAACTTAGCCTAGACAACAAAGTTCTATTATACAACGCGGTCATAAAGCCGATTTGGATGTATGGCATCCAACTGTGGGGTACGACCTGTGCAACCAATATCGATATAATTCAGAGATTCCAATCAAAAATGCTTAGAACAATCACGTGCTCACCATGGTATATGCGTAATGAAAATATCCATAAAGATCTTGGTATTCTCATGGTAAAGAAAGAAGTAGAGAACAGCAGAAATAAATATTTGTCCAAACTCCGCGATCACCCAAACCCATTGGCTAATGCTTTATTACATTCTTGTAATCAATCACGTCTAAAAAGAAGAGATATGCCAGCACACTGAGGAGCAACGTTTCACCAAAACAACTCAATCAATTGGTTGAGCTTGTCTAGTTTTAATTAGAATTAAGATTTTATAACTTATTGTTAGGCTCCAAAGAGCAGATTCAATAAATAAAGAAGTATGAAAAAAAAAAAAAAAAAAAAAAAATAAAAATGTAGATTTTTTTAAAGCTATAATCGTAGCATATACATATATTTTTCGTGTTTTCCTACTTTTCCGGCTTTCCCATAATTTTTAGCGATTTTCCGACCGTCGATTCATGTCCCTATTGAAATTCTCTTCTAAATTGAGTATATTTTCGATAATTTTTAATTCTTAGCTGAAATGAGCAATTTGAGTTAATTTTCCTAATTTCCCAAAATTTCGAGATTTTAATTATAATTATAATCTAATTATTTTAAATTATTATTAAATGTTTTTATTAATTTTATTAACACTTTACATTTGTTTTTTTTTAACACAATACCACAGTAACAACACAAGTCAAATGAAATATTTAAATAAATACATTTTCCGTTTAATATTAATTTATAAAATAAATATGAACAAGTAAGAAAGGGCTAAGTTCGGGTGTAACCGAACATTTTATACTCTCGCAATTTATTTGTATTATATAATACACAATTTGATCCACATATTCGTCATATATATTGTATAAAGTCCATTGAAAGTTGGAAACCATAATATTATGTTAGAAGCTCCGAGGTCCTCGTGTTCGATATATGGGGCCTTAAAAACCTATGGTCCGATTTCGGCGATTTTTAGAATGGGGCTGAGGCACTATAAACATAGTATTTGTGCAAAGTTCTGCACCGATATCTTCACTAGTGCTTACTTTATATATTGTAAAGTAAACGATTCAGATCGTCTTCAAAGTTCTGGTATATAGGAAGTAGGCGTGGTTGTGAAGCGATTTGACATATTTTGACAACATATCATTGGGATGTAAGGAATAAGTTTCATTGAAATCGGTCGAGTGGTTCCTGAGATATGGTTTTTGATCCATAAGTGGGCGACGCCACGCCCATTTTCCATTTTGTAAAAAAATCTGAGTGCAGCTTCCATTTCTCATGTAAAATTTAGTGTTTCTGACGTTTTTCTTTAGTGAGTTAACCCACTTTTAGTAATTTTCAACCTAACCTTTGTATGGGAGGTGGGCGTGGTTATTATCTGATTTTTTTTCATTTTTGGACTGTATTAAGAAGTGGCTAGAAAAAACGACTGCAGAAAGTTTGGTTTATATAGCTCTATTGGTTTGCGAGATATGTACAAAAAACCTATTTGGGGGCGGGGCCTCGCCCACTTTCCCAAAAAAAATACATCCAAATATGTCCCTTCATAGTGCGATCTTTCATACCAAATTTTATTTCCATAGCTTTATTTATGGCACTTTATGTGTAAAATCTCATCTGTCGCGAAAACGGCTGAAAATGCTCACCCACAAAAGTGCCCAACGCGCTATAAGATGTTTTCACTTCAAAAATTTTGAAAATGATGCCAAAAAAGCAAACATTTTATCGATATTTATAGGAGTTTTACTATATATTTGAAAGTTGGAATCAAATGAAGTAGCCGAACCACAATAACGCAGCGGTCATTCTAAGTCAATTCGAAGGGAATACATACTTTTATATACTGCATTAGAATTAACTCTATCAATTTAAAATAAATCGGACTTGCTAATTATTCAAAAGAAATAAATGTACGTATATATTAATTGGATGGTAACTTGACAAATATGTATGACTCATCATCCACATCCATTTGCTGAGTCAAGCATGGATTAATCATAATCAGTGAGTAATTAAAAATAAATGTATTATAGTTGTAAGTTTATATGTACAAAATTTTGTCAAATCGTATTAATCATACGAGTATTATTGCAACAATTATATATATGGTTTGATTCTTCCGATCCTATACCAAAAATGAGAAGCTTTTCTTAAATCTACTAAAAATTAGGCTATTAAATTCTTACTATATTTATCGAAAGAATATCTGATATATGTACATACATATACTGTCGCTATATTTCCGAACCTTATTCATACAAAATACTAAATACGACTCTTATACGAACGTTCTCACATAGAATCTGCTCCGATCATTTGGATTAATACTTGAGGGAGTAAAACATTATATTATTCGAATATTAAATTATATGCGCTTATAGACTCTCGAAGACCATTTGACTTCTCATTAAGTTCGATACCCCTTTTCTGCAAACAGTTCTTGTCGTAGATTAATCTATGAAATTGAAAATATGTGAAAAGTGTTTCTGAGTTATGAATGAGCTTATCTGAACTTTTTTCAGGCTAAGAACATATTTCCTAATTGTTTGCAATTTCACAAGAATCAACTTCAAGACTTTCGGAAGAAATTGTGCAAACGACTAACCACGAAGATTTTCAAATCGGTATTTCCTGGTAATTGCAGAGAAAGAAAGAGGTTTCCACTGTATTACGCAATATCCGAGACTAATTCAGAGAAGAAGAAATGATTCTCTCAAAAGCGGAAGAACTTAACCACAACTCTTGTAGCTAATATTCGTGATGCAAGTCAAATATTGGGAGTTATCGGGAATATACAAATATATTTCGAATTCTGATGTCAATGCTGGCAGTTCCCAATTACAATCGTTTCTACTCATTTTAAAGCTTTAATCTCTCTTTTTAAGAGTTAAGACATTTAACGACCCACGCGAATAAAGCAGAATATCCATATTACTTTTATAAAGTTTAGTAAGTAGCTTGTAAGGGTGAAACGATCAATCCAGTACAAAGTACTGAATATCTAGAGTTATGATAACGGTAACTGGTGGATTTATATTGCTAATACATTCTCATTTTGAAACTCTTCAATTGAAATGTGTAATATATTCATGTATATATGATGCTTGTAGCTTGGTTAATAACTGTAATTAGTACTTATTACTTGTTTTAATAGCAGAAAAATCTATCAAGTTCAAACATCACAAACGACAGCTGTCCTGTCTTTTGTTTGCTGGAGAAGTTACTCGTTTCTCAAATACCTACATGAAATGGTATCTGTTCATTAAACATGAATTAAAGACCGATAATACAAACCGATACAAGTTGTGTCTTTGATCGTTCAAATTTGCACCATGGAAAAACTAAGGTCAGATCAACTTTACAAGAAGAGGACTGCAATAAAATACTTCGTGGTTTGTATTTTGATGGAAGGAATAATAAGAATTTGGTTCGTATTGATAAACAATGGAAATTTTACAGAAAACGACAGATACAAATCATTATGTCATTTTAACGGATCAAAGAAGCAACTAGTATTTAGGCCATGCCAAATGTGAGTCGGAGACATCTAAAAATATGTTGTTGGGTGCGATAGAACCGTAGTGCATACAGGTTTCAATGGTGGTGTTATTCGTCTGATGGAGGAGGAATTCAATAAGCCCTCACAATGGTTTATCTGTCAATTGCATTCAAATGAGTTACCACTACGTCATTTTTTATTGCATTTAGACGGAAAAACTGCAGACTTAATGCTTTTCTGGCGACATCGGCAATTGGTCAAACAATACCGATAGTCGAATTTATCGTTGTACATACAATATTACCTAAAATAACTAGGGAATAGCTTAGTACCGACCAAAAGTATTTATACGACGGCTAACAGTACTGGTGTATTTTCTTCTGATTTAGCTGATATTCTAGATGGCTAACAATAGCTAATCGAATTCTGAGATTTTATGCCACTTAAACTGACCCAGAAGAAAAGCAAGTTGTATTAGCCACGTACATTATGAAAATTGATCAATCAAATTTACAATAAAATGTAATTCCTCGTCCATTAACGGAGCTAAACCATTAACATATGTAAGTCATTATTTGACTTCCGATATGAAAAGAATCGTTGACAAAGTATTCCAACATCAATGGATATTTTGGTCACACAGAAAATTTTCTCATTGTCATGCTTGATGACGACAGACAAGTTATAATAATTGCATATCGATGAATTGTAAAAGCAAAATCAGAGAATGCTCGAAAAATTCGAACGTTTAAAGTACCTGCATTCAACTTCGATGCCAAAGGTTACATAGACATTATTATGTGGCGAGACTGTGATACTGAACTAAACTGAGCCACCTCTAACTTATAATATGTCTGATAAAACCTTGAAAGACATTGTCAAAGAAGTTAAGATGATGCAACGAATGCATTATTAAACAAGTAAGGAAGGGCTAAGTTCGGGTGTAACCGCAATTTATTTATTTATTTTTATTTATATTATATAATACACAATTTGACCCACATATTCGTCATATATATTGTATAAAGTCCATTGAAAGTTGAAAACCATAATATTAGGTTAGAAGCTCCGAGGTCCTCGTGTTCGATATATCGGGCCTTAAAAACCTATGGTCCGATTTCGGCGATTTTTGGAATGAGGCTGACACACTATAAACATAGTATTTGTGCAAAGTTCTGCACCGATATCTTCACTAGTGTTTACTTTATATATTGTAAAGTAAACGATTCAGATCGTCTTCAAGGTTCTGGTATATAGGAAGTAGGCGTGGTTGTGAAGCGATTTGGCCTATTTTGACAACATATCATTGGGTTGTAAGGAAACTATTACAAACCAAGTCTCATTGAAATCGGTCGAGTAGTTCCTGAGATATGGTTTTTGACCCATAAGTGGGCGACGTCACGCCCATTTTCCATTTTGTAAAAATCTGAGTGCAGCTTTCATCTGCCATTTCTTATGTGAAATTTAGTGATTCTGACGTTTTTCGTTAGTGAGTTAATCCACTTTTAGTAATTTTCAACCTAACCTTTGTATATGGGAGGTGGGCGCTTATTATCGCTCCACCTTAATAACGGGTGATTTTTTTGAGGTTAGGATTTTCATGCATTAGTATTTGACAGATCACGTGGGATTTCAGACATGGTGTCAAAGAGAAAGATGCTCAGTATGCTTTGACATTTCATCATGAATAGACTTACTAACGAGCAACGCTTGCAAATCATTGAATTTTATTACCAAAATCAGTGTTCGGTTCGAAAATTTTTTATCGACAAATTTTGTTCAGCGATGAGGCTCATTTCTGGTTGAATGGCTACGTAAATAAGCAAAATTGCCGCATTTGGGGTGAAGAGCAACCAGAAGCCGTTCAAGAACTGCCCATGCATCCCGAAAAATGCACTGTTTGGTGTGGTTTGTACGCTGGTGGAATCATTGGACCGTATTTTTTCAAAGATGCTGTTGGACGCAACGTTACGGTGAATGGCGATCGCTATCGTTCGATGCTAACAAACTTTTTGTTGCCAAAAATGGAAGAACTGAACTTGGTTGACATGTGGTTTCAACAAGATGGCGCTACATGCCACACAGCTCGCGATTCTATGGCCATTTTGAGGGAAAACTTCGGAGAACAATTCATCTCAAGAAATGGACCCGTAAGTTGGCCACCAAGATCATGCGATTTAACGCCTTTAGACTATTTTTTGTGGGGCTACGTCAAGTCTAAAGTCTACAGAAATAAGCCAGCAACTATTCCAGCTTTGGAAGACAACATTTCCGAAGAAATTCGGGCTATTCCGGCCGAAATGCTCGAAAAAGTTGCCCAAAATTGGACTTTCCGAATGGACCACCTAAGACGCAGCCGCGGTCAACATTTAAATGAAATTATCTTCAAAAAGTAAATGTCATGAACCAATCTAACGTTTCAAATAAAGAACCGATGAGATTTTGCAAATTTTATGCGTTTTTTTTTAAAAAAAAGTTATCAAGCTCTTAAAAAATCACCCTTTATATAAGTATAATTAGTTGGCCTAATTTGTTTTAGTATACATCTGAATAATACCTTAATTATTCCCTATTTCAAAGTAGACTTCCTTAGAGCTCTCTGTATGCCAGCGGTGCAATATGGAGACGCACTTGTGGCAAATTGCCACTTTTGAAACCAACTTCATTTCGCACCTTTCATTTAATGAGCATTTACTTATATTTTCATTTCAATTAAATGTTTGTTAGCAATGCATGTGGCATGTGGCACGGCACTCATTTACGCAAACAAAGTTGATGGAGTTGAGGAATCAACAACACTAAATAACAAAGTCAACTTATTCATATACACACTAATAATCCTTTGAACACACACACCATTTACAAACATATAGTATGTATGTATACTTGTAGTTTGTGGCTTAGTTTTCGATATTATCGGCTTATGGCAGCATTTAATTTTAGCCACAGTAGAATTTGCTTTTGCTGCTGTTGCATTGATTATTTTCCAACGTGAAAACTATGAAGAAGCAAATAAATAGAAAAATTATAACAACAACAAACGTTGTGGTAATTGTGTTTGCACAACAGCGAACGCCACTTTCAGCGATACACACCGGCATACATATAATTTTTATACATACACACCCAGCTGATTGGATACGAAAATAGCTGGCGAGTGTCTATTTTTAGTCACACACGATTCGCAAAGCCAAACAGAGCAGGTATTTACATACACACACACAATATGTATGTGTGAGTGTGTGTTCGGCTGGGGAGGTCGGTCAGCTGGCGTATGGAACGCCAGAGTTATGAGCATATGCACACATACATATATATATTGTATATGTACTTAACGCTGTTGTTACCACGAAAGCAGCGTGTGCACGCCCCAGTTTAGTGGCGCCCCACTTGAGTAGCCGCTTTTGGTTAAACTATGTGCATACATACATAAATACACGTATATTGCAACATGTGTTAGTCGGTTGGCGTCTGGAAGCCAATGCATGGCATGTGCCACAATTATGGTTATGACAGTGTGCAGTTAATTGTTTTTCAGTATAGCTCACAAACCAATAACGGTATATAAATACAAATACATACACCCATTTGAGTACGAGCACATGTTTATTTGCATACACAATCGAATTTATGCAACTACATAGATTGACTTTGCTGTACGTTTGTAGGTTGGAATCAGCTCCGTTACCCTTGAATGGGCGAAAAATACCTTTTCAATTACTAATATCTACCTCACTTGCTGGCAGTCCTTGCAATTGAAAATTACATTACTGCTTGCCCACACACACTAATAGATGTTCAGGGAAGTGCTGCCTAGTCTTTAATTACTCGCATTAATTATTGGCCGGAGCGTTATTAACAGTTTCTCATATATACATATATACATATACATATACATAAGTATGTACATATGTATGTGGGCTAGTCGGTATATATAATTTAAACTTGCACATCATAGTACGGTCACCTTGATGAGTTAGTGGATTGAAATAGCTGATAAGACTTTCAGTATCTAGAAGAAGCTTTGACTTTATTTTGGCTCTAAGAATCCGTATTGACAGCGATGTGAATCCACTGTGAATCCATCCTGACAGAAAAAGTTTTCTCATAAAAATCGTCAGTCGTTACAAGTTGTATTAGAATTTTTATATCCCCAAAAATTGTGACACATGTTTCAATAGATTTGGGGTATATAAGCATACTATCGTTATTTAGGTAGAGCATTCGACGGAGTAAATCGCTTAGTTCCCTTGCAAAAAACTTGAATTTGAAACATGATCTTTTGGGTTTTAAACCAAGATTTCTTTAATAGATATCTTTATCCGACATTATGCAGATTCCTTTCTTAATAATTTGATCAAAATTTATTTTGCATATAAAATTATAGTCTAAAGACTACTCTGGTGATTTAGGAGATTTGAAGACCTGAAGCTTAATTTTACTTTCACATTCACATGATGGTGTTAAAACTAAAGATAATTTTGCAACGATGATCTAGGGAATTTAGATATCCATATATTACTAAAATCCTTTTTACGAATTTATGCCGCACTATACATATAATATATAATTCAGTGGTATGTAACACTAGTTACCAAATTTACTCCAATAAAGTTCGAATTCAACGGAATTTCCAAAGGGTTTCTATCTGCCTTCGGATACTATTTAACGATTTTAGTATAACTTTCGAATTGGTCAGTTTGAATTCAGATCTCTCTTAACAAGCCTATGACCTTGCCTAATATTTTCAAAATCACGTTAATCCAATTTTAAGCTAAACACACCATTCCGCCACAGACGTAATCTTAACCCACCTGTTGAATTATTTTTAGCTAGCAGTTTTTGATCTCGCTTACAAATCTTGGTTCTTGTTCTGTAGGTTGCGTCTCCGAGCTCGTTTAATGATCGTTGGCTATGTGTCTATTAAGAGAAGCTCGTCCAAATATATAGCAGGGGCGTAGCGCACGCCTTTGACATACATTTTGAGCTTTCATGTTTAATTACAACAACTGCGAGGCATATCCCAAACAGGGATATAAAGTTAATGCTCACCGACAGCAGAATGGGATAATGTTGAATTCCTCTGCCTTCTTGCCTTTTTCTAAACTATATACTATATATTTATTGAGCTTCTTTGGAGATTAGAAAGTACAAATGAATGGACCCAACTATAGTGACACCTTTCCATATAAAATATTCCAAATATAGGTTATTTTATTACGAGAATAGGAACCCAAAATATATACAGTGCATGTCCCTCGACCGAGTTTTAAGATTGGCGCTATTAATTAGCAATCAACAGCGATTGAGGTCAATGCCTGTTTTCAAACGGCCTCGAGTACAAATTTTGATTTCTGTCATATTTTTGAAGTGCAAATGTGGAGACAACTTTCGTGTGTGCCGCTAAGTTTCGCAACCAAAATGAATGCCGCTAGTTGGTGTTTTTGTGTTTTTAACTTTACCAATTCGAAAACGCTTTTGTACAGCAAAACCACAGCTTTAACGGTTGCTGCGGCAGCTTTAGCCGCGGCGATGCGTCGGCACGATCCAATTACCGCTACCGCCGTGTCAGCCAAGTAAAAGTGAAATTATGCAACACCTCATTGTTATTGCTTGGTTGGCGGAGTGGTTTTATAAGGCAAAAAGACGAAAAAGGGTGATAAGTGAATGGCAGTAAGAAATTGCTGGCGACCCAAAAAACCAATGGGGAAGACAAATGTTGTGCCTTGCCGCACCGCACTGCGGCTGTGTGGTATGTGGCAACAAACTCATTGAGTGTGTAGAATTTCCCGACAGCGTCATTTGCATTGTTCGATAATGCTGTTTGACTAGTGACCGTTGATCTGATGATTATAAGCCACTGTGGTTGTGTTTACTTTTTGGTATTTGGTCATTTGCCAAAAAACACTAGAAGAAAGAGTAACTACACAGATATTTTTGTTACTTAAATATACCGTAAAAGTCAATGAGTCTAGTAAGAGACCCTATACTATAATCGATACAAGTAAGACCCTTTCATAAAGTAAATGAGCCAGTGGATCCCCAAATTAAGCTAAGACTCCTAAGTGCTAGTTTTTATGCCATTCCACCTCGACTAGTCCTACTGGTTTCTCTTTCTATTCAACGATCTTACAGGGTATCCAACGAAGAGATCTAACTGTATCATCGTCATAGTCGAGCCTAAGCGACCGGAGCAGACCCGGATTTTAAGCCAACAAAGTACTTAACGCCATTAAATGGACAGTTAACATTGCGGAAACGGCTTATACACATTACCAAATATTGATTCGAAAAAAATGGTTTGTGGCCATCACATGTGGTAAGAGAAATATTTCATAATGCTTCTGGTGCCGTCACTGGTGGTCTGAAAGGCTGAGATATGTGTATTTGTCTCGAAAATGAAAATAATTAAGGATATCCATAGTTAGATCGTAAAAAATTGTTGTCGATTTCAACGTCTACGTCTAATTAATTACTTTTGCGTCTGGAACCCGTATTGATTTGGTCTAATGTAGAATTACTGGACATTTGATTGATCAAATCGACGAGAAGACTACGAAAGAAGCCATAAGAAGGAGAACCAATTCTAACATTATTTAAGGTAAATAATTACTCCATTTGTCTATACGTATACGTATCGTATATGTGATGAGTGCTTACAAGACGAGCCACATGATTAGCATCGTTGTTCGATCTGATTGCCGTTGCAACACGCGATGCCGTCTTGCAGAAACGTAGCGTTGAGCTGAGTGTTGTATTGAACAATTTTCTAGTTAAGGTTATAAATTAAGCAAACGTCGACATGACGCAGCGAGACTTTCAACACCCGTTTGAGCTGCGCTTGTGCCAACACCTTGAACATACTTATGTGTATGTAGCGTGTGCTGGTGCGCATGTCGGATTGCGCAGACGCGTCGATGGACACGCTGAGCGACGAGCATCAAAAGTCAATGCCGCAGCACGTGAGTCGGTAGATTTTCATTACTTTTATTTATTTCGGTTGTGGCAACAACCGAGGCGGCGACAGCAATAACACCATTACCATAAATATTGCCACTGCTTGGCTGCTGACGCGCCGGCTTACGCCAACACCGTCAGTACTTTCGGCGGAGTGGAATCGTAAAAAGCGACCACACTATAAAACGAGGCAAGGCATTAGCGGAATCACTGTTGTTGACTTGCCAGACAGCCAACCAGCCCGCCATCCGGATGACCAACAACCGATCCATTAGGCGTGTGTTGTGTCTAAATGGTGTTTGGTTGTTAGTGTTGTTGTATTGTAATTTTCGCTTTTTAGTTGCTTATTCGACTTCATTGCAAACTTGTTCGTTGCAACTTAGTGTTTGTATCATTGTTGTTGCAATGTGGTTATGCAAATGTTTTTGCATTAAGTCTAGGTGATGAACGTCTACTGAATTTTTAGTGGCATTGTTATTATTGCGCTAGTCGAAGAAGCAAATAAGTAATTATGAATATTCGGTTTGAACGTTTCGGTTGCACTCGGTTATTTCAGTATATACAGTGACAGGCATTCGTTTAAACGCAGCCTTATTTTTCATTTTGCTTCATTCTCTCTCTTTTATCAATGACTTGATTAAAACAAATTCTGTGTTATATTGCTTGGTAGGCTAACGGGAAGTTGTTGTAGTGCAAAAATCTAGGTTCGTTGTTGCTGTTATATTTAATGCAATTTTTTTAATAATATGATAATTTTTATTGATAAATGAAACAAGTCATTGATTAAATCAATTAGTCAATTAAACAAGTCATTGATAAAAGAGAGAGAATGAAGCAAAATAAAAAATAAGGCTGCGCTTAAACGAACGTCTGTCACTGTATATTACTTTGTCTTGTCTTTATATATCTTGCTGCGTCCCAAGAAAATCCCCGACCGTACCCTACTTTTGGGTAAGGTACTTTAGTTTCGAGATCTGTGGATCCATATAAGCCGTAGTATCTTATATTCCAGAAAGCACTTATTATAAACTTTGGAATTTTAAGTTTAATCTATTGTAGTGCAGACATTCGATAAACTCGATCCCTTATGATAATGAAAAAAAAAAACACTGCTACTGTGTCAGAATGCAGAGAAAAACCCAAAGCTCTTAAGTTCTTGAGAGCAAGGATTTAATAGCAACAAGCGTGGTTCGTAGTCTAGAGTCTTTGATAGTATGAAGTCCGGAGTCATAAGAGAGAAGTATGTACCATTTAAACACGTATCGGCAAGAGACCAACCGAACTTTCATTTCTTAATTTATGAAATTACCTTTAATGTTAGATTGTTAGCTGTTTGAAATGACTTCTGTATTACACTCGCTTACCAACTATTTGCCGATACGCGATTTTTTGCATTTCTTTGAATGCAACCACTGAGTTACTTCATTCCTATTGTTATTTGGCTTTGACTGTGCGCGCAAGATTTCCAATTAGTAAAAAATATTGAAAACTACACTTGGCAAAGTCATCGTAAATCACAGATTACCTGGCAGCCAACAATTGGCTACTGGCGCGCGGAGCTCGGCGTGCAACTGCAAGTACGGCAGCCGACATTTTAAATCTTTGGCGAAAAGTGTTCATTAGATTTAGTAATTAGACGCGCTAATCAACTTCAGCACAACAACACAACTTAGCGAGCGAGTGCGATAGCCGTAAATAACTATGATTGCCTTACCGGTGGTCCTACCTGACGGTCCTATCCTAGTGCTAACTGTAGTGTGACACTACGCAGATACTTATGTATGTCTATATAAATACATTTCTGAAACTATTAAGAGGAAGAGTGCAAAAAATCGCACATTTCGAAGTTTTGGGACGCGTTCAGTCATGGAACACCCAGTTACCATTGCGAATTTGGCTCACCATTGCCTGCTTTCCATCAGATAATTAGTGTATAACACTTGTGAGGTCCAAGAATTTGCAAATTGTGATCGCATAAAAAAGATAGTGGCAGGAGAGTATCTAAGTCAACATCAGTTTTAAACAGTTAGCCCCACCGGTTGGAATGAGAATATATTGCAGAGGATATCTTGAGGAATTGTAATGTTTCGATAAATCCCAAAAATCTTCGAATAAAAAGAAGATGCATCCAATAATCTTTTGGTTTACATAAGGCCTGTTAACATTATTTACTGATTGATTTGTGGTTTTAAAGTGCATATCCATACATTGATTAAGAATCATTTGAAGAAATTGATACACTGGTTTTCTTAAACTAAACTTCCGTATCTTCCTCTTAAGATTAGCCACCTATAAAAAACGGATTCTACATACCGACAAATTACTTTGTCTTCTTTTTGCTTAAAGTTGATTTTCCTTGACATTTCCTGACAGACATTAATTCCAGAAACAAAAAAACCTATATCATTGTAAACTTGGTCCTTACAAATAGTTCACTCGTAAAGAATATTACGGAGCTTAAACTTGAGTGTTTCAATTGTTTTGGCATTCTATGACGGTTTTTCGTTCGACACTTTTAACAATTGGCATCTGAAACATTCCCGATAACAACTCGACAGTGATATGTAGTTCCTGAAATGTCTTTTTTGCAACCGTATCTAGCTTTAAGATATCTGGATCCACATAAGCCTTTAAAAAAATATCATTGGAATAATCTAAATATCCTATGGATAGCATTTGGACTAGGGCTTTGTTGAATGCGTCTAGAGATGGGTATGGCTCGAGAGAATAGAATCATATGCAATCGCATACGAGTACATACCATGTTTTGAACCAGGGTTATTACCCGAACGAGAAGCCTCAAGGCAGTACTGAACACATAATTAAAGTTCTTATGCTTAAATTATAATTCAGTAGGTATTGAGAACGTAGGAAATGATGGCAAAAAAATATCGTTCGGATTATTATAATTAAGTAGGTATGATAGCTTATTTTTGGCAACCTTTTTGCCGTGTACCCTGTTTGCGGACTACTTCACAGTGTTGTCTGTCATGAGCATTGGCTACAGAACAGTCAGAACTATAAGTTCTTTTAAACAGTCGAACATGGACAAACATAATGCGAACCCGAAATGTTTTTTATGTGAATAGTGATAGTTTATGACCCTTTCTATGTTACTTAGAGTGGTAACATCCATCATTTGTGGTACAGTAAAAAACTTAATTGGTCAATGGGTGGTTATAAAAATTGTATTTGAGGTATTTTAAAATAACATTTGGTATTTCCTTGAGTGATTTCAGCAGCTCTTGTGCTTTTTAGAGTCGTCTATATTTGAAATTTAAAAAATAGAGACAGAGAAGGTCTAAATTCATGCGATAAACACATTTTTACAATCTGGGAATGGCTATTTTCCTTCATTTTCGCAATCGCAACCCGTTGTTGTTGCGCCGTTGCATCCATGACTTGGAACTCTTTATTTCTGCCACGTGTTAAATTAGCGTGAAACGTTTACAATGTGCAGATAAGATGAGATGCTGTAAAAAAGGAAATCAATTTCTAGCAAAACACAATTTAGGAATGCAACAAAACGTAGTAAGTGAAGAGAACACGCTGCTGGACTGGTTAGTGAGACCGCTTATGTGTATAATCATTTGGTGAAATGAATAGTTCGCCTGTCTATCATGCGTCTTGTCTAGCTTTGTAGTAATCAACTGTATGGGGGTTCGTAATCTAAGCTGACAGGAACATATCACGCAAGCGCGCCCAACGCACCAAAAACTTCAAAACATAACGCGGAGCTCGAGGAACCCGAGGAGCCAGCAGCAAATTGCATCAAGAATTCGCAATAAAAACGCAAGAGTGTCCACGCATGCGCAATCCTTAAATGGTTGGCTCTGTTTTAATAGCAACAACCGGCGATCAGTCGTAAACGATAAAGCAATGACGTGGCAGCCAGCCAACAAACGGCCGGGACGTTAGACCATAACGAGAGCGAAAATTGCACCATTAAAAATCCAAAAGAAATAAGAAGGCAGATAATAAAAAACAAAGATTGGCTATAAAAACGCAACGTGCAACTGGAAACATAAATGTGAACTTCACAGCCCCAAAGCCATTGGCACGCGCTACCACAGCGCGCTTACGCCGAGTGCGCCCTGCAGTTGCTGGCGGCAGATGGCGGGTTGTGCTGCATATGTAGCTGCTCGCGCGTTGTCCGTTGCGTGCAGACGCGTGAAAAACACAAGTAGTCACGATGCTTAAATAGTCGCGCGACGACATACAAACATATGGCTTATTTGCTTGTGCTTCGTAGTTAGTTGGACCGTTGGACCGGTTTGCCATTTACAGCAAGTTATGAATATGTAAGTATGTTATGTTGCAACAAAAAATTATAAACCGGCTGTGCCATAATTTGTAATAAAACAAGCGTCGACAATGTCAACTCAAGTTCCTCTCTAACAATTTCCGTTTATTGTGGGGGAACTACTAGCTCTTGCTGTAATTGAATAATTGAACTCAGTTTGTTAAATGAGTTGGTTTACAGCCTATTTTGTGTGTTTTGGGGAACCTAAAGTACTGAAGCTGAGCTTACCGACGCTTCATGAAAATAATATAATAACAAGTAAGGAAAGGCTAATTTCCGCTGCAACCGAACATTTTGTACTCACTCAATTTATTGCTATATTTTTATTGAGATAACACACAATTTGACCCATATATTCGGCATAAAGTCCAATAGAAAAACGAAAATCACCAATATATATATTATTTCTAAGATTATATGCTCACTTAATTTGGCTAAGTATTTTATGAGCTATATGAGAGCTAGGGGAAATTATGTCCCGATTTTAACCATTTCTGGTACAGAGACACACCATTAGAGGAAAAAGATTTCCTCTGAACTAAATTAAGATATCTGAAAGATTTACCGATATTTTCGGTGAAAAATTACCATAAGGCTCTGAATTCTTCATATCGATATATATGATATACCGAATTTCATTGAAATTGGTCGAGTAGTTCCTGAGATATGGGTTTTGACCCATATGTGGCGATGCTACGCCCATTTTACATTTTGTAAAAAAATCTGAGTGCAGCTTGTTTCTGCTATTTCTACTGCAAAATTTAGTGTTTCTGACGTTTTTCGTTAGTGAGTTAAAGCACTTTTAGTAATTTTCAACCTAAACTTTGTATGGGAGGTGGGCGTGGTTATTATCCGATTTCAACTATTTTCGTAGTGTATGGTGGTATAGGTAAGGGAACCGACAGCAGACAGTTTGGTTTATATAGCATTATTGGTTTGCAAGATATATACAAAAAAACCTATTTGGGAGCGGGGCCACACCCGCTTCTCCAAATATAGCCCTCACTAGGACGATCCTTTGTACTAAACTTTATAACTTTATTTATGGCTTAGTTATGACACTTTATGTGTTTTCGGTTTTCGCCATTTTGGGGTCGTGGCCGATTGGTCCGATTTTGCCAATATTAGAGAGCAACTCTCACCCTGTCCCAAGGAACATGTGTACCAAGTTTCGTCAAAATACGGACGAACGGACAGACAGGCATTCGGATTTTGACTCGTCTCGTCACCCTGATCATTTTGGTATATATAACCCTATATATAACTCGTTTAGTTTTACGACTTACAAACAACCGTTATGTGAACAAAACTATAATACTCTCTTAGCAACTTTTGTTGCGAGAGTATAAAAAACTCCCAATAGATGGTTGGGTTTTGTTTAAATCCAAAGGCGGTACCGAAGACTTCGAGAAATTTTCATTAAAACATAATTTTGTTTAAATCCAAAGGCGGTACCGAAGACTTCGAGAAATTTTCATTAAAACATAAATGTTTCAAAAAACTATAAAATATTGATTTATACACAGTTTTAATTATTTACTTCGCGATTTATTCAAATACGTTAAACATACAGTGGAACTTCTCTAACTCGAATCACCATAATCCACAAAAAACTTCGAGTTAGAGAGAATTCGAGTTATAGAATTTTCATTAAAACATAAAATTTTT
This sequence comes from Zeugodacus tau, assembly GCA_031772095.1. NCBI lineage: Eukaryota > Metazoa > Arthropoda > Insecta > Diptera > Tephritidae > Zeugodacus > Zeugodacus tau. The sequence goes on along the minus strand of CM062650.1, from coordinate 18,627,178 downwards.
CAAAAAGCAGTAAGATATAGATTAATACCCAGTGTTATTTATTTAATTCGCAAAAAGTTTTATGTTCATACGTTAAAACATGTATTCTGAATTTTGCTTGTTGCAGTTTGCTATTGTTTGGCTCTTGACGTTTGTATTCCATGCCTAATGCCTAATATGTAAATTGACTCTTCTATCTCGATAGAATAATTTTAAATTTTGTATTATGCCCATGCAAGGAAATTTCCATGAAAGTTTCCTTCTATTGCCAGTTCAAAAGTTCGAGTTATCGAGAAATTCGAGTTATAGAAATACGAGTTTGGGAAGGAAATTTGTATGAAATTTGGCTTCTAAACGCTATTGCCAATTCAAGTATTCGAGTTATGGAGATCTTCGAGTTATAGAAGTTCGAGTTTAGGAAGTTCCACTGTATATTCTGAAATTTTGTTTTTTTTATACTCTCGCAACAAAGTTGCTACGTTATCGCGCCATGATAACCAACTATTCGACGCCATTTTATTTGACATCGCATCAATCAATTAATTTATTGAGAGAAAACTTCGGTTTCGATTGGCCAACAAGATCGTCGCACCATTATACTTTTTCCTGTGCTGCTTTGTAAAGCCTAAAGTATATGCGAACAATCCCGCTTCGATTCAGGCATTGGAGCAAAACATCACGCGTGTCATTCGCCAGTTACCAGTCGAAATACTCGAACGAGTCATCGAAAACTGGACTCAACGGATGGACCATCTGAGACGTAGCCGCGGCCAACATTTGAAAGAAAAAAATATTATCGAAGACTGTTCTTTCAAATGATAATAAACGTTCCCCATTAAATTTGTATTTTTTGTGTTTTTTCTTTAAAAAAGTAGATAACCTCAAAATGGATCACACTTTACTTACCTATTATAAAGACTAAAGACAATAGAAATTTCCTCATTTACGAAAGAATTTAACGCGACAAAAAATATTACTGGATATACTTGTATTAGCAACCTTGTCAGCAAGAAGACAGTGCATACTCCAGATCCGCAAGATGGTATCTACAACGTGACTCTCGGGTGTTATTTACGATGTTTTTAATGAAAAAGTCACCTCATAGCTCATACTTTTCCAAAACCACTTTTTATACTCTCGCAACCTGTTGCACAGAGTATAATAGTTTTGTTCACCTAACGGTTGTTTGTGTCACCAAGAAATATAAGAGTTAGATATGGAGTTATATATACATAAATGATCAGGATGACGAGTGGATTTCAAATCCGGATGTCTGTCCGTCCGTCTGTCCGTCTGTCCGTCCGTCCGTCTGTCCGTGCAAGCGATAACTTCAGTAAAAATTAAGATATCTTAATGAAACTTGGAACATATGTTCCTTGGCACCCTGAGAAGGTTGCTTTCGAAAATGGGCAAAATCGGTCCACTGCCACGCCCACAAAATGGCAGAAACCGAAAACCTATACAGTGTCATAACTAAGCCATAAATAAAGTTATGAAAATGAAATTTGGAACATAGGATCCCATTAGGGAGGGGCACATTTGGATGTAATTTTTTTGGAAAAGTGGGCGTGACTCCACCCCCAAATAGGTTTTTTGTATATAACTCGCAAACCAATAAAGCTATATAAACCAAACTTTCTGCAGTCGTTTATTTTAGCCATTTCCTTATACAGTCCGAAAATGAAAGAAATCGGATAATAACCACGCCCACCTCCCATACAAAGGTTAGGTTGAAAATTACTAAAAGTGCATTAACTCACTAACGAAAAACGAAGAACTATTCGACCGATTTCAATGAAATTCGGTATATAACACTTTCTTGACACCCTGATGACACGGCTGGAATATGTGCGAAATCGGTTCACAACTACGTCTACTTCCCATATAACTCAATTTTTAATTCTTTTGATTAGTTCACTTTATAATACATATATACATTAGGAACAAATAAAGATAGCGGAATAAAACATTACACAAATACTGTATTTGACTGTGACATCACGTGTGGAAAAATTGTCAAAATCGAACCATGACTTTTCACGGCCCCTGATATCGAACATGAAGAACTCAGCGCTTAAGGGTAATTTTTCACCGAAAATATAGGTAAATCTCTCTCTGTACCAGTTTCTCTCTGTACCTGAAATGGTAAAAATCGGGTTATAACTTCCCCCAGATCCCATATACCTAATTATAAGTAATATTAAATTAAGTGAGCATATAGTCTTCGATACATTGTATCTTGGTGGTGAAAACGAGTGAAATCGGTTTAGGAATTATCTCAGTCCCCATATACTATTTATGATGATTTTCGCTATTCTATTGATCTTTATACCGAATATATATGTCGAATTGTATTATCTTAATAAAATTACATCAATAAATTTCGAGAGTATAAATGTTCGGTTACACCCGAACATAGCCCTTCCTTACTTGTTTTATTTATTAAAATAGTTATTATGTCTCTCGACGACTTAAGTCGGTGATGACTTACCATCAATATTTTTTTATCTCATTAATCTAGTCTTATGGTCCACTCTTTATTACATTCTTTTGTTGATTATAACTGATTTTCCGTTCTTTTGGTGAATTATCATGCATGACGTAATCCTCGTTCACGTGTAATTATTAAATACTCCACACCAGTGCTGCTTCCAAAAACTGTCAAATGCATTATCAATTTGCCCAGCCATTGTTGCTAAACTCTTTTAACCTCTGTACTAAACTAATTTGCATTTGAATAGCCTCATTGAACAGGCCTTTATTTGTACAATCGTTGGACAAAATCTGCAAATAAAGCCGACTAATTTTCCAAATAAGTCGCACAAGTTTGAAATGGTGAAGAGCAAAGAATGAAAATGAAATGTGAAGTAAGAGCAGATTTAAGATGTCACAAGTGAGGATTATCTTTGGGTCTAAGACGTAAAGCGGTGAAAAATGCTCGGAAGCTAGAGAATAAATTTATGAATGTACACACAACTGTAGATACGAGGGTATTTACGCAAATAAAACAATGACAACAAATGCACACAGGGACGAATGGGGCCGAAGGTGTGAAAGACAAAATTTGTCCTTTCCGTGCATTGTGTTACCTTATGTTTCTACTGACTACATTTTGTGTGTGTATGTCTGTCTGTCAGTGTAGACCAAACTTGCAGCTGCCTGAACTGGCCGCTCGGCATTGTCCGCCGTATTAATCAAAGCGAAAACATGTGTTTGTTGTCATCACACACAAAAGTTTATATACTGGAAAAACACCAACTCAATTCAAATGTATTTTAGCCGCACAAAGGGATATGCAAGAGTGTTCGTTGAAGTGGTGAAAACCTTTTAGTAAACAAAAGAGCTAAGCGCAAATATTCCATTAGTTCAAATAATGTCAATTTACATAGAGACTTGTCATGTCAGCGTACTGATTATTTTGTGTAGAATTTTATTAATTTCAGCAAAGATTGTGACTTTATTGAACATAGGTACAACAGGCTCAAGGAATAAATATATACATATATGAAAAAGGACTCCGTGGACTGAGAAGAGATCTTACACCACATACAAAAAATCTGTATGCGAGCCTAAGTGTACTACTGTCTTCGATTCGTCATTTCTCTGCTCGCTAGTCTCTTTAAAAAATACATATAAAAGTAACAAAAAAGTCAAATAGTTGAACTCGTACAAGAGAGTGTACGGTTATCTCATTAAAATGGTATAGTTTGTTCAATTCGCTTCTCTCCAACGCTTGGTGAATCGGCATTTTATCAAGAACTTTCAACTGTTGACCAAATTATGTTGCGTGTTGGTTTGAACGGAGAATCTGCGGTCTGAGAGTTACTATATAAAGTGAATACTGCACTGCATAACCTACCTGTTTGAAATAAAAGTACATGGAGATACCACGCAATTTTCTCTAGCAACTCTCACTTACGCAACATTACGTTCCATAATTCGACAACAATCAACGTCATAGCTTGTTGACGTCAAAAATGCAGAACTTTCATTGCAGCCACATACGTCACAAAGCTGCCGCCAACAAATGTATGTGTGTAGTGTAGCGTTGTGGTTGCCCCGACTCACAGTGGTGCCAAAGCGGCAAAAAAGGATTTTTTTTATCATTCCAAATTTGTACCATCTTTTCATTTTAAGCTAAGAACTAATCAAATAACATTATCCGAATACTTGGGCTTGATATATTCAATGGTTTTTTGTTGGGAGAGCTTCAAAGTCCAACAAAGTATCAACGCAAAGTTACTCAGAAAAATGTGATGAATATTGCAAAGGTTAAAACTCAAAAGTTAACCATAAAATATCAATTGTAAAGTTTTTATTTATTAAAACGAATGTTATAGATGTGATTTGCATCATCAAATGTATACTTTTTTTTCAAGATTTTTTTTAATATGATGTTTTTTCATGGTCCAAAAAAATCATATATTTTACAACTTCAACAGAATATAACTATTGTGCGCAGGAGCGCGCAGGTTAGCCACTTACACAAAATAAACTTTAAAATCTCCTTAATCGATAGAAAAAAAAATCAGCTGCTTTTAGCTGCCAATTCATGAGTAATTAGCATTTTAATCTACTGCAACTGCAACAGCGTTGTTTGTTTGCCTGCTTCGTTGTTTTGCCTGTTTTTTTGATTGTTCGGTTTGTTGCTTTGTTGTTATTTTTTGTAGTTGTCTCTCGTTATACAACAACAACAAAATACTAGCAAATACAACAGCTAATCTGGGGGGTGAGAAATTCCAAGTCAGGGTGATGGTACTAGGTCAGTATAGTAAAACCCTCAAAGGGTTTGGCGTTCGTATGTGTCGTATGTGATACCGAGAGAAGTGAAAAAAATTAACAAAACACGAAATTTTGAAATGGCAAAAGAAATAAAATATTGTGATATTGCAGAAATTTGTAGGTTCTTGCTGCTAAGAAGAAATGTTATCCTGAGAATTTGCGATCAGAGGAAACTTACAGTGAAGTTGGTTTGCAAGATTTGCTAAACCACACAGTTAAGAGAATTTAAATGTCCAAATCTGAAAATGATTTAATAGATATCCCGAAAAATTTGAAGCTGACTTCGAAATGGGGATGTGATGGCTCGTCAAGACATAGTGTATACCAACAAAGCTTCACTGATGGAAATATGATACATAGATTTAAAATAATATTAAATACAATCAATAGTCAAGCAGCAATAGATCCTCAAAAGTTTGAAATTTATTGCATGAAAACTGCGAGGTTATATGTCAGCCTTTATGAATTTTACTATATGCCAATGACGGTACATAAAGTTTTAATGCATGGAAGAATTGTTTCATCCTCTATTTTACCATTGGGCATGCTATCAGAGGAGGCTCAAGAAGCTCGCAATAAAGATTACAAGAAATATAGGCTTAATCATTTTAGAAAATGCGACAGAATTTCTATAAATCAAGATGTAATGCACTTGCTTTTAGCTTCATCGGTTCCTTTTATTAATGGTTTCAGAACAAATCCCAAAAATAAAACTTTAGAATTGGACGATGATGTTAAAAAATTACTGGTTGAATAAATAATTAATAATATATGATCATTTTTTAATATTTATTGGTTATGTTATATGGGAGGTGGGCGTAGTTGTGGGCGGATTTTAACAATTTTTTTTTTTCATCTAATTTGGCAATATGAGAGATGTGTGCCAAATTTCAAAGCCCTACCTCGATTCCTTCTATTTTTTGCCGCGGCTTGTATGAAGCGGCACCACTGTGCGACTTGGGTACACACATAAATTACTTGATCAAATAAATTAACTAAATTCAAGGCAATGCGCTGCCAACAACCCACGTTATCGTATCTTTAGGTATTGGCTCATACTTCAACAGACACGTACAGTGGTTGATAGCTGGCTAAAATTACTTTCACTTCCCACCAAACAGACATTCTGGAATGTGTTTGGAGGAAGTGATGGGACGCTTACCCCAACAGTTTCGCGCTGGATATCATTTGGAAAATTAACTAGCGGGAATAGAAATAATGTCGCTAAATCGAAAAAAGCGATCTTCCACACTAGCTCAAAGAGTCGCCGTCTCCGAGGACAAATTGGTCGAATTATATTACGAACTTCAGACTTGGCCCCTACTTGGACTTGGTCTATTGGTTTCCCAAGATAAAAAAGTCAATTATTGAAGCTTTAATGTGCACCGTCTGAGGGATACATACATACATTGGTAGTCCTTCCCGATCTTGACGGTGTTGCTCAATGTCAGTTTAAACAGTCGTATTAGTTTTACGGGGATACCAAATTAAAACATAGCGGCCTAGAGCCAGCTCCTTTTCTTTTAAAGTCTAAAGCCACACTGAATAAGTGCAATGAGCTTTAGTTTTTCACACAGTACGCTCGATAGAATATTTTAGGCGATATTGTGGGGTCTCTCTTTTTATGGATTGGACCGAGTACATTGAGATTCCAATCGTCGGGCATTCATGACCCTTCTGGGGTCCTGGGTTTATCGATCTGGGGACAGCCAAGTAGCTTGATTAATTTTCTATTGCTGAAATCTAGTACTATAGTCGTCCATATTGTATGCCTAGAATTACTTATAACATATACAAGGAAACCATTAAAGAAAATGCAAATGTTTAATTTCCTCAGTTTATTTAAAATTATTTACCAAAACACTACATTTGGATATTACATATCAATTGGCAATTAATTTATTTTCGTCCATAATATAATACATTTTCCCAAACACACCAGCCATCTGATAAAGAAGTGCATACGCTTTAAAAGGAGTAAACTCGTATGTAAAAGTCTTTACGGTGCAATGACTATTTAATTGGGTTTACTCTGAATTTCAGTAAGCTCTTTAGATGGCACTACAAAACACCTATAGTTACCCCCAATCGGCAAGGGCTTCACTTGAAGCCAACTATTTTTTGTCGGTTTGTATACTTCGATAATGCCTTTGAAATCAGTTAAGGTTGTCCCGCCGATGGCCATTAAACGGTCAGTTAGAGTTATGCCACAGATTCCATATCGTGGTACATTGATTGATGCCGCCTAAAAGATATGTATATAGTTATTTCTCTTTTTTTTATAAAATTTTGAAAATGCACCTGCGACCACGTATTCGTTTTTGGATTGTAACACTCGACGCTGCAACTTAGTGAGTGCATTGTATTCCCTGAACCTATTACATATAATAGACCTTTGAAAAAGGCTGCCTGCAAAGAAAGATACGTAGCATTAGTGTCTGCCACATTTGCATACATATATATGTACGTCATACTACACTTACGCCGAAATCAAAACGTGGTTGAATCATGTCTCCGCATCTATCCCATTTCCCAGTTATGGTGTTAAAGCATTCAACCGACTTTAATGGCCTTCCATTGCTTGCCAGACCACCCATTATATAAATTTGGTCGTCAAGAGCCACGGCGGTGGCTTGACTTCGAGCCATAAACATATCGGGTAGTGAAATCCATTGTCGAGTGCAATGATTAAATCTATTGCAACGCATATTTCTTATAAAGTACAAACAATATTGGAAATCACTTACTTCTCTGCAGTTTTGAGCGCAACGCATGGATTTGAGCCACTCCCACCTAGTACGTAAATGAGTTTGTTGACTATCACAACACACAGATCAACTCGTGGAACACTCATCGGCTTCAGAGTTTTCCATTCTTCAGTCTGCAAACTGTAAGCGAATACATCATTTGAAGGCGTTTCATCATCCGAAAAACCGCCTAGAGATATTAGGTGTTTATTTGAGTACACCAGACTTGGGGAGCGTTTAGGAAATTTTAATACACCACACTGTATCCATACCTTCTCCATCTCGTCACAACGGTAAATAAAACTCTCAGTGTCCTGTGAAATAAATGTGAGGTTAAAGTCGGACCTAACATTAAAAAAATATGTACATGGATTTATTCAAACTATTTGATTAATAACCCTTTTTTTGTTTGGAGATAATAGTCTATGGGAGACAGTTCTATTCAGGAGCTTACCGGCCATCTTTAAAGTCAGATTTCCGTTACTTAGTATTCCATATGAATATCGAAATTTACTTTAACGAATATGGGTCTGGCGGTGTAACGTTCGGAGGTAATATGTATCTATTTAGCATCTTTGGCTAAATTCTCAATTTTGCAAAGATTTACCTTTTTTTCGCTACATCGTCGCACTGCCAATATAGATTTATTTGTAGTACAACTTGTTATTGGAAAGTTGCCAACAAATGGTAAACCCAGATTGCTCCGTGGTCCCGTTCCTTCTGTCGACCCATGCAGGTAAGCAGTGCAAATAGCGGCAGCGCCGTCGAGCTTCAAAATCGTGGCTCCATTTAAAAGCCTATTGACGTTAGGCATTCTAGGGTTAAGTTTGCCGGTGTAACAGTAAGCTATAAGTAACTCAAATTCATCCGGTGGAATATTTTCAATATAAATAGCTGGCACCGAACCCTTTGACGTTTGAAATAGTTGGTCGAAATAAACGCTGGCAGCGGCTAAGATGACTCGATGAGCTGTAACTCTGCACAAAAGTATAAAAAACAAAATAATAACAAATTGATGTTCGAGGAATTACAGTTACACTCACCGCTTTGGATAATTTCGCCACAAAAACGTCACATCTGTATGTTTTTCTTTATCAAAGAATTCATGACAATTTTCCCACACTATATCCAAGAAACGTTTACCCTGACGCACAACTTCCGTTGTAGGATAAGCACTGGCCATTTGGAGGTAAAATAGATATTCCAACTAATGTTTATTCCTATTATAAAAATTTTCGATTTAATATAGCTTTTGTTTAATGAATTAAAAACTTTGCAATATAATTGAATAGGTTAGGTTAGGTTCCAAAGCTGTTCCCTAAAAAAAATAAACACGCTTAGACTATTATATGGTTCCCAGTTTGGTTTACTCACAGTAGGCTTCATAAATGCTAACGATTATTTAAAATATACTGCAGTTTTCAGAAGTTGATACTCAGTTGACAGTGACCTAACGAAATGGTAAGAAGTCTCCATATTGGGGGCTGACCTCATTATTTTAAGGATTAACTTTAAGAATAGACAAAGCGCCTAGAAGCTATCACAAATTTGCAGAGGTTATTTCCTTCTACATAAATATATTAAGGGCATTCCAAAAGAAAATGTTGGGGATATTCGACCTCATCCTGTTCCAAGTAGCTTTTGCAGCTAGCATCAGATCACATTTTTAGTTTGACCGCGTTAGTCCCGATGGGACAATGGTCAGTTAAAACTCCTTGATCTCTTGTGATTTACTTTGTAGCAGAAGGATCTAGCCACAAAACAGGTGCAATACTGTCCAGCACCTGCTCAGTTCAGCTGAGAAGCAGGTAATTGTGCTTCTACTTGTGCGAATAATGGTGCTTCTACTTGTCCAGCGCCTGCTCAGTGCAGCTGGGAAGCAGGTAATTGTGCTTCTACTTGAGCGAATAATGGTGCTTCTACTTGTTCCCATTCCACTATAGGTGAGACCTAGTGCCTAAACATTGATCTTTTTGCCAAAATTCCTCTTCTTTTATTTAACAAAATCATTTTTTAAAAATTATATCCCTTTTGTCGCTAACACTTGTGTTGGCTCGACCAGGGTTATTATTTTAAAGCGCGACCGAAGGCCGCCACTTCACAAACGAGTTCTACGCGAAAAAACTTCGAACACCCCTGGTTCTGGGTCGACCAGGGTTATTTTTTATAGAGGAAAGATTTGTATGTATGTTTGTAATGAATAAACTCAAAAACTACTGCGCCGATTTCAAAAATTTCACCATAGGAAAGCTACATTCAATCTGAGTAACATAGGCTATATTTTTTATTTATTATTTATTTTTTTTTTTCCTTTTAAAATGTCGAAAAGGTCTAGATCTCAACTTTCTGAAAATAGTTACCAGGCGAGGGTATTAACCCTTAATTAGGCGCATCGAAAAAATCACACAATTAGGCGCATGGGGTCTTGAGTGACCCCAAACAAATATTAGGAAATGAGTGTCAAAACGAAATAAAATGAAATTAATTTTATAGTAATTAATAAAGTCCTTTATTATTATTAACTTTAAAAAGCAAAAACATAACTGGAACATTATACCTAATAAAAAAAATTAAAAAACTTAACTTCTCTTAAAACTATTTTTTGGCATAGCCGGATCAAATAAAAAAACTGACCCCATGCGCCTAATTAAGGGTTAAAACTACGCTGTGATCGAGAATGTTCATCAGAAACGATAATCTTCTTGCAAGTGGAAGAGAATACGTATATCAATCGCGCGCCAGAGAGTCGAGTAACGAGTGTTCAGCGGCTTGAAGAACAAAATATCGCACTAGAAAATCGAATTCTGAGCGTTCTCAACTCCTTCATAATCAGAACGAAAGACAACGGATCGCCAACAACCAATCGCCTTACTTCATATAGCATACGCTTCTAATTACTTGAGTCACAGGAAATACAAATAACGTATTTAAAGTATATAGAAATCAACTGTCGTTTTGAGAAAGTGTTTGTGAGTATGATTATCAGAGGGAATATATAGTATATAAATACACATGTCAGTACTCAGTTTGAGAGAAAAACGAAATATGTGAAAGCGTATGTATATCAATACAAATATAATGCAAAAAAATAAATTATTCGCAATTACTGCATTTAGTAATTATTTGAAAGAAATTATGAGCAAGCATTATTGTGGAATTAATTTTTTTTATTTTTTTATATATAGGTATGTATGAAAATCACTGTTTATTCCTATATATATTAACAACTCTCCGCACATACACTCATACATATATACATATCACACATATGTATGCACGTATAAATTTATGCAAATATGTGTGGTTTACCTATTTCTTTTTATATAAGGCACTGTTCACGAATAATGCACAGCTAAAAATCACAATTATTAATGAAGCAAAGCAAACTATTAAAAATTTTTCGAACAATTCGCAACAAAATATATTTATGCACATAAAACGCACAAACGAAATCAACCGATCGGTTTATACAGCGAAAATATACTACTGGACACGTATGTAATTCATTTCATATACAGCTGAGGCGTTCTCACTCAGAGCACGCCGCACTTTAGTCAGCAATCGCGTTGCAATTCTTAACAGATATTCGTATTAGGGTCGTACATAGGCGAGTTTTGCAAAAAGTAAAATAATTTACGAAAATTATATACATATCATGCATACATATGTACAAATTGTTGCGGTGAAATGTTTACGAGTAAAATAAACAATTTAAGGTTTTCACCTGACCAAAAAATTCATTTTAGTTTATTTACAAGTTGCGAGATAAAGAACCACAGACCAAATGAGTTTAAAAGAGCTTATATAAAAAATTATATTTAAAGAGTGTTGCCAGCTATTTAAAATACTAATTAAATATTATAAGATGAATTTAATATTATAAAGTGAACATAATAGTTAGAAGGTTCAAGAAACCAATAACAAAAAAACATTACTGACGAGTACGATCTTTTAATACATTCTAATACATTACTATGAAGAGTTAAAGTTAGTTAATGAAAAATAAAAATTCTAAAAACCTAGTCTAGTTTTATATTTAAGCCTGATACCAATAACGGTATATCAGAAATCAGTTGTTGATATTTACCACCCTAATGCGTATCTGTAAAATTCTCCTAAAGCAAATGTGAGCGGCAGAAAAAAGCTCTCCAAATGTAAGTGAGTTCATGCGCCAAAGAGTTCTCTCAGAAGAGAACGAATTCAGACAACGCAATGAGAACTCAATTTATTATGGGATTCCCCCAAAAAAAATAAATTATGTGGTTGCCACCATTTCAATACATAAATATGTATGAATATAACTCTTAAATTCCTAGTGTAGAATAAGTGTAATACAGTGGAACTCTCTAACTCGAATCACCATAAACCACAAAAAAAACTTCGAGAATTATCGAGTTATAGAATTTTCATTAAAACATTCAATTTTTTAAATAGCTGTAAAATATACATTTATAGAGAGTTTTATAAGTTTACTTCGCATCAAATTAAATGTACGTATATAACCTTAAAACATAAATTCTGTAATTTTGTTTGTTGCAGTTTGCTATTGTTTGGCTCTTGACGTCTATATATCATGCCTTTGTTACACGATTTAGGAAATCTATAAGTATAAAATCATATTGTTTGTTTGCCTCCATACGATATAGAAGACTCTTTTAAAATTGTTCCCTGATAGTAAAATTTTAAATTTTGTCTAATGTCCTAATCGAAAAGTTCGATTTATGGAAGGAAATTTGTAAGAAATTTGACTTCTAAACGCTATTGCCAATTCAAAAGTTTGAGTTATGCAGATCTTCGACTTCTAGAAGTTCGAGTTATGGGAGTTCCACAGTCTATCAACACGGCTCTCAAGCAGATTCAATTAAAACATAAAGAAAAATAATAAAGGAACCTATCCCCAGGTTCGTGTGTAATTGTTTTTCTGTCGCAGTTTAGTTATCTATTTCATTTTATCAAGTTAACACACAATTTGTATAAATAATAAGAATAACGAAAATCGTTATATATGTATGTCTGCCACATGAATGTACATGTATGACGAATGGATTTAATTTAATTTTCGACATTAATTTATTTGCTACATTATATCCAAAACTGTACGCTCTATTAATTTTCATATGAATGCTTAAAAAACCCGCCAGGAGCTTGAAATTCTAATATGAGGTATGTATGTATATAGGAGCTAGGGGAAATAATTACCCGATTTTACCAATTTTTGGCACATTACCTGATAAAAAATCATCCATTGGTACTGAGGTTTTCATGTTCGTTTGAAATGTATGATGCCACATCTCTAATGCAGTGTTTTGTTCCGATATCTTTATTAATTCTTGATATATATACTGCAAAGAGAACGAATCAGAATGAATTCAAAATGGAGTTATATGTAAAGTAGACGTGATTGTTAGCCGATTTTGCCCATTTTCCATCGGTTACATCAGGTTGTCAAGAAAATATTATGTACCAATCTTTATTATGGGTTTTGACCCGAAAAGTAGGCGAAGCCACATTTTAATAAACATTTTTATTAATTTTTTTATAAAAATGTGAATGCACTTTTCTCTGTTATTTCTTGTGTAAAATATACTTTTCAACCTAACCTTTGTGGAGAAGATGGCTGGGTTATGGAGTTGTTCGAAAAAAATACATCTAAATTCCATCCTTCCTTATTGTGATTCTCTGCACAATATTTTTGGCTTAGTTTTAGCACTTTAAAGCTTTTCGGTTAACACCATCTTGTAAGCGTGATACTCGTCACGATTTCGCCCATCTGCCCAGGAATATGTTTATCATTTTAGAGAGATCTCGAGTTATAGACGTTTTCATTCAAACATACAATTTTATTATCATTTAATAATAAGTTTAATATCATATCTTCGCCCCATACGATACAGCACCTCTTTTAAAATTCTGCCTCGATATAAAAACTTTTAAATTTTGTATTATGTCCTGATCAATTTGTGGAATACAATTTGTTTGAAATTTAACTTTGCCCATTCAAAAGTTCCAGTTATGGAGATCTTCGAGTTATGAAAGTGGAACTTGTATATTGTAGATCGGACTTATAGTTTTTAAAATATTTGTATTTAAAACCCATTTTTTTTCTATAAGTAACAAATGGTATTTCACACACTTTAATGCAATTTTCTCACATTTTTCACTTCACATATTGATAATTACACTATTAACATACAATTTAATTCAAATTTCATCTTAATTTGTACTCAAGTGGGACAAACGGAAGGACAGACAGATATCCCACGAGAGTGGGATAATAAAATAGTATAATAATAGTTTGAATGGAGGATGGAGTCATATGTAGAAGATCACGTAAGTGTGGAAAGTTTCTGACTGCCATTCACTTGGGAGTGGCCAGGAACGATTCTTTTGCATGCAGCTCACGACTTCCGGTCTTAGACCAAGTATCCTCCGGCTATCCAACAGACATCCGTTTGGAGGCGAGCTAAAGTGAGAAGGGGAATCCCGCTTATGCGGTTGTGCGTAGGGTTTGGGACCCACCACATAAAAACGAATAACCAATGAATAAGAAGCAACAGCCTCGGATGAGACACTCCCCTTTTGATGACGACCACAGCAAACGTTTAAAGGACTATGATTTAAGGGCATGCACCTGGAATGTCCGGATCCTTAATTGGGAAGGTGCCTCTGCCCAGCTGGTTGATGTCCTCGTAAGAGCAAAGGCTGACATCACCGCAATCCAAGAAATGCGATGGACGGGACAAGGACGGAAGAAGGTGGGTCCTTGTGACATCTACATAGCTAAGATATGCACCCGCCTCTGTGTAGAAAAGCGCACACGTCAATCACAACCGACAGCCGAACGATTTTCTACTCGACTTGCACTCCTGCTCTCTGAGAGCACTCATCAGCATCTCGGTATAAGGGAACTGTGGGATGGCATATCAAACTTCTTACGTACAGCTGCAACCGAAACCATTGGCTTTCGGAAAAGTCAAAAAAACAGCTGGTATCTCTGCGATGGTAGGCACCTTGTCGTTGGTGCAGAGGCTTAGCCACACACACCTCGCCATTGGTTGAGTGTGAGTGTGGTGACCAAGAGCTACCACCTCCCAATCCAGGGTGTTATGCGTACCGTGCCCATTGGACGATTTGCAGCCGGGAGGTAAATTCGGCTGTAATATAACGGCGCCTTCCCAATACCGGGCCACCTTGGGAAGTAACTGTGGCCTTACCGCGCTACGGGGCGCTGGCGCGGCGGACTTCCAGATTCCCCATCAGAAAACTTAGACCGCGATGCTCGGCTACTCGAGCGACCGGTCGTACGAACAAGATGAACAGAAATAAAAACAAACACAACAAACAACAACGACACCCCCAAAGGCAACGAAAATGGCAAGGATAAAGGACCAACGATAAAACCAACCCACCAAGTGGTGTATAAGGAGGCAGCTAAGGGGGAAACCACCCGTACACAAGGAGCGGCTGGTGTAAAAAGGCGTCAATTCCTCGACCGACTTACGTCGGAAGAGCGATCTTTTTTCGAGGAACACGCCAGGGACGATGAGCTTCCCTCTGCAAGCAAGAAGCCAGTAGACTCGCCACAAACTACTCCTGTAAGTAAAACCCGGAACAGGTCAAGAAATCGGAGGAGAGGAAAACCGATTCAAATTCCGGCGGATGGTTGCCCATGGGGGTATGACGACCCCATGAGAGCTGGTATGAGCGGGGCCAGCGTGGTACCTCAGGCATCTGAGTAACGGTAAATCCCCAAGTGAAGCCAGAGCGCTCACTCTGGAGAGAGACAGAGATGTTTCGGAGACTGGCAGCAGGTAAGTCACATAACAGCAAGACATCCAGTACAGGAGCACCCGCGCCCGCTGAAAAGCGGAGAAGTAGGCAAATCACGCCAAATGAGCCGCTGAACAAGCGGCACAAGACGCATTCGCAAGGTCCTTCAGCCAGAGGAAGGCATGGAGAGGTACAGGTTGGTGGCACTACGGAGGGTGGCCGCTACTCTGATGCCGTCAAAAGCATCAGGATTGCGGTCCTTCAGCGTAACTACCCTGAGGAAGCTATGGATGCCAAAATGCTAACCACCCTTCAGGAGGTAATAATGTATGAAGTGCTCAAGGGTTGGAAACATTCTCTGACGTTCTCGGGCATTTTCTTCCGATCAGGACTACTACTGATCGACTGCATAGATGAGCAAACCGCATCCTGGCTGTCGGAGACTGCTCCGCGCCTACAAGGATGGACTGGGCCATCACTATGCACCAGGCGAGGAGATGACATACCGAGCACTTACAATATGACGGTATTTCTCCCTAGATGTGCCGGCAAGACTTCCGAATATGTGTTCGGACTGCTGAAAGCGCAAAAAGAGGGCCTAAGTACCTCGGCCTGGAGGGTCATCAGCGACAAAGATGAAGAAGGGGGGCTCCGACTGAACATCGGCATCGACGATCAGTCCTATGCCCTAATTGGCAAAAAAGGATACCGACTGTACTTTAGATACAGTACGATTGTGATACGGCCCTGGAACAAAAAGGGTACAGAGTCAAAGGATGACAAAACTAAAACGGTTGCCGAGGTCAGTGCTCCGCCCGTTGCGTCATCTAGCCTTGGTTGCGCTGCACCAGGTAATCCGGAGGAGCAGTCCGAGGGGAGTGACCAGAACACACTGCCAACCACCCAAGAGCTCTTGGACGGACTTGCTCCGGAGACCACGCAGGTCGACAAGAACTGCGAGGAGTGTGAGGGCAAGCAGGTAAACGAGACCTGCGTGGAGAAGGAACCACTCCTGGAGGATCCGGTTCTATGATCCCAGCCCTCATGTCGATAGCCCAAGTGAACCTGCACAGAGCTAAGGCAGCCTCGGCTGTCATCTCCAACAGGTTCATCTCGGATAACTTGGGTGCCCTCCTAATACAGGAACCATGGGCTTTTAGAGGAGAGGTTAAGGGCCTCACAGACTACAACAGGAAGGTAATTTGGGATCTCTCATGTGAAAGACCCAGGGCCTGTGTGGCCATAAGAAAAGATATTGACTTCTTTTGTCTCTCAGAGTTCCTAACAAGAGACCTCGTAGCAGTGCAGGCTAGCTGCGCAGCGAGTGAGGTGGTTTTTGCTTCAGCCTACTTCCCGGGAGACTCGTCCGTGGCGCCGCCGGCTGAAGTACAGAGGCTGGTCGATTACTGCAAGTCGGCAAATCTTGCCTTGATACTAGGCTGTGATGCGAACGCACATCATTGGGAATGGGGGAGCAGTGACTGCAACATGAGAGGTGAGTCCGTATTAGAGTTTATAGTTGAGTGCAACCTAGAAATAAGCAATGTGGGCTGTCAGCCAACATTCGTCACTAGGGCTAGGGAAGAGGTACTTGATGTGACCCTTAGCAACCACCCTGCGAATGGTCTGGTCTCTCAGTGGAGAGTCTCCACTGAACCTTCTTTATCAGACCATAGGATCATTCGTTTTGAGGTGGGTGTAGATGTTGGGAACCAACCTTCGGTACGGAACCCTAGGAATATAGACTGGTCCAAGTATGACGAAATACTTAGACTAAACGTTTTAAAAATTGTGCAAAACGGAGGTGAAAACAATTGTCAAGGGATCGAGGATAGGGCAGAACTCATTGAGAGCATTGTTACAGATGCGTTTCACGAGAGCTGCCCAGTGACCCGCCCAAGACCAAAAAACAGAAATCCATGGTGGTCTAAGAGACTTTCATCACTAAGGAAATCAGTGCGTCGACTATTCAACAAAGCTAAACGCACATGAGACTGGAATGAATACACGACAAGTCTTACTGAATACAGCAAGGAAATTAGAATCGCTAAAAGAGATAACTTCAGGAAGTTCTGTGAAAACGTCTCTACAACCCCTGCAGCAGCCAGGCTCCACAAAACCCTAGCCAAGGGAGCGATAGAGACGAAGTTAGCTATCAGGAAGCCTGATGGTACGTACACGACTAGTTTGGAGGAAAGGGCGAGACTTCTACTTCAGACGCACTTTCCGGGTGCGATCTCTACGGAGCAGTTAGTCCCTATGGAGAACCACAAACCAGGCCCATCTGACTGGAAGATGGCCAAGGAAATCTTTCATGCAGACTCTGTAAGGTGGGCCTTGGGAACCTTTAAGAGGTATAAATCACCAGGAGTGGATGGTATCTTTCCAGCGCTACTCCAATGTGGTCAGGAACATATCCTCATTCACCTTGTTAGGCTGATGAGAGATAGTTTGGCACATGCCTACATCCCGAAAAAATGGAGAACTGCAGAACTAGTTGTCTTCATACCGAAAGTAGGAAGGAGGGACTACTCCTTAACTAAATCCTACAGGCCGATCAGTCTTACCTCTTTTCTGTTGAAGGGGATGGAGAAGATCGTGGACAACTATATCAGAACTGTGGCATTAGAGCACTACCCCCTGCACGCAAGCCAGCATGCATATAGGGTTGGCAGATCTACAGACACTGCCCTGTACAGCTTAGTGACAGAGATAGAAAACGCTCTGGAAAATGGGGAAGTGGTATTGTGTGCCTTTCTAGATATAGAAGGCGCGTTTGACAATACTTCCCACTCATGTGTCACCAGAGCACTACACAGGAGGCGGATCGAGGATTCGATTATAAGATGGGTAGACGCAGTCCTTGGCACAAGAGTTGCGGAAACTCGGATAGGCTCTAACAGCATACGACTGGGCACAACTAAGGGATGCCCTCAAGGTGGTGTATTATCGCCGCTTTTGTGGAGCCTAGTCGTGGATGAGCTTTTGGAGATATTGACAGAGAACGGCATATGATGTCAGGGATACGCGGACGATATCGTAATTATAGCCAGAGGTAAATTTGAGAGCACACTTGGAGACATTGTCCGGAGAGGATTAACCCTCGCTAAGAGGTGGTGCGTTAAGTTCGGACTTAACATCAATCCCTCCAAAACGGCCATTATCCCCTTTACAAGGAGAAGAACACTCCCAGCCCTAGGTACTATTACCATGGGCGGGCAACCAGTAGCCAGGGTGGAGGAAATAAAGTATCTAGGACTAATACTAGATTCAAAACATAGGTGGAAGAAACATGTGGACTCCGCGGTTGCTAAGGCCACCAAAGCGTTGATGGTGTGCAAACGATTAGCAGGAAAAACCTGGGGTTGCAACCCGTACATACTGCGATGAATGTACACCACGATCATCAGGCCCATAATCTCTTATGGAGCGGTGGCTTGGATATCTAGGATCTCCCTGTCAACAGCAGAGAAACAGTTGACAAAACTGCAGCGGTTGGCTTGTGTATGCATCACTGGTGCTATGCGAACCTGTCCGACCGCAGCGTTGGAGGCAATCCTGAACCTAACCCCGCTCCACATGATGATTGGCTCTACGGCAAACAGTACCTTACTGTCCCAGACGAGACCAGGACCAGGAAACAGCAGGATGGTAAACGCCCGACAATTGGAAACAATAGGGAGGAAGCTTCCAATGGCTCTCCTTCCAAGGGACGACATTACCAAAAAGGTGTATTTTGAAAGGAAATTCAAGTTAGTATTGAATAACAAAAGAGATTGGGAGGACTCTTCCCTTAAGGAAGTCATCAGCAAAAGCACCCAGCAATGGTACACTGATGGGTCTAAAACCACAGATGGTATAGGTGCCGGGCTCGCGGGACCACGTACAAATCTGTCAATGCCCATGGGACACTTTCCCAGTATCTTTCAGGCTGAGGTTTATGCTATTAGCAAATGCGCTGAAATAATATCAGACAGGAACTATCATGGCGAACGAATTGTGATCTTCAGTGATAGCCAGGCTGCTCTCCAGGCACTATCGTCCTTCGAAATAAACTCGGGGTTGGTCCTGGACTGCATTGGAAAACTCAATAGAGTGTGCAGCAACAACAATCTAACACTGTTCTGGGTACCGGGACACAGAGGTATACAAGGCAACGAACTCGCAGACCAGCTAGCTAAGAAAGCCGCGGCCACCAGACCGGTGGGGCCAGAGCCCTTCATTGCCGTTGGTCCGCAAGCTCTGAGAAATGAACTACTCGAAGGCGAACTAGAAAGTAGGAATCGCTACTGGATTCGGCTGCAGGGACTTCGCCACTCGAAACTGTTCCTAGGAGGGTACAACCGCAAAAGATTCAAGCAGCTAATTGCGCTCCCAAGAAACAAAATGAGACAACTAGTGGCACTCTACACTGGCCACTGCAGACTAAGGTGTCATCTAAACAAACTCGGAATCTGCTCTACGAACCTGTGCAGATTCTGTGATTTGGAAGCGGAAACACCTGAGCACCTGCTCCTGGAATTTCACGCGATTGCGGGTTTAAGGAGGAAGGAAATGGGGTCTCTATATCCCCAAAGGGAAAATATCGCGACCACCAGCCCTGCAGCGTTGCTAAGTTTTCTTAGAGCTACAGGACTGGATGGTATTCTGTGATAAATAGGAGAGGGCACAATAGACCGTAGGTCGCAGTGCGATCCTCTAATAAATCTAATCTAATCTAATGATGAGAATTGTCGTCTCGCAGTGGTGAGAAAACAGACTGCCTACCTCGCAATGTTGCGATCGACCGCAACACGAGCGGGATGGGAAAGATACCGAGAACTGATGAGGGAAGCGAGACGCATTTGCAGACAAAAAAGAAAGAGGCCGAAATGCGTGAGTATGAAGAGCTTGACAAGCTAGCTGACAGGGCTAATGCTCGAAAATTTTACGAAAAGACCCGGTGACTAACTGAAGGTTTCAAGACCGGAGCACACTCCTGTAGGACGCCCAGAGGTGATCTAGTTGTTGATGAATGGCAGTGAAAGTACAACACCAGGAGATGGCGAACCCGATTCCCCAATCGACGACGATGGAACAGATGTTCCATTGCCCGACCGTGAAGAAATTAGAATAGCAATTACCCGCTTGAAGAACGACAAGATGTTTTGATGAATTGCCGATTAATTGCCGGCCGAGCTATTCAAATACGGCGGCGAAGAGCTGATAAGGTGCATGCATCAGCTTCTTTGCGTAATATGGTCGGAAGAAAGTATGTCCGACGATTGGAATCTCAGTGTACTATGCCCAATCCACAAAAAGGGAGACCCCACAATCTGCGCCAACTATCGTGGGATAAGCCTCCTTAACATCGCTTATAAGGTTCTACCGAGCGTACTGTGTGAAAGACTAAAGCCCACCGTCAACAAACTGATTGGACCTTATCAGTGTGGCTTTAGACCTGAAAGAAGAACCGTGAGGATCGACACACACCATCTATTTGTCGACTTTAAAGCTGCTTTCGACAGCACGAAAAGGAGCTGCCTTTATGCCGCGATGTCTGAATTTGGTATCCCCGCAAAACTAATACGGCTCTGTAAGCTGACGTTGAGCAACACCAAACGCTCCATCATGATCGGGAAGGACCACTCTTGCCAACAGGTGCTAGTATGGACTGAGTAGGCAATTGAAAAGTAAAGTCCTCTCTCGATGAACAAAAACTAAAATCTACAAGTCCCTCATCATTCCCGTTCTACTTTATGGTGCAGAAGCGTGGACGGTGTCAACATCCGATGAGACGGCATTAGGAGTTTTCGAGAGAAAGGTTTTTCGGAAGATTTATGGTCCCTTAAACATTGGCAACGGCGAATACCGCAGAAGATGGAATGATGAGCTGTATGTGTTGTTCGACGACATAGACATAGTCCAGCGAATAAAAAGACAGCGGCTACGCTGGCTGGGTCATGTTGTTCGAATGGACGAAAGTGCCCCAGCTCTGAAAGTTTTCGATGCAGTACCCGCTGGTGGAAGCCGAGGAAGAGGGAGACCTCCACTCCGATGGAAGGACCAGATGGAGAAGGACCTGTCTTCACTTGGTATTAACAATTGGCGCCAAACTGTCAAAAGGAGAGATGCGTGGCGCACTGTGTGGACTCGGCTATAACCGCGTAAGCGGTGTCTACGCCAGTCAAGAAGAAGAATAGTTTAAAGTCTGAAATTATGAGAAATAGAGCAACTCCATAGTTAGCTTTTCGGACGCTTGTGCTTTCAGTCTTTTATTCGCGTATTATATTGGATACATAAACGAAAACAAAACAAGTAAGGAAGGGCTAAGTTCGGGTGTAACCGAACATTTTATACTCTCGCAATTTATTTATTTAACTTTATTTATATTATATAATACACAATTTGACCCACATATTCGTCATATATATTGTATAAAGTCCATTGAAAGTTGGAAACCCTAATATTAGGTTAGAAGTACCGAGGTCCACATGTTCGATATATGGGGCCTTGACAATCTATGGTCCGATTTCGGTGATTTTTAGAATTGGGCTGCCACACTATAAACGTAGTATTTGTGCAAATTCTGCATCGATATCTTCACTAGTGCTTACTTTATATATTGTAAAGTTAACGATTCAGATTGTCTTCAAAGTTCTGGTATATAGGAAGTAGGCGAGGTTGTGAAGCGATTTGGCCCATTTTCACAACATATCATTGGGATGTAAGGAAACTATTATAAACCAAGTTTCATTGAAATCGGTCGAGTAGTTCCTGAGATATGGTTTTTGACCCATAAGTGGGCGACGCCACGCCCATTTTCCATTTTGTAAAAAAATCTGAGTGCAGCTTCCACCTGCCATCTCTTACGTGAAATTTAGTGTTTCTGGCGTTTTTCGTTAGTGAGTTAACCCACTTTTAGTAGTTTTCAACATAACCTTTGTATAGGAGGTGGGCGTGGTTATTATCCGATTTCTTTCATTTTTGGACCGTAGTAGGAAGTGACTAAAAAAAACGACTACAAAAAGTTTGGTTTATATAGCTCTATTGGTTTGCGAGATATGTACAAAAAACTTAGTAGGGGGCGGGGCCACGCCCACTTCCCCAAAAAAGTTACATCCAAATATGCCCCTTCATAGTGCGATCCTTCATACCAAATTTTATTTCCATAGCTTTATTTATGGCTTAGTTATGGCACTTTATGTGTTTTCGGTTTTCGCCATTTTGTGGGCGTGGCAGTGGTCCGATTTTGCTCATTTTCGAAAGCAACCTTCCTGTGGTGCCAAGGAATATTTGTGCCAAGTTTCGTCAAGATATCTTAATTTTTACTCAAGTTACAGCTTGCACAGACGGACAGACGGACGGACGGACAGACATCCGGATTTCAAATCTACTCGTCACCCTGATCACTTTGGTATATATGACTCTATATCTAACTCGTTTAGTTTTGGGTGTTACAAACAACCGTTATGTGAACAAAACTATAATACTCTCTAGCAACTTTGTTGTTGCGAGAGTATAAAAATGCCTCGTATAAGGTTTCAGTGTTCATACAGATATACCTTTTATTTTTCAAATAATCCAACAAAAAGAAATCTAGACAGTCAAAGTCGTTCACTTTATGCAGAAACTGAATAATTTGTCGTCGATTAGTAGAGTAGGAACCAATAAAGGATCGAAAATTTATCTTTTGGGTCACACAATGGTATTTTATGGTCGAATATATGTGTTGCTCCAAGTACTTCCATTTTGTCTACTAACACCACCTGGAAGTGTGAAACAGACTTCACCAGACATCAAATCAATTTCCAATGTAAAGCGGTAAGGAAACTAATAAGAGGAATAGTGTCCTACAGGGTGTATATATGCTTATAAGGACATAAATAGCCATACAAAGTATAAAAATGTAAAAGTGGTCTATAAACTCTAGTATTTGCAAATTAAAAGTAATGGAGACAAAATCAGTCACCTTCTTCAATCTCTTTCCACTGGGCATATGTACATGTACATACATACATATATGTATGTGGTTTTATATATATATGTATATAGAGAAAACGGTTCGTTGCTTAATCGACATTTGTTTCGCCTCAATGCAGATTAGAAATTAGCATCACTTAAAGCGATGTACCCCACACTAAGCCTATACACATACTTCCATTTATATGCGGGTAACATTTTGCATTCATTTTACCATGTTGTTGTTGGTGTCATTAATGATTTTCACATGGCGTTGGTAACATTAAATGGGCGTTGGCTGTCAGTAAACTAAGCAGTATTTTTCGATGACAGCAAGTACCCTAAACCACGACTGTGCGAGGCGAAGAGGAAGTAGCGTAAAGTAAAACAGTAGAGTCGGTGTACATACATACATACATACCGAAACAACAACCGTTGAGGAAAAGGAGCGGAAGCGAACACGGCTAACAAAATGAAATGACTTTGTAGGATGTCCTGATTTTTCAAACTCAAAGCGATTATGTGTTGGCGTCGTAAATGGGTCATGAAGGTTCTTGCTGTGTTGGGAGGTGAAGGTTTATTAAAGTTGCTGGAGTTTGGTAGTGGGGAACAAGTTGACGGCAAACAGGCGTCCTCCAACTCAGTTTGTTGTTGTTGCCGCTCTTTGTTGCTCACTTTGAAACTGTGGCGCTGCACTTAGCACTGGCTTCAGATGATGTTTTTCAGGTTTAATGATTTCTTCTTCGTTGGATTTGCGTCTTTTGAGAGGCTGCGGATAAAATATACTTTATGATTTTTTTATTCTCTCCATTTCATTTCGCTGTTGCTTTTTTCGCGCCATTCCCCTTTTGTAATTTTATGATACGGAGTATGACCGACTAAGGAATTGATTAAGCTATATTACAGTGTATTTTGTTATGCTTAAAGAACTAGTTACAGAAAAAGACTATTGACCTCAGCAATATGAAAACGGCTATCTACTTTCTAAATTTTTAGTTTCCTTAAAGTAATCATAAAAATTATTATGGTTATTAGGTTATTTTCCATTTCAATTTATTATAATCAACAAAAGTAATGAACATGAATGATAATACCCAAAAAAATTCAAAAGGTTTATTAAAGTTGAATGTATTTCCTACCTAAATTTTTTTTTAAATATTAAAAATTAACAAAATGGCGTAGTTCTGAAAAAAAGTTTTTTTAGGTAAAAAATGGTATATTTTAATGCGAAATTGACAACCAATCAAAAAGATCGTAGGTCATTTTATAGTAAATATATTCAAGAATATTCAGATTAAATTTGAAGTCGATCGGTCAATGTCTCGTTGAGCTATGTTGTTTGAATTTTGAAAAATGTCGTTTCGAGAAAAACGCGTTTAAATTTTCGATTATAACGGCTTATATCTGCGAGCGGTCGCTCTTTAGAACGCTACCATTCAAAAACTATTCAAGATACGACCTTACCGCACACAGCACAGGATATTTTTGAAAGTATAAACTATCAAATAAGGAAAGTCATACACTGGTATAGCCCCTTAATGAAATTACATTTGAAGAGGAGATGCATCTTAAAAAGTGGGGCGAGATATAATCCAACGATTATTTTGCAATTAAAACTTTTATACTTGGATTAAAAATATCAACTCCAGTAAGAAAACATTTTTTGTTCCGGTTAATCCTATTATTTGGACATTTAGATGTCTCATTTCATTCTGACATAACTGATTTTAACACGAAAATACACATGAAAAAATACCTTTATTATATCGTTGTTACAATTACATATTTCGCACCCTTATTTTGAATGTAGGGTGTCCGGTATAAAATAACATAAGGTATCGATTTCACATTCAAAGTATCCTAAAAGGTATGTATGAATAAGCCACTTCTGCTGTGGAAAAAAATGCTAACCCCTAACTATTTCAATTTCTCCAACAATTTGATTTCACACGCCGCTCATATGCTATTGAGCTGAGAAATATTACTGTGGAACATGAAATTAAAAAAAAGAATAATTGTCGAAGGCAATATGTTTTTATATTTTCAAGGGAAACAATTGAAAGTGATGTTCCACTCACTTTAATGCAAACAAATGAACTCTGGTTCTATGGTTCGATTTAAGCAGAATCTCCTACATGAAAGTACTGGATTCACAGATAGGAAAGGAGCACATAATAGAAAGAATAATTTGTACCGAGCGTAGTTCTTACTAATGACATCTCCAATGTGTAGTATGCTTCTGAGAGAGAAAACAACAGCAGTGTATTAGTAAAAATTTGTGACTTTTCGGCTATATTTCAAGCTGAAGCAATATAAGTATTCTTCTAATAAGAAGTAACTGACGGAATTCAATTGAGCACTGTTTCGAAACAAATATAGAAGAGACAAATTCAAATAAGTAGATGAGTCGGAAAATAGCGGCAGAACTTAACAATTATTTCCTTAATTGTTAAATGACCCAGGTTTTGTTACGAAATGTTGGATTTTTTAAAAAAGAGCCGACTACTTGTATGAGTTTCGAGGATTTTTGAACAACTTAACTTCAGAAAACTGGAACTTCTCTGGATGTATGACACGTGGACTTATTCATTATCGAGTTAACTCCCGTTAAAATATACGAAATAAGAACTAAATCTAGTTCTTCTAGAATAGTTCTTCCAGTATCGCCAAGTATGAAATTTAATTATGCTATTATATTTTTTAATGAAAAGCTTCGTAGAAGACTAATTTGGCGTTAGGAGGGGAAGTGTCTTGAAAGAATTGCTGAGTTCAGATATATTTTAGTAAACTTTCCTACACAATTATTATATTTGTTAAGAGAATATCTGGCTCGCTCTCTTCAAGAGAGGTTTTAAGGGTCTTTTTAATTCTCTTCTCTGGGAAAGGCAGTAAAACGACGATCAGCAACCAGCTACACCAGGATGCAAGGTAAATGCCCTCTGTGGAGGCACAAACTAATGCAGTTTGTGTTTAAAAGGATGTCTGTGTGTGTGCATACGTCGGAATGTGGAAGCAAAAGCAGACATGACATAGTCCCTTAACACCTGGCGCGTGTGCGCATACATTCATTAACATCTGTTAAACATTGCTGCACAACGATGCTAACCAACTCGATTATTGTTGTTGTAAAGCATAAATAGTTCTAAACATACATACAGCGCTACTTAACATTCCTGCATACAGACACATATACATATGTATGTGTATACATCGTGATAACTGTAAGCGCAATTGCAGTTGACAATAACACATTTATGAGCTCAATCATCGTGCTCTACCCGAAGCATATGCGGCAGCACACGTGACTTGCAAGCTACGAGAGTATATGCGACGTTGCACTGGGGCTGTGTCCATCAACGCCTTCATGCCAGATAAAGGGTGCATATTTAAATCAGCATTGACCCTTTGGCAGTACGTACAGAGCTCGGCTCAATCCGTATGTCTTTCAGCGCGTTCACTTATTTATTCGTTCAACGCTTCGCTCTCGCTAGTGGCACGTTGCATGTGGCATGATTGCATTGCAGCTGATCTGGATATTAATGACAACAAGCGCTGAGGTGACGTTCTCTCAATGTGTTGAAATGTCACAACCATCTATATACATATATATGTTTGTATTTGAGGGCAGTCGATTAGGCGCACCAATGGAATTTTTAATGCATATTCTAACTGTATAACTTTGTGCTAAATATAGAGGGAAGAGCCATATAATTGCTTAGGGATTGTGTTCGTTTCACTACATATGTAGGTACATACAATAAGTTATTCAAATCCGACTACCTATTTATAAATACCGCTGAGTTGTGTAATTTTGTTTGAACAATGTGGAGCGGTGCCAGAGAATCCTGTGTTGAATTCTATTGTTGTAATAACAAAATTCGCAAAGTAAACAGGTTTACATTATAAACAACATGTTGGAACTGGCCTGAAAAATATTCTCTTTAGAGAGTTTTTAAACAAAATCAAATTTTATTAATAGATAGTTTAGTTGCCACCGAGAATTGATTATAACCATCGTTCAAGCTTCCGATATCACTGATGTAGTACATAGGGTTAAAAAGAGGCCTCGGTCGCGGCAATTTTTTTTGAACAAAAAGTATACATAAAGCACCCAATAAAAATTAGAAGACCAAGCTTTTAACTTAATTAAATAATTTCAACTCAGTTGTTTATTTTTATTGAAATATAATCTAACAAATTTTAGTTTCTGACTATGTAATTACTCAATTCGAATTCGTACCATACCATATTGCTACCTGAAGCTCATCATAGAACATAGAATACAAAGAACTCAGAAATTGGAGCTTCCATCCATCTTATCTTCTTGTAAAAATTAAACTTTAAGACGCCAGCGAACTTGGGGTACGCTCTAAACCTCTAAAGCTATCAAATTAAAATATACTAACCGGTTTGGAACATAAGTGGGTAATCTATCGAATTTAATATATTCCATGTTATAATACCCTACTTTTAAAAATAGTTTGATTTCGACAGATGAAAATATAATTTTTTGTTAGCATTAGCTGCGCTTTCATTGAACTATAGCTTATGATTTTGTGATCTCATTATCCTTCACAATTGATTTCAAGAACAACACCTAACTACCTAAATCGCTCATTTACATGATAGGTTCACAACTCAAAAAGGTCGATTTTAAGGAGAGCAGTTTAAAGTTTTTAATTGTATCTTATTTAGCAAATCTAGAAAAACACGATAAATTTATTGAATAATTATTAAATAAAATGCTCAGCATAAATGGACTAAATAGAGTGTACTAAAGGGGCTTTTTGGGCATAAACATCTTTTAATTTGAATTATGACTACCTTTTACCAATATCTTTGTTACATAAAATATGTTTTTCTGACGTGAAAAAAACATGACTAATTCTGGAACAGCTGAGAAGTGTAGTTATTGTGGTTAAAACATAATGCAAAATAGAGTTATTTATGGAGTAGATTTAGATACGAGTAGATTTGGAATCCGGATGTCTGTCCGTCCGTCTGTCTGTTTATCTGTCTGTCTGTCCGTGAATTCGATAACTTGAGTAAAAATTATGAAACTTGGTAAACTTATTCCTTTGCACACTAATGAGGTTGGTACTGGGAAAGTGGGCGTGGCCCCGCCCCCTATTAAGTACATATCTCGTAAACTACTAAAGCTGTCCAGAGTCGTTCAGTCGGCCGCTTCCTTATACAATCCAAAAAAGGACGAAATCGGATTATAATAACGCCCACCTCCCATACAAAGGTTATGTTGAAAACTACTAAAAATGGTTTAATTCACTAAGGGAAAACACTACAAATCTTAAATTTCATAATAAAGATGGTACAGAAAAGCTACACTCAAATTGGTATAAAAATTTTAAATGGGCATGGCTCCGCCCACTTATGGGTCAAAAAGATATATCCGAACTTACTCGACCAATTTCCATAAAATTCGGTTCATAACATTTTCCTGGCATACCAGTGATATGTTTTGAAAATGGGCCAAATCGGTTGATAATCATGCCCACTTTACATATACCAGAACTTTGAAGTCGATTTGAAACGTTTACTTTACAATATATAAAGTAAGTACTAGTGAAGAAGTTCCGATAAACTTTGCACGAATAATACATTTATAGTGTGGCATCGCCCTTCTAAAAATCGTCGAAATCGAACCATAAGTTTTCAAGGTCCCATGTATCGAACATGAGGACCTCATTACTTCTAATAAATTTGTGATCGATAATATAAGTAATATAAGATATGGGGCATTCTCTGGAAAAAAAGCCACTTGAAAAAAAAAGTTCTTTATTTTCTTTGGCAATTATATATCTTATAGTACATGTAAAACCTAAAATAAAACATATGGTTTTAGGTCTGTGTAACGCGGGGTTGCCATATTATAAGGGGCCAAAGTTTTTTGTAAAAAAATGTTCGAACCGCCATAACTTTAAAACTAATGAACAGATTTTAAAACACCATGTGACTTTTTTGTATAGAATTTCTCAAACTTTGAAACTGTATATCGTAAAAATTTTTAAAATTAATATTTTATAGCAAAAAATGAAAAAAAAATTTTTTTGGAATTTTTAACAACTTATGCCCCCTTCGATTTTTTTCGAAAATATCTTAAAATGTTCCTTATTTCATCACCTTTTTACCCCCCAAAGGGAATTTTGGGACAGCAATATTTGTATGAGCTACAAATAAAAAACCCACTCAGAACATGATGAAAAATCATTGATTTATGCACTATTATTATCAGAATTTAGCGTAACCCAGGATTAACGACGTGGTCGTAGCAGACCTTTAATCCCTTTTTGTTTTTTTTTTATTTTTTAATATTTTTTTTAATTTTTTTGTATTTTTCAAATTTTAAAATTTTTTTTGTTTATGTTTTTTATTTAAAATTATCATGTACTTGAATCTAATCTACGTAATAATTAAAAAAAAAGCAAAAACCAAAAAACAAACAAAAAAAAATTCCAGAAATAGAGAGAGAACATGTTTCTTCTAATAATATGTCTCCGTACCAAAAATTTGTGAAATCGGGTCATAACTTCTCCTAGCTCTCATAAACCTAATATTAGGGTTACCAACTTTATATGGACTTTTATTTGCATTCTGATATTTTTGCATTTTGATATGTCATTTTATACAATATGGACGATGAAATTGCGCAAATTTAAAAATCGTGTTTTTGAGTTTTGATACTATTCATGTAAATGAGTGTTATAGAATGGAAATAATTTAATTAAAATAAAACAGAACGAACGAACGAAGACCCATAGTAGAAAATGTCCATTTAGGATAGTTGGCAGTCGCCTTTCGAATTATAAAAAATCAAAAATCTTTAGAAAGGCACAGTATCGAAAATATTTTGAAAACCTGGTTGCCACCTGTTTACATTTTTTATAAATTGTATCAAATAAATGAAATAATACGCCACATTTTTAAGGAAGAGTTGACATATGTCTGAAAACTATTATATTAAAATAATGGTAAACTATAATAATTATTTAACAAATTTTAGAAATGTACGCATTGCGGAAAATTTTTAGAAAGCGTCGGAAAGTGGATGTATTTTTTGTTTTCCTCATTATTGTTTCGTTCTGGTTGAACTATTGTTCATTTATTAGTGTTAGCGTTGGGGTCATTCCAGAGTTGCATTAGATGTTAGAAACAGTTTCCATATTGTTTTAATATTCAGAGAATATACGATTATATATTTATAATATGTACATAAATATGTATATGTAACTGTATTCTATAATATAATCATGTATGCATATAACGTAAATATAAATTGTACTTAAATTCAGTTTGGTTATATAATGTACATATGTATATTAGCTTGCGTGTGTATGTGACCATACCGCTTTAAATGCCTCTTGGCAAACTATTAAAATGTGAGCATGTAATGCATATGAGCACAGGCATAAATAAATAATTGCGCAGTCTGTTAGAAATACCACTTTACTTAAGTTTTGTAAACTTGATTACAGTTAGAATTGCTGGTAAGGATGCAGACACATTTTAGGTAGCCACAAATGCCAATAGGGAATGCGTAAATAAATTGCCCAAAGGTTATGTCAATATATAAATTTTCCAGTTTAACTCCAAGCAAAGGATAACAAAAGCAACAACAACAACTAGTTGGCTGTTGGGCTAACAGAAAAAAGCAACAATGCGGGTGTACGCGGCATCAGCAAGGACAGCTCGTGCTATTTATGGCCCCACAGTTGTTGTTGTAATACGTATGTATTTATGTATGTGCATATGTATTTGGTGTGCAGGTACTTTGATCTAAACTCTGCACTAGATTAAAGACACTTGAGTGCGACATACGTAAATAAATTAAAACCTGAACAATAAATAATTCAATCACACAATCACTAAATCCTTTGCAATCCAACCAACCACGAGCAGAAATTCATGTAGATAAACACTCGGCAAAAGGACAAACGTTTGTTGTCGTTGATTTGTGGATACATTTGATTGTTGTTGGCTCAACATACGACCTGCAGAAAGAAAAGTACAGAGCGAATGAAGGCAACGGTAAAGTTATATGAATCACCCGAAAGAACATGTATGTGTGGGAGGGAGACCTTGCCGTATAGTGAATGTTAGGCAGATGTTAAAATATGTAGTCACACATGGACAGAACTGAAAAGCCGACGAAAGGTTATAGAGTAAGACTAATCAAATTTCTGAACTCAGCTTACACAGAATGATAACTTAATAATGATGTCTGATGTTTATATGCCAATGAATAAGCCACTTAACTGTTATAACTTATTTCGTATTTCAATCTTTGCAGTTCTACTGATAATTACTTAATAACCATAAAATATTTAGTCTACGTCTAGTGCTAGCTCTCAGAACTTACATTTCAGGCCATTACTTAAAACTGAGGAACCAATAAACCACTCATTATAGAGTTAGAGAGACTTCGAGTTGAGGAAGTTTGAGTCATGGAATGAAATGTGTATGAAATATGAATTTTAAACGCTTTGTCAATTAAGAGTTTGAGTTATGGAGATCTTTGAGTTATAGAAGTTCGAGTGTTCAACTGTACTTCGTTGAAAGTTGAGTTGTTATTTCGAAATAATTGAGTGAGGACATCGTAGTCTAACAACAGAATATCAGATTTTAATTGGATGTTATAATAGCGCTTACGGAGACAATCCAAATATAGAGCCGTTAGAGATTATAGAGCTGGTCGAACTAAATTCTTTGCACTTTGTGAAAAGTAAGCAAAGGCGCTACATATTTCTATGCTTCTTCTTCTTTGGCACTACAACCGTGGGTTGGTCTCGGCCGAGTACATTAAAATTCGCCAGTTTTCTATACACTTTGCGAAGTCACGCCAGTGTTAGACATTCACATGCTGGATAGTGTCAACTTCCCTATAGAGGTTCCGCAGATTCCAGGAGCATATCCGTAAATCATGTTCCTTTGTGAGTTTGCTGTGGTCGTCAACCTTTGAGCGGTCGATATCCGAGTTTCGTGTTCCTGTCATCTGAATTTCCACATTCTCGTAGTCCTTCAATGATTGACATTTTTGTATTCTCGTATATACATAGTTCATTTAATCCATGCAGCAAAAAATATATATGTATATAAATGTGGTGATTACAACTGCTCTAGTAGTACTTATGTATTCGAGTGAGTGTCTTCCGTTGAATATAAGTGAATATTCAGTTAATACATGTAATCTGAACTTATTTATGTGGAGGAAGATAATATTTCTGAAGTTTTAGGCTGTACCATTTCAGAAAAAGTTAGGCTTCGAAATCCAGACACCTGTAGTCATATTTGTATTACAGCGCATGCTCGAAAACACGAACTAATTAAAACCAAGGCGTTCATATTTGCGAATTTTGCACATTTAAATGCAAGGTTTTGGCTTTTTCTTTCAACAATAAAGCACTCAATGGAGTGGCAATAGCCAGTTCTTATCCAAACTATCAAATTGGTCAGTGGGAGCTGGTGATAGGTACAGACTCAAATCTTACAGGGGTCATCTAATGGAATCAAACCACACAATTTCAGTGGAGCACTGATACTCACTGATACTACTGATTGGTCACAATTTGATTTGGTCACTAAAAGTTCGTTAGTAAAATCCCATAATTCTGAAATCAGCAAAGATCCAATTTAGGAACAGCAGTTTGTTCGAAAGAAATATATGTATGTAATTTCTAATAGCGTTTTCTTTTCTCGATGAAAATGCTGCCTTTTTATATTTCAGCAATATACAAATGCTGTACTACCTTTTTGAATGTTTTCCATTTTTTAAGTGATAAAAGAACAGAGAACTGTCTTCCTATTATGCTGGTCAACTCTTATCCACAATTTGAAAATCCGAATACAGGGCAGAATAAATGTTACATTTTTTTGAAAAAGAAAACGCTATAAATGTATGTATGTAAACTAAGAAATCCAAAATAGGGGTACAATCTACACTTTCCTCCTTATCTTATAATATTTTTCCCTCAAGCATGTATAACAGATGATATGAAGCGTCAAACTTCAAGTAAGAGAAATTAGATCTTTGAAAAAGAAAAAAAAATTGTATATGTCGAAAAATACTGAACACCTGGTAGCATCTGTCATATCAGGGTGGCGGAAATATTGTATAAATATTGAATTAAGATGTAAGTAGATCATTTCTATATTTTTGATTTCTAGTAACCATGTTATGTAATTAATAATAATTATTTAAAAAGCCTTTTTCGAACTTCGAAACTAAATAAATCAATTTTGTTGGGTAACTTTAGAATCGGAAAATGTTATTTTTTTTCTTATGTCTAAATCACCTGCTGCAATATCCAGAAAAAAATTCGAGTTTTCTGTATAGTGTTATTGAAAAACTCCCGAAAGTTACGAGTTAATTAATTCAATTACACTCGCATTGAGTAACTTTATCTGCTTGTAAATATATACATATAAAAAAAATATTTTTAAATGGAAACCTTGCCTTTATTTTCACTGACCGCCTTACAAACCTACAAACAGGTTAATGTAGTTGTTGTGGTCACTTCTGTCGGATACTTAAAAGCCCACAAAGCACCAGTGAAAGTTTGCATACGAATTTCGCCCTTTTACGACTCTCTAATTAATTCTTAACTTAACATTTGCGTGCAACTTTACTTAGTAAGCTGTAGTCATAAGTAAAAGAGGGCCAAACGTCAGCTATGGATTAGGACAAGGCGACGCGCATAACGGTAATGGGCAGCGGTTGCTTAGCTGGCGGATACTCAACGAGAGGACGTTTATAAGTGTGCAGGCACAACTTTGTGAAAACTTTTGGAAATCACTTTGTTGTTGTTGGTGGCAAATTTTTGTACATTTCATGTACCTTTGAGAAGTCTTTGCGCGTGGTGGAGAATATATATATGTATGTATTTATTATATATGTATGTGTAAATATGTTTTGTGGGTATATGAATAATCACAAATTTACAGTTGATGAGGTTGTGCATAAGCTTAAGTGTGTGCCACTATCTAAAGGAAAATCGAAAAGTACACAAGTAGCTCTGACTCGAGCTTTTTCACAGCAGTCTTTGCGGATCCTTTTAGCCGTGCGCTGCTTCTACACACGAGTATGTTTGTTTGTTTGTAGATTTGCGCAAGTCGTTTCATAGTAGTGACGTATGTTTATTTGTAAATATGTTTTCATGTTTTCGTCCCGCTATAAGTATGAGGTCCTTCAGCTGGTAAGCAGGTTATCTGCTTTCATTTCCATTTGAGTGCTTGTTGCTGTGATTGTTTGTATTGTTGTAGTAATGTATACAAGCAGCACAAGGAGGGTTATTTTCATTTCGGTTTAAATTTCTAAAACCTGAAATTCCCCACTTAAATGAATTCAGGGAAAACAAAAGTTTTATGAAGAGAAACTAAAAAAAAACCAAAACAAAAAATATTCTTTCTCGTTCTCTTTTCCAGCCCTTGCATGCTGTTTGTATATGTATGTACATATTGGCGCTAGTCCTTTTGCACACAACCAGCTAAATACCTATACACAACATCTCCCTAGTTTGTAGAATGTGTTGTTGTTGCTGGAAAAACCACATAATTTGAAACTCGCACTGCATTGCACGCCTAATAAAAACCAACTAGTTATACCCGAGTTCAACGTTCTGGCGCGCCAACGCATCGTCGCCGTGGCAGCAATTGGCTCTACGCCCTACCCCGATTGCTGGCATACATTGAAGTTGGTCCTTTGTGCCGTTGCATCGGTACAGCACTGAAACCAGAACAGTGTCAGGTGGCAGGTGGCATTCACTGGCTGTCGTCTTCAACTGTTTGCCAGCCGGAGCTATCACTGTGGCGTTATCATCGGTGTTCTCCCGTCCATTCGGCGCTATAGAATTCACTTCCTGCTCTAATAGGTGCGCGCTCGTTGCCAGCCAGCTAGCCAACCGGCATATACGGCATTTAGGTTGCAGGATAATAAACAGTGAGCTGTAGCGTTGTACGTTTTTATTTGCCACTGCCAGGGCGAGGGAGCGCAGCGGTGTGATACTGAAGTCCAGCTATACACTGGCAGTACTGGCATCCTTCGTCTGTTGCACCTTTCGTTGAGTTTGTGTTTACAGGAATTTAGTGCGCTGGCGTATGCGCCAGTAACGCCAGCTGCGGATCCACTGTTGCTTTCAGCGCCAACGCCGTCAGCGCCGGCTTTCATCTCCTTCAGCACTTTATGTCGTCCACTTTACTTACCTTCCTGGTAAGTTTGGTTTTGTTTATTATTTTTTTCGCTACTTACTTTTCCTTTTCCCTTTTGCTGCTCCTTTCTCTACTTCTAAAGATACCCACACATCCATTCGTACATCGCTCCGCGCAGCTGAGTCTGGCTAACTGTGTATGCTCGTCGTTGCGACCTGCGGCATATTTTTCTTTTTTATTGCTTTTTATTTCTCTTCACTTCACATTTTTATTATATTTTGGCTTTGCTGTAATTTCTTTTTGCCCACCCAAAGTTATCCTTCGCCCTGACACGCTCATATTTCCTAACTTGTTTACTACGCCGGGTGCGCTTGTGTGTGTGCTCGTGTTCGTGGGAACATAACGATTTCACATTGCGATAAGCCAACAACAAATTAATTTAATCATTAAGGATTTTTTCGAAGCTTGAATTTAATGTTTCGCGTGTGCGTCGACTTCATGGCCAACAGCTTCGCCGGCTCTGAGCGCTCCTTGATGATGCGTGTAATTAAATGATGAACTTCGTAAATCTGTGATTAATTTCTTGGCGTAAATTCGCTTGAAAACTTTTTTCCTTTATGCCTCTTAGTAAAGTTTTCTCTTTCTATTCAAACTTGTTTGTCAAGTGTATTGAGCCTATTGAAGGCGAGCGCACGACCAAACACGAAAGCAAACTTTTTTCAAATGTTCACATTATGGCAGTGACTAACGAGTTCGTATGCATAGAGGCTTTGAGAACTTAATCCGCACTGAATTAAGAGCCTTTTCACAGAATTTTTGGAAGTAATGTAGATCAAACCGCAGCTATGTTCACGCACTCCTTTCCAAAAAATTGGAAAGATAGGTTTGCAAAATCTGTAAATAATTTTCTTCTCACATAATACAATCAATCATCTGCAATGGTCCAACGTGCCACCACGTAAAGCACCACCAAACCATTAAATTTCCTCCTCCCTCCTTCACGATTTGCTATACATGGTGTCTTTGAAGTTTGCCGAAGGGCCAGCGCCAACAATAATGCTTTCCAACTGACTAGAATTGGTTAGTTAAACTTGGATTCGTCCGACCAGATAACTCGTTTCGGGTCTTCTACAGTCCAGTTTGTATGTTCCCTTGGCAATTTCAACCGAGCCTTTGCATTTTTCTCCGATAGAAATTGTTTTATTTTTTTCACAGATGCGACATAACCAATTGTAACAAGTTCGTCCACCGACTCACGTTTTTAATGTTTTTCGTAGAAGCCACTTCTTTCCTCATTTTCGACATCATATGTCTAGCGTCAGAGTTTGTTCAGATGCGATTAGGAATTGTTTAAAGCTATATAATGGTGATATCTTGAAATATTTTAAATTGATAACTCCATCATTTTATTCTGAACCCCCAGTTATCCGAGTGGACTTCAATAACGACTAATTATAAGAAAATTTGAAAAATAAGAAAGAATGGGCAGTGCCACAAATCAAGGAAAATTGAGTCAAAATTACTAACGGAACCTCTTCATTCTCCGGATTTGATTTTCAGTGAATTTTTATGATCTTATACCCGGGGAGATAGTTCTTTGGAAATCAATTTTGCTACAGTGAAGATGGGTGAAACTATGGTCTATTTCAATGAAACAAAAACTGATATCGAAATGTTGGATAATAAAATTGACCGATAATAATTATATGTTACATGACACTTGGTCTTATGTAATAAAGTAAACGATTTAGAAAAATTAAGTAAACGATTTTAAACAAGTAAGGAAGGGCTAAGTTCGAGTGTAACCGAACATTTTATACTCTCGCAATTTATTTATTTAACTTAATTAATATTATATAATACACAATTTGACCTACATATTCGTCATATATATTGTATAAAGTCCATTGAAAGTTGGAAACCCTAATATTAGGTTAGAAGCACCGAGGTCCTCATGTTCGATATATGGGGCCTTGAAAACCTATGGTCCGATTTCGGCGATTTTTAGAATGGGGCTTCCACACTATAAATACAGTATTTGTGCAAAGTTTTGCACCGATATCTTCACTAGTGCTAACTTTATATATTGTAAAGTAAACGATTCAGATCGACTTCAAGGTTAGGTTAGGTTAGGTTTGTAGGCAGATCTCTGCAAGACAGAAAGATCTCACTTAGACAGCCTGGCGCTGTCCATTGTGGTACCAATAAAACTCCCCGTGGATCAAAGACCTTTAAGATTCAGCAAACCGCTTGGAATCCGTTATAAATTTCTTAAGACTGGTAATATCGATTCTAGCCAATTCGCTAGGATCGTCGAAAAAGGGCTTTCGGAGGTGTTTCAACCTCAGTCTGGCAAAAGCTGGACAGTGCAGTAAGAAATGCTTAGATGATTCCATCTCGCCTTCCTCCATACAGCTTTGGCAACTAGCATCTGCCACGATCCCAAGTCTAACCGCATGGGTACCCATTGGACAATGTCCAGTAAGTACCCCTATGATTGCGCTGAGATGGACCTTGCCCAGAGAAAGCAGTTGAAAGGACCGCTTACGCTCCACAGAGGGCCAAAAGGACCTCGCCACTGCACAAGTACTGGTAGTTGACCAGCGCTTGACGAGCTCATGCGTAGTCTGCGTGTCCAGCGCTCTTGCGCAGGTGGACCATGGACTACCAGTGCACTCCCATTCCGACGTCAATGTAGCTAGGGTACCCTCCCGTGCAAGATTGTCCGCTATGCAGTTACCAGCGATCCCGCGGTGAGCGGGTACCCACACTAGTCGGATTGCAAAATAGCTGGAAGCTATTGATAAGGATCTAAGACACTCCTTAACTAGCACAGAGCGTACCGACATCGATTCCAATGCCAGTATTGCCGCCCTGCCGCCCGACTTCAAAGTTCTGGTATATAGGAAGTAGGCGTGGTTGTGAAGCGATTTGGCCAATTTTCACAACATATTATTGGGAGGTAAGGAAACTATTACAAACCAAGTTTCATTGAAATCGGTCGAGTAGTTCCAGAGATATGGTTTTTGACCCATAAGTGGGCGACGCCACGCCCATTTTCCATTTTGTAAAAAAAATATGAGTGCAGCTTCCATCCGCCATTCCTTATGTGAAATTTAGTGTTTCTGGCGTTTTTCGTTAGTGAGTTAACCCACTTTTAGTAATTTTCAACCTAACCTTTGTATGGGAGGTGGGCGTGGTTATTATCCGATTTCTTTCATTTTTGGACTGTATTAAGAAGTGGCTAAAAAAACGACTGCAGAAAGTTTGGTTTATATAGCTTCATTGGTTTGCGAGATATATATAAATAACCGATTTGGGGGCGGGACCACGCCCACTTCCCCAAAACAATTACATCCACATATGCCCCTTTCTAGTGCGATCCTTTATTCCAAATTTTACTTTTATAACTTTATTTATGGCTTGGTTATAACACTTTATGTGTTTTTAGTTTTCGCCATTTTGTGGGCGTGGCAGTGGACCGATTTTGCCCGAAAGCAACCCTCTCACGGTCCCAAGGAACATGTGTTCCAAGTTTCATTAAGATATCTCAATTTTTACTCAAGTTACAGCTTGCACGGACGGACGGACGGACAGACGGAAGGACAGACATCCGGATTTCAACTCCACTCGTCATCCTGATCATTTATATATATATAACCCCATATCTAAGTCTTTTATTTCTTGGTGACACAAACAACCGTTATGTGAACAAAACTATGATACTCTGTGCAACAGGTTGCGAGAGTATAAAAATATATTGAGTACGAAGATCAACTGGTTTGATGAAGTCTGGCCCATACATACATATACATGTAAGTCTCTATGACAACCTAGTTTTATCCATCTCCAGTATCTCAAACTAATGTCTAAATTTTATGTATATCTAACAGAAATTTCATACATTTATTTATAATGCGATAAATATGAATATTTGATTGATTTACTCATCTACAAATCACAGCAACAATCATTACAAAATTAAATCCACGCTGGATCAAATCAAATGCCTTGCTGTATGAGTTTGATTCAAAAGTGAAATGATTTTCGCTTAATTATGTCGCCTGGCAGCCTGGCCGAAAACTAGCACAAAAATCCATTCAACTCTCCCCGTCTAACTAGCTCAATGGGTGGGAACGCGAAATGCGGAAAAATACGGTCAACAGCAAACAGGCAAGGCAAACAAACTGCACCAATTTAATTTGTTGATGATATTGGCTTTCGTATGCGGCGCAGCCACGGCAATGAGAACAAGCCACAATCAACGGAAAGATGAAAAGATGGAAAGACGGAAATAGCATCAACGGCAGCAACAAAAACCACTTTGGCATTTGTACAAGGGTACTTTAGCCCTCCTCATACGGTCAACCGTCGACAGCTCGTTATTTACAACTACTGCGACACCAAAAAAAAACAACAACACTAACAATGCGACGACGCGTCGTCATCACCAACACGATTACCTCCACCACCACCACCGACGACGGCAGCTTAGACATGATGGCCTGTAGTTAAACGATTGCTTGCAGCTGCTGTAACAAGTTGTGCTGCAACAAGAACAGCAACGTACAACAGGCAAATCAGGTTCACAGTGTCGTGTATAATCACGAATGCCAACGTCGTAATAATGATAATTTCAAATGAAATTGAATCCTTTCATGCCTTCCTCCAGCCGTCGACAGCCAACTACCACCGCGCGCCACAGTTGTCATCGAACGACCAAGTTTGCTTTGTAGTGTAAGGCCAAACAGTTGGTTGGATGGTTGAGAGTCCCACAGAGCACCAGTGCAGAAGGTACGGGGGCTAACGGACCAGCAGAACGATTGGCACAAATGATTTGGCAAGCGAGCCGACGTGGTGAGCTCAACAGTTAGACTGTGCGGGGTGGTTTGTGCGAGTTGATGTATGGCGGTCTGACCCACTTACAGCTAATTTAATGAAAATTCACTGCGACAAAGATGTAATTTTTTATGCTCATTTTCCTGCTATTTTTATTTGTATACAAAAGAAATTACAAGTTTGCAAAAATGGGCAGTTTGACAGAAGTTGCTCAAAGGAATTAAATTGGTAAAACACCCATGACCACCGGCGGGGTTCAGTTCATTGCGACCAGAAAGGTGTGAGTGCCGCAGAATAGGCAAATAAAGAAAGTGGACAGAATACAAATAATGTCGTATTTCTTTGTCAGAAACAGACGAAATGGAGAGTATTAAGCATAGGGTATCTGTACTTACAAGAGTCTATTTGAAGAGCCTTAATGAAGCGCAATACATGGTTTTTAGTTAGTACGGTGAGTTGAAGATAACTTAACTGGCACACATTTGTCCTCTACTTCTTGGGGGACTATTCACTTACCACAGAATACATAAATCTTTGCCAAACCCACCTCTGTATCTGGGAAGTACAAGCCTTAGCACATTTTGTTCTCTCCTTTAGTTTTGTAGTTTCAGGTTTCAATGCATTTTTGCGTCTTTTCCAACTCTCTCTCTCTGCACTGCGTCTCCGCCGTTCTTGAAAACTTTGTAACACTCATTTGTCGGCGTTAAGGATGCCGTAGCCGTTATTGTCGACCGAGTGGTGGTCTCAATTGAATTATTCCTTCCTGCAGCGCATTGACTTCTGCATGCAACAGTCATGTTGCTTTGCTTGACCCCCCCCACAGGCTACATTAACGCTTTCCACGGCCAACAGGCCATATGTCTGTGCCTGATTCGGAGTCCACTTTAATAGCTTTGCAATTGAATGCAATGAATTTTTGCTACTTTGCCAACATTTACATTGCAACGAGACGACCACTGCAGCCAGAATGTATATAGTGTGTGCGTGTGACCGAGGATATTAACTCATACCACGTAGTCGACGCGTCTAGTCAGTCATTCACGTACACACGCGCTATTTACACAGACTATATTTTTCCATACGCCTGCTCGCCTTTCCATCTTCCGACAAACTCCCTGTTCAACTTTGACTGCTTGTGCGTTTCATGTTGCACACTGCTGCGCCGCCCACTCCGCATTTGGTGCGCTTTCACGTTCCTGTTTATGTCTCATTTGCCGCAAATATTTATTCTACTTCGCACAGCCGTCGCTCGAAGGCTTCAGGCTCACACCACTTCTGAAGCACTTCTTCGCTTTGAACTTGCTTACCAATTGCGCTTCCTTATAAATGGCGTCATTCTGCGATTCCATATTTCCACTTGCGACGTTTCTTTTCTTTTCTGAATTTATTTTTTGTTTTTGCTGTCGGAGTTCAAGTCATATTCGTTTGTAGGTTTCCGCTCGCTTGTCGTTGGAAGCGGAGCAACATTTCCTTACTCGCGTTGCCGTTCCTGCAAATACATATGTACGTGCGACTCTGATGTTTTCGAGTGACGCAAGGTTTCTGAATTACTCTGGAGTTTGGTATAAAGCTTCGCCGATATAGGAGATGGGCAAACGTAAACTACATGCCTGCATCCATTGCAGTGCATTATGATCTTTCAAGCTTTCCAAATAATGTCTTCTTATTAAGAGAAACTTCTTGATTTTTAAGAAACGTGCTTGACTTTAACCAAAAGGGAAGTTTCAGGTACTTAAATTAGGTGATTACTGTGTGGCGATTTGCTGTTATAGGCAACATAACAACACTCCTCAGGATTTTTGCAGTCTGGTTCCTCCTCAAAAGAAGAATGAAAACCTTGAGATTTATCCTTAGCACTTTGAGTTCCGTAGTAGAGATCCCTAGAAATTAGTCAACCAGTTCTTTGTGGTGCCAAAAACTCATAAAGATGATTCTAGTCTTGAACCTATCAAAAAACAATTAAGGAAGGGCTAAGTTCGGGTGTAACCGAACATTTTATACTCTCGCAATTTATTTATTTAACTTTATTTATATTATATAATACACAATTTGACCCACATATTCGTCATATATATTGTATAAAGTCCATTGAAAGTTGGAAACCATAATATTAGGTTAGAAGAACCGAGGTCCTCGTATTCGATATATGGGGCCTTAAAAACCTATGGTCCGCTTTTGGCGATTTTTAGAATGGGGCTGCCACACTATTAACATAGTATTTGTGCAAAGTTCTGCACCGATATCTCCACTAGTGCTTACTTTATATATTGTAAAGTAAACGATTCAGATCGTCTTCAAAGTTCTGGTATATAGGAAGTAAGCGTGGTTGTGAAGCGATTTCACAACATATCATTGGGATGTAAGGAAACTATTACAAACCAAGTTTCATTGAAATCTGTCGAGTAGTTCCTGAGATATGGTTCCTGACCCATAAGTGGGCGACGCCACGCCCATTTTCCATTTTTAAAAAAAGCTTAATGCAGCTTCCATCAGCCATTTCTTATGTGAAATTTAGTGTTTCTGACGTTTTTCGTTAGTGAGTTAACTCACTTTTAGTAATTTTCAACCTAACTCTTGTATGGGAGGTGGGCGTGGTTATTATCCGATTTCTTTCATTTTTGGACTGTATTAATAAGTGGCTAAAAAAACGACTGCAGAAAGTTTGGTTCATATAGCTCTATTGGTTTCCGAGATATGTACAAAAAACCTATTTGGGGGCGGGTCCACGCCCACCTTCCCAAAAAAATGACATCCAAATATGCCCCTTCATAGTGCGATCCTTCACACCAAATTTTATTTTCATAGCTTTATTTATGGCTTAGTTATGGCACTTTATGTGTTTTCGGTTTTCGCCATTTTGAGGGCGTGGCAGTGGTCCGATTTTGCTCATTTTCGAAAGCAACCTTCCTATGGTGCCAATAAGTGTGCCAAGTTTCATCAGGATATCTTAATTTTTACTCAAGTTACAGCTTGCACAGACGGACGAGACAGACAGACATTCGGATTTTGACTTGACTCGTCGCCCTGATCACTTTGGTCCCTATATCTAACTCGTTTAGTTTTGTTTGTTACAAACAACCGTTATGTGAACAAAACTATAATACTCTCTTTAGCAACTTTTGTTGCGAGAGTATAACAATTAGAATGAATTAATGAAGTTGACTAAGAAAATTTAACAGAATCGTGGGATATTATACACATAATGAACATAAATTTGGCATATCAAGGCAAATTTTTAATACTTGGACTGTTTCAATGTACAGACCATAATTACGGTCTCTTTCTCTCTCTCAGAGGATCGAGTTTCAGAGGGAGAGAATTATCTGATTGCCTTTCGGACTAACATTTTGTGCTTATTTCTAAGGCATTTTTTATTTTATAAGTGGCGATAATTAAAAAAGCTATATTATTAAACGTTCCAACCATATTTTAGGAGTGAACCAGTTAGTCTTCCTTTTTTTAGAAACCAACCATTTGCGTAGCTTCGAAGCAATCTAATATATAATAATCTGTC
This sequence comes from Zeugodacus tau, assembly GCA_031772095.1. Lineage (NCBI taxonomy): Eukaryota > Metazoa > Arthropoda > Insecta > Diptera > Tephritidae > Zeugodacus > Zeugodacus tau. The sequence continues at coordinate 18,583,447 of CM062650.1, read as the reverse complement.
TTAACATCCTTAGATACTCAATTTGAATATACGAGTTCACCAGAAGGGTAGATTTAGTGGATAGTGCTAGATTGTGGTAATATATTAATCAGAATACAGATTCTGTGGACTTCATGTTATTTACTGATTTTTTTGGAGACGGAGAAGCTGCCTTTTTATATTTCAACATTATACAAATGTTGCATTACTTCTTTGAATTTGATCCATTTCTTACATGCATTTAGTACAAAAAAATATCTTCCTATTACACTGGTCAACTCTCACTAACAATTTTACACGTTTTTTGAGAAAAGAAAACGCTATAAGTTTTTCCCTAGAGTCATAAATGCTTGAAATATAAAGTCCTTATTATCATTATTTTTTAATTATTTTATTTTATTTACTCATATTTGGTATTATTTTGAGCTAAGGTATGAAATGGCTGCGTAATCTCACAATGCAACGCCTTACGAAGCCCCATACATATAGCGTCAGTAAGTTTTAAAGTCTAAAAGTAGACAAAAGAATTTAATCACTCCAAATCAATTATAGCCACACGTTTAGACTGTGTAGGTATTTTTGTCTGCCATAAAAGCCATTTAAGTCCATAAAAAATTTTACTGCTCGCATTGTGACATACCGACCGATGTGTATTTATACAAATGTGAACACACAAATATTTCCACCAGCATTCAGGCATAGTGGCATCTGTGCAGAGTCCTTTGTGATTGACTGCATGGGCGACTGTCGACGCGTTTGACTGTGCGCCAAACCGACCAGTTACTGCATCAGCCAGACTTCCGCTAGCACCCAAACTCGCTTCCTGCGCCGCAGCAGTCAGTGTCGAGAGTGCCGAGTGGCGAGCGCCTGACGCCTGATGGCTGATATTACCGGTTTGTTGTGTTGTTTTTGCCACGTTCATTGTTGTTGCTGTCTGCATGTATGTATGTAGTCCTCGCATTCCCTGTGATTGTGCTGTCTTTTTGTTGTTGTTAATGTTTTTGTTGCTCCACTTTCAATGTGTTTTCGCGCTCATTGCTCCTCGAAAGGTTCAGGCCTGCTTTGCTTTTGCGTTTTCATTTTCAGCATACATTCAAATCAAACATATGTACATACATATATATATATATATATATATATGGTATAGAGTACATTTCATTTTGTACTTCTGTCTTTCGTTTTATGCATTTTTTCTGCCTTCTATGCCATTTATTTATCTATTTTTTCGTCCTTTACTTTCAATGAAAATCAATAAAAGTATGTGTTTTTATGCGCGCTGACGCACCACTCCGTCCACACCTCGCTTCGGCTCAGAATGTCCTCGCGCTCAGCACCATTGTCGACGATTTGCGCTCAGTCAGTGCTAGTGAATATGGCAGTAGGCCTGTCGACACTGCTTCCACCGCCGTTGTTGTTATTGTTGCTTTTAGTATGTGTGCTTTCATTTTCTTTTGTGGTTTCGCGTGTGCAGGTTTTTGCCGGCATTGTTCGACGGTGTACTGCAAGCAGGACTTTATGTCCTTACACATAGTCATATTTTGTGCAAACAAAGCCATAGATTATATTGTGCCAGGGAGCGCCAAAGCGGGCAGGACACACACGGCAGCACACATATATGTATGTTTGTATGCGTACAAGACTTAACATGCATGTATTAATGTGTGTAAGCACCATGTAGAGGCATCCATCAAGTGCACACACACTCGCCCTCACGGATACAGCAATGACAGTGGCGAATTGTGGCCACATCCGGATTTTAGCCAAACGGATTTGCTCCAAAAATCTACTTTTCCTTAGACATGCCGTTGCTTTGACTAGCGGGGCATGTTTTAACATACATACATATGTAATGTTGCACTTGGCAGGCATACATATGTACGTCTATATGTATGGTGTAGATAAATTCGCAGAACTTACAAATTACTTTTCTAGCTGTGTTCATTACAAAATTGTATAAATAATACTTTGGCTCCGGCGTCATATCAAATTTCATCCAACAAATTTAAGAGATTCCATCAAGCTTTGCTGACAATGCTTTAATTGACTCACATACGCCCCTTCTTTTGGGTTGTAAATAAAGCATTCGTTTAAGGAGTTATTTGGGTTTCGACCAATGGAAAAGATCTATTTTCAATAAATGAAAAAGTGAAGTTTTTGGTTAAAACTGTTTATTGTGTTAAATAGGAATTATTGAAATTTTTGAGGAAAAAAATCGCACTGACAACATAACTCTTAGCAACCTCATTTCTGGTGAAAATAAAAAATACGTATTTAGTGAACTCTAGAATTTTGTCAAAGGACAAAAACATGAAAATTTAATTTAGGCAGAGGTTTTTGCAAACAAAAAAATGCGGCTAAAATTTTGTGGCAATTTAAATAAAAACCTTACTTTTTGGTAAAATTTTGGTAATATATTGGATTGAAAGTAATAGATAAAATAAAAAAATCCTTTGTTCATTAACTAGATAATGTTAATACAAAGATGTGTGCGAAATTAGAACAAAATCGTTTCATAACTTTTTGAGATATCGTGTCCACCGATTTGAAAAATTTAGTTTTGAGATAAATGCGTTTAAAGATTTACATTCATACTAACGTTGCCTGATAAGCGGAACTTCCAAAGGGTATATCTCTTAGAATATTAGTCGGACCGATTTGATATTTTTGGATAATATTTTAAACATATTGCACTATAAGACACATTTTTTTTTTCAAATTTTGAAATCTTGGAACCCATCTAATCCCTTAAAGCAACCCTAGAGCGTAAAACTTCAAAAAACGAAAGCAACGATTTTGGTGCGAAAAATTTTATAAAGATTTTTACTGAATTCTCTCCTGTAGGAGTCTCATATGCAATTAAGGGTTGTTTCGTTTAAATTTTTTTTTTTAATTTCGATAACTCAGCCGTTGATCTCCGATGATGTGTCCAAAAAAGGATCTTCTCGTGACATTATAACTCATTATTAAAATCAATGAGCCAAAAATATTACGAACAAGAAAAAACGTTAACCTCGGCTGAACCGAAGCTAATATACCCTTCACAGGTGCATTTCTTTTAGTACCTATGTGTTTAAGCAAATCTAAAGGCGTAAGAAAAAGTAAGTAAAAAAAAGAAAACATTTTACTAATTATTTTTAGCCGGGTTGTTTGCTAGAAACATTAAGATTATATAGTTAACCGATCTGAACAATTTCTTCGGAGATTATATTATTACCTTAAGCAGTAATCCATGTCAAAATTCGTGAAGATACCATGTCAAATGCGGAAATTTTCCATACAAGCCATTGATTCCGATCGTTCAGTTTGTATGGCAGCTATATGCTATAGTGAACCGATCTGAACCATTTTTTCGGAGATTAAATTATTTCTATGAGCAATAACTCACACTAAATTTCGTGAAAATATGTAGTAAAATGCGGAAGTTTTCCATACAAGCCCTTGATTTAGACGGACATGGCTAAATCGACTCAGTTCAACATACTGATCATTTATATATATACTTTATAGGGCCTCCGACGCTTCCTTCTGGGTGTTACAAACTTAATACATATAACAAGTAAGGAAAGGCTAAGTTCGGGTGTAATCGAACATTTTATACTCTCGCAATTTATTGAAGAAATTTTATTAAGATAACGCACAAATTTACCCATAAATTCGGCATAAAGTTTAATAGAATAACGAAAATCGTCATATATAGATATGAGGGCTGAGGTAATTCCTGAACCGATTTCATTCAATTTCACCAGCAAGGGACACTATATCCAATACTGTGTATATATCACATATTAACCAATACATATATGCGTAATAAAGCCCAACGAATTTTTGAAAAACCCATAATTAGGTATATGGGAGCTAGGAGATGTTGTGACCCGATTTTAATAATTTTTGGAACAGAGACACACTATTTGAAGAAAACAATTTCCTCTGAATTACATTAAATTAGCTGAGAGATTTTCCCATATTTTCGGTTAAAATTTAACCTTAGGCGCTGAGTTCAACATGTTCGATATCTGGGGCCTTGAAAAGTTATAGTCCGTTTTCGACAATTTTTTCACAAGTGATGCCACAGATCATATACTGTATTTGTGTAAAGTTTTATTTCGCTATCATCATTGGTTCCTAATGTATATATTATAAAGTGAAGGATTCAGATGGAATTCAAAATTGAGTTATAAAGAAAGTAGTCGTGGTTGTGAACCGATTTCATCCATTTCATTCCACACATGTCATCAGGGTGTCAATAAAATATTATATACCGAATTTCATTGAAATCTGTCGAGTAGTTCCTTGTGATATGGTTTTTGACCCATAAGTGGGCGATGCCACGCCTATTTTCCAATTTGTAAAAAGATCTGAGTGCAGCTTCCTTCTGCTATCATTTCTGTGAAATTTTGTGTCTGACGTTTCTCGTTAGTGAGTTAACGCACTTTTAGTAATTTTTAACCTAACCTTTGTATGGGAGGTGGGCGTGGTTATTATCCGATTTCTTTCATTTTTGGACTGTAAAAGGAAACGGCTAAAAGAAACGACTGCAGAAAGTTTGGTTTATATAGCTTTATTGGTTTGCAAGATATATACAAAAAACATATTTGGGGGCGGGGTCACGCCCACTTTTCCAAAAAAATTACATTCAAATGTGCCCCTCCCTAATGCGATCCTATGTTTCAAATTTTATTTTCATAACTTTATTTATGGCTTAGTTATAGCTCTTTATGTGTTTTTGGTTAACGCCATTTTGTGTTCGTGGCAGTGGTCCGATTCCGCCCATCTTCGAACTTAACCTTCTTATGGTTCCAAGGAACACGTGTTCCAAGTTTCATTAAGATATCTCAATTTTTACTCAAGTTACAGCTTGCACGGACGGACAGACCGACAGACGGACAGACGGACGGACGGACAGACAGACATCCGGATTTGAACTTTACTCGTCACCCTGATCACTTTGGTATATATAACCCTATATCTAACTCGTTTAGTTTTAGGACTTACAAACAACCGTTATGTGGACAAAACTATAATACTCTCTTTAGCAACTTTTGTTGCGAGAGTATAAAAATGAAGCAAGAATGAGATCGGTCCGCGTCCAACACAATACACTTTGCTACCTGTCTCAACGGCGAGCAGAAGCATTTTTAGAATTCGGGGGAAATTATTTCAATAAGACAAAAGCACGAAACTACTTCAACTTTCGAAGCTTCCATCACAATTCAACCTTAACACATCCTAAATTTCGTACAATGGATAAATGCCGCCAAAGGTGTTTCAACCAACTGGTACAACCACTGTCTGTGCAACCATTTAACTCTCGGTTTGAGCTATCGCTCTGCATCGCGCGCTCAGATTAATGTGCCTGCTGCTTCAACTCACCTCTGATTCAATGATTCTGATTTTATGTCTTTTTGGCAACATGGCAACGGTGTGTGGAATGTTGTATCGTGCAACAGCGGAATTTATTATCATGCCTCAGCTCAATATTGGGTTTTATGTCAATGATTTGAGTCCTTGTGTTTTCGCTCAGTCCTTTCGGGTAATGCACATTTTTATGTTCTCACGTCAATGAAATTTGTTCCTCGTTGTTTATTATTGCGCACACATAGATACATTGCTATATACTCGTATGGGGTAGTGTATGTGTGTGTATCAATGTGTGGCGCTCTAAGTAGGTTAGTAAGCTACAATGGATTTTGGGCTCACAGGATAAACGCATGATGTAAGGACTTATGAGTGATGATGATGGCACCATTGTGTGATTCATCCTGTCGTAAAAGTGTACGGACAAATATATATCCGCAGTCGGTGAATATTCGGTGGAGTTTTTCAATAAATGCCGTACATACCGGTGAACAAGTGAAAAACGCCACAAATACATATTTACACATATTAGAATAGGTAAATCTGTTAGAAGGTAAACTTTTATAGCTGCATGTACATATGTGTGGATGTATATTCAGACGGATATCAAAATTTGTCAGAACCACCCTACTGAGTGATTTATAAATGGCAGGGAAAGTTTTCACTTTCACCACATTCACGATTGGCAACCCCGTAAAAATAATTATTCGCGAAAAAGAAACTGTACCGAAAGATTATTTCCATATTTAAATACCAATGTTGCCTAATTATTTGAACACTTTCAGTTTGTTGAAGATATCTTGATGAAGTTTGGCCCACTTATTTCTTGGCACCATAGGAAGGTTGCTTTCGAGAGCAAAATCGGACCACTGCCACGCCCACAAAATGGCGAAAACCGAAAACACATAAAGTGCATTAACTAAGCCATAAATAAAGCTATGGAAATAAAATTTGGTATGAAGGATCGCACTATGAAGAGGCATATTTGGATGTAATTTTTTTGGGGGATGGGCGTGGCCCCGCCTCCAAAAAGGTTTTTTGTACATACCTCGGAAACCAATAGAGCTATATAAACCAAACTTTCTGCAGTCGTTTTTTTAGCCACTTCTTAATACAGTCAAAAAATGAAAGAAATCGGATAATTACCACGCCCACCTCCCATACAAAGGTTAGGTTGAAAATTACTAAAAGTGAGTTAACTCACTAACGAAAAACGCCAGAAACCCTAAATTCCACATAAGGAATGGCAGATAGAAGCTGCACTCAGATTTTTTTACAAAATGGAAAATGGGCGTGGCGTCGCCCACTTATGGGTCAAAAACCATATCTCAGGAACCACTCGACCGATTTCAATGAAACTTGGTTTGTAATAGTTTCCTTACATCCCAATGATATGTTGTGAAAATAGGCCAAATCGCTTCACAACCACGCCTACTTCCTATATACCAGAACTTTGAAGACGATCTGAATCGTTTACATTACAATATATAAAGTAAGCACTAGTGAAGATATCGGTGCAGAACTTTGCACAAATACTATGTTTATAGTGTGGCAGCCCCATTCTAAAAACCGCCGAAATCGGACCATAGCTTTTAAAGGCCCCATACAATATATATGACGAATATGTGGGTCAAATTGTGTATTATATAATATAAATAAAGTTAAATAAATAAATTGCGAGAGTATAAAATGTTCGGTTACACCCGAACTTAGCCCTTCCTTACTTGTTTCCCATAGTTTCTACATGGAACGCAGGGCCTCAAGTGTTTGCGGATTAGATATTTGATCTAATTGAATTTGGATATTTCTTTGCCACTAGTTCTTAGAACTGGCATCTGTTTTCTTCTGCCAAATGAGATAACGACTCTTTCTCTGGGGACAATGTTGAATTCGTGTTTCCACCATCAATGGCTGATTCACACGTTTCTTATTTTTTTCTTCTGAAAGTCGAATATTTTTGTTTGTGAAATACCCTGCACTGGTGTTGTTCCAAACCTGAGATGCTCCCTACCATCTATAGCATTAAACAGTCTATGAAAGTTTTGAACCGCCTTGGTCAGCTGATAGGTACTATTTTCCTCCATGACTACCATAGCAAAAAAGGGGCGGATCAAAAAAAGTTTAAATGAATAACAAGGAATGAAGTTTTTTTGTGGATTATGGTGATTCGAGTTAGAGAAGTTCCACTATATTTAGATTGAGAATTCGAAAATGGCTCTTAAAGTAAATTTTATAATATTTTTTTTAATTTATATAAATTGTAGTACTTAAATTAAAAATAAATAATTACAAGCAGGTTAAAAGTAAAGACAACTAGGCTGTACGGATGCTAGATAAGATTTCAACAGAGTACATACCATAATAATAATTCAAAAGTAAAGGATTTACGTTTTATATCCCATTCAACAGATTTAAAATTAAAGTAATTATTTCCCATATTATATTAACTGTACATTAAAACTTCGCCATTACTATTTACATATACTAATATTATTTACCATAAAATTATCATTCAAAAGCTTCAATAACCACTAAGTATTTGAAGTTCTATGCGTTTCGAAATCAAATAGCTGTCAATTTGATATACATACATTCATATTCATGCAGACACCTACAAAGTCTGGTTTTGAAATACAATTAAGCACTTCCAAAAATTGAACCGCCTAACATACTCGCAAATATGAATTGCCAATTAATCCTTTGCTGTACTCAATCATTTTCAGTCATATCGCTATTCAGTTGGAATACCGTCGAAGCACTTTACAGGTAATGATTTTTCCAACAATTTATAAGCTCTAACTATCATTCAGCGCAAATACGACTGTCAACCATTCATAACCATTCAATCAAATATGAATGTTGGAGTAAATCGATGTCCAAACAATCCATTGAATGAACAAAAGAATAATTTAAAGATGCCGATGACGTCGATAGGTGACTCGGCAATAAATCAATTAAAAACTTCGATTGCACTTACGAGCTTGAATGAGTATGAATGAGTGATTTATTGAACTAGAAGATTTTTTTTAAATATTTTTATTTATTTAACTAGAAGTCTATATTTAGTATTCTTTACTAGATTAGCTGACTTATTTATTGTGGACCCCTCATAATTTCAAGCGCATCCTAATAAGCAAAAAACCCTACAACTAACCAAATTAATTAAGGAATATCTACACTCCTGCCCTCTTTTTATCGACTTTTGCCACACTAACTGAAGAGCAGACTTCAGATAATTCGATTCCAAAAATGTGTACTTTGCGTTATTGGTTTTTAAGGTTTCTAATTCTATGAAGATCTTAGTCGTATATTTTTTGCTGAATTCTAATTCTTCTGGGACAGGAGAACATAAAACTCTTTTGTTTTGAAAAGACGTTCCAAAATTCCAACTTGAATAAACCTAACAGACACATTTAGAGAAAATGTTAAACCCCAAATTCCAATTCAAAAACGTCAGAATCGGCGCTCCACTATCAGATTATGAATGTAAAATGTTTTTATAGCAATAATGGGTTTTCGTTCTAAAACTTGTGTTTTCATTCAAGCAAAATCTTTCAAAAGAAATCACAGTTTTCTCTAAAAACTACTTATAATTGATGTCTGCTCTAGTTTATTCGATATAATTGGAAGACATATTTTACTATCTCCAAATTGTCAGTTAATATTTGTTTACATTTTCAAAAGAATGGAGAAATAACAAAGATACAAAAAAAACATTCGTGGGTGAGAGGAAGGAAGCGCTCCTAATTGAATTGTAGCAAAATAAGGTATGTGCTCTAGCTGGCCCATAAAAAATAGCCACATTTTAGGCGAACTGGCAGTGCAGTTGCAGCAACAAGGTGTATCATTCACAGTGACCGAAATTAATTAATTTGTAGAGGCCGAAGGATGTCGCATAATTTATTAAATGAACGATAGTTTTATTTAAAAAACACAGATCCATTTCGTTGGCAATCTTGTTCCCAAAAATTATTCTTACGTTGCTGGAATTAATGATACATATTTAATTGACAACTTTTAAATCAGTAGAAACCTATACAAACTTTTGCCCAACATGATTTAATCGGTGTCCAAGTTCCTTTATTATACCTAATATATTTTTTCAATGCCAAGGTGCTGCGTAGTAAAAGTCTTAAACGTAGTAGAAGTTCTCTTGAAGAATCATCGTTGCACAAGATATTTATCTAGCTTTTCAAACTCAATACAATACTCAATAATATAAACAAATATTAAAGTTTGTGAACTGTATAACTGAACGTAGTATAACTGTCTCATCTTCTAATTTTGGTAAATATCACAGGAAAGCTATTTGGTAGAATTAAATACGTTTTTTTTTTTAAATAATATCTGTCACATTTCAACTCAGTATCTTGCCGATCAGAAAAATTGGGAAATACATCTTCGCCTATTAAATAAATAAATTGAGAAATAAAGTACTAGTTTTACAAACAAAACTTAATACTTAAATCTTATCGATCTAAATAGGGTCAAAATAAGAGTTCTAGGTCGGATGAAATTTGGATAAATTTCGGTAATATAATGGATTTCTCATACACATGTAAATTAATGAAAATATAGTGTAGGCCGATAGAATGGTTAAAATTGCCGGAATACTTAGAGATATTTACGGGTTATTTATTTTATTTAGATTTGGGATGGATATACTCCAGCTAAAAAAATTCAATATTTTCAAGGCGATGATATTAGAGGAGAATGACGGCGTTTAAAAGAATCCCAACTGTAGAGACCACTGACTTAAGATTAGTGATTTGATCTACACACAATCCAATTTTGATGGTATTGTGAGCATTTTTGTTTGTGTTATAAATTATAGCGATCTCTGAAATTATGTTATAAATTAGTGAGAACATTTCTAAATGACTTGATAATCTACTGTCATTTTATTTATGCACTAATAAGTTATCTTCGGATGAAACACGTCAGCTTCAGAGCATTCTTAGGTATTATCTAGTACACTGAATGCGTGTAGTAATGAATATCAATACCTTATTGTATTCTTTTATTGATTATTGGTATTGATAAATTGTGGAGTTTAAAATTAATAACAAAACTTAAACAAGTAAGGAAGAGCTAAGTTCGGATGTAACGGAACATTTTATACTCTCACAATTTATTTATTTAATTTTATTACTATAACACACAATTTGACCCACATATTCGTCATATATATGGTATAAATTCCATTGAAAGTTGGAAACCATAATATTATATGGTGGAAGTTAGGTGAAGTTATGACCCGTATTTTAGGCACGGAGACATATTATTAAATGAAAGATATTCCCTATGAATTTCTTCAAACTATCTGAGAGACTTACCTATATTTCCGGTAAAAAAAAATTAGAAGCTGAGATCCTCATGTTCGATATATGGGGCCTTGAAAATTTATGGTCCGATTTTGACGATTTTTAAAAGGGCGATACCACACTATAAATGTAATATTTGTGCAAAGTTCTGTTCCGATATCTTCACTAGTGCTTACTTTATATATTGTAAAGTAAACGGTTCAGATCGCCTTCAAAGTTCTGGTATATAGGAAGTAGGCATGGTTGTGAACCGATTTGGACTATTTTCACTACATATAATTAGGAGGGAAATATTACAAACCGAATTTCGTTGAAATTGGTTGAGTAGTTTCGGAGATATGGTGTTTGACCCATAAGTGGGCGGAACCACGCCCATTTAAAATTTGGTATACTATTTTGAGTGCAGCTCTTCTGTACCTTCTTTATAATGAAATTTAAGGTTTCTCTTGATTTTCCTTACCAAATTAAAGCATTTTTAGTAGTTTTCAACATAACATTTGTACGAGAGGTGGGCGTGGTTATAATCCGATTTCCTTCATTTTTAGACAATAGAAGGAAATGCTTGAAAAAAACGACTCCAGAATATTTCGTTGATATAGCTTTAGTAGTTTACAAGATATGTACAAAAAACTTAGTAGGTGGTGCCCACTTTCCCATAAAAATTACATCTAAGTATGCCCCTTCCTAGAACAATCGTTTGTACCAAATTTTACTTTAATTGCTTTTTTTATGGCTTCGTTATTGGTCTTTATGTGGTTATCGGCATTTTGTGGGCGTGGCAGTGGTCCGATTCCGAACACGTGTTCCAAGTTTCATTAAGATATCTCATTTTTTACTTAAGTTACAGCTTGCACAGACGGACGGACAGACGGATTTGAACTTCACTCGTCACCCTGATCACTTTGGTATATATAACCTTATTTCTAACTCGTTTAGTTTTCGGACTTACAAACAACCGTTATGTGGACTAAACTATAATACTCTTTTAGCAACTTTTGTTGCGAGACGTGATGTAAAACACTTAGATGGTTAAAGTGAGAGCCTCTAGCGTGCGCTTAACATACAAAATATGGAATTAATTCATACCGTTACAAAAAGTGTATATGTATGTACATATGTGTTCCTAAACTGTTCTTGATCCTCGAGGAGACGTAGCCCAACGCTGTTCTTTAACAGCCGCTGCTTCACTGCCTATGTTACGCGCTAACATCTTTTGCGCTCATTTGACTCTGCGCTCTCCATAAATGATAAACAGGACATGCGCTTTTTTACCGACGGGTGTTTTTCTCTCTTTGATAAAATATACTCATGGTCGGCTTTCTTATACAACTTATATATGTATTAACATGTAATTTGGCCGAGTGGTGGAATGTGACGGTCGGATGGCGCATTTTCGGTTTGGCAAGAGCTCAGAGCGGCAGTCTAACAGCCGTATGAGAACAAATTGCCTGCCGGTTAAAAACACTTCAGCAGACAGCGGAAAGGCTGCTGGCGCGGTGAGCGGGGCGGTCCATGTAATAAAGCGGCAGTAGTTAGCGGAGGATATGACCGTGCATGCCCGCGTCGATTTCAATGTAAACGCTACAAATGGCGGTGGTGGTGTTATTGTTGTTGCAATATTGTGTTGCGCTCAACTGTGCGTGCTTATGTGTGTGTTTTGTGTGCACCTTTGTTGATTTTGTTACCCTTGAAGGCGGCAATGACAGGCAGGCTGGATAATCAGATTTTATGCGCTACTTTGTTTGTGTTTATTGAACTGCGGCTCAACTCACCAGTGCCACTCATGTTACACACGCAAGCCAGTTATCGTTGTTGTTGTTGCTTGTGTTGTGTTTATGATTATGGTTGCGTTGTTGTAGCTATGCCTTGCTATACTATGCTGTGTACAATTAATGTTTATGTTTTATGGCACGAGTATGAGAACCTGCGGATTCCTACTTCACTTTGTTCGGAAAGGTTGCGTCCAGCGCGTGAAAAGACAACCGCCTCTCATTCTCTCTTTCTCTCTCTCTAGCGCTTTTACGCTCCCTTCGGTATTTTTGCTTTTTTGATTGTTATTTACTCCACACTGAAAATTGCGGTTAAAGCGTCAAATTTATGGAGTTTATTTGCTTCGATGTTGACTGCGAGTAATTTGAAATGAGCGAAATGAAGTCGAAGTGAATTTGGGTGACTTGGTTTACTTTTACTGGCATTCATACAAATTGACACCAACACGTGTATCTATCTGCAGAACTGCATATGTCTACATACATACGTATATTATATTATACATATGTATTAGAGTAAAACTCTATGTCAAAGCAAATAGCGATCGATGAACCCAATAAGAATGTATTGACAACAGCTGAGCAAGGGATTCGCATGTTTCAGCTCATGAATTGAAGTATATGTATGTACATATGTATATGTATGTATATTTATGCGTTCTGTGTTTATCAGTGCCAAGGCGTTTGGTAGGTTAATATGTTCTTTGACCACTTAAGGGGGGGTAAGGTTTGACAACTTTTTTGTTTCATTATTTTTTTTCTGAACCACCAACATTTCAAGAATATTGTGTTAAAATTTTAGGTCATTCGGAGAAAAACTAACGAAGTTACAGCAGGTTGAATAACGGTACCTCCAGCTACCTGCGCTGAGTGTACAAAACTTTGAATCGATTTTCCCAAATATGTCATTTTTAAAGTCGGTGACCAGCCTACAGAAAAAACTACTGCATCGATCGTTTTGAAATTTTGAACAAATATTCTACATATATATAGCTCTCGAATGACGTCGAGTTTTTTTTTAATTACTAACAATTTTACAATAACAAATAGGTCGATTTTTTCGTCTAAAATCCTCATTTTGGCTTGAAAATGGTACCAAAAATTGAAAAATTGAAAGATTAAAAAAAACTCGACGTCAATTGAAAGATAAACTAATAAACTAAAGAAAGCATTTTGATTTTTTGGTTTCGGATGATCCAGTGATGCTGTAGGCTGGTCACCGCACAAACACTTTTTTTCGAGGTGCCTGCAGAGATCGACGATAAATCCGCCATTCCTCGCTATTTTTCGATAAAACTTTATTTAAGTATCCTTCAAATGTTGTACTTTCATATAATAATAAGTAAAATAAACCTACAGCAATAATTTTTTCTAAAAAAATTCATGAAAAAAGGTCTTTTTTCGACGAAACAAACCTTACCCCCCATAAGTGTATAATTTCAATAATACTCGGCTATGGTGTTAGGTTTGAAATCCCACTAGATATTGAAATGTAACTGAAAAATCATAATATTAACTGTAAATACATTAAATGAAATATTAACTGTAAATACATTAAATGAAATATTAACTGTAAATGCGAATTCTCTTAAGAATATTTGGTTCGCGCAATATTGGACCTATGGTAGTAAAAGTTGACTTTGTTGCAAAATGGCTTACGGTTTCCCATTAATACGTTCATTGTTACGTGCTAATCCACAAATTCATAAATGCTGATTTCAAAGCTCTGACGGTTCATCGAAAGTTTTGTGTATAGAGAACCGACAAAGAGGGTAGAGCTTACGCTTGTTACTCACAAGGAAGTTGGAGTGCCTCAATTGTGGCAGATATTATTACTTGTTACCCCAATCATTGTTACATGTTGGTCAAGAACCCAATTCGTTGTAATAGTAGTCTTCCGGACACTTTTCTTCATTACTTTTTTAGAAACGAATTTGAATTTGATTTTTTCTTCTCGTCTTTGGACCAGACAAGTTCTCCCTTGATTATTTCAAACACACCTCAAAGCGGATCCAAAAATTATCGATTCTTTCATATGAGCTATTGCTTGAATTAGCTCTCCCTATATATCAAAGATCTGGAGTTTTGAGAACACTTGCTTGACCCTAGGCCTCTTCTAAAACCTGACATTTGAGATACCGGTTCTACAATTTTTTTATCTGCAAGTATTCCTGTCTTATGTGTACTTCTTGTAAAAAAATAAAAGAGAAGACATTTAACGATATTTTAACACTCACTTTAACTCTCCTACAATCCCTTTATAGGAAGCCATTAGTCTAGTTTTTTACATAATCACGAAAATTTCTAGATGTAAATTAGGATGTAAATTGGTACAGAATTTCTACTGAGGCTAAGCATTTATACTCGTTCTTTAAAATTAGTTTTCAGTTAAGTTTCGTGCTAGTATAATGGTGGTGTACTTATAGACATCAAAGTCAAAGATAGCTTTCTCATTTTCCAATTCAACCATTATAGTGTTGTCAGATTAAGCCTTCAGAAATTATAATAATATCACAATATCGTAAAATAAATGGCATAAATTATTATGACACCCGCATCAAGTGTTCCAGAAATCCATGTCACGTTAAGTATCTATGTATTTTAAGTAATTTGCAATAACAGAGAAAATTAAAAATGCAAATTCATGTCGCAAATATTATATAAACGAAATGAAAAATATTTATTCTGTCTGCAACACACACTCCACGCGAGCAAGCGTCGCTGACATATTTTGACTGCGTCCGACAGTGAATGTTGCCACAAACACAACACACAACCACCGAATGGAGAGAAGCGCCGCATAGAATGGCACAGAAAGCAGAATAATGGGAAATAGGACGACAAAATTAAGTCAAGCGTGCGGTTACTGCTTTCAGCGCCAGCATGTACGCTCGTATCGCCCTGCTGTTGTCCTTTCGTAACGTCTTTGTTTGTGCAACAATTACATATGTATGTACATAAGTAAGGACGTGCACAATTGAATCCGGTGGCTTGCTTGTTGCCTAAACGCGATTGTTGTTTTCATTACACAAACATTACACATTCACAGACACACATGTAAACTTAGACGCTTGAGAGTTATATTTAAACTATTGAGTGAGTGCCTTCACCATATTTTTATTATTGCTGTGGGTTTTATAATTCTTTCATTCCACAAATTTTGTTGCATATCATCAGTAGAAATGTTGCAAATAAACGTAAACAAATATTGCAAACCAGCCGGTGTCCGTACTCACTTTCATCTGGATATATGAGTGTACATATGAATGTGAGTATGTGTGTACGTACAACTGCTTAGGAAGCCGAATAGGCATTATGTGGCGCATATTAGGTCTTATGAGCACCATAAGCGCATACCAAAATCTCTTTGCTCGCCGGCACACACATACTTATGGGTAGGTTGGCCCTTCAACTCCCAACACGCCGCTTCTAACTCGCAGCAGCTCGTTCAAGCATGCTCTCAGCAGGCATGCGATTCTCATATTGATTTTACATGAATTTTTTATAGATTTCTTACGCTCCTTTGAATTACTTACATGAAATATGCATGCCACAATAACGTGCCACACACAACACGCCGTCACTTCAAGGCTTGCCTCCGTCCTGGCATTCGCCTGCTCCACCAAGTCTTTCGTTCCATATTTGTTGTTTCTGTTCATTCAGTATCTACATATGTGTGGCTTGTGGGCTGGTGGAAAAAACGAAAAAGAAACGGTGGAGGATAAAAGAACACATGAGAGCGGAGTGCTGTGTATTATAAGTTATTGAAACACGTATTTTTTACTAAGCCCTTTACTTATATCAGAGTTATTATGATTATTATTGTTAGAAACTTATTCAGATATGAAATTAACAAAGAGATACGACCGTCTCTTATGAGTCCAATACCGACAGTTGACTTTGTTTAACCTAGTCCAATACCTCATACTAAGTCGAAAAGTTGAAAGATCTCTTTAGAATACCTCTTTCCAATCACTGGTTTAACGAATTTAATTTCGAAGTTATCGTTAACAGCTTAGGGCAGCCGATAAAGTTGCTAAAAGAGTATTATATTTTGGTTCACATAACGGTTGTTTGTAACACCCAAAACTAAACGAGTTAGATATAGGGTTATATATACCAAAGTGATCAGGGTGAAGAGTGGAGTTCAAATCCGAATGTCTGTCTGTCTGTCCGTCCGTCCGTCCGTCCGTCTGTGCAAGCTGTAACTTGAGTAAAAATTAAGATATCTTGATGAAACTTGGCACACTTATTTCTTGTCACCATAGGAAGGTTGCTTTCGAAAATGAGCAAAATCGGACCACTGCCACGCCCACAAAATGGCGAAAACCGAAAACACATAAAGTGCCATAACTAAGCCATAAATAAAGCTATGGAAATAATTTGGTATGAAGGATCGCACTATGAAGGGGCATATTTGGATGTAATTTTTTTGGGGAAGTGGGCGTGGCTCCGCCCCCTACTAAGTTTTCTATACATATCTCGCAAACCGATAGAGCTATATAAACCAAACTTTCTGCAGTCGTTTTTTAGCCATTTCCTAATACAGTCCAAAAATGAAAGAAATCGGATCATAACCACGCCCACCTCCCATACAAAAGTTAGGTTGAAAATTACTAAAAGTGGATTAACTCACTAACGAAAAACGTCAGAGACACTAAATTTCACATAAGAAATGGCAGAAAGAAGCTGCACTCAGAATTTAAAAAAAAAAGAGAAATGGGCGTGGCATCGCCCACTTATGGATCAAAAACCATACCTCAGGAACTACTCGACAGATTTCAATAAAATTCAGTAAATAATATTTTCTTGACAACCTGTTGCCAGGTGTGGAAAATGGATGAAATCGGTTCACAACTACGGCAGCTTCCCATATAACTCAATTTTGAAATCCATCTTAGTCCTTCCCTTTATAATATATACATAAGGAACCAATGAAGATAGCGGAATAAAACTTTACACAAATACTGATCTGTGGCATCACTTGTGAAAAAATGTCGAAATCGGGCTATAACTTTTCCCCGGATATCGAATATGAAGAACTCATTGCCTTATGGTCAATTTTCAGAGAAAATATCGGTAAATCTCTCAGATATCTTAATTTAATTCAGAGGAAATCTTTTTCTTCTAATAGTGTGTCTCTGTATCAGAATCCTGTATTCAATCAGGTCATAACTTCCCCTAGCTCTCATATAGCTAATTATAGGATTTTCAAATATACGATGGGCTTAATAGCTTATAGGCTTACCTCAGCCTATATACCATATACCGAGAATATAAAATGTTCTGTTGCACCCGAACTTAGCCTTTTCTTACTTGTTTCAATCTATAATCACTTAAGCATGACAAACATGCTTTTATAAGAACACCTGATAATAATAAATATCGGACCGCATTTCGCGATACAAGTACAAAATCAGAATTACAAATATGTATATCTTAAGTCGTATATTCCGTATCATCTTAATATATTAAGTAGTACAGTATAAATGTAATAATTTTTATTTAAAGACTTTGTATGTATGTGATTGGCGTTGCAACCGTTTAGCCGGTTATAGCCGAATCGACGATAGTGCGCCACTTCTCTCTCTCCTTCGCAGTTCGGCGCCAGTTGGAGATCCCAAGTGGAACCAGGTCGCTCTCCACTTGGTCCCTCGCTCCATCGCGACATAAAGGCAGCTCATTTTCGTGCTGTCGAAAGCATCCTTAAAATCGACAAAATGGTGGTGTGTGTCGACCTCTTTTCACGGGTCTTCTCCAAGATTTGGCGCATGGTGAATATCTGGTCAGTTTTGGATTTCCCGGGTCTAAGCCACACTGATAAGGTCCAATCATTTTGTTGACGGTGGGCTTTAGTCTTTCACACAGTACGCTCGATATAATCTTATCGGCGATATTTGGGAGGCTTATCCCACGGTAATTGGTACAGATTGTGGGATCTCCCTTTTTATGGATTGGGCAGAGCACACTGAGATTCCAATCGTCAGGCATGCTTTCTTCCGACCATATTCTGCAAAGAAGCTGATGCACGTATCTTATCAGTTCTTCGCCGCCGTATTTGAATAGCTCGACCGGTGATCTATCGGCCCCCGCTGCTTTGTTGTTCTTCAAGCTGGTAATTACTATTCGAATTTCCTCCTGGTCAAGTAATGGGACATCTGTTCCATCGTCATCGATTGGGGAATCGAGTTCGTCATCTCCTGGTGTTGTACTTTCACTGCCATTCAGCAGGTCGGAGAAGTGTTCCCTCCATAATCCCAGTATTCCCTGGACATCGTTTACCAGATTACCATCTTGGTCTCTACATGCTTTTGGTCAGAATGCTCCGGTCTTGAAACCTTCGTTAAGTCGCTTCATTTAAAAAAAAATTTCGAGCATGACATCTGTCTGCCAGCTTCTCAAGCTTTTCATACTCATGCATTTCGGACTCTTTCTTTTTTTGTCTGCAAATGCGTCTCGCTTCCCTCTTCAGCTCTCGGTATCTATCCAATCCCGCACGTGTTGTGGTCGTTTGCAACGTTGCGAGGTAGGCAGTCTGTTTTTTCTGCGCTACGAGACGGCAATTCTCATCGTACCAGCTCGTTTTTGTCGTTGCCGAAATCCAATTGTTTCGGCTGCAGCGGTACGCAGTGAGTTTGAGATGCCGTTTCACAGTGCCCTTATACCGAGATGCTGATAAAAAGACTTTACTAATGTTAATATCTTAAGGTGTAGTGCATCAAATATGTTAGATGTAATGAAAATCATTTAAGATTCCGATTTTCCGCGTCTTTACATGAGACAAACTAATTCAGTCTATTAGACTCCCTAGTTCTAGAAATGTAAACCTTTCAAAGCATGCGGAACCGATCATATCTCAAACTGATTTGTTTCCATGAACATAAGCCTCCATTCGCCTGGCACACAACAGGGAAAGCGCAGAAAGCCCAATCATGTTGACCGATCAACATGACATAATCCTCGCTGTGCATTCCAATGTTTCATCTACAGCATACTTATGTTGTAGTTTTTATACTCTCGCAACAAATGTTGCTAAAGAGAGTATTATAGTTTTGTTCACATAACGGTTGTTTGTAACACCCAAAACTAAACGAGTTAGATATAGGGTTATATATACCAAAGTGATCAGGGTGAAGAGTGGAGTTCAAATCCGAATGTCTGTCTGTCCGTCCGTCCGTCTGTGCAAGCTGTAACATGAGTAAAAATTAAGATATCTTGATGAAACTTGGCACACTTATTTCTTGGCACCATAGGAAAGTTGCTTTCAAAAATGAAAATCGGACCACTGCCACGCCCACAAAATGGCGAAAACCGAAAACACATAAAGTGCCATAACTAAGCCATAAATAAAGCTATGGAAATAAAATTTGGTAGGAAGGATCGTACTATGAAGGGGCATATTTGGATGTAATTTTTTTGGGGAAGTGGGAGTGGCCCGGCCCCTACTAAGTTTTTTGTACATATCTCGCAAACCAATAGAGCCATATAAACCAAACTTTCTGCAGTCGTTTTTTAGCCACATCTTAATACAGTCCAAAAATGAAAGAAATCGGATCATAACCACGCCCACCTCCCATACAAAAGTTAGGTTGAAAATTACTAAAAGTGGGTTAACTCATTAACGAAAAACGTCAGAAACACTAAATTTCACATAAGGAATGGCAGGAATGGCTGCACTCAGATTTTTTTACAAAATGGAAAATGGGCGTGGCGTCGCCCACTTATGGGTCAAAAACCATATCTCAGGAACTACTCAACCGATTTCAATGAAACTTGGTTTGTAATAGTTTCCTTACATCCCAATGATATGTTGTGAAAATAGGCCAAATCGCTTCACAACCACGCCTACTTCCTATATACCAGAACTTTGAAGACGATCTGAATCGACTACTTTACAATATATAAAGTTACCACTAGTGAAGATATCGGTGCAGAACTTTGCACAAATACTATGTTAATAGTGTGGCAGCCCCATTCTAAAAATCGCGGAATCGGACCATGGGTTTTTAAGGCCCCATATATCGAACACGAGGACCTCGGTGCTTCTAACCTAATATTAGGGTTTCCAACTTTCAATGGACTTTATACAATATATGTATATGACGAATATGTGGGTCAAATTGTGTATTGTATAATATTAATAAAGTTAAATAAATAAATTGCGAGAGTATAAAATGTTCGGTTACACTCGAACTTAGCCCTTCCTTACTTGTTTAGGTCGGTTTTACATTCAGAAGTCGGGACAATTCAAAGACCAATCTTAATTGATGTTATTCATATGATAGAAACCGGAACGCATTGTCCTTGATAAGTCATAATTCAAATTTAAATGAGGTATATACGATAGTGAGGGTGTAAAGAATGTCCTATGAGATCACTCGCCTTGAGCCTTGTACAATTGTTTTAACTTATAATATTCAAAAAGTTTGAAGTTCTGCCAAATTTCATTTAAATTAAAATCCTGAAGAAGAGTCCCTCGCATTAAATCACTCATGGGGATAAGAAGATAGTTTCAAACTGAATGGAAATTACACTGTATTTCAGCCCGAAATCAAGTGGTTTTAAAGAAGCTGCCTTCTTTTGACAGCAAATCCACTATCTTTATTTAGGATTTTTTTACAAGAAATATGCTTCATTGATATTTAATTTTCTGCCTTCATAATATGCATTGTAGACTATTTTTTGATAGATTCTCTCAAAGCCATAAATAGAGAATAGGAATTAATACTAGCCATTGAAAGGGGCTGTTATAAAACACTTCAGTAGTTATCTAAACTATACGACAGTTCGACAATAAAATTTACAGATTGCACTTCCTTAGTGCTCATAAAACGTATACAAAATATATTTAAAATGTTTTAGATATTGGATTCTGCTGCTTCTTTTTCTCTTTTTGCGAATTTTCATATACATATATGTATGTATGTATTTGAACATGTATATTAGTGTAAATATATTACCAATCATATGGGCTTTTATACCCAGTCTCGTCTTCTGGATCGCTTTATCCCTTCCACCTTTTATGTTTTTACTTGATCTATTTATTTATGTAGTCGTATATGTGTATGTATTTGAAAGGGTTCCGCTGCGCCATTTTCATGCCTATTTGTGAGCGTGTATTGAGGCGTAGGTTGTTTTTTCAAAAGCGATTTACATTTTATTGTTTGTCGACACACACGAATCGGTCCCCATTTGTACACTCGCTTGATATGCTCATATGCTCATATAGGAAATATACAGAATTCTGGGCGCTAACATGCTCGTAATATGCCGCGCATAGACGATTCCAGCAGCGTAACGCGCCTTTTTCCTTCAACGACTGTTTGCTTGATTTAATTCGCACAAAAGCAGTTTTTCACATCTTACAAAATCGGCGCACAGCATGTGTACGGACGAAATGTGCAAGAGAAAAAGAGGAATGACGACCGCCTTTGAGCAAATACATATATAGCAACCTAGTGAACGACAAACTTTGAATTAATATGCAATTCGAAAGGCAAGTGTCTTTAGGTATATAAGGAGTTACAAGGGTTTCGTTCAGGTAAAAACGGCCTATTTTTTTTAATTTTGAAGAAAAACATTAATAACTCTGTGGAAAAGGTACGACCGCATTGGCAGCCTAACACCTATCAGGATTATCTAAAGAGAAAATCAAAAAGTCATTCAAACAATCCATTAACAACTTCTTGATGCAAATAACAATCAAGCTATTCATGATTACTTCTGAGTGTATAGAATGCGTAAACTGTCTCGCCATGATTAAAATTACAACTTTTGAGAAGGTCGACCTACGAAATATTAATATAAGCCATTTTGCAAAAGTCAACCGAAAATAACAGGAATAATGATGTTTGGCTGTCACATTTTCAATGATTAATTCACTATTAAAATCCCTAGAAATATGGTTTGCTGGGTAAATACAATGTATTTGAGTCCACACATGTGTATGAAAAGTACACACATCATTCATTCGAAATGCCTATGAGGAAAGTGCATCAGATTTGGTGTGGGTGCGAATCAGAGGACCCCTCGTTAAGTCAAACAATCTAAATCCCGCGCAAGTTTGCGTCTACGACAGCGCCAGCGAACGACGAACATGCACAAAGAAAAGGGGGCGACATTTGACAATAAATTGAGTCTGCTTTGGCAATTTACAAAATTGTGCGCTGCCAAGAAACCTTTGAAGCAACAGTAAAGGCAGTTCGAAGGGGTGAAACTTAAAGAAAAATTGTGCCCTTTGTCAAAATTGGCAGCAAAGTCGTGATACTGGAGTGTTCTGTTTATACATAAATATTTAAAGATTGTGATTTTCATTCTAAAATGAGAGAGTTCATTTTTTGGCATTTGAAATGAATTGGAAAGGCGTGAGATTGAAAACATACTCGATTAGGATTTTAAATTAATATAGACTTTAGCTTTCAAACTATTTGCTATATCAAATAGTACCGAATGTTGAATGGTCTTTATCTGTTGATTATCCGCGCGTATAGAGAACATAAAATTAGGAGATTGAACCTTGAACGTTTTTTTGTCAATTTTTTTTTCTAACCATGATTTATTCTAAGCGTTGTTCCAACAGTATTCTAGGTAAGCTTATGCGTACTGGTTATTCGCCGAGTACTTAAGACAAATTATTGATTAACTTCTTACTGAGCTAACTTGTAATAGTCTCAGATGGTTTTGCTTAAAGTTTAAGGAGAGCCTGATAAAGAAATCGAAGAAGAATGGTATCGTTATAAAATATGATAATTAGATGTAGAATAATTCAATAAGGCGCCTTAAGCTTATAACAAATGTGTCGGGCCAACAAATTTCAATTCCACTAGTTGGATTGAATGACAGACGGTATCAGATCCAAGATATTTCTGCCTTATTATTGACGAACTCATGCCCAAAATGGTATAATTATTTCTACTTACTTTCAAACAACTGCGTACTTTCAACAACAAAAAAATACGGAAACAGATTAGGATTCTTACGACTAGGGCAAAATGGTTCAATGAGTCTATTGTAATCGACTTTCAACCGGAAGGTCCGCATCCGAGTAAGTATTGTTTCTTTACCAGAACTCACCGAGAGCTCATATAGGACCCAACCGCCCAGTATTAAACCTCATGATGACTATCATCATGTAAGCAATGCGCTTTATCTCCACGTTTATGCCATACAAATATCCATACAAGGATTTGAATAATAAGTTCGATGTAATTAATTCATTAATGTGGCTTAGCATTTAGTCTGGGATCCTAAAGCTAGAGTTAGTGGAGAGTTAGCGACACAGGACTCCCCACCAACCTACTTCCTGAGTTTCCATCCTCTTGAGACCATAATAACTGAATCGGATTTTAGAGTTTATTTATTTCATTATCTATATCAATATTAATATCATTCAATATCAAATAGAACCAATATTATAAAAACCGAAATAGCGATCAGAAATAAATATAAAACATCAGCATTATTTAAGTTAGTATACATTTAAATTACATGTCTACTACATATTATTTCAGTCTTGCAAAAATGTAATATTCGAAGCTGTAGGTACTTAAACCGTTAATTATTATATTGAAATATTGCCCCGGAGTCAAACTACAGCTAACCTAACTTGGGAGCTATATATATTTTATTTAATTTGCTTTCATTTTGTACATTTTAGCATAGACTGAAGTTAAATTTGTCATCATAAACCATGTAGTTTCAAGTAAAATAATCACGTCCGCGTTAATGGCTTCATATTTGTATTATTTTCCTTCTTACCGACGTTGCTCGCTCGCGTGCAAAGCCGTCAACTCATTTGCTGGAAAACACTTCAGCCACACGCTGCACTCCGCGAACTCAACAATGATTTATACCATTGCCACTTATCAAACTACCACAGTTGCCGTCGTTGGAGTGACGAGCAGACGACGGTCGAAGTCTGGGACAGGTCTATGCATACAGCTAGAATCGCAATTTATATTCATATCCGCATTTGCCACACAGTGTGCCGCCATAAAGGGTGACAAGGGGAAAGATGGAGGCAAAACATAAAATGGTGAGCACACTCCACCGCATACACCGTGCATTGACAACACCGCCGACTAACTGCATTTTTAAAGCATGGCATGCAACAAAGTGCATGCATACATACATATTTAAGTACATGCATAGGCAAAAGACAATCAGAATCAACGCTCGCTATTAAAAATGCAGACCTACTTTGCTCGACAACTTGTGAATCGTGCCGCGCGCGCATTAGATTGGTCTGGTCTGGGCCGGCTCGCACTCCTCCCAACTCGCCTCTCCTCATGCAGGCAACAACGCTAGAGCCGTGGCATATGCGAGCGCAGAGACTACGAGCTCGGTTGAAAAGTTGGCACTGTTGGCGGCGTATAAAATGAGCGCGATTCAGCGGCGGTAAGTTCACTCTTTTAGCATAGTAATGACTGATGATGTCTGCTTGCTGCGCTAACAGAATGCACAAGCTGCCATTTACCGTACTTTATATTCTTATGTTTTTAGTGTTTGCACTCCGTCGTTGGAGATTAGTGTACGAGAGATTGGAAAATAGGGGAGATAAATATGTGACGGCGAGGCGATTAATGAATGAATTTAGCGTAGAAAATGTACGCGAAGACCTTTAACCTGACTCATTTTCTTTATTACATATATTTATCGTAGATCACTAACCCGCGCCTACCATCTGCTTTTTTAAGAAACTTGCCATTTCATTGATTACTCAGAAATATGTTAGAGACCATGATCTACATATTTGTAGTATTAATATAATATATCAGATCGCACAAAGGATCTTAATTAGTTCTTCTGCTAGGTATAGTGGTTGCCGAATGACGCGTCGAGGCCTTAGATTAAATTTAATAATTCAAAAAGTTTTAACTGTGCTACTTTCAGTTCTTCTTCTTATATTTCTTGACAGCTTCTGCAGTAATACTTGAATGCTATCTCCTATATCAATCCTACCAATCAAACAGTGTCCCGTTAGAACTCCTACATGAGCTCATATATCGTTCTTTTTAAATTTCAACAATCGGTCAATTGTGGCCCATATTCCATTCAGGCCACTTTTATCGCTTTGTTGAGCAATTGAGGATTGCTTTTATTGAGACTCAGCCAACTCTATGAGATATTTGTCGATTAGGTGTTTACAAGTGGCTAAAGGCATGCAGATTTATCGTAAAATGGGAAGCTAATTCGACTATCAACCTAAGGCATTCCTTCACCAAGTGCATATAAACCCTTAGAGACTTAAGTGATTTTAAAGCCGCTTGGCTGTGAATATAAATATATTTCTTGTTGTTTCTTCCGCTAAATAATATTATTATCCATACCTCTTCTTTTGAATTATCATATATTCTTGATAAGAAAACTCAAAACTTTCCTTTTGATAAAAGTTATAGTGCCGTCGATTTATAGATTGTAATCAAATGAAATTACAATATACTGAACTGAATCTGATCTGAAAGATCTGTATTCAAAAATACCAAATACCACTCCGCAGGATATGTCCGACCTCATCAGGTAAACCGACCAAAAATTTCTATTTCCTGCATGAAGGATCTGCTCATGAAATTGGAAAGTGTCGAGGACGTGTTTCCCTTACTTCCATGGTAAGCACACTGAGAATCTTATATGTTCCTTCTTGATAGCAAAGTGTATTTTGTAGAGTCTAAGAAGAATTTAAAATTTTAACCTCGATGTTTTTACCCACTGATTGGTACATAAGGTATTCCGACTATTTTCACCAGCACCAGAAAAGGTCTGTGGTTTAAGCTCTATGAGGGTAAGCTGATAACAAGAAGAATTGAGATATAGCTGAGTACTGTATCTATCAATAGCTTAGTTTCTGAACGTTTCTTGTAATACCCGAATAATTGTTAAAACACAAAACTGTTTTTAAAGCGGACGAGTACCTCCGAAATCTTAGTTTTTTTTTACCGAAAAATACATTAGTTCGTGACGTCACTAAGAAAGGGACAATGATGTTTTTTTTACCAATATATTACGTCTACAACTTTGCTTCCACCGTTTTCCAATAGATGTCTCTAGGGCCAAGCACTGGTCGATTGAATCGATTTTTTTTTATATCGATCTTGGACATTTGTGTCAACATTAACCCAACAAAATATTTGTAGAGATCTGTTTGCTTTTGCGGGAATGTCTCTAGGGTCAAGCACTGGTCGATTAAATCGTTTTATATCGATCTTGGAGCTCCAATAACTCCAATTAAAGCCTCTAGCATGTACATTAGGGTGGCCCTTATTTTCCAAAGTATTCCGATTCTCGATCGCACCCCCTAGAAATATGCGAATAGCCCAAAAACTAGTATATACAAAGTTTTGGGTCAATCAAAAAAGGTTTAGAGGTTGCGCAAGGAGCTTGAAATCCTGAAAAATTAAGAATTTTTGCCATTTTTATGTCTCCATATTTCAAAGCCACACTATCTGGTTTCCATACCGTAATAAGATCTGCATTTTATAACCTTTCCAAAATTACCACAATCTTAAAAATCGGTCGATTGATGATAGAATTACAGAAAGAAATACAAATATGAAAGTAAATTTAATGTGGTGCATTCTCAAGCGTCGCATGCTCGTTATAACGGTTCTAATGTTATTCTGATTATCTTATTACGGTATGGAAAACCAGTAAGGGATAGTGTGACTTTGAAATATGGAAGTCTGAGACATAAAGTGCCTTGGAGACGATCAAATAATTGCTTCAAAAACTTTAAGTGTGTTGGTGTCGTTGGCTACACGTACGCTACACCGACCTGTTGTCGGCTCTGTTTGATGAAAATCAAAAATTTTTGATATTTCAATTTGACGGACGATAATTTGATCGTCTCCAATCATGTTTGACAAGCATGAGCTCATTTGCAGGGAAGATTTCAAGCTGAGAGGACATAGAAAAGTGAAGTGAAGCGATAAAATGAAATGAAATAAAATAAAATAAAACAAAATAAAATAAAATAAAATGAAATGAAATGAAATGAAATGAAATGAAATGAAATGAAATGAAATGAAATGAAATGAAATGAAATGAAATGAAATGAAATGAAATGAAATGAAATAAAGTAAAAACAAATATAATAAAATAAACTAAATAATATAAAATAATACAAATTTTTTTTTCATAAGAATTGCAGCACATGCCAATAATAGATAATCATCATCCGACGATTACATGATGACCTTTCGTTACGAGCTCAAAACTAAACTGATGTTTGACGTGTTAATTTGAACGTTTGCGGTCAGCACACGATTGAACGTCACTAACACATATGCACTGTTTGACGCAATTATTTGATGATCTCCAGGGCACTTAAAAATGGCAAAAATTCTTATTTTTTCAGGATTTCAAGCTCCTTGCGCAACCTCTAAACCTTTTTTGATTGACCAAAAACTTTGTATATACTAGTTTTTGGGCTATTCGCATATTTGTAGGGGGTGCGATCGAGAATCCAGAAACTTTTTTTATCCTCCATACAACTAAGGGCCACCCTAATGTACATACATATGTACATGTTTATATGTAGATATATACTCCCAAAAGGTAAAGTACAAATGTGCTAATTACACAATCACAATCAACACAATTCCATTGGATTAAGGCATTAATTGAGCTGGATGGATTACCCAAGGATATATTAATGATTGAATGACTGAATGAACGTATGGTTGGCGAATTGTTGGCTGTGTTGGAGACAGGATGCCAACGCAACCAAACGGACCACCAACCGTGTAAACTGTTATGTAGGAAAATCATAAAAGCCAAACGAGAGAGAAGTGTGTTAAGTTGTTGCGGATGAGGAAAGGAGCGAATGGAGCTCGTGTGAATATGTGCGCAAATAAGCTGCATGGTCCGTTGGATTGTGCACAAAGGAGCCAATGAAGCGAGTCAGAGGGTTGTTGTTACCAAAGTTATTTAGGCTAACACATATTCATATTCATATAGGAAAGCAAATATGAAAATTTAACACTGCAAAGACTTGTGCTCATCCAACAAAAGACTTGAAAGAGTGGCAGCCCAACGGAAGCTTCGACCAGCAACACGAAAATGAAATGAGAGATAAGCATATCGCAAAGAGATTCGAAAGAATTTTGGTTGTCATGGAGGCGATAAACCACCGAAACGTCATCTACTTCGCATTGAAGTGCGCTGAGTTGAAAGTAGTGGCTGCAACTGACTGACATTTCAGTGGTGCAAGAAGGTTGAAGTTGGTGGTGACAATGTTGGTTGACTGGTGACGAAAACTTGTTGCGCCTCAGGGCTGTCAATACAACGCGTTTCACATTTATTTCAGCTGGCTGAAATAACTCTTATGAGTGAAAAGGATGTTTGGATGTTATATTTATCCGTATATAGATATGTATTTGCGTTTTTATACTCTCGCAACAAATGTTGCTAAAGAGAGTATTATAGTTTTATTCACATAACGGTTGTTTGTAACACCCAAAACTAAACGAGTTAGATATAGGGTTATATATACCAAAGTGATCAGGGTGAAGAGTGGAGTTCAAATCCGGATGTCTGTCTGTCCGTCCGTCCGTCTGTGCAAGCTGTAACTTGAGTAAAAATGAAGATATCTTGATGAAACTTGGCATACTTATTTTTTGGCACCATAGGAAGGTTGCTTTCGAAAATGGGCAAAATCGGACCACTGCCACGCCCACAAAATGGCGAAAACCGAAAACACATAAAGTGCCATAACTAAGCCATAAATAAAGATATGGAAATAAAATTTGGTATGAAGGACCGCACTATGAAGGGGCATATTTGGATGTAATTTTTTTGGGGAAGTGGGCGTGGCCCCGCCCCCTACTAAGTTTTTTGTACATATCTCGCAAACCAATAGAGCTATATAAACCAAACTTACTGCAGTCGTTTTTTTTAGCCACTTCCTAACACAGTCCAAAAATGAAAGAAATCGGATCATAACCACGCCCACCTCCCATACAAAAGTTAGGTTGAAAATTACTAAAAGTGGGTTAACTCACTAGCGAAAAACGTCAGAAACACTAAATTTCACATAAGGAATGGCAGATGGAAGCTGCACTCAGATCTTTTTACAAAATGGAAAATGGGCGTGGCGTCGCCCACTTATGGGTCAAAAACCATATCTCAGTAACTACTCGACCGATTTTAATGAAACTTGGTTTGTAATAGTTTCCTTACATCCCAATGATATGTTGTGAAAATAGGCCAAATCGCTTCACAACCACGCCTACTTCCTATATACCAGAACTTTGAAGACAATCTGAATCGTTTACATTACAATATATAAAGTAAGTACTAGTGAAGATATCGATGCAGAACTTTGCATAAATACTATGTTAATAGTGTGGCAGCCCCATTCTAAAAATTGCCGAAATCGGACCATAGGCTTTTAAGGACCTCGGTGCTTCTAACCTAATATTATGGTTTCCAACTTTCAATGGACTTTATACAATATATATGACGAATATGTGGGTCAAATTGTGTATTATATAATATAAATAAAGTTAAATAAATAAATTGCGAGAGTATAAAATGTTCGGTTACACCCGAACTTAGCCCTTCCTTACTTGTTGATTATATTTATATATACAAATGTATGTTATAAAAGCGTTTCTGTTCTTATAAAATAACTTCGCGTATAGTTATGTGTTTTTACTACATAACTGTAAACATACATACATACATAAATGAATATGTATGTAATAATTTTTCGTAGTTAAATAAACCTTTGCTCATTTTGCTACGCTCAACGACAACGCTTCCTTGTCACAATATTTGACAGATGTTCACTCGACTCGACTGTTCGTCCATCAGCTTCACATGTAATGAGCAGAAATGTAATGAAAGTGAGCGCAGAACTTATGAAACCTTACATGCTTCACACTTACATTCGTACAAATGTTGCCATAAAAGATAAATTGTCGAGCTTACATAATTTCAGTGAAAGCTGGACGAACCGTAGAAATAGACTATCTAATATCAAATACAGTGGAACTTTCATAACTCGAAGATCTCCATAATTCGAACTTTTGAATTGGCAATAGCATTTTGAAATCAAATTTCATACAAATTTCCTTCCATAACTCAAACTTCCCTAACTCGAATTTCTCCATAACTCGAACTCTTGTATTGGCAATAGAAGTAAAATTTCATACAAATTTCGGTCCATAAATCGCACTTTTCGAAAAGGGTATAATACAAAATTTAATTACTATCGAGGCAGAATTTTAAAAGAGTCCTTCTATATCGTATGGAGGTGAACAAAAAAATATGGACATATTTTATGGATTGCATAAATCCCGTAACAAAGACATGGGATACAGACGTCAAGAGCCAAACAATAGCGAACTGCATCAATCAAAATTACAGAATACACATTTTAACGTTATACATAAAACTTTATTCGAAGTAAATGAATGAAACTGTGAGCAAATTAATATTTTACAGCTTTTTGAAAAATTTTATGTTTTAATGAAATTTCTATAACTCGAAGTCTCTATAACCCGAAGTTCTTCGTGGATTATGGGGATTCGAGTTAGAGAAGTTCCACTGTATGTTCTAAATAGGTTCTTCGAAAGAGACTATCAGAAAATGGCAAAACACTTTGACTTAAACAGTGGAGACGGCAACTACGAAAGTTATATTAAGACACTTTTAATTATTATTATTATTTTTAATTCAAATCCCAATTTTCTAAACATGGTTTCTTCAGAACTTACTTGTATCCTTTGGCCTGACGACATAACTGTTCATGAATATCTCAATCATAAATAACTTTACTTTTAACTCCATTCGGCTGTCTCACTAAGTCGGCTAATAACTCTTCACGTACATTTTTAAGATTATGTTTAGGATTATGTTTATAGCATGCTAAAAGGTTTAGAATGACCAATAGAGATGGCAAATATTTGAGTACCTGTGACTTTGTCACTCCTACTTAAAAATCACTGGTCACAGCTGTGACAAGTTTCCTAAAGTAGCAGTGACAGGAATTAACGAACAAAGTAGCAGTCACAGTATCACTTGAAAAATTGCGACTGTGACAAAATAGCATTCACCGTGGAATATAAAAATTGCGACTGGGACAAAG
The DNA here is from genome assembly GCA_031772095.1 of Zeugodacus tau. Classification (NCBI taxonomy): domain Eukaryota; kingdom Metazoa; phylum Arthropoda; class Insecta; order Diptera; family Tephritidae; genus Zeugodacus; species Zeugodacus tau. The sequence continues at coordinate 18,551,933 of CM062650.1, read as the reverse complement.
TAGAAGTCACAGTATCACATGAAAAATTGGGACTGCAAAATAGCATTCACAATGTAACATACAAAATTTCGGCTGTGATGAATTCGTATTCATTAAAGCTATGAATTCTCTTCAATTTTAGATGAGTAAAAATTGGTTAACATATAAAAAGTTAATTTAGCTTTAAACGGGTAATACTTATGTACAAATTGAATTGATTACAGAAACATCAATGCAGTAGTAAAGCCAATTATAAAACTTTTAATTTTAAAAGTGCATCAATTTATATAATAATTAAAAAAAAAACTTATAAAAAGTATTTTATAAGTAACGAAATATTTTTTAAGAGTATGTTTTCGTTTACTTTAAATAGTTTCTATTGAGTATTCTTATATTGAAAAAACCTTCAGAGAATATATTTATTGTGACTTTAAAAATGTGCGTCTTAAAAAATAACGGATCATTTACATTAATTTTTGTACGAAACGGTTACAAATCAGTTTGTTTAAACTTAATAAAAATTAAAGATGTCTGTGTCAAAAAGAACCAAAACCAGTTATGTGTGGCAATTTTTTAAAGAGGTGGATCCTGTTTTCGCAAAATGTGATATTTGTAAATCCAAAATATCATAAAAACGTCAACATCAAATTTAAAAAAACACTTGGAACGGAGGCATCCTACTGTTCGATTGGAAATGGTAATATAATTTTGAAGTTATTATTAAATTGGTATTGTGAAAATGTTTTTGCAGTCGGAAATCACGCCAGCGCCGCAAAATGCGCCTGTTACTTTTGAAGAGGATATTCCATCAACTTCGACTGCATTACCAAAGCCTTTAACACAAACTAAGATTTTAAATGCCGCGCGGCTAAAATCAAAAAGCAAGTTATTGCAACTCTTTACGGTGGATTTGCAACCTTTCTCTATAGTTGAGGACAAAGGTTTCCGGGAATTTGTAACAGCCCTAAATACATCTTATGACATTCCTAGCAGACGTGTGATTTCAAAATCAATGATTCCTGCATTGTATGATGAATGTTAACATAAGGTGCGAGAAATGATTAGGAGCGGGGAAAAATTTTGCATCACCACTGATTGTTCGACATCGCGGAACACGTCTAGTTTCATTGCTGTAACGGCACATTATGTCTCCGAAAATTTTGAACTAACGTCAATACTTTTATCGTCATCCCAACTAAAACAAAATCATACAGCTGAAAATTCAGGTGATGCGATACAACAAATTATAAGTGATTGGAAAATTAACAACAAAATATTGCTAGCTGTTTCGGATAATGCTAGTAATATTAAAAGTGCTATAATTAATAAGTTAGGTTGGAAGCATTTTGGATGTATGGCTCACACAATTAATTTAATTGTAAAAGAAGGATTGCGCATTCCTGAAGTAGAACAAGTATCTGATAAAGTTAAAATAATAGTTACTCACTTCAAGAAAAGTACTTCAGCGAATGAAGCGTTTGAAAATTACCAGCGCAACAGCGGTAAAGAACCTCTAAAATTAATTCAACAAGTTGAAACGCGATTAGAGATGCCACAGTAAGCATTAGTGGTGAAAAATCTTGCACAGGTTCGCTGGTAATACCAGTCGCAAATGGTCTATTAGATGTGTATAGACACTTGCGAACTGAAGGATTTTCAAACACCATACAAAAAGTAATTGAAATTTTTTTAAATGGAATTAGGGAACGTTTTAGCAGTTTACAACACAGCAATACACTTACGGTAGTTACTTTTCTCGACCCTAGATTCAAATTAGTGGCGTTGACTGATGAATCGGCAGCTCATAACACAAAAAAACTTAGAAAACGTTATATAATAGAAATGCAAAGGGAAGAAATAGAATTTCAGACTGAAAGAACAGCAGAAAATGTAGAAAAATCAGTATCAATATGGAGTTCTTTCAATAAATACGCTAATGAACATAAACCACATAGTAGCGTAGAAGCAAAAGCCATTATTGAAATTCAGCGCTATTTGGAAGATGGCCTGGTTTCCCGTAGTTGCGACCCATTTCATTGGTGGCTTGAAAATAAATACAGATACCCTAAAATGGCAGAATTAGCCAAAAAGTATTTATGTGTTTTAGCCTCCTCCGTTCCTAGTGAGAGAATTTTTTCCAAAGCGGGGCAAATTGTATGTGATCGTCGGTCAAGATTAAGCGAAAGGAATACTGAAATATTGTTGTTTTTAAATACAAATGGAAAATATTTACAAACATAATTTTTTGGCCTTCTTTTCCATTTAATGTAAATATTTTTAACACTATTTAATTTTATCTTTTATGTATATATTTTATATTTGGTGATTTCTAAAAATGAATTTACTATGTTAATTTCTGTTTATTCTAATAAATATGTACATTGTACCTAAATGAAAAAAGGAAACAATTTTGTTCTACTTTTTTGGCCTTTGTCTGTTACAATTTTTATTCCAGTCACAGTCACAGTTTAAAATCACTGCTACTACAAAATTACTGTCACATGTAGCAGTGTTCCTTAAAAGTCACAACATCGCCCATCACTAATGACCAATATAAGACCATATATAATATACGATTTTGGTAATAATTCGTTCATGACGCCATCTATCGGAATTTTTAAAATATTACTATTTTCTCAAGTGGGCACAAAAGTTTACTATATGAACTAAACTGTAAACAACGCATGTCTCATTTTGGGGATGAAATACATATGTGTGTATGAATATATTATACAAAATATAAAAAGGTAAATGGCTTAAAGCATCAGTAAAATGTCATCTTTAAAGTGTCAAAGGGCAACAATTACCCTCAGCTCTTATTTATAATACATACATATATGAATTTAAAAACACACATATAAATATCTACATACTATATGTCAGTAATTGTGTGTGTCGTTGCGCCGCCGTTTCAATCAGATCTTACATCAACTACTGCGGTAGCAATGAGTTGTGGCGATACACGCTTGCCATTCAATAACGCGATTTAAACCAAGGTGCAATCAGAGCACATTCACCCTCCAACAAGCATTCTTACAAAGCGGCGGCCGACCCTTCAGCAACACTTTGCCCTCACCGAGATTTCGCCTCAGGGTAGTTTCTGGTGCTGCTGCTGTGTGTTTACATTTTCTGTTTTTTTTTTTTATTTTTTAATTTTCCCTTTTAATTTTTTTCCTAGAATTTTCCTGCAGTTTTCCCCTAGTAATAATTTGAAAAGTATGAAATTCACTTCAGAATATAAAGTACGTGGAAAATGTTTTTCATTGCATCATTAGATGGGCGAAAGTTGAATGAAAAGCGGTGCGGGCACTCGCATCTCTTCAGCGGCGTGCATGCTTGGCACTACATGTGGGGGAGCGAGTGAGCGAGAGGGGGGAATCGAGTATCCGTTGTATTTAAAATTCCATACATTTGAGTTAATTTTTTTACGTGAAATGTTTTAAATATGAAAAATATATGCAAATTATGGATTCGCTACGCGACACTTAAAATGGAAAAATAAAAAATGAAATGAGGTTAGGTTTTTGTGCTCATTTTTATTTCATTTTAACACCGTGCAGACGTGTATTGGGGTGCTAATGTCATTATAGTAGGGATACAATTATGTTATGCTAATATGTACATAATGTATGCATACAAACATTCATACATACATATATATGTATATAAGTATATACGTGATTGTGCGCTCATAGAGAGTGCATATTGATTGAAACTTCACAGCATCAATGCGTGAGAAATTTATTAATTTGAAGGGCGTTGTAAATTCAACGCCTTTCAAACTGTAAATAATACAAGTCATCGTGGAGACTATTATAACTGTAATATACTATATAACGTTAAAATATTGCAATAATACTTAATTTTATTTCGGTTTAAATTATTAGAGGAATAAACCATGCCCTTTTTACAAAACTAGAATGGGTCATTTCGCTGCTCAATATGATTCCTGTTGTCTTATTTCCCACTTCGTTCTTTGACTTATGACTCGTCTTTTCTCACAAGCTCACAAGACTGCTTGTTAGTTCATTGTCTTAAATTCCAGATTAATGTCTTCTTTAGCAGCAATTGTTCGCTCCCTCCTCTTCTTTAGACACCAGCTAAAATGACGTTGTCTGAGACTCTTCAAATTCCAAATCTCAAATGGATTGGTTGTTGTATTTCTCTTTCCTTTTTGTTTGGCAGCGTCTGAAAGAGTGTTGCTATAACTGCAAATCAAAAATTGTCTCGTATTAGACCTCCTTTAGAAGAACTATTTAGACTCATACAAGTTTTTAGGAGGACAGATCAACCAATGGTGTTAGGAGGAAACATGTCAACCAATGGTGTACCTAATAGGAGAATGTCGAATACGGCACCTAATAACAACCCAAAAATCCTGAGTTCGAGTTCTGAGTTGATTACCGAGATTACCGTAAGATGTAGGTCTCCCGTGCCTTTGATACGATTGCATGGTACTAGTGGACAACGTGGTTCATAAAAAACGCCTAGATTTACATATATAAAAGTATCTCCAAACGAGCTCGTAGAAACAACTTCGTATATTATTAGTGCGTTTATTACAAGTCTGAAATAAATAGCGAAAAAGTTCATCTTAAAGCTGTTAGGAATCCCCCACAACTGCTTCGTATTCACATTTTTATACACGTAATAAATTCGACTTCCGAATTTCTCCGCTTATTTAAATTTTTATGTACATCACAACCAAATTGTGTCAACATTTAGGAAACTTTTTAATAATTCATAAAACAATTCTCTACGCGTCATTGCTCGCAACTTCGTCGCACGACTTGGCGCCGCTCTAGAGTGCACGGTACGTGCGCTGTGGAGTGCCGCTTTGTTACCTGCGCGAATTTTCGATAAAGCCTTCGTCTCCTCAATCGCGCCATCAACTATGCACCCCCAAAAAATAAGCTAAGCTGCTTTGAAAGTACAAAGTTCGGTGTGTGTCCTTGCCCTGATTCCTCGGCACTCCTTTGGCGCTTGCCAAGTGTGTTGAATGGCAGAGAACCACAATTTCCTTAATTTTTTCACTTTCCACACATTTCCTAGTACCGTTAACGTTTGGTAGCGACGAGAAACAATGCGAAAGCAAAGCAGTTTTGGCTTTCTATTCCCCCTTTCCTAGCGTTGCATGTTTGTATTTCCCCTCTTCGCATGAAGGCGGATGCCATTTCAATTTCAATTGACAGCATTTTGCGGGAGGAATGAAATGCTCAAACATCGAGTGCGATAAAAATCATAAAGTTATTGATATTTTTTCCTTAGGAAATGGTAGCGAACGCTCGTAGCGGGGGTGGTGGTGACTAAATAATGAGATCTCGTAGGCATAGTGCGTGCGCCACTCGTCGACGCAGTCATTGGATGCTACAGAAATGTGTGTTTCATGACCATTTAAGTTAACTCAGAAGCCGGAAATGAATATTGTAGTGTAATATCAACATCAACATAATACGAGGTACCACGAAATATCCCTGGAAAGAAAATATGTGAGTATATTTTGGAATCGACTTTCATCTAACTTGAATTTACTAGAAATAAAAGCGTTATCAACAAAAAACAAAATAAATATGTACAAGACATTTTTGCTCGAAAGTATAAATTTCTATTAAACACCCTGAACATATCTACAAAATTCATACGAATTCAAAACTATCCGTATTAAAAGGATTCTACCAAAGTAGACCGATAGAGAAAACGACGGCATATTTTCCGCCGTTCTTTTGAAATTTCTCTTCAGTAAGGTTTGCCACTTTATCTATAATGAACTTTAAGAACGCTACGTCCAATTTATGGTTGGCTCATTTCTGTCATAATGGCTTCGCCAATAAATGGTCCGGTTCATGGGCCAACGTCGTCGTTGGGCCATACTTCTTCCGTGATGATCAAGACCGGCATGTTACTGTGAATTATAATCGCTACCGCTCAATGAAAACTGAATATTTTTGGTCCGAACTGTATGATATCGACTTGGACAATATGTGGGTCCAACAGGACAGCGCTACAAGCCACACAGCGAATGTCACAATCGATTTATTGAAAACCAAGTTTGGTGAACGTGTTATCTCAGAAAATGGCCTAGTCAATTGACCGCCTCGGTCGTGCGATTTGACGCCGTTAGACTACTTCCTAGTCTATGGTCTATGCCAATAAGCCAGCGACAATTGATGAACGAAATATCGAAAGGGAAAATGCAGGCCGATTTATGCTTGAAAACCGTCGAAAATTGAGTCATGCATAATGACATCGAATGTACTTTCACAGAAACATAGAATTTTATTGATAACCCAAATCGTTTTTGTAGCGCTCTTATTGAAAACCTTGTACTAAATTTGTAACAGCCACCTCAACATGTTCGCAATAACGTCGTGACAAGAATGCATATGTACTTACATTTTTCAAAGTATTTGCCAACAAATTAATTAATTTTTCTGTTTATTTACCTGTTCTTAAAAATCGGTTATTATAAACCGCTTCATCGAATTTAACCTACAATCTCTAAAACTTTGATGATAGTTCGTTTTGTTGAAAATTTAAAGTTCTTTTTGTAGTATTAGCAAAAATATGTATCAAATTCGGATATGTGTTCATAAATGAAATATGCGAAAGCGGGGGTGAGCTTGATATTATGAACCAAATTGATGATTCTGACGATAGTGGAAATGAATATTATCGTAATACACATCAGATCCTGACGTCGAAAGTATTGCAACCAATCGAGGGAAGTGGAAGTTGTGGTAACTCGAATATAATAAATTCAAAGATGTATCAAAACGATTAATTTATATAAAACGAAATATTATGCTAGAGAATGTAAAAAGTGCTTTTGAACTCAGAATTAATGAAAGCATTATTTATTTCCGCCATGTCGAAAGAGACAATAAAAAAATTATGTACTAAAAAGTTTTTTAATTTTGACAGTTGGAGTTTTTAATAGCTTTTTATTAGCCGTACATACAGTGTTAAGTTTGATTTTGGAACGGTTTTCATTTTCAAGAAAAACCAAGGCATTCACACGGGACAAAAAATGGAAGTCGTTTTTGGGGACATCGATTCAAACGGCGATTTCGGCGAATTGTGAGGCAATATTCAAATAATTTTGATTGTAGAATGTTGTGCATTGATGCCTTTAAAATTGGCATGAATTTCTTCCAAAAATAAATTATAGTTTTTTTTAATTAAATATTAATCACATTCGCACGGGACATATCGCACGGGACACTTTTTTCCAACATAATATTAATGTTGTTTATTTTGTTATAATGCGGAATTATTTAACAACAAGGCCAGTAAAATCGTTTAGAAAAGTAGTAACTGTATTAATTCTTAAATATCATCAAAAAATTTCTATAGTATGAAATGGTAATAGAATTATGAATATGAAGCAGTTTTTACTTCTTGACTATCGGTACAAAAGAAATGCAACTGGGCTATACCTGGAATGCATTTAACATTTAATTTGATAACATACAATTAATTTTAAGCACAGTTGAACTATTTTGTTTTTGAAGAGTATTTCATTTTTTTTTTTTTGTAAAATCAACCCGGCTTGAAATCAGAAAAAATAATTATTTTAAAAAAGCAACTAAGGGATTGCTTAATTTTAGTTAAGAGATTAATCAAGAAATAACAAGTAAGGAAGGGCTAAGTTCGGGTGTAACCGAACATTTTATACTCTCGCAATTTATTTATTTAACTTTATTAATATTATATAATACACAATTTGACCCACATATTCTTCATATATATTGTATAAAGTCCATTCAAAGTTGGAAACCCTAATATTAGGTTAGAAGTACCGAGGTCCTCATGTTCGATATATGGGGTCTTGACAACCTATGGTCCGATTTCGGTGATTTTTAGAATGGGGCTGCCACACTATAACATAGTATTTGTGCAAAGTTCTGCATCGATATCTTTACTAGTGCTTACTTTATATATTGTAAAGTAAACGATTCAGATCGTCTTAAAATTCTGGTATACCGGAAGTAGGCGTGATTGTGAAGCGATTTGGCCTATTTTCACAACATATCATTAGGATGTAAAGAAACTATTACAAACCAAGTTTCATTGAAATCGGTCGAGTAGTTCCTGAGATATGGTTTTTGACCCATAAGTGGGCGATGCCACGCCCATTTTCCATTTTGTAAAAAAATCTGAGTGCAGCTTCCATCTGTCATTTCTTATGTGAAATTTAGTGTTTCTGGCGTTTTTCTTTATTGAGTTAACCCACTTTTAGTAGTTTTCAACCTAACCTTTGTATGGGAGGTGGGCGTGGTTACAATCCGATTTCCTCCATTTTTGGACTGTATAAAGAAATACCTGAGAAAAACGACTCCTGAAAGTTTCGTTGATATACCTTTAGTAGTTTGCGAGATATGTACAAAAAACTTAGTAGGGGGAGGGGCCACGCCCACTTCCCCAAAAAAATTACATCCAAATATGCCCCTTCCTAGTGCGATCATTCATTCCAAATTTTACTTCCATAGCTTTATTTATAGCTTAGTTATGGCACTTTAAGTGTTTTCGGTTTTCGCCATTTTGTGGGCGTGGCAGTGGTCCGATTACGCCCATTTTCGAACTTAACCTTCTTATGGTGCCAAGGAACACGTGTTCCAAGTTTTATTAAGATATCTAAATTTTTACTCAAGTTACAGCTTGCACGGACGGACGGACAGACGGACGGACAGACGGACGGACAGACAGACATCCGGATTTGAACTTTTCTCGTCACCCTGATCATTTTGATATATATAACCCTATATCTAACTCGTTTAGTTTTAGGACTTACAACCAACCGTTATGTGGACAAAACTATAATACTCTCGTAGCAACTTTGTTGCTAGCAACTTTGTTGCGAGAGTATAAAAATGTTATGCGCTAGCTTATCACTTATAACAGCGAATGTTTTTTTCCTGACAACCTTGTTATAATGAGCACTCTTATTTTGATTTGTAAGCCTATAATTTTCGCCAAAATCTACTTAAATAGCTAGTTCAATGGAATTTAAAGTGCGGTTTTGCTCATATAAATAATGTAAACGTATCTATTTACATACTTAAGTCAATTTTACAAGACAAATATAATTTTCAATTTTTAAATTCCACACCTACGATGTCGCACGTGACCAATTTTAAGTAGTTACAAAAATCACAAATCTTCTGATTTTTGAACAAGGTTTTTTTATTTTAATTATATAAAAATTTGCTAGTTTTCTGCTTATATTTCCGATGCAGTGGGAACAAGTGTTGTTTTTGATGTCGCACGGGACATTAAAATGTAGGATAATAAGAGAGCAAAAACTTACAGTTATTTGCAATCGCATGCTTTTTTATGCATTTTATTTTGCTCTTTGTACCCTTATAAAGGTTTTACACAAAGCAAAAATTAATACATGATATGTTTCTTTAACAATTTTAACGAAAAAACAAGTAAGGAAGGGTTAAGTTCGGGTGTAACCGAACATTTTATACTCTCGCAATTTATTGATGTAATTTTATAAAGATAACACAATTCGACCCATATATTGCGTATAAAGTTCAATAGAATAACGAAAATCATCATAAATAGTATATGGGGACTGAGGTAATTCCTAAACCGATTTCACTCGTTTTCACCACTAAGATACAATGTATCGAAGACTATACGCTCACTTAATTTAATATTACTTATAATTAGGTATATGGGATCTTGGGAAGTTATGACCCGTTTTTTACTATTTCATGTACAGAGAGAAACTGTTATAAGAAAAAAAATTCAGAGGGAATGAATTACATTAAAATATCTGAGGGATTTACCTATATTTTCGGTGAAAAATTACCATTAGGCACTGAGTTCTTCATGTTCGATATCAGGGGCCTTGAAAAGTCATGGTTCGATTTTTCCACAAGTGATGTCACAGCTCAAATACAGTATTTGTGTAATGTTTTATACCGCTATCTTCATTTGTTCCTAATGTATATATGTATGTACATATGTATTATAAAGTGAACGAATCAAAAGAATTCAAAATTGAGTTATATGGGAAGTAGACGTAGTTGTGAACCGATTTCGCCCATATTCCACCTGTGTCAAGGTCAGGGTGTCAAGAAAGTGTTATATACCGAATTTCATTGAAATCGGTCGAATAGTTCTTGAGATATGGTTTTTGACCCATAAGTGGGCGATGCCACGCCCATTTTCAATTTTGTAAAAAAATCTGAGTACAGCTTCCATCTGCCATTTTTTATATGAAATTTAGTGTTTCTGACGTTTTCGTTAGTGAGTTAATTCACTTTTACTAATTTTCAACCTAACCTTTGTATGGGAGGTGGGCGTGGTTATTATCCGATTTTAACTATTTTCAAGGTGTGTAGTGGGGTACGTAAGAGAATCGATTGAAGGAAGTTTGGTTTATATAGCATCATTGGTTTGCGAGATATATACAAATAACCGATTTGGAGGCGGGGCCACGCCCACATCCCCAAAAAAATTACATCCAAATATGACCCTTCCTAGTGCGATCATTTATTCCAAATTTTACTGTTATAACTTTATTTATGGCTTAGTTATGACACTTTATGCTTTTTTGGTTTTCGCAATTTGGGGGCGTGGCAGTGGAGCGATTTTGCTCATTTTTCGACCTCTCATGGTTCCAAGGAACATGTGTTCTAAGTTTCATTAAGATATCTCAATTTTTACTCAAGTTACAGCTTGCACGGACGGACGGACGGACAGACATCCGGATTTCAACTCCACTCGTCATCCTGATCATTTATATATATAACGGGTGATTTTTTTGAGGTTAGGATTTTCATGCATTAGTATTTGACAGATCACGTGGGATTTCAGACATGGTGTCAAAGAGAAAGATGCTCAGTATGCTTTGACATTTCATCATGAATAGACTTACTAACGAGCAACGCTTGCAAATCATTGAATTTTATTACCAAAATCAGTGTTCGGTTCGAAATTTTTTTATCGACAAATTTTGTTCAGCGATGAGGCTCATTTCTGGTTGAATGGCTACGTAAATAAGCAAAATTGCCGCATTTGGGGTGAAGAGCAACCAGAAGCCGTTCAAGAACTGCCCATGCATCCCGAAAAATGCACTGTTTGGTGTGGTTTGTACGCTGGTGGAATCATTGGACCGTATTTTTTCAAAGATGCTGTTGGACGCAACGTTACGGTGAATGGCGATCGCTATCGTTCGATGCTAACAAACTTTTTGTTGCCAAAAATGGAAGAACTGAACTTGGTTGACATGTGGTTTCAACAAGATGGCGCTACATGCCACACAGCTCGCGATTCTATGGCCATTTTGAGGGAAAACTTCGGAGAACAATTCATCTCAAGAAATGGACCCGTAAGTTGGCCACCAAGATCATGCGATTTAACGCCTTTAGACTATTTTTTGTGGGGCTACGTCAAGTCTAAAGTCTACAGAAATAAGCCAGCAACTATTCCAGCTTTGGAAGACAACATTTCCGAAGAAATTCGGGCTATTCCGGCCGAAATGCTCGAAAAAGTTGCCCAAAATTGGACTTTCCGAATGGACCACCTAAGACGCAGCCGCGGTCAACATTTAAATGAAATTATCTTCAAAAAGTAAATGTCATGAACCAATCTAACGTTTCAAATAAAGAACCGATGAGATTTTGCAAATTTTATGCGTTTTTTTTTTTAAAAAGTTATCAAGCTCTTAAAAAATCACCCTTTATAACCCCATATCTAACTCTTTTATTTCTTGGTGACACAAACAACCGTTATGTGAACAAAACTATAATACTCTGTGCAACAGGTTGCGAGAGTATAAAAATTCAAAGCATAGATTATGAAGTGGTTGAATTAGTATCAGAATTATTGTGATTTTAAAAGAATTATAAAGTTTATTATTTCTTCGACTAATACACAGTATTACCTTGCAAATAAATAAATAATGTTAATGAAGTTTCAAAAAATCTCTGACATTTCTAAACAAAATTGATTTTCTACCGTTAAGTTGGCAATTATATGGTAAGATTACTACATCTGATAAATTAAAATTTGAAATTTTGATATATTCTTTGGATAAATATCATTGACTTTTTGTTCACATACTTAGCATTCTTAAGTACACACAAACTATTATGCACATAAGACTCTTCAAAAGCAAGCTAAACACGTACATATGTACATGTAATATATGTATGTAAGCGTCTGTGTCTAAATCACTCAATTCGAGACGGAGTTGGTCGTCTTTTTGTGTGTTGTCAATTTCGGTTCTAGTTGGCTGCCGCCGCTATTTGTCACTGACATTTTATGTCCACAATTTGACAGATGTCAAGTTGTAAAGAAATTTGTACAACCAAACTGGAAACGTGCCTTCTTGCCGATCCGCAAACGCGCTGCATTCTCACACTGCGCTTGCACGACGAGAATACGAGTAACTATCTGCTGAATTGATATGCTGCCGCTTTGCCATGTCAACGGCTGTGTGGTTTGGCTGCTGCTTTGGGATTACAATTATTTCGCGCTCCCCATACGACACCGCTCTGGCACTCGTGTGCTGCCAGTTAAGCAACTGCTACTACCTACATGGTTATTGTCCCACTTGTTTGTTTTTGTTGTTGTTGCTGTATTTTTTTGTCAAATGAGACAGGCACAATTGAGTGGTTGTTGTTATTGCAACATTTGTAACAAATCGTATTTGTAATGATGTTCACTTTAAAATGCAATTGAGTAAATATTTCACGGTCTTAAGTCGGGAAAGTCTACTAAGTATGTGTGTATATATGTACATATGTACTTTCGGTCGCTTCTCTCCTCACTTGCCACTTCATCTTCATTCTACATTTAAATTTATTTTTGTGAATGATGATCTTCTCCTCTACTTTTGTCAGCATACAAGTACATATGTATGTACATATTTATATGTATATACATATAAGAATATGGTACGAACATTAAAATTTTGTTAAAAGCACGCAGGTTTAGTAGTTCATTGTCACAGACGTAACGATGTACGGAAATGTCATCGTGTACATATTACGTTGTCAAATATCTCCTTTCATTATCCCTGCTTTTAATTTAATGCTTTATAAAAAGTGTTACAGTGGTTGGATTTACTTCAAATTTGCGCCGTTTCGTTCGATAATCTGTTTCCATCTAGATGGCAACTTCATAATACTCCCTCGTAGAAGTCCCCCTCCTTATTTACGAAGAACTCGGACAGCCACTTTTCAGCCTCTTTTGAGTTCAACTTTACACCACCAAGGGCGTCCGCCATGGACAGGAACAGGTGGTAATCACTTGGAAATTGAACTACTCTAAATCCCCCTGTGCGACTCTGATGTGCATTTGTGAAGCGTTTAAATGTAATCTAATAACTTCAAATTCTCTGTCGGAACATGATATTATGTCAAGACCTTTAAAAGATATGTACAGTATACTCTCGAAAAGTAAATTCTCAGAAAGTAAATAATCGCGGAAAAGTTAATCACTTTTAAGATTACACATGCACCTCGAAAAAGTAAATTTTTTAATTTACTTTTCAGAGAGTGTGATAAAAAATTCGAAACGAAGCAAGCAGCGTTTTTTACGATGTTGCAAAAACACTTACTCTCTTGTTTATCGCGTCTTTTTAATAAATAAACTCTCCTACTTGATCCACTGATTTAAAAATGAAAACGATGCAAATCAGGTGTCAGACTTTTTGAATTGTCGTACAAAAATGGTCAGAAAATATATTGCAAAAGAAAAAACACAAAAGAATATTCAAGATTTTTTCTCTTCATAGTAAATACATATCGCTCATTTACTTGAATAGTGTCACAACTCAGAAAACACGATTTTTGAGTTGAGTATGCAGAAATGTGCGCAATTTCATCGTCCATATTGTATAAAAATTTCATTCCGATGGGCAGAAAAATAAGCGGTGAAATAAGAATGTGCCGTTATTAAACTTGTTATGTTGCAATATTTTTTAACCACAATAACGTCACTTCTCAGTTGTGCCAGTATTAGTTATACTGTTTTTACGAAACAACGACATATTTTGTGTTACAACACATATTGTCATAGCATGAAGTTTGTTTTCTTTTCAGAAAGAACGACATATTTTGTGTTGGAAAGATATTGGTGAAAATTAATTAAATTTTTCATATTGCTTTTTTTCAGCAAAAACGACACATTTGACTTATGACGGCGAAATTGATTTATATTTTTCACAAATAACGACATAATTCAAAATGGGTCACATTTATGCCCAAGAAAAAGCATTAGTACACTCTATTTGGTCCATTTCTGCTCAACATTGTATTTAATATATTACAGGCCACTAGATTTGCCAATAAATTGATGGCAGTTTTCTATATTTGCTAAATAAGAGACAATTGAAAACTTTAAATCGCTCTCCTGAAAAATCGACTTTTTTGAGTTGTAACACTATTCAAGTAAATGAGGATATGTATGTATGTAAATGTAAATATGTTTTTCATGTAAATCCATATGTTTTATTGAAGCAAATAAATGAATGAATTTTTTAAGTTTAAAAATGCATTTAATATTATAAAAACAGATAATTTATGTATATATTTGGAAAAGTAAATTATTCGAATAAGTAAATTACCCAAAATACCAATCGATTTACTTTTCGAGAGTATACTGTATAAGCTAAATATTTGTGTACCAGAAGATTCAATATAATTATGGGTTATATCTCTTCCAAACATTTAACCAGCATTATTAGCTTCTTCGTGTCTTAAAGTCGGACTAGTTAGACCTTGCAGATTAGAACCTATGGAAACATTAAAAACATGTAATCGAAGCATCTATTCATTCATTGCTCATTCAGAAAATGAAAACTACAATATTACGTATTGAAAGCTTTTGGATAGCTACCATGTTGAAACACTTTCTGTGAATTTTCTTATTATTTTTCTTCATTGGTGGTAGTGTTCGTATTAAAATTTTTTGTTAGAGAAAACAAAAATTAGTCTATCTAGCCTGTTTTATTGCGAACATATTCTTTAATGAATGGCATACCTACCACCACTGCATTTATAGTTTCTAACATTTCTTAATAAATATGTCTTTCTAAACGGGAAAAATATTGATAGATGAAGATCAGCAAACATTTATTATACTGCATACTGGGATCATGAGAACTCAATGTAATTGTATTGATTGTCCAGCCGTAACAAAATACGACCCAAAGCCCCAATGAAATTTGTCATTAGGCGTGTTTTATTTGACCACGCTAATAGCTAAATCATGGACAAATAAAACGCATTTAGCGTATTTCATATCTTAGTTTAAAACTGAATTGTGTTGGCAGTGCGGGCCTGAACACTCAACTTGAATTATCTGGAATTCTTTTAAGGAATCTACAATCATTATTAGATCCGGGATGGTCAAAATATATGTATATGGATAAAGATTTTATTTGCCATTTTGCACATCGATAGAATATAAAATCTTGGTTTGTTTACATTGTTATCTGTCAAAATGGGGTTTCTCGTTATTGCCAACTACTTTTTTTGGAAAAAACCTATATCTTTTATGAAGCCGTACCATACCTACAAAAATTATTTAATATAATTTAACTAAAATTTAACTAATTTCAGAGTTATTCGTGACGTAAAACTCAAAAATTGCTTAGGATTGAACACATATTTTGTAATCTTGAATATACTGAACATTGATACCAAGCACGCTCCTCCCCATTCTGGGAATTCAACATTCCAGTGTACAATCGTAAGAATCCAATAATCTTTAAAAAACTTCCGTATTATCGAATAGCCGGATCGCCAGATTTTTAATTATCAGTAAACCGACAGAACATTTTAAAAACTCCTCTGTATATGTAGTAATGTTAATGAAGGCATTTATGCTCACAAAAGCTCACAAATGTACATTAGCAAGAGCTTATTGAAACAAGTATGGAAGAGTTTTATATATTTTATTCTGAGAACACACAATTCGACCTACATATTCGGCACAAAGTCCACTAGAATAACGAAAGTAATTATATACATATATGTATATATATACATATGGGGGCTGGGTAATTCCTGAACCGTTTTCAGCCAATTTCGCCACCATGCTGCATCATGTTTCAATTCTTACATGTAGATAATTTTGCAAAGATATATTATATATTAATCGATATACATAGTATAGTAAAAAATCCAATGGAACCCTTATATGAGGTATAATGGGGCTTGAGGACCTGATTTTTCTCTCGATATCTGAGGCCTTAAAAAATGATAGTCCGATTTCAGCGATTTTTAGATACAATGTTTTGTTCCGATAAGTTTTTGAAATTTGTTGAAATTGGTCGAGTAGTTTCTGAGATATGTTATTTGACCCATAAGTGGGTGGTGTCTCGCCCATTTCAAATTTGGTATACAAATTTCTAGCCCTCTGTGCCATCTTTACCATGAAATTCAAAGTTTCTGGTGTTTTTCCTTACGGAATTAAAGCATCTTTAGTAGTTTTCAACATAACGTTTGTGTGGGTGGTGGGCGTGTTTAAAATCTATTTCATCAATTTTTTTTTAAATATAATATACTACTTGTGCAAAGTTATATTCCGATATCTTCATTGATGTTTGTTGGAATACAAAATTGTTTTATAGGATATAGGCGTGGTTATTGGCCGAATCTATCATTTTCATGATATTTTAATAAGTTCTAAAGCGAAATGACTCCAGCTAGTCTGAATAATACTAATTCTCATTATAAAGTAATTTATGTTTAAAATTTTACCGTGTACTTGGTACAAATAATACTTTTCCAGCACATTAACCCAATTTTGGCGGCAAATAAATTTCCATTATTAATAAACTCTGTCTAAACATACTTCAAAGAATTGAAATGACTACAAGCAAAGATCGATTCTCTGAATTGATAGCATTTAGTATTCAATTATCAGCGGTGAACACCTTTACTTTGTTGGCCCCACAACACGTTGATATACATACATACATACATATCTCAATACATACTTACAATATTTGCTCCTCTCTCTACCTTTTTAGTTTCAATCGCACCGAAATCACTTTGAATAAACAAAGAAAACAATGGCAACGGTAAAAAATATTCTCCCCATTCTTATGTACATATGGATATGTGTTTTTGTAATTGATTACAGCGAAAAAAGCAAAACATTCCCACAATTTTGATTGCATATCCGTCCGTTAAATTATACAAAACTCTTTCATGGATAAATACATAATTTTCCCCTGAAATATTTTCAAAAATTCTTGCGGTTAAGCAGCAACCACCAGCTAGAAGGCAATTCCATACAGACACATGCAAACAAACTTGCTCGAAGAACGAATCGTCGACGGCACTTGAGCAAATGCACAGCAAGAAATTTGTAATAAAACACGCTTAAGTGGCGATGTTGTGTGCTCGACAACGATGCAGAGAGTGTGCGAGGGGGTGTACTCGTGCATTTGTATTTGTATTTGTTTAATAGAGGCGTTGGTAACAGCAGCTTTGGCGCACTCAGGCAGGCATATAAAAAGATAATTAATTATGCCACATTTTAACGACCTGAGCGAGCGATTTCGGTCATCATCCACACAAAGCAGCAATTACAAAAAGAATAAACGAAAACAGTAGAACTACAATAACAACAAATCACATAAAATGTTTTACTGGAAACACAAAACCATTTTACACAAGGTCCCGCCTTAAATGGATCAGTGGCGCATTAGGGCGAATCTCTCCTCGATGAAACAACGAAACAACGAAACTGCACTGAATTTGATGATGACTAGACAATGCGTTTCCACAACAGTCCGTTCTACATAACCGGAACGAAGCCGAATTTTTATCTCGCCAAGGGCTGTTTCGGCAGCATTCCTTTAAATTATTTGGGATATGTTTTATGTTGCAGCAACAACAACATGGCTAAAAGCTCTATAAATTAATTTCGAGATTCCGTCATCTACATGTATATATTACTCTTCTTTTATACCCTACTACTTTTGGTATACAACGTTCGTCGAAAATAGTGTTTAAAATGACGGTAAATTTTTGGCCTCCAAAAGTGGATATTCCGCAGAAAAACATAAAAAATCTTCAAAATATTTTTTAATAGCCTTCAAATTTTTTTAATAGCTGATTCCCTAAAAATACCGAATGAACTCGTCGGATTCTTTGTTGTTTGGCTATGCATTCAGGACTGATTTGACTTGTTCCAACACAATCTCCAATATTGGCGAAGATTTGTGATAAAGATCCATTATTATCCGAAGATCCATTATTTTACTCAGAAGATAGTGTGGCAAGTCGCCCGAAAGTGGCATATTTTCAAAATTAAAAGTGAATTGTATCACATTACTTCCGCTTTCGCCGTATTATCCGGATCTGTTCCCAGCATTTTTTTTGGATACAAGAAAATATATGATATGAAAGGAAATCCCCGAAAGTTATGTCTATTTTATATTTATGCAATCGAATACTGAATACTGTAATTGATTTTTTCCAAATAATTATATTTTCCAGCTTTTGGATTGTATGACCACCCTAATGCATGCATAGTATAGTTGTGTGCATGTAGACAATGCACTGTAAAAGTGGCACTCATGTAGTAAGCGCCAACAGAAAAGCGTGTTACAAGATAAATAGCTGCAGACTAGGCACAGAGAGATGTAAGAGTAGTTAGATAGGTAGTAGAGCAAGTCACCATAATGCTCGAATATAATGTTGAATTTTTACAAGTGGTTTAGATACGCTTTAAGGCCAAGAATAAATAGGGAATATGAAGACATTTGTAAATAATTTATATTTGAATTTATTTCCGCAGCTATGTTACATGTCTATGGATTGAGCTACGTTGCAAATTTTTTAATTTTTCGAAAGCAAATAGTGTGTTAATCCATTGAATCTGGCTGAACGTGCTATAGAAGTAAGAGAGGAAAAGGTGTAAATTGTGAATCGTGACAATTTATTTACATAATTATCGCTGAGCAACAACCAGCACCTGTGCAGTAGCGAGGTTCTTCTGGCCAGTGGTGGACCGAAAATGGTCCTTCCAGCTGCTGTCGCTTAGGAAGGCTCATCTCGCACTGTCCAATAGGCACACATGCGGCGAGATTAGGGATCAAGCCAGAATCTAGTTGCCAACGTTGCTTAGAGGAAGACGAATAAGAATCATCCAAGCACTTTCTCCTTCAATGTCCAGCATTCGCCAGATTAAGCGGCGAACCCAGAGATGTGACTGTAGTCGACATTAACCGACTTAAAAACCGTATACCAGAGTCTAAGTACTCATAAGGCTCTTGGCGATTCGGGCGATTCATTAGTAGTATCTGAGTGTCACAAAATTCAGTCGATGCTGTTTTAAGAAGGTTCTCTGTAGATGCAGAGATCTAACCCTTGACCTAACCAAACCTACATATCTATCAGGGTGTTTTAAAATACATACATATGTTTGTACATACTAAGGCATGAGAAATGTATACAAAAATAGAAAATCTTTCCATGAACTAAATCATCCAATCCTTGTCTAGAAGTGGCCACTAAGTCCCATGTAAGTAGCGGTTCCTGATTCAGAAAACCAAATTTTCAATTTGTCGCATATTAATGTATTACATCATACACTGTAAGACAACTTCTCAAGGAGCATTAACAACTTATCCAAAACTTAATTAAAAGTAAATGAAGTAAAAAAGCAGTCTCTTCTTCCTTCGACTTCGGTGGCTAAACATTTTTACAAGTTCTGGTATGCAGCATTGGTCTTAATACCTATCTTTAAAAATTTGAGCTATATTAGGCATGTGGATATACTGAGTATATACATATATAAAACCAAGTGGCAGACATCCCTGATGACTTTAAAATTAAAATTGCCTGTTAAATAACAACCACCTGAGTTATCGCACACATAACCTGCAATATCTTAAATTCATTACTTCACACAAACAAATCATAAATCCTGCAAACTTTTTATCTGCTCGCATTCTAAACGCAGCGCTGCCGTCTTTAGACACATTCAGCTGGTATGCCTCGTAACCTTTTCGGTTATCAACCTTAAATCGTTAAATTGCTAGTCTCGCAACGCACAGCACACTCGCGCCTTCCTCAAATAATCTCCAAAACAACGTAAGCAAACAGCAGACAAATTTATAGAACTTTGACTCCAGCAAATTGACGACAGTGCCGCAATGGCAGAGGCGGCTGCCAAAGCCAGCGAAAATAGCACTGACTGCTGTCGTAGCAGTGGGGGAACGAGGGGTGCGCGAAACACCACCAACGCGGCGACGTGCCAACGGTGCTTAGATTTGCCGATTTCGGTCGTTGATTTGCTACTTGAGTCCTCACAGTTGCTCTAAGTAAGTGGGTGAATGCGAGCACTTCGTGCGGCGGTGTGATTTTTTCGGAAAGGATGCATTGGGCGTCAGGACTCGTGTGTCTTTGAACTGTGCGAGTCTGTTGCAATCGACCGAATGGCCAAATGAAAAATGGCAAAACAAAAATATATATAAAAGAAACAACAATGCGCTTCAACAAATTTTCGTCTAGACTTTGACTCAGGATAGAATTTTCTACACAGACATTGTTGTTGTATGTGGCACTGTCGTGCAGACGAATGTTTTACTTTTATTTGAAATATGTAAAGGTTGCTGCGGAGGAATGCAGCGCGGAGAAGTCTGCAAATTCATACAGACAGACATACATATTTCGGCCGGCCAGAGTATATGTGGGTGAGCGACGAAAATTGTGTGTGGTTGCAGCAAATGTGGCCAATATACTCCAACTAACATATATACGAGTATACCACGTGTTGTTGTGTCGGCATGTACATACAGTTGGGTAAAGCCAGGTTCATGGACGCATTGCGTGATGTCGATAACCTGGCGCACATCGGCCCCGGTCGGCCAGTGCGTAGACGCAGAGTTCAATGCTTTAACAATGTGACCGAGGTAATGGAAGAGGAGTAGTTATGTAATCGGCCGTTCAGAGTTCACAGTACAGTTCAAGAGTAGGGATTTTAACAATGTTTGCTTGCTTGCATTCACATTTTCACAGATACCGGCACATTACTGCCACCACGCTCTTGTCAAACGCCACGTGTATGAATGCAATCAAAAATAAATGCAGAATCCCTTGAGCCTTACGAAAAACGTGTTCTTAAAGAAAAGAGTTCAGATCACGTTCAGACTTTTGTAGTAAATTAAACTTATAATTGTTCAGAGATGATCTCCAAATATCTGATCTGATCCTTGTACTGATCCATCAGCTCGTTTCCTGAGTATCAAAATTTTATTGAGTAATATTTTCAGTGCCATAATTTTTTGATTGAAAGAGTGCTATTGTCTTCTTTAGAACATCACCTACGCCCATTTATATTATACGTCCCAATATTGATCTGCTACTAACAAGAAGCTGGTCCACTACTCGCTAAGAGACTATCAATTTTACAGACAAAGCCAAAATTGTCCCATTTAAAATAAATAATATTGATATTACATTTTGAGAATGATCCTGAACTTCAATGTCAGGATGAAGACACTCTCATGTATTGATGATGTGCTTTGAGCTTATTATTTGGCAGTTATACAGTGGAACTTCTTTAATTCGAGTTACGGTAATCCACAAAAAACTTCGAGTTAGGGAGACTTCAAGTTAAAGAATTTTCATTAAAACATATAACTTTTCAAAAAGTTGTAAAATATAGATTTATACACAATTTTATTTATTTAGTTCGTATAAAGTTTTATGCACATATAACCGTTAAAAAATGTATCCCGTAATTTTGTTTGTTACATTTTGTTATTGTTTGGCTCTTGACATCTGTATCCTATAGCTTTATTAAAAGATGTATGCAATCCATAAGTGTAATACCATGTCACCCTCATACGATTCTCTTTTATACTTCTGACTCTTTTAAAATTCTGCCTCGGTAGTAAAATTTTAATTTTTTTTATGGCCTGGACGAAAAGTTCGATTTATGGAAGGAAATTTGTATGAAATTTGACTTCTATTGCTAATACAAGAGTTCGACTTATGGAAGTTCCTTTGAATTTGTAAAAGCTTTTTCATAAAATCATTCACGCGTCACCGAGTTGTAATCACTCTCTCGGCATTCAGAATTAATTATGCTCAACTTCTTCTCACATTTTTTGCATGGAATTTCACACACATATTGTTGAATTATCAATATGCCAACTTGCTTGACACTTTCTCTCAACTGCCGCCCAGTCTTCGATAGTTGCTGTGTTGAACCTTATAAGTTTCGCACATCTCAATTTTAATATTTAGCCTTAGGCTTTGTTATTGTTGTTTCATCAGTAAGAATGACCTCAGGCGGCGAAGTTCATTACAGACAGACATTCGTGTTTTCTTTAGTTTGCAAACAAGGCTACACTTTTTTGTTTTGGTTAGTTCTTCTTAGTGGGACGAGAGAAGTTTCCTTAAGCGGTAAAATATTTTTTTGAATGGGAAAGTAACCTTATTATAGGTACTAGTTTTAAGAATTTTTGGTTAAATTCAGCGATAAATCTTCTTATAGTATCTTGCGGATTAAACTTAAATGCAAGCTAGAGATGTTTACCAAAAAAACACAAGATTCCAGAGTTCATACCACCTTCAATAAATGGTACCACATTTTAATAGGTGAGAAAGCATGTTAATTTGGACTATTTCCTTCCCTAAATAAAAGCGGCAGCAGCAAATGAAAATCCTAATGCCCAATCATTGGTCGAGTAGTGACTGAGATATAGGCTTTGACCCAAAATTGCGCCGGCAGTAAACTGCTTGGAATTGTTTATAATATTCATTGTAATCATTGGAATTTCACTGCTAAGTACGCTTCTGGAAAAGTATGCTTAGTGAATTAATAAAATTAAATTTTATTTTTAGCATTTGCATATTAACGATATGGATATTTTCGAATTTAATATAATATTGTAATAATATTTAATAGTATAGTATTGTAGATAAACACGATTACTTATAAGCCCAACCTCTCGGCAATTCATAATAGGGTGTCACGGTTGTATCGCTCATAGCAGTTGCCCAAAAGTCATTTAATTCACAACAAAATGTGTAACCACGCTTAGCGTCCTCATACTTGTCGCATTTCAAACCATGCTTTCCGCAAACATTTTTACAAAACTCCACAGTTTTATTAGCATTGGAGAATGGATTATTCAATGTGACAAAGACGATATCAATTGGCAATTGAGGATGCATCACCACTTTATAGAACCATTTTGGCGCAACAACCCGTTTGTTTTCACCAAAATAAATTTCAATCAATGTGGAGGTTGTTGGATGTTGCAGCTCTAACACGCCTAAAGTGCCGGTGAAAGTCAATAAATCGGAGCCATATGAGGTAGCGAGTTTGCGTACCGCGTTCTCAACACGTACCCAATTGCCGGAGTTCACCACTTGCCACTCGGGTGCACAATTCGCATAATAGAAAGTGGCATGCTGCTCGTAACAAAAAGTGAAATCCGCATTCGGAGCTAAGTGACCGCGAGCGAAGAAGCTAGTTTTATTATTCAGATAAATTTGATTGACACCAAAAAGAGTTTCGAATCGCTTTATTTGATTTCCGTTCATGTAGTAATTGTTCGGATTGAAGTCCATACCTTTCATTCGAAAACTGGGAGTATCGCACGTTCCCTTCATTCTAGCTACATGTAAAACAAAAGTAGAAAGTAATTAATTACATTAAAAACAAGTAAGGAAGGGTGCCCCTGAACATTTTATACTCTCGCAATTTATTAATTTAATTTTATTAATATAACAAACAATTTGACTCACATATTCTTCATAGATATGGTATAAAGTTCATTGAAAGTTTGAAAACCCTAATATTAAGTATATGGGACATAGGGGAAGTTATGACTCGATTTCTCTAATTTTTGGCACGAGACATATTATTAGAAGAAACATATTGCCTACAAATTTCTTCAGAATATCCGAGAGACTTACCTATATTTTCAGTAAAAAAATTGTTAGAAGCACATAGGTCCTCATATTCGATATATAGGGTCTTGAAAACTTATGGATCCATTTCGACGATTTTTAGAATTGCGATGCCACACTTCAAATGCAGTATTTTTGCAAAATTCTGTTCCGATTTTCACAACATATCATTGGGAAGCTAGGAAGATATTATGAACCGATTTCATTGAAATTGGTCGAATAGTTTCGGATATATGGTTTTTGACCCATTAATGGGCGGAAACACGCCCATTTAAAATTTTGTATACCATATTGAGTGCAGCACTTCTTTACCATCTTTATAATGAAATTTAAGGCTTCTGAAGGTTGTCCTTACTGAATTAAAGCATTTTTAGTAGTTTTCAACATAAACTTTGTATGAGAGGTGGGCGTGGTTATAATCCGATTTCCTCCATTTTCGGACAGTATAAGGTATTAGAAAGTTTCGTTGATATAGCTTTAGTAGTTTGCGAGATATGTTCAAAAAACTTAGTAGGGGCGGGAACAAGCGCACTTCCCCAAAAAAAATACATCCACATATGCCCCTTCATAGTGCGATCCTTCATACCAAATTTTATAGCTTCAATAGCTTAATTTATGGCTTAGTTATGCCTTTTTTATATTATATATAACCCTATATCTAACTCGTTTAGTTTTAGGACTTACAACCAACCGTTATGTGAACAAAACTATAATACTCTACTATATAAAAGAGTATAAAAATTCAAGTAGAATATTGTTTTTTATACATACCACTTTTGCCATTAATCAAATTACGCGAGTAAATCGCACGTTGTGTGCCATTATTAAAGCATATTGTAAAAATGTCATAAAATATCTTGTTGACTGTAAAGCCCACATTGTAGACTTTGCCAGCACCGCCAGCACAATTATTGCCTGTTTCCATTAGTTCAGAGCTCGGTACCGCTTTACAACCCATGTTCCTTAGAGGATATGCGTTTTGCCTATACCAGAAGCTACCATTTTGACAGGTCAGAGAGACTGTCACTTGATTTAGAGCCAGCACTTTATTATCATTTGGACCAACGCACAGCAGCGTTATACTCTTATTTTCTTTAATTATAGTTACTGTATTATCGGGTTTGAACAATCCGTTTTCCGTCAAAATAACTGGCGTCTTCTGCGGCAGATCCGTCAGCACATTAATTGTGCAATGTTTTGCTTAAATTAGAAACATATACTTTTGTTTACATGCATATACTAGATTTTATATATAAAGTTTGCTCATGCTCCCGCAACCCACTTTTGCAATAAAAATAAATAAGTAATGAAATAAATACATAAGGAAAGCCTTTCCATATTACTATTGAATTGCGTTCCGTTGAATTTCCGTGCTACGACGATATTGTCAAAAAGTAAGATAATTCAATAAGGATAGTGGACTCACTTAGCTGCTCTACAACATTTTGTTTTATGTGTATAATATGATTTTTTTATTACATTTACCCTAATTAAAAGGTTATCTAGTATCGGTATAGTCGCTGGTATAGTCACTCAAAACTTTAAATGTGTTTTTCTCAAAGTCGGTTTTAGAGATTTCTCGACAGATACACAATATTGATATTTAAAACAAGTTTTTTTTTTTTTCAATTACAACAATAAAAAAAATACAGTGAATTTTAAGCCAATTTCACTTTTTTGTTACAACTTTAAATCTAGTTTAAAGTTTTAAACACATATTTTTTGTATTTCCACTTCAGATGATCGTGCTAAGAGTGTTGCTGTGAATACGGACCTTATTTATAAGGTGTATATTTAAGGCAATAACAGGTTTAAAAACAATATTTAATTTCTGTCATAAAAAAATTATTGAAAATATACCATTTTGCGCGAAAACACCACCGAATACCAATAAAAATGGCAGCAATTGCCACAATTTCGACATTTAAAAGTTTGAAAATTTGCACAGCGCTTCAAAGTGAGGACTAAATTATAAATAACTATAGTTAGCACAGTTTTCTTCATTTATATAGTATCTAACATGTGGCACATACAAAGATAAGTGTTGTTACACAAATTTTAAACCCAACTTTGTAACACTCGTGGTATAATTCTTTTGTTAACAGTTCAATAACGGTTCAGAGCTTTTGGCAAATACCTATTGATTGAGATATCAAACCGAGCATTGTAACTGAACTTATGTAAAATATCTAATATCGTTGTTGGTAACACACAACATGAAAAATAATTTTCCATACATTTCCTTCAAACACCACAAATTGCTTAAAATTGTTTCATAAAATATACATATGTGCCTTCTTTATATGTATGTATGTATTTATTTGTCGTTAAAAACTATCAAACTTGAAATATAACACTCTTTATATGTATACCGATAACTATCGAGTGTATCTAGTTTAAAATGTTTACCGAATTTAAGACTACCTTACTTGTGTCGCTGGAAATTGATTATCTATGTACATTTTATTTTTGATATTCATATTTTTGGTATAGTATTTGTGAATATTTTATACAAAGTTTACGCCCACTTATTGCAAATAGTGGGAATGGAATTGTTTTTGAAATTATCTATCTGAAAGTTAAAATTTTGTTAGTGTAATTATAGTACTAACAAAAGTTTAACTTTTTTGTCACATGAAGACTCGTATCGAATTTTGAATGTATTTACTAGGGGCACTAAACAATAATATATGAATGGAATGGAATTTACACGTCAAGTTTTATTGTGAGAAAATTCGTGAATATTTGGCTTCAATAAATTGCTAGCATCTCTGCGCACCATTTCATTTGATAGCGCTTCTCCATTAAGGAAATGTCCTAATGGAACCCCTCGCCTTGTTCGCCACTTAGAGTACCCAAATTTGTTTCTTTGTTTACACTAGTGGACCACCTTATAAAAACAGTTACTATATTTCTAGATCAATAAACATTGCATATATCGGACAATCAAAGAGAGAACAATACATACATTTAACGATTCATGGCATTTTGGTATTAAAACTGTCTGAGAGATTGGGATCAGATCCGAGTAATGTTTTCTATTCAAGGAATCGATTATTCTGCTATTCAACGATGATACGTACTTTCTGACCGCTTTGCATGTACATATATGCCATCAAATACTCCTATCAAATTGTTGTAAAACATGCAAAATTAACTTAGCATTGCAATGATATAAAGTTTAATATTGAATATCAACCAAAATTATGCCGTGGCGTCCTTTGTGAGTGAATAACTTTTCCGGCTTGTGGTCATATTGGAATAAGAAAGTATTCCGGTTTTCGGTGGATTTGAAAAACTGCTAAAAAAACCAAGCAAAGCTTGGACGCTTTTTTTAAATTTGTAGGTCATTGTGAAGATTTTATACCCTCACAAATTGGAAGGACCTAAACTGGAAGTATTTTAAGTTATTGGTAAAAACATGTACTATATGATGGTGTAACCGAATATTTTAAACTATCACAATTTAGGAGACTGGAAGCAAATGTTGGCATTTGTAAAAATTAGTCTTAAAATATGTTGCATATCCAGTGCTTTTTTGACTTCCTTCCTTGTTTTCTTTTTTGAAGGACGCGATTTTATGTCTGAAATAGGAATAAATCAGTTGACGTGTCCTGGGACCAGCACCGATTTAAGTCCGATCGAAAATCTGTGGGCGATTATAAATAAACAGTTTGCCGCACAGATGCCGAGGAACCAAAAAAAACTGAATTCCGTCCATTTGAATAGGTGATATGATTACATGGAGGTCGGGTTACTCCAAAACTCATTTCGTCCATACCAGCAAGTATTAGGGTGGTAATTTAGGCAAAAGGAGGAGTCAAATTAAAAAATGAAAACAAACAATCACTTTGATATTACCTTTTTATACATTTTGTGAACAATTTTGTTGAATATCCCTAATTTTAATAAGTTGGACAAATTTGAAAAAAGTTCGCTCCTGAAAAATTTAACATTAAAATTTTTTTGCTAATAATTAATTTTATCTCTTATTACAAATACAAACAATCCCTCATTTCAATTTTTTTCTTCTCCTGAAAAATTTAACATTAAACATTTTTGCTAATAATTAATTTTATCTCTTATTACAAATACAAACAATCCCTCATTTCAATTTTTTTCTTCTATGAATATTTTAGCTCATAATTCAAATTCAACAACACCAACAATGTCAGTCTCGAAATCCAGCGCAGAATCACTCTTTCCAAAAGGTGCTACTTTGGACGGAATAAGCAATTGAAAAGTAAAGTCCTCACTCGACGAACCAAAATCTAACTCTACAAGTCGCTTATCAATCCCGTCCTGCTTTATGGTGCAGAAGCTTGGACGATGTCAACATCAGATGAGACGACACTAGGAGTTTTCGAGAGAAAAATTTTGTACGAGTTATACGACGACATTGACATAGTTCAGCGAATAAAAAGACAGCGGCTACGGCCAGCTCTGAAAGTGTTCCATGCAGTACCCGCCGGAGGAAGCCGAGGAATTGGAAGGCCTCCACTCCGTTGGAGGGACCAGGTGGAGAGCGACCTGGTTACACTTGGGATCTCCAACGGGCGCCGAACTGCGAGGGAAAGAGAGAAGCGGCTAAACGGTTTCAACGCCAATCATATACATACATACAATTCAAATTTTCATACTAACTGAATTTTTTTGCACAGCACTGTATTTCAATATTCGGTCAGGTAAACGAACCATTCCGCCGAATATGTCATGATTTTATGTCTCATTCCAGAATATTTGATCTATCTGACTGAATCTTTAGCATGAAAAACACAATTTTGTCTTCACTTAATAAGTAATATTCTGACATTTTTTACCTTTTATGTAATTTTATAAGGTATCTTAGCTGTTGAAAATTTTCTTTCTGTATCTGAGCAGTTTGAGATCTTGACGCTTAAAAATATCTTGCCATTCTTGACTCGGCAAATTCCGCTCGTTTGCGGATTCTGCCCCCCGCGTCGGTTGGGTGGGAGGAGGGTAATTGTTTGAGTTATAATAAAAAAAGGGGGTATGAGGGCTAGATCAAGACCAGGACTAATTTCCACCAAACTACATTATGGCCAAGACTATACAAACACTTCATTTTACTAAGGTATCTCGCATATGAACAACCTAATATTAGCTATGGAAGGAAGATCAGGGAAGTGATGGCCCGATTTTACCCCCTTTTAGCAATGAGGCATATTATTACAAGGGAAAGGTTCCCAAGTAATTTTTATACAATGAAAAACCCTAAAGCTCCACTATTCTTTTGGGTGACACCTCGATTTGTTTTGACATTGTGTGGCTCTGGTCTTTATATTTCTTTAACAAAAATTTGGCGCGGCTTTGTAGCTTTCGCTTTTTCTGTTGTGATTAAATGTTTACTCTAATCGCTTGCTTCTACGAGTATATACAAATATATGTAAATATACACACGTACACATATACAAACACAAAGTGATCTCCAACAAGTAAGGAAGGGCTAAGTTCGGGTGTAACCGAACATTTTATACTCTCGCAATTTATTTATTTAACTTTATTTATATTATATAATACACAATTTGACCCACATATTCGTCATATATATTGTATAAAGTCCATTGAAAGTTGGAAACCATAATCTTAGGTTAGAAGCACCGCGGTCCTCGTGTTCGATATATGGGGCCTTAAAAACCTATGGTCCGATTTCTGCGATTTTTAGAATGGGGCTGCAACACTATTAACATAGTATTTGTGCAAAGTTCTGCACCGATATCTTCACTAGTACTTACTTTATATATTGTAAAGTAAACGATTCAGATTGTCTTCAAAGTTCTGGTATATAGGAAGTAGGCGTGGTTGTGAAGCGATTTGGCCTATTTTCACAACATATAATTGGGATGTAAGGAAACTATTACAAACCAAGTTTCATTGAAATCGGTCAGGTAGTTCCTGAGATATGGTTTTTGACCCATAAGTGGGCGACGCCACGCCCATTTTCCATTTTGTAAAAAAATCTGAGTGCAGCTTCCATCTGCCATTTCTTATGTGAAATTCAGTGTTTCTGACGTTTTTCGTTAATGAGTTAACCCACTTTTAGTAATTTTCAACCTAACTTTTGTATGGGAGGTGGGCGTGGTTATTATCCGATTTCTTCCATTTTTGGACTGTATTAGGAAGTGGCTAAAAAAAACTACTGCAGAAAGTTTGTTTATAGTATAGCTCTATTGGTTTGCGAGATATGTACAAAAAACTTAGTAGGGGGCGGGGCCACGCCCACTTCCACAAAAAAATTACATCCAAATATGCCCCTTCATAGTACGATCCTTCATGCCAAATTTCATTTCCATAGCTTTATTTATGGCTTAGTTATGGCACTTTATGTGTTTTCGGTTTTCGCCATTTTGTGGGCGTGGCAGTGGTCCGATTTTGCTCATTTTCGAAAGCAACCTTCCTATGGTGCCAAGAAATAAGTATGCCAAGTTTCATCAAGATATCTTAATTTTTACTCAAGTTACAGCTTGCACAGACGGACGGACGGACGGACGGACAGACAGACATTCAGATTTGAACTCCACTCTTCACCCTGATCACTTTGGTATATATAACCCTATATCTAACTCGTTTAGTTTTGGGTGTTACAAACAACCGTTATGTGAACAAAACTATAATACTCTCTTTAGCAACTTTAGTTGCGAGAGTATAAAAAGTCATAGCATGCAAGTATCATTCTTTCTTTTTGGAAGTTCACTAGCTTTTTAAGCTTGTAATATTCGTAAAACCAAAAATATGTATGTTTGAATGTATGTATTTCAAGCGTAATAGTTTTTATACTCGGGCAACAAAAGTTATATTATAACTTCTTCTTCTTCTTGACTGGCGTAGACACCGCTTACGCGGTTATAGCCGAGTCCAAAACAGCGCGCCACGCATCCCTCCTTCTGGCAGTTTGGCGCCAATTGGTTATTCCAAGCGAAGCCAGGTCCCTCTCCACCTGGTCCTTCCATCGGAGTGGAGGTCTCCCTCTTCCTCTGCTTCCACCAGCGGGTACTGCATCGAATACTTTCAGAGCTGGAGCACTTTCATCCATTCGGACAACATGACCTAGCCAGCGTAGCCGCTGTTTTTTTATTCGCTGGACTATGTCTATGTCGTCGAATAACACATACAGCTCATCGTTCCATCGTCTGCGGTATTCGCCGTTGCCAATTCTTAAGGGACCATAAATCTTCCGCAAAACCTTTCTCTCGAAAACTCCTAGTGCCGTCTCATCGGATGTTGACATCGTCCACGCTTCTGCACCGTAAAGTAGGACGGGAATGATGAGAGACTTGTAGAGTTTGGTTTTTGTTCGTCGAGAGAGGACTTTACTTTTCAATTGCCTACTTAGTCCATAGTAGCACCTGTTGGCAAGAGTGATTCTGCGTTGGATTTCCAGGCTGACATTGTTATTGGTGTTAATGCTGGTTCCCAGGTAGACGAAATTATCTACAACTTCAAAGTTATGACTGTCAACAGTGACGTGGGAGCCAAGACGCGAATGCGCTGACTGTTTGTTTGATGACAGGAGATATTTCGTCTTGTCCTCGTTCACCACCAGACCCATACGCTTCGCTTCCTTATCCAGTCTGGAGAAAGCAGAACTAACGGCGCGGGTGTTGTTTCCGATGATATCGATATCATCGGCGTACGCCAGTAACTGTACACTCTTATAAAAGATTGTACCTTCTCGATTTAGCTCTGCAGCTCGTATTATTTTCTCCAGCATCAGGTTAAAGAAATCACACGAGAGTGAGTCACCTTGTCTGAAACCTCGTCTGGTATCGAACGGCTCGGAGAGGTCCTTCCCGATCCTGACGGAGCTTTTGGTGTTACTCAACGTCAGCTTACACAGCCGTATTAGTTTTGCGGGGATACCAAATTCAGACATCGCGGCATAAAGGCAGCTCCTTTTCGTGCTGTCGAAAGCAGCTTTAAAGTCGACAAATAGATGGTGTGTGTCGATCCTATTTTCACGGGTCTTCTCCAAAATTTGGCGCATGGTGAATATCTGGTCTGTTGTTGATTTTCCAGGTCTAAAGCCACACTGATAAGGTCCAATCAGTTTGTTGACGGTGGGCTTTAGTCTTTCACACAATACGCTCGACAGAACCTTATACGCGATGTTGAGGAGGCTTATCCCACGGTAATTGGCGCAAATTGTGGGGTCTCCCTTTTTGTGTATTGGGCAGAGTACACTGAGATTCCAATCGTCAGGCATGCTTTCTTCCGACCATATTCTGCAAAGAAGCTGATGCAAGCACCTTATCAGCTCTTCGCCGCCGTATTTGAATAGCTCGGCCGGTAATCCATCGGCACCCGCCGCCTTATTGTTCTTCAAGCGGGTAATTGCTATTCGAATTTCTTCACAGTCGGGCAATGGAACATCTGCTCCATCGTCGTCGATTGGGGAATCGGGTTCGCCATCTCCTGGTGTTGTACTTTCACTGCCATTCAGCAGGCTGGAGAAGTGTTCCCTCCACAAACTCAGTATACTCTGGATATATTATAACTAATGTATTAAATTTCATTATTAATATGGTAGAGAAGGGCTTCTTCCAAAACATTTTAAATGGGCGTGGCTCCACCCACTTATGGGTCAAAACCATATCTCAGAAACTACGAAAGAAATAGGCCAAATCGCTTCGCAACCACACCTACTTCCTATATACCAGAACATTGAAGTCGATCTGAATCGTTTACTTTACAATATATACAGTAAGCACTAGTGAAGATATCGGAACAGAAGTTTGCATAAATACTGCATTTATAGTGTGGCACCCCCTTTCTAAAAATCGTCGAAATCGGACCATATGTTTTCAAGATCCCATTTATCGAACATGAGGACCTCAGTGCTTCTCATCTTTTTTTTACCGAAAATATAGGTGAGTCTCTCAGATATTCCGAAGAAATTCGTAGACAATAGTTTTCTTCTAATAATATGTATGCGTGCCAAAAATGGTTGAAATCGGGTCATAACTTCACCTAGCTCCCATATACCTAATATTAGGGTTTCTAACTTTGAATTGACTTTATACCATATATATGCCGAATATATGGATCAAATTGTGTGTTATATTAATAAAATTAAACAAATAAATTGCGAGAGTATAAATGTTCGGTCACAACCGAACTTAGCCCTTCCTTACAGGTTTTATTTGCGTGCCGTTCGTTCGAGTGCGCTCATCGTGTCCATTTTTTACTCTTTTGCTCTGAGTTAGTTTAAATTTCGTATATATTCGTAATATGCTAAAGCAAATTCGTTTAAAAAGAATAAAAGCGCATTTGTCAAATGCCTGCCAACAGCTGTTTACTCTCAAAAATAATTTTCTCCCATTTTGAACTTTGCAGTCTCTTGCTTACGCCGCTCATGCGTCGTGTCGCACAACAAAAGTCATTGGCATCAATCTTTCGTGTGTTTCGTAATAATCAAAATGGATTGCGTATGCCGGGGATGCGGTCTAGTAGAGACACCAGCCACCTGAGAAGATGAGCGCGCTTGTTGTGGGCGGAAAGCGACATTGACCGTTCGGCCATTCAACCAGTTGTTGTAGCTTTTGCTCGTGCTGCTGGGCTGCGCATCATCGCAACAATCATGAATTTATAAAACGATTCATTCACCCAAGGTCAGTGCCGAGAAATTTGAATGTCAGTAAACCGCGTTAGATGTTTACGCAGCCATAAACGCATACAGTATATAGAATGCAGAAATAAATTAAAATTAACTCAGTTACTACTGAAATTTATAAATTTAGCTAATATTCGCCTTGAATTTTATGCTTAGGTTTAAGTTAATATCAGTGGTATTTGAAATGCAATCTGGTTTATATGCATATAAAGTTACCTTACAGAATAGTCTACAATTACCAAACACTGACATTCTCAAATATCAGAGTTATTCAGGAGTGTTGTGAAACCCAAGGCAGATTTGCTGATTATCAGAATGGCAAACCAATTCTGATTTTCAATGGTGTCACAGAATCTGATTGGATTTTCATCTTTTCGAATATAAGTAAAACCAATATTCGCATCAGCTGTGCCACTATTTTTTCAGGCTGCAAAATTAACAAGACAATTTTTTTGGAATTTTAATCACAAAATTACTTCAAAATATTAATTAAATCCGAAAAATACAATTAAAATGAGAAATTAATTCAGCTTTTATTTTTTTGTCAATGAAGGTAGCAGAAACGGAAAATTTTAGGGAATCACAGTAATTCGTTTTATACTCAAGGTAAGTAAAAGTGGTATTTATATATGTGATATTTATATATGGAGTAATTCGTTTTATACTCAAGGTAAGTAAAAGTGGTATTTATATATGTGATATTTATATATGGGTGATTCTACGATAAGAGGTTTCAATTGCATAGAGAAAACGGCCTTAATACATATTTTAGTACTTTTTCGACGACCAGGGTAAATACATCGGCCAGGGGAGGGACGTAAAGTTTATGGTAGATAATTATTTTACCAAAAGCAAAAAAATAATTTAAAATACTATTACAAATTAAAGGTACTCTCTTTCCTAGATGAATTAACCCTAAAATTAAAATAACAAATAAATAAATTCACTCTCTATCCTAAATAAACGAAACAAATATTAAATATAAAATCATAAGATCTTTCAAAAACATTTCTGACATTTTAAAGACGTATTATATCCTCTGCCCTTTCAAAAGAAGATTTGGAATGGAGAGAGTCTGGCCAACCTGATCTTATTTATATATACATACATACATATATATATTTGGCGTATGCACTTCTTATGTGATTATATGCGAATATATTTGAGCGTGCTATTAATATCTCCTTTTTGTTGTTTGGCGCAAATTGGAAATACCAATAGAAACCAGGTTCCTTTTAACTGATTTTCCCAACGGAATGAAGGGCTTACTGTTCATCTGCTTCCACCAGCGGGTACCGCATCGAACTCTTTGAAAGCTGGAGTGTTTTCGTTCATTCGACAACATGACCTAGCCAGCGTAGCCTCTGCCTTTTTATTCACTGTACTATGCCAGTGTCGTCGTATAGTTCATCGTTCCATCATCGGCGGTATTCGCTTTTGCCAATGTTCAAAGGCCCATAAATCTTCCACAAAACCTTGTTTTCGAAAACTCCTAGTGCCGTCTCATTGAATGTTGATATCGTCCATGCTTCTGCACCATAAAGCAGAACGGGGATGATAAGGGACTTGTAGAGTGTGGTTTTGGGTCATCCGGAGAGGACTTTAACATTTAAATGTCCACTCAGTCCAAACTAACATCTGTTGGTAAGAGCGATTCTGTGTTGGATTGCGAGGCTAATATGTTTGGTTTTGTTGATGGCTGGAGGTGGGGAAGGGGTCATGTTCAGAAGTTCACGCAAGAAAGTATCAAGACTCAAGCAGCTCACGACTTCCGGTCCGGGTGTAATGATGAATAGTATCTCCCCTGGTCTCTAACTTTCTGCCAGGGGAAATATGGCAGGGGAGAGACGTTTTCATAAAAAAATTAATTGTTTTAATTGACTGAATTATTTTTTGGGTTAATTATTTATTTCACTTTAAATATCACAGTATCAGTAACTTAGGACAATAAAGGCAAATAAATTAAATTAATAAAATTCGTTATATGAATTGCCAGGGGAGACACAAAACCAGTTTTCGAATCCAGTACACCGCACGATCGGGGCGCAATAACTAAAAAACTACAGCGCTCAAACGGATTTCGCCATTAGTATTGTTAACTTCAGGCTGAAATGAGCCCATGAGCACTTTTTTCAATGCGATCGACTTTGAATTTATGTCGTACAAGCGGAATAAAATTTGGCAGGGTAGATACATAAAAAAATCGGGACAAAAGTTAATTTTAAAAATTATTTGAAATAAACAAAATAATTTTGTTTTTTATTTAAAAATAATTTATTTTATTTTTTTTTCGATTGAACTTAGTTTTGGTTTTGCATCTCATACAAAAAATATATGTATTGTCCAAAAGTTAAATGAAAAGTAGCAATGGGACAAGCCAGGGGAGGGACTTTTTTAGACTTTGAAAGGAATTTCAGAAAAAAAATGTTTTAATTACGCAGTAAATTGCACTGTTATTTAATGCACTACATGAATATGATGTGATTCATTTACAAAAATAGCAACATAAAGGACAAAAACAATACTTTAAGCTGATTGCCGCACAAGTTACCTCTTATCGTAGAATCACCCATATATGTAAAAATTTATGTATTTAAGTGTATTATTTTATTGTTTAACTTTTGTGTAAAAAGTTAGATATTTCCTTGATATAATTTGGATTACGTATTTTGTGAACTTCTTAGATTATTTTGATTTTTTCCGTTGAATTTAATAATTACGTCATTTAGCGTTCTGGTTTTCTCTTTTAATAATAACACAAGTTTACAATTTCAGGTCAACTTTTGGATCTGAGCAGATAAGAACGATTCTTAACTATATTTGATATGCTGAATTCGAATATGCATTTAATTTTTTAAGATTGATTCTAGTTTCCAAATGTTTATCGCCCAATGAAGCAGCCGCATGGGCATCTTTTCAAAATATCGTTCACCACTTTCTTGGTAATCACTAATTTTAAGGAAATTATTGGCGATATGTTGCAATATTATCGAAAGATTGGAGCTAGAATGTCTCTAAAGATCCATTTTCTGCATTCCCATCTCGATTTTTTTCCCGAAAACTTGGGTGATACGAGCGACGAACAAGGAGAGCGGCTACACCAAGATCTAGCCAACATTGAAAGAAGATACCAAGGATTTTGGGATGAAGGCATGATGAGCGACTACTGTTGGACTCTAATACGTGAAACAGATACTAAACAATACAAAAGGCAAAGTTCCACCAATCTTCATTTCTGATATGTTACTTTTAAGTTAATAAAATGAATATTATTTGACAAAAATCATAAAAAATTAAATTCTCGATTATTTCAAAAACTAGAATCAATCTTAACAAACGAAATGAAGATTCGGATTCAGTGTCATCAATTGTCATAGAAACCACTTTTGGTTGCCCAGATCCAAAACCGTGTATACTTGTGTAATTATATTTTTTTTCCAAAGCGTTTTAACGGCAAATCAAAATAAAATTGGTCAAAATATCTCAAATCTGTCAGCCCTGGTTTGGATGGAAAGTTGATCGATAAAATTGGTTTCCTAAAACCAATAAAAAAGATTCGAAGATCAAACCAATAATATCAAAATTCATGACACGAACCATCATTTTTTGTCGGTTTGAATTCTGATTCCGACAACTTTCAGATTTCACAACAACTCTGATTAGTATTATCATCCCCATCAAAACTATTAAAAGCTTATCAACACATTTTCGTGGTTTGGATCCTCCACTGAGAATCTTAAGAGTCAAATAATGATTTGATTTCTTCAGCTTGGAGTAGGCAAGGAAAACCTACCTCTCAGTCCAAATCTGGTTAACAGTGTTCTAATTAATATTTGATTAGGGATTTTAGTGACATATGCATGTCAATCTGAATTCATGAGAAACCTGAATGTCCGTTGACTTCCTTCGTAAGAGCTCTAACCGAAATTTTTAGATTTTAGTCAAGTTTTCGATTCATTAGGCGATATGTAGAAATTGTTTACTTCTTATAAGATATTTCTGGATTTTTCGTGTTTTCTTTATTGTAAATCAATAAAAACATACAAATGATTGAATTAAGTCAAAATGTAACATTCATGTGACCATCATTGTATATTATATAACAACAACAATATATACTTATGTACATATATATACTACTATTATAAAGAGGAAAGATTTGTATGTATGCTTGTATAAAATATGTATAAGCATAAAGAAATAAAGTAATTGAAGTAAAGCTTAAATTGTTTATTTGTTTTTGTATCAAAAAGCTATTATGTAAATCGTTGTAAACAACACCTCAATATCATATCTTAAAAAGCGCTTCATTGAATTTTCTATGCGCCCCACCGACCATCAACCCGATGAGAAATGCATAAATTCAGAGGCAATAAAATTGTTTACAAAACAACTTCTCGGTGAGCTTTCGTACGCATTTCTATTCCTTTTTTCTGTGTTACACTGCAGTACCTTTACACACCCGCCGCTCACTGTGTATTTGAAGAGTATATGACCCACTTGCATTGCGTGCTGAAAGTCGCGCCCCAGCGCTGGTCGCAGGCCTCCGTGGGCGCAGGTGAACGGGTGAATTTTCGGTCGGTCGCTCCCTGTTGCGTGCATTTAATTACAATCAAAACGAATATCATAAAAACGACATTAGGAAGATACTTAATTTTACAGTTATTTTTTTGTTGGCGGCACGTTGTTGAACAAGCAGGATATTTGCGTGCACATACACACACTTTCTTTATTTCGGACGAAGTATTTTCAGGCCTAAATGACTTCGCTGCGTCGCAATGCCATAATCTCCACTGAGCTCTGTGTTGTTGTTGGTATCATATGAAACACTCCAAATTGTTGTTTGCACGCGTAAGTATACTCAAATTGATTTGTTTATTTGTACAAATAGAAACGCACGATTTAAATACAAATGTTTTCGAGCATAAAAATATGTTTTTTTATTGCATTCCCGTTTTCGGGTACCCTGCTTTTGCTTTCGTCCACCATAACAATGCTAATGGTATCTTCATAAAATGAAATCTATCTATCACTGCTGGCAATGTGGTAGCAACTGTACCACTTACCTTCTTGACATCGTATCAAGAGCTGATAGCTTGCTAAATGTTTCTATAGACAACTTTAACAAGAAACAAGTAAGGAAGGGCTAAGTTCGGGTGTAACCGAACATTTTATACTCTCGCAATTTATTTATTTAACTTTATTAATATTATATTATACACAATTTGACCCACATATTCGTCATATATATTGATTAAAGTCCATTGAAAGTTGTAAACCATAATATTAGGTTAGAAACATTGAGGTCCTCATGTTCGATATATTGGGCCTTGACAACCTGTGGTCTGATTTCGGTGATTTTTAGAATGGGACTGCCACACTATAAACGTAGTATTTGTGCAAAGTTCTACATCGATATCTTTACTAGTGCTTACTTTATATATTGTAAAGTAAACGATTCAGACGTCTTCAAAGTTCTGGTATATAGGAAGTAGGCGTGGTTGTGAAGCGATTTGGCCTATTTTGACAACATATCATTGGGATGTAAGGAAACTATTACAAACCAAGTTTCATTGAAATCGGTCGAGTAGTTCCTGAGATATGGTTTTTGACCCATAAGTGGGCGATGCCACGCCCATTTTCCATTTTGTAAAAAAATCTGAGTGCAGCTTACATCTGCCATTTCTTATGTGAAATTTAGTGTTTCTGGCGTTTTTCGTTATTGAGTTAACCCACTTTTAGTAGTTCTCAACATAACCTTTGTATGGGAGGTGGGCGTGGTTACAATCTGATTTCCTCCATTTTTGGACTGTATAAGGTAGTACCTAAAACAAATGACTATAGAAAGTTTCCTTGATATACCTTTAGTAGTTTGCGAGATATGTACAAAAAACTTAGTAGGGGGAGGGGCCACGCCCACTTCCCCAAAAAATTACATCCACATATGCCCCTTCCTAGTGCGAACCTTCATACCAAATTTTACTTCCATAGCTTTATTTATAGCTTAGTTATGGCACTTTAAGTGTTTTCGGTTTTCGCCGTTTTGTGAGCGTGGCAGTGGTCCGATTACGCCCATTAAACTTCTTCGAACTTAACCTTCTTATGGTGCCAAAGAACACGTGTTCCAAGTTTCATTAAGATATCTCAATTTTTACTCAAGTTACAGCTTGCACGGACGGACGGACAGACAGTCATCCGGATTTGAACTTTTCTCGTCACCCTGATCATTTTGATATATATAACCCTATATCTGTTTTTTGTACATTTCTCGGAAACCAATAGAGCTATATAAACCAAACTTTCTACAGTCGTTTTTAGCCACTTCTTAATACAATCCAAAAATGAAAGAAATCGGATGATAACCACGCCCACCTCCCATACAAAGGTTAGGTTGAAAACTACTAAAAGTGGGTTAACTCACTAACGAAAAACGTCAGAAACATTAAATTTCACATAAGAAATGGCTGATGGAAGCTGCACTCAGATTTTTTTACAAAATGGAAAATGGGCGTGGCGTCGCCCACTTATGGGTCAAAAACCATATCTCAGGAACTACTTGACCGACTTCATTGAAACTTGGTTTGTAATAGTTTCCTTACATCCCAATGATATGTTGTGAAAATAGGCCAAATCGCTTCACAACCACGCCTACTTTTTATATACCAGAACTTTGAAGGCGATATGAATCGTTTACTTTACAACATATACTATGTTTATAGTGTGGCAGCCTCATTCTAAAAATCGCCGAAATCGGACCATGGGTTTTTAAGGACCCATATATCGAACACGATTACCTCGGTGCTTCTAACCTAATATTATGGTTTCCAACTTTCAATGGACTTTACAAAATATTTATGACGAATATGTGGTCAAATTGTGTATTATATAATATAAATAAAGTTAAAAAAATAAATTGCGAGAGTATAAAATGTTCGGTTACACCCGAACTTAGCCCTTCCTTACTTGTTATATAATAGTTATGTTGGGCGTGAGTTCCAATTCTAAATTACATTTTTCTCCTTATCCTGAAACTAGTTCCTAATGAGTTGGAATTATGCCTTAAAATAAATTTGGCAATTAACTCTTTATATTAAAAACCAACGCTTTAGAAAAAACTATATACAAATCCGTCCCTCCAAAATCTTCGGGAAATTAGGCTAAAGCTAATTTACCATCCTCCACTTAAGACTTGTCGCTCATCAACGAATGTCATTAAAAACTTTGACATTATTGTTACTGTCATTTTCTTACTTTTATTACTTCAACTACTCGTGCAATAAAATGCCATTACACCAAACAACACTTCTCACTAACCTAGATACATATATACGATATATTCGTATATACACTTCCGCAACGGCACAAATGTTGTCGACAACTTTATTAGACATGCATGTCGCGTCACCACCTCTGCGCACCGCACGATCTTTGCCGTCAGCTGGGTAATATGCCAAATGGCGGGCTTGTCGACGCAACGCTTTCACATTTCATTGTGCATTATTCACAAGCGCACGCAAATATGTATACAAACACACTTATGAGTATGCCATATGTTTAGCATTTCCCTGTCTATAACGGCATTTTCATTTGGCCAAGTATTTTTATTGACGAGTTTCAAATCATACTACGTACCAGGGTGTAGGGTGCTTCTTTTTTTTAGTGATACTTTAAATATTTGTACTGTTGAAAATCTTGATCTAACGAACGATCTGAAACGCTGGATAACTTTTAGAGAACTATTTGAGAGCTTTCGAGAAACGCAGCAAAAACGAAGTTGTATGTATGTATGTGATTGGCGTTGCAACCGTTTAGCCGGTTATAGCCGAATCGACGATAGTGCGCCATCTCTCTCTCTCCTTCGCAATTCGGCGCCAGTTGGAGATCCCAAGTGTAACCAGGTCGCTCTCCACCTGGTCCCTCCAACGGAGTGGAGGCCTTCCCCTTCGTCGGCTTCCTCCGGCGGGTACTGCATCGAACACTTTCAGGGCTGCAGTGTTTTCGTCCATTCGGACAACATGACCTAGCCAGCGTAGCCGCTGTCTTTTTATTCGCTGAACTATGTCAATGTCGTCGTATAACTCGTACAGCTCATCGTTCCATCGTCTGCGGTATTCGCCGTTGCC
Source organism: Zeugodacus tau (assembly GCA_031772095.1). Taxonomy (NCBI): domain Eukaryota; kingdom Metazoa; phylum Arthropoda; class Insecta; order Diptera; family Tephritidae; genus Zeugodacus; species Zeugodacus tau. The sequence continues at coordinate 18,510,291 of CM062650.1, read as the reverse complement.
AATGTTCTTAAGACCATAAATCTTGCGCAAAATTTTCCTCTCGAAAACTCCTAGTGTCGTCTCATCTGATGTTGACATCGTCCAAGCTTCTGCACCGTAGAGCAGGACGGGAATGATAAGCGACTTGTAGAGCTTGATTTTGGTTCGTCGAGAGAGGACTTTACTGTTCAATTGCCTACTCAGTCCAAAGTAGCACCTGTTGGCAAGAGTTATTCTGCGCTGGATTTCGAGGCTGACATTGTTCGTGTTGTTGATGCTGGTTCCCAGGTATACGAAATTATCTACGAAGTTACTTTTAGTATAATCCAACTGATTTGAAGAAGAATTTGAGGAATGCTTCCTTTTACAATACCTTGTCACAAATTCGAGTTCCTTCCCAACTCCATCGATTGGATCGTCGTTGTATTCCAACTTCTCTTCAGTAAAAGCTGGTCTGTTTATCGGAGATAATCTTAATCTGGTTGGCTCGTATATATGTATAAGTTCCAGTCTGAGACAAAAGTTCACAATTCTATTAATAGTGCTTCTCTGAGAATTCTTAAACCATTATACATTATAATCTATTGAAAACACATATCAGACGGCTTATACAATTTGACTTCAACTAGAGCAAAGAGAAGTTTGGTTTCAAAGTTGTAAACAGTTTGGATGTGTGTCTGTGTGTCAGCGAATGAATCAATGTCATGGCGAAAGAGTTCAAAACGTCATCGCACCGGAGCGTATGTTTGCTTACCTCAGGAAGGTAATAAAGTAGCTTTCATTTCACTGTCACCGTCGTTATTTGTGCTTCATGAGCAACAAGGTCAGCAGCAAGCGTTGTTGTATTTGGTTGAAGTGAGTTTTCAAGGTATTGCATTGTTTTGTTATGGCAAATGAAATACATTATTGCGCAATATATAAGTATGTACATGTGTACGCTGTCATACTTACAAAAGTTACTCTTTGTTAGCAATGCTTTATATTTGACTTACGAGGAAAGTGAGGTTATGTTGTTCCATGCGCTATCGTTGACTTCACGTACGGCACTCGCGTCGTGCATTTTCTTAACCTCTGATTCGCTGCATTCATTCCTGACACAATTTGTTAGCACTATGTAAGTCATAAATTTCACAAATTAGCTTGACATGCTTTCGCTATCAAAAAATGGCTTCAACGAGCTGAACTTAAAAGTGTATGCTAGTAGCTTCTTAAAGAACTTTTTGAACATTACACTTTGAGGAACATGAACACCTGTTCGAAAGAGTCAATGCTAAGACCAATGCACAGTGGTTCCACCATAAGCCAAAAATCAAAAAATCTATCTCACGATTTTTAGTCAAAATGTATACAGATGTCCTCTAAATTGTCCAAACTTCCTAATTGCAAACAGGGTTTTCCTAAAAATCGAACGGTACTTTCTAAAAATATAGTTAAATGTATGAACACCTGTGTTTTTTAGAGCACATCAGAAATTTTATGAAAAATTTCGAAGCAATAACAAACTTCAATTTGTTCTGATAATTGTTCAGGTTAACGAATCAAGATTATTTTTAATGGATTTTAGAGTTAAAGGTAGTTATTTTAACTTGTGAAATTAATTAAGACTAACGTGATTTGTGTTTTTAGTGAAATAAGTGTTTTATATCACCCACTTTTGTGCGTCTTCAATTTGTTTAGATAAAGATTTAATTGTGTCTTAAGGTAATAAAAGTGTTAAAGTTAGGTGCGGAAAGTTGCGGATGTATTTGCAATCGTCAAAATAATAATACCCTTTGAATTAACTATTTTTAAGTTCACACTCATCATAATTGGGCAAAGAAAGATTGGAAAGAAGGATAAATTGTCGTTATTTCAATCTGTGTACGGTTTACTAGAGGAGACATTAAAAGTTTTTGTTCTAATTAAAATAGCTGTTGAATTATATTATTCTTATAGGTTGAATGTGGGGATTGGATGGGGAAACTATAACGGCAAATCGTGTTCAGGTTGTTTATCGCTTTCCTAAATTTTTTTACAAAGCCTTTCTGAGAGTTTTGACGCTCCAGCTATGACCATGAGTAGTATTTTGGCGCGTCATCGCCATACAAGTGCAATTACTGTTCTATGTGAGCTATAGGATCTAGTAGTCCGATCTGGCCAATTTTTTTCTATATATTTAAAATGTTTTTCTAGATTTTTGGTGAAAATTTCAAAGCGATATCTCAACGGGAAGTATTTATGACCGCCCCTTCATACAAGCCGTACCACTGTGCAATGGTAGCGTTTCGCTTTCATCTATCAGAACCTGAAAGTAAGGACGTGCTGAATGTTTATGGCAAATAAAAAAACATATCTGAATTTTCTAATTTCAATAGAAACATTGAATGGAACAACTTGATGCAATTTTATTTCACTAAACGGAACAAATACTCATCTGAACTTAGTTTAACTTAACATTAATTAACTAAGCTTGACTTGAAATAATTACACTTAATTAACCAATTAGATATGTTAGGTTAATAATTGTATAAATACCTAACATTGGCAAATAAGTTGCAGAATATAGTCTTTAGTGACGAAAAAAATTATATTTGGTCGACCCAAACCATTGCAAGAAATTTATTATTATCAATAGAATAGGGAGATTATCAATAGGAACGACGATCTTATGCTTATATTTCCGATGCAGTGGGAACAAGTCTTACTTTTTGATGTCGCACGGGACATTGAAATATAATAGTATGTTTACATATGAAAATAATCTTGTTCTAAGCTCGTTCAATAATCTAACCGTTTACATATAGCCAAATGAGATTATCAATTGTCAAATGTGTTGCATTTGTTGTTGTATTACACATATTTCTCTCACTGTCGGCCATTGTTGTTTACATTTTCATTTGACATTTCTCCTTTTCTTCGCAAAATTATCGATAAACCTAGGAATAACACCGAAAATCTAGTTGTATAAAACGAGATAATTTTATAATCTCGGATTATCCAGAGAACAATTTTGTATGGGAAATCTCGTTTCTTAATTACAGATTATCGAGTTAAGCTCGTAAATGGAGATAATCTCGTTATATGTAAACATAGTATAAGATAATAAGAGAACAAAAACTTACAGTTATTTGTAATCGCATGCTTTCTTCTACATTTTATTTTGCTCTTTGTACCCTTATAAAGGTTTTACACAAAGAAAAAAATTATACATGATATGTTTCTTTAACAATTTTGACGAAAAAACAAATGCAGTAGAAAAATCGAAATGAGAAAAGTAGCTCCTATGCGACTTGGTTTTCTTATATCTCGTAATTGGTTATGAATTAACTTAAAATTAATTTAATAGAAATAAATTTAAATATTTTCCTATGGAAATATACAAACACTTTGTAATTCTAGTAATGTTTAATATTTTGTCTGTGGTGGACCTTCTGGCGGAAATGACATATGCATAAACTTTAGTTTGGTTTTTTTGTTAAAAAAAATAATTGAAATTTGTTATTGTTTTTGATATCTTATATAATAATGATAATAAACCTGAATACCCAGAAATATTTCAATAAGTTCATGCACATATAATTATTTGTATGAGGTAAATATTTTATTATTTTTCCTTTTCTAATACTCATATGTGTTAATAGGTACTTGAATGTAAATAATTGCACTCTGGCAAAATTCTTTGAAAAATGTCATCGGTCAAGTGCAAGTTTCGAATTTCAGAGAAACATGACTTTCAACTCGTTAATGCCACGTGTTGCGGCGATAAATTATATCAACTAAATAATTTATTACACTTAACCATATCTAAGTCAACATGCACATATGTATGTACATATAATCCCTCATGGGAACTTCCACTTGAATTTTCTGCTGCCGACATTAATCGGAATCATTTCGTATTTGCAGTTTGCCTAGCTTGAGGATGACGGTAACAAATAAAGTCATACATACATATACTTGTATATGTATTTGTACAATGTTCAGAAGGCAATTACATCCATATGCACAAGCCTTTATGAATGTACGCACATATATATTATATATGTATATATGTAGTGGTCTATGAAACTGTGTATAAATTTATGTAGAATGACCAACCATTATTAATTCCTACGTGGCGTATGAGCGACGTTAGGTCAGAGAGACTATATTGGTTGGGCATAGTTCGTTACACTGTGAGTACAGCTAGGGATATAAACATTGAATTTATACCATTTTATTGTTAAATTAATAAGCTCGCCCAATCAGAATTTCAGGTCGCTATGGACCTGGAAATGAGTTCCCGTTCCTGAGGCTATAAATTTAACTGGCTCCTTTTTAACAAGTTTTAAACTGACAAATTTCTATTCGAAATTTTACAAGTTTTATCATTCAGCATATCGAAACCTAAAAAAATACATTTTATACACTGATAGATGGAAAAGAGGCAATTGATAGACCAGTTGTGCTATTAGTTATAGATTACTTTATAATTAGTTCATTTGACTGTCTGGTATAAATGTATGAATAAATTCAGTAGTTAGTTCGCAAACGCTGATGGGTGTCAATTGAGGACGTATTAGTGCTAACAGTGAAATTGATTTTCAATTTCCAAAAAATATTCATACACAAACGTGGCTACTCGTGCACATATATATTTATATGAATATGTAAATGTATATTTACACACGAAGGTATGAAAATTCGCACACAAATACGTACATACATGGATTTCCCTATACGAGTATTTGTTGAATTTTGATGGCCGGCAAGCGTATGTAGGTGTTTCTCACATGACCGGGTTATAAGGGCGTACTTAATTGTATTGACTCGATGGCAAAGGCCGTGCAAACAAATATAGTATAAACGAGTTGAAATTTTTATATTTGTAGTACATATTAATTTTGTGGCGATTACTAACACTAGGCATAGATTTACAAGTGAATATTTATGTATTTAGATGTTATAGTTTTACTATCGGATTAATGGCATAGCTATATTTGCAATATTCGCACTAAGCAATCGATTAAACTATCATTCATTACTAATCGATTATAACACCCTGAAAAAAAAACAACAACGAAGAACATTCGATATTTCTGTTGTAATGTAAATATTTTCATACTCTCGCAACAAAGTTGCTAAAGAGACTATAAGAGTTTTGTCCACATAACGGTTGTTTGTAAGTCCTAAAACTAAACGAGTTAGATATATACTAAAGTGTACAGGGTGACGAGTAAAGTTTAAATCCGGATGTCTGTCTGTCCGTCCGTCCGTGCAAGATGTAACTTGAGTAAAAATTGAGATGTTCCTTGGCACCATAAGAAGATTAAGTTCAAAAATCGGACCACTGCCACGCCCACAAAATGGCGATAACCGAAAACACATAAAGTGCTATAACTAAGCCATAAATTTGTATATATCTCGAAAACTACTAAAGCTATATCAACGAAACTTTCAGGAGTCGCTTTTTCAGGCATTTCCTTATATAGTCCAAAAATGGAGGAAATCGAACTATAACCACGTCCACCTCCCATACAAAGGTTATGTTGAAAACTACTAAAAATACTTTAATTCAGTAAGGAAAACCACCAGAAGCCTTAAATTTCATTACAAAGAAGATACAGAAGAGCTGCACTCAAAATGGTATAAACAAATTTAAATGGGCATGGTTCCGCCCGGGTTAAAAACCATATCTACGAAACTACTCTACCAATTTCAAGGAAATTCGGTTTGTAATATTTTCCTTGCATCCCAATGACATGTTGTGAAAATAGACCAAATCGGTTCACAACCACGCCTACATCCCATATACCAGAATTTTGAAGTCGATCTGAATCGTTTACTTTACAATATATAAAGTAAGCACTAGTGAATATATAGGAACAGGGGTGTAAAGCGTTACTAATAGAAATGCGTTACGAAAGTGAATTGCGTTGCGAAGGGAAATCGGTACTCTGTAAAACTTTCTAATTGTAGAAATAGTTGTACCGTTTAAACGCAATCGCACGGGTTTAAACAAACATTTCAAAAGTTATAAGTTTTTACACACTTATACACACTCTCCTATACATTAGTATGTATTTTTCCGTTTCTTGCGTTTCTTCATTTTAAAAAAGTTAAATGAGGAAAATTCTATTTTATTTTATTACGACCTCAAGTCTTTAATGTCAGATGTTTTTCTCTCTGACTATGAAGGTGTTGGGAACGCTCAGAGTTCAACTCCCTAGTGCGAGCTTGTATATTTCTAGCAATTTGTTCTCCAAGCCTCTTATAAAAAATTATACCTTCTCTGTTTAGCTCTGCGGCTCGAACTATTTTTTCCAGCATCAGCTTAAAGAAGTCACACGATAGCGAGTCACCTTGTCTGAAACCTCGTTTGGTATCGAACGGCTCGGAGAGGTCCTTCCCGATCCTGACGGAGCTTTTGGTGTTGCTCAACGTCAGCTTACACAGCCGTATTAGTTTTGAGGGGATAGCAAATTCAGACATCGCGGCATAATGACAGCTCCTTTTCGTGCTGTCGAAAGTCGAAATGGATGGTGTGTGTCGATCCTCTTTTCACGGGTCTTCTCCAAGATTTGGCGCATGGTGAATATCTGGTCAGTTGTTTTTTTTCCAGGTCTAAAGCCACACTGATAAGGTCCAATCAGTTTGTTGACAGTGGGCTTTAGTCGTTCACACAGTACGCTCGATAGAACCTTATAAGCGATGTTAAGGTGAGTTATTCCACGATAGTTCGCGCAGATTGTGGGGTCTCCCTTTTCGTGTATTGGGCACAGTACACTGAGATTCCAATCGTCGGGCATGCTTCTTCTCCAAGATTTGGCGCATGGTGAATATCTGGTCAGTTGTTGATTTTCCAGGTCTAAAGCCACACTGATAAGGTCCAATCAGTTTGTTGACAGTGGGCTTTAGTCTTTCACACAGTACGCTCGATAGAACCTTATAAGCGATGTTAAGGTGACTTATTCCACGATAGTTCGCGCAGATTGTGGGGTCTCCCTTTTCGTGTATTGGGCACAGTACACTGAGATTCCAATCGTCGGGCATGCTTTCTTCCGACCATATTCCGCAAAGAAGCTGATGCATGCACCTTATCAGCTCTTCGCCGCCGTATTTGAATAGCTTTTCTAATTTCTTCACGGTCGGGCACTGGAACATCTGTTCCATCGTCGTCGATTGGGGAATCGGGTTCGCCATCTTCTGGTTTTGTACTTTCACTGCCATTCAGTAGGCTGGAGAAGTGCTCCCTCTACAAACACAGTATACTCTGGTCATCAACAACTAGATCACGTTTGGGGTCCTACAGGAGTGTGCTCCGGTCTTGAAACCTTCAATCCTCATCATACCAGCTGTTTTTTTGACTTTTCCGAAAACCAATGGTTTCGGTTGCAGCTGTACGTAGGGAGTTTGATAGGCCGTCCCACAGCTCCACTATACGGAGGTGCTGAAGAGTGCTCTCAGAGAGCAGGAGTGCAAGTCGAGTAGAAAAAAAGAGCTGTCGGTTGTGATTGCAGCTTCTCGATGTCGAACCTTCCTTGGGTTTGTTGACGTGTGCGCGTTTCTACACAGAGGCGGGTGCGTATCTTAGCTGCTACAAGATAGTGGTCCGAGTCGATGTTGGGACCACGAAGCGTACGCACATCAAAAACACTGGAGACATGTCGTCCATCTATCACAACATGATCGATCTGGTTGAGAGTGATTCGATCCGGGGACAGCCAAGTAGCTTGATGGATTTTCTTATGCTGGAATCTAGTACTACAGACGACCATATTTCGGGCCCCGGCGAAGTCGATCAGCCTCAGACCGTTTGGTGATGTTTCGTCATGGAGGCTGAATTTTCCGACTGTTGTGCCAAAGACACCTTCTTTACCCACCCTAGCGTTGAAATCGCCAAGCACGATTTTGACATCGTGGCGGGAGCAGCGCTCATAGGTACGTTCTAGGCGCTCATAGAAGGTATCTTTGATCACTTCGTCCTTCTCTTCCGTCGGGGCGTGGGCGCAAATCAGCGATATGTTGAAGAACCTCGCTTTGATGCGGATTGTGGCTAGACGTTCATCCACCGGAGTGAATGCCAGGACTCGACGACGGAGTCTCTCTCCCACCACGAATCCCACACCGAATTTGCGCTCCTTTATATGGCCGCTGTAGTAGATGTCACAAGGACCCACCTTCTTCCGTCCTTGTCCCGTCCATCGCATTTCTTGGATTGCGGTGATGTCAGCCTTTACTCTTACGAGGACATCAACCAGCTGGGCAGAGGCACCTTCCCAATTAAGGGTCCGGACATTCCAGGTACATGCCCTTAATTCATAGCCCTTTAAACGTTTGCAGTGGTCGTCATCAAAATTGGGGTCTCTCATCCGAGGCTGTTTTGTCTTTTTCATTGGGGGGTGTTTTTATGTGGTGGGTCCCAAACCCTACGCACAACCGCATAGGCGGGTTTCGCCTTCTCACTTTAGCTCGCCTCCAAACGGATGTCTGTTGGCTACCCAGAGGATACTTGGTCTAAAACCGGAAGTCGTGAGCTGCTTGAGCCACATGTAAAAGAATCGTTCGTGGCCACTCCCAAGTGAATGACTGTCAGAAACTTTCCTCACTTACGTGAACTTCTACATATGACTCCATCCTCCTTACTTGTCTTTAGAATATTTGTTGTTTTAAATAACCTCACAAAAAGAGCAGGGAAATGTGAAAATTTTTTTTTTGGAGATTAATTTTATTCGGTGCTTTATTATTCAACGCAATTAAACACTGTTGAACAAATAGTTGAATAGTTAATAGTTGAACAAATCCGAAAATCTTTGGAACGAATAACTACAAAAAAAACAGATTCTTAGCGCTTCTATACTCAAAACCCGCTTAATAACACTTTGCGCAGCATTACATTTGTATGTATGTATGTGATTGGCGTTGCAACCGTTTAGCCGGTTATAGCCGAATCGACGATAGTGCGCCACCTTTCTCTCTCCTTCGCAGTTCGGCGCCAGTTGGAGATCCCAAGTGTAACCAGGTCGCTCTCCACCTGGTCCCTCCAACGGAGTGGAGGCCTTCCCCTTCCTCGGCTTCCTCCGGCGGGTACTGCATCGAACACTTTCAGGGCTGGAGTGTTTTCGTCCATTCGCACAACATGACCTAGCCAGCGTAGCCGCTTTCTTTTTATTCACTGAACTGTGTCAATGTCGTCGTATAACTCGTACAGCTCATCGTTCCATCGTCTGCGGTATTCGCCGTTGCCAATGTTCTGAGGACCATAAATCTTGCGCAAAATTTTCCTCTCGAAAACTCCTAGTGTCGTCTCATCTGATGTTGACATCGTCCAAGCTTCTGCACCATAAAGCAGGACGGGAATGATAAGCGACTTGTAGAGTTTAATTTTGGTTCGTCGAGAGAGGACTTTACTGTTCAATTGCCTACTCAGTCCAATGTAACACCTGTTGGCAAGAGTGATTCTGCTTTGGATTTCAAGGCTGACATTGTTCGTGTTGTTGATGCTGGTTCCCAGATATACGAAATTATCTACAACTTCAAAGTTATGACTGTCAACAGAGACGTGGGAGCCAAGACGCGAATGCGCCGACTGTTTGCTTGATGACAGGAGATATTTCGTCTTGTCCTCATTCACCTCCAGACCCATTCGCTTCGCCTCCTTATCCATGCGGGAAAAAGCAGAACAAACGACGCGGTTGTTGCTTCCGATGATATCAATATCATCGGCGTACACCAAAAAGGTGGTGTGTGTCGATCCTCTTTTCACGGGTCTTCTCCAAGATTTGGCGCATGGTGAATATCTGGTCAGTTGTCGATTTTCCAGGTCTAAAGCCACACTGATAAAGTCCAATCAGTTTGTTGACGGTGGGCTTTAGTCTTTCACACAGTACGCTCGATAGAACCTTGTATGCGATATTAGGAGGCTGATCCCACGGTAATTGGCGCAGATTGTGGGATCTCCCTTTTTATGAATTGGGCAGAGCACACTGAGATTTCAATCGTCAGGCATGCTTTCTTCCGACCATATTCTGCAAAGAAGCTGATGCATGCACCTTATCAGTTCTTCGCCGCCGTATTTGAATAGTTCTGCCGGTAATCTATCGGCCCCCGGTGCTTTGTTGTTCTTCAAACGGGTAATTGCTATTCGAATTTCTTCATGGTCGGGTAATGGAACATCTGTTCCATCGTCATCGATTGGGGGATCGGGTTCGCCATCTTCTGGTGTTGTACTCTCACTGCCATTCAGCAGGTCGGAGAAGTGTTCCCTCCATAATATTGGACATCGGTTACCAGATTACCACCTTGGTCTCTACATGAGGATGCTCCGGTCTTGAAACCTTCGTTAAGTCGCTTCATTTTTTCATAAAATTTTCGAGCATTCCCTCTGTCTGCCAGCTTCTCAAGCTCTTCGTACTCACGCATTTCGGCCTCTTTCTTTTTTTGTCTGCAGATGCGTCTCGCTTCCCTCTTCAGCTCTCGCTATCTATCCCATCCCGCGCGTGTTGTGGTCGTTTGCAACGTTGCGAGGTAGGCAGTCTGTTTTCTCTCCGCTGCGAGACGGCACTCCTCATCGTACCAGCTTGTTTTTTGGCGTTGCCGGAGACCAATTGTTTCGGCTGCAGCGGTATGCAATGAGTTTGAGATGCCGTTCCACAGTTCCCTTATACCGAGATGCTGATGAGTGCTCTCGGAGAGCAGGAGTGCAAGTCGAGTAGAAAATCGTTCGGCTGTCGGTTGTGATTACAGCTTCTCGATGTCGAACCTTCCTTGTATTTGTTGACGTGTGCGCTTTTCTACACAGAGGCGGGTGCGTATCTTAGCTGCTACAAGATAGTGATCCGAGTCGATGTTGGGACCACGAAGCGTACGCACAGCAAAAACACTGGAGACATGTCGTCCATCTATCACAACATGATCGCTCTGGTTGCGAGTGATTCGATCCGAGGACAGCCAAGTATCTTGATGGATTTTCTTATGCTGGAATCTAGTTATACAGACTAGTACTACTACTATTTTAATATTTCGGGCTCCGACGAAGTCGATCAGCCTCAGACCGTTTGGCGATGTTTCGTCATGGAGGCTGAATTTTCCGACTGTTGTGCCAAAGACACCTTCTTTACCCACCCTAGCGTTGAAATCGCCAAACACGATTTTGTCATCGTGGCGGGTGCAGCGCTCATAGGTACGTTCTAGGCGCTCTTAGAAGGTATCTTTGATCACTTCCTTCTCTTCCGTCGTTTTTATGGCCGCTGTAGTAGATGTCACAAGGACCCACCTTCTTCCGTCCTTGTCCCGTCCATCGCATTTCTTGGATTGCGGTGATGTCAGCCTTTACTCTTACGAGGACATCAACTAGCTGGGCAGAGGCACCTTCCCAATTAAAGGACCGGACATTCCATGTGCATGCCCTTAAATCAGAGTCCTTTATACGTTTGCTGTGGTCGTCATCAAAAGGGGGGTATCTCATCCGAGGATATTGCTTCCTAGCTTAAAAGAATCGTTCCTGGCCACTCCCAAGTGAATGGCAGTCAGAAACTTTCCTCAATTACATGAACTTCTACATATGTATGTCTCCATCCTAGCATCAGGAATTACATCAGCCCTCATATAATATATATGATGCTTTTCGTTATTATATTGGAATTTATGTCGAATATATGTAAAATTGTGTGATATCTTAATAAAACTATAACAATAAATTGCTAGAGTATAAAATGTTCGATTGCACCCGAACTTAGTTTTTCCTTACTTGTTTATATTAATATGGGTGCAGATCTTCTTTACCATATTTACTATAAAATTTTGTGTTCAAACATTTTAAATTACCTAGTTAGCGCACATTTAATAGTCTTCAACATAACCTTTGTATGGGGGTGGGCGTGATTATTCTTCGATTTCATCGTCATCCTTATCATCATTATATCTAAAAGCTGTTATACGCCATGTTGCGATAGTATAAAAATTAAGCTTCTGCTTAATACATATGTGGGGCATTCTCTGGAAAAAAAGCCACTTGAAAAAAAAAGTTCTTTATTTTCTTTGGCAATTTTATATCTTATAGTACATGTAAAACCTAAAATTAAACATATGGTTTTAGATCTGTGTAACGAGGGGTTGCCATATTATAAGGGGCCAAAGTTTTTTGTAAAAAAATGTTCGAACCGCCATAACTTTAAAACTAATGAACAGATTTTAAAACACCATATGACTTTTTTGTACAGAATTTCTCAAACTTTGAAACTGTATATCGTAAAATTTTTTAAAATTAATATTTCATAGCAAAAAATGAAAAAAAAATTTTTTGGAATTTTTAACAACTTATGCCCCCTTCGATTTTTTTCGAAAATATCTTAAAATGTTCCTTATTTCATCACCTTTTTACCCCCAAAGGGAATTTTGGGACAGCAATATTTGTATGAGCTACAAATAAAAAACCAACTCAGAACATGATGAAAAATCATTGATTTATGCACTATTATTATCAGAATTTAGCGTAACCCAGGATAAACGACGTGGACGTAGCAGACATTTAATCCCTTTTTGTTTTTTTTTTTATTTTTTAATATTTTTTTAAATTTTTTTGTATTTTTCAAATTTTTAAAAAATCAAAAAAAAAATTAAAAATTTGAAAAATACAAAAAAATTAAGAAAAATATTAAAAAACAAAAAAAAAAACAAAAAGGGATTAAATGTCTGCTACGTCCACGTCGTTAATCCTGGGTTACGCTAAATTCTGATAATAATAGTGCATAAATCAATGATTTTTCATCATGTTCTGAGTTGGTTTTTTATTTGTAGCTCATACAAATATTGCTGTCCCAAAATTCCCTTTGGGGGGTAAAAAGGTGATGAAATAAGGAACATTTTAAGATATTTTCGAAAAAAATCGAAGGGGGCATAAGTTGTTAAAAATTCCAAAATTTTTATACTCTCGCAACAAAAGTTGCTAAAGAGAGTATTATAGTTTTGTCCACATAACGGTTGTTTGTAAGTCCTAAAACTAAAAGAGTTAGATATAGGGTTATATATACCAAAGTGATCAGGGTGACGAGTAAAGTTCAAATCCGGATGTCTGTCTGTCCGTCCGTCCGTCTGTCCGTCTGTCCGTCTGTCCGTCCGTGCAAGCTGTAACTTGAGTAAAAATTGAGATATCTTAATGAAACTTGGAACACGTGTTCCTTGGCACCATAAGAAGGTTAAGTTCGAAAATGGGCGGAATCGGACCACTGCCACGCCCACAAAATGGCGATAACCAAAAACACATAAAGAGCTATAACTAAGCCATAAATAAAGTTATGAAAATAAAATTTGGAACATAGGATCGCATTAGGGAGGGGCACATTTGAATGTAATCTTTTTGGAAAAGTGGGCGTGACCATGCCCCCAAATATGTTTTTTGTATATATCTTGCAAACCAATAAAGCTATATAAACCAAACTTTCTGCAGTCGTTTCTTTTACCCGTTTCCTTATACAGTCCAAAAATGAAATAAATCGGATAATAACCACGCCCACATCCCATACAAAGGTTAGGTTGAAAATTACTAAAAGTGCGTTAACTCACTAACGAGAAACGTCAGAAACACCAAATTTTACATAGGAAATGGCAGAAGGAAGCTGCACTGAGATTTTTTTACAAAATGGAAAATGGGCGTGGCATCGCCCACTTATGGGTCAAAAACCATATCTCAGGAACTACTCGACAGATTTCAATGAAATTCGGTATATAATATTTTATTGACACCCTGATAACATGTGTGGAAAATGGCTGAAATCGGTTCGCAACCACGACTACTTTCTTTATAACTCACTTTTGAATTCCATCTAAATCCTTCACTTTATAATATATACATTAGGAACCAATGATGATAACGAAATAAAACTTTACACAAATACAGTATATGATCTGTGGCATCACTTATGAAAAAATTGTCGAAAACGGACTATAACTTTTCAAGGCCCCAGATATCGAACATGTTGAACTCAGCGCCTAAGGTTAAATTTTAACCGAAAATATGGGTAAATCTCTCAGCTAATTTAATGTAATTCAGAGGAAATTGTTTTCTTCCAATAGTGTGTCTCTGTTCCAAAAATTATTAAAATCGGGTCACAACATCACAACATATACCTAATTATAGGTTTTTCAAAAATTCGTTGGGCTCCAATCTGCATTTATGTATTGATTAATATGTGAGATATCTTAGCGAAATTAAGTGAGTGTATAGTCTTGGATATAGTGTACCTTGCTGGTGAAAAAGAATGAAATCGGTTCAGGAATTTCCGCAGCCCTCATACACTATATAGGACGATCTTCGTTATTCTATTAAACTTTATGCCGAATTTATTTGTGCGTTATCTTAATAAAATTTCTTCAATAAATTGCGAGAGTATAAAATGTTCGGTTACACCCGAACTTAGCCTTTCCTTACTTGTTTTTTTTCATTTTTTGCTATGAAATATTAATTTTAAAATTTTTTACGATATACAGTTTCAAAGTTTGAGAAATTCTGTACAAAAAAGTCACATGGTGTTTTAAAATCTGTTCATTAGTTTTAAAGTTATGGCGGTTCGAACATTTTTTTACAAAAAACTTTGGCCCCTTATAATATGGCAACCCCGCGTTACACAGACCTAAAATCGTATGTTTTATTTTAGGTTTTACATGTACTGTAAGATATATAATTGCCAAAGAAAATAAAGAACTTTTTTTTTCAAGTGGCTTTTTTTCCAGAGAATGCCCCATGTATGTATGAAGTAATCACATTCATATGTACATATGGATGTATATGAGAAATACATACGAAAGAAACTACACCAAATTATATTTGACACAACGCCAAAGGCAGCTTACAGCTTACAGACAGAGTGGAGAAGATTTATCTAATTTTTACATTTATCAGAGTAAAAGTAAAGTGATTAAGATATATGAATATATTATACAGATTGACTCTATAGTTCATTTACCACCAAAACTACAAATAAAAAGATGGTATATGACAAGACAGACAAGACACCTTCCTAAAGAAATAGTTATTAAAAGTGCATATATTATAGGGCATTGTGTGAAATAGGAAGCAATATAAAATCATGTAATTAATTCCACGACATTTATTCTAAATATGAAAAATATTTTGTTTAGCGTTTATAATAAAAATGGTCAACTGAATATTTCAATAAATTAAATTTTAAATTTTGGTTCCTTCCTAACATCCATATTTCATACATCCAATCAGGAAATGTAATCCGAAATTTAACCGGCATATGACACAAATACGTAACTTGTGTTTTAACCGATAGTTGACTTGCATGTATTGAAGTGTATTCGAAAGCCAAGGTCATTTGAGCCGTTATCGTCGTAATTTTGTATATCCAACTAAAATTAGGAGATACAGTTATTATCTTGATTTTAAATCAAGTACAGTTTTAGAAGTATGTAAATATAACTGTATTTTAAATTTTTTATAACTTATATAATCCTATAATCAATATTAGTAAGCTCACTTTCGAAATTTTAAGTTAAATATTTCGATTTGGCCAACGCCAATAAACTTCGAAAAACGGCTAAATTACTTGTTTCCTTATTATTAATCTCTTAAAAAAATTATATATGTATATCCAGAAAAAAGTCGATTACTATGGTGTTAGTAATAGTCTTTGAGTGTATATCGCTTTGATATGTATACATTTGAACTACCATAACGCGAACTCTTAAATTGGCATACAAATTTCAATCCATAAATCGAACTTTTCTGCCAGGATATAATACAAAATTTAAAATTTTACTATCGATATTTTAATGAATTTTCCATAACTGGAAGTCTCTCTAACTCGAACTTTTTTTAAGGATTATGGTGATTTGAGTTAGCGAAGTTCAACTGCATACAAATTTTAATCTAATAAAAAATAAGTAGCGGTTAATAGCATTAGTTAGACCCATGTTTCAACGGATTCGTCAAGCGTTGGAGAGTAACCAATCGAACAAACTATAAAATAAACTGGCAGTACTCGTGGTGCCACCTTGTGCCAACTTGTACTCTAACGCATCAATTAATGTGTGCGCTACTTTTTTTGAAGTTAAAATACTTTAATCTACAAAATAAAATATAGTTTTAATCTTTAGTTTCGCACTAAGCGCCCGACCCCTTTCACATCGTCCTCTCACACAAACTACGGGTTGTTACAAAAATCTCCTCGTCTGAACAAGCTCCAATATTTAATATGTGCAATTGATATCCAAATATTTGCTTTATATATATACATATGTACGTCCAAGCAAATTTGTCGTTGTTGTTTGGCGTTGGATAGTCGTTGTTAGAGCGACGATTTATTTATATACATATCTTCATCAATACATACGCATCTAAATAGATATATGTATATGATAGATAGACTGAGTATACCAATATGTGGCTTAGCCGCTTCGAATATGTACTTCATTGCCGCAACGTCATGCCAAGCGGATTAATTAATTATCGGTGTGGTTTTGTATTTTGCTCACCAGCCTACACATATCACATAGAACACACCTACACATTGATATTGTATATACATATATACACATAGAGATAATATTTATTTGTTGGCATTTGAGTGGCATGAAATTTTAATGTGGCATATTGTCGGTTGTTTTTGTGCAACAGTCGGCCGCCAGCCACACTGTGTGGCTGATGAGCGACGAGATTATTTATTTGTTGCCACTTCAGCATTCTGCCAGCTCGTGCTGATTCCTTTGCTGATTTATGCCATTAAAGCAATTAGTTTGTAAAATTTACAGTTTATTCGATTTATTAAATTTGTAATATGAACACGCCACCAGAAGAAGTCACTAATTAGTTAATTACAATTAATAATGTTCAGCGCATTATTTTCATGGAAATATTTGTGTAATCAATTCGCAATGATGGCTAAACTTTTTCAAGCGTTTCAGCGATGCGCCAAATTATTGATTCAAAGTTTAAATTTGCGGTAATTTAAATTTTAATCAATTAGTACATTTGAAAAGTACTTCTTTGTTTTATTAATTTATTTTAATGTTTGTTGAATTCATATTATATACAACATTTCGTGAAATATTTCTATGCTGTATGACAAATCAAAAAAATCATTCAATTTTAGAAATTCCAAACATTTGGCGCTTGTAAAAAACGCTTAATTTACTATATGGGTGATTCTACGATAAGAGATTTCTATTGCATAGAGAAAACGGACAAAGAAAAACTTTGGATTTTTTTCATGAAACCTCTATATTATGATTTTTGTCCCTTTTATTTATCTTCTGACGTAAGGGCAAGTCACGTAATACATTTTTTATTACTTTTTCGATGACCAGCGTAAATACATCGGCCAGGGGAGAGACGTAAAGTTTATGGTAGATAATTCTTTTACCAAAAGCAAAAAAATATTTTAAAATAGTATTATAAATTAAAGGTACTCTCTTTCCTAGATGAATAAACCATAAAATTAGAATAAACAAGTAAGGAAGGGCTAAGTTCGGGTGTAACCGAACATTTTATACTCTCGCAATTTATTTATTTAACTTTATTTATATTATATAATACACAATTTGACCCACATATTCGTCATATATATTGTATAAAGTCCATTGAAAGTTGGAAACCATAATATTAGGTTAGAAGCACCGAGGTCCTCGTGTTCGATATATGGGGCCTTAAAAACCTATTGTTCGATTTCGGCGATTTTTAGAATTGGGCTGCCACACTATAAACGTAGTATTTGTGCAAATTCTGCATCGATATCTTCACTAGTGCTTACTTTATATATTGTAAAGTTAACGATTCAGATCGTCTTCAAAGTTCTGGTATATAGGAAGTAGGCGTGGTTGTGAAGCGATTTGGCCTATTTTCACAACATATCATTGGGATGTAAGGAAACTATTACAAACCAAATTTTATTGAAATCGGTCGAGTAGTTCCTGAGATATGGTTTTTGACCCATAAGTGGGTGACGCCACGCCCATTTTCTATTTTGTAAAAAAATCTGAGTGCAGCTTCCATCTGCCATTTCTTATGTGAAATTTAGTGTTTCTGACGTTTTTCGTTACTGAGTTAACCCACTTTTTGTAATTTTCAACCTAACTATTGTATGGGAGGTGGGCGTGGTTATAATCCGATTTCTTTCATTTTTGGACTGTGTTAAGAAGTGGTTAAAAAAAACGACTGCAGAAAGTTTGGTTTATATAGCTCTATTGGTTTGCGAGATATGTATAAAAAACTTAGTAGGGGGCGGGGCCACGCCCACTTCCCAAAAAAAATTACATCCACATATGCCCCTTCATAGTGCGATCCTTCATACCAAATTTTACGTCCATAGATTTATTTATAGCTTAGTTATGGCACTTTAAGTGTTTTCGGTTTTCGCCGTTTTGTGGGCGTGGCAGTGGTCCCATTACGCCCATTTTCGAACTTAACCTTCTTATGATGCCAAGAAATACGTCTTCCAAGTTTCATCAAGATATCTCAATTTTATTCAAGTTACAGCTTGCACGGACGGACGGACAGACGGACGGACAGACAGACATCCGGATTTGAACTTTTCTCGTCACCCTGATCATTTTGATATTTATAACCCTATATCTAACTTGTTTTGTTTTAGGACTTACAATCAACCGTTATGTGGACAAAACTATAATACTCTCGTAGCAACTTTGTTGCGAGAGTATATAAATGGTCAGGATGGCGAGTCGATTTGAATCTGTCTGTCCGTGCAACGGTTAACTTGAGCAAAAATTAAGATATCTTGATGAAACTTGGTACACATATTCCTTGGCACCCTGAGGAGGTTGGTAAATGGGCGAAATCGGACCACTGTCACGCCCACAAAATGGCGAAAACCGAAAACCTGTGTTATAAGTAAGTTAAGTGTTATAACTAAGCCATAAATAAAGCAATAATAGTAAAAGTTGGCATAAAGAATCGCACTAGGAAGGGGCATATCCGAATGTAATTATAACATATCTGGCAAACCAAAAAAGCTATATATACCAAACTTCCTACAGTCGTCCTTCTTACGAACCCCATCACACAGCATAAAAATTATATGTATAATCGGATAATAGCCATGCCCACCTCCCATACAATGGTTAGGATAAAAACCACTAAAAGTGTGTTAACTCACTAACGGAAGACATCAGAAACACTTACAAGAGAAATGGCAGTGGAGCGCTACACTCAAATTTTTATACAAACTGGAAAATGGGCGTGGCATCGCCCGCTTATATGACAATAACCATATCTCAGGTACTACTTGACAGATTTCAATGAAATTCGGTATATAATATTTTCTTGACACCTTAATGACACGGGTAGAATACGGTCGAAATCAGTTCACAACCATATAACTCAATTACATATAACTCAATTTTGAATCCCATCTGATTCCTTCACTTTATAATATATACATATGGAACCGATGAACATAGCGAAATAAAATTTTACACAAATACTGTATATCATCTGTGGCATCACTTGGGGAAAGTTTTCGTAAACGGACTATAACTTTTCAAAGCCCCAAATATCGAACATGTTGAGCGCCAAAGGGTAAATTTTAACCGAAAATATGGGTAATTTAATTCAGAGGAAACTATTTTCTTCTAATAGTGTGTCTCTGTTCCAAAAATTATTAAAATCGGGTCATATCATCTCCTAGCTCTCATATACCTAATTATAGGTTTTTCAAAAATACGGTGGGCTTTATTCCGCATATACGTATTGGTTAATATGTGAGATATCTTAGCAAAATGAAGTGAGCGTATAGTCTTGGATATAGTGTACCTTGCTGGTGAAAATTAATGAAATCGGTTCAGGAATTACCTTAGCCCTCATATCTATATATGCGATTTTCGTTATTCTGTAAAAGTGTATGCCGAATTTATGGGTAAATTTATGGGTAAACCTTAATAAAATTTCTTCAATAAATTGCGAGAGTATAAAATGTTCGGTTGCACCCGAACTTAGCCTTTCCTTACTTCTTTTTATATAGTTGTAGTTGAAAAAATATAAGTCCCTGTAAATTGTTCCTCGAGAACTTGTCTAAAACTTGACCAGTTCTCAGTAAATCTTAACAATTATGAAGTAAGGATCAAATTGTAAGACATTTTTACCTTAGACTTCCTCTTCTTCTTCATTGGCGTAGACACCGCTTATGCGGATATAGCCGAGTCCACAACTGCGCGCCACGCATCTCTTCTTTTAGCAGTTTGGCGCCAATTGGTTGGAAGCCAGGTCTTTCTCCAAATGGTCCTTCCATAGGAGTGGAGGTCTCTGTTTCCACCAGCGGGTACTGCATCGAACACTTTGAGCTGGAGCACTTTCGTTCATTCAAACAACATGACCTAGCCAGCGTGGCTGCTGTCTTTTTATTCGCTGTACTATGTCAATTTCGTCGAATAACACTTACTGCTCATAATTCCATCGTCTACGGTATTCGCCGTTGCCAATGTTTAAGGGACCGTAAATCTTCCGCAAAACCTTTCTCTCGAAAATTCCTAGTGTCTCATCGGATGTAGACATCATCCACGCTTCTGCACCATAAAATAGGACGTGAATGATGAGAGACTTTCTAAGTTTAGTTTTTGTTCGTCGAGAGAGGACTTTACTTTTCAATTGCCTACTTAGTCCATAGTAGCACCTGTTGGCAAGAGTGATTCTGCGTTGGATTTCCAGAATGACATTATTATTGCTGTTAATGCTGGTTCCCAGGTAGACGAAATTATCTACAACTTCAAAGTTATGACTGTCAACAGTGACGTGGGAGCCAAGACGCGAATGCGCTGACTGTTTGTTTGACGACAGGAGATATTTCGTCTTGTCCTCGTTCACCTCCAGACCAATACACTTCGCTTCCTTATTCAGTCTGGAAAAGCAGAACTAACGGCGCGGGTGTTGTTTCCAATGATATCGATATCATCGGCGTACGCCAGTAGCTGTACACTCTTATATAAGATTGTAACTTCTCTATTTAGCTCTGCAGCTCGTATTATTTTCTCCAGCATCAGGTTAAAGAAATCACACGAGAGTGAGTTACCTTGTTTGAAACCTCGTCTGGTATCGAACGGTTCGGAGAGGTCCTTCCCGATTCTGACGGAGCTTTTGGTGTTGCTCAACGTCAGCTTGCACAGCTGTATTAGTTTTGCAAGGATTCCAAATTCAGACATAGCGGCATAGAGACAACACCTTTTCGTGCTGTCAAGCTCTTCATACTCACGCATTTCGGCCTCGTTCTTTTTTTGTCTGCAAATGCGTCTGCTTCCCTCTTCAGCTCACGGGGATGGCATACATCCCGCACGTGTTGCGGTCGATCCCAACATTGCGAGGTGGGCAGTCTGTTTTCTCTCCATTGCGAGACGACAATCCTCATCATACCACCTGTTTTTTTTTTTTTGACATTTCCGAAAGCCAATAGTTTCGGTTGCAGCTGTACGTAAGGAGCTTATAGCCTCTTACCGAGATGCTGATGAGTGCTCTCAGAGAGCAGGAGTGCGAGTCGAATAGAAAATCGTTCGACTGTCGGTTGTGATTGCAGCTTCTCGATGTCGAACCTTCCTTGACGTGTGCGCTTTTCTAAACAGAGGCGGGTGCGTATCTTAGCTTCTACAGGACAGTGGTCCGAATGGATGTTAGGACCACGGAGCGTACGCACATCAAAAACACACATAATTATTGCGCAATAATGAACGCATTCTTCAAATAGTGCGAGTATAGAAGCAATATTCGACCTGGCCGAAACTCTTTCTTACTTGTTTTGTGAGTAGAAATGTGACATCTTTAACATATCTCCAAAATCCAATCGTAAAACCCAGTCCCTGCAAGCGCAACATATCTGCCTAAACATTTATTACACTTAATTTATTTGAGTTTATCATTTATATTTATGGTTATTGAATAATACAATAAAACTTTCAATTCCAAAAGAACGTTCGCCTCACCCCAAACTGACAACTGGTCAATCAGCAACGCAGTTACTGCAATGGCTTAGTTCAAATTACCACTACTATGGCTCTCGTTGTTTTATTGTTATTTCTATTGTCTCTATCCCTTCATTATACTATTAACATATATAAACTAGTGTATTGACGACGGCTTTGCCTTATCGATAAATCTGTTTGTCCTCTGATTTGCCAGCAAAGCATTTATTTCGTACGTACCTACCCTCGAAGCACACACACTCTCTTTGCGCTAAACATTCGAAGGCATAGGCCGATTGCAAAATTAGCCGATTGACTAATAGTTTTGCAACCTGGTTTACTATGAAACCTACCCTGAAAATCATGACGATCTTTTCTGTGGTAGGGAAATCAGGAGGTATGTATTGCTATTGTTATATACATACAATACATATGTTATTTTTTTGTATCTTACTATTTATCTCTTATTGTTATTATTTAAACTTCTGTAGAGTACCTTGGAAATTACGAAGAATTTTATGACACACTTCAAAGAAATAGAACTCTTTGTGAGGGACCACCAACGCACATATGGCAGCTCTTGAATCTCTTCAGGTTTCTCTTCGTCCCAAATGCGACAATTTCGCTTGTTTCCATTGAGTTAGAAACGGGCCTCATCGCTGAACAGAATTTGGCTCGAAAACGTCGGAGCTTTTTGGAACTTTTAAAGAGCCCATAAAGCAAAGCGATGTCGCTTGGGTAGGTTGAGGGCTTTCAGTTCTTGCAGAAGATGTATTTTGAACGCTTTCAATTTAAGATTTCTACGTAAGATGCGCAAAGTTGTTCCATATGTCAGACCGAGAAGCGGCGAACGGCGCCGATTCGACTCTCCACGACCCTCAGGGTCCACGGTCTGAGTTACTGCTGCTATATTTTCTTCACAGCTTGTTGTACGTAGTTTCTTCCGTCGAATATTATCCAATAACGAATGCTGTGTCTCAAGATGGGTGATAGTGCTGCGAATGGTACTCTCAGTAGACCGATTATGTTCAATAAGTTGATCGCAGCGGCCGAAACACATTCTCAACAGAATGTAAATTTGCGTAATAAAGTTGAACAATTTGTCAACGTTGTTCAGGTGTAAGTCTTTTAATTATGAAATGCAAAAATAATACCGAACAAAAATAACATGACAGCTTGACACGATCCATGCGTGATCTGTCAAAAAATGCTATTGAAAAAGTTAGAATGTATACTTTGTAGTAAACTATTTCTTGATATTTGTTTTAGAATCAAAGAACTGAACACGATGCTAATGCAGTATCTAATATGTTAAACAGATTAAGAAATACATCAATCGATACAATAAAACTAGAAACAGTTCGCAAGTAACGCGTGTTACTACAGAAACCCAAACTCATATAGAACAGGAAACTAGTACGTGTGTATATACATATAGCAGGTGGAATAACCATTCGTAAGTAGTCTGATAAGTTCCATACAGTTCATAATAACACCGCAATCAATGAACACAATAAACAGCCAAAGATGTTCTGAGGTACGATCAGTACAACGCCCTAATGGTAACTCTGCTGAATAATACATATGAATTTTGATAAAATAATACGTTTTTCTTATAAAATTGTCCTGTAAAAAAACTATTATTAACTTAATAAAAATAGTTGTACATAATTGAACAGCTTAGTTCAACACCTTAACGACACTTTAGGAAAGCGATTTTTGAAGGTTTCACATTTCGGCGTGGTAAATACGAAAGAACCATTTCCAGCACGCGCTGACTCCGCGCTCAAAGAGTTGGCTTTGAAAGCTTTGAGTACATAAGTGGTATCAAATTTGAGCTGGTTGAATTCCATTGCGTCTTGCTGCATAAACAAAAGAAAAATATATTTTAAGCCTGTGTAAGACAATTTGATATGCTCACCTTGACCCGTATAGCGCTATATTCGCGTTGCTCGCAGTTGCTCTCTTTCGGACACAGTTCGAATACTCTGAATTTATGCGTAAAATTGGTTAAATTATCATTTTAAATAGTTTTTTAATCGCTACTCACTTCTCTTTATGTGGTAAAAATCCCGTTATTTGTACAATCATACCAAACTTCCGACTATACCGATAATGCACTTCATATCCTTTAGGCGCTGTTTTTGCTAATGCTGTTGGCATGTGCGCTCCTTCAATCGTTCGCGAGCTAGTGTCAATGTGTTGTTGTTGTTCATGTCCGTGATTTTGACGCGAACATTTGAGTGGCTTGTTTGGCTCCGCCGGTTGGGTGGTGTTATAGAGCAATGAGCACTTGTCTGATTTTAAACGGCGACTGCCATTGATGGATATCGACTGGACTTGTATGTAGTAGCTGGACTCTGGTAAAAGTTCCGTTATCTCAAAATAGTGTGTCTATTAATTTGAAGAAAAATTTATAAAAAATATTTGAAAATTAAAAAAACAGATATAAGTAATTATTACGTATCGGATCTTTGGTAGACCATCGAAATCAAAATATTTAAATATTCACTCGTAAAATAGACATAGACCTCTCATGACAGTTAAATATAGATAAAGACTCTTAAACGAAACTAATGTTTGAATTTCGAGATTTTGCAACAAACAATTCGAGAAGAATTAAACTTGACTATGGTGCTAGACCGAATCTCAATATTTATTATATTTCTTTTGAGTACCTAAAAAATCCAAATGCTCTATGATAAAAAACCAATCCTCAAAAGCATTAAAAAATCGCTAATCTGTTCGTTGGTAACTGGTAGGACCTGATGAAAAAGTAATAAGCCAAACCTCGTATCACGACCAACAACAAATCTTCATATAGATATACATTAAGATAATATACATATAGATAATATACATATACATTCGCTCCGATAATGTATGGAGAAACATTTTTGTTTCTTAACGGCATAGGTATGACAAGTTGCCTTTTTGACATAACCCGTGTGATTAAAAATTTAGATAGATAGATGGCCCGAGTAGTATGTTCTATAGTGTACTTACATCCTTGACATATGTTTCATTCGTTATAACCGATTCGTCGTTATTCCTGACATAAAGCGACCATATCACTTTATACTTTTCAATTGGCAAATTCGACTTCGATGGACACCAAGCAATTTTCACCTTGTAGTGACGACCGTTAAAAACTGTGGCGACCACTTGCACATCAGCTGGAGATTTCGGAGGCTTGGGATCTAAGAAAATAAATAAAATACATAAATATTAGTATGATTAAAAGATACGCTTCGTAGACGAAACGGCTACTCACTGTGTGTTAAGCGAAACACTTTGGAGGGCTCAGAATAACCACGAAAACCATATGCATTAATTGCTGCTACACGCGCTTGATACCAGTAACCGGGTTTAAGATTAAAAGAGATATCTATTCTATAATAGTGAGAAAAAACTAAATAGTCAGAGAATCATTTTACGATATAGTGCTTTAGAAGCAAGCAGACAAACTCGGGATCGGGAAACAAGGCATTACCTTTTGCTGCGTGCATCAGAAATCTCAGCAATTTTCTCCACCAGTTGACATTGCCAAGGGCTAAGCTTCCGCTCAGCGTATGAAACACCAAAGTGGTACCGCACTTCCACATGACAATAGTAAGTAGAATTGGCCGACGACTCAATGGTGATTTCCACCTTGTTTCCACGCCCCAATTTGGAATTTACGATTTTCGGTATTGGTGGCAACAAGGCATCGTCCCGTACACCAAAGGCATCGACACAGACCGGTCCACAGCCAATGTCGCAACACTTTTGCACCAGCGGACAATCGGAGTCGTACATACAGTTGTCGAGGCAGGTAAGCTGTTGCAATGGCGAGAGTTCGGGTAGCGTAAAATTTCGTTTGCTGGGACAGAAGCCACGTCGCGGTTCGCGATAAATGAACGCTTGGCACTGTTGAAAACAGACTTGTGGATCTTCCGTGGTCGTTTTCACACTGTCGACCGCACACTTGGCATTGCATTGTAGCTCTACGATTTTCTCCTTAATATCAATGGCTGAGCAGTGTTGAATAGCTGCTGTGTTATGGTGCGAAACGTGGGCGAGCTGCTTGCCTATTACATGCTGGACATATTGCAGTAGGAACAGCGTAATGCAAATAGATGCGGACACAGGTTGAGCGGTGAGGTCGAAAGCCATTTTCTACAAATCTAAAGAAGAAGGATTTGTAAAGAATTACTTATTATTATTATTGAAATAAATGATTATTATTGAAATCTATTTTATTATACAATTATATTATAAAACTACTTTGACTAATTTATCATAAATACGAACTAATAAAGTGTTGTGTTTTTTGTCTTATTAAATAGTACAATATGCTTAAAATATTTTTCAAAAATTTCAAATAATTCCGAGTAAAATTCTAACAGATATAACCTATGGAAATTCCGCCCTTCAGGCCATATTAGTTACAATTTAAAACTTTAAACGCGTCAAATCAAAACTCAATTTTGGACAGAATATCTCAAACAACTGTGAAGCGATTTTATTCAAATTTTTCACACTTTTTTGGAATAACATTATTGAGTTAATGAACGAGAGATTTTTTTAATCTTATTACAAGTATTGTTTTTCTTTTTTTAAGCCAATATATGGCAAAAATTTTACCAAACGAAGCGAGTTTTTTTGGTTAAAATTCTATCAAAATTTCAAAGTTCAATATTTTATATTATTATAGTTTTATTCCGTTATCTTCATTGATTCCTTATGTATATATTATAAAGTGAAGGAATAAGATGGAATTCAAAATTTAGGAATAAAACTTTACACAAATACTGTATATGATCTGTGACATCACTTGTGAAAAAATTGTCGAAATCGGACTATAACTTTTCAATACCCCGGATATCGAATATGAAGAACTCACGAAACAGACACGAATCCGGATCTTCCGGAGATGCTGATAATGATGAATCTCGAGAAATCTGCCGTACCTTTATACGAGTACATTCATGGGGAGGTACATATAATGAAGTGCACACACTATAGTATCTGGATATAAGTCCAATCAACAATATAATGAGGGTTTTCTCTCGATATAGAGTTGCCATTCCGCGAATATATTTGCAATAAAAAACGAATAATCGCTCAAAGTCACCTGAAAACTTGTAATTCGCTCCATTTAACGAAAAATATCATGACGCAGTCAGTAAATTAGATAGGAAAACAGGTTAAAAATAGATTATATACATATGTAAGTATGTATATCTATCATTGTACTTATTTTAGAAGTATTTACACAAATTAAGGCAACCTTCAGTTAAGTTCGCCATCACAATAAATAAAAAATTTAGAGAATAATTGTAAAACAATCCGTATATCTTATAAAGTGTGAAATGCAAAAAGTACTTGTAATACTCGTTTACCAAATTCCGGAAATGCGATTATATATGCGTTCTTTAACAGCAAACTTTATGCGCGATCAATCTCGAAATGCACCCGCGATACATAGCACGCAACTTAAGAGAAGCAATACTAAAGACTAATCGCGGTCCAAGTGCTGTACTGCCTTGTTGCTCTGTTGATCTCTGATCGAATGTACAAGATTGGCGATCGAATTGAAATTTCGCGCGAGTGCAGGCGTTGCGCTTTGCATTGCAATTCTTCGCATCTCTCCTCGTCGAGAGTGCGGGGAGCGATCTGCTGTGAGTATCTCTAGCGCGTTAAAGAAATTGGCGCGAGCATTTTGCTCAGAAACTAGCCACATATTATGTGTATATATAAAAACATTAATACATACTCACAAACGACAGTTGCATTGTAGAGACCACAGCTGCCCATTGATTCCCATATTTATATTTATTTTATGTGATTAAATTCGTTTCATTCATGCACTTTCATTATCACTTTTATGTAGATTTGTATGCTTGTGTTATTTATACTTGAGCACATGTATGTCGGCATGTGAATATGTATTCCTGTTTTATGTACATAGCATAAGGGAGATTTCTGATACCATGCGATGTCACTGTACCGAGGCTGATAAGAAAGCCGCGCAAAGCTAGTGAGATCAAAGCAGCTACATATTTATGTAGAAACATACATACGTACGTATTTATATATATGTACATAATTCACAACGAGTGTAAATATGTATATATGTACATTTATGTAAAAATATATGTATATCAGCGTAGTGTAGCAAACTTTACACGTTGTTGTTATTATATATGATAATTGCGTCAGTCTATATTAAACTAAAACCTCTCAAAGTCGAACAAGGTAGAACAATTGTTAAAAAAATTCGGACCGGGAGTCCAAACCCAGTAGACGTCCAGTCGTCTAATACGTTTAATGTCCAAATCTCGATCACTCGACCAACCAATGGCTGTGAATGTTTTTAATCGCTTATTTACCGACAATCATTTTTTAGTCGTTGGGAATTTTTCCAATTTGTTGATTAAGTTACACAATATCAAAATTAAAATATAACCGATTCAATCGATTGGAGTCTACTCTACTACCAGTCGACACTCGCAATGGGGGAAGAGTATATTTTGTAAGATATGTTTTCTATAACAGCTCTAAACCATTCCATATGCTTTTAATTCTTACAAGCAGAGAGAAAATCTAATGTTCCATTCCTGTTTTCGTTTATAATTAATGTTCGCATTTTCATATATTTGCACTAGATGTTATTTATAATTTGAACGTTGTAGAGAAAATATTTTGAATTTCGTCACGTACAATTCAGAAAAACAATATCAGTGCGTGCAATTCAACTCATAACATATCAAAAATTCACTCAAATATACTAAATAAAATGAAAAGTGTCTCGCCTAAATTCGTAATTTGATTTATTGATTGTTTTGTAATATTCGAAGTAGAAAATATTTTCTTGTGAATCTCCAAAAATTCTGTTTGAAACCTGTCGACCGAATGTTCTAAAAACACGGCACCAATAGATTTCTTTTATTGTAACTGCATCTCATGGCAATTGCTTTGCATCGAGGGTGTTTTCTCCCATCAAGAAACAAAGTTTATCAGAACACAAAATTACTTTGTCCATTGAAAAAAAATAGCAGAGGTGACGTCAATTTGAGAAGAATAACTTGAGAACGATTGGATGAAGAATCAGTATTAAAAAGGATAGAAATTTGTTGTAAATCTTAATTCAACAAGTAAGGAAGGGCTAAGTTCGGCTGTAACCGAACATTTTATACTCTCGCAATTTATTGTTGTAGTTTTATTAAGATAACGGCATGAAGTCTACTTGAATAACAAAAATTATCATATATTGTATATGAGGCCTGATGTATTTCCTGAACCGATTTCACTAATTCTCACGACCATGGTGCACTATTTCTAACCACCACATCGTATTTTTGAAAAATCTTTATATGGGAGCTAGAGAAATTTATTATCCGATTTTAACAATTTTTGGTATAGAAACATACTCTTAGAATAATAAGATTCCCTCTGAATTAATTTAAAATTTAGTGGAGGAGGAGGGTTAAGCTGGAAGCCAGGCGTGAGCTCTAGGACGCAGTGGCAAATCTGCCTTGTCTACAGCCTCTAATCTGGCCTCTAATCTGGCCCCTATCCAAACCTCTCCCAGAGATCGGCGTGCTGGACCGCAATAGGGAGGATGGCGCCATCTCTCGAGAATAATGGAAAAGGGTGGCGGCGGCCATCTCTGCGGTATTCTTGAAGGTGATCAGAGGAAACCCTGGGCCACCTCCGAATTGCGATGCCTCTTTATAGAGCACTGATGATCGTTTATCCGCACACCTAATCAACTTATGAAGCCCGTAGTGTTATCCAGCACTTTCGCAATTCGGAGGTGGCCCAGGGTTTCCCTTGACCACCTTCAAGAATACGGCAGAGATGGCCGCCGCCACCCTTTTCCATTCTTCTCGGGAGATGGCGCCATCCTCCCTATTGCGGTCCAGCACGCCTCTAACCTAGCAATATCGCTGAAAGTTTGCGCGGCTCCTGTTCGCGAGGAAGGATTGTCCCTCCAGCGACCTTTGTCGCTTGACCGGCGCGGCTGCACCCTGCCCTGTCGATATTGGGTCCGCTCTCTCGCTCAGGACCTTTTCGGCCCACTTGAAAGTGCTGGCGTGTTGCTCCGATGCCTGCCCATCCTTCTTTCCACCGTAGCGCTCAAATAATTTTGACTGCTAAACGCCGATTCGACTTTAGCTTTCTAGCCGGGTTGTTCCGGGGTTTGTTGGGACCTTTCGAGGCCGTAGTGGCTCCCATAACTCGATCAGAGGTTCCCCTGCTAGTACTGGCGATTTCGCCTCGTATGACCACTTTGTTGGAGTCGTTAGGCGGCGGGTTTCCGCCATCTACCCCGTCCGTCTGTCCGTAGCTGCATCTGAGACAGAGGCCTCTCCGGCCTTTTTAGCGCCCTTGGAGGGTGACGATTTCGTCACCTTGGGTGCTACTCGCCCACCCGGAGCTGAAAAGGAGCTGAGTGTCGATTACCTTCCGCTGTCCTTTCGCTGTCTTGTTGTGTATAAGTATTTTATTTAAATGGTCCCAAGGTTGTTTCGTAGACGAGGCCAAGGCGAGGGTTGACGTATGCCCTTATGGGGCTGAACGTTCAGAGCCGACCAGCGCAAAGAGGGAGTCTTTTCAACCAACACCTACCACACAAACTTAATGATGACGGGGGGAACGTATTCCGAGGCCTGCTATGGTTTTAACGTGACGGAGGCAGATGAGACATTAGCCCGTCAGCCATTTCTGATGAGTGTCACCCCATCATACTCGGGTGACAGAATGCCCCAACCACCAGCTCAGGGTTCAACCGAAAAATCTAAGCAAATCTAATCTACTCGTCATGCGTGTCAATGCCTATGGTCGTTAGAAATCAGGGGTTAGTAAAGCCGTGAAGGACGCAGGTCATTGCGCGTTACCCAGGATGCACCACTCGGAGGTGACCCGCACTACATCCCCTAATATATAAAAACCAAAAAAATTGCATCAAAATATGCCCCTTCCTTGTGCGATCCCTTGTACCAAATTTACTTGTATAGCTTTATTTATGGCTTAGTTATGGCTCTTGTTATTGTTATGTTTTCAATTGCCCGATTCCGCCCATTTTCAATTCCAATCTACTCAGGGTGCCAAGGCGAGAGTGTAAAAATAGTAGTTAAATTGTTTTAAATTTAGGTCGATTTACGGATGTTAGAATAAAAAAATATATTACAATAGAAAAGATAAAGTATTTACATTTTTTCCGCAGTTTTTTAGGTTGGGCCGATCCATTTATTTTTTGCAGTATGTCTTTACATAAGTTTCAGCAAAATCTACAAAAGTTATATTTTTAAGACATAGTCTCAATTGCATAGGCATATTTGATTTCGTTTGATTTTGTCACATATTGATATTGTCCCGTAACACATACCCACAATATTAACGTTGTGCTCTAACTATTCAATAATTATCCGACATTTCATTATAATTTTCTGTGTTAATCTTCGTTGTAATAAAATATAACTTCAACTCTCTATGGGGGATGGGGTCATATGTAGAAGTTCACGCAAGTGAGGAAAGTTTCTGATTGCCATTCACTTGGGAGTGGCCAGGAACGATTCTTTTGCATATGACTCAAGCAGCTCACGACTTCCGGTTTTAGACCAAGTATCCTCTGGGTAGATAACAGACATCCGTTTGGAGGCGAGCTAAAGTGAGAAGGCGAAGCCCGCTTCTGTGGTTGTGCGTAGGGCTTGGGACCCACCACATAAAAAAAATCTCCCCAATGAAAACAAACACCGAGCCTCGGATGAGAAACCACCTTTTTAATGACGACCCCTGCAAACGTACTAAGGATCATGATTTGAGGGCATGCACCTGGAATGTCCGGACTCTTAATTGGGAAGGTGCCCCTGCCCAGCTGGTTGATGTCCTCATACAACTAAAGGCTGACATCACCGCCGTGCAAGAAGTGCGATGGACGGGACAAGGACGGAAGAAGGTGGGTCCTTGTGGCATCTACTACAGCGGCCATATAAAGGAGCGCAAATTTGGGGTTGGATTTGTGGTGGGAAAGGTCGACAAAAATCCTCTTAGCTATATCCTCCGCGCGGGTGTCGACTGGGCAATGGGTGGCGCTGCTTGCACTGTCGTGGACTCAAGCTGCCGCTTGGTTGGCTAAGGCATGACAGTGGTGGCAGGCGTCAGCCAGCGAAGGCTGGCATAATTCTCCATTCATTTCCCTGAGGTGGACTGCTTTTTAACGCTTCCCCAGAGGGAGATGGATGGGGGAAGATGTCGGCCATTGCTATTGAGGTGCCTGGCGGTAGGTTTAAAACGCTAGGGGTAGAGGACCCCGAAATCAAAAAACTCACAATGGAGAGCAAGAAAAAGGAAGAAAAGCGGGCTGGGATATCAGCCCAAACGTCGGTGGGAGATGAGGCTGCTACCACCGGCGGGCACAGCGAAAGCTGTGTCGCCAGCGGCCACACCTCCACTGCAACGGGAGCATGTTGATCGACTTCTGAGGCTGATCGACTTCGCTGGGGCCCGAAATATGGTTGTCTGAAGTACCAGATTCCAGCATAAAAAAATTCATCAAGCAACGTGGCTGTCCCCTGATCGAAACACGCGCAAAAAAAATCGATCACGTTGTGATAGACGGAAGACATGTCTCCAGTGTTTTAGACGTGCGTACGCTCCGAGGACCAAACATTGACTCGGACCATTATCTAGTAGCAGCAAAGAACGCCCGTCAACAAAAACCAAGGAAGGTTCGACGTCGAAAAGCTGCAATCACAACCGACAGTCGAACGATTTTCTACACGACTTGCACTCCTGCTCTCTGAGAGCACTCATCAGCATCTCGATATAAGGGAGCTGTGGAACGGCATCTCAAACTCATTGCATACCGCTGCAGCCGAAACAATTGGTCTCCGGCAACGCCAAAAAACCAGTTGGTACGATGAGAATTGTCGTTCCGCAGTGTAGAGAAAACAGACTGCCTACCTCGCAACGTTGCGATCGACCACAACACGTTCGGGGTGGGATAGATATCGAGAACTGAAGAGGGAAGCGAGACGCATTTGCAGACGTAAAAAGAAAGAGGCCGAAATGCGTGAGAAGGTTTCAAGACCGGAGCATTATCATGTAGGGACCGAGGAGGTAATCTGGTAACGGATGTCCAGAGCATACTGGGATTATGGAGGGAACACTTCTCCGATCTGCTCAATGGCAGTGAAAGTACAACACCAGGAGATGGCGAACCCGATTCCCCAATCGATGACGATGGAATAGATGTTCCATTACCCGACCATGAAGAAATTCGAATAGCAATTACCCGCTTGAAGAACAACAAAGCGTCGGGGGCCGATGGATTACCGGCCGAGCTATTCAAATACGGCGGCGAAGAACTGATAAGGTGCATGCATCAGCTTCTTTGTAGAATATGGTCGGAAGAAAGCATGCCTGACGATTGGAATCTTAGTGTGCTCTGCCCAATCCATAAGAAGGGAGACCCCACAATCTGCGCCAACTACCGTGGTATAAGTCTCCTCAATATCGCATATAAGGTTTTGTCGAGCGTATTGTGTGAAAGACTAAAGCCCACCGTCAACGAACTGATTGGACCTTATCAGTGTGGCTTTAGACCTGGAAAATCTACAATGGACCAGATATTCACCATGCGCCAAATCTTGGAAAAGACCCGAGAACGAAGAATCGATACTCACCATCTTTTTATCGATTTTAAAGCTGCCTTCGATAGCACGAAAAGGAGCTGCCTTTATGCCGCGATGTCTGAATTTGGTATCCCTGCAAAACTAATACGGCTATGTAAGTTGACGTTGAGCAACACCAAAAGCTCCGTCAGGATCGGGAAGGACCTCTCCGAGCCGTTCGATACGAAACGAGGCTTCAGACAGGGTGACTCACTATCGTGCGACTTCTTCAATCTATTGCTGGAAAAAATAATACGAGCAGCAGAGCTAAATAGAGAGGGTACAATCTTTTACAAGAGTGTACAGCTCCTGGCGTATGCCGATGATATTGATATCATCGGAAGCAACAACCGCGCCGTTTGTTCTGCGTTTTCCAGACTGGATAAAGAAGCGAAGCGTATGGGTCTGGTGGTGAATGAGGACAAGACGAAATATCTCCTGTCATCAAACAAACAGTCAGCGCACTCGCGTCTTGGCTCCCACGTCACTGTTGACAGTCATAACTTTGAAGTTGTAGATAATTTCGTTTATCTGGGAACCAGCATTAACAACGCCAACAATGTCAGCCTTGAAATCCAACGCAGAATCACTCTTGCCAACAGGTGCTACTTTGGACTGAGTAGGCAATTGAAAAGTAAAGTCCTCTCTCGACGAACCAAAATCAAAATCTATAAGTCGCTCATTATTCCCGTCCTGATGTATGGCGCTGAAGCGTGGACGATGACAACATCCGATGAGACGACTCTTGGGGTTTTCGAGAGAAAGGTTTTGCGCAAGATTTATGGTCCTCTAAACATTGGCAACGGCGAATACCTCAGACGATGGAACGATGAGCTGTACGATTTATACGACGACATTGACATAGTTCAGCGAATAAAAAGACAGCGGCTACGCTGGCTAGGTCATGTTGTACGGATCCTACGCCAAATATATATATATATATATATTATTAGTTCCACCCATAAGCTCTTTAGTCAATGCAAATCTAGCGACCTCGTAGGGATATGTAATTTGAAGCTTTTAGAAAACTTTTTTTCATTTTTCCATTTCATGTTTTTGTTCACTCCAGAAATCTAGTACAGTATTTTTCTTCGATTCTTCTTGCCAGAAACGCCATTAGAGATAACTCTTAACCTTTATTTATCAAAAGTTTATCCCTTCTATTGTTTGGATTGGATTGAACATTATGTTTGTGTGAACACTTCCTAAAAAAACATTTTAACTGGGCCTCTTCCATATCATTTTTCTCTAATTATTGTGTATTGAATTAATCACGTTGGCGCCATGCCTAGAGTAAGAGTAAATCCCAATAATTCATAAAGATAAAGTCTAAGTTTATAGAAAGTTCCGAAATTAGCAATATTCTTCTTTTTAATACATCAGCATTCCTTTTTTGTTAGATACATACATATACTAATACATATCAAATCTAATTTACGGTGAGATGGCTGAGAATTGGAATCTCGAAGTTCTCATTTCCAGAGGTTAAATCTAAACTTTGTCTATATATGCGTATGTATACATACACAGTCCACATGCCACATACAACTTGCAGAATCAACTTTCACTATAAATTATGAAAATCCAAGAAAGACAAAAATGTCAAATTGATAAGATTTAGGGGCGAAAGGAAATTGTATTGCTAAAACACCAACGCCAACTGGCGAACATCCCTCGACGCTGCCTAAAGTATTCCCCAAGCCCACAAGTGTACACAAGTACTTACGACGCCTTGCTTGGCGGCTTCGGTTGGCTCTTCAATACGACTCAACCTTAACAACAACTTGGCCAACTCGTGAGGACGCAACAAATGGTGGCTGTGGAGTGGTGCAAACAGTTGACGGTTGAATGTCTTTGTAGGTAGCGGAGGGAGAGAGCGGCAAATTAAATATGGCCACTTTGATGGTGATGCCAAAATTTTGCGATTTAGGTCACAAACACTCGGTCACATACACACACATGAACATGTAAACATAACTGTGCCTAGTGCTGATGGGCTGGTGTGGGCTGTGATTGCGGAATCCATTTCGAACTTTTGCGAAAATGAAGCGAAAATGTGTACAGTTAGCTGTGTTTTGTGTGTGTATGTATGTAGGCCACAGACTCGACCACTTTTACATTAGCTAGTCAATAAATTGGCATCGATAAACGGTTCTATAGCCAATGAGTGTGTCAAAATGGGGCGCCCGCATAGCGGAGTTTATGCGAGAATTTATTGAATGAGCGCACTTTACATTGACTTTATTGGCTTGCAAAGTTCATAAAACTTCGAAACAAACATACAATATATCGTATAGGTGCATGAGTAGCGCTTGTGGGCGGAATTAATTTAAATCGCGATATTGTGTGATATTAGAAGATACATACATCCTTACGTATATAGATATACCTTCAGATGTATATGTATTTGCTTCTAAACCAAGGCAGCGCCATCGAAGCATGTGTTTGCTTAACCCCGTCCGCACAGTTTGATCTACACTAACGTTTCGGCGACATGTTGTGACCCCGTACTCGCCGTAACTAAATTAAATTTCTAATGCATCTAATTAAGTGTCCAGCTGTGCCTACAACTTAATTGAGGATTAATTGATATGTCACAAAATCTATGACTATGACATACTACAACAACAACAGCAACAACTGAAATTGCATTATATACAACAAGCTAAAAGTGAGTAAAAGCTCAGTGGACTGGCGTCAATCCATCCAAGCATAGATGTATGCAACAACAACTAGCGAAAGAGATATAAGTCAAGGAAATTGCCAAGAACTCTACCGGCCACATGCCTCGCACTCACACACACATACAAATACAGTTTTATTGTATATATACAGCAAGTTGGCCTCCAACCGTAGTATGGCGTCTTCTTTTGGCAGACCTCAGCCTTCAGCGTAATGACATTTTAAGTGTCGACAGCTGTGTTGTTGTTTCGCACCATCCTTTGCGTTCTGCCCGAGCTCAGCGCGCAATCGTGTCGTGCCGGTGCTGTCGGACGTTCTTTCATCACTCGCCGTTGGAGCTCATTTATTATGTTTTGTTAATAAAGTTTCCAACGCGCCGCACTCTCTGTCATTCGCCACCTCAACGTCGACAATTTACGATGCTTTTGCAAGCACAAACCGCTTTGCAGCGCTTAATTTGCTGCGCAGTGTCTCGCTGGTCGTCTTGGTCGCCTCCTCCTGCCTTCGGTGTATCTTGGTAATACGTGCACGAGTATGCCTTTACCATGTCTTGTTGTACTTTTGTGCTCGTCTTGTTTCAACGTCATTGTTGTTGGAAATTTCCTGTGAATTACTGCGCTTTCTCAATTTCAATTTAATGAGCTGCGAAGACATGAAAAAGTCACCCAACTTGCCATGTACGCCACAATGTCCATTCTATCAGGGCAATTAAAAAGAAAATTCTCAATTTATACAATCGCATTTACCTAAGGAATACAGCGGAAGATTGTGCTACAGCAGGCTATAAAGGAAGGACTCAGCGAAAAAATTACGTGTATTGTCTTCTTGTTGTAAGTCATAATTATTATAATTTCAGATAATTTTTTCCATAAAAGCCACGTCTCAAAACTAGCAGAAGCTCGATATAATATAGTTAAAATTATCCTAACTCACAATTACTTTCGAAAACAAATCAATATAACGGGATTGTACTGTTAGGAAATCATAGAAATATGACAAGTAATTAAATTGTAAAACAGTGGGATCAAAATGCCTTATCTAAGCGACGGGTTCATAATGTTTTAGGGATAGATGAGATGCAGCTTTAGAACTCGTCTTTAGCTATCCAAGGGTAATCCACATCTCGGAGATAAGTCGTAAAATATAAACCTAATTAACCTGTAAAACATCAGAATAAAAAGTAATATCTTGTGTAAATTAGTGCAAACTGTAAATTAATTGTAATAATAATACGTGAAAATGTATTTATATACAGTATATCAACTAATTCTTTGCTAAATGCAAATTGCTACAAAAAATCAACTTTGATTTATTTTTATGATTTTTCTTTTACAGTATTATTATAAGATATGAAGCGACTTAACGAAGGTTTCAAGACCGGAGCATCCTCATGTAGAGACCAAGGTGGTAATCTGGTAACCGATGTCCAGGGCATACTGGGATTATGGAGGGAACACTTCTCCGACCTGCTGAATGGCAGTGAGAGTACAACACCAGGAGATGGCGAACCCGATCCCCCAATCGATGACGATGGAACAGATGTTCCATTACCCGACCATGAAGAAATTCGAATAGCAATTACCCGCTTGAAGAACAACAAAGCAGCGGGGGCCGATAGATTACCGGCAGAACTATTCAAATACGGCGGCGAAGAACTGATAAGGTGCATGCATCAGCTTCTTTGCAAAATATGGTCGGAAGAAAGCATGCCTGACGATTGGAATCTCAGTGTGCTCTGCCCAATCCATAAAAAGGGAGATCCCACAATCTGCGCCAATTACCGTGGGATCAGCCTCCTAAATATCGCATACAAGGTTCTATCGAGCGTACTGTGTGAAAGACTAAAGCCCGCCGTCAACAAACTGATTGGACCTTATCAGTGTGGCTTTAGACCTGGAAAATCAACAACTGACCAGATATTCACCATGCGCCAAATCTTGGAGAAGACCCGTGAAAAGAGGATCGACACACACCACCTTTTTGTCGATTTTAAAGCAGCTTTCGACAGCACGAAAAGGAGCTGCCTTTATGCCGCGATGTCTGAATTTGGTATCCCCGCAAAACTAATACGGCTGTGTAAGTTGACGTTGAGCAACACCAAAAGCTCCGTCATGATTGGGAAGGACCTCTCCGAGCCGTTCGATACCAAACGAGGTTTCAGACAAGGTGACTCACTATCGTGCGACTTCTTTAACCTGATGCTGGAAAAAATTATAAGAGCTGCAGAGCTAAACAGAGAGGGTACCATCTTTTACAAGAGTGTACAGCTCCTGGCGTACGCCGATGATATTGATATCATCGGAAGCAACAACCGCGCCGTTTGTTCTGCTTTTTCCCGCATGGATAATGAGGCGAAGCGAATGGGTCTGGAGGTGAATGAGGACAAGACGAAATATCTCCTGTCATCAAGCAAACAGTCGGCGCATTCGCGTCTTGGCTCCCCACGTCACTGTTGACAGTCATAACTTCGAGGTCGTAGATAATTTCGTATACCTGGGAACCAGCATCAACAACACGAACAATGTCAGCCTCGAAATCCAGCGCAGAATAACTCTTGCCAACAGGTGCTACTTTGGACTGAGTAGGCAATTGAACAGTAAAGTCCTCTCTCGACGAACCAAAATCAAGCTCTACAAGTCGCTTATCATCCCCGTCCTGATCTACGGTGCAGAAGCTTGGACGATGTCAACATCAGATGAGACGACACTAGGAGTTTTCGAGAGGAAAATTTTGCGCAAGATTTATGGTCCTAAGAACATTGGCAACGGCGAATACCGCAGACGATGGAACGATGAGCTGTACGAGTTATACGACGACATTGACATAGTTCAGCGAATAAAAAGACAGCGGCTACGCTGGCTAGGTCATGTTGTCCGAATGGACGAAAACACTCCAGCCCTGAAAGTGTTCGATGCAGTACCCGCCGGAGGAAGCCGAGGAAGGGGAAGGCCTCCACTCCGTTGGAGGGACCAGGTGGAGAGCGACCTGGTTACACTTGGAATCTCCAACTGGCGCCGAACTGCGAAGGAAAGAGAAGAATGGCGCGCTCTCATCGATTCGGCTATAACCGGCTAAACGGTTGAACGCCAATAACATATGTACATACATATAGTTGAACTTCCATAAATTGTAATTTGTAAATTGTAAATTAAAATAAATCCATTGGTATACAAAATTTTAAATGGGCGTGGCAGCGTCGATGGTCGATAACCATATCTCCGAAACTATTAGACCAATTTCAGTGAAATTCGGTTTGTATAATTTTCCTTGTATCACAATGATATGTTGCGAAAATAGACCAAATCAGACCACAACCACGCCTACTTCCTATATACCAGAACTTTGAAGTCGATCTGAATCGTTTACATTACAATATATAAAGCAAGTAATAGTGAAGATATCGGAACAGAACTTTGCGAAAATACTGCATTTATAGTGTGGCATCGGTCCTCTAAAAATCGTCGAAATCGGATCATAAGTTTTCAAGGGCCCATATATCGAACATAAGGATATTTAATCTTTTTTTACCGAAAATGTAGGTAAGTCTCTCAGATATTTTGAAGAAATTCAGAGGGAATATTTTTCTTATAATAATATGGGGCTATAACTTCACCTAGCTCCCCTATACCTATCACTAGGTTTCCGACTTTCAATGGACTTTATACCATATATGTATATGACGAATGTGTGAGTCAAATTGTGTATAATATTAATAAAATTAAATAAATAAATTGCGAGTGTATAATTAGCCCTTCTTTACTTGTTTAAGAATGTAATTAACACATCGTCCGGCTCTTAATTCGAACTTTTTGACTTATCTATCATTAGGGAGATGCAAGAAATGGAGCACACATAAGGTATTGTAATCTCGATCGCAATTCAAATATTTAAAATAATTTGAAATTACCAAGATTTCGTGTAAACGTTCCGAATGTGAACATAATTTCCTATTTTTTTTTATTTTTTGAATTCCTCGCAAAATTATATATTTTGTGTTGTGTATGCAATGGAAGCTTCATACACAAAATGGCTTTGCTTTTACAAATCCAATAGTCCCATAGTCCATATGCATGTATGTACGTGTATGTTAGTGTGTGACGAATAGAGATGGGTGCTTACGTGTGTTGACTGAAAATTCCATTGCAAAAAGGGAAGTTTAATTTGTACAGTTACACGCACATACGCCCCGCAAGTGCGCAAATTATGCAAATTGGATAGTGGGCGGATACGGGTGCGGAGGCGTATAGGTTGGAGGTGAAAGCATTGTGGCGTAGAAGTGCGCATAGAAATGGCGTCGGCGACAGCTGAGTATGGAAAGTAGGTGATTCGTGTAACCGGAACACATTATGTTTGTTCGCACTTTCGGAGGATACAGCGTGGCTATGAATATTGTATTCGTGTGCATATGTATTTTTAGTTGGGGGGACTACATGCTGGACGCCCGCCGGTGGGCCGATTATGTGACAGGTGACAACTGAGGACAT
Organism: Zeugodacus tau; assembly: GCA_031772095.1. NCBI lineage: Eukaryota > Metazoa > Arthropoda > Insecta > Diptera > Tephritidae > Zeugodacus > Zeugodacus tau. The sequence continues at coordinate 18,469,604 of CM062650.1, read as the reverse complement.
AATTTGTTTGCCATTTGCCGGATGAAGGTAAAAGTTTAAATGAAAAGTATGCTAAATATGAACATAAATGTATCTACCATTATTTTTCGAAATCTTTTTTGGCTGGATACAATAATACCTCTTATAGCTTTATATAGCTTTAACTTACAATTACAAATTCGTCTGGAATAAAATAATGATGTTTCAAGAGCTCGCTCACGGAGGAAGTCGGCAAATTGTTTGAAAAAATTGGCCGCGGACGCGCGTGATAATTAGAAACACATACATATGTATTTTAAACTTAGGAATATTAGAACTTGTATAAAGCACAGAGTCCAGTCTTTTGTATAAATATCCTGTGTCTATGTATGAAAGAAGTGGAAATATTTCGACTTAATATAGAACGTAAACACTCACAAATATCAAGTTGCTCCCGATGAGGGAAGGAATGAAATTATTACTACATACAGTAAGGTCCTAATATAATAAAAAGTAAAGGAACCAGGTACATATTCCAACAATTTAAGGGGTTATATACAGTTAGAATTTTCAAAAAATCGATTTTTTTATTTCATTTTCTTAATGTACATATATTTAAGAATACACACAGAAAATTTCATATCGTTCCGGTGAATATTTTCAAAGTTACAAGCAAATGAAAAATTTGAAAAGGCGTTTCAGAGTGCTTGGAAGTACAAGGTCCAAACTTTAAACGCGTTTTTCTAAAAATGGTGTTTTCAAAGTCGGTGACCAACATTACTCGAAAACGGCTAGACCGATTAGTCTCAAATTTTAACACGACCTTCTTAAATATATTTTTTAGTAATTAATCGAAGATTTTTTCGCTCCGATAAACATTTTTTTTATAAACAATTTAAGGCCGAAATTTCGGTGAAGAATCGATTTTTTTTTTTTTTGAGAAACCGCCATTTTGTCAAAAAATTTTATTTTGCTTATTCCTTCGATAAATTACTAGATTTAACATTATTTTAACAAAATCTGTTTGGTTTTTTAATTTCGGATGATCCAGTTCCGAGATATAGTGGTCACCGAAAAAACGTCTTTTTTGAGAGGAGCTCCTGGAGATCAGCTGTAGCTCTTTTTCAAATAAATATTTTTACTAATACTAAGTCTTAAAATACAGTTAAAAGATACCATAATATGTGTATAAATTTTTGGATCAATAAATTAAAGTTTTCTCAGAAAAAATTTTGAAAAATTCACTTTTTTTCGGCCGTCTAACTGTAACTAACTAACAGGTGCTACTTTGGACTGAGTAGGCAATTGAAAAGTAAAGTCCTCTCTCGACGAACCAAAATCAAACTCTATAAGTCGCTCATTATTCCCGTCCTGATGTATGGCGCTGAAGCGTGGACGATGACAACATCCGATGAGACGACTCTTGGGGTTTTCGAGAGAAATTTTTTGCGCAAGATTTATGGTCCTCTAAACATTGGCAACGGCGAATACCGCAGACGATGGAACGATGAGCTGTACGATTTATACGACGACATTGACATAGTTCAGCGAATAAAAAGACAGCGGCTACGCTGGCTAGGTCATGTTGTACGGATGGAAGAAAACACTCCAGCTCTGAAAGTATTCGATGCAGTACCCGCTGGAGGAAGCCGCGGAAGAGGACAACCTCCACTCCGGTGGAAAGACCAAGTGCAAAGTGACCTGGCTTCACTTGGTGTTTCCAGTTGGCGCCAAAAAGCAAAAAGGAGGAATGAGTGGCGCGCTCTGGTGGATTCGGCTATAATCGCTTAAAGCGGTTCCTACGCCAAATATATATATATATAACTGTATATAACCCCTTAAGGGTTCCCTTTGAATATTTGAGTATTTTTCAGGTTCAGACGTAAACTAGAAAAACAACATTACAGTGAAGTAAGTATGTACTATGCATCGAAATAGACGAATACACTAACTTAGTCCAAAGTCTGCATCACTTTTAAATTCTTCCAAATCCTATGTTATAGACTATATGGATATACATGTATGTATGTATGTATGTACATATGTACCGTAATTAATTTTTCCTTGCGCTTGGCAAAGGCAATGTGTCCGTTGGCTCCCTCAGGGTGTCACGTGTATTCACACATTGGTTTTATTTACTTTCTCCGAAGTGTTTGGCGCCGTCGACACCTCGGAAATTTCCATTTCGTTCTCTGCATGTGGGCTGGAAACTTTTACTCACAAACGGTCTTCACTTCTGATTAAGTTAATGCATAAAATAAAAGGCAAAAGCAAAAATAAAAACAAAAACAAAAAGAAAAAAATACATATATAACATATAATAATAAGCTATTGATACTAAATTATATGGTTTTATGTAGTTTCACAACTCAAATTACTAGAAAGTTATTCAAGCTAAACAATTTTTTAATGAAACCAATTTTATTTTGTTGTTAAACGGAGTTGATACATAAGGACACTACACTAAAGAGACACATGCCAGACAAAAATGTGAAATAAATATTTTTTTAAGAAATTTTCAATTTAGACCGGATCTATGAAATAATCAAAGTTACTATGTGAGAAACGATGTCCTCCGCTGAGATCTAAATGAGTTCACTGTAAAGGAAACAATCAACAATTTTTTTGATGTTACTTCTTCGTCTTAAATGCACAGCATTCTTGTAAGAGTCATTCATCCTGTTTTTTTATTATAAAATAACAAATAGAAGTCGGCGTCCGTCTATGATTGCTTCACCTTTTTGTTCACATAATTCTGGTTCCAATTCTCACCAACTTTAACACTCAAGACAACAATTTAATATCGAGCATCTTATATACATAAGTTGTGAGAAAAGAAAATGCTCAAATAAAAAATATTTCGATATTGAATGATGTGCTTAATGTTACGTCCTGTTGTAATTACCATAAACCAAATATGCTGTTATTGTAAATGACACAAGAATTTACTTAGTTGTCGATTAAATTCCTTAGTTCCCGTCAAAGTGAGTAAAGTGATTGCTTGCCATATTGCAACCTACTTTGTGTTGTTAGATACTAAGTAGCCATCTGTGTTAACCATCAGGTGGTCTGTTACAGATTGGATTAAATAAAGACCAGTACATTTCTTACAACAATAGAGTTTTAGGATTTTTTGCTTTAATAGAAATTTGAATATTTATACTCTCACAACAAGTTGCTAACAGAGTATAATAGTTTTGTTCATCTAACGGTTGGTTGTAAGTCATAACACTAAACGAGTTAGATATAAGGCTATATATATCACAATGATCAGGGTGACGAGTAAAGTTGAAATCCGGATGTTTGTCTGCCCTTCCGTCTGTCCGACAGTCCGTGCAAGCGATAACTTGAGCAAAAATTTAAATATCTTGATGAAACTTGGTACACATGTTCCTAGGCACCATAAGAAGGTTGCTTTCGTAAATGTAAGCCATATATAAAGTTATGAAAGTAAACTTAGTACAAAAGATTATACTAGGAAGGGGCATATTTGGTGAAGTTCCTTCAGGCATTTCCTTATACAGTATAACAATTGAGGAAATCGCCCACCTCCCATATAAAGGTTATGTTGAAAATTACTAAAAATGCTTTAATTCAGTAAGGAAAAACTCCAGAAACCTTAAATTTACCTATATAGATGGTACAGAAAGGCTGCACTCAAATTGGTAAACACAATTTTAAATGGGCGTGGATTCGCCCACTCAAAAACCATATCTCTGAATCTACTCGACCAATTTCAATGAAATTCATAATATTTTCCTGACATCCCAATGATATGTTATGAAAATAAGCCAACACACGCTTACTTTCCCCAGCCGAACTGAATCGCTTACTTTACAATATATAAGTTAAGCACTAGTGAAGATATCGGAACAGAACTTTGCACAAATACTGCATTTATAGTGTTGCACTCCTAAAGTTCGCCGCAATCTGGCCATACGTTTTCAAGCCCCATATATCCAACATGATCTCAGAGTTTCTAAAAAATATTTACTCAAAATATAGGTAAGTCACTCAGATATTTATAATTTTTATTTTATATTGTTCGGAGGTAATTTTCTTATAATAATATGTCTCCGTGCCAAAAATTAGTGAAATCGGGTCATAACTTCCCCTAGCTCCCATATACCTATATTGGTTTTTTCAAACTATCAATGGACTTTATACCATACATATGCCGAATATGTGGGACAAATGTTGTGTTATATTAATAAAATTAAATAAATAATAAGAATATAAAATGTTCCGACACACGCCCTTCTTTATTTGTTGAATTTAAAATTGTTTTTTTGGCGATTAGTTCAAACCGAATCTCTTGAAGACTTTGACGAATGGTTCTTGCCCTAACATCGGTACCGACATATTGAAATAACTCAACTCTAAGCTACAACAATATCATTGAAAAATCGAGGTTCTGACCTCAATCTGACGGCTATATACTGTCCACCTCGTTTTAAAATTACAGACTGCGAATTTAAAGAATTTTTTGGAACGCTAGGTCCAAGATTTCTAGCAGGTGGTGATTACAATGCAAAACACATGTACTGGGGCTCACGTCTTATTAATCCGAAAGGACGACAGCTATACTACACTATTATAAATAAGCACAATAACCTTGATATAATATCTGCTGGTAAGCCGACATACTGGCCCAGTGATAGAAACAAAATACCAGACTTAATAGATTTTGCTGTAGTCAAAAATATAGATAGATCGCTAATAACAGTAGATACATGTATTGACTTATGTTCTGATCATTCTCCTGTACTTATAAAGTTATGCGAACAGCCCATGATAGTTGAGCCAAAAGTATCTCTAACATCTTTTAAAACTAACTGGTTGAAATATAGAAAATATATCAGTAGCCACATTAATATCGATTTAAAAATAAGTACAGGAAGAGATATTGATGAAAGCGTAATGGAATTCAATGATGTAATAACTAATGCAGCTGTCTTGGCAACACCTAAAAGAAACGTTAAAGTTTTTAGAAACATGACTAATAATGAAATAGAAAAGCTTTTAAATGAGAAAAGGCAAGCGAGACGTGAATGGCAGTTGAGTCGTTCCCCTTCAACTCTGAGTCAACTGAAATCGGCTGTACGTAAGTTAAAAAAAGCACTTAAACGCGATGAAGAATTCAATACTGAAAATTATATAAAGCACCTGTGTCCAAATTCTAGCAAGAAAAACTCCCTTTGGAAATCCCAAAAGTATTTTAAGCCTCCAGTAGATTCCAAGATGCCTATAAGACAGTCGAATGGTAATTGGGCGCGCAGTAATGAGGAAAAGGCAAATTGCTTTGCAAATCACCTAGAAAAGGTATTTCAACCCAATGGCCCAAAAAACAACTTTAAGTTGCCAACTTTGCCCAATATTGCAAACGAGTCAAGTGTGTCTATTAGGACGTCTACTTATGAAATTATCAAGATCCTAAAAGAGCTAAATCCGAAAAAGTCTTCAGGACACGATAATATTACTCCAAAAATGTTAATTGAGTTACCAAATATTGCTATATCAGTGCTCTCTTTGCTCTTTAATGCAATTCTTGGTTTCGGGTACTATCCAATTTCGTGGAAAAAGTCGCAGATCATCATGATAGATAAACCTGGAAAAGACTTAACACAACCATCTTCCTACAGACCAATAAGTCTCTTACCATGTCTTTCCAAAATATTCGAAAAAGTTTTACTATCAAAAATGTCTCCTTTCCTCCACGAAAATAATATAATACCAACCCACCAATTCGGGTTTCGTGCTAAACATGGCACAGTAGAGCAAGTGAATAGAATTACAAACGAAATTAGGAAAGCATTCGAGCACAGAGAGTACTGTTCAGCTATTTTTCTCGATGTAGCTCAGGCGTTCGATAAGGTCTGGCATGAAGGCCTTTTATGGAAAATCAAAAACGTTTTACCTTACGAATTGCATAAAACATTGGAGTCATATTTAAGAAATAGGAAATTTACAGTTAAAGTAGCAGATTTTATATCAGAAGAACGAGCAATAAGGGCCGGTGTACCTCAGGGCAGTGTATTAGGCCCTACTCTGTACATAATATATACAGCAGACATACCAATAGCAAATAACGTATTGACATCCACTTTTGCGGATGACACAGCCATAGTAAGCCGAAACAAATGCCCCATTAGAGCATCAAGAGTATTAGAGGAGCACTTAACTTGTGTCGAAGAATGGCTAGCCAACTGGCGTATAAGAATTAATGAGCAAAAATGCAAGCATGTTACATTTTCTCTAAGACCAGAAACATGTCGGACAGTTAAAATAAACAATGTATTAGTACCCCAAGCGAATGAAGTAACTTATCTTGGGATTCACCTGGATCGAAGGCTTACATGGCGGAAACATATAGCGAGTAAAGTAACTTGCAAGAAGTTAAGAGCAGCAAATTTAAATTGGCTTCTAAAAAAAAATTCTAAACTTAGCCTGGACAACAAAGTCCTGTTATACAATGCAATCATAAAACCGATTTGGATGTATGGTATTCAACTGTGGGGTACGACCTGTGCAACCAACATTGATATAATTCAGAGATTCCAATCTAAAATGCTTAGAACAATAACGGGTTCACCATGGTACATGCGTAACGAAAATATCCATAAGGATCTTGACATTCCTATGGTAAAGAAGGAAATAGAGGACAGCAGAAAGAAATATATTTCTAAACTTCGTGAACATCCAAGCCCATTGGCAAATGCCTTGGTACATTCCAATCAAACTCGTTTAAAAAGAAGAGATCTACCTGCCTACTAAAGAGCAACGTTCTACCAAAAAGCTCAAACACTTTCTTGAGCTTACTTAGTTGTAAATAGATTTAAGATTTTAATACTTATTGTTAGGCTTTAAACAAAGCAGATTCAATAAATAAAGAAATATTGAAAAAAAAAAAAACTCTAATGTTCTGAGCAGTTTTGAAGCGATACCTCAAGCTGATGTTTTCTATTACACGATCTTCCCTTGAACTTGTCTTCTTTCTTTGTTCCAGAGTCATTTTTTTCTCTTAAGGGAGATGTGGTTCGACTGTTTTTTTAGAAATTCTCCGCTGAAAGACTTGCTGAAGCCATTAGTAACTTCCCGAATGGCAAGATTTTCTTTTCATAAAATCAAATTATTACACTTTTACATTTCGGACATTTTTTTAAATCAGCTTTAACAAAGCACCAGCACAAAATAAACTATGAAACTCTTGAGAAGAAACGAAAAGATGATATAAAACGTGTACTGAAACCATATTTAAGTGACATAATAAGCCGGTAAACTACACTTGTCATTTACAATTGTGCTTTTAATACAAACCGACGGATTGTCCGCTTTCACTGTCCTTCTTCTTCTAGACTGTCGTAGACATCGCTTACGCGGTTATAGCCGAGTCCACAACAGCGCGCCACGCATATCTCCTTCTTGCAGTTTGGCGCCAATTGGTTATACCAAGCGAAGCAAGGTCCCTTTCCACCTGGTCCTTCCATCACAGTGGAAGGCTTCCTCGGCTTCTACCAGCGGGTACTGCATCGAACACTTTCAGAGCTGGAGCACTTTCGTTCATTCGAACAACATGACCTAGCCAGCGTGGCTGCTGTATTTTTATTCGGTGTACTATGTCTATGTCGTCGAATAACACATACAGCTCATCATTCCATCTTCTGCGGTATTCGCCGTTGCCAATGTTTAAAGGACCAGAAATCTTCCACAAAACATTTCTCTCGGAAACTCCTAGTACCGTCTCATCGGATGTTGACATCGTCCACGCTTCTGCACCGTAAAGTAGGACGGGAATGATGAGAAACTTGTAGAGTTTGGAAAAATCAGAACTAACGTCGCGGGTGTTGTTTCCAATAATATCGATATCATCAGCGTACGCCAGTAGCTGTACTCTCTTATAGAAAATTGTACCTTCTCTCATTAGCTCTGCAACTCGTATTATTTTCCCCAACATCAGGTTAAAGAAGTCACACGATAGTGAATCACCTTGTCTGAAACATCGTTTGGTATCGAACGGCTCGGAGAGGTCCTTCCCGATCCTGACGGAGCTTTTGGTGGTGCTCAACGTCAGCTTACACAGCCGTATTAGTTTTGCGGGGATACCAAATTCAGACATCGCGGCATAAAGGCAGCTCCTTTTCGTGCTGTCGAAAGCAGCTTTAAAGTCGACAAAGAGATGGTGTGTGTCGATCCTATTTTCACGGGTCTTCTCCAAAATTTGGCGCATGGTGAATATCTGGTCTGTTGTTGATTTTCCAGGTCTAAACCCACACTGATAAGGTCCAATCAGTTTGTTGACGGTGGGCTTTAGTCTTTTACACAGTACGCTCGACAGAAACGCGATGTTGAGAAGGCTTATCCCACGGTAATTGGCGCAAATTGTGGGGTCTCCCTTTTTGTGTATTGGGCAGAGTACACTGAGATTTCAATCATCAGGCATGCTTTCTTCCGACCATATTCTGCAAAAAAGCTGGTTCATGCACCTCAGCTCTTCGCCACCGTATTTGAATAGCTCGGCCGGTAATCCATCGGCCCCCGCCGCCTTATTGTTCTTCAAGCGGGTAATTGCTATTCGGATTTCTTCACGGTCGGGCAATGGAACATCTGCTCCATCGTCGTCGATTGGGGAATCGGGTTCGCCATCTCCTGGTGTCGTACTTTCACTGCCATTCAGCAGGCTGGAGAAGTGTTCCCTCCACAAACTCAGTATACTCTGGTCATCAATAACTAGATCACCTCTGGGGGTCCTACAGAAGTGTGCTCCGGTCTTGAAACCTTAAGTTAGTCGCCGGATCTTTTCGTAAAATTTTCGATTTTCGTAAAATCCGACCCCTGTCGGCCATTTTGTCAAGCTCTTCATACTCACGCATTACGGCCTCTTTATTTTTTTGTCTGTAAGTCGAGTAGAAAATCGTTCTGTCGGTTGTGATTGCAGCTTCTCGATGTCGAACCTTCCTTGTGTTTGTTGACGTGTGCGCTTTTCTACACAGAGGCGGGTGCGTATTTTAGCTGCTACAAGATAGTGGTCCGTGTCGATGTTGGGACCCCGAAGCGTACGCACATCAAAAACACTGGAGACATGCCGTCCATCTATCACAACATGATCGATCTGGTTGCGAGTGATTCGATCCGGGGACAGCCAAGTAGCTTGATGGATTTTCTTATGCTGGAATCTAGTACTACATACGACCATATTTCGGGCCCCGGCGAAGTCGATCAGCCTCAGACCGTTTGGTGATGTTTCGTCATGGAGGCTGAATTTTCCGACTGTTGTGCCAAAGACACCTTCTTTACCCACCCTAGCGTTGATATCGCCAAGCACGACTTTGACATCGTGGAGGGGCAGCGCTCATAGGTACGTTCTAGGCGCTCAAAGAAGGTATCTTTGATCACTTCGTCCTTCTCTTCCGTCGGGGCGTGGGCGCATATCAGCGATATGTTGAAGAACCTCGCTTTGATGCGGATTGTGGCTAGACGTTCATCCACCGGAGTAAATGCCAGGACTCGACGACGGAGTCTCTCTCCCACCACGAATCCCACACCGAATTTGCTCTCCTTTATATGGCCGCTGTAGTAGATGTCACAAGGATCTACCTTCTTCCGTCCTTGTCCCGTCCATCGCATTTCTTGGATTGCGGTGATGTCAGCCTTTGCTCTTACGAGGATATCAACCAGCTGGGCAGAGGCACCTTCCCAATTAAGGTTCCGGACATTCCAGGCGCATGCCTTAATTCGTAGTCCTTTAAACGTTTGCAGTGGCCGTCATCAAAATTGGGGTCTCTCAGCCGAGGCTGTTGCTTCCTTTTCATTGGGGGGTGTTTTTATGTGGTGGGTTCCAAGCCCTACGCACAACCGCATAAGCGGGTTTCGCCTTCTCACTTTAGCTCGCCTCCAGACGGATGTCTGTTGGCTACCCAGAGGATACTTGGTCTAAGACCGGAAATCGTGAGCTGCTTGAGCCACATGAGAAAAATCGACTGCTATAGGGTAATATAAGCGGGTTACGGTCGTTATATGATAGTGCGGTTGAATTGCTCAACCGACCATTAACTCGCATGATTCCTTTGGGATCGATGAAAGGGTTTAGGGTCAAAATTGAACTTTTTTTGGGTATATTTGTTTTTTGAGTCAAAGCTTCGTATTCCTCCTGGAAGTGCTTTATTTGTGTTAAAATAATTAGTTTTGTGCGGGTAGTTTTGAACTCGTCAGGAGTTATTTCCAACGAAGTGCTTGGGTCTTGTGATCTGTTGGATGAGGCATTTGAGCTGAATCTAAATAAATATGCTATTACTCGAATGGCTTTGGGTAGTGATGAAAATCTCTCCAGTATATCCTCTTGCGTTGTGTTGGCGAAAGTCTTGATTAGCTTGAGTTCCAGTCTTGTGTCGACTGTATTTCGGGTAACTGGCCAATGGCTTGGGTCGAGTTTTAGCCATTGGGGTCCGTGCCACCAGAGGTTATTATTCACCATTTCCAGATCTGCCGGGTTGCCAAGAAAGAACAATAGTAGAGTCCGTCCAAAGGTGAGTACGATGTTGTGTAATATTTAACCTTAGAACCGTGACATGGCTATACAACTTAATCTCGTGACTTGGGCACTCAGTGCCCAGTAATGTATTTTGTTTGAAAATTAATAATTTTTAGACGTTTTTTTTACAGAAACGTCGATATATCGCTTGTTTATGCAAATAATTTATTGAATCTTGTGTTTATTGTTAGAAACAAATGTGTTTTTATTGAAAAATATGAAAATCAAATAAAGTTTTAATTTCGAACTACTCAAATGGGTGAAATTCATCGCTGTCTCTTTGATGCATTTTGATTGGCTGTAGACGTTGTTGGAGTATTGTCCACATTTTCATCATTGTCTGAGTCCGTATCGGCTTCGGCATTGTATTTTGCAAAATAGAACTTTTCACACGTTCTTATATAGTGTGGTGAATATCAGAGGATGTAAATAATTTTGTCAGTTGCAGCTTATTGTCCCTTATTGTGCCAACCAAGGTAGTATTCCGCACAAGCAAATCTTTCGCCAAGTCATAGCTTGTGAACAAGTTGTCCATCGTGATATTCATACCTCTGTCCACATAATGTCGGACATGTCCATGTCGCATAACGAGATTGCGCGCAATACCAGGCGACCAAGGAAAACTGCATCGGTTTCCTGTTGAAAGCAACTGCTCATCAACTGTTAATTCTTTACTTTGGACGAATGGTATCGGCAAATTCGCCAAGAATAATGTCCAAGCATGACGAATAGGCGCCAATTTGTTGTATCGTCGTCTCTCAGCGCGAGTATAAAACGGCACAGAGTCAAAGCGTATAAAACGGCACAATTGTTCAAACCGATGCAGTGACATCGCTGCTCTATAAAAGGGCATGTTCGTTTTGTGAAAAAGATCTTAGCATGAACTAAGTTTGCCTTCTTAGCACCGGAATATAAAATTATTACAATAAAAGCATGTAGTTCCTCCGCATTTGTGTCTTGCCCATATCTTATTTTTTGGGAACTGTTTGATGCATGTTTGCCTGTATTACTCTTTTAGCTTTCCTATTCGTCATTACTTTTAGATCCAAAACTTTCTGTGCATAGTGACGTTGATTGTCTACGCATTTCCAATGCCGTTTTTCAGTTCAAATCAAATCTACTTTCGTCAGGGTCCATATATACAGCAACCTCCTCCTGGATATATTCTTCGAAACGTGGATCTCTAATGGGCTCAGCATTATCATCTCCAAAGTCCGATTGGTCACTGGGTATCGATTCGTGGTCACCACCAAATTTAGGTTACCTTCCATCATCATCATCATCGCTATCATTAGCATACAAATAATTTGAAATATACTCCTCTTCTTCTTCCGTAATTCGCGACGTAAGTTGGCCAAATAAATCGCCAATTCCTCACTCATTTCAAAAAAATATATTTGTCACAACTAAAAATCAACTGTTTACTCGAAAATTTTACGCGAAACTAATTAGAAATCCACAATAATCACCAAAATCGTTAGAAAATACGCCTCTTCATACAAAATATATGAAGAAATTCTATGGGCACTGAGTGCCCCAAGTCACGTGTAGCGTACTGACCATATAAAATGCCGTTACTTTCTTATTATAAGAGCTATGTACTTAAAATTTTGTCAACTTATAACTAATATTATAGTTTGTCACTATGCTGAAATTTGGTTAAATTGGACTGCCCTATCCCCAGGAATTCAATATCAAAAATGAGATTGGGCACTGAGTGCCACACGAGTCTTGGACACTAGAAGAGTTGTCCAGGTGTTTGCGTTTATAGAAACTCTGATGTATAGAGTTGCTGAGTAAGCTTTTTCATATGCATCAGAAAATTCATGGAAGGTGATTATCGCTGATGTCGAGAAGTGGGTTCACCGAGGAATTTCAATGAGATTAAGGGCTTCATAGTCCTTTATGAAGGTTTTCCATCGATGCAGAGTTAAGGGTTTAAGGCTCTCATCCCAATCGGATTTATCGAGCTATATCTGTTGCATTACTATTTTGGCTGTGACTACAACGGGGCTGAGCCAACCAGCTGGGTCGAACAATTTAGCTATTGTCGATAGTACTCCTCTCTCAGTAAATGATGTCTTATCTGGAATAGGGTTGATGAGAAACAAAAATGCGTCTTTTTGGCATTCCAAGGGTTTTTGTGCTATTGGTTTCGGGTAAACTGAGTAAGTTGGTGTCCAATTGATGCTCTTTTGGGATTTCAGATAAGACTTTTGGGTCGATGGGAGTCCATCTCGTGCTTTTAATGCTGTTGGTACGTCATGTGCTCCTGCAAGTACATCATCGACATACACTCCATTTCGGATGATCTCTGTTGCAAGTGAGTGGGTTTCTTGTACATCATCCGCTAATTTGAGGAGAGTACGTATAGCTAAATATGGCGCGCAGTTGATACCAAAGGTAACTGTTCGTAGCTCAAAATCTTCTACTGGGTCATTCATCGATTTCCTACATAAAATTCTTTGGAACGGGATTTGTTTGCTTTCAACGAGTATTTGACGATACATTTTTTGAATATCTGCATTCAATACGATTCGAAACATACGCCATTTTACCACTAAGGTTACCAAGTCTACCTGCAGAATAGGTCCAGTGTGTAATACATCGTTGAAGCTGTTTCTATTTGAGGTGGGGCATGATGCGTTAAATACCACTATTATATTCTATTTTGGTCATATGACCGAGTTCCAGATACTCGTTGATGGCTTTGTCGTATTCCGTTTTTATTTCGGGTTTCCTAGAGAGTGATTTCTCAAGAAATTGAGCTAGTGCTATGTGTCTTGTGTTACCCAATTCGATGATTTCGGGGTTTTTAAATGGTAGAGTCACTACATATCGCCCTGTTGAGTGTTTGCGGGTGGTTTTTTCATAATTCTGCTCACACAAGATGTCCGAAGTTGAGGGTAAGGGTTTTCTCGGAACTTCTTCTACTTTCCAAAATTGTATTAGCAGCTTATCTGGGGTAATTTTTATTGAAAAACGATATTATAGAGGGTAAAATACGTTTCTCGGGTGTGGGTCCGGACAGAATCCAACCGAATTCTGTTTCTTGGGCTAGTAGTGTCCCGAAAACATTTCTTTGTACCCCACTGAGTACTAAGTCTATAAGTGCTCTGGCTGAATATAATTGCCCTTTGTTGTAAACTTGCACTATAGCAGCACTAGGTCTGGGTGTGACCTCTTTATGCAGAAGGGTGCGATGGTTTCTTCTGCATATTTTGCACGAGTATTTGCTCTTGCAGTCCTTTGAATCGTGGGATAATGCAAGGCATTTATAACAATAACCATTATTTCTTATAGTGGTTATGCGGGTCTCGACATTCATTTTTAAAAATTTTGGGCATTCCCAAATGCAATGTTGTGTTCTACACAATTTACAACTCTCGATATCGACCGATCTTTTCGAGATGTTGTTGTTTCTTATAGGATTTTCGGATTGTGAAACATTTAAAGTTGATGTTTTTGATACGTTCGCATGAAAGGTTTTATATTTCCTGTACTTTCATTTTCTAGAGGGTCCACGGAAGAGAGAGGGTTCGGAATGGGTAGCTGGAACGGGTTCAGTCAGATTTCCTACGGCTTCCAGAGATTTGTATCGATGGGTAAGGAACGCTTCGAAAGCTTTCCATGATGGTATTTCGGAATTCTCTTCAAACTGATGCAGCAGGGTTTTGGGTAGCTTCAATCCACATAAGAATATAAGAATAGGGTCCCAACTGCTGGTATCTATATATACATTATGAAGATTTGACAAACAATTGTTTACGGTCCTCTGAAGGTGTTTGATCGCGCTTGCGCTTTCCTGAGTTGATTGGGGTAGATTGAACAAGACTTTCAATTGCGCGTTAACCTGCACTCGTTTATTTTCATATTGTGAAACTAGGTCCCTCCATGCTATCACGAAACCATCATTAGTTAGGGGGGCGTTTTTAACAATCGCTCTTGCGTCTCCTTTGCTTTGGTTTTTTGGATTAGGTGGAACAGTCTCTCCACGTTGCTTATTTTTTGATTATTGATATATATGGCCGTAAACATGTCCCTGAATGAGGGCCATGTTACAAAATCGCCATGGAATATATCCGTGTCACATGGGGGTAGGTGTAATGAGGATCCAGTGTCCATCGATGATTTTTCTTCTGACGCTCGTTCCTTAATGACTGGATTTGGGGTCTTGAGATCATCAATCGTTCGATTGATTGATCCCAAACATTTGAAATATGACTGGTGTCCCTTTTTGAACTTTTCCTTGACTTGTCTCTGCGAAAGGCGTCGTACGATTTGTTTGTCTTTTCGTAAATAGCATTCAGTTCAACTCTTTTTATTTCCAGAGTATAAACTGGCTTATCCTCGGGTAGGTACTCATAATGTTCCTCAATGTACTCGAACTAATCGGACAAAAAAAACCATTTTTTTAATTGTCCTCTGACATCAATCCTCATCATACTAGATGTTTTTTGACTTTTCCGAAAACCAATGGTTTCGGTTGCAGCTGTACGTAAGGAGCTTGATGTGCCGTCCCACAGTTCCCTTATACCGAGATGCTGATGAGTGCTCTCAGAGAGCAGGAGTGCAGTCGAGTCAACCGTTCGACTGTCGGTTGTGATTGCAGCTTCTCGATGTCGAACCTTCCTTGTGTTTGTTGACGTGTGCGCTTTTCTACACAGAGGCGGATACGTATCTTAGCTGCTACAAGATAGTGGTCCGAATCTATGTTAGGACAACGGAGCGTACGCACATCAAAAACAGTGGAGACATGTCGTCCATCTATCACAACATGATCGATCTGGTTGCTCGTGATTCGATCAGGGGACAGCCAAGTAGCTTGATGTATTTCCTCGGGGCGGGGGCATCACTCATAGGTGCGTTCTAGGCGCTCATAGAAAGTATCTTTGGTCACATCGTCCTTCTCTTCCGTCGGGGCGTGGGCGCAAATAAGCGATATGTTGAGGAACCTCGCTTTGATGCGGATTGTGGCTAGACGTTCATCCACCGGAGTGAATGCCAGGACTCGACGACGAAGTCTCTCTCCCACCACAAAGACCCACCTTCTTCCGCCCATGTCCCATCCATCGCATTTCTTGGATGGCGGTGATGTCAGCCTTTACTCTTTCATCAAAATTGGGGTCTCTCATCCGGGGCTGTTGCTTCCTTTTCATTGGGGGGTGTTTTTATGTGGTGGGTCCCAAACCCTACGCACAACCGCATAAGCGGGTTTCGCCTTCTCACTTTAGCTCGCCTCCAGACGGATGTATGTTGGCTACCCAGAGGATACTTGGTCTAAGACCGGAAGTCGAAAGCTGCTTGAGCCACATGCAAAATAATCGTTCCTGGCCACTCCCAAGTGAATGACAGTCAGAAACTTTCCTCACTTACGTGAACTTCTACATATGACTCCATCCTCCGGATTCACTGTCCGCTATTGTATATTTTTGTTTTTATACCACATATGGTATACCGATCAATGTAAGATATCTAAGTTAAATTGGGTATATTTTACTAGGCTTAGCGGAATTTGGTGCTGCAAAATTATATTATTTATCTACCAACCATATCTTTAATATAAATCTTCATATCTTCAAGATTAATATTATTCGGTGCCAATAATTGGTGGTATCGGGACTGGGTTAGTTGAAGTCCTGGAACCAAAAAGCTGTTAATTACACATATAAACTACTCAACAAAAAAGTGAAAAATTACGCCCTCGCTCAGCTCTAAGCGCTAGCCCTCGTATAGATTTATAACCTGTAGAACTTCTCATGGCAGTGAAAGTACAACACCAGGAGATGGCGAACCCGATTCCCCAATCGACGACGATGGAACAGATGTTCCATTGCCCGACCGTGAAGAAATTAGAATAGCAATTACCCGCTTGAAGAACAACAAGGCGGCGGGGGCCGATGGATTGCCGGCCGAGCTATTCAAATACGGCGGCGAAGAGCTGATAAGGTGCATGCATCAGCTGCTTTGCGAAATATGGTCGGAAGAAAGCATGCCCGACGATTGGAATCTCAGTGTACTCTGCCCAATCCACAAAAAGGGAGACCCCACAATCTGCGCCAACTATCGTGGGATAAGCCTCCTTAACATCGCTTATAAGGTTCTATCGAGCGTACTGTGTGAAAGACTAAAGCCCACCGTCAACAAACTGATTGGACCTTATCAGTGTGGCTTTAGACCTGGAAAATCAACAACTGACCAGATATTCACCATGCGCCAAATCTTGGAGAAGACCCGTGAAAAAGAGATCGACACACACCATCTATTTGTCGACTTTAAAGCTGCTTTCGACAGCACGAAAAGGAGCTGCCTTTATGCCGCGATGTCTGAATTTGGTATCCCCGCAAAACTAATACGGCTGTGTAAGTTGACGTTGAGCAACACCAAAAGCTCTGTCAGGATCGGGAAGGACCTCTCCGAGCCGTTCGATACCAAACGAGGTTTCAGACAAGGTGACTCGCTATCGTGCGACTTCTTTAACCTGATGCTGGAAAAAATTATAAGAGCTGCAGAGCTAAACAGAGAGGGTACCATCTTCTACAAGAGTGTACAGCTCCTGGCGTACGCCGATGATATCGATATCATTGGAAACAACACCCGCGCCGTTAGTTCTGCTTTTTCCCGCCTGGATAAGGAAGCGAAGCGAATGGGTCTGGTGGTGAACGAGGACAAGACGAAATATCTCCTGTCATCAAACAAACAGTCAGCGCATTCGCGTCTTGGCTCCCACGTCACTGTTGACAGTCATAACTTTGAAGTTGTAGATAATTTCGTATACCTAGGAACCAACATTAACACCGATAATAATGTCAGCCTTGAAATCCAACGCAGAATCACTCTTGCCAACAGGTGCTACTATGGACTGAGTAGGCAATTGAAAAGTAAAGTCCTCTCTCGACGAACAAAAACTAAACTCTACGAGTCCCTCATCATTCCCGTCCTACTTTATGGTGCAGAAGCCTGGACGATGTCAACATCCGATGAGACGGCACTAGGAGTTTTCGAGAGAAAGGTTTTGCGGAAGATTTACGGTCCCTTAAACATTGGCAACGGCGAATACCGCAGAAGATGGAATGATGAGCTGTATGTGTTGTTCGACGACATAGACATAGTCCAGCGAATAAAAAGACAGCGGCTACGCTGGCTGGGTCATGTTGTTCGAATGGATGAAAGTGCCCCAGCTCTGAAAGTTTTCGATGCAGTACCCGCTGGTGGAAGCCGAGGAAGAGGGAGACCTCCACTCCGGTGGAAAGACCAGGTGGAGAAGGACCTGTCTTCACTTGGTATTACCAATTGGCGCCAAAACGCCAAAAGGAGAGATGCGTGGCGCACTGTTGTGGACTCGGCTATAACCGCGTAAGCGGTTTCTACGCCAGTTAAGAAGAACTTCTCATAAAAGCTTTCAGCAAGTTTTTGGCTTGAATCATATAAGCTCACAGTAAAATAGTAGAATAGTAGTTTCTCGAATTATTTATTAATAAATATTTATATGACCGAACTAAGCTATTAATTAATTAATTCATTCCATTAATCAATCCATTAATTTTGATGAGAGTATGCATAACTTCAAATTTGAGTTAGCCAACGAGCATATAATATATATCAGCCATAAAAACTCCTTGCATTCCACCAAAGCAACATAAATTTCCACAAGTACTATAACAGTTAGTTGGTACTTGTCTTTGTATGTGCAGATGCATGCTTCTAGTGTCCAATTACGATTTCTCCCGCTAAAATTCCCAACAGCGAATATTAAAAGTTCCGCCAAATATTCTGTCCGCGCTCATTTCATATTTGCTGCATCGCGTCTGCAAGCCGTCTGCTGCCTTACGCGACCTGCGAGCCGAGCATTCTTGCACTGACGGTGTGTAAGTCGCGTTGATGTGAAAAACATTTCCAGCCAACCCGTGCAGCAACAACAATTTTGCTGTTGAACCGGCAGTCTCTGGCACTTTGCGAAGGAAGTGCAGGATTAGCGAACGACCACGCGCTGTCCATGCTGGGCGCCTAGTTGAACGGCTCCACAAACAACGCACTGGAAGGGGCAACGTGGCGCCTTGGTTGCTGCCGACGCGCCACGCCAATAAGCCAACTTGACGGTGGCGTAGGAAACGCCTCCGGTATGATGTGAAATCATATTTACTACACGGCATTTGTGCATTTGTGGCAGCGTTGGCGGTGTTTGAGGCTTTGATTTGGGCGGCAAGGCAAACTGCATACGCGCTCATAAATTTGACGAATGTAAGTGTCGGGCATTCGAGCGCGCGCATAGCGGTGTTAAGAGCTTGTGTTGGCGGGCAAATATTTGCACTGCTGCAGCAGCGAACGAGTCATGCGGATAGCAAGGCGGCAGCAACTGCAGCGAAGGAAGTGCAACCGGAAATGTGGTACGCAACGCAGGAAGAAATTTATAGAAAAAAGCAAAATGGTTGTGCTGCTTTTTTGTCTTACACGATTCTGCTGTGCGCGCAAATTCTTTGAAATCGCACGATAATAAAAGGAATTGTGCGCGTGGGAGCAAAATCGTCTACGCAAAAAAGGCAGAAATGTTGAGTGGGTAGCGTGAAAGCGAAAAACTTATTAATATCCGTGATTTTCACTGCTTATTTGAAGCCATTTTCCGTTTATCGCGTTTTTTATGGTATGTGCGGCGAATACAAAAATGTATTTTGCTGATAAAAAAGGTCTGTGTATAGTTTGTGTGCTGCCAATTTTTCCAACCGCATTCTATGTAATAACAAAGTTTCTTTTCTTTGAACACCGTTAAAATAGCAACAAAAAAGTAAATCGGTTCCTACAAGTTGAAGTTTACTTATATGTATGATTGCATATAAATATATAGAGTTATATTTTCAATATTAAATTTAATATATTATAATAAGAACCAAAGGATTATGTAAAATTTAAAATATTTTAACAACCTTGCAGAACCTGCCAGCCTCTATTGTTGAAAATGAACAGAGCTGTACTGCAATCGTAACAAAATGATCCATATATAACGATTGTAATAGTGAAAAAATTGGACAATTGGTTTGTGAGTTATATTATTATATCATTTATAGTATAGCAATGAAAAACATTATTAGAACATCTAGGTCCTAGTCAAGCTAGTTAAAGACCTTCAAATTCCTTATTATTTAAAAAGTTGACATAAGTATATAAATTCTGAAGAATATTTAGACCTCAGCAAATACTTAAGGTGTCAAGTGACGACGATTTGTGAACGCTTAATTTATTTAATCTGTCGAAATTCATCCTAATCCGATTCTGTGGTATTACAATATTATTAACTATGGTCTAATATATTATTAACTATTTGAAGGTCATCTAAAAATTATTTATTCAATGAAATTGATGAAAAGACCATTAGTTGAAATTATTGTCACTGATTTTAAAACAATATTTAATCCTTCTCCCGAATGAATGGACAATTTTCTCCTTACGTCATAAGAATTAAGAACTAGGCTAAGTTATTAACTTTGTTGAGAGTTACAATTGAAGTCATTATGAAATTTATGACAAGATTCAGGAAGTCTAGCTACCCGGTCCATTCCGATATTCTGGCATAACACCTTCTCTATGTGCTAGATGTTTAATCCCTATAAAGTTACTCGTTACTCGTAATGTTAATAGTAAACATTAATTTGTAATCAGTCCTATTGACGAACTGTAATGTCGAAACTCGGTTATAAAAAGTTTTAGAGGCTGTAAAGAAAACAATGTAGTTTCTAACAAAAATTACCGCTGGTGGGAGGCAATAATAACTTGCATTGAGTGAGCATTTAATTCATTCCAGTTTTATTTTTCAATTGTCATCGCTTAAATATAGATTTTGAATACATCTTAAGTAACTAATTATATGTGTATACGCCGCACATGCAGCCTCTTGAAATTTAAAAGGAATGACATAAGAACTCCTATCATAGTGTAGGTGTTAACAGGTCACTGCCTGATTGGGAGACACCTTTCAATGATTACTGCGGAAGCTGTCAAGAAGTTGAATAAGAAGAAACTATAACACACCTTATATGCGGATGTAAGGCTCTGACAGGAAAAGAATCGCAACTACCGTACGCGGTTTCCTTGATGATTTGGACGAATCAAAATATGTGAATTATTTCGTTTTTATCAATACCAAAGGCTGGTTCAAAGAGGACTTATTGGTGTGAGGGGATTCCAGTCTCGGTGATGTCACAATGAGGGACCCTAGTCTAGGTGCCTCGGCAGACAAGTACTTAACCTAACCTAACCCACGAGTTGATATGTATAGTTGATATATAAGATTTATATGTTTAAATCAAATCGAGTCATGTTCAAAAAAAAAAGAAAATAATAGTAAGAAAAAAAGCAGAAATGTTTTCGGAATCTCTAGAGAAGTATTGTAGATCGAAAGCCATTCGCTTCATTTTTTACTCAATGTTATTACTTTTAGCAGAAAGGGGTTGACTGGTCTCATGACTCGGCTAAATTCTATATATCAGCTAAATACATTAATCTGGATTCAAATCAGGAATATAGATTATTGTACTATTGTTTTCATTTTTTGTGGAATTGTGCCTGAGCTAACAAATCATATACTAGAAGTTATTTAAAAATCTTAACACAATATCAGTAAAGCTTATAAAACGGTGGTAGAATTGACTATATGTATCTAATACAGTAAAATCTGTATAAGATGGACATCGGCAGATTAGCACTGTTTTTTCAAGTTACGCGAGCGTACATGTTATAAAGAAATATTTTTATTTTCTCATTTTTGTTAAATTTAAGAGAGTGTCAAAATTATAAGGGTGTCCAACTTTATAAGTTCTACTATATATATAAAATCTAACTTCTAAACTTTAATCGAAACACAATGGATTGACTGTTATCATTAAATTTTAAAATCTATATTCTAGTCAGGAAAAAACAACAAACTGTTGAAATATTAAATCGACACTAAGGCCATTTTAGGCAAATAAACCACACTTTACTCCAATATTCCACATTACATCCTCAAGTTATTGTATGTTGATAATCACATTTACTCGAATTCCGCTTTCACAAATATTTTCTAAAAGCTTAAAGCCACAACTTCCACTGCGAAACGAAAATACATATTTCCACTTCCATTCGTATGCCCGCCTACACCCAATTCCCCGAATATTATTTGGCGTTGTACCTAACCAAATAGTCGACATATTGGCAAAACAGTTCTTTTTTATTGTTTTTGTGTTTTGTTATTGTTATTGTTGTGCCTTATTATGTGTTTGCGGCTGGCGGAGTAATGGTTATTGTTGTTACTATTGCTTTCGGCAGCGCATGGCTTCTTCGTCTTTGACAGGAGAATTCTCGAACGCATGTCTGATATTTAAGCCGGAAGCCGGAAAATAACTTAAAGGACATTTTCAGATGATTGCTTGCACTTGTATGTACAATGTACGCCAAAAGCACTTGTGTGTGTGAGTTAGCCAGTACATTTCTAGCACACTGTATGAGTACGAGTATGTTGTATGTTTACGAATGTTTTGTGTGCAACAATTTTGTTGGAGCGACAGCATTTCCGCATGCTGTCCACATTAAAACAATATGGCGCCGGCAAGCTTTCTGCCAAGAATTGTTCAATTTGATTTGCTCGCCTTGTGCCATCCGATGGCCAGTATTGCCATAGGAGTGGAGAAAAATGCTTACTTTCGAAATGTATTTTTTTCAATATTAATTGTTAATAGTTTTTATTGTTAAAAAATTTCAAATATTTTTAATTAATTAAAATAAACTTAAAATATTAATACACTTTATTAATTAATAAAATTCATTTAAAAAAACCAATCAAAATCAATTAGATTTAAATAATAGATTATAATATTTCATTCAGTTGCTAATTTTATTATTTAATATGTATCGTTTCAATGTAATTTTAATTTATTCTTAACATTAACATTTTGATATTTATAACCTTGTGGCCTACCATTCAATTACCATTACCATTATTTATATATATGTGTCCCAATAGGAATAATAATATTTTTACACCAATTGGTAACCCTATTCATCAAATTTTTTGTAGTATTCCAAGTTAATTCATATAAAACTTAATTGAAAAAGAATCTTTAAATATCCAACCAGTTGGCAACCCTATTTTTATTTTGGTCACTTGACGTAATTTTTTATATACAGTGGAACTTCTCTAACTCGAATCACTATAATCCACAAAAAAACGTCGAGTTATAGAATTTTCATGAAAACATAAATTTTTCAAAAAACTGTAAAATATGGATTTTTGTACAGTTTTAATTATTTATTTAAATACGTTAAAACATAAACTCTTTAATTTTGCTCGTTGCACTTTGCTATTGTCTGGCTCTCGACGTCTGTATCCCATGATTTATGAAATCCATTAGAGGCATATCACATTTTTTATTCTCCTCCATACGATATAGAAGAACTATTTTCAAATTGTGCCTCGGTAAAAAAATTTTAAATTTTGTATTATGCTCTGGTCGAAAAGTTTGATTTATGGAAGGAGATTAGTATGAAATTTTACTTCTATTGCTAATGTAAAAGTTCGAGTTATGGAGATTTTCGAGTTATATAAGTTCGTGTTATGGAAGTTCCACTGTAATTATGAGCTCATTTCTGGTTTTTGGTTTTTTCTAATAAACTTTCAAATAATTGCAGCTAACGGTTTGTATACCGATCAGAAATTCACTTGAAGAGTTTGTTGTAAGGAAGAATGCTATAGTATTTGACATTGGAAGCTTAAGAAATTAAAATAGAAAGCTAAAGAATATTTTCTTGGCATATGCAAACTCAAGGTCACTAGGGAATAATTCTTAAAAGAAAATTTTATAATTTTAAAGTGGACTCTGACTCTGCACATTGTATTTCGGAAAGCAAAACATGCCTAGAGGTCGTATATTAGATTGCAGCGCTATTCTCCTTTAATCTCAGGAACCTAATCTAAGAGATAACATAATAAATGCAAGATCTACGTTATCTTAATCTTGTGAAAACAAAAACTGAACTGAAACTCCCATTTAGATAGCACATGGGTGAGACTCATATTTGAATTTTTTGTCCTTATAGTGGTATAGTGTGTAGTAAAGAATAAGAGGTTCTTCCTTTAAACATCTTAGAACTACGAGCTTACTTGCTAAATAGTGATAAACATACTATGTATAAGAAGATACAAAATCGAAAAATTAAATGCGTTAGTGGAACATTGGCATTGCAATTTACTCTTATGTGGAAAATATAAAATTTAGATATTAAAAGTGTTTCATTAAAAAAAAGAATAGTCAAAAAACCAAGGAAAACTCAAAAATTCGCACCGCAAAAGTGTTGATACTCCTGCAAAAAAAAGTAGGAAATATATAAAAAAGCTTAATAATAAATTGACCAAAATTTCTTTTAATATCCAGTGGGCTATTCTCATAATCAAATACCTTCTTCTAGTGGGTCAGGCAAGGGGTGAATAAATTTTATGTGTAAGCTGAACCTATATTTTTCCACTCATCTTGGAGCAAGCTTTTAAGTTGATTTTTTGAAATAATATGTTGTTTTTTTGGGTGATTTTGTAAATAATACTATAAATGATCGATGAGATTGCCATCTGTGCTCTTTGGAGGTGTTAGCAACAAATGGGGAACTTTGTGTATTAACCACATCTTCACTATGTGTGTGGTATGTTTGGGATCGTTGTCCTGCTGGAAATAAAATATCCCGTCAATCCCATTTCCCCCACTTTGTAACACATTTTCTTGAAGACTTTTCAAATACACTTCTTTAGTCATAATTTCATCGATAAAAACAAGATTGCCAACACCGGATGTGGGCATGCAACTCCATACCATGACACCTCCACCACATTGCTTGACTGTCTTAATTGTATTTTTTGGGTTTAACACGTCGTTTGGCTTCCTCCACATCTCCTTCATATCCAAAACTCACGCACTTTTAGTAATTTTCAACATAACCGTTGTATGGGAGGTGGGCGTGGTTATTATTCGATTTCGGGGTACGTAAGGGAAACGACTACTGAAAGTTTGATTTGTATAGCTTTATTGGTTTGCGAGATATATACAAAATCCTATTTGTGGGCGTGGCCCCGCCCCCTTCCCAAAAAAATTACATCCAAATATGCCCCTTCTTAGTACGATCCTTTGTACCAAAATCTACTCGTCACCTTGATCACTTTAATATATATGACTCTTTTAGTTTTAGGTGTTACAAACAACCGTTATGTGAACAAAACTATTACTTTGTTGCGAGGAGTTAAGTTTGTTGCAGTATGTAAGTTAAGTTTTCTCAGACAAGGATTCAAATAAATTGCTATTTTATATGCTTATATATATTAATAATACACACATTTCTTTTTGAAAATGTTTTACATTTATTTTAGTCACAATTTTGTTTTATTTTACAGCGAGCCGTCACTCAAATAAATCGCCACATTTTACGCCTTTCATTGCAGCATTCATTTGATTGCCGCTGAGTTAATCTCATTAATACACCTTCTTAAGAGCAATTAAAGAACAATCACAAACCGAAACCCACTAGGGGATGCAGTAGCACAACCATTAAAGTGTCAATAACACTTTTTCGCAATTTTTCAGTTACCTACATTTACAAAGTTTTGAGCGCATCTACATAATTACCGTGTATCATTTCAATGCACACGGCAACGCAACGCAGAGCAACGTAATGGCATAGCGAATTAGGGTGACAGTTAATTGCCGACAGGCAGACTGGCTGCGAATGAGGTCGCGACTGCAACCCTGCAACCCTGACTTGAAATAACAGTAATAAACGCAGGACACAGAGTAACTATGTGCAACTGTATACATATACCGTTATATATGCTTTTTATATGAGCAGATGTAACTAAGGTGCTTATAGTGAGAAGCATACATACATACATATAGGTAACGTAAATGGTTTGTCTACATCCAATAATGGTAATGCAAGCATGCAAAACACACTAAAAACATTTGTTTGTATGACTTTTGAATTGTAGTTCCTGCCGCAATGAAATATACACCAAGTTAGTTTGTGCCAACTTTGCATCGTTCACAATAAGGGGGACTATTTTGTGGTCACAATTTTGAGTTTGAGTTGAATAAGTTCCTCGCAGTTACTTTTTCTTGTCTTTTTGATTTGCACTGCTACACCCTAAGTCCGTAATCCTTTTGTCTTCTCGCTGGTTAAACGTGGTTCGAATACCGGGTAAAAATAAGTTTTTTCGTATTAGGGTTACTCTCCTCGTATATGAACCCCTCACACTTTATTATACCAGTTGAGTGAAAAAACTGTAGGACTTAGAACCGCTTGAATGGAATAACCTCTGCTGCGAATATTTGCTTTATATTTAATGTTCGTTAAAATCGGACGGTATCAGCACTTTTCTTAGATTCATCCCAGCAATTTGACGAATTTCTGACTAGTGCTGGCAGTAAGAGGGTGGATGCGTTTCTCGCTTCGATTATTAAAACCCAAGATTTTGGTCTTGCATCTGTAAAGCGCTAAACATTGACGCAGCAGATGTAGCCTGGTTTCAGCCTCCATGTCGCAGAAGTGTCCTGTCTCACTAGTTCTCTAAATTTACTACCTGGGAAATTTACCAAATTCTTGATGTATTATTTACTACCTGTGGAGTTTACCAAATTATTGTTGTATTATTTCGCCCAGAATTCTTTTTCTTGGCGAATGTAGCCTATGCCTTTTCCCTCCAGGCCTTTCCTCATTGCGAAACAATTCCTGATTGTGTGGGGACTCACCACTGAAAAGTGTTCTAGACTCAGCAATTTTATTTCCGCTGCCGTTCGGTCTAGTTCGCTGTCCACTTCGTTACCTTCTATACTTTAGGTGTACACTGTTGTTCCGTTTGATAACAAATTTAATTTGTAGGGTAATTGTTACACATACGGGTTTTTCAAATTAATTTCTAATTATGTAAATTTATACTGATATGTGATTCAACTCCCATTATATGAATATCCACCGCTCTTGCGCAAATGGATCGAAAACTGTCAACCCGCTAAAACAATTTCGTCCCGTTATTTCCTTTGGAGTGCATTTGGCTGAAAAGTATATTAACTCGTGACGTCATCATCGTAAGAAAGGAAGCCCATCTTTACAACTACAACAGGAGTTGGATGTTTCGTTTCGTTAATGCTATTGCTTTTAAATTCTATTCCTCTAAATCTTGATTATACTAAAAATCTTACATCAAACGAAAACATATTTAAACATATGAGTCTCTAAGATTTTAATAATTTTAGAATACAAAACTAAATTGTAATTCAAATATAATTGTTTTGACCGAATCAATTCAATATTTCGATAAAGTGAAAGGACTCAATTTAAGCTACAAACAATATTAATTTGACAGAAGTCAAATTCTAATTATTTAAGCTAAATTAAGGGCAAACAT
This sequence comes from Zeugodacus tau, assembly GCA_031772095.1. Lineage (NCBI taxonomy): Eukaryota > Metazoa > Arthropoda > Insecta > Diptera > Tephritidae > Zeugodacus > Zeugodacus tau. Next base: position 18,442,707 of record CM062650.1, on the reverse strand, counting down.
TGAATTCCATTTACTGCTCAACTGTCTCATCTAATTGACTGTTAGTCACGATTATGGCTCATAATCTACAGAGTACACTGCGTTATGAATAATATTTTGTTCGTTTTTCAGAAAACTATTTACTAACTGCCTCATCTAATTGACTGTTAGTCACGATTATGGCTCATAATCTACAGAGTACACTGCGTTATGAATAATATTTTGTTCGTTTTTCAGAAAACTATTTATGAGTTTATTAAAAAATTACTTTAATTTTGTTCATATTAAATCATATTTAAAAAGAGAGACATATATCCTACATGGTTTTCTTCCCTTTGTTAGCTTGACCACAAACATAACTACTTTCGTTCTTCTTGAGCAATATATGAATATCCCCAATACAATCATTCCATTACTTCCCACTTTGTAATAACCATGGGATTAAAGCGCTCGTACAGTTCATCAGTTCGCCTTCTGAGTGATTATATTACACCCAACACCGCATTCATTGACTTATCTCACCAATTAAATCTGAGTAGATATCATAACAGTTTATCAACAGCTGCTGCTAAATATTATAAAATCTGTTAAATGAAAAACAAAACAGCAGTTAAAGAGGATGTGCCGAGAGAGCACACTCGCGCGCTCACCACAAGAGCGCAAGACACAAGGAACCGAGAGTGCAGAGCCGAAGTTGCTTAACAGCGCTACGAAGGCTAATGTAAGCTGTAACAGTGCAGGGTTGAGTTTGCGCCCCTTCTACTTTACATGAACATTTTGTTGCGACAACAACAGCAAGGTACACTTGTACGGCTTCAAGCCGCAAACAAAACCAGTTGGCAAACATGAAAATCATGTCTTCCACGCATAGAGAGACAAGCAAGTCCTCCATCCGGCATGTGCACGCGTTTGTTGGTTTGGTGTAAATCTTTCGAATATGCCGAAGTGCGGAGGAACCTGTGAAGAGTGTAAGCAGTTGGTGAGTGTTTGTGCTGCGAGAGTGATTTGACACCGCGCGTATCCTTTTGCGCTGCATGCATACAAGTCCATTAAAATAAGTATGAGTATGAACAAGGATATTTATGCAAGTGTGTGTGTGTTAGCATGACACGCGGCACAGTTTGGTGTAGGCAACGACAGCATTGAAGGCGACGTGACCGACCCTCTGCCGTTTGGTGATTGTCAGAAATTACTTGTGGCGGAAATATTTAATGATCCTTTCTGACTTAATTCCTGCAAATTTCAATATGATTTTTTTTCGCCCTTACAAGCGCACCACTTCCACGGCAACGACAACAACAACAACGGCAACGAGAACGACGACTTTGGCTTTCATTACATTTTCTATTGTCTAGATATTCATTTCGCTTTTGGATTTTAGCGAAAGGACAATGCATAGACATGTACTGTATATATATATATAATATAAATATACACATACATATGTATGTAAGTACATAATTGTATGTGCAAGTATGCTCGTTTAAAGACAAGCACACAGGAAGCCAGAGCTTGTAGAAGGGGCGAAAGTTGTGTAGGGCGGTCTCGGCAGCAGCGAGTGAGCGTTAAAAAGCCGAAATTACGTGAGCAACGACACCAAGAGAGAAATACACAAACATACATACATATATACATATATAGACGTGTATGTGTATGCTACTTAAAAATATGTTGCGTGCTAGGAAAGGCCGCAACAAATGAGGGAAATTGAATGCAACACACGAAACAATAAAGTGCCGCCAAAATGAGTTCCTTTCTCACTAGTTAAATATGAGTGCGGGTGTTAATAGCAATCTACATATCGATGTACATATAGAAGCAAACATATGTACATACATATACACATGTAGATATATATATATATACATGTATAAAAAATATGTATATAAGATCTTTATAGCTTTATACTTAATATACAGTCTTGTTTTGTATTTTACTTATTAATGTAGGTGTAGTACATAAATATATTTATTCGCATATTTACATGCATACACACATATACATATATATATATATGTATGTATATGTAGTCCAATATCCTGTAGGACTTTATCAATTGTATTGCAGCTTTTATTAAACTGAGCTAACGGCACGCGATGATGCTACTGATAGTATCGAGCACAATGACGCGCTCAGCAACTACAAAAACAACCCCAAACTACAAAAGCTGCAAAAGTGTGTGTGACAAACGAATATTGGCGCCAACAAACCGGTCAGAAGTAAAAATAAGAAAGTAACAGGCGTTGATTGGATTTTGCTATTGCAGCTTTACAGAAGTGATACTTGTAAATATGAAATGCAAACAAAGTCACAAACATATCTCAGGAAGTAGCAGGGAAATTGTTGACAATTTAAGTTCAAAAACTTATATAATTATATATTTCTATACATATTTGGATGTAAGTGTTAACAGAATCTGTCTATGAGACAACATTAGTATATACAAATATTCCATTTATTATTGTAGCTTCAAGCCACATCGCTTAACTCATAATTATTGATAATACCAAAATATCAGCCCTTACCATTCGCTTTATGTGTATTCCATAATGGGAGAAAATGAGAGTGTAAAGTGTTTGTTGAGTTTAATGAAAGCCTCAATTACACAATTTTTAACAGCAAGAAAGCAGCTCCCGATACAAGCAGCAGTTTGCTATTAAAAAATAATGTCATGGAATTTGCGGAAATTTAAAAGGTGAAACGAATTGGGATAGATAGACAATATTTATGTCATATTATAACACGTTAAAGTTTAGCCTTAATATCCCTTTTTTCTTATATTTTATTATAGCTGCATTTTCTTTTAATAGGTCTAGAAAGAAATTCATTATCATAATAGATGGCTTTCGTAATTTGTATCTCGCGTTATATAAGTGCATTCGGCAATTTTGATGATGAAGCTCGATATATGTACATATGGCTGTCAGACGAGTTTATGTAAAACTTCTTGGACCGAACTTCCATCAGCGACAGGTCACATATACCGATAGTAGATAGACAAAAGCTCGGGGAGTGTATTTGGGAGGTTGTTTTGCATTTACCTTATAGTTCGGAACTGTTCCTGTCTATGGCGAATAATGGTGAAAAATTCCTCACAACAGAAACCGTTAATCAACTGTTCTAGTTTTTTGCAAATAACAACGACGATTTCTATCAGTGGGGCTATATTAAATTATATTGAAATAAATTTAGTAAAATATTTAAAAATTCTTACCTACCTTTAAAAAAATAAATACGGATTTAATTTAAACATGACTAAAACTGATTAAAACTTACAAAATATTGACAAACAAAATGCAATAAAAACTTTCAAAAATAAGTTGAATATATTTAAAACAGTACTAAACAAAGTACAACTGAGTGAAATTCTGTAAATAATATGAACATATGTATGTCAAATAAAAGCTTTTAAGAAGCAAATCTAAAAGTTTTTACTCAGTATGATAAATTCTTATAAGAATGGGAAATGTACATACATACATATGTACATGTGTTTTCTAAATGCTTCATTTTGTTAGTACAATTTATTATATAAGGAAGGGCTAAGTTCGGTTGTGACCGAACATTTTATACTCTCGCAATTTATTTATTTAATATTATATAATAAACAATTTGACCAACATATTCGACATATATATGGTATAAGGTCCATTGAAAGTTGGAAACCCTAATATTAGGTTAGAAGCACCGAGGTCCTCATGTTCGATAAATGGGACCTTGAAAACCTATGTTCCGATTTCGGCGATTTTTAGAAAGGGGCTGCCGCACTATAAATACAGTATTTATGCAAAGTTCTGTTCCGATATCTACACTAGTGCTTACTTTATATATTGTAAAGTTAACGATTCAGATCGATTTCAAAGTTCTGGTATATAGGAAGTATGCGTGGTTGTGAACCGATTTGGCCTTTTCACAACATTTCACTGAGTTGCAAGGAAAATGTTACAACCAAATTTCATTGATATTGGTCTAGTAGTTTCGGAGAGATGGTTTTTGACTCATAATTGGGCGGAGCCACACCCACTTAAAATTTTGTATACCAATTTGGGTGGAGCCTTTCTGTACCAACTTTATAATGAAATTTAAGGTTTCTGGTGTTTTCCCTTACTGAATTAATGCATTTTTAGTCGTTTTCAACATAACATAGCACAGACGGACGGACGGACGAACAGACAGACATCCGGATTTGAACTCCACTCTTCACCCTGATCACTTTGATATATATAACCCTATATCTAACTCGTTTAGTTTTGGGTGTTACAAACAACCGTTATGTGAACAAAACTATAATACTCTCTTTAGCAACTTTGTTGCGAGAGTATAAAAATATTCCCTTTAATTTTAATCCTATGTTATAACTCTTTAAACTCATTTCAATTCGATGATATGTATTTATTCCCCACATCTTATTTGCAGTTTTTCGATGTGAGCGACGTATTCATGCACTTGTACTATGCTTTCGATACCAAAAAGGGACCCCATACACATATCCATACATACATGCACATAGATTTTCTTATGCACATTTCACCACGAGTCTTGCCCCATTGCCACGTATGAGTGCTCCCGCTGCGTTTCGTATGAGGTGTTTCCAACTCAATGACGCCATCGTTCGCACATTTCTTTAATCACATTTCCGTCTTCTTCTTGCCGGCAACCGCCGCCCTTCATACCGCTGGATTGTGGGTGCTTTGTTTTATGCCATATTTTGATATGCGCGGATCTGTGTGTTTATTTTTATAGCGAATACTCAGCTTTGTGCTTTGGTGACACGCGACACAATCAGTTGTTGGCGCACGTGCACGTGAGCCGTTCGGACGCAGGGAAATCTACCCACATGTGAGCGCTCGCAAATGCCTTTGTTGCAGCTTTGACGCTGCTGCTGACGCGATAGCAGCAAATGCCACATGCCCTGACTTTCACGTGCGTCTACAGTTTCCATGATGTGGTTGTTGCTATTGCTCTTTAATAGGGTTTGTATGTATTTATGTATCACTGCAGCGTGTATTTTTGAGAATTTTCATCACCCAATGGCCAGTATTCATCACATGTTGGCAAGCTCTTTTGGGCTTTGATCTAATCCGTCTTGGGCTACAACACCAATACCACTACCAACAACAACAACAAGATAAATAAAATGTGAATGAAAACAATGCGAGAAGCACTCTTTCAATTCGCTACGTGTGTGTGTATGTACATATGTGTCTGTAGTTCAAATAAAAGCGAAGGCCCTCAACCTCTGCTGCTCTGCTCACCCGCCTTTTTCACTTTCACGCTTGCCTCTCTACCGTACAACCCTGCCAATCCGTGTAATCCTTCTGCCCTCGCGCTGTTCGTGCTTTCGTGTTTGTTTGTATGTGCAGCAGTGCCTTGGATTAGTTTTGCAATTTGCTATTCCTGTTGCTCATTCAAGTGTTTGTTGTTTGTGTTTGTGTTTGTGTTTTTGGTGTTTCTATTTAATTTGATTTGGAACGGACGCCATCCGTTAATGGATTTAATTTAATGATTGTTGCATTTATCGAATTTTAACTTTTTGAATAGTTTATCCTTATTATCATTGAGCTACATATATGGATGATTATATGGTATTTAGCTTACAAGTGGAAGCCAATTAGTTCAACGGTTTGGGTTGATGATATGGTTTTTTTCTTTAGTTTCATCTTAAATCATTTCATCTTATATAAGATTATATTCAACATTTTTTGTTGAATTATCTATACTAATATTATAAAACTGAAGAGTTTGTTTGTTTGTTTGTTTGAACGCGCTAATCTCCGAAACTACTGGTTCGAATTGAATAATTCTTTTTGTGTTGGATAGTCCATTTATCGAGGAAGGCTATAGGCTATAAGCATCACGCTGCGACCAATAACGATAGAGCGAAGAAACAGTGGTAAATGTGTAAAAAACGGGGGAAATTATTTATCTTTGAGGGCATCCGTTCGTTGCGCTGCGAAAGCGGTTCAAGATACACAAAAGTTATGTATGAAAGAATTATTTCTCTTTTAATGATCTAAAAAAAAGTCCGTGAGTACCGTTTTTGTGATAACTAATTTGGTCGAGATTATTTGTTAGAGTTGTATTATATACTATATATGATATATGATGATTTTCGTTATTCTATTGGATTTTATGCCGAATATATGGGTCAAATTGTGTGATATCTTAATAAAACTATAGGAATAAATTGCGAGAGTATAAAATGCTCTGTTGCACCCAAACTTAGCCTTTCCTTATTTTTTTTAGTATTGAAATATCCGTGGAAGTACAGGGAAAAAGTAAACAAACATTGAACATTTGCCAGAAAGATAATAATAAAAGAATTATATTTAAGTTGACAACAACGGCGGAACAGATAATATTGATTTTGGCAACAATATGAGATAAGTGCAATTCTCTAGACAGAACAATGAAAGATCTGTGGAATAATATCGTCGCTTTGGTTGCACAATGATACCGTTAGCTGGCGATTTTCGACAAATACTTCCTGTTATTCCAAAATCAACAGCGGTGGATGCATTGAATGTCTCAAGTCATAGTATTTGTGGCGGTACGTGAAAACCATATGATTAACCATTAATATGCCAGTGTTCCTGCAACAGGATAAAACCACAGAAGAACTGTTAAAAATTGTAAATTGACAAATTCCGGTTGATTTTTTCAATGGTTTGATATCAACAAAGTTGCTAGAGAGTATTATAGTGTTGTTCACATAACGGTTGTTTGTAACACCCAAAACTAAACGAGTTAGATATAGGGTTATATATACCAAAGTGATCAGGGTGAAGAGTGGTGTTCAAATTCGAATGTCTGTCTGTCCGTCCGCCTGTGCAAGCTGTAACTTGAGTAAAAATTAAGATATCTTGATGAAACTTGGCACACTTATTTCTGGGCACCATAATAAGGTTACTTTCGAAAATGAGCAAAATCGGACCACTGCCACGCCCACAAAATGGCGAAAACCTAAAACACATAAAGTGCCATAACTCAGCCATAAATAAAGCTATGGAAATAAAATTTGGTATGAAGGATCACACTATGAAAGGGCATATTTGGATGTAATTTTTTTTGGGGAGGTAGGCGTGGCCCAGCCCCCAAATAGGTTTTTTGTACATATCTCGGAAACCAATAGAGCTATATAAACCAAACTTTCTACAGTCGTTTTTTAGCCATTTCTTAATACAGACCAGAAATCGGATAATAACCACGCCCACCTCCCATACAAAGGTTAGGTTGAAAATTACTTAAAGTGGGTTAACTCACTAACGAAAAACGTCAGAAACACTAAATTTCACATAAGAAATGGCAGGTGGAAGCTGCACTCAGAGTTTTTTACAAAATGTAAAATGGGCGTGGCGTCGCCCACTTATGGGTCAAAAACCATATCTCAGGAACTACTCGACCGATTTCAATGAAACTTGGTTTGTAATAGTTTCCTTCTTCTTCTTCTTCTTGACTGGCGTAGACACCGCTTATGCGGTTATAGCCGAGTCCAAAACAGCGCGCCACGTATCCCTCCTTCTAGCAGTTTGGCGCCAATTGGTTATTCCAAGCGAAGCCAGGTCCCTCTCCACCTGGTCCTTCCATCGGAGTGGAGGTCTCCCTCTTCCTCGGCTTCCACCAGCGGGTACTGCATCGAATACTTTCAGAGCTGGAGTACTTTCATCCATTCGAACAACATGACCTAGCCAGCGTAGCCGCTGTTTTTTTATTCGCTGGACTATGTCTATGTCGTCGAATAACACATACAGCTCATCGTTCCATCGTCTGCGGTATTCGCCGTTGCCAATTCTTAAGGGACCATAAATCTTCCGCAAAACCTTTCTCTCGAAAACTCCTAGTGCCGTCTCATCGGATGTTGACATCGTCCACGCTTCTGCACCGTAAAGTAGGACGGGAATGATGAGAGACTTGTAGAGTTTGGTTTTTGTTCGTCGAGAGAGGACTTTACTTTTCAATTGCCTACTTAGTCCATAGTAGCACCTGTTGGCAAGAGTGATTCTGCGTTGGATTTACAGGCTGACATTGTTATTGCTGTTAATGCTGGTTCCCAGGTAGACGAAATTATCTACAACTTCAAAGTTATGACTGTCAACAGTGACGTGGGAGCCAAGACGCGAATGCGCTGACTGTTTGTTTGACGACAGGAGATATTTCGTCTTGTCCTCGTTCACCACCAGACCCATTCGCTTCGCTTCTTTATCCAGTCTGGAGAAAGCAGAACTAACGGCGCGGGTGTTGTTTCCAATGATATCGATATCAGCGGCGTACGCCAGTAGCTGTACACTCTTATAGAAGATTGCACCTTCTCTATTTAGCTCTGCAGCTCGTATTATTTTCTCCAGCATCAGGTTAAAGAGTGAGAGAGTGAGTCTCCTTGTCTGAAACCTCGTCTGGTATCGAACGGCTCGGAGAGGTCCTTCCCGATCCTGACGGAGCTTTTGGTGTTGCTCAACGTCAGCTTACACAACCGTATTAGTTTTGCGGGGATACCAAATTCAGACATCGCGGCATAAAGGCAACTCCTTTTCGTGCTGTCGAAAGCAGCTTTAAAGTCGACAAAGAGATGGTGTGTGTCGATCCTATTTTCACGGGTCTTCTCCAAAATTTGGCGCATGGTGAATATCTGGTCTGTTGTTGATTTTCCAGGTCTAAAGCCACACTGATAAGGTCCAATCAGTTTGTTGACGGTGGGCTTTAGTCTTTCACACAATATGCTCGACAGAACCTTATACGCGATGTTGAGGAGGCTTATCCCACGGTAATTGGCGCAAATTGTGGGGTCTCCCTTTTTGTGTATTGGGCAGAGTACACTGAGATTCCAATCGTTAGGCATGCTTTCTTCCGACCATATTCTGCAAAGAAGCTGATGCATGCACCTTATCAGCTCTTCGCCGCCGTATTTGAATAGCTCGGCCGGTAATCCATCGGCCCCCGCCGCCTTATTGTTCTTCAAGCGGGTAATTGCTATTCGAATTTCTTCACGGTCGGGCAATGGAACATCTGCTCCATCGTCGTCGATTGGGGAATCGGGTTCGTCATCTCCTGGTGTTGTACTTTCACTGCCATTCAGCAGGCTGGAGAAGTGTTCCCTCCACAAACTCAGTATACTCTGGTCATCAATAACTAGATCACCTCTGGGGGTCCTACAGGAGTGTGCTCCGGTCTTGAAACCTTCAGTTAGTCGCCGAGCATTACCCCTGTAGGCCAGCTTGTCAAGCTCTTCATACTCACGCATTTCGGCCTCTTTCTTTTTTTGCCTGCAAATGCGTCTCGCTTCCCTCTTCAGCTCTCGGTATCTTTCCCATCCCGCTCGTGTTGCGGTTGATCGCAACATTGCAAGGTAGGCAGTCTGTTTTCTCTCCACTGCGAGACGACAATCCTCATCATACCAGTTGTTTTTTTGACTTTTCCGAAAACCAATGGTTTCGGTTGCAGCTGTACGTAAGGAGTTTGATATGCCGTCCCACAGCTCCCTTATACCGAGATGCTGATGAGTGCTCTCAGAGAGCAGGAGTGCAAGTCGAGTAGAAAATCGTTCGGCTGTCGGTTGTGATTGCAGTTTCTCGATGTCGAACCTTCCTTGTGTTTGTTGACGTGTGCGCTTTTCTACACAGAGGCGGGTGCGTATCTTAGCTGCTACAAGATAGTGGTCCGAGTCGATGTTGGGACCACGAAGCGTACGCACATCAAAAACACTGGAGACATGTCGTCCATCTATCACAACATGATCGATCTGGTTGCGAGTGATTCGATCCGGGGACAGCCAAGTAGCTTGATGGATTTTCTTATGCTGGAATCTAGTACTACAGACGACCATATTTCGGGCCCCGGCGAAGTCGATCAGCCTCAGACCGTTTGGTGATGTTTCGTCATGGAGGCTAAATTTTCCGACTGTTGTTCCAAAGACACCTTCTTTACCCACCCTAGCGTTGAAATCGCCAAGCACGATTTTGACATCGTGGCGGGGGCAGCGCTCATAGGTGCGTTCTAGGAGCTCATAGAAAGCATCTTTGGTCACATCGTCCTTCTCTTCCGTTGGGGCGTGGGCGCAAATCAGCGATATGTTGAAGAACCTCGCTTTGATGCGGATTGTGGCAAGACGTTCATCCACCGGGGTGAATCCCACACCGAATTTGCGCTCCTTTATATGGCCGCTGTAGTAGATGTCACAAGGACCCACCTTCTTCCGTCCTTGTCCCGTCCATCGCATTTCTTGGATTGCGGTGATGTCAGCCTTTACTCTTACGTGGACATCAACCAGCTGGGCAGAGGCACCTTCCCAATTAAGGGTCCGGACATTCCAAGTGCATGCACTCAAATCGTAGTCCTTTAAACGTTTGCAGTGGTCGTCATCAAAATTGGGGTCTCTCATCCGAGGCTGTTTTGTTCTTTTCATTGGGGGGGTGTTTTTATGTGGTGGGTCCCAAACCCTACGCACAACCGCGTAAGCGGGTTTCGCCTTCTCACTTTAGCTCGCCTCCAAACGGATGTCTGTTGGCTACCCAGAGGATACTTGGTCTAAGACCGGAAGTCGTGAGCTGCTTGAGCCACATGTAAAAGAATCGTTCCTGGCCACTCCCAAGTGAATGACAGTCAGAAACTTTCCTCACTTGCGTGAACTTCTACATATGACTCCATCTCCCAATAATATGTTGTGAAAATTGGCCAAATCGCTTCACAACCACACCTACTTCCTATATACCACAACTTTGAAGACGATCTGAATCGTTTACATTACAATATGTAAAGTAAGCACTAGTGAAGATATCGGTGCAGAACTTTGCACAAATACTACGTTTATAGAGTGGCAGGTTTTCAAGGCCCCATATATCGAACATGAGGACCTGGGTGCTTCTAACCTAATATTAGGGTTTCCAACTTTCAATGGACTTTATACAATATATATGACGAATACGTGGGTCAAATTGTGTATTATATAATATTAATTAGATTAAATAAATAAATTGCGAGAGTATAAAATGTTCGGTTACACCCGAACCTAGCCCTTCCTTACTTGTTTTTATATATTTTTATATATTTTTATTTATTTTATATATTTTTAGCTTCAGAAAATAATAACAAACAACGAAATGTTTCTCAAATTTCAAATTTCTTTAAGATTCCTCTCATATTAACCGATATCTTCGGCATAAAAGCAGCCAAAAATCGCTCAATAGGTAATGAATATTTAAAAGAAAATTGACAAATGAAAATGGCCACTAGTACAACGTCTCCTAGCTCTCAAACTGACTACCGAAACTGAAGCCAAAGTAGCATCTTCGACCAGAACGTGCATTAAAACTGTGGTGATGGACACTGTGATAGACATGACGAAGGTAGCAAAGGCATTTTCGAAGGAAAATGTGGAATGCTAATGCTGATTTAAAATTAAATGCCGATTATGGCCAATAGTCAAAATACCTATACTTTTAGCAATTAGTTTGTAAAATATTTATTAGACCAAAATATAAATCAGTAAATTTAATTTAAATTTTTTTTTATGAAGATAGTATTTTGAGTCGATTACCTTAGCTCATAGTCGTTAGGTCGTTATAATTTCAAACTTTGATTTGAAGTTTTTCTTAAAGCTTATGTACCCCATATTAACATTACTATCACATTAACTGATTGAATTCAAATTACGATATAAGATAAAGCGGTGCTGGGTAGACACAATCAACGAGGGAGTAAGAGCTGATCGGCCCCGAGGGGTGTAAACCGGTTGTCAAAGCAGCAGTCCAAGGCAATATTTTCGGCACATGAATTCATTTTGTTTGCAATGCGGTTGAATCGACTTAGTAACTCGGCAAGAGACCGGTGGCCATTTTGTTCTTTTCTATTCGATGTATATCACACTTTGTGATAGTATGATAGTATTCGTCTCTGGTATGTACTAGTGGATCCATGTTTTGACAACGGTCACAAAACACTTTAGGGTGAAATCCAATATTTCAACAACTATTCAACCAATTCATTCTAAATTTGGTGTTAGTGATTATTAAATTCTTATCTTACAGTCAAGAGAGAATTTGTGATCCCTCCATTTACTACTAATAAATATTGTTAAATTTCTGGTTAAATTTAGACCTGGTCAATTCAATCTTCGTTATATCATAAGTCAGTGAAATCGATCCATGGATTACCCCAGCATGTTCATTATATACATGCATGATTTTTCCTTATTCTAGTTGACTTTATGAAGACATGCGCCAAATCATGAGTTATAGTATTAACAACACTGTAAGGACTCCAGTTGACTTTCCCTCATATATTATACCGAATATACTCAGTGTTGTTCTTTTGGTTCAAATTTCGGAGTGTATAAAATGTTCGGTTACACTCTTGTTTTCTTTCATTTTCAGTTATTTGTCTATTTTTCGCACACTTACACACTTGCTCTGCATATTCGTTTCACAGTATTTTTTTAACTTTTTTGCACGAAAATATATGCGAAATACTTTCCATAAGCCCTTAAAGTAACCCCTTTGCCACCCCATTCGCCTACAAAGCCACATACAAATCGTGTACGTGATAAAAGCAAAAATTTTTACATATTTCTATGCTCATTAAAATAAACGCCAAAGTCATGAAGTGAACAAAACGCATTAAATATATTGCCAAGTTAATAATTACAATAAAACATAAATTATAATTTACAAAACACAAAATCACTTGCCATTTAGCGAGGGGTTAAGTGAAAAAGTGAGGGAAACAATGCAACCCCGCATAAACACGCCAACAACAAGCAAACAATGGAAAACATGTTTGAATGTTTATGTGTAATGTGTTTGTATGTAACTGACATGTACATATATATATGTATGTATGTTTATAAGTAATATATGTGCATGTGCATTTATTGTCTACACTTATGTCTATGTATGTTAGTAAAACAATCTCACTTCGCACAAATGAATTTCAATCTCACACTCCCACAGGCAGCGCCTCCCAATCGCCCTCGTCAACTACCGCCCTCCCCCACAGTCGCTGCGTCGATAAAAGTCGCACGTGAAGCGAACAAAAGACACACAGGCATCCGCTGTTCAGCGAAGCCACTTCCGCCTCGACGAGGCATACGACGACACTGACAGGCCAGCCAGGAAGACAGATAGCCGAACAGACAGACAGTCAGTCAAGTACGGCATATACACACACATACATATATATATGTACTAATATTAATAATATGGCACGCAAACAATTGCTCGCCTTACAAGTAAAACCCAGAGCCAGTCGTATAAGAGGGGACTCACATGTCAGCACCCGCAGGACTGTATGTTTGCGCACACACACTTACAAACGCATATGTGCAGACGACATGTGTGTCTCTCTCGTAAAGAGGTAAGAAGGTAACTGAGTTTAGAAACGGAACTGATGCTCATAAATTGAACTAAAAGAGCCCTTGTTGAGTGGATAGGTTGGATCGGCGGAAGTATGGGTGTCGTGGCACGCCTTCTACTACTCGCAGACGCCGTATTTTTGCAGGCACTTTGTACGACAAGAAGAATTCAAAATGTTTTGGCGCGTTTGCGGAAATTCTCCGCAGACTCCGCTGTGTATGTACGTTGCCACAAAAGGAGTGGAGTCCTTTGCCTTTGCATTTGGCCTTTTTGCAACTGAGTTTCAGTTGATATGTCACTCATTCGCACGCAAGTGTGTGTGTGCTGTTGTATTGTTTGCTGTTGCACGTTCGCATTCGCAGCGTTTACGCGGCACCCTTCGGTTTCCTGAAGCCAGAGGCCAAGTCAAAGCACATATCATCGTCTAGCAAAGCCTAATGTATATTTGTATAAATACTTACTTAGTGCTCATACATACTTGTATCCTTGTAACGTCCCTCTCGTTGGCAAAGGACTTGTGTGTTGATATTATTTTCAGATCAATTGAAATCTCTTTTCATGCGAACACAAAAAGATTGAACGCAATTTTTGCAGAGAACTCGCTTTCTAAATTGTTTGAGACAGATTTTTCAAAGCGGAAAATGAAGGCGAAAATTTGAAGGTATAGCACTTGGTGGGGATATCTTCACTTTGGTCGATATGTGAGAATATGTAGGTCTTCTTTGGTATACATAGAATAAATGATGATTACTGTATATTAAGAGACTTCGCTTTAATAATTGTTGCAAGTAAGAGAATTTATTCCTGTTAGTGCCGTCGTATTCTGTATTCAAATTCTTGTATCGACATTACCGTTTCATACCGCATAAAAATTAGTTTCCTTAAAAATAATCACCCGTCTGTATTTGGCATATTGGTCCAGCTCGAGACTGATTTATCACGAGTTAAAACGCGAAACAGAGAGAATAGCAGAGAGAACAGCAGAAAGTGAAAAAATAAGAGAGTTATAAAAATCTACTTTCCAATGTCTGGACATGTTAATAAAATGAAATGTCTGAAATGTTATAAACATACCGAATTTTAAAATTAAAAAAAAAATAGTAAACAAACCCTCACCTCATTTTTCCGTCAAATTGAATCCAAACTAAAGTCAAGAGTCTACACTGTAGTAATTTTGCTAAATTAGTATAAAGTGTTTAAAAATGGGAGTTGAGGTTATTAGTTTAAGCACTAGTTAACTATATGAAGGTTAAAATAATTACTCTCATTAAGAAATAAACCAGATTTTTTGCTTCGTAATTGCAACTTTCTCGCAACTTAACACAGCAACAGTGTAGCAGGGTATTCTAAGAAACTATGGTACAAGATTGTCAAGATTGATGGTTTAAATCGAGTGTGCTGAAAGAGAATACTTTAAATAACTTATAACTGCGAACGTTTATTACTAAATTGAAAGTTATAGAGAAATTTAGAAAATACTTTGTGGCTTTTAAATTTATATGGTATACATTTAGACGTTGAGGTAGGTAAGTAGGTAATAGTGAAGACTTTTTGCGCTCAATTAGCACTAAATGTGGTATTTTGATGCACTAATCCTAGACTTTTAGATTACTGCTACCACGTTTCATCGCTTTGTTCAAACTATTTTTCTCTTTCGATGAAGCTATTTATGTCCGAAATGCTTTTAATAGATATCTATTCTATGTTTGATGCCTAATGAATTCCAAACTTTCTGTGTCGAAGCTGCAATAGAGCAGGACATTCACAGATAAAGTGGAAAATTGTTTCCTTTTCCGCAGCCGCGGCAAATTTCGTTGTAGGACATACCCATTTTCTTCGCTAGTGCTCCAAATGGCCAATGTCCCGTTATAAGAGCTGCAAGTCTGAAAATACTTTTCCTGGACCTATTTAATAAGTCCCTAGTTCTTGTCTTGTCATATTTCGGCGATATCTGTTTAGTTATTTTGCTTTTGGTTGCATATTTCCATCTATTCTCAGCTAATTATTCAGGTTGTGTATTGAACTCCTTCTTGGTCGATCCTAGTGGAATCCTGGAACGTTTTAGTATGTTCACTTTTGGAACGGCCATTCCACCTAACCTAACTTTTACCATAAACGCTTATACAATCCGTGTCTACACAGCTTTACTCAGTTTATCGAATCGTTGGTGGTAGTGGAACAAGTGCAGCACAAGTGTTATACTATCTTTTAATGAAATAGGTCAATTGCACAATAGCCAAATTGGAGAAAATTTTATGCTTCAAATGAAGCACACTGTAAGGAAATTTGTTTGAAGTGCGATAAATATGAACATACATACATATGTTTCCAGTTTTGAACGCTGAAGAATTTTGTTATTAAAATTTATAGCCTTGAAGACCTTAAGGAATTAAAAATTTTATTTGTTATACAAATATTTTAATTCATCGACTAATCAAGATTAGTTTAGCAAAGTTTTTTAATAAAACGAAGTCGGATTAGTAACACCCTTCATAACTATAGAATCACTACACCGATTTTGATGATATTCTATTTATTAAATTCGCCTCTACTTGGAATAGCGGAACAATTTTTAAAATGGCGCACTTTATAGGGCTTTATCATTGTAGATTTTACTATATGTATATAGTTGAACTCTACAACGCTGGGTAGGTCATGTTGTCCGAATGGACGAAAACACTCCAGCCCTGAAAGTGTTCGATGCAGTAGGAAGTCGAGGAAGGGGAAGGCCTCCACTCCGTTGGAGGGACCAGGTGGAGAGCGACCTGGTTACACTTGGAATCTCCAACTGCGAAGGAAAGAGAAGAATGGCGCGCTCTCATCGATTCGGCTATAACCGGCTAAACGGTTGAACGCCAATAACATACATACATATAGTTGAACTTCCATAACTCGAACTTCGAACTAACTTCGCAATATGGAACTCATCTAGAAAATCTGACAATATGCCTGCGATTTTTTTTGTGATATGCATTAATAATACTGTATCTGTCTTATTTATTTAAACTTTACTTGACTACAATCTTTTAAAAAGAATGAAGTATTATTCTAGAAAAGAATTCAAGTAGACTTAGCACTTCATTTATTATAGCTTTTTGTTGTCAATTGACTACACCCTAAGATATTCTTAAGATCCCTAAGATATAAGTATTTATATACGAATATATTCCCTCTTAAAACCTACATACCTTAACAGACCTCTTTAAAATTCAGCACATTGTTATAATTTTGTAAAACTTTCCCAAAACCTAGCTTCCCGCAAACAATTCCTCAATTCAACGTAATATACTTACATCAAAGAGACGATACGATGGCATACACATACACGGTACATCCATATCTACTCGTACATACATATGTAGGTGGGTTTGCGCTTCTGATCTGAAGAGTCAGAAACGTGAAGGAACGCTAACACTCGAGGGAAAACATACAAAATCGATTCACAGAAATTACTTATACAGTAATAAAATGGGGAAAGAAAATAAATTTCAAATATTGTACAAGGACAACGAATGTGCACACACAAACACATAGACACCTACTTGCATATGTATACCATACCGCTTTGTAAGTCTGTAGTAAGGCAAGGAAATCTTTACTGCTGCTTTTAACCGTTTTGTTGCCTTTTCTCTTGTTTTTGTTGTTTACTTTTTGAGTTTTCACATTGTTGTTGCCGCCATAATATATTGATAATGCTACATACAGTCGGTTGTTGTTGTTGTCGCTTACTGCTGCTACGTCAGTTGTTGTTGTACGTGTCGTTTTGAAGTTGTTGTATTCGCTGCTGTTGAAGTTGATCGGAGGCGAGTAGCTGAATTGGAAATAATTTCCACAGAGCTGAGTTGTGAAGATGAGTCCGTGTCAATGCTGCCAGCCGTTGCAAATATATGCCATCATTAGAGTGGTACGTAACTGCACGGGAACATTTTTTCATCAGATTTCCTAAGGTGTTAAATTTAAAAAAATATAATTAAAATAAAATTATAAAAAAAATATTTTTATTTCGATCTGAAATGATTAAATGAGAAGGTACAATCTTCTATAAGAGTATACAGCTACTGGCGTACGCCGATGATATCGATATCATTGGAAACAACACCCGCGCCGTTAGTTCTGCTTTTTCCAGACTGGATAAGGAAGCGAAGCGTATGGGTCTGGTGGTGAACGAGGACAAGACGAAATATCTCCTGTCGTCAAACAAACAGTCAGCGCATTTGCGTCTTGGCTCCCACGTCACTGTTGACAGTCATAACTTTGAGGTTGTAGATAGTTTCGTCTACCTGGGAACCAGCATTAACAGCAATAACAATGTCAGCCTGGAAATCCAACGCAGAATCACTCTTGCCAACAGTTGCTACTTTGGATTGAGTAGGCAATTGAACAGTAAAGTCCTCTCTAGACGAACCAAAATCAAACTCTACAAGTCTCTCATCATTCCCGTCCTAATTTACGGTGCAGAAGCGTGGACGATGTCAACATCCGATGAGACAGCACTAGGAGTTTTCGAGAGAAAGGTTTTGCGGAAGATTTATAGTCCCTTAAACATTGGCAACGGCGAATACCGCAGACGATGGAACGATGAGCTGTATGTGTTATTCGACGACATAGACATAGTCCAGCGAATAAAAAAACAGCGGCTACGCTGGCTAGGTCATGTTGTTCGAATGGATGAAAGTGCTCCAGCTCTGAAAGTATTCGATGCAGTACCCGCTGGTGGAAGCCAAGGAAGAGGGAGACCTCCACTCCGATGGAAGGACCAGGTGGAGAGGGACCTGGCTTCGCTTGGTATAACCAATTGGCGCCAAACTGCCAGAAGGAGGGATACGTGGCGCACTGTTTTGGACTTGGCTATAACCGCGTAAACGATGTCTACGCCAGTCAAGAAGAAGAAGAAGAATGTTTTTCGGAACTTGTGCGTTACGCATTAAAGGCCTTTGGAGTGTGATACATTTATCACCGATATGAGTAATTATCATGGTGAGAAGGAAAACGTTATAAAATTAACCAAAAATTAAAATCTTATGACTCCCCTAATGTACTTGAGTACATATACGAGTACGCATCCAACTGTAGTCCTCCTTACTATTGCTCGAACGAGCTTGTTGCTGTCAACATCTTTTGGCAGTTAGAATGTTGCTGGCAGTGAAACTTACATATAAACTTAGTAACGTGTTTGAAAAGTCCTTGGATTCGATTGAAAATCTTTCAGGGATGCTGCCGTGTAGCAAAGACTACAAAGATTATTTGTGAAAAGACAGGATGCAGAGGCGACACAACGAAGCGGCAAACGCTCGACGTTCGTAATGGAAAGACGCAATCACAAACATTTGCCAAAAGGATATGAAATCACAGAAAATGAGCAAAACAGCGCGAAGCAAAGTAAAGTGAGGAGCAGCCCGAGTGCTTGTGGAAATTACAAAAGGGTAGCAACACTGCGTCCCATCGTAAGGCAGCGACTAAATTGTCAACACAGACACATGGGTTGGCGGGAAAGCGCAATTCAGACGACCGCCCGCCCGCCTTGAGCACAGTGGCGTATCAATGATGACAACAACAAGGTAGGAAGCGTATAGTCAATGCAAAGCAGCAATTTTAGTGGTGACAGATGATCCGAACACAATGCCACACACACACACCTCGTCAGACATTACA
This sequence comes from Zeugodacus tau, assembly GCA_031772095.1. NCBI lineage: Eukaryota > Metazoa > Arthropoda > Insecta > Diptera > Tephritidae > Zeugodacus > Zeugodacus tau. Next base: position 18,423,733 of record CM062650.1, on the reverse strand, counting down.
GATGAGTGGAGTAATTACGCGTGGAAAATTACGCGTTGGCCTACACTCATTAGATGATGGACCCTGCTCTGGTTACAGCCTTGGAGTTGGCTTACGAATGACCTTTATGAGGGTATATGATTTCGGTTTTTGATACGCTTTTATTTAGATCTGCAACGAAAAGACTTACGTTAGGCCAACTTATAAAAGAAGAAAGAAAATTTCATAAAATTTTTGGATCGTTATAGGGCTTCTCAAACTAGAATACTTTTATTTGTAAACATATTTGGAGGTTCGCCATTAACTACCAAGAAAACTCTTTTCATACTGACCGAAATCAGAGACAGAATAATAACCTGATATTTAGCACCTCTAACCAATAAACTAAGCCGATAATAAATCGCTATTGACATAACAGTATTTCAGATTTCAGTAAGGTACATGTTACACAGGCCAATGAATTTATTATTTTGACTATTTATAAGAGTCATTAGAGATAATCATCAAATCATTCTTCATTTCGAGAGGGTTATGTTTATATTAATATAAAAGGCATTCAAAGGAAAAATAAATAAAGATGTTACACAAGGCAGAAAATTGAGTTTTTCTCCTTGTGTATCATTGCAGATAAATTTTCTTCAAATCAGTTTTCAGTACTCACTGATGCTGAAGTTTCATCCAAGAACCATAAACAAATAAAAAATTGATATCATCGATATAGAAAATTAAAGCTATAAACATATTAGATTAGATTGCTCATCAGAAAGTATTTCGAAATATAATTTCAATGACGATCTAACAAGCCAAGATATGACCCATCCATCCTCTAATTAATAAAAAATCAAACTAAAACAAAATGGATGATAAGTTACAGCCGGTTTCTCGATTTTCCATTGAAAATAAAGTTCTATTTAATTTTAAAATTTATTTAACTTTGTACTTAAGTTTTCTGGTTTTCAACATTATTCAAAATTGGCATACAAAAAATTAAAAGGCATGACTGTTAGAAAGAATAAAAGCATACTTATGTAAAGAAAAATTTTTATTTATTTGTCAAAATGGAAAAAAATATTGGAAATCAGCTGATAGAAAAACATAACCATAATTACATATAACAATAGGTCTGTATACTATCTGCTAGTAAATGATAATTATTTAAGTTTCTGCTGGAAAAGCGTTTCTTTACTCAAAAAATTAGCAGAAACTAGCAGAAGAGAGCATCTGCTGATCATCAGCATGAGAGCTGCTAGTTTCTGCTGTTGGAATTTTCGCTAGCAGCAGCTAGCAGCCGTCAGATGAAGAAACAGCTGTTGAATGAATTTGTAAATCAGGACTGCTTTGAGAATTTGCTTTGATTTAGTTCTTTTGAATGATTTTTGTTTATTAAAATTAAATTAAATATTCATTAAATAACGATGTAAACACAAATTGTGAATGTTTAAACTAGAGCTCTTGGTATTCGACTAATCGACTAACCGAATTAACCGAATAGGGCATTATTCGAATAATAATATTCGGTTTGTACTATTCGGATAGTCGTCAGTCATCCGATATTCGAATAATCGGTTTTCAGGTTAATCGAATAATTTTAAGAGCCCTAATTAGAATTTGATATAAACGATTACTACCACATTAATGGTTAAAAGTATTTAAAAAAAACCTTCTCCTGTAAAGTTTGGTTTTTGTCGCTTACGCTAAAATGGCGGTAAAGGCTCAATATGTCAAATGGGTTCCTTGAAGGATTATTTATAATTATTTTTATATAACCATTGCTAAAATTACTGTATTATACAATTTTATAATAATTTCAATAAAACTAGTTTGTGCGTTTGTTAAGATATTGGCGACAACGAAAAGTTTAGATCCAAATAAAGATTTAATTCACTCCAGACTATATTAGTTCTTCTCGTTTGAAAAATTCTTGCTATTTTTATTTTTTATAATTTTTTTATAAATAACTCTTTATAAACCTCTTTATATAGATTAAAAAAGAAAGCAAGCAAAGTTCATTTAAACCAAATGAATGACTCCAAATCCTCTCTTGTATTTAAAGCGTTTCATTCGCCCAAAAGCGTGTCAGTGTTAATTGTCGTTTGGCAAACAAACCAACAAATTTTAATTTCAAAGCAATTTTAAATGTAAATTAAGGCCAAATCCTCAGCTGCCACAAAACAACAACAATACATAAACGCTTATTGAGCGTCTGTAATCATTAATTAATACACTGCATTTGGCAAAATCAACCACCGCTGACGGCAGGAGAACGCACGAATCCTTTGCAAGGATAATAAACTAAGAACACAAATGAAAGTGAGGCAAATGTGGCATGACTGTGTGTGTGTCTATGCATGCATGCAAGCATGCATGGCATAAAATTGTCTGAAATTAATATAACCAATTCCCTTTATGGGGTCACACAAAGCTATTAAGTATTGCAGACATTTCGAATGTTATTTAATTCATATTTAATTCACAACAATATTGACAATGGCAGTTGACTAGGCTATGTAAATAGAGAAATTGCTGCCGCTAGCATGTGGATGGATGAGTGAGTATTTGGGGCTGGCACATGTTATAATAGAGCTAATTTAGAATTGCATGCTAAGGATAAATCAAGCATTTATCAAAGTAGAAGAATTTATTGACTACAAGACCACCAGATGTAGATTTCGGTCGAGAAACCTCCAGTATTAACGGAAAAGGATTTCGGTAAGTGACTTCCGACAGAGTATTTGATATGAAAAACTTCTCATGAGAGCCTTCTTCTTCTTCTTGACTGGCGTAGACACCGCTTACGCGGTTATAGCCGAGTCCAAAACAGCGCGCCACGTATCCCGCCTTCTGGCAGTTTGGCGCCAATTCGTTATTCCAAGCGAAGCCAGGTCCCTCTCCACCTGGTCCTTCCATCGGAGTGGAGGTCTCCCTCTTCCTCTGCTTCCACCAGCGGGTACTGCATCGAATACTTTCAGAGCTGGAGCACTTTCATCCATTCGAACAACATGACCTAGCCAGCGTAGCCGCTGTTTTTTTATTCGCTGGACTATGTCTATGTCGTCGAATAACACATACAGCTCATCGTTCCATCGTCTGCGGTATTCGCCGTTGCCAATTCTTAAGGGACCATAAATCTTCCGCAAAACCTTTCTCTCGAAAACTCCTAGTGCCGTCTCATCGGATGTTGACATCTTCCACGCTTCTGCACCGTAAAGTAGAACGGGAATGATGAGAGACTTGTAGAGTTTGGTTTTTGTTCGTCGAGAGAGGACTTTACTTTTCAATTGCCTACTTAGTCCATAGTAGCACCTGTTGGCAAGAGTGATTCTGCGTTGGATTTCCAGGCTGACATTGTTATTGGTGTTAATGCTGGTTCCCAGGTAGACGAAATTATCTACAACTTCAAAGTTATGACTGTCAACAGTGACGTGGGAGCCAAGACGCGAATGCGCTGACTGTTTGTTTGACGACAGGAGATATTTCGTCTTGTCCTCGTTCACCACCAGACCCATACGCTTCGCTTCCTTATCCAGTCTGGAGAAAGCAGAACTAACGGCGCGGATGTTGTTTCCGATGATATCGATATCATCGGCGTACGCCAGTAGCTGTACACTCTTATAGAAGATTGTACCTTCTCGATTTAGCTCTGCAGCTCGTATTATTTTCTCCAGCATCAGGTTAAAGAAATCACACGAGAGTGAGTCGCCTTGTCTGAAACCTCGTCTGGTATCGAACGGCTCGGAGAGGTCCTTCCCGATCCTGACGGAGCTTTTGGTGTTGCTCAACGTCAGCTTACACAGCCGTATTAGTTTTGCGGGGATACCAAATTCAGACATCGCGGCATAAAGGCAGCTCCTTTTCGTGCTGTCGAAAGCAGCTTTAAAGTCGACAAAGAGATGGTGTGTGTCGATCCTATTTTCACGGGTCTTCTCCAAAATTTGGCGCATGGTGAATATCTGGTCTGTTGTTGATTTTCCAGGTCTAAAGCCACACTGATAAGGTCCAATCAGTTTGTTGACGGTGGGCTTTAGTCTTTCACACAATACGCTCGACAGAACCTTATACGCGATGTTGAGGAGGCTTATCCCACGGTAATTGGCGCAAATTGTGGGGTCTCCTTTTTGTGTATAGGGCAGAGTACACTGAGATTCCAATCGTCAGGCATGCTTTCTTCCGACCATATTCTGCAAAGAAGCTGATGCAAGCACCTTATCAGCTCTTCGCCGCCGTATTTGAATAGCTCGGCCGGTAATCCATCGGCCCCCGCCGCCTTATTGTTCTTTAGGCGGGTAATTGCTATTCGAATTTCTTCACGGTCGGGCAATGGAACATCTGCTCCATCGTCGTCGATTGTGGAATCGGGTTCGCCATCTCCTGTTGTTGTACTTTCACTGCCATTCAGCAGGCTGGAGAAGTGTTCCCTCCACAAACTCAGTATACTCTGGTCATCAATAACTAGATCACCTTTGGGGGTCCTACAGGAGTGTGCTCCGGTCTTGAAACCTTCAGTTAGTCGCCGGATCTTTTCGTAAAATTTTCGAGCATTACCCCTGTCGGCCAGCTTGTCAAGCTCTTCATACTCACGCATTTCGGCCTCTTTCTTTTTTTGTCTGCAAATGCGTCTCGCTTCCCTCTTCAGCTCTCGGTATCTTTCCCATCCCGCTCGTGTTGCGGTCGATCGCAACATTGCGAGGTAGGCAGTCTGTTTTCTCTACACTGCGAGACGACAATCCTCGTCATACCAGCTGTTTTTTTGGCTTTTCCGAAAACCAATGGTTTCGGTTGCAGCTGTACGTAAGGAGTTTGATATGCCGTCCCACAGCTCCCTTATACCGAGATCCTGATGAGTGCTCTCAGAGAGCAGGAGTGCAAGTCGAGTAGAAAATCGTTCGGCTGTCGGTTGTGATTGCAGCTTCTCGATGTCGAACCTTCCTTGTGTTTGTTGACGTGTGCGCTTTTCTGCACAGAGGCGGGTGCGTATTTTAGCTGCTACAAGATAGTGGTCCGAGTCGATGTTGGGACCACGAAGCGTACGCACATCAGAAACACCGGAGACATGTCGTCCATCTATCACAACATGATCGATCTGGTTGCGAGTAATTCGATCAGGGGACAGCCAAGTAGCTTGATGGATTTTCTTATGCTGGAATCTAGTACTACAGACGACCATATTTCGGGCCCCGGCGAAGTCGATCAGCCTCAGACCGTTTGGTGATGTTTCGTCATGGAGGCTGAATCTTCCGACTGTTGTGCCAAAGACACCTTCTTTACCCACCCTAGCGTTGAAATCGCCAAGCACGATTTTGACATCGTGGCGGGGGCAGCGCTCACAGGTACGTTCTAGGCGCTCATAGAAGGTATCTTTGATCACTTCGTCCATCTCTTCCGTCGGGGCGTGGGCGCAAATCAGCGATATGTTGAAGAACCTCGCTTTGATGCGGATTGTGGCTAGACGTTCATCCACCGGAGTGAATGCCAGGACTCGACGACGGAGTCTCTCTCCCACCACGAATCCCACACCGAATTTGCGCTCCTTTATATGGCCGCTGTAGTAGATGTCACAAGGACCCACCTTCTTCCGTCCTTGTCCCGTCCATCGCATTTCTTGGATTGCGGTGATGTCAGCCTTTACTCTTACGAGGACATCAACCAGCTGGGCAGAGGCACCTTCCCAATTAAGGGTCCGGACATTCCAGGTGCATGCCCTTATTTCGTAGTCCTTTAAACGTTTGCAGTGGTCGTCATCAAAATTGGGGTCTCTCATCCGAGGCTGTTTTGTTCTTTTCATTGGGTGGTGTTTTTATGTGGTGGGTCCCAAACCCTACGTACAACCGCATAAGCGGGTTTCGCCTTCTCACTTTAGCTCGCCTTCAAACGGATGTTTGTTAGCTACCCAGAGGATACTTGGTCTAAGACCGGAAGTGGTGAGCTGCTTGAGCCACATGTAAAAGAATCGTTCCTGGCCACTCCCAAGTGAATGGCAGTCAGAAACTTTCCTCACTTGCGTGAACTTCTACATATGACTCCATCCTCCATGAGAGCCTTCAGTCTTAGGAAAGCCGGCCGACCTCGGGACAAAGTCCATTCGTAGCCTTAGATTACAAACCACCAACGAGTGGTTTCTCAGTCGTCGGCGACTATTTGGATATAAAAAATTCCGATAAATCACACGTATGTAGATCACCAAGAGGACTTCACTCAATCAGATTTGATTCATTTCACCCGTTGCAGATAAGAAGCACCTGCCAATTCTTCTACGCTTCAAATGTGATCAGAAAATAAACAGTTAATAACAAGGCATTATTCAAAACCCCCTGGAAGTACGGAACCGAATGATATATTCACCTCATCTGATCTAAAAGTTATTTGAGCTTTGGAATGGGGAAAATAAGCCATATACTTTCTAATCTGGCAAGACTTTTTATATTTTCCTCCAGGAATATGGAATATAACTTACTACAAAGTAGAATAGAATATAAAGCTACTAACAAACTGCAAAATGGGAAAAATATAGAAACATAAAACAAGATTTCATGAATCGGAACATTAGGTAGGTAGATTATAAGGCTGTTCCCCAGAGGGAAACACACGTAATCTATCAAAGTCTTTCAAAGGTCCAGGATCCCTACCTAGATTAACTATTACGAGTGGACAAAGCACCCTTAACCTACTACAATTCTGTAGAGATTTTTCACTTCTATATTCGCTGTTTTGCGAGCTTGTTCGAAAAAGTGAGAGAAGCGAAAAACCCTTATTTTGATCGGGACGATTCAGAAGAAAGAGATGATTCCACCTCGTACTCCTCCATGCAGTTTCTACAGCTAGCATACGGTAAAATTTGTAACCTTACAGTGTGGATCCCGACGGGACAATGTCCAGTTAAAATCTCTAGGACTAAGGAGAGGTAAACTTTACTGTAGGCGCGCTCGGTAGACCTCCTGCGATTCAATATAGGCCAGAAGGAACTGGCGATTGCGCAAGTGCTAGTGACTGACTAGCGTTTGCCCAGCTCAGCCGAAGCCCATCTGTCCAGTAGTAGAAAATATAACAACGGTGCTCCTACATGTTTACAGGCTACTAAAAGTGAGGCTGACGTTCCTGAATTTACAAGCAATCAGCCTTATAATTTCCTACGATTCCGCTGTGGCCAGGAACCCAGACCAGTCTAACTGTAATATACATGAAAATATATTCAAGTTCTAATAATACCGTTATGCAGTTGACCACCATCACGGTTGTTCAAGAAATTTCGGCATTTTCTATAAACTGACGGATAATGATATTTCATTCTTGCAATTCCCGTCTTAGAGTATGCAGAACTTCAGGATGGTTTACTTTTAAACTCTATTCGACATTCGAAGTAAATACACAAAAGTCGCTGCTTTTCTCTGAAAACCTAAAAAATGTGCAAATAAAAGTAAGGACTATCGCAGGGTACTTAATACTTACATATACTCTATTTCGAGGATATGTTTGTATATTTACATTTTGATGCCTTCATCCTTTATTTTGACTTTCAATAATGTCCTTTATATGCCTATAACTTGCTTCTGCATATACTTATGCATGTACATACATATGCGTTTAGCTCGCAGCAGAAGAAGACATCAGCGAAAAGGAAGGTAAAATGACAACAACAATACAAACATTTGTGGTAAAAACAATAAAGAGTATTACTATTGCCAGTGCGCATACACAATAAATATATAACAACAACAATAACCATTCATCACTGTCAACACACAAGGGAGTTGGTTGTTGTAACGACAACCAATTCATGGGCACATACATACATACAAGATTTTCAGGAAGGACTCACTCCTTTAAGGTGTTGTGTGCTTGTCAAAGGCTCTTGCGTTGCGCCACAAACGAATTCGTAGGCAAAGATTGCGGATTAAGTATGGAAACGGACACGCGTACACTTGTAACCCTCCATATTTTGCGAAAGAGCAATATAGCACTAGACACAGACGACTCAATGTTTGTTGGTATGAAATTAAATACACATAATTCGTTTGTTTGTAGATTTCTCTCCCTGTAAGTCTGCAAAATACCAGCTAATGACAAACAATACATTAATACAGAAATTTCTTTAGTCGCTTTCTCTGCCAGTTCGCACCCTCCTGCTTTGTCAACGCGCCGCGCCGTAGTGAGACGATCGACGTGCCAGAAAAACACACCGGAAGCATAAGCAGCAGAGTTTCCCCGCGTCTTTTCACTCGCTTCATGGCGGTTTGTACCGTTTGTCTGCGGCGGGAAAGAGTCTACCTGGCTTGTGTGTGCCATTAGAGGGCTCTACTCTAATTTCGCAGGCGGCCGACGCATACTTTTGGTATGCGCATCAAGTGGTGTTGGTGGCATTGTTGTTTTTTATGCTGGCTAGCGCTAACTCAAGCTACCAGTTAGCTACATAAATGTGCGTCCCGACCACGACAGGCATTTAACAAATGAAAATGTCCACCACGTGCAGACAAATGAAAAATTGTGGTTCAGCATTCATTGTTATAGCCTGACAAACACCATTTAGAAGTCATTATGTTGTTTAGACAATGACGCTTTAAACGGTGCGTGTGTGTGTAGTTATTGACGACACAATAGACACAGATTACGAAGTGTCAGTCGGTGCGAGCGAAGGTGGCGTAAAATCAATTAGGAGTCAAACAGGCAATTTAAAGGGGCTTTGAGGTTATGCAATAAAAAGTATACCTAGTTTGGGAGATATGTATGTTACCAATAAAAAAATTGCATACAAAATACCGAAAATATCGAAAAGCCGAATTGCTAAAATTAAAAGGAATTTGCTCTAAAGAAAATGAAAATTGCTTTCAAGAAATATCACCATACATTACTAATTAACAATATATGTATGTACATGTAATAATTTTGTTTCAGTCAGGTCCAGTTTTTTGTGACAGCTACATATTCATTACTGACCTTATACAGATATTTATATATGTATGAACGTGTCATTTTTAAATAACTTCATTCATACGACTGAATATCTATTGCATTCGACTAACGAACATCGTTGTTACATCGTAAACATACAACGAAAGTGTTCTATTGACCCCGGCACGTATACAAACTTGCTTTGGTCAACACCCCTACAAGTGCCAAATTGCCTGTTCCAAAGTCTTCAAATCGATCAGAAAAGCAGGATTCTACTCCGGTACTTGTTCTAAGTCAGTACAATGAAGTATTTGAAGATCCGAATTCATAGGTTCATAAATACATGAACTGATAAAGGACGTTTTTCGTTAGTGAGTTAACCCACTTTTAGTAATTTTCAACCTAACTTTTGTAGGGGAGGTGGGCGTGGTTATGATTCGATTTCTTTCATTTTTGGACTGTATTAGGAAGTGGCTAAAAAAAACGACTGCAGAAAGTTTGGTTTATATAACTCTATTGGTTTGCGAGATCTAAACAAAAAACCTATTTGGGAGCGGTGCCATGCCCACTTCCCCAAAAAAATTACATCCAGATATGCCCCTTAATAGTACGATCCCTCATACAAAATTTTATTTCCATAGCTTTGTTTATGGCTTAGTTATGGCACTTTGTGTGTTTTCGGTTTTCGCCATTTTGTGGGCGTGGCAGTGGTCCGATTTTGCTCATTTTCGAAAGCAACCTTCCTATGGTGCCAAGAAATAAGTGTCAAGATATCTTAATTTTTACTCAAGTTACAGCTTGCACAGACGGACGGACGGACAGACAGACATTCGGATTTGAACTCAACTCTTCACCCTGATCACTTTGGTATATAACCCTATATCTAACTCGTTTAGTTTTGGGTGTTACAAACAACCGTTATGTGAACAAAACTATAATACTCTCTTTAGCAACTTTTGTTGCGAGAGTATAAAAACTAGAATCAAAATTGTTGTTTGATTAACCGTAAAAATCGATTATACGTAATGCTTCTGGTCCCGACTATCACGGATAATCGAAGCCCGATTGTAATATAATATTATTTTGATATTCTTATGTTACAAAGGGCAAGATCGGACTACATCCATGCATATTTCCTATATAACATAACCATAATTACCTATACGTATCACCCTTGATACAAATTTGGTCATTCAAAAAATCACAGGAAATAGTATTGCAACCAATTCGTTTAGCTTTAGTCATATCCAAGGAATATGCATTCATACTTGATCGTATAGTTTTTCTTATTCCTTAAATAAAACTGTTAAATATAATCAGTCCAAAACACGATTGTGATCTAGAATCTATAAAATATGTATTTAAAAAACTTTTAAACAGAATGCATTTATAAATATATTTTCGAAATGCTATGTATGAAGGATAATTGTAGGCGTAGTGCGTTTATAAGTAATAAGATAAGTTAAGTTAAGCAGATATTGAGTGAGTGACAAGATACATAAAGTTGCCACAACTGTCTTCGTGTGCTCAACGAACTTTCAGCGCTTCTAAAAACTGCTTAAGCGCATTCCCAAGGCAGACGCTTGGCAACTTTGCAAAGTTTAAAACATATAGAGCGACAATAACGTAGTAAGTACTCATATGTAAGTAGGTGAGTTTATATGTGATCTTAAAGATACCATATGGAGAAATTCAAATAGCCGTAAGTCTCGCCTAAAGTTTCACCTTAATGTAGAATTTTATTTTCTCACAATATACTCGCATTTTCGTGCACACGCATATGATGTGGCTTGGCAACAACAACCGTACGCTTTGCCACTGAAGTTGGCTGACTGAGGCAAAGCAGCCACGAAGCACTTCAAGTCTCAAGTCGGTTGCTTGTGAATTTTGTGACACATATGTTGACTACTACACACAGCTGTGTATATTGAGACATACAACGGAACGTCAGCAAGGCAGCTTGGCAGCCAATTCAAAGAGCACTCGTCGCTTTAACCGACAGGACTTTCGATTTACCATACGACACGTGAAATGTGAGTGGCGGTGCGTAACCCAAATCGTCACGGTCATGGCAATTGCGACAATGAAAACACATACAATCGTACATATATACAGGTCTGTATGTGTGACAAGTAAATCGAGCTGCCTAGCGTTGGAGCGAACGCGACAATCCGAGCGCTGCTGTCAAAACGCATCGGGGCTCGGTTTGCCAAACCATCGTAAACCACACTAAGCGCTGCCAAGCCGGTCATATTAATGCATGCTTTACGCGTCCGCAGAGAGTTGCTTCGCTATCGCTAACGGTTTCGGTCACCGCTTGCTGTTCGGTCTTGTTCGCATGGTTGTGGGGTTGGCTGACTGACTGACTGACTGATTGGGTGGCTGGCTGAATAAACGCTAAAGCAAACTCCCAAACAGTGTTTGTGGAAGTCACTAGTCTACTGCGTTGTGGTGGCAGCTATTGATGGTTTGTGTGCACGTGCAACCCGCCATCTCGACACCAACACCAACAACAACAATTGTAGTTGTATTGATTTCTTATTGAAATATTATGATTGCGCGGCGGCCCACTCGCTAACAACCCTCAATCCAATCCAAATAACCGTAATATCGTACATACTCTTATGTGTATAACTGTTTCTAAGTGCTGTATTGTGTTATGTTGCACATACTCGTTGCTTACCCCCTCACTCACACACTCGACTCACTTACTTAACTTGCCGTGCATTTATATGAGTAATTTCTTTCGTGAATGGGATTAAATGTGTGGGTATTTACACAATTAGGGTTGGCATGTTGTCCCGTTACGCTAGACTAAATGGCCTCGAAATTAAATATGTTTGTTGTTGCATTGTCAGTGAGCTATTCATGCAGGACCGGACGAGTATGAGGGCTGTTAATAGTTTACTTAATTGACAAAGTGTCACAGGGAAGTGTGACAACTTGGTTTGGTCAATGGGACCGGTATTTACGAATTTAATTTCAGTATAACTTCCAATCGAATGATAACAGTATTTAATTAGATACATTTCCACATTTTGTTTCATTTAGTGTTGTTGGCCCCTCCTCACTTGATCTTCTCAATGCAAATGTAGAATTCCTTTCTATGTCCGTCATTAACACTTGATACTTAATACAGTTTGAATAGTTCTTGCGCTAATCAGATCGAAGTAACCAGTACTGTCGCAATAATTTATATACAGAAATTTGTTGAGGTTATCGTGATCTTTCGCCAAAATGTAAATATTTTACAATTGTTTTCGAGATAATTTCTATAAACGTTTTCAAGACTAGTCTATGTACAATAGCAGTTTTGTTATAGTTTTTTTTTTTTGCACAGTAATTTAGGACGAATAGGTATGTGTGGTGCGGTACGGACCACACCGACTTTGAACACGAAAACCGCTATTAGGCGCGAAACCCAGCAACCTTCAGAGAGGTGAAGATTCACTCAGATAGTAGAGCGGCGAGACTAACATCGAGCCGTGTGTACAAGCTTGTGAAGGAATGCCAGTCCTCGCTATCAGTTCCATCGGATCACTTCGCAATCAGAGTAGTTTAGGTGTCTGCCCACAGCGGAATCGCAGGAAATTGAAAGGCTGAAGAGCTTGCTAGGCTAGGCATGTCGGTCTTACCTACAGTGGAATGGGTATAAGTAGGGGCACTCAGGGTCTCAGCTGAACTGAGCAAACGCTGGACAGTCCCTAGCATCTGTTCTGTCGGTAGATCCTTCTAGTCCAAAGTTAATCGCAAGAGGACAAATGAACTTCGGTGAAATATTAATTTTAAGATTTGGCTACTATTATCGTAGAATAATGTCAAAACCGTTCCAATTCTGTTTTGGCATTTCATACGACAGTGTAAGAATTGTGAAGTTATCGAAGAATAACAAAGCAAACTTCGCATTGAACTACATAAATAATACAGTATATAATCAGTAGATGTAGATCTGTTCTATTCCACAAACGAAAAGTGCACTGCCAATTTGTAGAACATTTATTATTTACATATCTTTTATTTTCATGCGTGTTCACAGATTGAACATAGCCGAAATCGACTAACAACCACGCACACTTAACAAGGTCGTCATTTTGGATCTTGTCAGTCTTTTTTACTTTATAATATTTGTTGTTTTAAATAACCTCACAAAAACAGCAGGGAAATGTGATTTTTTTTTTGGAGAATAATTTTATTGTCTGAATAACTTCGGCGAAAGGACTGATAAGAACCATTTATTAAGAGTTTACTGTTTGGTCTTAAATGCCGTCAATATACATTTTATAAGGAACTGTCACTATTTATGTATACTCACGCAACTTGTTGCACAGAGTATTACAGTTTTGTTCACATTACGGTTGTTTGTATCACCCAGAAATAATAGAGTTAGATATGAGGTTATATATGTATATACAGATATAAATGGTCAGGATGACGAGAATTGTTGAAATCCGGATGTCTGTCCGTCCGTCTGTCTGTCCGTCTATTCCTTGGCAACCTGAGGACGTTGGTATTGAACATGGGCAAAATCGGACCATTGCCACGCCCACAAAAAAAAAAAAAAAAAAAAACCAAAAACCTATAAAGTGTCATAACTGAGCCATAAATAAAGATATGAAAGTAAAATTTGGTATAAACGATAGCACTAGGAGGGGGCATATTTGGATGTATTTTTTTTTTAAGAAGCCGCATATCTGCATCAAATCGCGTCTTACAAAAATTACATAAGTAAATTGCGGGAGCATAAAATTTTCGGTTGTAGCTGAACTAAGTCCTTCCTTAATTGGTATACATATTTATAATATGTTTCGGTTTAAGGGGAACCTCCGGCGGGGCTCTGTCTCATTACTTTTGTATAAAATCATTCTTTCTCTATTCTATAGCGCAGTGGACGCCCAAAGCATTCTTATCCTAGGGACATAGGTTTGATCCTCAAAAAGATGGACCAAGATCCAAAAGTAAACCTTAAAACTAGCCCGACACGTGGCAAATACATCACAAAAGGCGTCTTCTCATTTTCTCAAAACAATACAAAAAAACCGTATCCGATAACGGGTTCCACCAGAGATCGCCACAAAAGGAGCCACTTTCTTTTTTCTTAGTTTCGGCTGCATTTTCCAACAATATTACGATCCAAAGCAAACTGCGCAAATTGTTACGGGTTGGGTGCTTTATTAAGCTTCAACACAATTAAACACTGCATCGCATTACAACGATTTGAGAATAGTTGAACAAATCTGAGAATTTTTGGAACGAATAATTACAAAAACAAGTAAGGAAAGGCTAAGTTCGGGTGCAACCGAACATTTTATACTCTCGCAATTTATTGAAAAAATTTAACCAATACATATATGCGGAATAAAGCTCACCGTATTTTTGAAAAACCTATAATTAGGTATATGGGAGCTAGGAGAAGATACTTTTGAAAAACCTACAATGAGGTATATGGAAATGTTATGACCCGATTTTAATAATTTTTGGAACAGAGACACACTATTAGAAGAAAACAATTTCCTCTGAATTAAATTGAGATATCTGAGAGATTTACCCATATTTTCGGTTAAAATTTATCCTTAGGCGCTGAGTTTAACATGTTCGATATCTGGTTATGGTCCGTTTTCGACAATTTTTTCACAAGTGAAGCCAGAGATGATATGCACTAATTGTGTAAAGTTTTATTCCATTATCTTCATTGGTTCCTTATGTTTACATTATAAAGTGAAGGAATAAGATGGATTTCAAAATTGAGTTATAAGGAAAGTAGTAGTGGTTGTGAACCGATTTCGCCAATTTTTTGTCCATGTTATCAGGGTGTTAAGAAAATATTATATACCGAATTTCATTCGAATCGGTCGAGTAGTTCCTGATGGTTTTTGACCCATAAGTGGGCGACGCCACGCCCATTTTCCATTTTGTAAAAAAATCTGAGTACAGCTCTCTTCTGCTATATCTTCTGCAAAATTTAGTGTTTCTGACGTTTTTCGTTAGTTAGTTAACCCACTTTTAGTAATTTTCAACCTAACCTTTGTATGGGAGGTGGGCGTGGTTATTATCCGATTTCAACTATTTTCATGGTGTGTGGTGGGGTATGTAAGAGAACCGACTGCAGAAAGTTTGGTTTATATAGCTTTATTAGTTTGCGAGTTAAATATAAATAACCGATTTGTGGGCGGGGCCACGCCCACTTCCCCAAGAAAATTACATCCAAATATGCCCCCTCCTAGTGCGATCCTTTATTCCAAATTTTATATTTTCATTTATGGCTTAGTTATGACACTTTATGTGTTTTTGGTTTTCGCCATTTTGTGGGCGTGGCAATGGTCCGATTCTGCCCATTTTCGAACTTGATCTTCTTATGGTGCCAAGGAATATTTGTGCCAAGTTTCGTCAAGATATCTTAATTTTTACTCAAGTTACAGCTTGCACAGACGGACAGACGGACAGACATCCGGATTTCAAATCTACTCGTCACCCTGATCACTTTGGTATGTATGACTCTATATCTAACTCTTTTAGTTTTAGGTGTTACAAACAACCGTTATGTGAACAAAACTATAATACTCTCGTAGCAACTTTTGTTGCGAGAGTATAAAAAACAGATTCGTAGCGCTTCTATACTCAAAACCCGCTTAATAACACTTTGCGCAGCATTACATTTGTAGAGTTGATAAATTTAGTAGAAACAGTGGATTGAAATGGTAATAGGTGTCAACGGTGTCTCAACTCAATACTAAATGCAAGTAATATCTAGCATTAATAAAATGTTGCACTAAAATAAGTTACTATGTTACTATATATAGACTTTTGTCAACGGAATTTTTGAGTTTTTCTTTCATAACTTTTTTAATATATAAAAAAAATGTTATTGTAATTAGAAAGAAGATTAGAATGAAACTGTATCAACACTTTTTTCTAAAAAGGTTTTCTCATTTTCACACCAACGAAATATAATGTAGACATTTGTCGGCCACATACTACATATATGTAAGTAGTTAAATGAACATTCTCCTCGCTCATACCCAGCGTTCATGGATATAGCACTTGCGTATATGTACTTATAGTATATGTACATGTACATATGTATGAATGTATGTACAATCTTAAATTTACTGCAGATGTCATTTGAGTCAAACAATCGGTTATACGGCTTCCAGACAGTTATCTCAAAAATTAGCACATACAATTACGGATGTTCTTAGTTGTATTTATGGTAGGTTTGTACATACTATGTGCATGAAGATAAGCATCTAAGTATATGTATACATATACATATACATGATACGGGTGGTATGCGTATAAGCTATTTAGCAATTTAAATACATATTTGACACATACTCGTACATACATATTTATGTAGCTGCATGAGTAAATTGTGCAGAGACGTTTATTGCCAATGGCGTGTGCAGGAAGCATCTATGAAAAGCTCTCTGTGACCTCATCACGTGCCAGCAAGCACTTCTATGTATGGATGTATACACATAACAGTTAATAAAGTTGTTGGCGAAAACTGAAACTACATTGAAAGCTGATTGTGTCGAGCCAGTTGCATGGTTGCATTCTATGGATACTCTACAATCACTCACTCACGCATACATATGTACATGTATATGAACGAGTGTATGTCTGCACAGAGTTATTTCAAGGAGTCAACATCGCCTGCCACAATGCAATAAATGTCAAAGCCCACATACAGAAAACCTCAAACGACTGTTCGACAGTCGTGCAGACGCGCCGACGCTTGGGCAGCAGGGCAGCACCTGTTTGTGGCACATTAAGTAGGCGTCTGCGGAGGAGGTGTTTGCCTGTGGGCAGTGAGCGGGCGTTGCTGCACACATGTTGTGGCCATGTCGCATATTTACAGACTGCATTTTGTACGCACACCTATGCACTCATTATATGCATATGCCACGCAGTGTTTGCCGAGTTACAAGAAAACAAAGACGCTTCAGCAGTGCAGGTAGACAGGCATAACCGGTGACTGCAGCAATGAGTTAAGCGGCGAAAGAGTTGTAGGAAATGACGACCGCAACACTTTAAAACATGTGAGAATATGCGGGTGTTGGTGTATGACCATGCAATGAGGCAAGCGACACACCGGAGAGGTGGTTAGCGGAACATTTATAAAGGTTAAAACAAAAGCATACACCATATGTGGTGTACCGCACAGTGGATCATAAAGCGGGCAACATTAAGAAATCTTTAACTACCACCTAAGCCCTATCTTCAATTGTCACCTACTCTTTTACGTATATACAAAATAAAGGTATCCGAAGATATCCGGTAGTTCAGTTTCGGATTTTTTAGGTCTAAAAATTACAAAAAAAATACCCAATACACTCTCCAAATTTAACGTAAATTTTATAAGTCTTTAAGAGTATAGTCAGGCTTTAGTAGCATATCACGTGTCTTTTATCACTACCGTAAATCAAATTCTTCCCAAATATAAAAATACTAGTATGTAGAGGGCTTTTAGATTTTCGAATTTGCTGTAGGGGTTTCTTGGGTTTCACGAAATCAAAAAAAGTATTATATCTCAATATAAACATCAACATCACGAACAATGTCAGCCTCGAAATCCAGCGCAGAATAACTCTTGCCAACAGGTGCTACTTTGGACTGAGTAGGCAATTGAGCAGTAAAGTCCTCTCTCGACGAACCAAAATCAAGCTCTACAATTCGCTTATCATTCCCGTCCTGCTTTACGGTGCAGAAGCTTGGACGATGTCAACATCAGATGAGACGACACTAGAGTTTTCGAGAGGAAAATTTTGCATAAGATTTATGGTCCTCAGAACATTGGCAACGGCGAATACCGCAGACGATGGAACGATGAGCTGTACGAGTTATACGACGACATGGACATAGTTCAGCGAATAAAAAGACAGCGGCCACGCTGGCTAGGTAATGTTGTCCGAATGGACGAAAAAACTCCAGCCCTGAAAGTGTTCGATGCAGTACCCGCCGGAGGAAGCCGAGAAAGGGGAAGGCCTCCACTCCGTTGGAGGGACCAGGTGGAGAGCGACCTGGTTACACTTGGGATCTCCAACTGGCGCCGAACTGCGAAGGAGAGAGAGAGGTGGCGCACTATCGTCGATTCGGCATAACCGGCTAAACGGTTGCAACCCCAATCACATACATCTCAATATAAATTTTTTTATGTTTTTTTTTTAGCAAAATGTCTTAAATCCAGTCATTTCGATGACGTATTAACCTTAGCCTGGTGAATGCTGGACATGCTGACATTGCAGGGGGAAGTGCTTAGATGATTCCTTCTTGCCTTCCTGTAAGCAACATTGACGTCGTCGTTGGAAGTACAGTTTCCGGTCCACGGCAGGCCAGAAGAACATCGATGCTGCACAGGGGCAGGTTGTTGTTCAGCGTTTGACGTGCTCATTCTAAGTCCGTCTGCACAGCGCTCTAGCACAAGTTGACCATGGACCCACATCCTCTCCGACATGAATGTTGCTAGGGTTCCCTCTCTTACAAGCTGGTCCGCCACGGATGCCGCGGGGATAAAGATGTTAGACACACCCTAACTAGCTTAGAGCGTACTGTACTGTACCCCTTAACAATTCGCACAAATCAGCAATGAGACAGGCTTAACGCGTTACCGGAAGTAGATCACATCTCCTTTTTCTGAGATATTGTGTGGCTTACTTTCGAAATGCTTTATTGATCCAAACTTTTTGAAACGTAATGGAATCCTAACAACAAATGGTTCTGCAAATTAGCCACGTGGGTGACTGCTTTGTGATTGTGGTTG
The DNA here is from genome assembly GCA_031772095.1 of Zeugodacus tau. Taxonomy (NCBI): domain Eukaryota; kingdom Metazoa; phylum Arthropoda; class Insecta; order Diptera; family Tephritidae; genus Zeugodacus; species Zeugodacus tau. Next base: position 18,405,111 of record CM062650.1, on the reverse strand, counting down.
TGTCAAGTCAATGGTCTACGCTGTATACAACCGGTTATACCAGGTAATACTCTTCATAAGATCCCGATTTAAAAAAATACGATGTCTACTTACAGTTTTTTTAAATAGATATTACAATGAAAATTCCACAAATCTTCAAACAAAGAAAGTAATTTACATATACAGGTATTTTCGCATTTTTCGCACACTATGCGTTGCCGTGATTTGTGGTGGGAGTAATTCTGGAGGTCGTCACGCGAGTTGTGTGCGGCGTTATAGGATTTCGTCGCAAGGATACGCTATAAAAGCTTTGCGCCCACAATGCCAATGGCGACCAGATTGCCGGCCAACAGTGTTGGTGTTGCGAGTTGGAGTTACACGCCGATAGAGTGCGGTTGCAAGTGACTACTCGCTTACACGTCGGCCTGTCACTGTTCACTCGTGTGCGACCAAGCAAGGCACACGCGAAGTTAACTTTTTGCAGCTCGCTGCACTTTGCATGCTGCTCGTCGGTCCCACCGCTCCTGCTGCCTTCACGTGGTTGCTCGCTCGGTTGGTCGGGTTGTCTGCGTGTTGCGTGCAAGCGCCGTGGCATTGTTCGGTGTAAATGGAAAAAGTTTTATTGCACCGTTACCGGCATTGGCAACTGCTGCAAAGGACGTTGGCGGAAACTTATCCTTACACTTCACGGTTGGCGCCGCGTCTGCGCGTCTATATTAAGACACACACAAGTTGTTTCGTGTTGAGGTGTACATTGCATTCGAAATACAACTTTTTGTTTGCATTGTACGGCTGCTGCTGGCTTAAAAATATTAAAACAATTTTGTGTGTGTACACGCGTAAGCCTGAGTGCAGTGAGCACATTAACGCTCGGTAAAAACTAAAAATATTTTCTCTCACTCGCTACACGCTACACGTAACAGCTGTTGCGTAGTTGCTGGCGGTCTACGACGTCATTCGTTTCGATTGTTTGTTGGTTTGTTTGCTTTTACTTGCGGATTTGTAACACTGATGACGTTGGTGCCATTTTTAGCGCGTCTATTTGAAAGTTGGGTGAATGCTGAGCACAGCGATAAGTGGACTTCATTTATATGGCATTGTGTTCGTATGCTTACCAAGTTAGTAAGTAGATAGCAGAAAACTCTGAAATATTAAGAAGTATTAGATGGTTAATAAAATTTTAAATAATTGGTCTAAAAAACATTTGCATTCTGAATAATTTTTCAATTATTTGATTCTGCAAATCGGTTTTATTGAAGATAGCTAGATAAAAATATTGAGTTCGTCACTTAGTTAGATTAAGCAATAAATAAAAAGTCATTAAATATACTTCAATTAGGAACATGGAATAGAATTTCAGTTTCCAATTCGTGCATAAATATGAACTATCTCAGTTTTTTCAGAGCCGAAAATTTAACTCAACACAATTGACCGTATACTAGTATAGGTGCACTTAAACACCAACATGGCACATGAAGCTGGTGGAGAAGACCTCCAGGAACCCCTTCCAAAAAAGAAGAAATGAAAAAAATCGGACTGATTTCATTAAAGTAATGTATAATCTTGTACTTAATCGAAGGAATGACGGCTTCTAAAAAAATATAAACTTTTTGCCATAATTTGCCTTAATTGGCGTATAAAAAAAACTATTTTTTGGGTAATAAAAAAGCTTGGATTAAGTACAAGAAAATATAGTTCAGAAGCCTGTGTAAAACTTTGAGACTAATCGGTTCAGCGATTTTCGAGAAATCTTAGACACCGACTTTCGAAACGCAAACGCGTCTCCACAGCGGCCTACTTTCAAATGCTCTGCTGCGTCGTTACAATTATGCGTGTAACTTCAAAAATAACAGTCGGATTGTCTTGAAAATTCCAACTTAATGTAACGCCTTAAATAAGTTTTAATAGGGCCACATACCACAAAATTCCGAAAGCTAAGTAAAAGCCAACTTAGCCCTAATGTACTCGTACTACCAACCTCAGATATTTCTTCTCAATCGGCTATGCAAGTAAATGGGTATAAAACGTATGTGGAAGCTCTTAAATCAAAAATTTAAATGGACCTACGACTGTAAATTACGAACTGCACATAAATTTGTTTCTTTTAAGTCTAAAAATTTTAAAACTTTGTAACAAAAATATCTACGAAATCTACAATTAACATTTTGCCTGTTCTTCCATTTGTCCATAAGATTCCACATCCTGTTTTACCAGCCTCAAAAAAAGTTTGTATCGGCATCCTTAAATCTAAATTCCCATATGACAAAAGTCCCCCAGTCAGACAGTACTGTAATGTTAGCTAAATGTTTAGTCTTTTAGAGTCAAATTTAGCGTCATTACAGACACGAGGTTATATGGATCACATTATAGAACACTGGCTTAAATATATCTGACAGAAATAATAACAACATATTCTTTCACTTACAGATAATAATGGGTCGAAGGTAATATTATCGAAAATATTAGACACTGAAATCTTGACGTCCCAAATTTGTCGTTTTTGTATAGATAAAAGCTACTCAAGTCCTTAAGTTATTTTAATTCGTACTTAGGATTCTTGGCATCACAACAAAACCGACTCTTAGCTTTTTTTAGCACTGATTTCTCGGGAGAATGTACGAGTATAGTACTAATACATATATTTATTACATTACACCATATAATATATGAAATTATCAATATACCTATTATACCTACATTATGAATAGTTGAACAGTTGAAAGGAAACCTCAACAACCTGTGCGCCCTGGCAACGGCTTCAACCCCAAAGTTTCATACTTGCAAGTATTCCCAATTTGCAACAAATCACCGAAAACTCTCCAGCGAGCAAAGGACACTCAGCCCAAAATAGAGTATGTGAATAAACGAAGAAACTTTGACACTTTGCCAATCAAATTAACTGTGGCAAGCGCTTCGAAATACGCCAATGATCCGTTGATGATGCGCCAGTAAACTTTTTTCGCTTAAACTATTACTTACGTACTCCCGCATGTGAGTCCACACCCACACAAACACAATCGTACATATAGTTTATGTAGGTATGTGTGTGTGTTGCGCGCCAACCACAAAATGCTCCGCCAAAGTCATAAAATTCGATTAACCGGCCAGCCCACAAGCGACCACAATGTGTGGGAGTGTGTCGCTTGGCCATCAACAAATGAGAGGCGCCAGCGTCATGTGGCCCACTTAACGGATAACTACGGCTCGAATGATGATGATGCTGGTGCTATGCTATGCACATACAAATGTACGAGTATAAGAGTATGATACCACAGGCGGCGTTGTGCGGAAAATACGAAAATGTTGCGGGTTCGTAGGGTGAGTTCGAAAGGGCTAAAGGGAGTATCGGGCTCGTGCATTTGCATGGAGCAGAGGGAATATTTGAAATGTAAAAGCGCAACAATTTTTTCTGTTCAGTTTTTCATTTTCACTTTGCTGGCATTTTCAACAAGCGCTTACTTTTTTCGCTCTCATCATGTCGGCATTGCGTTGCTTTTGTTGTTTTTGTGCTTATCTTTTTTTTGCTCTAGTTTGCAGGAAATGAATATAAAAGTGGCACAATGAGTTTGTGTATTTCCCCCTTTTTCAGTGTGATTTTTTCGTCCTTTGTGTTTGTATGCAAAAAGTGTTGCTTTTTATTTTATTCAATTCTTTTTTTGGTTGCTTTTTACGAGGCAAAGCTTTTGTGTTGTTGACTGGTCTTTCCTGTGTTTCACATTTTCCTCCATGTAAAATATAAGGGTGCAATGCAATAATGTTTAAATGGATAGCTCGGTGTGTGGACTGGTGAATTCACAGCTGCATGGACATCATTGCCAAAGCACTGAGCAGCTACGTAGTCTAATCGATTGGGCCAGTCGTTGAACGTGACGAGATTTAAATAAAGTACGATATAAGATTTACATGCAAATATTGGTAAGGCTTCAAGCCAATACGAGGTCTCTTCGTGTATATGCATATAACATTTGCGGAATGGAGGTGTCGGCTGGAAACATTTGGAGCACCAACCGAGTGGGCTCATTTAGAATGTCAAGCATTTCTTTTGCGCCTTTTGCCCAGAAAGTTATAATTTATTTACAACAATTGCATGCAAGTTAAATTTTACTACTGGAAATACAAGTAAACCATTTCGATATTCCATAATTGTTTAAAGAAAAAATACAGAAAATTAAAATTTAATGGGGAATGTTCATTATCATTCGAAAGAACATTCTAGATTTAATTTTTCTGTCGCATGACGTCATAAAGACTCAGTGCATAAGGGGGAAGTGAGCGGAAGTGCTTTATTATTATTTAAAATTCGAAGTAAAAAACATATTAACTTGAAAAAGAAGTGCGGAATGGCCGGATTTAATAACAAAAGTACAATAAAATTGTATATAAAGAGTTTTTTTCACTTTTCCAACCAACAAAAAAATTGCCAAAAATTGCAAACTTTCTGTAATAAAACAAACTATTTTAATTATAAATATACATTTCCGTTTTCCATTTGACAATTCTTCATGTAGCCTATTCCCATTCTGGGTCCTGATTACGTCACTTTGTCGTAATCTTGTCTACTATCATTCTTGTGACGCCGGTTACCATGGCGTTATGATGGTCGCTATTTACAGTTACGTTCTCGCGGGCATCGGACGCGGAAATATGGACCGATAACTTACCGGCCCACAAACTACACAAAACCAAAATCAAAATGCGCAATTGTGCTTGTTTACATCCCCATTGAGCCATAAATGGCCCTCATCGCTGAACAGAATTTGGCTCGAAAACGTCGGAACTTCTTGGAACTTTTCAAGAGCTCAGGGCGAAGTGATGTCGCTTGATGCTGCTTGCACAACCTTTCACAAGCCTATAAAAGCTTTCAATTTAAGATCTCGACGTAAAATGCGGCAAATCGTTTCATACGTCAGTTCGAGATGCTGCGAACGGCGCCGAATCGGCGCTCCACGGTCTTCGTGTAAACTCTCAGCTACGGCTGCTATATTTTCTTCACTGCGTGCTGGACGCGGTCTATTCGGTCGATTATTATCCAACAATGAATACTGGTCTCAAGATGGGTAATGCAGTTGTGATTAGTTCGAAAGCCGATTATGATGACCATAATTAGAGCGAAAGACGCAAAACACGTTCTTTACAGACTCGTAGGAAATAGATAATGGACTTCGATTTCGATGCAGTTCTGTTGGACATTTTTTTAGTTCAAGTGTTTTATTTCCTATAATGTAAATATATATTCCTATTTAAAATTCAATCTGACGTTTAATATGTTTTTAATATATTTATGTATTTGATGACGGGGGATGGGGTCATATGTAGAAGTTCACGCAAGTGAGGAAAGTTTCTGATTGCCATTCACTTGGGAGTGGCCAGGAACGATTCTTTTGCATATGACTCAAGCAGCTCACGACTTCCGGTTTTAGACCAAGTATCCCCTGGGTAGCTAACAGACATCCGTTTGGAGGCGAGCTAAAGTGAGAAGGCGAAGCCCGCTTCTGCGGTTGTGCGTAGGGCTTGGGACCCACCACATAAAAAAATCTCCCCAATGAAAACAAACACCGAGCCTCGGATGAGAAACCCCCCTTTTGATGACGACCCCTGCAAACGTACTAAGGATCATGATTTGAGGGCATGCACCTGGAATGTCCGGACTCTTAATTGGGAAGGTGCCTCTGCCCAGCTGGTTGATGTCCTCATACAACTAAAGGCTGACATCACCGCCGTCCAAGAAGTGCGATGGACGGGACAAGGACGGAAGAAGGTGGGTCCTTGTGACATCTACTACAGCGGCCATATAAAGGAGCGCAAATTTGATGTTGGATTTGTGGTGGGAGAGAGACTACGTCGCCGAGTCCTGGCATTCACCCCGGTGGATGAACGTCTTGCCACAATCCGCATCAAAGCGAGGTTCTTCAACATATCGCTGATTTGCGCCCACGCCCCGACGGAAGAGAAGGACGAAGTGATCAAAGATACCTTCTATGAACGCCTAAAACGCACCTATGAGCGCTGCCCTCGCCACGATGTCAAAATCGTGCTTGGCGATTTTAACGCCAGGGTGGGTAAAGAAGGTGTCTTTGGCACAACAGTCGGAAAATTCAGCCTCCATGACGAAACATCGCCAAACGGCCAGAGGCTGATCGACTTCGCTGGGGCCCGAAATATGGTTGTCTGTAGTACCAGATTCCAGAATAAAAAAATTCATCAAGCAACGTGGCTGTCCCCTGATCGAAACACGCGCAATCAAATCGATCACGTTGTGATAGACGAAAGACATGTCTCCAGTGTTTTAGACGTGCGTACGCTCCGAGGACCAAACATTGACTCGGACCATTATCTAGTAGCAACAAAGATACGCACTCGCCTCTGTGCAGCAAAGAACGCCCGTCCACAAACACAAGGAAGGTTCGACGTCGAAAAGCTGCAATCACAACCGACAGCCGAACGATTTTCTACTCGACTTGCACTCCTGCTCTCTGTGAGCACTCATCAGCATCTCGATATAAGGGAGCTGTGGAACGGCATCTCAAACTCATTGCATACCGCTGCAGCCGAAACAATTGGTCTCCGGCAACGCCAAAAAACCAGTTGGTACGATGAGAATTGTCGTTCCGCAGTGGAGAGAAAACAGACTGCCTACCTCGCAACGTTGCGATCGACCACAACACGTTCGGGGTGGGATAGATATCGAGAACTGAAGAGGGAAGCGAGACGCATTTGCAGACGTAAAAAGAAAGAGGCCGAAATGCGTGAGTATGAAAAGCTTGAAAAGCTGGCCGACATGGGTAATGCTCGAAAATTTTATGAAAAAATGAAGCGACTTAACGAAGGTTTCAAGACCGGAGCATTATCATGTAGGGACCGAGGAGGTAATCTGGTAACGGATGTCCAGAGCATACTGGGATTATGGAGGGAACACTTCTCCGACCTGCTCAATGGCAGTGAAAGTACAACACCAGGAGATGGCGAACCCGATTCCCCAATCGATGACGATGGAATAGATGTTCCATTACCCGACCATGAAGAAATTCGAATAGCAGTTACCCGCTTGAAGAACAACAAAGCGGCGGGGGCCGATGGATTACCGGCCGAGCTATTCAAGTACGGCGGCGAAGAACTGATAAGGCGCATGCATCAGCTTCTTTGTAGAATATGGTCGGAAGAAAGCATGCCTGACGATTGGAATCTTAGTGTGCTCTGCCCAATCCATAAGAAGGGAGACCCCACAATCTGCGCCAACTACCGTGGTATAAGTCTCCTCAATATCGCATATAAGGTTTTGTCGAGCGTATTGTGTGAAAGACTAAAGCCCACCGTCAACGAACTGATTGGACCTTATCAGTGTGGCTTTAGACCTGGAAAATCTACAATGGACCAGATATTCACCATGCGCCAAATCTTGGAAAAGACCCGAGAGAGAAGAATCGATACTCACCATCTTTTTATCGTTTTTAAAGCTGCCTTCGATAGCACGAAAAGGAGCTGCCTGTATGCCGCGATGTCTGAATTTGGTATCCCTGCAAAATTAATACGGCTATGTAAGTTGACGTTGAGCAACACCAAAAGCTCCGTCAGGATCGGGAAGGACCTCTCCGAGCCGTTCAATACCAAACGAGGCTTCAGACAGGATGACTCACTATCGTGCGACTTCTTCAATCTATTGCTGGAAAAAATAATACGAGCTGCAGAACTAAATAGAGAGGGTACAATCTTCTACAAGAGTGTACAGCTCCTGGCGTATGCCGATGATATTGATATCATCGGAAGCAACAACCTCGCCGTTTGTTCTGCGTTTTCCAGACTAGATAAAGAAGCGAAGCGTATGGGTCTGGTGGTGAATGAGGACAAGACGAAATATCTCCTGTCATCAAACAAACAGTCAGCGCACTCGCGTCTTGGCTCCCACGTCACTGTTGACAGTCATAACTTTGAAGTTGTAGATAATTTCGTTTATCTGGGAACCAGCAATAACAACACCAACAATGTCAGCCTTGAAATCCAACGCAGAATCACTCTTGCCAACAGGTGCTACTTTGGACTGAGTAGGCAATTGAAAAGTAAAGTCCTCTCTCGACGAACCAAAATCAAACTCTATAAGTCGCTCATTATTCCCGTCCTGATGTATGGCGCTGAAGCGTGGACGATGACAACATCCGATGAGACGACTCTTGGGGTTTTCGAGAGAAAGGTTTTGCGCAAGATTTATGGTCCTCTGAACATTGGCAACGGCGAATACCGCAGACGATGGAACGATGAGCTGTACGATTTATACGACGACATTGACATAGTTCAGCGAATAAAAAGACAGCGGCTACGCTGGCTAGGTCATGTTGTACGGATGGAAGAAAACACTCCAGCTCTGAAAGTATTTGATGCAGTACCCGCTGGAGGAAGCCGCGGAAGAGGACGACCTCCACTCCGGTGGAAAGACCAAGTGCAAAGTGACCTGGCTTCACTTGGTGTTTCCAGTTGGCGCCAAAAAGCAAAAAGGAGGAATGAGTGGCGCGCTCTGGTGGATTCGGCTATAATCGCTTAAAGCGGTTCCTACGCCAAATATATATATATATATGTATTTGATGAATCCATGTCAAACCGCTTGAAAGCTGTATTAACACAAAAAAGATTGTCCACTAAATATTAAAAACTTTAATTTTTTTTACATAATGGATTTTTTTATATGCATATGTACCATTATTACATTGAGACGGAATCCTATGCTTCAACTCTATTGAGAATTCACTTTCGCGTTTAAACGCTTTCGAAAGAAGCGCTACACAAGGCTTTGATTTCAGCTTGTTCGCAACTGGATAATGTAGTATGTCATAAAGAGGACCAACTAAATAACTAACTGACACAGGCAATGAGCAAATGAGTGAGTGACGCGTCGCGACGCTTACTCCTTTCTTTTGTGGGGTACCAATTGAACGCCCACCACGCTGCAACAAGGCGGCAGCCGCTGGCCCAACTCAATTTATTTGAGCATACCACAGAGCACCCATGCCAGCGTCAAGTAGTCAGACGGAGCAGTATTGTATGCGCCAAATCGCACAAAAACAGGCTGTAGAGTAAACAGATGAGTGGCGGCCTCGTCCTAGGCCTCAGCGCCTATCAACGCAACGCTTTGTTTGAGTGCAGTTGCAGATGCCAACCATGGATGCAGTTGCTGCCACTGCTGTTTCCATTGTGGTATTTGCCTTTGTTGTTGTAAATGCATGCAGTCGGAGCCTGAGCTGTACGCTGCCGCGCTTCGGCTCAAGTGTGATGCCCTCAATGTAGTTCAGCGCCATCAATTCTCCCGTCACCACCGCGGCTCGGTAGGTGGATTGCAGAGATCCATGAAACCGGAGGGTTGTTGCACAATGCAACATGAAGTTACAACGCCGTACAAAGCAACTGAATTTTATGAATCGTCGGAAGTTGCGAAACAAAATGGCATGGATAAACATTGCGGAGCGACCAAAGGCAGCTGGCAGCTGTGAGCGGGGTGGGGAATTTTTGATGGACTAGAAAAGAATTGAAAATGGTGAAACGGAGAAAAATGAATAGAACAGTGAATTGCAATTAGAATATCAAAGCAGCAGTTACAACACAAACGAACAAAGCTTGAGGTTTGAGAATTACAAGAATAATGGAGATGGAGGGAAATAAAATAAGCTTGTGCTCTTAATACGAAATAATGCTTTTGGTGTTTAAAATTTAGCGCAGATTTCGCTTTCAACCCGTGATGTACATTTGGATTTGTGCAGAATTCTACGTCATTACTACAGACATACGTATGTAGTTATATATGGGGAATATTCAACACAAAATAATCCAGATGGTTGTATCAGGAAAATACTCATGTAAACTTTATGGGAAAATTATCTATTATGCTTGGCAAATTCCGATAAATTTTATAGCATCGAAGTATAGATAAATATCGACATAGGAAATGAAAATAACGGGAACAAAACAGAATTACATTTTAAGAACACTGCAATTCATGTGTTTCAAAGAGGGATAAACTGGACATCCGATCCATCGTGAGAGCCATTGCTGTCAGATCAAACAAAATTTTAATTTTTTGGACATTTATATCAAAACACCAAATATTTATAAAGATTAAAATTTATCATATATATATTAAACTTTGAATAAAAAAATACCAATTTCAATCTCTGGTAACGATATCATGTAATGTATGTAGATCTCAAAACATTTTCCAAGTAGTTTAAAATGTCGCGTTTCCGTTTGTATTTATTTTTTTAAATCCTTATCTGTGATCTTGCAATTATCTCTGTTGCAATATTTTTAGCAGCATTTCAAACTAGCCGTTCCAGTCTTCGTAATTGCGAAACGTCACAACCTCATCAATCCAGTCAACTGTCAAAGTCAAGGTGTTATACATCTCTTTATCTCTGTTTTCTCGCTTGACACACTACTTTCACTGAGCCAATCGGTTGCAGCCTGGGCAGAACTAATATTCTAACTTTTTTTATTTAAGTCAGTGTGCTTACTGCTTTCCGACGATTTTTCTTACTCTGAAGGTTCCACCATGTTACTCAGTAGCGTCTTTCCTAAAAGTATAAGTCTTTTGGGCTATCCACAACCCTAAAATAGTTTTATGATAAATTCTTCCTTTATTCTCTTCTTCAGACAGTCTTTGAATGAGCAAGGAACTGCGTTCTGATTTCCATGACATCAATGAGTTCCTCACTATAAGTCTGTTGATCATTTCTTTATATACCTCGAGTTTCACACTTCATTCTGGAAAAAGGGACCAATGAGCTCTTTTTCTAAGGCGATATTACATCTTATTTGCCAAACCCTTCAACATTCAGGCTTTTCTCGATACGAATGTGAAAAGAGGTGAGCCCAAAAATCAAGAATCTGTTAATTTAGTTTACTGTTGATCGACCGCTGCTATTGTAACTCTGAAGTCACGTATCATCATAAATAGAAAATAAGCCTGGAAGGCACAAGGATCAAATGACGCTCGCATATTATGTGTCAAACGTAATTGCAGTTGTTCCATTACTTCGCAATCTTTACCTGTTAAACTGCTAATTTGAAAACTGCATACACGCTGCAGTAATTCTCCATTAACTTTGCCACACTTGCAATTGTGGTCATTCGCTCACTCCACTGAGCGCCCTATAAACGCTGGCACGACGCTCTCATTTCTGACGTTGTTGCCATTGTTACTCTCGCTCGCTATGGCAATGAGTGAAAGTGGGACTTGAGCATATAACTGCATATTTGCAATAAACCAGCATGGGCGCGCTGGCATACAAAACCACACATGCACTCCCGAAAAGTGCATTGCATGCTCTCAAATATGTTTGAGTGTGTGTGGGCCTGTGCTGCAGCATTAGATACGATTTTACTTCGCTTTTGTGCGACGACCTCAACAGCAACCAACAACAAAGTCATAGTTGCAATGTTATGTTTATGTACTTTTATTGTATTTGTCAACGCTGTTGGCGATCTCATTGCAGCGACAGTCGCAAAACTTGCATTGTTGCAAGCAAACTACCAAGCAACCGGCCGACGGACTTACCAACCGACTAACAAAACATATTGCCGCAATCCTTCCTAGTTGTCTCATTCTAGCTGTAATCGTCGTCGTCTGAGTCATTGTTGTTTTTGTTGTTTTTATTATCTGTTGTTCGCTTGTTGTTGCTGTCGTCAATTCTATTGTGTTTTTGTCGTCATCATTGTCGGCGTCGTTGTCCTGTTGCTGCCGCATTATCATTCGCCTTGCACCGCACACATTCCGCCCGTTGCGCCACTTTGAGCCACATTGTTCGGCATTGCATCGCATTGCAGCTGCAATTTTTTGATTTAGCTCAGCTGCAGTTGCAGTTATCGTTGCAATTGTTGTAAGCAGCGTGTTGTTGCTGAGAAGCTGTGAACATCGCCACTGCAGCATTTTGCCGCTTTCGGCGCTACTGTTGCTGCCACCAATAAGATTTATGGCCATTGAAGTGTTTCAGCGGCTGAGTGTGTGCCCACACATGCGACATTTATGGCATTTACATACTCGTAAAAGTTACACAAAGGGTTCGAAATGAGGGCAATACTTGCAAGCAGGGTGTTGTAAAGAGAAAGTCGATTCGAGTGCTATTATTTGATTATAACTTTTTTTTTATTTTACAATTGTACCTAGTATACAATGATTAAATACTAACAACAACACAATTCTAATAAGTTAAAAATAATAATTAAAAGCTAAATGTTAGAGGAATTCATTTGCTGTTAGTTAGTTTGCAATTGCTTTGCTAAATTGAAGGCCTCTTACGTCTCTGTCGGTTTTCTCGTTCAGCAGTTTCGATGAGTCTGGATGCCTCTTCATTTACATGCTGTCTAAGCCTAATTTCGTGAGCCTTTGCAAGTTTGGTTATTTCGTATACTACTGAATTCACACCAAGATCACGGTGAAGGTCAGCAGATCTAACATACCAAGGAGCATTAACTATACTTCTTAGAACCTTATTTTAAAAGCCCTGAATGCATAAATTGAGAAACAAATATCTGCGCAGAATTGTTGTGAGATTTTTCCATAGGTCGGTTGAATTATCGATTATACTACAATGACATTCCGGAACGGCTCAATAATTGTCACTTAAGTTTAGTATACTTTGTCAATGTACAATGCGAAAACTGACAAAGGAACTCGTTTTAAAAAAAAACAAATAAATATTTTCAAAAGTCAATAAACAAACTTCGGTTAGAGCCGAGTCCACAACAGCGCGCCACGTATCCCTCCTTCTGGCAGTTTGGCGCCAATTGGTTATACCAAGCGAAGCCAGGTCCCTCTCCACCTGGTCCTTCCATCGGGTCCTTCAAGCGCGTAATTGCTATTCGCATTTCTTCACGGTCGGGCAATGGAACATCTGCTCCATCGTCGTCGATTGGGGAATCGGGTTCGCCATCTCCTGGTGTTGTACTTTCACTGACATTCAGCAGGCTGAAGAAGTGTTCCCTCCACAAACTCAGTATACTCTGGTCATCATTAACTAGATCACCTCTGGGGGTCCTACAGGAGTGTGCTCCGGTCTTGAAGCCTTCAGTTAGTCGCCGGATCTTTTCTTAAAATTTTCGAGCATTACCCATGTCGGCCAGTTTGTCAAGCTCTTCATACTCACCCATTCCGGCCTCTTTCTTTTTTGTCTGCAAATGCGTCTCGCTTCCCTCTTCAGCTCTCGGTATCTTTCCCATCCCGCTCGTGTTGCGGTCGATCGCAACATTGCGAGGTAGGAAGTCCGTTTTCTCTCCACTGCGAGACGACAATCCTCATCATACCAGCTGTTTTTTTGACTTTTCAGAAAGCCAATGGTTTCAGTTGCAGCTGTACGTAAGGAGTTTGATATGCCATCCCACAGTTCCCTTATACCGAGATGCTGATGAGTGCTCTCAGAGAGCAGGAGTGCAAGTCGAGTAGAAAATCGTTCGGCTGTCGGTTGTGATTGCAGCTTCTCGATGTCGAACCTTCCTTGTGTTTGTTGACGTGTGCGCTTTTCTACACAGAGGCGGGTGCGTATCTTAGGTGCTACAAGATAGTGGTCCGAGTCGATTTTGGGACCACGAAGCGTACGAACATCAAAAACACTGGAGACTTGTCGTCCATCTACCACAACATGATCGATCTGGTTGCGAGTGATTCGATCCGGGGACAGCCAAGTAGCTTCTTGGATTTTCTTATACAGGAATCTAGTACTACAGACGACCATAATTCGGGCCCCGGCGAAGTCGAAGTCGAAGTGGCGGGGGCAGCGCTCATAGGTACGTTCTAGGCGCTCATAGAAGGTATCTTTGATCACTTCGTCCTTTTCTTCCGTTGGGGCGTGGGCGCAAATCAGCGATATGTTGAAGAACCTCGCTTTGATGCGGATTGTGGCTATACGTTCATCCACCGGAGTAAATGCCAGGACTCGACGACGGAGTCTCTCTCCCACCACGAATCCCACACCGAATTTGCGCTCCTTTATATGGCCGCTGTAGTAGATGTCACAAGGACCCACCTTCTTCCGTCCTTGTCCCGTCCATCGCATTTCTTGGATTGCGGTGATGTCAGCCTTTACTCTTACGAGGACATCAACCAGCTGGGCAGAGGCACCTTCCCAATTAAGGGTCCGGACATTCCAGGTGCATGTCCTTAATTCGTAGTCCTTTAAACGTTTGCAGTGGTCGTCATCAAAATTGGGGTCTCTCATCCGAGGCTGTTTCTTCCTTTTCATTGGGGGGTGTTTTTGTGTGGTGGGTCCCAAACCCTACCCACAACCGCATAATCGGGTTTCGCCTTCTCACTTTAGCTCGCCTCCAAACGGATGTCTGTTGGCTACCCAGAGGATACTTGGTCTAAGACCGGAAGTCGTGAGCTGCTTGAGCCACATGTAAAAGAATCGTTCCTGACCACTCCCAAGTGAATGACAGTCAGAAACTTTCCTCACTTACGTGAACTTCTACATATGACTCCATTCTCCATAAACACTTATTTTTTATTTGTAGATCATCCAGGTTTCCGTTAATCAATTGTCATTATTGGTTCCCACTTTCTTAAAACTGAATATCGTTAATAGAGAGCGCATAGATTACCATTATTAGGGACCTTTTGATTTCTCACATCAGTACTATCTAAATGCACTCATAAAATAGAATCCGGAACAAATAATAGTCCGAAGGTGCCAAGTATGGTGAATATGTTGGTTGTGGTAGCACATTTCATTCTATTGTTCTATTGTGGCCTTTAAGAGTCCTTCCAGGATGGTGTGCATCCTCAAGATCGAAAGGAACGAAATTTTGCAATCCAATTTTGGCATTGTCGTTTTGTCAACACTTGAACTGCTTGAACTGCATTTTTACCCTTTTGATAGTAAAACAGTAAAATATGCCGAAAATGATAATAAATATAGAATCTCATAGCTTAAGTAGCACTTAATGTTTTCTGCTACCATCTTACGTTTTAATTTTGTAACCCCAAAAATCAAGTAGAAGAGCATACAAGATATTCTAAGGACATCAAAAGAATGTGTTGTACAAATCGTTCATGAATAATACAAAATCTCTGTGGAAAGTGGGTGGTCACAATCGACTAAAAACTTACATCGGAAACCTATCATCGTCCAAATTAGAGTAGTGAAATCGCGTTCCTCAGTAGTATTCAACCAGAAGCTTGAAGCTAAGAAAGTAGTTGGATTTGATCTAATTACAGCTAAAGTGTTAAGGGGTTTCGCCACCCCGAACGAATGAAAATCTGATGGTTTTTTAGGATTTTTATTTGGCAAAACTATTTGAGGTATTTTTAGCTAAAAATGGCAGAGACATAAGCGGAATCAATTTTTCCGGTGCACTCGTCGATTGTGTACATAATTTTTGCCTGAAACAAGTTAATTAATATATTTCTGAACCCTTTCAAGCCAATTGTTGCCTATAGACAACATTGTACTTACCGGCATCTAATTCTCGTTATTTAAATATTTTCGACCAGCGGTTTTTTCTATTATGTAGACTTATGTGTTGTGCAAGCTTACAGTTACCTTTAGGGCAGAGTGACATGGCTGTTAAAAAAAATGATTTTTACGCAATTGGAAGCACTTCAAAATTTTGATTTTATATTTTGGGCAAAAAATACCGCATACAAAATTGGATCAAAATGTTCGCGCTTCTACCCGGCTGAATTCTAATTATCTTAACTTTCGTACTTATTGAGACATTGCTTTCGGAGACATCTCAAAATACTCGTTAGAATATAGTCTTTGAAATTAAGCAAACCCAAAAAATTAAATTTTTTGAAAATTTCAGGGTGGCGTAACCCATTAAAGTAGTTAACATACAAAAGTTTACGCGCACCGATCTGAAGCTCATCTATACTTTCAATACATCATCCGACTGATACATTTTCCAAGTCTTTGGAAAGTTGCCGAAGTTGTTATATATGTAGCTTCGTCATTTAGACAAAATTTATTACTTTTATCAAAGAATATTCAAGCAATTGAAAAGCAGTTAATCCCATCGCATCAGTTCGGTTTCAGCATTCAAAAATAGAACAAATTCAAAGAATAACGTCCAAAATTGAAGTATCATTGGAAGAGGGAAACGTATGCTCAGCTGATGCAGTATTTCTTGACGTTGCGCAGGCATTCGACAAGATGTGGCACGAAGACCTTGACAGCAGAAAAGGCTGCGCCAAAACTGCAGTATGCAGTCAACTCTGTAGTAAATTGTACTAAATTAAAAAACTTAAGAACAAAACTAAACGAAGGCAAGCTGGTTAAATCATGTAAATTTTACAAACAAAAGAATCACTTATCAACCTAGAAGTATTCTAGGTGTCTGCATACCATATGCAAATACAGCCTAATATCGTGGCATTGCGCTCGATGCTAGATTACGTTGGAAAGAGCTTATTAAAATAAAAAGGATTGAAATTAATCTGAAATTATCAGAAATGAAATTGCTAATTGAATGAAGGTTAAACCTGGGTTTAAACAAACATTTCAAAAGTTGTATTGGGCGGTTTTGAAATTTTGTTCAGCAAGCAGGTGCAAGCGCTCGTTTCTCGACTCTCTGGCACGCGATTGCCATGCGAAGAGAATAACTTGCAAGACGATTTTCAGTTTCAGATTAAAATTTTCCATCACGGAGTCTTTTTGAAACCCTCACCTGGGACCTATTTCCAGAAATTTGAGATTCTAGCAATAAATTTAGCCTATGTTACTCGCGGAGAATGTAGCTTTCCAATGGTGAAAGAATTTTTGAAATCGGCATAGTAGTTTTTAAATTTATTCATTACAAACATACACACAAATCTTTCCTCTCTATAATAGTAGTATAGATAATCAAGCCGGTATGGTCAATTGGTGCGCCATCCCCACAGCCAACGGCAGCAGTAATAACATTATACAACGTTTTCAGAACAAGGTGTTAAGAGGCATTGTAAATATTCATCGAGACCTAACGGTCGCCCATTACAAAAGACTTAATGAATATGTGAACGAGGAGGCGAGAAATTCCCTTTTAGACATATGCCTCTCTAGTCAATTACGTCGAAAATGAACACATAATTAGTTGGAAGCTAAAACATAAAGCAATAAATTTATGAATTTTATTATTAATTTCTATGAAATATGCTTTTAAGTTATTCTAATCCAACGGTTCGTTAGTTATTAAAACTAGTTGTAGTGATATCTTCTTCTTCTTCTTCTTCTTCTTCTTGACTGGCGTAGACACCGCTTACGCGGTTATAGCCGAGTCCAAAACAGCGCGCCACGCATCCCTCCTTCTGGCAGTTTGGCGCCAATTGGTTATTCCAAGCGAAGCCAGGTCCCTCTCCACCTGGTCCTTCCATCGGAGTGGAGGTCTCCCTCTTCCTCTGCTTCCACCAGCGGGTACTGCATCGAATACTTTCAGAGCTGGAGCACTTTCATCCATTCGGACAACATGACCTAGCCAGCGTAGCCGCTGTTTTGTTATTCGCTGGACTATGTCTATGTCGTCGAATAACACATACAGCTCATCGTTCCATCGTCTGCGGTATTCGCCGTTGCCAATTCTTAAGGGACCATGAATCTTCCGCAAAACCTTTCTCTCGAAAACTCCTAGTGCCGTCTCATCGGATGTTGACATCGTCCACGCTTCTGCACCGTAAAGTAGGACGGGAATGATGAGAGACTTGTAGAGTTTGGTTTTTGTTCGTCGAGAGAGGACTTTACTTTTCAATTGCCTACTTAGTCCATAGTAGCACCTGTTGGCAAGAGTGATTCTGCGTTGGACTTCCAGGCTGACATTGTTATTGGTGTTAATGCTGGTTCCCAGGTAGACGAAATTATCTACAACTTCAAAGTTATGACTGTCAACAGTGACGTGGAAGCCAAGACGCGAATGCGCTGACTGTTTGTTTGACGACAGGAGATATTTCGTCTTGTCCTCGTTCACCACCAGACCCATACGCTTCGCTTCCTTATCCAGTCTGGAAAAAGCAGAACTAACGGCGCGGGTGTTATTTCCGATGATATCGATATCATCGGCGTACGCCAGTAGCTGTACACTCTTATAGAAGATTGTACCTTCTCGATTTAGCTCTGCAGCTCGTATTATTTTCTCCAGCATCAGGTTAAAGAAATCACACGAGAGTGAGTCACCTTGTCTGAAACCTCGTCTGGTATCGAACGGCTCGGAGAGGTCCTTCCCGATCCTGACGGAGCTTTTGGTGTTGCTCAACGTCAGCTTACACAGCCGTATTAGTTTTGCGGGGATACCAAATTCAGACATCGCGGCATAAAGGCAGCTCCTTTTCGTGCTGTCGAAAGCAGCTTTAAAGTCGACAAAGAGATGGTGTGTGTCGATCCTATTTTCACGGGTCTTCTCCAAAATTTGGCGCATGGTGAATATCTGGTCTGTTGTTGATTTTCCAGGTCTAAAGCCACACTGATAAGGTCCAATCAGTTTGTTGACGGTGGGCTTTAGTATTTCACACAATACGCTCGACAGAACCTTATACGCGATGTTGAGGTGGCTTATCCCACGGTAATTGGCGCAAATTGTGGGGTCTCCCTTTTTGTGTATTGGGCAGAGTACACTGAGATTCCAATCGTCAGACATGCTTTCTTCCGACCATATTCTGCAAAGAAGCTGATGCAAGCATCTTATCAGCTCTTCGCCGCCGTATTTGAATAGCTCGGCCGGTAATCCATCGGCACCCGCCGCCTTATTGTTCTTCAAGCGGGTAATTGCTATTCGAATTTCTTCACGGTCGGGCAATGGAACATCTGCTCCATCGTCGTCGATTGGGGAATCGGATTCGCCATCTCCTGGTGTTGTACTTTCACTGCCATTCAGCAGGCTGGAGAAGTGTTCCCTCCACAAACTCAGTATACTCTGGTCATCAATAACTAGATCACCTCTGGGGGTCCTACAGGAGTGCGCTCCGCAATAACATTACATAACAACAATATGTAATCACATTTATTAATAATTGTGCATTTATATATAATAAAAAATTATTTTTCAGCCAGCCGTGTAACCAATTGTGAAAACGATCACCACATTGCTTGAAAGTCCTACGGAAACTGCTCGCTGTAATTAGCTAAAGTAATATAATTAATCGACGCGACTTAGTTGTATTTTGTCTAGTTCTGACAAAAAATGGATTTTATTTGAAACGATATTAACTTATGAGTTGACTAGACACGCCATTGGTTTCTTAGAACAGTTTTAAAATTCATTTTATAGCTATTTAGGAGCAATAATAGCTAAATTGTTCAAAATCAAGTTCATCATATGTATGTGCATAAATGTTTCTAATACCATAAAGGCAAAGGCCTGCTTTTAATATTTTCGAAGTCCTATAAGGAAATACGATGGACCCAATAACGAACTAAATTAAGCTTTTTATGTATGCGGCAAGCACTTTTATCATTTAACACGACATAATTGTGAATGTGATGTCGTTATGTACTAACACTTGTAGATACATACATACATATGTCGAACGATGCAATCGAAAGGTAATCACAAATATCAGCAACAATCCTAACAAAAACAATAAAGCAATAACGTAAATGAAAATACAAGCTTAACGGCGATAAACCGCAATGCTACCATAAGAGAATTGAAGAACAAAGGACAGAAAAAAAGAGAAATGGAATGTATGTCGACCACGGTGCAAGTAGATACAAATCAACCGGATAAAAACAGTTAGAATACAGGTTAACCACCGATAAACATACAATTGTACACCATCCACATGCTGTTATACAGATCTAGATATATATGTATGTAAATATGTTTCCGAACCCATCGGTATGCGCCAAGTACAAGGCTAAGGGAAGTGCCGGCCAATGACCATGGGAACGCTGAGTTGGCGGCAAACCAACGACCCGACGAAGATGCTAAATGTTGAGCGTTTATGCGGTTAGCAAAGCGCCGCAATGCGAGACACCAGAGCCGTCAAGTCACATACCAAACTAGCGACCAAAGCTGGTTAATCACCGAAAGACCAAAGGCAAACGAGCCATTTGGAAGGCATACAATTGAGAGGGACCACTGTGACGGTCGTCAAATGAGCATTGCTCAATAACCCGAGATTGGGCGGTGGCTGGCAGGATGCTGGCATTACGGCGAAGGGCAAAAAAAGTCATAAGAAAACTGCAAACTTTGCACAGAGGTTAAATGATGAGGGATTAAGGCAAATGAGTTGAATGTATTGATGGAGATTTCGCAGAAACGCACGTACTTCAGTCGAACGAGCATAAAGTGTGTGAATCGAACGGCAGTGATGGGCACACTTAGCCGTTTGGCATATGAAACTCGTTAAATTTTATTTAGAACAGAGATCGAGATCGAGAGAATGGTATGTTCAATATAATTAAATGAGCAACAAAATATCAGCGTTATGAGCATGTATCTCCAAAGTAACCGAAGTACCCACTCATTGCAAAATATTAAATAATAATAAATAACTCGATCAGAATTCGGGAGAGTGTTTTCGGATAATTTAAGTTGTTTGAAGGAAGGTGAGGCAACGTACGCTAGACTGAGGTTGAAACATCTTGGTGGTCATACCTTCGGCGAACCGGGAAAATCGACCAGAATCAATATTAGCGCCCTGAATAATATACATACTGGTTACGTAGCCCTGACTGTTGTTGGGGCAGTTAAGCTAAGCTCCGTAATAGAGCGATTTATATAAAAAGAAATAAGCATTGTTTGTGATTATAAAATTTTCTTTTCATTCCACGAAATACTTTCACAAATTATAAATATTTTCTAGAAAATATTTTCAAAATTAATTAAACGACACTTGAGTCTTTACACAAGCCCCTTTTCAATACACAACCTATAGTTGCTTGCAAAAATACGAGTAGCACGGATGAGTATTGAAGGAGGTCCTCAGAGAACCACGAAATCAAGCAAATTGAAGCGCTGACTACCACTTCTGGAAAATTATGTACGATGTATGTGTTATACATATATTTCGCATAATTCCCAGCGCTAAAGACAAATATACTCGTACTTGAAAATATGTAAATAGTAGCTACAAATGGGCAAAAGGCAGCAACCCTTAATTTATCGTCGGTTATGTTGCTGGGCTATTGCTGACTTTATTGCTGCTTATTAAACCGTTACAGGCGGGTTAAGCACAAGTGCGGTAACCTTATGATCACAGCTGGTTAACTGCTGCACTGCTGCTGAGCTTGGAGCGTAATGTTTTCACTTTCCCACTAAAAGTGTCCGTTGTTAAGCATTATGGGAATTGTGTTTGAATTTTATATTGTACTTGTACATTTGTATGTACGAGTGAGTATTACGAGTATTACCTCAATTTCGCCAGCAACAGTGGTGTAACATAAGTTGTTTTTATTGTTGTTGTTTATATTAAGTTCAACACAAGAGTACATAATAATAATAATAATTCTGAAGCGTTGCACGAAATCGTCGCGCTTTGGTCAGGATGATTTGCGGAGAGTCAGTACAAATGTTAACGTAGGTAAATTTTTCGTATACCCATAAATATGTATTTATGTATGTATGTATATATGTATATTCACCTCTTAACCCTTTTTGGTTTATTTTCATTTTATGAGTTAGTCGCAGGTGTTCCATTTAATGTGTTGCAATTAAATAGACAAGTAGAATTTTTAAGAATATGCAAATTTGTGTGTAAATATTTAATAATAAATAGTAGTGTATTTAAAAATCCCTGAATTATAATTTACTTAAAAGTTATTTTTTATAATATCAACCCATCGATTCCGCATGATCATAGTGTATGATGGGTTACTAAATTTATTGGTCACATTCGGTGTTCAGTTTATATAACATTTGGTGTTACAAAAAACCTATTAGGGGGCGATGTCACGCTCTCCGCCAAAAATAAATTTTCAATCCATTTTTTTTTATCCATAAAACGGGAAACCCCACAATCTGCGCCAATTACCGGTGGAAAAATCTCCTCCATATCGCATAAAAGGCCCTGTCGAGCTTATTGTGTGAAAAACTAAATCCCACCGTCTACGAACTGATCTCACCTTATCAATATGAATTTAGACTTGCAAAATCCACTATAGATCAGATATTCACCATGCGCCAAATCTTGGAAAAGACCCGAGACAGAAGAATCGATACACACCACATTTCAATCGATTTTAAAGCTGCCTTCGGTGCCGCTATGTCTGAATTTGGTATCGCTTCAAAACTAAAATGGCTGTTTAAACTGACTTGTAGGCAGTTTATAGGCTTTTCGGTTAACAACATTTTGTGGGGGTGGGAATGGTCCGATTTAGACCAACTAAAATACCAACCTTATACATATCTTAATATATGTATGTACATATAAAAATCCAGTGTCCGTGTGTATGTTCCGAATGAACTCAAAAACGAGTCAACTGATATTCATGAAAGTTGGCATATACATGTAATTTGGTCCAACTTAGATGATAGGATAGTTATTATTCAAATTAATCGTCTCCACAATTAATAATTAACAAAATGTAATTTACAGTTACATAAATATAATATAAAAATGAATTGCTGTTCGTTAGTCTCGCGAAAAGTCGAGAACGGCCAAACCGATCTGGCTAATTTTAGTCTTGAAATATTCGTGGAAGGCCAGGAAAATATTAGAGAGTGAGTAAATATGAAAAAATTGCGAGGAAGATAATAATAAGGGATTTTTATTCGAGTTGACAAGGAAAATATAAAAAGAGAAAACAAAAAAATAATATTTTGAAGGTTGTCATTGTTGCTTTGTTAAAATACTTTTGTTATTGTTCAATTGTATAAGGTTGTGTCGATAGCCCAAAACAATTTGTAACAAATAAGGAAAGCCTAAGTTCGGGTCCAACCGAACATTTTATACTCTCTCAATTTGTTGATGTAATTTTATTAAGATAACACACTTTGACCAAAAGAGAAGTTTTCCTCACATGAAACCTCAATATGATAATCATAAATGACTGATTGAATGACCTATATTGGTGGTGAAAAAAAAAAAGATATCGATGATCTTAATGCGACAATTTAGAATTTCGGTCCAGGAGAGTTGACACAGCTACAAACCAGTATGACGTAGTCAATTATGCCAAACTATTTAAAATTGCCTGTACTATCACCACTCACTTTGCAATTAAAAGTAGTGTGAGTTGTCATCATGCTGCGTAACATAAATCGGCATCGAGTAATCAATATCGTCGCCGAAGCCAAGATTGGACCAACTTAATATAATGTATACCTTAGCCACAACAACGTGTGGCCGGGTCTGCTGTTTTTATATATTTACAGACCTTAGAAAGAGAGTTCACGAAACTTTTTACAAATAACGGCCGTAACTGGTCACATTCCTTCTACAAGGCCGCAGTTTTATATTCTCATACTTATGTGATAGATTTAAATTACTTGAAACTTATCTGAATTAGTTTAACTGTTAACTTTAAAAATATATTCATAGAAAGTCCTTAAATATGCTCTTAGTATTCCTTATCAGCTACTAAATATTATATTTGTAGAACTAAGAATGGTAAAAATAGAAACAAGGTCGCCTCAAAAGAATTTTTGACAAAACTTAATAAGGAGTTCAAAGGTTTGGTTGAAATTACAGTACGAACTCGGTAATCGCAACTAATAGAAATCTATGTAGTTGTACTTATTGAGTTTGTTGCACCCAGCGAGGAAAAATATATAAGAAGAAATATGACAAATGAAAATCGTTTTATGATATAGAAAGCTTATTCTTTTATTAAAAATTTTATTTTTTAAACATATCGGGTTTTATTCCCTATTAAATGCTCCAAAAGACTTTTTTATAATAGACTTTTATTAAGTTAATAACGTTTTGGTCCATTGGTTGGAGAATCGCGGTACAGTTAGGTGGAAGACACATAACGGTTATCATTTCATCATCACTTTTCATCTCATTGTCTTTAGGATGACACGGGGAGTTATCCAAGACCAATAGGGCTTTTTTGGGAAGTCCCTTGGATTCTAGAAATTCGCGTACCTATAACAATCCAAAAAAATACACATAAATTTTAAACAAAAATTCAATACAATGAAAAACAAATAAGTCATCCACGAGTTCTTGTTAGCCTTGTAGACAACGGGCATTTTTTGAAAATTTTTGAATGCTCTAGGGTTTTTTGCCTTTCCAATGATAAGGAGCTTAACTTGCGAGAAATGTTTCCTTACTAACTTTCCGACCAGGAGCAGATGATTCCTTGAAGCTCACCAACGTTTTATCTGGTATCTGCCTGAAAAACAATCCGGACTCGTCGGCATTATACATTTGTTCTGCAGAAAGATCAAGCTCCTTGATTTTAATTCTAAAACGTATTACAAATTGGTCGACGGACACTGTCTTATTAGAAAGCGGAAAGCTTCTCTCCACAAATTCTCATGTGGCGGAGGCCATATCGCCATTACTTGTATGAAAACATCCTGTCTTTTCTTTTATTTTCTCATGGAGCTTGCGAACTTTTGACGATACCGACGGATATAGGCACATTTTCACTCCTTTGTTTCAAAAACCACTTGTAGAGAGCCTTTTCCATTCTTGGATATTCACAAGATTTTAAGGTTTGCCGTTTTCCTGGCCCAGCTTCCATATTTGTGGCATATTTAAGTATACAAGCTTTTTTCTTCTTTATTCGCGTTATTGTCGACTTGTGAACTTTATAATCAATACAAAGAGCTTTTGTCGATACACCACTTTCTAGTTTATCCAAAATTTCAGTTTTTTCTTTAATTGTTAGTTTTATGATTTTTTTGTGACCACCATGACTTTTACACATATAAAACTACTGCCGCGTTGCAAAACAAACTAATAATGAAAGTCATTTGTTGACAATTGCTCTTAACACACACACACAAAAACAGTAAAGTCGACAGAGCAACGGTAAAATAACGATCAGTTTGTGAATACATAACAAAAAAATGCCATAAGAAGAAACCGACAAAAAAAGAACTGAAGCAAAACATATTTATATGTAAAGTTGCAGTTATTGAGGACAATATTTTTGAGGAGTTGCACTTATAAAGGTAACAATGCTATGTTTTATAGTGTTGCATGAATCGAGGGTTGCGGTTACCGAGTTTATACTGTACTATTAAAATTTGACAATTTTCTATGTGTCGCAATATTGTTAGAACCCATAATTATTCAGATAATTTGTACATGTCGGCTTCAGATCATCCATTATGTGTTATTTCAATTAGTGTTGTCTTTGTGCAAAATTAAATGGAAAGACTAATAAGAAGCTCGGCAAAATTTCTGGTAGTTCAAACGTTTCAAAAACAATCCAATCTTCTTATATACACTTATTCATAACTTATGTATAACTAAAACAAAAACAATTTAGTTTTAAAATGCCGCAACAACAACATCTTACCTTAAAATTAAAAATGGAGCTTGAAGTTCGGACAGATCCTTTCATCTAAAATTTTTCATTTGTTAAATAATTAACATTAATAATCATTAATAATGTGTACATTAGTCTTTTACTCATGTGTATATGCTCATACTCGCATAATGTCCGAAGGTACATACATAGATTTGAGTAATTAATTAAGTCAAACATTTACATCAATCGCTTCACAAATTATTCCGATTTTTATTATTATACGCATAAAACTCTCTGACATGCAATCAATTGAATAGAGCAGCTTAAATTGTCGGCATTTTTGGCTTAACATTTTTTTGGTATCGGTGCTCGATGCACGGTGGCACGGTGGATGCACTGTGTCGGCATTTAACAAATTTGTACAGTGCTAATTAATCAAACTCAATCACAATCAATGCATACGAGCGACATGCCACAAGTACTCGCTTACACCGCTATATAGTACAATGACAACAACAACTTCAATAAGCATTAAAAGCAAAAACAATTATTTTTCAAAGCAACTGAAGGACACACACACGAGTCTATACATACCGACCGACATATCACATACCAGTATCACACCGCCAGTGATTGCATTCAGACTCGTAGTTTTGGGGCACAAATCATGCAACATAATCATTTGACATTGCAATCGCTACAGCAGGCAACACAAACACGCCACAATCCGGTAACTCATCTACTCAGCCGAATTATGACGTGCAGTCTGTTGGCTGCCTCGATATGCAACGCATGCATTCCAGCTCATAATGTGACGTCCATCATCCGCATTGAGGCGCTCGCCAGCCGGCATTGTGGGAATCTGTTTCAATCTGTCTGACCGTCTGTCTGTATGAGTACGATGCTTCTCTGCTCATTCAACTGTATGATTATGTGCAGTACCATGCCTGCTTCTCCCATTGCTGTGCGCTTGCGTTCCAGCTCGTACCCGGTGTGCTAATGTTTATTCAGTTGAAATTAACTTGACTCACCTCAGCACATCATCAGCCTTACTAATACTTCACTAGTTAGCGCACACACACCGGCTTAAACGGGTATTGCAATTGGATTTTGTCGGAATATCAGTATAAGTTAGACAGATTAGGTTTCGGTAGCTATAGCTCCTAAAAATAAAAAGTTGGGTTTTTAATGCTTTCTGAAAAACATTTTTATAGTCTTGGAAACAGTCGACTTCAATACAAGCACGACAGGAATTACTATTCCATAATCTCTTAATAGATCTCAACTGGGTCGGTCTTAAGTTTCTACATAGAAACTTCTAAGACACCTACATATTAGTCTACAATTTTCTCATTATACACATGTGTGATTTCAATACAAAATTATATAATAAAAGATTTGTTTTTTGAAATTTTATATTTCACAAATATGCTAAAATAATAAAAGTAGAACCCAGAATTGTCAGAAACAACTCTAAAATAAATCTCAGATGAAATGTGTCCAAGATCAAATAAGGTAGATAATTAGCATATTTCGCATTTCCTTAAGTCTAATATTGAATTAATCACAGCACAAGAACACTCGGTTACTTTTACGGAGTTCAACCAAAATATAAAGACCTCAAACTTTTCCAGTTTTACAAAACACAAATATGAGATGTAAAATGAGATGTAAATAATACTAAAATTTAATTTTTGTTGCATAATGTTTTAAGAGGTCTTCATTTCGACAAGATATCTCGAGAACTAATTTAATTTCTTTTGCATAATGTTTTAAGAGGTTACATGGGTGTCACGGCATCACGAAAACTCGATCTTTTATTGCTTTATTAAATTCAACGAAATTTCTAGATCGATCCGAGCGATAATTTTGAAAATACAGTCTGTAGAGGATGCACGATCCAGGGTACTTTTATTGTCGCTTAAATCTTTTCTACAAAAAATTTCAGAAATGCATTCGTAAATATGTATATTTACGATCTTTAGGATTTTAACTAAAAATTTCATTTTTTTATTAAAAATTATATATAGGACATATTAATGATTCAAAAAGAATGAATTTTGCAGCTGGCAGTTTAGTAACCGTAAAATATTTTTAAATAAATTATAATTCATTAATTCTGTTTATTTTCAGGCCAACTCTATAAAAGCTTGAGATGAAATGTTTGTTAATTTAACAGTTACAATGGAACAAGCCCAGAAGGACCTAATTTCGGTTGTAACCAAACAATTTATTATACTCTCGCAACAAAGTTGCTACGAGAGTATAATAGTTTTGTTCACATATCGGTTGTTTGTAACACCTAAAACTAGACGAGTTAGATATAGAGTCACATATACCAAAGTGATCAGGATGACGAGTAGATTTGAAATCCGGATGTCTGTCCGTCCGTCCGTCTGTCCGTCCGTCTGTGCAAGCTGTAACTTGAGTAAAAATTAAGATATCTTAATGAAACTTGGAACACATGTTCCCTGGGGCAGTGAGAGAGTTGCTTTCGAAGGGCGAAATCAGACCATTGCCACGCCCAAAATGGCGGAAAAGAAAACACATAAAGTCTCATAACTAAGCCATAAAATAAGTTATAAAAGTAAAATTTGGAATAAGGGATCGCATTAGGAAAGAGCATATTTGGGTGTAGTTTTTTTTGGGGAAGTTGGCTTGGCCACGCCCACGAATCGGTTATTTATATATAACACGCAAACCAATAAAGCTATATAAACCAAACTTTCTGCAGTCGGTCCTCTTACGTAACACACCACACACCATGAAAATAGTTGAAATCGGATAGTAACCACGTCCACCTCCCATACAAATGTTAGGTTGAAAATTACTAAAAGTGGGTTAACTCACTAACGAAAAACGACAGAAACACTAAATTTTACATAAATAATAGTAGAAAGAAGCTGCACTCAGATTTTTTTACAAAATGAAAAATGGGCGTGACATCGCTCACTTATGGGGCAAAAACCATATCTCAGGAACTACTCGACAGATTTCAATGAAACTCGGTATATAATATACTCTTTACAATCTGATAACACGGATAAAAAATGGGCGAAATCGGTTCACAACCACGACTACTTTCCTTATAACTCAAATTTGAATTCCATCTGATTCCTTCACTTTATCATGGATACATAAGGAACCATTGAAGATAGTGGAATAAAACTTTACACAAATAGTACATATCATCTCTGAATTCACTTGTGAAAAAATTGTCGAAAACGGACTATAACTTTTCAAGGCCCCAGATATCGAACATATTGAATTCAGCGCCTAAGGGTAAATTTTAACCGAAAATGTGGGTAAATCTCTCAGATAAATTAATGTAATTCAGAGGAAATTGTTTTCTTCTAATAGTGTTCTGTTAAAAAATTTATAAAATCGGGTCATAACATCTCCTAGCTCCCATATACCTAATTATAGGTTTTCCAAAAATACGGTGTCTTTATTCCGCATATATGTACATTATTATTATACATACATATGCATATATGAATGTATTGGTTAATATGTGAGATATCTTAGCAAAAATAAGTGAGCGTATAGTCTTGGATATAGTGTACCTTGCTGGTGAATATGAAAGAATTACATCAGCCGTCATATAGTATATATTACGGTTTTCGTTATTCTATTAAACTTTATGCCGAATTTATGGGTAAATTTTGTATGTTTGTAAGTTTCTTCAATTGTTTCAATTGCGAGAGTATAAAATATGCGGTTGCACCCGAACTTAGCCTTTCCTTACTTGTTTTTAAATTTTATTTAATATAACACACAAATTGACCCATATATTCGGCTACCAGAATAACGAAAATCATTATATATAGTATATGAGGGCTGACGTAATTCTTGAACCGATTTCATTCATTTTCTCTCCTTAATATGGCTAAACTGTTTCACATAATAACCGATTTGTAAGGTATAAATCCCACCGTATTTTTGAAAAACCTATAATAAAGTATATACGATCTGGGGGAAGTTGTGATCCGATTTTAACCATAACCATTGGAGCAGAAACACACTAATCTCAAATACAGTATTTGTGTAAAGTTTTATCACGCTATCTTTACTGGTTCCTGATATATTTATTATGAACTGATCGAATCAGATGCAAATCAAAGTTGTATTACATACATATACAGTATGTCAAGAAACAGTTTACACATTGAAAATAAATACACTTTTTCACTTTCCGCAGCAAAATTTTTTACTTTTTACTTCAGTTCAACATATTCTTCTAATCAGGGATGGTGACTTACAGTCTTCTTGTTCTCGTCCCAGTATATGACATCATCCCAGTAGTTCCCAGGTTCAGAAATATACTTAATAATAGCAAACAAAAAACGTTACTCTACATTTGGTGCAGACAGAACTCTTTCGTAAGAACACTGATCGAAATTTTTGGAATTTGGTCAAGTTTTCGAGACATTAAGCACTGTACATGTCCACTTATTTATAATTTAGGGCCTTTTTTTGGCTTTGGTTCTTGTATTTCCATATTTTCCGATAAATTTTAGCCATTATACACTATTTAGAGGGTTAAAGAAAACATTGCTGTTAGATCTCAAACGTTTTTACCCCATTGGGGATTATGGGGCAATAGTTGGACCGCTTCAAACTAAACCCTTTGCATGGAATATTAAAAAGACAATAATGGGTACTTCAGATATGAAAAAAAGCAAAAATTAATCCCCAACTAATTGACAAATTCATTGTAAATGCCTTTGCGAAGAATAGGTAACGGTGAAGTACGGTTAACTGTATAACACGTGATTAACAAGTAAAATAATCGAAGTGTGTAAAGTTTTTCTTGACACTAAGCATTGCTTTCGCAGCTTTTTTTGCATCACATCTCTTGAAATACTGTAAGTAACCATCCTGGTTCAAAGAATATGTTGAACAGAAGTAAAAAGTAAAAAATTTTGCTGTGGAAAGTAAAAAAGTGTATATATTTTCAATGTGTAAACTGTTTCTTGACATACTGTATGGGAAGTAGGCGCGGTTGTGAACGTATTTCGCCCATTCTCCATGGGTAATATCAGGATGTCAAAAAGGTATTACGTTCAGAATTTCTTTCTATGCAACATGTTGCGAGAGTATAAAAATAAATCCGAGCTATGTATCTAAATACTATCTAAATCGTGTCCCAATTGAAGCACCCTTTATAAATCATAGTACATATACGTATATCAATATAAAAAACAACATAGACATTTCAACGTCCCAAATGAGCCGTTTTTCACCGGTCTTTGGCTTCCAAACATACATATCTACGCGTCCGTCCGACTTCGGATTAACTATTTAACTGTAGCTTTTCGTGCTCCATACAGGTACAAAAATATGTTTATGTGGCACATGAAGCTCTCTTTTTTTCAAACAAGCAAATATTTAACTGCTCTGTATACAAGAGTTCTATGATGCTTTTATGTCTGTACGTATGAAATTATACTCGTAAGTGTGTGTACAGCCAATCCGTTTCCACACACTTCCCAACGTTTTGTTTGTTCGCTATCGCTATTCACGAACGTTTATCAATGTGAGCGAGCGGCCGACCTCAAACATTTGTGCGCCACATTGATCCGTCTCCCAACGGCATGTTGAATGATGCGAACGCATATAAGCATATGTATGTAACCGTATTTGTATGTACATATGTATGTATGATGGTAGCATACGTCGTTACACCTTTACAGTTGGAGTACTGTTCGTCGCTTTGGCTGCCGATGCTGCGATGGACAGCGCAAAAATATTGAACTCCCTTTGTTCGCCACCTGATTGCTGTGCAGCCGTACGTACAACTACATACACACATACACATGTTTGTATGTTTGCCAACTTATTTAAATGAAGCTCCACAGTTAACGATTGAACGGATTTATGCACGGTTCAGGTGTCACTTTGTAATATAAATTTTAAAGCATTTTTTTCACATAAAACAAAATTGGTTAATATTAAAGAAATATCACCTTCGCACTCACCATTCTGACCTGTAAGTAGTTTAACCTTTTTTGTTATATTTAAGCTACATCTGGTTCGTTACATGTTATATTGGTCCGCAGAGCCATCTACATGAATATAGTCACTCAGTAGGATGAAAAAACATAAAAAATTCAAAAGTATTTTGTTCGAACCACTCTAAACATATCAAGAAAAGAGTTAGGCATTGAATATTAAGGTCTCGCAAACCGCGGTGCAAAGTTTTCCGTGCGGGTTCGCAAAGCAATCTCTTCAATAAATAAGGATGACATTTCATTTTTCGGTTATCTGGAAAAGGGACCACATCAGCAGAAGAATAACCCCATTTGAGGAGAAGAAACCATAAAAACAGTCCCCTATCTTGCAATCAATGCAAGCAATAAAAGCACTGGTCTTTCCGAATAATAAATGAAATTGAATGAGCTCTGCATCAAACGACAACAAATCACTCAAAACGGGATTGTAGTCTCGAAAAGCAACGAGTCTTGGAAACGCTTGTTTAGTTAAAACTACAGTTCTGTTAATTTTATGATCTTTTTGTAATAATGTTTTATTATATTGTTTATAATATCATTAATCGGCTATTGTTGAAAAAATTGATGGTCCAGATTTCCTAATTTTGTCTCTCCAAATGGCAGGCACGTTTTCACGCTTATATAGAGCGAACCCATCAATGCAAGACTAGGAATGCAAACGATGTATCGATGTTTTCGTCAAAATGATATCGATGTTTTCCATCAATGTCTCTTTCAATGATGTTTTATGTCGATGTTTTATAATATCAGTAATCGGCTATGGTTGAAAAAGGGATTAGCCCAGATTTCCTAATTTGTGTGAAAAATTAGGAGATATTCGTGAATTTTTTTAAAAGAAATTACTCGATCGATTGTTTCGAAGTTTTTTACACATAATAAGGTATATTTTCAGCTACATTTCGAAATTTTTTTTAACAAATATATTAAAAAATAACGGAGGTGCTGTCTTCGAAGGTGCCAAAAAAAAAGTTCCCAAACTGCTGATATGATTCCGGCCGAATGAGTTGCTGAAACAAAAAAACTCAAATAGGCAAATTGACAAATTTCAACCACACAAAAAGATCGTAGGTCATTGTATGGTAAATATATTCAAGAATACTCAGTTTAAATTTGAAGTCGATCGGTGAATGTATCGTTGAGTTATGATGTCAGTTTAAAGTTTCGACTATAGCTGCTTATACCAGCGAGCGGTCGATCTTTAGAACGCTGCCATTCAATAACTATTCAAGATACAATCTTACCGCTTTAACAGGATATTTTTGAAAGTATAAACTATCGAATAAGCAAACATAAAAAAAAAATCGATTTTTTTTTAAATGACACACTGGTAAAGCCCCTTAACATCTGCACACTTTTTCTGGTATTAACCCGAAAGCCTCTATTTGGAAACGTTCTATTTGAGCTGCGAATAGATAATTCTAAACGATTAGTTAAATACATTTAGCTTGCTGTAATCAGCAGCGCATATGCTGGCGTTTTATTAGCTGTGCGTTGCGCTGGCACTTGAGCCAACGGTAAATAACAGGCCCATTAGCTCAGTTGGTTAGAGCGTCGTGCTAATAACGCGAAGGTCGCGGGTTCGATCCCCTCATGGGCCAACACAATTTTTTTAAATTATATAGAACTATTATTTAATTTTTTGTTAATATGGTTGCTCAATAAACATAATAAATTTTGTCTGAAAGAAATATAAATATCAGAATTTTAGGAAACTTTAAGTTTCAAATAACTTTTGACGAAAAATTCAGCCTTTTTGAATATTTTAATTTAAAACTAGTGGCCGGGCCACGAATTCTGTGGATAAGGTATTTGTATGTTAAATTCTATTATGGTTAACTACAGGGTGGCTGATGAAAGCCGCTACCAAAAAAAATTAAATAACTTTTTTTCTATTTAATGAAACTGGTTAATTTTTTTTTATTTTGCAGATTGACTTTTACATTTAACAAAAATGGATAACTGGGACACTGAAACAAGAATTTGGATTGTCCGCCACTATCACGCACTGGAGTCCGTAGTTTCGGTTCAAAGAAGGTTCGGCAATCCTCCGAGCAGATGGACTATATTGAGACTTGTAAACAATTTTGCCGAGCATGGGACAGTCAACAGAAGACCTTACCATCGAAACCCCTTCAGTTCGAACGGAGGAAACAATCGCTGCTGTAGCTGCTGCCATACAAATGAAAAAAAAACTAAGATGCCGCACATGCATCAACGAGCAGGGGGGGCATTTAAATTCCATTATTTTTAAAACTAATTAAGCTATATTTAATGAAATTGAATGAGCTTTAACATGAATAAAAGAAAAATGAATTCCACACACTGAAAAAAAAAGTATTTCAGTTTCTTAATGTAGCGTAGCAAAATTCATCAGCCACCCTGTATTTGATAAAGTGAAATTAATTTTATAACATAAATAGTACCATTGTTTTTGTTCAACTACTATTTTTTAGTTGTTGCAAAAGTCCGATTTTGACCATAGATAACCTTCTCATAGTATCAATGTTTAAGTTTGAGCTAAGTAATATTTGGATATCCAGATCAAATTATCGCTTTACCGACGGGACAGACGGATGTTGAGCTGTGACCACGTCTACTTAACTAAAAATGTGTAAATCCTAATTTCCTTCCATGCTTTGAATATCTGTTGCAAAAGTCTTATTTTTTTCCTCCTTTTTGCATTTGTCCGGTTTTGCCTATCTACAATACAATCTCATATTGCTAATTGTAACGTGTACGAAGTTTTATTAAGATATTTAAATTTCAATTCAAATTACCAAATGGGCGAATAGGCAGGCGGATGGACATTGCGATTAAAATTTGAAATATAAACTATCCTATCTTTTAAGTTGGACTAAACAGCAGACGTGTGATAAATTTTATTAAAATCGGTTCAGTAGTTACGGCGCCAATTCCGCACAAACAACGTGACATGAAATTTTTATGTAGATGGATTTAAACAAATGTATGAACTAAATTAAATATTAATAAAATGTGGACTTCAAACTATAAATTTGCTTAGATTGTTGGGAAAAAATGCCACTTATAAAAGACTGCTAGCACTAACCTAAATTAACTTAGAAAGACGTCGATTTATCAACGAATTGAAATATTATTTATATTTTTTTATTAATCTACTCCGAATTATACTATTATTATTGATTCTAATCAAATGACTGTATATACACAAAAATGAAGAAATCCTGCCTCATTCCGTAATTTCCAACATCGAACTGCCTGTATTTTATTATCTTTCAATGCCTCACGTATACATCATTAAACTACTCAGTAGTGACCTTTTTGTTGGTATCTAATTTTTTACACCGAAATACATTTTATGACATGTATATATGTAAAATGTATGTACATATGTATTATATAATATGAATACTTGATTTAACCCTTTCTAAAAAGCGATAGCCAGTGTTAACGCTTACCAGAAAGTGTCTCGATTAGACAATCAAATAAAATGCCAATTTCGACACTTTATTCCTTTTATATACATACATATATAAATGTATATTTGGCTACAAGGGTTTGTATGTTGATAATCGCGTCACTGCTATAAATTGACCTATAAATTCATTGTATGTGATGTCCCTTACTACTTACAAGTTATTTAGTTTATTGGCTTCATCGTTTTCTATCCACTGTAGAGGGGAAGAAAATGGCGATTACACTTGAAAAAGTGACTGATGTCATAAAGGGACACCCCTTCATAAATACATATATGTACATGTGTATGTATATATGTATTTATGTATGTATGTGGTTAATAATATTTTGTAGTTTTTTATGTGTTGTTATACATGCCAATAAATATGTATCATCCTTTAATAGAACTAAATATTTCGTACACAGGACATAGTTTTGTTTGTATTTTGCAGAAACTTGGCAAGCATGCACCCATCCGGGATTTAGGGGGAGGTCTATATATTAAACAAGTAAGGAAGGGCTAAGTTCGGGTGTAACCGAACATTTTATACTCTCGCAATTTATTGATGTAATTTTATAAAGATAACACAAGTCGATCCATATATTTGGTATAAAGTTCAATAGAATAACGAAAATCATCATAAATAGTATATGGGGACTGAGGTAATTCCTAAACCGATTTCACTCGTTTTCACCACCAAGATACATTGTATCGAAGACTATACGCTCACTTAATTTAATATTACTTATAATTAGGTATATGGGATCTAGGGGAAGTTATGACCCGATTTGTACCATTTCAGGTACAGAGAAAAACTGTTATAAGAAAAAAATTCAGAGAGAATGAATTTCATTAAAATATCTGAGGGATTTACCTATATTTTCGGTGAAAAATTAACCTTAGGCACTAGGTTCCTCATGTTCGATATCAGGGGCCTTGAAAAGTCATGGTCCGATTGTGACAATTTTTCCACAAGTGATGTCACAGCTCAAATACAGTATTTGTGTAAAGTTTTATTCCGCTAGCTTCATTGATTCCTTATGAATACATTATAAAGTGAACGTATCAGATGAAATTCAAAATTGAGTTATATGGGAAGTAGACGTAGTTGTGAACCGATTTCGCCCATATTCCACCCGTTACATCAGGGTGTCAAGAAAGTGTTATATACCGAATTTCATTGAAATCGGTCGAATAGTTCTTGAGATATGGTTTTTGACCCATAAGTGGGCGACGCCACGCCCTTTTTCCATTTTGTAAAAAAATCTCAGTACAGCTTCCTTCTGCCATTTCTTATGTAAAATTTGGTGTTTCTGACGTTTTTCGTTAGTGAGTTAACCCACTTTTAGTAATTTTCAACCTAACCTTTGTATGGGAGGTGGGCGTGGTTATTATCCGATTTCTTTAACTTTTGGACTGTATAAGGAAACGGCTAAAAGAAACGACTGCAGAAAGTTTGGTTTATATTGCTTTATTGGTTTGCGAGTTATATACAAAAAACCTATTTGGGGGTGGGGTCACGCCCACTTTTCCAAAAAAATTGCATCCAAATTTGCCCCTCCCTAATAGGATCCTATGTTCCAAATTTCATTTTCATAACTTTATTTATGGCTTAGTTATGACACTGTATAGGTTTTCGGTTTCCACCAGTGGACCGATTTTGCCCATTTTCGAAAGCAACCTCCTCAGGGTGCCAAGGAACATGTGTTCCAAGTTTCATTAAGATATCTTAATTTTTACTCAAGTTATCGCTTGCACGGACAGACGGACAGACGGACGGACAGACATCCGGATTTCAAATCCACTCGTCATCCTGATCATTTATATATATATAACCCCATATCTAACTCTTTTATTTCTTGGTGACACAAACAACCGTTATGTGAACAAAACTATGATACTCTGTGCAACAGGTTGCGAGAGCTTAGTTATGACACTGTATGTTTCTGATATTTCGCGTTCATAAAATAATTTTGTGGGGTAAATAATAAAAAATAGGTCTAAATTATATTTTTTTACAATTGATTATTTTATATAATGGATTATTATTTCCGTAAATATGTTCTAAAATACACTTTAATTTGTTTATTTTAAATCAATGAGTAGTAGAGTTAATTGGGATATCGCGTCGAAAGCAGCAAATAAAAAACTTTTTGGAGCCACCATTTTTAATGGAAATAAGAAAAAAATGTTTACTCTAGCAAGATTCCATAAAAATGTGTTTAAAAACAATAAAATTATTTTATCGCCTTTAAAAAATATTTAAAAATTTACCAATTTTTAAGTTTCTATATAGACTTACCTGGTCATAAACTCGGCTACTGTATTGAATTATGAAACGATACTTTCTAGGATCTCAGATGTCATTGTATCTTAAATATATATTTTGTGATTCCAAAAACGAAACTAAACACCAAATAACGTACCCAAATTCTAAACAAAATACCCGCCCCAAACTTCCTATAATAAGTAATTTTGACTTCTTTTCGGGTAGATCACGACAATTCCACCTAGTTTACTTGACTTCCTGAAATTAAGATCCGATATAATATTAACTAAGTGTGCCTTCTTCCAAACAATTGTGACACCGCATGACTGCTCATTGAGTAAAGGCTCGTTAGTTAATCTACATCATATTGACAGCCATTTGACTGGGCCATTTCTCGAAGTATTCGGATTTTTCGTCTTTTTCACTTTGTTTATTGATTCAGTAATCGGGTATTTTTGAAAAACTGACACTAAACTGTGGCTTTGAAAAGTTATAGTCCGATTTCGAAAATTTTTTCACAAGTGATGCCACATATCATATACAGTGTTTGTATAAAGTTTTATTTCGCTATCTTCATTGGTTCCTTATGTATATATTATAAAGTGAAGGAATAAGATGGAGTTCAAAATTGAGTTACATGGGAAGTTGTCGTGGTTGTGAACCGATTTAATCCATTTTCCACACGTGTCATCAGGGTGTCAAGAAAATATTATATACCGAATTTCATTTGATTCGGTCTTAAGTTCCTGAGATATGGTTTTGAACCAATAGGTGGGCGATACCACGCCCATTTTACATTTTGTAAAAAAATCTGAGTGCAGCTTCTTTCTGCAATTTTTTCTGCAAAATTTAGTATTTCTCACGTTTTTCGTTAGTGAGATAACCCACTTTTAGTAATTTTCAACCTAACCTTTGTATGGGAGGTGGGCGTGGTTATTATCCGATTTCAACTAATTTCATGGTGTGTGGTGGGGTACGTAAGAGAACCGACTGCAGAAAGTTTGGTTTATATAGCGTTATTGGTATGCCAGATATATACAAATAACAGATTTGGGGGCGGGCCCCGCCCACTTTCCCAAAAAAATTACTTTATGAGTTTCGGTTTTCGCCATTTTGTGGGCGTGGCAGTGGTCCGATTTTGCCCATCAAAGCAACCCTCTCACGGTCCCAAGGAACATGTGTTGCAAGTTTCATCAAGATATCTCAATTTTTACTCAAGTTATCCGTTGCACGGATGGACGGACCGACGGACGGACAGACAGACATTCGGATTTTGACTCGTCTTGTCACCCTGATCTTTTTGATATAAGTATATAACCCTATATCTAACTCGTTTAGTTTTATGACTTTCAAACAACCGTTATCTGAACAAAACTATAATACTCTCATAGCAACTTTTGTTGCGAGAGTATAATTATAACTAATTCTGGCACAATTGAAATGTGTCGTTATTGTGGTTAAAAACTAATGCAACATAACAAGTTTAAGAACGGCACATTCTTATATCACGGTTTATTTTCCGACGCATCGGAATGAAATTTTATACAATATGGACGATGAAATTGCGCACATTTCTACATACTCGACTCAAAAATCGTGTTTTTCGAGTTATAACACTATTCAAGTAAATTAGCGATATGTATGTATATATATGTTATAACGATTGCTATTGATGATAATATTTCCTGTCTCATATCGAAAGAAATAAGGCCCAATGATGCCGCCATACCACAATCTGTACCAAATCAAACCAGGATGTGCCTCGTCTCAATAGCGACAATTTTGTATGTTGACGAAGCCAAAAATGGAACTCATCTGAGAACATGCTTTTTGGCTTCCAAAATTTCCAAATGCAAATAGGCAAAGCTACGGCGCTTTAAATGCTTCAGTTATTGTGCCAACACAATCTTATTCGGATGCAGAGCCAAATCCAAAACATCTATTTTATTTTCTATTGGGTATGTTATATCAAAGATTTACGCGAATCACCAGCAATGCTCGAGCATCTCGAAAATAATATTCAGCGCATGATAGCTGAAATGCAGCCTAAATGCAGGTAGACCCTGTATCATCGAGTTTTTGCCAGCCTATTACTCCAATCTAAAAGAACGAAGACAGAGTACTCTTGTTATTCCGTCATCGCTGTAATTGGTCAGTGTGCCAAATCTCTCAAATTCAGAAAAATCTGTATTTGTCAAAATAGCATAATATAATATAAAAACAAGTAAGGAAGGGCTAAGTTCGGGTGTAACCGAACATTTTATACTCTCGCAATTTATTGATGTAATTTTATAAAGATAACACAAGTCGACCCATATATTTGGTATAAAGTTCAATAGAATAACGAAAATCATCATAAATAGTATATGGGGACTGAGGTAATTCCTAAACCGATTTCACTCGTTTTCACCACCAAGATACAATGTATCGAAGACTATACGCTCACTTAATTTAATATTACTTATAATTAGGTATATGGGATCTGGGGGAAGTTATGACCCGATTTTTACCATTTCAGGTACAGAGAGAAACTGTTATAAAAAAAAAATTCAGAGGGAATGAATTACATTAAAATATCTGAGGGATTTACCTAAGTATATTTTCGGGGAAAAATTACCCTTAGGCACTGAGTTCTTCATGTTCGATATCAGGGGCCTTGAAAAGTCATGGTTCGATTTTTACAATTTTTTCACAACTGATGCAACAGATCATATACAGTGTTTCTGTAAAGTTTTATTTCGCTATCTTCATTGGTTCCTAATGTATATTTTATAAAGTGAAGGAATAAGATGGAATTCAAAAATGAGTTATATGGGGAGTTGTCGTGGTTGTGAACCAATTTCGTCCATTTTTCACACGTGTCATCAGGGTGTCAAGAAAATATTATATACCGAATTTCATTGAAATCTGTCGAGTAGTTCCTGAGATATGGTTTTTGACCCATAAGTGGGCAACGCCACGCCCATTTTCCATTTTGTAAAAAAATCTCAGTGCAGCTTCCTTCTGCCGTTTCTTATGTAAAATTTGGTGTTTCTGACGTTTTTAGTTAGTGAGTTAACGCACTTTTAGTAATTTTCAACCTAACCTTTGTATGGGAGGTGGGCGTGGTTATTATCCGATTTCTTTCATTTTTGGACTGTATAAGGAAATGGCTAAAATAAACGACTGCAGAAAGTTTGGTTTATATAGCTTTATTGGTTTGCGAGTTATATACAAAAAACTTATTTGGGGGTGGGGTCACGCCCACTTTTCCAAAAAAATTACATCCAAATGTACCCCTCCCTAATGGGATCCTATGTTTCAAATTTCATTTTCATAACTTTATTTATGGCTTAGTTATGACACTGTATAGGTTTTCGGTTTCCTCCATTTTGTGGGCGTGGCAGTGGACCGATTTTGCCCATTTTCGAAAGCAACCTCCTCAGGGTGCCAAGGAACATATGTTCCAAGTTTCATTAAGATATCTTAATTTTTACTCAAGTTATCGCTTGCACGGACAGACGGACGGACAGACATCCGGATTTCAAATCGACTCGTCATCCTGATCATTTATGTATATATAACCCCATATCTAACTCTTATATTTCTTGGTGACACAAACAACCGTTAGGTGAACAAAACTATTATACTCTGTGCAACAGGTTGCGAGAGTATAATAAATAAATAAAATAACAATATTGTCCAACCTTTTTATAGTACTGTAATATTTAATGATATTAATCTGTGCATATTTAAATGTAGATATGGTACGTATGTTTCCTCTCAAAATTATCATTAGCATAATAAATACGATCACATTATACAAATTATTTTTAAACTTGTGTGACAATTGGCAGTGACTACATCTATTACATATATATGTATACGTCTCCGAACACAGCGGTGGATATCGGCCCATTAGCTCAGTTGGTTAGAGCGTCGTGCTAATAACGCGAAGGTCGCGGGTTCGATCCCCTCATGGGCCACATTTAATTATTTTGATCATTCTCAACTTCCTTCCTTATATAGTTGTTCATTTAAAATAAAAGCAATATTTTTACAATTTAATTCAAATTTAAAACTCTTTCTGTTGTGGAACTGTTTTGTAATTAGTTGTGGTGTTTAGAATAACAGTACTCCACACTTTCACTGAAGAAAGTCCGTTGGGACGCATGAATGGATGAGAGTGAAAATGAGGGCAAATTTCAGAGTCATTTGCCTCTTACCTGCACACAAACATACTTACATATGTATAAAAGTGTGCATTTGTTTGCCTAAGTTCGTATGGCGTGTGCTTGGCTTGTAAGCCGCGCAGTGGGATTCACTAGCGAGCCACTCAAGTGCACACAAAACGGACCCCAAGTACGGATTTCAGTGTAACCACAAGAGCAGCTGCAATAAGCAGATACATATTTACAAACATACATACAAGTGTACACATAAATACAGAATTTTTCAAAATGTTGCTACGCTGTGTGCAACAGCGTTATGAAGATCCGTTTGAGAGCGCACACACAGAAGTTAACAAGTGCATGTAAATACACATATACATACATACATATATATAAATATGTATGTAGAATACTGCGCGCCCAATTCCCAAACTATTTGCTGACGCTTTCATTCTGCACTTACATAAATTTATGTCTTTTTTTATTTTCCAACACGCTACGTTTTTTACTATGCGATCTATTTTTTACATATACCATAGATACATGTGTACATATGTATATCTATGGCTTGCATGTATTTTTCCTTTACTCCGGTATCCTTTTTCTTCTGCTTGCTTGCCAGCTGGAGTGTTTTGTAGTTGTTGTTGCTCGCTGGCGTATGTTAGCTTGCGGTGTACGTGACTTGTCGGTAGCTGCGCTCTGGCCAACGTTAAATCCCGAGCAAATGAAGCTGAAGAAGGCACTGTGCAAACAACAACTACAGTTGCCTCTTTCTTATTGTACTTTTTCGTTTATTTCGTTTTGTTTAATTTTTTTTGTGACTATTCCAGTCGAACCCTAATGCCGGCGGGAAATTAAAATGGCACTGAAATTGTATACAATTTGTGCGCTTATGTGCGTCCGTCGACTGCTTCGTTTATGCTTTTTTCACCATTCACAGTTGTTCGCCCCTCGCTCGCTTTGCACTGCTGTAACGTGAGTAACTTAACTGAAGTGGCGTGCAAAAGCGGCGACGGGTCATACGTAGTCGCCAATGTGCGGGCAAATAAGCGCGGCGCGTACGGAAGTTCGTGCATGGCAGGGACCATGGCAAATCCTTGGTGCAGACAAATTATTGTGTGTTTGTGTGTAGTTATGTATGTATGTAAAAATTGTACTTACTTCCGAGTTGGCGAAATGACGGTTGATATTCTATTCAAGCTAGTGGTAGAGTCTCGTATAAATACGTTAGTTTCACTTGTAAAGCATGAGCTTATGAGGAATGTCACCAAATACACCGGTAATATAGTAGATATAATATGTTTGCCGGCGGCATGTAATTAAGATCGTGTTAAGGTATTTCGGAGCCATGATGAACTCGAAAGCAGTATTGAATCCAATTGTGGAAATATTTGCAACAAAAAAGCTCTGGAGTTTACTGAGTGAAAATCATATTCTATATTCTTTCAAGTTGTCGACAAACAAAGCCGAATGTTTGTGGTCGCAAAAGGGTGCATAAATTTTAAACACTTAAAAGGCGAATAACTAATTACAAAAAATTTTTTTTTTTGTTTTCGGAGAGAAAATTTTCTAAAATATACCGTAATCTTACATACGAAATGATTGATTCATCCTATTCACTAAGGACTCGTTCGGGATCATGCCCATCTAGTTTTCTTACTATGCAAGATTAGCGAGATAGGACGTCTACTTAATTCCGTCGCCTATAGCCCTCAGTAATTCATTGCGAGACCTTCGGTAGGCATTTCATAATAAGGACAGGATTTATGGAATTGACTCTTCATACCTCCCTTTCGGATCTTACAGTCGCAACGTATGCCTCTCTTTGATCTTACAGTGCATTCTCTTACCATGTCCTATATTTGCTGAGATCGAATCATATGCGATAAAACATGTGGTATTTTCATTGCCATATAAGTGAGTTGTGGTGATTAAAGTAAGTTTCATTGTTATTTCTACAAACAGCCGTGGTCACTCTTGAACTGTGTCAGTTAGTAATCAGTTTCGCCATGCTTCCGCTCTACTCACTCGTGCACACTTCTGATTAGCGCGTGCCTCCATCTACCTTTCGAGGCCGCGCGGTTTTTTCGGTTGTGCTTTTTCAAGCAATCGTTTTAGCTCCATGTCCAATATGTCTGATGGGATAGGACCTGCAATAACACCAACCGCCTCGGTTGTCCAGAAAGCACAGTACCCTTTTCGGCCTGGTTTTCTGTGTCGTTCCCCATATGGGTGCGCCCTACTTTAATGCGGATTAACTCACTTTGGCTATTCTATTAGGGCCACCTATTCTGGCTGGGTCCACCGTTGTTGGGTTGCTAATGTCGCCGTAACCATTGCTGCTTTTCCAAAGGTTTTGTTAATGTGGGTCATATACTAGTTAAGCTTAGCAGCTATCATTATTCTAAAATATTTCAAAGACTATATATGTCTATCAATGATGAACGTAGCAGATTCAATACTTTTTATTTGCGATTTGTATCTCGGTATGTTTTTTTGGCCTGTTCCTTTATTTGTATAGCCGCATGGGTACATAGGTGGTCCATTAGGCGCTCCTTATAGTGATCTTGAGTAAGAGTTTCAAACTGTTCTCAGGTCCAACTAGAAAACACTGAATAATGCGGATAGCAACATAATTTACAACTCTAAAAATAACGGCTAATATAATGCAATACATTGAATACCAACTAAGTACCAGCTCTCTTCGATTGGCAAAGCGTTGGAGAGAAGCTAATCGAACAAACTATCCAGGTGTTCAAGCAAACGAGCAGAACTTGTGGCGCAACCCTGCAAAAAATGTCCTCCTACGCATGCGAAATACTGTTGCATCACTTTCTTTGTTAGAGAAATACTCTTACTCTTATCAAAAATCAAAAATATGGAAAATCAAGTGTCCTATCTAATTAATACTAATAATGCCGCAAAAGCGATAATAATGTAGTATTACAATCAACATAAACAACAGCTATTTCGGGTTATCTGTATTATAACAAAAGCAATTGCCGATAGGAGGATGGGACCATGTGTAGAAGTTCACGCAAGTGAGGAAAGTTTTTGATTGTCATTCACTTGGGAGTGGCCAAAAACGATTCTTCTCCACATGGTCCAAGCAGCTCACGACTTCCGGTTTTAGACCAAGTATCCTCTGCGTAGCCAACAGACATCCGTTTGAAGGCGAGCTAAAGTGAGAAGGCGAAGCCCGCTTATGCGGTTGCGCGTTGGGTTTGGGACCCACCACATAAAAACACCCCCCAATGAAAAATCTACGAAAGCCTCGGATGAGACACCCCCCTTTTGATGACGACCCCTGCAAACGTTTTAAGGATAATGATATAAGGGCATGCACCTGGAATGTCCGGACCCTTAATTGGGAAGGTGCCTCTGCCCAGCTG
Source organism: Zeugodacus tau (assembly GCA_031772095.1). Taxonomy (NCBI): domain Eukaryota; kingdom Metazoa; phylum Arthropoda; class Insecta; order Diptera; family Tephritidae; genus Zeugodacus; species Zeugodacus tau. Next base: position 18,360,557 of record CM062650.1, on the reverse strand, counting down.
GTTGATGTCCTCATACGACTCAAGGCTGACATCACCGCCATCCAAGAAGTGCGATGGACGGGACAAGGACGGAAGAAGGTGGGTCCTTGTGACATCTACTACAGCGGCCATATAAAGGAGCGCAAATTTGGTGTTGGATTTGTGGTGGGAGAGAGACTCCGTCGCAGAGTCCTGGCATTCACCCCGGTGGATGAACGTCTTGCCACAATCCGCATCAAAGCGAGGTTCTTCAACATATCGCTGATTTGCGCCCACGCCCCAACGGAAGAGAAGGACGATGTGACCAAAGATGCTTTCTATGAGCGCCTAGAACGCACCTATGAGTGCTGCCCCCGCCACGATGTAAAAGTCGTGCTTGGCGATTTTAACGCCAGGGTGGGTAAAGAAGGTGTCTTTGGCACAACAGTCGGAAAATTCAGCCTCCATGACGAAACATCGCCAAACGGCCTGAGGCTGATCGACTTCGCTGGGGCCCGAAATATGGTCGTCTGTAGTACCAGATTCCAGCATAAGAAAATACATCAAGCTACTTGGCTGTCTCCTGATCGAAACACGCGGAACCAAATCGATCACGTTGTGATAGACGGAAGACATGTCTCCTGTGTTTTAGACGTGCGTACGCTCCGAGGACCAAATATAGACTCGGACCATTATCTGGTCGCAGCTAAAATACGCACCCGCCTCTGTGCAGCAAAGAACGCCCGTCAACAAACACAAGGAAGGTTCGACGTCGAAAAGCTGCAATCGCAACAGACAGCCACGAAATACTCTACTCGACTTGCACTCCTGCTCTCTGAGAGCACTCATCAGCAAAAACAAGCTGGTACGATGAGGAGTGCCGTCTCGCAGCGGAGAGAAAACAGACTGCCTACCTCGCAACGTTGCAAACGACCACAACACGTGCGGGATGGGATAGATACCGAGAGCTGAAGAGGGAAGCGAGACGCATCTGCAGACAAAAAAAGAAAGAGGCCGAAATGCGTGAGTACGAAGAGCTTGAGAAGCTGGCAGACAGAGGGAATGCTCGAAAATTTTATGAAAAAATGAAGCGACTTAACGAAGGTTTCAAGACCGGAGCATCCTCATGTAGAGACCAAGGTGGTAATCTGGTAACCGATGTCCAGGGCATACTGGGATTATGGAGGGAACACTTCTCCGACCTGCTGAATGGCAGTGAGAGTACAACACCAGGAGAAGGCGAACCCGATCCCCCAATCGATGACGATGGAACAGATGTTCCATTACCCGACCATGAAGAAATTCGAATAGCAATTACCCGCTTGAAGAACAACAAAGCAGCGGGGGCCGATAGATTACCGGCAGAACTATTCAAATACGGCGGCGAAGAACTGATAAGGTGCATGCATCAGCTTCTTTGCAAAATATGGTCGGAAGAAAGCATGCCTGACGATTGGAATCTCAGTGTGCTCTGCCCAATCCATAAAAAGGGAGATCCCACAATCTGCGCCAATTACCGTGGGATCAGCCTCCTAAATATCGCATACAAGGTTCTATCGAGCGTACTGTGTGAAAGACTAAAGCCCACCGTCAACAAACTGATTGGACCTTATCAGTGTGGCTTTAGACCTGGAAAATCAACAACTGACCAGATATTCACCATGCGCCAAATCTTGGAGAAGACCCGTGAAAAGAGGATCGACACACACCACCTTTTTGTCGATTTTAAAGCAGCTTTCGACAGCACGAAAAGGAGCTGCCTTTATGCCGCGATGTCTGAATTTGGTATCCCCGCAAAACTAATACGGCTGTGTAAGTTGACGTTGAGCAACACCAAAAGCTCCGTCATGATTGGGAAGGACCTCTCCGAGCCGTTCGATACCAAACGAGGTTTCAGACAAGGTGACTCACTATCGTGCGACTTCTTTAACCTGATGCTGGAAAAAATTATAAGAGCTGCAGAGCTAAACAGAGAGGGTACCATCTTTTACAAGAGTGTACAGCTCCTGGCGTACGCCGATGATATTGATATCATCGGAAGCAACAACCGCGCCGTTTGTTCTGCTTTTTCCCGCATGGATAAGGAGGCGAAGCGAATGGGTCTGGAGGTGAATGAGGACAAGACGAAATATCTCCTGTCATCAAGCAAACAGTCGGCGCATTCGCGTCTTGGCTCCCACGTCACTGTTGACAGTCATAACTTCGAGGTCGTAGATAATTTCGTATACCTGGGAACCAGCATCAACAACACGAACAATGTCAGCCTCGAAATCCAGCGCAGAATAACTCTTGCCAACAGGTGCTACTTTGGACTGAGTAGGCAATTGAACAGTAAAGTCCTCTCTCGACGAACCAAAATCAAGCTCTACAAGTCGCTTATCATCCCCGTCCTGATCTACGGTGCAGAAGCCTGGACGATGTCAACATCAGATGAGACGACACTAGGAGTTTTCGAGAGGAAAATTTTGCGCAAGATTTATGGTCCTAAGAACATTGGCAACGGCGAATACCGCAGACGATGGAACGATGAGCTGTACGAGTTATACGACGACATTGACATAGTTCAGCGAATAAAAAGACAGCGGCTACGCTGGCTAGGTCATGTTGTCCGAATGGACGAAAACACTCCAGCCCTGAAAGTGTTCGATGCAGTACCCGCCGGAGGAAGCCGAGGAAGGGGAAGGCCTCCACTCCGTTGGAGGGACCAGGTGGAGAGCGACCTGGTTACACTTGGGATCTCCAACTGGCGCCGAACTGCGAAGGAGAGAGAGAGATGGCGCACTATCGTCGATTCGGCTATAACCGGCTAAACGGTTGTAACGCCAATCACATACATACAATTGCCGATAGAACGTTTAGTTATCCAATGGAAAACAAGGTTTGGTCCCCAAACTAAATCACCAACAAAAAATAAGCACCAACAACAATAACATACGATATATAAGTGAGCGAATTATATGCTCACAGTCGCTCAAACAGTCAAGTAGCCAAGTAAGCAGCAGTCAATTGATTTAAGATACAACAAGAAGCAACCAAATAATAAAAGAAACCCACAAAATAAACGAAGTAAAGATACACCATATCGAAAACTAAACAAAAAGCTTACAAACGAAAGCAGAACATAATACAAATAGAACCAGAATTACTACAGCAAAGTGGGTATCAACGTCATCACTTCTATCGCTTGTACGTAAGAACAAATATGTATACATAAATGTAATATGTATGTACGTTAGAACCCACAAGTGTCGGAGATTTTCATGCATCTCAGCGGCATTACGAACAACACTTCCCACCGTTCACGCCTCTGCACACCCCAAACAAAACAAAAACCAAAACGAAAAAATAAAAATAAAAATAAAATTTGCATGACTCGTCTTTAACGTCGTATTCTACGGCGTTGCAAGCCGCGTGCTTATACTCCGCCAGCGGTGAGTGGCACAGAGACGATTGCGCCACCATTTTGTGCCGCTCCGTCACAATGCCATGTCAATTGGCCGACGAGCGAGCGACTGAATAAAGGTAATTTTATAATACCGCTGTTAACGGCACTAAATTACTACGCTGGCATGGAAGCCGTGTCACGAACAATAGACCACACACAAATTGAGAGATTTAGCGGCGCAACGCAAGAGCACTCCATATGGGGGATGTTGGCGGCGTTAAAAAGACGCTGAGAGCAATGCGTTCTCACCGTAATACAACACTCGTATTATGCCAACTGCTATTATGTTGCGCTGACGCATTGAGGTTACGTGAGAAGTGAGAACATTACGCAAAGGCCCCAATTAAGTAGTCGGCGTGTTAACAGTGCGCTGTTAACTCAGCTGTGATGGGAAGGTTTTTTGTAGGTCGAGTATTTTGTGTATTACAGCAAAACAAAATGTAAGGCTACATATAGGTATGTGTAGGTGTGTAGGTGCAATAGCACGCGTCGCACATCTAAAGATATGTATGTATGTTGGCACATTTCTTAGTATTATTTCATTTACTGCTCTTAGTCGCTTTCTTAAACTCAACTCTAATCGCTGAAAAGCAACAGTAGCAGAAAACGGAATTTATTTACAAAAGATATTAAATGCACTTTTTAAGCAATGAAATGATTTGAGAATCTAAATTTTCTCATTCCAGACCATTGTTGATTTGACAACGAGGGAATACCTTATATGCTTAGAGATTGAAAGACTGTAATGGAGTCAATTAGTATGTATAACAGCACAAAAGGACCACTTCCTCTATTTTGACATATTAATTGCTTAAACAAATCAGAGATAAACTCTACAGTTAGGTCGCTGTCACCTTGTATGTTTATAAGTTGAAGAAAACGACACCTGTCAAAAAGGCATATCCAAAATCGACTACACTTCGCGAGGGGACGTAAGGATGAGGACCATAATTTGTGGAAAAATGTGCTATGAATCCATGATATACAAACTAATAGATCTGATAGAAAATGTACTGTTGTAAAGGTCAATTATTGAATCCCAGAGATGCAAAAACAATAATAAAAAAGTGAGGATATGGTACCAAGAATTAAGAATTAAACAACTTAGTAGTAAGAAAAAATTTGGATATGCATTTAGTTTTTGCTTTTACCTTTAGCGCGCCAAAACTTAACTACAAAGGCATACTTTTTTTTTTTGTTATACAAAAAATACATGTCTGCAAAAAAAAAAATAAAAAAATGTTAATTGAAACTCTGTTGTACCTGACCTCAAATATATCTTAATTAATTCATAAATTTTCAATACATAACAAAAATATTAAGTTTTTGCTGGCCTCATAATCCATTTCTGCACTGCCAACTAAAGCACTCCACATGCTACTACACGCCGAAGTCACTTTCATTATTGGTCTTCATATATGTAAGTACCTGTTTACACCAACGCGACAACAACAATAACAAAGCAATTACAATAACAATAATAAAGCATTCGCTTTGCAATGAAAATTTCATTTATCGTGTAATGCCTTATTAAGTCACTTTGCGATTTATTCGAAATAACAGCTGTCACTTTTGACAAGCATACATACAAGTACTGCACTCTTTTGCGTTAAAAACAGTAAATCTCTCACTAACACACATGCAAATTGTGAAATTGCAGTTGTGTGAGAGCTGCAAAGAGCGCGCGTTTCAAATAATGAAGCTCTTACTTTAGCAATGCGCTCTTGTAACACTGTTAAACGTTTTGTATTGCTTGCTTTTCCGAGTGAGTGTCTTGTTGAAAACGGGTATGTGCAGAAACCGCTGGGATCATTGCGAGTTTTTGTCACCTAATCGAGTAATCGTACACCACTTAATGCCGATTTATATGTACTAACGTACACACATACATACATATATAAATATATACAAATGTTTATATGTTCGTACGCAGGTATGCAATCTGATTGCTTTGTTGGCATGTACGAACATTTAACACCATCGATTAAAGGTCGCCTTAAGCCGTCAACAATTGTAGATGCCAATCGGTAATGGGTGCAGGTTCATACGTACATACATACATATGTACATATATGGAATATGGAACGTGGCACGGAAGCAAATATTTTGCAGTAGTCTAATTGTATTTTTCAATTACTTAATATTTAAAAATACTTACATTTACAATGAAAATAGAAAATTTTATTTGTTTGTTCGGATTGCCTACTTTCCTAAGTACAGACTAAGTACACTGATGGACAAATGACAACGTCATATGGCCACTATGAGGCTTTAAGAGCAAGTGAAACCAGAAAATATATGCAACTGAAAATTTTTTTTATTCCTACTATCTATAATCAAATTGATTGTATTTTATCACCAAAAACAACCATACTCTCTTTTAAGTTCATATTTCTTATAGACAAAAGTCACCGTCATTCACTTGTACTTATCTTTTACTAAAAATATAAGATGAATAAAAATGAGTTGGGCATTCTAACTACTTTTATACTCGATTTCAAGTAATATTTTTACTTTTAAAATAATCTGTTACAATTAAGTTCAGTTATTTGTTGAAAAAACTTTAAATCTCCGTGTATTATTAAAAATTAGTAAAAATCGGGAAAAAACGAGTATAACGAGTATTAAATTATCCAGATCATTATAAACACCATAATATAATACGAGAAATATTTGGAAAAGCTCAACGGCCCCGCACCGCAATAATTGATATGATGAATTGCTCCAAAAGAAACCCATATTGTGAATATAAGCCAAGAAATGGGTAATCACCTACACTTTCTGAACGGGAAAAGGGGGTAATAGAAAAAATATCCCAAAACCCTATCGCCAGATAAATGTAGATGCAATCCTCAACGAAGACACAAATACAGTTGTTCACTCTCGCACTGTTCGTAGAGTGCTAAATAGTGCTCGTTACAATACCCGATTTTGTCGAAGAAAAACTGTCATTAGTAGGGTGGACGAAAAAAAGTGACTTTTAGTCGCAAAGGATCAATTAAACATGTCGACGGAATTTGGGGATTCTTTAGGTTAGTTAAGTGAGTTATGGCACCTTCATGAGGGTTCACTAAAAGAAAATGATGTTAGATTTCTACACTGTATACATACGAGTATATAAGGTCAAGTAAAAATAAATCCATTGTTTTTGCATAAGGTGTTTTTATTAAGGGATTATTTAATATTGTTAGAATGATCCGATTTCAAATATACAACGTTTTGTTCAGTTGATTTGTTGAGATTTTTACATATGTATATTCATAACGCCAATCTCATTGAACCAAACAAATCTGGTCCTTATGGGCAAAAACTGGAACAGTGGATTTTTAAAAGTTTCTCTTGAGGCGGATATTTCACAAGCAACATAATGCGCCATAGACAGGAACAGGTTGAACTCACTCGCAAAACAAGCCGCTTGATTGGCGAGTCTCCTATCACATTGAACAAAGCTGACTGCTTCTGGGCGATTGCTTCCTTCAGATAGTCTAATTGTTGTCAGTACAGGTTCGAATAAAGAGTTTGATCGTAGGTTAGCAGCTAACATTAGATAATTTCAGCGATCCAACAGCAACTCGCAGATGTAAATTTGGTCTATGAGGTCGTTTAGTGTTAACTCGTGTAGCAGTCATACATCGAGCTTATTTTTACATCCAGCCTTATTTAAATGCTTCCAAATGCTCTCAGAGCAATATTTAGCTTCTAGGCAATCGAAACTGCTTACTTGACAAGTTGAACTTGACGATTTCCATTATTATATCGATATTTTCTACAATTGGTCTTCGAGTGGAGTATCTTTGAAATCAAAAATATCGGTACGGAATTTACGAAATTAAAATTACGCTTGAGATCACCCATCTTTGTAATGCCATAAATATGCATATACAGAGGTAGTCAAAATTCTTTACACATCGGACGTTTTTTTACAAGTTTCACAGAAAAAGCTTTCGCTTGTTGTTGTTGTTGTCGCAGAGTAAGAAAAGTGTTCATTTGAAAAGAAATCCGTAATATGTTTTTGACGGACATTATTTTGGCGTATTTTATCTATGGCATTATCAATGTTTACAATATCATTAAAAATAGTGTCTTCAACATTTGATGCCATGAAAAATAGACGCAAATTTTCAATTGAAGCTTTCGCAACCTTTGTGGAAACTGAGGGAATTTCAAATGTTTCATCGTTTTCATCGTCGATGTTTTCGAAACCCAGAATTTCATCATCATTGAGGCTTCCAGTAATCACCAACTCATTATCAACATGAATGTAGTCATCAAAGTTTACACGTGTTTCTGCATTTTGTGGAACACGAGCCCACTCTGCTATGTGAAGTACATCTTCCCTGATTACGACTACATTTTGATCCTTAACAAAACCGCAAGCTCGAAAACAGTTTTTAATAGTCGATTTACTGATATTTGTTCAGGCTTTATGAGCAATATTCATTGCATCATAAATCGAAATGGAATAATCCTTTTTTTTCTCGATGCTTTCAAGCAGTTTAACAACAACTTCTTCACGGTAGAATGTTTTGAAACTTTTGATTATGCCTTTGTCGAGTGGTTGCAAAACTGAAGTGGTGTTAGGTGGGAGAAATTCAGTCTGCACATTGCTCAAAGGTTCTATTGCAGTGTGGACGGTGCAATTATCAATAAATAATAAAATCTTTCTATTTTGTTTTATCATTTGTTGGTTCACCAATTGTAGCCATTCAAGAAATAAATTACGTGTCATCCATGACTTTGAATTTGCACGATAAAGCATAGGGAACGTCTTGATGTTTTTAAAGCATCTGGGTTTCATGGATTTACCAATCATTAATGGTTTAAATTTTTCTGACCCATCCATATTTGCAGCAAGCAACAGAGTAAGACGATCCTTGCTCAATTTGCCACCATGACAACTTTGGCCTTTTAAGGACTTTTGAATGTTTTCTCTCCATTGAACGCACACTTCATCAAAAACGGCCGCGCTTTCACCGCAAACTTTTTTGAAACTTACATTATTTCTCTTCTTGAAATTGTCCAACCAGCCATTACTTGCGTTGAATTGTGTTAAGCCCAATTTTGCGGCATAAACCTTTGCTTTTTCTTTCAGTAAATGTCATCCAACTGTATTGTATTAGATTCTCGGCATTGCAAAAACCAAGTGAGTACTCTCTTTTCTAATTCCGGGTATTCTGGTAATTTTTGGCGCTTACGTTTGGTGTTTGAGGGCAAACCCAAATACAGATCACTTTTTTTCAAAATTGATGTGATAGTAGATGGCGCAATACCGAACCTTTTCGCAATTTCTACTTGTTTTTCACCATTTTTTGCGGCAAGAATAATTTCTTTTTTTTTTTAATTGGCAATATTTTGCACTTACGAGAACTTGACATCTTGCGTCCTAATTGATACTAATCTACGCTAGTTGTAGAAAACAAAGCAAAACTTATGAATAAGCGTAACTGTAAAATAATAACGGTTAAAAAACGTACTATGTTTTCGTCACGTGCGGTTTTTTGTGAAAAATGTAGAGGCTTTTGAGGAAAAAATACGAGTTGTAGAGGCTTTTGATACACATTTTTCAATTTTTGTCTCAAGAAAAATACGAGTTATCAAAGGGACCGAAATACATGCATTTTTCGCGAATTTTTCTAGGGACCGAAGAAATACTATGAAATATCAAGGTTTTTCGCTTATCGAGGTTACGACTTATCGAAGTTTCACTGTATATATGTACATACATTTATAACATTAAAATCATCATGTTGCATTTCTATTTTAAATTAAATTCAAGTGGTTAAGTATGTAAACCCCTGCAATTTCTATACAATCATATCTGCTTAAGGATTCATCCACAAACACGAACACACAAGTTTGCGCAAATGACCAGTTATTTTCAACGCAATTCCTTGGCTCACTTCATAGTGTAATTCCCAAAATAATTAAAGTAATAATCACTTTGTCATAATGTCATGAGTCCTACGCCATGTTCATTAATGAGCTATATACAAACTAACATGTCGAACAAATAGCCGAAAATTTACTCGTCTATGCCACGCATATATCCAACATATACATACATATATAATATGTACATATTTATCTATGTGTATGTGTGTATTATGTAGGCAACAACAAATATCCTACGCATTTTGTTAATTTGATATCGCAATTGTTATTTATGATGTTTGCTAATGCCAATATTTACCGTACGCACAAACGAACTGTCGAAGCGACGAACGAGCGAACGAACACACCGGCGAACGAACGTTAAGCCTGTGGTCACGCATAATTATAATACTTAACAAAGTCACCGCATAGTGGGTAAGTAGAACTAGCAGCGTTGTCAAAACAAAAATAACGGTATAAACCACACAATTACCAACAACGATTCAAATAGTGATATAAATGCACATCTTTATGGCATTTAGTAATATAGCCGAACGAATCTACAACTACTCGAATTAAACACACATACATACATACATATATATATATTTATTTAACCAAGAGTACGAGAGCGCAACAGCGTTTTACATCCACACAAACATTACAACCGAAATTATTAAATAAAATATGAAGCTTCCAACTCATACCAATAAGCCGTTCGTGCAGACATTCGAGCTGGCTTTGTGGCCATTCAAGCATACTGCGAGCCGTCCATCCACCCACTTTGGGACAGACTCTTCAGCGCTCATTTCCTCTGTGAAATACTGTGAATATTTAAGTGTACAACCCTTTTTCATAATATCTATGTACATATATATACATACATATGCCTGTATGCGTGGTGTGTTAATGTCAGACACGAACCAACGAAGAGTGCGAGTTCGTTCGTTGTGCAACAACAGTAATAGCAACAGTAAAATCAACAAGCTTACAGCAATAACATTGTCGGTATGTCGGATTGCTAGACTATACTCATACGTGTGTATGTAAATAGATGGCCTGCTCGTATGTTAATGCGCCTTGCTTTGTGCTTCAATAAATTATAGAACTTCGTGTATAATACTATTCATACACACACATTCGTACAATTAGTGGCGAATTTCTTGTGTTTATTAGGTACACTTAAAACAGATGAATTGTATATATCTACATATATTGAAATGATTATTTGTATTAATAATTATTATATTACTTTTATTTCAAGTTGATTGTTTTGTTGAACAAAAAATGTACACGCCCCCATTTTCCCCAAATAAGAAACCGAATTTTATTTTTTTCTTGTCGTTCCTAACGGATTATCAGCATGAACTGACGACCTGATTTTCGGTCTAACCAAGTCAAATTCTAATTGGTGAATTTGCAGCCATATTTCATAATGTCATTAAAAAATCGTGCCCATCAAGTGAAGGTTTGGGAAGGTATTTGACACATTGCACAGTGTATATAGTGGAACTTCCAAAACTCGAACTTCTACGAGGGCTGCTATATATATTTCTGGCCTAGGTAACACTAAGTGTTGCCAGGTGCAATCTGACATTTCCATTGGAAAGTTTGACATTTTTTAGCATAACATCACTCAGAAAGTTTTGTCATTTAATCGTGAATTGTTTTATTTACAGGGAATTAAAAAATTCATCTCGGCAAAAAATTGAATTAACTCGTGAACATTTTCGTGCGATCATTTTTCACAACTTTCGACGTGGATTATCGCGACAAGAGTGCATCGATGAACTAAAATCTTTGTATGGCTATGAAGCACCATCCTATAGCACTGTGAAAAACTGGTACAACGAATTCAAACGTGGCCGACGCTCGCTCAAAGACGAATTCCGTGAAGGTCGTCCAAAAACAGCCGTTGTGCCAGAAAACATCGACGCCGTACGTGAACTGATAATGCAAGACCGTCATGTAACATACCTTCAGATAGAGGCATACCTATGCATTTCTCCCACCAGCATACATTCGATATTGCATGAACACCTGGCCGTAAAAAAGGTTTGTTCTCGTTGGATCCCGCACAATTTGACAATCGCTCAAAAAAAAGGCTCAAAAAAAGTGCTTCGAAAATTGGTTTGAGCGCATGCAAAAGTGTATAAATCTTGATGCAGAATATTTTGAAAAACAATAAAACCATTTCCGTTGAAAAATATTCATATTTTCATTATTAGGCCTGAAACTCACGAATAAGCAATAGAAGTCAAATTTCATACATATTTCCTTGTATTTCTGCATCAATGATAAGGTCTCTAAACTTTTTTACAAATGTCTTAAAACCAAATACGCCGTTGAAACTCTGTTAGAGCCTTGAAAATCCACATCAGAGATAGACAATTTTATTGTAACACTATCCAAGCGCGGACCAATTCCGGTTCTATTGGATAAATGCAAGCCAAATTCATAATACTACATACGCTCCAATCTTCGAATTTCAAATTAAAAAAAAAAAACACTTGAGGAGGTTGTCGGATAAAAACCACTACTCTGGAAGATCTGATGAGTTTCGAGGGAAAAGGTTCGGTCGAAACTCTTTGATATGAGCCATTCTAATATACTTGCAATATAATAATATACTCAATACGGCTAAATGAGCATGAAGCAAATAGTTAAAATAATGGTTAACATCCTTATTATAGAGTTTAGAGGTTTTATGAATTTTATCAATAAAATATGAATGTACTCGATATGCATGTACATATGTATATGCTCTGCTGATTTGAAAGAAATATATAAGATTTGCATGTGTATGTATAAAAACAAAAAATAAACTGATTATAATCGCAACATGACACGAAAGATTTTCTATATCATCGTTTTTTGCTGCTTCACTTCTCATAGTTTCTCGTATTAAGTCCCAAGTGCCAAATGAAATCGAACATTGAAAGGCTCAAGACCAAAGTGAGAAAAAAATAACTAAAATCTCATAGAAACAGTCAACTTTACGCAGCAAAGGGCGCAGTAAACAAGACACAAGCCAAAGGATGAAAAGACAAACTCCTACGCACATACACACGTATTTATATTATACATGCATACATATGTATGTACGTGTAAAATCCCGCACCCTTACATGGTGAATTGTGCCAACACTAGTCCTTTTTAAATACAATATTTCACATGTTGATTGCAGTCCTGTTGGCGGGAGGCGAAATGTGTACTTGCAGAAGAAAACGTCAGCAGCAAAATTGTCTGCGAGTCAGTCGACCAAAGCAACTGACGTTTTATATTTTCCTGAATTTATTTGTGTGTATTGGTACTTTAAAGTCATCGACTTGTTGTGTTGTTGCTATTGTTGATATCCAACACTTTCATCAGTGACGGGAAACATGTGCACACATAAAGAATTTCGACCTTAATTTGTCTGATGAGTTGACATTCAAACGGAGCTCGCACAGGCGTTACGTGTAGTCGATAAGGGATTTCCAGCAAACGCCTATTTTGCGAATATCATACATTTACCATATGTACATAGCCCCATTTATTACGATTAAATTGAAACATGCAGCGTTTGCATTATTTGTAGCTAATGAAGGAAATTGTCAATTACAGTGCTTCTACCAAAGATACGCTTGTGCCTTTGAAAATAAATTGAGTACCGTTAGTTTACAAAAACTAGAATAACCTTTTCGTCAAATAACAACGAAGCTTGCAGACATGCAGGCATGTTGGGCAAAAAACGTTAGATTCGTTCATCTAACGGTAATTTGAAACAGTATTAGAGGGGAGACACATACATATGTGCGGAGATAAATAGCCAGAATATTCGGAATAACGCGGTAAACTACTAAAGCTATGTATATCAACCAAACTTAATAAATGAAATAATGTTGTTCTAGCATTTCTTAAAATACTGTGAAAATGCGTGAAAACATATAACGAATAATTTTTTTATTGTAATATCTTTATATTGAAAATATCGATCAATCGTTAAGGCGCCCTTAATAAAACTGAGGAGTACGCATATTATATATACTCATATATCCATAACTCTAATATGTTGATTTGAGAACTTAGAGAAAGATATCCAAAACAAATGAAATTCAGGTATAATATTTATAGATATACTGCAGTTGAAAACAACTGAAATCGCATTTTAGTTTTATTAAGGTTGTGACTGAACATTTTATACTCTCGCAATTTATAAATTATTTATAAGATAACACACAAATTTACCCATAAATTCGCCATAAAGTTTAATATAATAACGAAAATCGTCATACGTGATAATGGTAAGGTAATCTCTGAACTGATTTCATTCATTTTCACCAGCAAGGTACACTATATCCAAGAATATACGCTCACTTAATTTTGCTAAGATATCTCACATATTTACCAATACATGTATGCGGAATAAAGCCCAACGAATTTTTGAAAAACCTGTAATTAGGTATATGGGAGCTAGGGGATGGTATTTTTGAAAAACCTATAATTAGATATATGAGAGTTAGGACATGTTATGACCTAATTTTAATAATTAGGGTGTCAAGAAAATATTATATACCGAATTTCATTGAAATCGGTCGATTAGTCCCTGAGATATGGTTTTTGACCTATAAGTAGGCGATGCCACGCCCATTTTCCATTTTGTAAAATAATTTGAGTGGAGCTTCCTTCTGCTATTTCTTCTGTAAAATTTAGTGTTTCTGCCGTTATTCGTTAGTGAGTTAACACACTTTAAGTCATTTTCAACCTAACCTTTGTATGGAAGGTGGGCGTGGTTATTATCCGATTTAAACTATTTTCATGGTGTGTGGTGGGGTACGTGGGGTGGGGTATATACAGTCATGTGAAAAATAATAGGGACACATGACACATGTCCCTATTATTTCGCACACTCAAAAACGATCTTACTTCACAAAATGATCAACATATTTTTTTTGATAACGGTTCTTTACTTCACTGACATCCCATCAAACAATTGCATGTTACATTTTTGATAATTTTTTTATTTTATTTTTAATTTTATTTTTTACCTATTTTCAAGCAAGTGTCCCTATTATTTTTCACATGACTGTAGCTTTATTGGTTTGCGAGATATATACAAATAACCGATTTGGGGCGGGGCCAAGCCCACTTCCCCAAAAAAATTACATCCAAATATGCCCCTTCCTAGTGCGATCCTTTATTCCAAATTTTACTTTTATAACTTAATTTATGGCTTAATTGGTACAAAGGATAAGTCCTAGTAAGGGCCATATTTGGATGTAATTTTTTTTTTGGGAAGACGGCGAGGCCTCCAAATAGGGTTTTTGTATATATCTCGCAAACCAATAAAGCTATATAAACCAAACTTTCTGCAGTGGGTTCTCTTACGTACCCCACCACACACCATGAAAATAGTTGAAATCGGATAATAACCACGCCCACCTCTCATACAAGGGTTAGGTTGAAAATTACTTAAAATGCGTTAACTCACTTACCAAAAAGCATCAGAAACACTAAATTTTACAGAAGAAATAGCCTTTCTTCTGCTAACAGACTGTGAACTCAGATTTTTTTACATACCCCAGGAACTACTCAACCGATTAAATGAAATACGGTATATAATATTTTCTTGACACCCTGATGACACGTATGGAAAATTAAATCGGTTCACAACCACGGCTACTTACCATATAACTCAATTTTTAATTCCATCGAATTCCTTCACTTTATAATATATACTACATAAGGAACCAATGGAGATAGCGGAATAAAGCTTTACACAAATACTCTATATGATCTGTGGCATCGCTTGTGAAGAAATTATCGAAATCGGACTATAACTTGTCAATGCTCCGGATATCGAATATGAAGAACTCAGTGCCTTAGGGTAATATCGGTAATTCTCTCAGATATCTTAATTTAATTCGGAGAGAATATTTTTCTTCTAATAATGTGGCTCTGTACCAAAAATTAAAATCGGGCCCTAACTCCACCTAGTTCCCATATACCTAATTATAGGTTTATCAAAAATGCGATGGGCTTAATAGCTTTTAAATCGGTTAATATGTGAAATATCTTAACCAAATTAAGTGAGAATATATTTTGGATATAATGCATGTTGGTGGTGATAATGAGTGAAATCGGTTCAGGAATTACAATAAATCAATAAATTGCGAGAGTATAAAATGTTCGGTTGCACCCGAACTTAGCATTTAATTACTTGTTGCATTTGTGATTATAGTTTCATACAAAATTTTAGGCTTTCCTACAAGGAAGCTTTGATTATGTCTTAAAAAGCATAACTCAAGAACTAACCGTGCTTATAAGAACGGGGGCAGTAAACCCAGCTGTAAAACTAACTTTAAGGGGATATATCAGTGTAACCCATGAAAAATTAAACTATTTTCGTGAATTTTTTTTTAAGAAAGTACTCGATCGTATGTTTCGGAGTTTTTTGGACATAATAAGGTATATTTTCAGCTATATTTTAAGTTTTTTTTTATACAATTATTGAAAAATAACGGAGTATGTGCTGCCTTCGGAGGTGTCAAAAAAAAAAGTTCCCCAAATGCTGATATGATTCCGGCCAAATGAGTAGCTGAAACAAAAAAATAAAAAGGTTATTAAAGTTTATGGTATTTTCTATACAATGACCAACAATTTTGGAAAAATATCAAAAATTAACAAAATGGCGTTGTTCTGAAAAAATGTGTTTTTTTAGGTAAAAAATTGTCGTTTTTTTAATGCCAAATTGACAATTTTCAACTAATCGAAAAATTCGCAGGTCATTGTATAGTAAATACATTCAAGAATACTCAATTTCAAATGTATTGCAGAAGTGTTGAATGCTATTGAAAAAATATTGTGTCCGAAATTCAAAAGAATTGAAAGAACTCACAAGAAAAGAGTGAAGTTAAAAATTATTTGTATTCAAAATTTGGATTACTAGGAATAATAGGTGCTGTTGATGGAACTCAAATCCAGATGGTGAGACCAGTAAAAAATGGAACATCTTTTTTTTGAACATAGCGTCGATGCTGTGGTGATTTGTTTACATTACGAGTTTTTATTCAGGTGTGGAGCCTTTCAAACGAACGACAATATAGGTTATCCTATCAATACCAAAATGGAGAAACATCTTCATGGATTGTTGGTCGGTGATTTAATGCAACTGGAACAGACAAGTAGAAAGTAGAAATTTAAATACAGTGGAAGTTCTCTAACTCGAATCACCATAATCCACAAAAAAACTTCGAGTTAGAGAGACTTCTACTTATAGAATTTTTATTAAAAAATATAATTTTTCAAAAAGCTAGTAAATATAGATTTATACCCAGTTCATTTTTTTAAAACATGTATTCTGAATTTTGTTTGTTGCAGTTTGCAATAGTTTGGCTCTTGACGTTTGTATTCCATGCCTTTGTTACATGATTTATGCAATGATCATATATCATCCATTTTGTTCGCCTCCATAAAATACAGAGGGATTCTTCCAAAATTCTACCCCGATAGAAAAATTTTAAATTTCGTATTATGCCCTGACCAAAAAGTTCGATTTATGGAAGGAAATTTGTATGAAAGTTGCCTTCTACTGCCACTTCAAAAGTTCGAGTTATGGAGAACTCCGAGTTATGGAAGTTCCACTGTATATTTAAAGAAATCTTCCGTGATCTGGTTGTTTCATATAAAGTCTGCCAATACATAAAAATACTTATTGGCCTTTCATTCCCCCAGATTGCAAGACTATAAAATATTATTATGCTTCCAAAAATACAAAATAAAAATAAGCAATAATCAATGCCCTCAAAACGAACTGTTACACCATGTCCAACATAGACACGGTCACGATTTTGGGCAGACAGCAAAAAAAAAAAAACAGTTTATTAAAATAAAGAATATTGAGAAATCGTAAAAAGAAACGTTACAGCATAAAAAGATGTGCGACATTTTAATTTTTGATTAAGGTTAATTTTTGACGAATTCCAAACTTTCTTTTTCTAACTTTTTTAACAACCTTTCAGAGATGCTTTTTCTTATTTTTAGGTTATTAAAAAAAATATTTCAGTTTTTAAAACATTTATTTAATTTATGCTAATAAATTGCTGAAATAGTCGCGGAAGATGCGTAGATTTGTTGACTTTGAGCTGCTTCCATTTCCTCTAATAATATGTCTTGAAATTTAGTCCTTACCCGAAGCTGTCGAATCGGATCTAATTTTTTCATAAATGGATGCAGTGACCTCAAAAAAAGTGAATTTTCGTCTTCTACTGCTTCGAACAAAGCATGCTTTTTGGTTTTAATATCTAGAAGTTTAGCCTCCATGTCATTTACATCTTGGTGAATTCTTTTTCTCTTTGGACGAACAGGCGAAAACTTGGTGCAAGATTGTATTTCAGCGATGGTTAGTCCGATATCGTTTGCTTCATCATTTGACACTTCTTTATCTGCTTCAGTTGCAGTAGTTGAATCTTCCAACAACATCGACAAATTTCCATCTGTTTCTCTTGGGGTCAGGGCATCTTTAAGAAAAAGTAGGCTTTTGAAATACCGCCACTTTCCAGTATATATTGCTGATTGGTTTTGTGAAGCCTCTGATTTCAATTTGGGAACCTTCTTCAATTCTTTACTGAACTGGTCTCGCAAATTTCGCCACTTCTTTTTAGCATCCTCTTCTGAAAATATGGAAAAACAAAAGTATACATACATTTTTTCAGTTAAGATATCGAAGTCATCTGTTGCTTCAATGAGTATAGGGCACAATTCCGATTTTTACCGCAGACGCCTAGTTTTCGAGATATTCGGTCGGCTTTAAAGATCAAAAAATCAAAAATTTCGCCAAGCAATTTCACACACTTTAACTCATTTTACGCTCTTTTTTCACTTCAAATATTTGAAATTACATTACTAACATTCAATAAAATTCAAATTTTACATTTATTTAAAGACTAGCTGACCCAGCGGAGAAGTTTCTTCCGCCTTAGAGACAATAAATGAGGAAATTTTATTGAGTTCATTTTTGTATTAGAATAACATAAGAAATAAAGTATTTCAATTATTCTTAGTTTGTTATTAATTTTTCAGCATTGGTTTGCACTCTCCAGTCAAGCACCTTGTGATAGACGGCATTTTTCGTTTTATAATCGACTTTCAAGGATTGGCCTGTCATTTGTTAATATTTATAGCGAATGCAAGACGAATCGGAAATTGAAGTCGTTTAAACCCAAACGTCATATCGGTAGGGATTATCGAGATCCTCGAAATGAGAACTTCTTCCTTTTTACCATCAAATGCGTTTCGGTGCACAGTTTCTGTTTCCCAATATGATCACTACGGAGCCAATCTTTAGTCGTAAATTGTACGGCGGCAAGCCAAGCACATCCAAGGAGTTTAAAAATTCAATTGAATAGTTGGTGGCTTCATCTTCATTTATTACGTAGTCAATAGATTTGAATGAATGAGGTGGACCAATGATCCCATTCTGAATTTTGTAGTTTAAGTCATCTATGTCTTTATTCTTAGAAATCCGTTCCGAAATTCAGCAATTGCTCAGAGTTATCTTCAACAGACATATATTTTAGTAACACAACTCTCATGTCAGTTGTCATTGTGTAGATCTTTTACTGTTCGGTTAAGTGCTTCTAATGCAGTTTTATGCATTCGTCCTATATGAGAACTTTTGATGTCTTTCAAACTTGGGCCATCACGGATTGATGGCATGAGGAATGTCTTTTCAGAACTGTCCCTGGTATATGCAGGATATATCAACTACCATTTCCTTTATAAATTAGTGTATCATAAACTTCTTTTTGTTGGGTATTCAGCAGGGGTCATTTGAACTATTAAATCTTTCTGGAGATTACATTCCCGTTCCCGTTTATGTTATATCCTATCTCATGTTAATAAATGTTACGTTGCCCGAAGAGCGAAGAGAATAACAGTAAGAAAAATTTTACTCAATAAAACGATTTGTAACATAACTATCACACGGTTAGATAAAGGGTTAAATTCAAAATTTCAAATCTTCAAATGTTCAACCATAGGCAACATTATTTTTTTTTGTCAAAATGAAAATGTTTTGACTGAATTTTTTTCGTTTGGCTATCATTTTTTTTTTTGTTTTCATTTTTTTTTTGTTTTCATTTTTATGAAAAGAAAGCCTACTAAGATGTTTTGAAAAATAAATTTGTGTTTTATATGGAATGTCAGTTGCGTTTTTTATACCACAGTTTATTCACGTTCTTGTCACGAAAAATGTATAAAATGTATCCTATGTCCTGCCCCCGGTGCTAAGCTACCTCCAAACCAAATTTAAGCCAAATCGGTTCAGCCGTTCTTCAGTTATAAGTGGTGTAACTAACACGACTTTCTTTTATATATATAGATTTTTAAGCAAAAATTGCTTATTTTAAAATCACTTTTCACTCTAAAGCTCCAGTTACCGATACTTGACTTGACCTAGAGAGACTTGAAAACTGTCACATAAAAGATCCGTTTAATGGGCCTTGCATGTATTTGATTACCGAACGCATGACTTGACTTGAAAGTCTGTTGAATTTAGAACTCTAAGTTACGTTGACATTTGAACTGCTCTCCACCTCTCACTGCTTCTATTTTCATTCTCATTATGACACTATTCCAGTGTTGCCTGAATATTATCGGTTAAAATTAAATATGTTAAAATTCTAATCTTTAATATTTATAAATCTTCAAATAAAGAAAAAATAAGATAATTCAGAGGAAAATACCTTTTTCACAACAATTATTTTTTAATGTGTTTAATAAAAAAATCTTATTTTATTTATAACGCAAATACTTTAAGTGCAATAAACAAATCAAATCAAATAGGTACGATATGAGGGTAAATTTTGCAACAGAAACATAACTATTGCGAATCTCTGCATGAATTTGTGGTGATCTGCTCAGAAAAAAAATATTTTGCGAATTTATGTAATGAAAAATTGATTGTAAATGTTCAAAAACAATTTCAATAAATTATTTTTTCACCTATCATTTATACGCTTGGCTGGCTCCAATTTATTACATCTTCTAACAATTCTAAATATCGAAAAACTGAGCTTCACAGATTTCCTAATAGTGAAGATTTTTTTGTATACTAGTTTTGAAATATTCAATCTTGGTGATATTTTAATTTAAAAAACTTAATTTTAAAGCTAAATCTGCACATCTTGCAACTCTACCCAGAAACTATAATAATAACAGCTGAAGTTGAAGTTGTGTGAAGTATAACTGCATCTAAGTTTTCCAAGCGAAAGTTTTCGAAGCTGAGTCAAGTCAAGCATCGGTAACTGGAGCTTAAGATTTATGTGTTTACAATTATACGGAAAACGAGCGCTGCCACATTGTAGATACCATATATAAATTCATCCATAAATTCCTCTTTTTGCGAAAATTCCTCTTTTTTTGCCAAAATTCCTCTTATTTTATTTAACAAGGCCGAAGGCCCCCTGTGGAGAAAGGAGTTCTACACAAAACAAACTTCGGACACCTCCTGTTTTGGCTCGACGAGGCTAATTTTTTTGAAGCGCGGCCGAAGGCCGCCAATGCAGAAAGGAATTCTACGCGAAAAAACTTCGGACACCCTGGTTTTGGCTCGACCAGAGTAATTTTTTTGAAGCGCGGCCGAAGGCCGCCTGTGCAGAAAGGTTTTCTACGCGAAAAAACTTCGAACACACCTGAATTCTACGCGAAAAATCTTCGGTCACCCCCGGTTTTGGCTCGACCAGGGTAATTTTTTTTAAAGCGCGGCCGAAGGCCGCATGTGCAGAAAGGAAATCTACGCGAAAAAAATTCGGACACCCCTGGGTTTGGCTCGACCAGGGTAGTTTTTTTAAAGTGAAGTAAAGTAAAGGAGTTCAGACATCCCGGCAAAGCTTTTTTATATATATACTTGATGCAGAAGAAAGTTCTACGACAAAAAATTATGATATGCAAATAAATAAAACGCTCTGAACTAAATGAACGAATTTTAAAATTTACAAAGGTATTCAAATTCAATATTTTATTAACAAAAACCAAAAACACTCATAATTCATGGGTCACAGCTTATTTCGTGTGGTATAAAAATTCTTACTAAAAAGTTATAAAAAGTAAACCAAAATAAAATTTCAATATTTTGTGGAAAAGCCTTTTTGCTCGATTACAGCTTTCATGCGGTTTTGCATTGATTCCACCAATTTTTTTGTATAATCTGGCGATATTTTACCCCACTCTTCCTTCAAAGCCGCTTTTAGAGTTTGGACGCTAGAAATGTGGTGTTTTCTAATATTAATTTCCAGAATGTGCCATACATTTTCAATAACGTTCAAATCTGGTGACTGTGCAGGTGTTTGGACGAGGTGTGGACAATTCCAAATGAGCCAAGTTTGTACAAGACCAGATTTATGTTTAGGGTCGTTGTCCTGGTAGAAGCGAAAATTGTCACGTATACCCAGGTCTTTTGCACTTTGAGGCAAATTTTGCTTCAGTAAGTCTAGGTACACTTCTTTATTCATAGTGGAGTCTATAAACTCCAATCGACCAACGCCTGCAGATGACATACACCCCCAAACCATTACATGACCGCCACCATGTTTTACTGTTGCGCGTAAATTTTTTGTTTGGAGCTCAGTATTTGGTTTCCGCCATACGTATGCTTTACCATCTGACGCAAAAAGATTAAACTTGCTCTCATCGGCGAAAATAACCGAATTCCAAAAAGCATTGTCCTTGTTTAAATGGTCTTTTGCGAACTGTAAACGGGCTTTTTTATTTTTCTTATTTATAAAAGGCTTATTCCGTGCTGTTCGCCCATGAAAATTGGAATCCCTTAATATTCTGCGCACAGTTTCTGGATGACATTTTTTGCCGAGAAACATTTCAACATCTTTGGTCACCGCTGGAGTACTTAACATTGGTTCTTTTTTAATCTTTTTTTAAATCCACCTCTCATCCGTTTCATTAAAAATTTTATTAGCAGCCTTTCGACCCTTGTTATGCACGCGATTTTCACGTAGAAAGCGCTGAATTATATATTGAACTGTAGATGAACTTAAATCAACCATTTCAGCAATTTGTTTTTGCGTTTTTCCACTTTGATAATGTTTAATAACTAATTCGCGTTTTTCAATTGAAGTGCGTGGACCCATGTTGATATACCGCGTAATTGCAACTGATCTGCATTGTTTTTAGAGCATAAAATGCTTCTTAAGTATTCATAGTTCACACTTTGATTTACCGTTAGTTTTCTGCATCCGTTATTTCCATGTATCACATGAACGAAAATCAACACACGAAATAAGCTGTGACCCATGAATTATGAGTGTTTTTGGTTTTTGTTTAATAAAATATTGAATTTGAATACCTTTGTAAATTTTTTTACATGTTTTGTATTTAAAACTAAATTATCAATATAATTGCATCATTCGTTCATTTAGTTCAGAGCAAAAAATATTAATTTCATATCAGTATTATCAAAATTGTTGCTTACACGAAATAAGCTGTGAGCCACTGTACATACCTAATAAAACCATTCCCAACAAGGGGACTTAAAAAAACCTGTGCTTCAAATTTTAATTATTAAATAAATTCAGTTACTAAAATATAAATATGCAACATTATTTAATTATAAACAAACATTGTTTACAATAAATAATATAAAATAACTCAGGATTTTTACTTACTTGGAATTCCAACTTTTTTTGCAACTTCGCTCCATTCTTTTTCAGCACTTCGCCTGTCTTTGTAACCACAATGGCTTCTATTCCACAGAACACCTCTCTTTTTAATTTCCGAAATTAGAATTTCCATTTTCAAATCAAACGAGTTTTCGTGCGATGCGATGACGTCGAAATACACGCCTTATCGCAATATCGTGCTTACATTCTGACATCAACATTTGCAAACAAATGTTTGGATTTGTGATCTACCCGCATTTAACGCACCGCACCTCCCGAACTGCATTTGTCGTGCCTACGCTAGAAACGACGTTAACCATATTGTGTCCCACACAAAAACTATGAACATTTGAACATGGAGCAGGGTTGCATAAAACTAGCAAAACTTTTGCTTTATTAAATATATTTATTCAAAACCTTTATTAACATTATGTAGAATAATAGCAATTGAGAGAATAATAAAATATTAACATTATATATATTAAGACACGAATAATGTCGCGCTGTAGGCACAAGGTTTTTCATTTTTTACCAGTTATGATGTGGCAACCATTGATTCACAAATTGTGGAACTCATGTGTGGGTTACAATCTTAGGTATGGCTGAGTTCACATAGAGGCATTTTGTTGTTCGTATCGGCAACTTAGGTATTACTCATTTCGTTCAAACGAGCAACTTAGAATCTGTCAATAATCGATTTCTGACTGTTTAGGTTGTTTGAGGTTTGCACTAGATCTAGTAGTATGTTTATATATGAAAATAATCTCGTTCAATAATCTAACCGTTTACATATAGCCAAATGAGATTATTAATTGTCAAATGTGTTGTATTTGTTGTTGTATTACACATCTTTCTCTCGCTGTCGGCCATTGTTGTTTACATTTTAATTTGACATTTCTCCTTTTCTTCGCAAAATTATCGATAAACCTAGGAATAACACCGAAAATCTAGTTGTATAAAACGAGATAATTTTATAATCTCGGATTATCCAGAGAGGAATTTTGTATGGGAAATCTCGTTTCTTAATTACAGATTATCGAGTTAAGCTCGTAAATGGAGATAATCTCGTTATATGTTATAAGCGTATTATAAGTAAAAAATTGCAGAAAGTTTGAAAAAAATATGTGGAGTGAGGCTGCCTAAGCCGACCTAATAAAGTTGTAGCGATAAAAATTGCACATTTTCCGATAGAAAACAGCCAAATTACTATGCAGCAGTGGCAGTGCCAGTAATCAGCTGTTATTTTAGAAGTAATGTGTTTTAGTGGTAGCTCTCACCTAGACGCACTGGCAGTAGGCATCAACCTGAGGTCTAATTTTACTAATTTTTTGGAGCTCATGAAAATATTTTCGTTAAATTTACTGTTCACTGCTTACTGCATCATTAGCTGTAATCGATTGGTAACTCCTCTACTCGCCGGCTTTGGACGCTGCTCAGCAAAAACAAAGTTATACAGTAGAATCCGTCAAGAGATTATGCATTAAAAATTCTATCGCGACTAGAGTTAGTGCTACTAAGTTTGTTTTGCAAATTTAGGCAGTTCTCAATGGTGAAAGCAACTCAAAGGACAAATTATTGACAAAAAGAACAACACAAATACAGTGGTTCTTCTCTAACTCGAATCACCATAATCCACAAAAAAACTTCAAGTTATATAAATTTTCATTAAAACATAAATTTTTCAAAAAGCAGTCGACAGTTTAAGTTATTTACTTCGCAACAAGTTTTATATAAATACATTAAACCGTGTATTCTGTAATTTTGTTTGCTGTACTTTGCTATTGTTTGGCTCTTGACGTCTGTATATCATGCCTTTGTTACACGATTTATGAAATCTATAGGTGTAATATCATATTTTTTGTTCGCCTCCATACGAATATAGGGACTCCTTTAAAATTGTTCCTTGATAGTAAGATTTTAATATTTGTATTATGCCCTGGTAGAAAAGTTCGATTTATGGAAGGAAATTTGTATGAAATTTTACTTCTATCGCCAATTTAAGATTTCAAGTTATAGAGAACTTCGAGTTATAGAAGTTCGAGTTATGTAAGGAAATTTGATTTCTAAGCGCTATTGCCAATTCAAAAGTTCGAGTTATGGCGATCTTCGACTTATAGAAGTTCGAGTTATGGAAGTTGCATTGAATATATTTTTGTTGTTTTTACTTTGAAAATCATTTAATTGATTTAATAAGACGTAATGCATAGCTCGAAACAAAGGGATACAAAAATTGAGAATTTGAGTATTTCTCCAGCTAAGGAAATGTTGCAACACTGTTGCGTATGCGTAGAGGACATTTTAACACACTTAAAGTTCTGAACACAAAGACGACGACACGACACGACGTAGAGACGGCTGATTACAAATGTCGCTTTTGAAGACGGCAGCGACATATCAAAAAGCAATTTCATTGTTGTCGTACCCTTTCACCTTTCACTTCAATAAAATTTACATATTTAGTTTAAAATGATTTTTTTTTCAGCAAAAAATGTAAAAATATGTCGATTTATTTGTTTTAAATAATCGATTGTTATTATAAATCATATATAAAAGATATTTTACGCTTTTGCTGGCAAAATAACGTTATACTTGTTAGAACTTTGAATAATTTTACATTTCACATATTAGTGGCAGCTCTACAGCGTCGGAAAAATTAGAAACATTTCTAATTTGGCGACAGCGAAGACTTCAACCCTTTTGTCGCGAAGTCGTGCTGTTGTCTAAAAAACTGTGCCCATAAGAACGCGTGTATTTCAATATTTGACAGATGTCGCTCGTCGCTTGTCGTCGTCTATGTGTTCAGCACTTAACAGTTGATCACTGCTGCTGTCCCTGTGACTACCACTGCATTGTAATTTGGCTATATGATATAACCTTTTTTGCGTAGGTAAATTTTACATTCCATGTCCTTAAAAACTTCCGAGGACCCTAAATGAAGTAACTTGTGAAGACTGTTTGGAAAGATATTTAATTGCCTCCGTTCCTCATTTAGGGAAAACTCTAATTATATTCAATTTTTGAAGTGAAAAAACTTTTGTGGGTGATCATTTTCAGCCGTTCTCGCGACAGATGAGATTTTACACAGATATACTCCGCGTGTATTCTTATAATATATGTATACTATACGCGCTCTTGGCATGGGCATTCGTTCGTGCTCTCGCGACAGACGTGATTACATACCTATATGTATACTCAGAGTGTATAGGTATGCGAGAGCGCTGCATGCTAGACGCAGTTTTTGCATGGGCATTCGTTCGTGCCTTCGTGACAGACAAGATTGAGAGCTTTTTATATTTATTTTATAAATGAATATTAAATGGAAAATTTATTTATTTAAATATTTCATTTGACTTGTTTTGCTGCTATGGTATTGTGTAAAAAAAAAAACAAAACTAAAGTGTTAATAGAATTAATAAAAACATTGTTGTAATGCTTTTGTATACAATAGTGTTACTATATTTTGTATACATTATTACAACTGCTGCTCGTCATCATGGAGACGGAACTATTTTAACACAAGAAGAATTGAACGTGATTGAATCTAGATTTGTTACTAAAGAATATGCGCAATCTGTATGTCCCGAAGGAACAAGACTTATGTTTACAAATATTGCTGTCAACGAATACAACAATACAATTTTGAATAGTTATCAAAATAAAATTATTTCATTGGCATCGGATGTTTTCGTTGGCTGTCATAATGCCGACCAAGAAGCTTATGTTAGACAAAACTTACACAAAACAAGTAAGGAAGGGCTAAGTTCGGGTGTAACCGAACATTTTATACTCTCGCAATTTATTTATTTAACTTTATTTATATTATATAATACACAATTTGACCCACATATTCGTCATATATATTGTATAAAGTCCATTGAAAGTTGGAAACCATAATATTAGGTTAGAAGCACCGAGGTCCTCGTGGTCGATATACATATGGGGCCTTAAAAACCTATGGTCCGATTTCGGTTTTTAGAATGGGGCTGCCACACTATTAACATAGTATTTGTGCAAAGTTCTGCACCGATATCTTCACTAGTGCTTACTTTATATATTGTAAAGTGAACGATTCAGATCGTCTTCAACGTTCTGGTATATAGGAAGTAGGAGTGGTTGTGAAGCGATTTGGCCTATTTTCACAACATATCATTGGGATGTAAGGTAACTATTACAAACCAAGTGTCATTGAAATCGGTCGATTAGTTCTTGAGATATGGTTTTTGACCTATAAGTGGGCGACGCCACGCCCATTTTCCATTTTGTAAACAAATCTGAGTGCAGCTTCCTTTTGCCATTTCTTATGTAAAATTTGGTTTCTGACGTTTTTCGTTAGTGGGTTAACACACTCTTAGTAATTTTCAACCTAACCTTTGTATGGGAGGTGGGCGTGGTTATTATCCGATTTCTGGACTGTATAAGGAAATAGCTAAAATAAACGACTGCAGAAAGTTTGGTTTATATGGCTTTGTTGGTTTGCGAGTTATATACAAAAAACCTATTTGGGGGCGGGTTCACGCCCACTTTTCAAAAACAATTACATCCAAATGTGCCCCTTCCTAATGCGATCCTATGTTCCAAATTTCATTTTCATAACTTTATTTATGGCTTAGTTATGACACTGTATAGGTTTTCGGTTTCCGCCATTTTGTGGGCGTGGCAGTGGACCGATTTTTCCCATTTTCGAAAGCAACCTCCTCAGGGTGCCAAGGAACATGTGTTCCAAGTTTCATTAAGATATCTCAATTTTTACTCAAGTTATCGCTTGCACGGACAGACGGACGGACAGACATCCGGATTTCAAATCCACTCGTCATCCTGATCATTTATATATATATAACCCCATATCTAACTCTTATATTTCTTGGTGACACAAACAAGCGTTATGTGAACAAAACTATAATACTCTGTGCAACAGGTTGCGAGAGTATAATGGAACCGGACGAGACCGGCGGCTTACCATACGAATTAATTCTAGTTCCCAACCGACCTTATATGATAACCACAAATATTGATGTAGCTGATGGTTTATTTAATGGCACTGTAGGTACATTAATTCATATTGAATCAAATGAAAATGATGAAATTACAAGAATTTGGTTAAAGTTTCCAAAATCTGCTGGCCAAAAGCGCAAAACTAAGGCAAGAAATAACATCGAACGCTTGGGAATCGACAGAGGTGCTGTGCCAATTTCTGCTCAAACATCATCAATACCTCTGAACAACTACAAAACTATAGTGTCGAAAAGAAAACATTTCCACTAGTTTCGGCTTTGGCTATGACAATTCACAAGACTCAGGGAGGTACTTTTGATGCTATTGTTTATGAATACAGTCGTTCTCACTCAGAAGAGAATTGGTTTACGTAGCCTTATCAAGAGTAAATAATATAGAAGGTTTGTTCTTACTAACTAAAAAAGATACAGGAGCGAGCTGGAAATTTCATCATGACAGAGTAGGAAACGCACCGACTGATGATTCAAACACAAGCAAAAACCAAAAGAGATCTACAACTCATCGAGATGATTTATCCATCGAACTGAAACGATTACATGATAATAACTTACAAACTATTACTAAAACATTTATTGATTTCATTTCTACAAAAAAGGGTTATCTATTTTTTCATTCAATTGTCAAAGCTTACGACGACATGTATGTATGTACATGACCTATCAGTTGATGCTCTTGTTGAGAAAATGAGTGTGTTAATATTATCAGAAACTCATGTGAGTAACGAAGAAACCATTGACATTCCAAATTTCAACTTTATAGCAAGTTTCAAAAGTCCAGCAGGTGGAGTGGCTATTTATCATCGGTCCGATGATACTATGGCCACATTTTCTACATATCATATGGATGTGCATGTGAGATATACCATTATGTTTAGCACTAATGTTTCGAATATTGGTGATATATGTATTTCCCAATGCCATTCTAATGGACAAACAATAATAATGAGAATTGATAAATTGTGTATTTACTATTTACTAATATTTACTCATTTAAATAAAACCACCTTTCCTTCGAATATAGTTTTTATATTATCAAAAAGTGCCCACATTGCTTTGCTAAACTTGATTCTTATACTCTCGCAAACAAAAGTTGCTAAAGAGAGTATTATAGTTTTGTTCACATAACGGTTGTTTGTAACACCCAAAACTAAACGAGTTAGATATAGGGTTATATATACCAAAGTGATCAGGGTGAAGAGTGGAGTTCAAATCCGAATGTCTGTCTGTCCGTCCGTCCGTCTGTGCAAGCTGTAACTTGACTCAGAATTAAGATATCTTGCTACCTGATGAAACTTGGCACCATAGGAAGGTTGCTTTCGAAAATGAGCAAAATCAGACCACTGCCACGCCCACAAAATGGCGAAAACCGAAAACACATAAAGAGCCATAACTAAACCATAAATAAAGCTATGGAAATAAAATTTGGTATGAAGGATCGCACTATGAAGGGGCATATTTTTATGTAATTGTTTTGGGGAAGTGGGTATGTCCCCGCCCCCTACTAAGTTTTTTGTACATATCTCGCAAACCAATGGAGCTATATAAACCAAACTTTCAGCAGTCGTGTTTTTTAGCCACTTCTTGATACAGTCCAAAAATGAAAGAAATCGGATCATAACCACGCCCACCCCGCATACAAAAGTTAGGTTGAAAATTACTAAAAGTGGGTTAACTCACTAACGAAAAACGTCAGAAACACTAAATTTCACATAAGAAATGGCAGATGAGAGCTGCACTCAGATTTTTTTACAAAATGGGAAATGGGCAAAAACCATATCTCAGGAACTACTCCACCGATTTCAATGAGATTGATATGTTGCGAAAATAGGCCAAATCGCTTCACAACCACGCCTACTTCCTATATACCCGAACTTTGAAGACGATCTGAATCGTTTACTTTACAATATATAAAGTAAGCACTAGTGAAGATATCGGTGCAGAACTTTGCACAAATACTATGTTTATAGTGTGGCAGCCCCATTCCAAAAATCGCCAAAATCGGACCATAGGTTTTTAAGGCCACATATATCGAACACGAGGACCTCGGTGCTTCTAACCTAATATTATGGTTTCCAGCTTTCAATGGACTTTATACAATATATATATGACGAATATGTGGTTAAATTGTGTATTATATAATATAAATAAAGTTAAATAATTAAATTGCGAGAGTATAAAATGTTCGGTTACATCCGAACTTAGCCCTTCCTTACTTGATTATGTACAATTTCTCATGTCGCGAGCGTACCTAAAAATGCTCAAATTAACAAAAAGTATTTCACTTTTTATCACATCACCACTCCAAACTAAATAGTTCATTATTTCTATGTTCCATCAGATATCCCTTTCTTTTACAACCGAGTATAATTCGTTCGGTATCTAAACTTATTATTAGGGACTCCTAAACTGGTATCAGCTGAATGTGACCATGAATACCCACTAATTTTAGATAAATCTAAAGATCACCTTAAGCTAGAAGCTAAATTTGAGGCAATCACGATAAGTTCTCACCATTCTGTGGATTCATCGTGGTTATGAGCGATATTTCACTACAGCAATTGCTGTTCATTACTTTGAGTACCATCACAGTAGTGCACTATCAAGCAGTTTTTGAACGAAGACTTACTTGATAATTTGCTCAATTATGTAAGTTCTTAAAATCTTAAATAGAGTTGTTTTGCCTTCACCAAATATTTCTCTTGATAAACCCTATAGAAATGTTATCTTCGTCCACGGACATGGACCATGAGATCGATTAAATATTGCTCTTGTGCGGGATATCAATTCGACAGTCTTCAATTGGGGATTCCGGTTTATCATAATTAATTCACGTACTTCATTATGTCTAAATTTTAAATTAGACTATTGTCTTCTGCCCAAATTGATTGAAACGCTAATTATTCTAAGTTCTTTTTAATGCTTATAGGTTCCGATCTTAAAACACTCCTAGAAATGAGCCTTGGGTCAAAGTTTTTTTTCGTTGGACCTTTCATAGAAATCGGGAACACTTGGAAAGACTGGTTCCATTTATTATTCATAAATGACACTTAGTACGGACCGAGTACCGACTCCAAATATGTTTTTTGCAAGACTATAATGTCTGAGAACTGGACAGTTCCAACCATTTCTGTCACATGCCCCACCTTTTTCCTGTTGGTCTGTGCTCAGCATACAACTGCCTTCTCCAGGTATGATCGGGTCAGACGACTGGTCTCTCTCCAGTCAATAACATTTCTTGCTTTGTCGTTTTCAGGTTTGCGTAAGGTGTGTCCAATCCACACCCTCTTACTCTTAAGATTTTCGAAGCGCAATGAGTTTTGTTCCGTGCGGCTACATAGTGCTTGATTGGAGATTATATACGTCTTGTTCCGTAGAAAACATAACTCTGATAATTTCAGCGATAACTTTATTGAGACATCTTAATATTTTTATTTATTTATTTTCTTTTCTTAAACAACTTTCAGTTTAACTCCTACTACCTTCCACTAACTTACAAAAATATGAGCTCGTGTGTGATGAGCATATATTATATACATATCTAATGCGTTAGTTGCTTAATTGAGACAATTTAGAAAGAAGACAAGCTAAGACTGAATTAAAGTGGCAACTGAAACTACTATTTAAAATACAGCTCATAAACCAGCATGTTACATAGAAAAAATTTTACAGGCTTATTTATATTACTACAAATTTGGTTAGCTTAAAGTTAATTAATAAAATATGCCTACATTTTGTTATTTAATTTTGTTTTTTTAATTATGCATTTACATTTTACACAGCTCACAAGAAAGCACTGCAATTTATAACGGGCTAATTCATAACATAAAAGTTTGAAAACTTAACGGAGCATTAAATACACATAGTTGTCAATTACAGTTGAACTTCCCTAACTCGTATCACCATAATCCACAAAAAAAAAACTTCGAATTGGAGAGACTTCCGAGATACGGAAGGTAATTTGTATGAAATACCACATCTATTACCAATCCAATGGTTCGAGTTATGGAGCACTTCGAGTTATAGATGTTATAGTTATGGAAGTTCAACTGTATCTTCAACACTGGACTATCAATTCGCAGAAATTTATGAATATGCTAACTATTAATTTAGACATCCACGAAGAACAAACTTAAACACATTATTTATATTTATATTTTACAAAGTAAATTATGTGCAAATATATTAACAATAACTAATTTTAATGTTTTTAGATGGCAGAAAGCAAACAGCGAGCAGTTTCAACAACAACAACGACAACCAGCTACGAAAATGTACTGATAGATTTGTTTATTTTTTTAATGAATATGCAGATTACTCCAAAAGTTGACTAAATGCAATTTTGTCCGTCTGTCACCATAAAATTTCAATGCGCATTAGCATTTCTTACGGCGCATTAATTTTGCTCGTTCGTCACTACTGTAAGTTAGCAGTTATTACGTATGCCTTTAAATTAAAATGCCATAATTTGGCAAATTTAAATTTTGAAATTTTATTCACCTGTCAAAATATACTAAACAAGCACATACGTATTAATATGCAAACAAATTAATTTAAATGAAATTAATATAATTTCTAAATAATGTACAAAAACACGCGTACTATAAATATTAACATAACAAATTTATTTCAATGAAATTAACATAATTTCTAAAGTTTTATAAAGGCAGTACTGGTTTATACTTTCCTAAGTGAACTAATGGCTATGTGAATACTTCATTTATGTCTAAATGTTTGGTGTAACGATGTTTACGAATTTATCGAAAAGCTAACGCACTTATACCTAAAACTAGATTTTATAAAACGATATTTACACTACAACTATACAATAAAACTAATTAATATCGGCTTATAAAAGAAGGATGAACCCACTCTATGTTGAATAGATGGTAGGCTCACATATCTCATGGGCTTTGATTGGCTCTTGCGATTGCCGTTACAATTTCCATTTTCACCATCATTTTTTTCGCCGCTGGCACGCGTTTTAAGTCAGAAACCAGTGACAATAAAAACATACGATCCTCGTCTTGGGTTTCACAGTCGCTGCGTTCACGATGCTCTAAACTACTCAACAATTGCAGTATTTTGGCTTGTAATTCTTTGGGAGTATCTTCCGATTCGTGCCGTGCTCGCTTACTAATAGGTTCAGTTGCAGCTGTGTCATTCATTTCTCTAGCCTCTTTATCAGTAGCCTCTGAATTCTCTCCATGCTCCTGTTCCGTACAGACGTCAACAGGATTGATAAACTCACCACCCTTAAACTGTGCAAGCGTACAAAACTCTTTGTTCCATGATGATTGAATCGATTCATCATTCTCTGTTGCTGGTACCACTTCAATGCCATTTATAAATTGACTCCCTACGTCGATATTTGCAGTCGGGGATAATGTTTCATGCTGAAGTGAACCATCACATGTATCCATATCATCATACTGAAAGCCATCTTGTTTAATAAATGGCTTAATATCACATTCTTCGGTCAAGTCAATCAAGTCATTAAGACTATCCTCATCTTGTGGCTCCTGCTCAACCACCATTGTGCTGGTGTAACATTCCCGTAATCCCATCTCATCAGCTAATCTAGAATTAAAAGTAATATGTATTTCAAGTAAAACATTCAATTAAAAAAAATAGTTATTACCTCGCACAATGTGCACTTTTAATGTGTGGTATTAAGAACTCGAGCTCAGAAATAATCGGACTCTCTTTTTTCCTTAAATAATTTTCAAGTGTAGCATTTTTTTTGACCTCGCGTGAAATGGAGTCACGAAGGGTTTTCCAACGACGACGTACATTTGCACCTATAAGATAAGAATTCAATTTATTTGTTGTTTATAAAGTTGTATATATGTAATTCGCAATAAAAAAGATGATGTAGAGAAAATACTATGAACATGTGTTGGAACAATAGTTTTGAAAGTCAAGTCATTCCTCGCACTTATGTAACGTCAACAGAAAGTTAAAAAATAGGGGTTATGCCAATTTGGAATGGATAGAATGTCCAGGAAATAAGCTGTCACTAGGAATAGGGGTGTAACATAAGTGTGTGTTGAAATTAACCATATTTAATATGAGTAAGTTAGAATAGGTGCTACTATGGACTAAGTAGGCAATTGAAAAGTAAAGTCCTCTCTCGACGAACAAAAACCAAACTCTACAAGTCCCTCATCATTCCCGTCCTACTTTACGGTGCAGAAGCGTGGACGATGTCAACATCCGATGAGACGGCACTAGGAGTTTTCGAGAGAAAGGTTTTGCGGAAGATTTATGGTCCCTTAAACATTGGCAACGGCGAATACCGCAGACGATGGAACGATGAGCTGTATGTGTTATTCGACGACATAGACATAGTCCAGTGAAAAAAAAAACAGCGGCTACGCTGGCTAGGTCATGTTGTTCGAATGGATGAAAGTGCTCCAGCTCTGAAAGTATTCGATGCAGTACCCGCTGGAGGAAGCCGAGGAAGAGGGAGACCTCCACTCCGATGGAAGGACCAGGTGGAGAGGGACCTGGCTTCGCTTGGTATAACCAATTGGCGCCAAAATACCAGAAGGAGGGATACGTGGCGCTCTGTTTTGGACTCGGCTATAACCGCTTAAGGGTTGTCTACGCCAGTCAAGAAGAAGAAGTTAGAATAGGTGGGGTGACGTTAATGCGTAAATACCCTATTCCGTATAAGTAAGAGTGTAACTGACTACAGTATCCAGAACGCTGTAGCGCGAATATTACTCTGGTTTGACAAGGTCACCTCGAACTGTGATTCTGCTATTTTTGGTAGTTTGACTGCAGGGACGCTTTTCAACGAGAAGGAGTGTGTTGAAAGCTCTACTGTGAATAGCGTTAACGCTTGTTTGATGTTGGTCGTATCCAAAAGTTGGTCGGGTAAAAGTTGGTCTACAACATAGTACATATGTATGCTGGACTAAGTGTTATTGCAGTGTTGGAATGAGATTGTTGAGTTATTGAGTTAATAGGAGTGTTTTATTTGACCACCACAAGCTAGTAGCTAAATCGTGGACAAATAAAACGCATTTAGCTTATTTAATATCTTCGCATAAAAATTAATTGTGTTGGCAATGCTGGTTAAAAAGAAGGTTGAACTTATAAATAAAATTTCCTATTGTTTACCGCTTTTTCTATAATATTCTGAACTTTTAAGGAATCTACAATCATTATTAGATCCGGGATGGTCAAAATAAATATGGATAAAGTTTTGTGTTAAAAAAACAAATCTAAAGTGTTAATAGAATTAATAACGAGTAAGGAAGGGCTAAGTTCGGGTGTAACCGAACATTTTATACTCTCGCAATTTATTTATTTAACTTTATTTATATTATTTAATACACAATTTGACCCACATATTCGTCATATATATTGTATAAAGTCCATTGAAAGTTGGAAACCATAATTTTACGTTAGAAGCACCGTGGTCCTCGTGTTCGATATATGGGGCCTTAAAAACCTATGGTCCGCTTTCGGCGATTTTTAGAATGGGGCTGCCACACTATAAACATAGTATTTGTGCAAAGTTCTGCACCGATATCTTCACTAGTGCTTACTTTATATATTGTAATGTAAACGATTCAGATCGTCTTCAAAGTTCTGGTATATAGGAAGTAGGCGTGGTTGTGAAGCGATTTGGCCTATTTCCACAATATATCATTGGGATGTAAGGAAACTATCACAAACCAAGTTTCATTGAAATCGGTTGAGTAGTTCCTGAGATAGATTCCTGAGATTTTTGACCCATGAGTAGGCGACGCCACGCCCATTTTCCATTTTGTAAAAAAACCTGAGTGCAGCTTTCATCTGCCATTTCTTACGTGAAATTTAGTGTTTCTGACGTTTTTCGTTAGTGAATTAACCCACTTTTAGTAATTTTCAACCTAACCTTTGTATGGGAGGTGGGCGTGGTTATTATCCGATTTCTTTCATTTTTGGATTGTATTAAGAATTGGCTAAAAAAAAACTACTGCAGAAAGCTTGGTTTATATAGCTCTATTGGTTTCCGAGATATGTACAAAAAATCTATTTGGGGGCGGAGCCACGCCCACCTCCCCAAAAAAAATTACATCCAAATATGCCCCTCATAGTGCGATCCTTCATACCAAATTTTATTTCCATAGCTTTATTTATGGCACTTAATGTGTTTTCGGTTTTCGCCATTTTGTGGGCGTGGTCCGATTTTGCTCATTTTCGAAAACAACCTTTCTATGGTGCCAAGTTTCATCAAGATATCTTAATTTTTACTCAAGTTACAGCTTGCACAGACGGACGGACGGGCGGACAGACAGACATTCGGATTTGAACTCCACTCTTCACCCTGATAACTTTGGTATATATAACTCTATATCTAACTCGTTTAGTTTTGGGTGTTACAAACAACCGTTATGTGAACAAAACTATAATACTCTCTAGCAACTTTGTTGCGAGAGTATAAAAACATTGTTGTAATGCTTTTGTATACTATAGTGTTACTATATTTTGTATACATTATTACAACTGCTGCTCGTCATCACGGAGATGGAACTATTTTAACACAAGAAGAATTGAACGTGATTGAATCTAGATTTGTTACTAAAGAATATGCGCAATCTGTATGTCCGGAAGGAACAAGACTTATATATACAAATATTGCTGTCAACGAATACAACAATACAATTTGGAATAGTTATCAAAATAAAATTATTTCATTGGCATCGGATGTTTTCGTTGGCTGTCATAATGCCGACCAAGAAGCTTTTGCTAAACAAAAGTTACACAAAATGAAACCGGACGAGACCGGCGGCTTACCATACGAATTAATTCTAGTTCCCAACCGACCTTATATTATAACTACAAATATTGATTTTGCTGATGGTTTATCTAATGGCACTGTAGGTACATTAATTCATATTGAATCAAATGAAAATGATGAAATTACAAGAATTTGGTTAAAGTTTCCAAAAATTTACTGGTCAAAAGCGCAAAACTAAGGCAAAAAATGACATTGAAAAACAGCTGTCAGTATTGCTATCATTCACAATAGATCAAAAGCGGTTATTTTTAACAATGTTGCCAATGAAAATGCCACTAACTCTCTAAAACTTTGAGGATTAACTGAGATAACTCTCGAATTAACCGCGATTAAAGCAGTTAATCCGAATTAACGCCGTCTGGTGTAACTGAACATTATATACCCTCACAAGCCATTTTCAAACTATACAAACTATAGCATTTGGGATCTCAAGGAAATGGTTCAAACCGAATTTCGTTGAAATTGGTCGAATAGTTTCTGAGATACGGTTTTTAAGAACCACAAGTAAACGGAGCCACGCCCATTTCAAATTCTGTATAGAAATTTGAGTTCAACCCTTTAGTGCCATCTTTACCATAAAATTTAGAGTTTATAGTGCTTTTTTTTTACTATATTAAAGCAGGTTTAGTAGTTTTCAACATTTCATCACAGAAATATATATAGTACGTTTCAAGAAGCCAAAATTATTATTCCAACTTCGTACGAATATCGAACGTGAAGTTGCAGCACTATCGGACGATTTATGCTTGAAAAGCGTCAAAAATTGGGGTTCAGCGTCTGGACTTCTGCAAGCGTGCCTGTGGTGACCAAGCAAAAGGAAGTCCATACATAATGGCATCAAATGTACTTTCACAGGAATAAAGAATTTCATAGATATTCCAACCCGTTTCTGTTTTTTGTCCTGCAAGAGCAAAAGTATCCCTCCATAGTGATTGTAATAATAGCTGTCATCTATTGGCTAAGCGTTATAGAGAAGCCAATAGAACACACAATCCAGTAATTCAAACAAACGGGCAGCACTTTTGACGGCTGGGATTTAGTATAGCATCCCACGATTTCGCGTAGAACTACTTTCTGCATTGGCGGCCTTCGGCCGCGCTTAAAAAAAATAACCCTGGCCGATCCAACACCGGGGTTTATCAAAATAAGAGAAATACTGAACTATTTTTCCAATAGTGGTAGTATAGTGGTTCCTGTATATGGGATAAAATCCCTCCTTTCTATATATTTTGATTCATTTTAAAAATTTTTAGATATGGCAATGCTTCTTTTACGTCAGCATGCAACCCTTTTGTTATTGTGCGAATTGATAAAACTGAATAAAAATTAAAATGCTTATTTAAAGCAAATTTCTAAATGATTAATATAAAATAAATATATAGAAAGAAAGTAGTGAAGTGTAAGTGTACAATAAGTGCAAAATATAAATGAAAAATTAACTATATAGTGAGAAATTACGTGTTAAAATTTGACAATTTTTAAACTTTAAACGCGAATATCTCGAAAACGGCTATAATTATATATATTCTTAATCTGGAGGATCTCCTCTATCCAACCATATGCATTTTATCCGCGAAATCGTGGGATGCTATACTAAAGTTTTCCCCTTTTGACAAGCGAGCTGCGCCCAAAGATAACGAGCAGAGCAGTGACCAATCGTAGATAATTGCGATGACATAATTTAATACGAATGTTACGTGAGAACTCAATATAAGTATTCTTATCGGTTAAATATCGGCTCTTACACATGTCAAATTTTCAATATCGATAACAAACGAGAAGAATGCGGCTCCTCATGTTTATATCAACAATTATACAATTGCGCCGTACCAATTGCTAAACGCAAATAATTATGTTGGATTACAATATGATTATCGAGTGTAGAGTTATCGTGTGATCGCTATTATTACACTTCAGCTGATAAAGAACTCATGATATATTTTTGTAACACGATGAGCAACACCGAAATAAGCGTCCATAGGAGATTAGCTTTGATAGTAAACCTTGTTTACGTTCTACATTCACACATTGAAAAAAGGATAGGTGTTTTACCTGCGTAGAGAGTGCAAAAATATCGGAACGCAGTGTGCAGCAAACCAAAACACAAATATGTAAATAAGCTGTGCTTCGTTTACGTATTTACTTACGTATACAATCTTGATGTTGGGGTTTGTATGTATCGTAAAAAGGGAATAATGCTCGGTATATGCGCTCCCAAATTATCTCTTTGTAAGTTTTGTCATTATAGCCATCCGCAAAACTGTTGTACAATACGTCATTGCAACGGACCAATCGTATCAACTTCATTGAATTTATTTTCACTATTACACCATTATCTGACGGCTTAGTATAATACATTTTTCCTTGATCACTAGAACTTTCTTGAACAGTTTCAGATGGCTCCATTTTCGCAACGCACCAACACACAACAAACAAATTTATAAACTGAATTAATACGCGGCGCAGCTGTTAGCGGCGTAACCAATACGCCACCATGAATACAGCTATCTCGTTTACACTTGCAGTGATGAAGAGACGAAGAAACAATCGCTACCGAAGCAACATTTCAAACGCACATATGCATGTTTCTGGTGAACTACCCGCGTACAGCAATGCCGCTAAGCGCTGCGGCAGTGACATCGAGCAGCATATGTCAATTAGCTGCAAGTATCAAATCCCCAGTTTATATACTAGTTAGGAAACAAAACAGGGTAACACAAACGAACTCGTTTTGTAATCCGATGTCACTGTGCAAACGAAAATATTCAAATATTTGATATTACACTGTTAACATTCAATTAAATTCAAATTTTAAATTTATTTAAGGTTTTTTAATCAACAATTACTATTATAAAAATCACCTTTACCTCTACTTTTCAATTTCTACTTTTCACAAAATTTTTGTGTTTACAATTATGCGAAAACGAGCGCAGCCACATTGTAGATACCATATATTAGGAATTTTGCAATAATACCTCTTTTTGTGAAAATTCCTCTTTATTTTGCCAAAATTACTCTTCTTTTATTTAACAAAATTAATTTAAAAAAAATCAACCAGGGTTATTTTTTTTTAAAGTGCGGCCGAAGGCTCTCAGTGCAGAAAGGAGAGTTCTACGAGAATTAAGGAGTTATTCGCGAACAAAACTTCGAACAACCCTGGTTTTGGCTGGACAAAGCTATGATACCTCTGGTTTTGCCTCGACCAGGATTATTTTTTTTTTAAAGCGCGGCCGAAGACCACCAGTGCAGAAAGGAGTTCTACGCAAAAAAACCTATAACACCCCTGGTTTTGCCTCGATCAAAGTTAATTTTTTAAAGCGCGGCCCTCAGTGCAGAAGGGAGTCCTACGAGAAATAATGAGTTATACGCGAAAAAACTTCGGACACCCCTGGTTTTGGCTGAACCAGGGTTTTTTTTAAGCGCTACAGGAGGCCGCCAGTGCAGAAAGGAGTTATACACGAAAGAACTTCGGACACCCCTGGTTTTGGCTGGACCAGGGATGTTTTTTATAGTGCGGCTGAAGGCCGAGAATGGGAAGAGACATAAAAGAAAAAATTAAATTTGTTTATAAATTGTAAACAAAATCGTAATTATTATACGTAGCTTGTGAAATAAACTTAATTTTAAGCTTAAGTTGGATAAAGATTTATAGAAAGCAGCAGTACAATGTTTCGTGAAAATATAAAAGTCGTTTTTAAATATAATGATTTGGTTACGTTGCTTCCAGTCATTTTTCGTTTTATTATCTTCATGGATTTTCTTGCTTTTCATCAAACACAAATTCGACGAGTGTTGCATCGAACACTTTCAAAGCTGGAGTGTTTCCGTCCATTCGAACAACATGATCTAGCCAGCGTAGCCGCTGTTTTATTATTCGCTGAACTATGTCAATGTCGTCGTAAAACACACAGAGCTCGTCGTTCCATCGTCTGCGGTATTCGCCGCTGCCGATGTTAAAGGTCCATAAATCTTGCGCAAAACGTTTTTCTCGAAAACTCGTAGTGTCGTAAAGCAGGACGAGAATGGTAAGCGACTTTTAGAGTTTGATTTTCATTCGTCGAAAAAGGACTTTTGCTTTTAATTGCCTACTCATTCCAAAGTATCACCTGTTAGCAAAAAGTGATTCTGCGTTGGATTTCAAGTCTGGCATTGTTATGGGTGTTAATGCTAGTTCCAAGATATACGAAATTATCTAGAACCTCAGTTATGACTGTTAACAGTGACGAGAGATGCAAGTCGCGTATGCGCTGACTGTTTGTTTGATGACAGGAGATATTTTGTCTTGTCCTCGTTCACCACCAGACGCATTCGCTTCGCTCCTTATCCAGTCTGAATAAAGCAGAACTAATGGCGCCATTGTTGCTTCCAATGATAATGATATCATCGGCGTACGCCACCAGCTGTACACTCTTATAGAAGATTATACCCCTCTATTTAGCTCTGCAGCTCGAATTATTTTTTCTAGCATCAGGTTAAAGAAGTCACGCTAGTGAGTCACCTTGTCTGAAACCTCGCGTGATATCGAACGGCTCGGAGAGGTCCTTTCCGATCCTGATGGAGCTTTTGGTGTCGCTCGACGTCAGTTTACATAACCGTATTAGTTCAGCTCCTTTTCGTGCTATCGAAGGCAGCTTTAAAATCGATGAAAAGGTGGTGTGCATTCTGTCTCGGGCCCATGGTGAATATCTGATCCATGGTGGATTTTCCAGATCAAAGGACCTTATCAGTTCCAATCAGTTCGTTGACGGTGAGCACACAGTACGCTCGACAGGACCTTATAAGCGATATTGAGGAGACTTATCCCACGGTAATTGGCGCAGATTGTGGGGTCTCGCTTTTATGGATTGGGCAGAGTACACTTAGGTTCCAATCGTCGGGCATGCTTTCATCCGACCATATTCTGCAAAGAAGCTAATTTATGCATCTTTTGAATTCGCCGTCGTATGTGAACGGCTCGGCCGTCAATCCATCGGCCAATACAACTTTGTTGTTCTTCAAACTGATAATTGCTATTCGAATTTCTTCATTTCTTCATTGAACATCTGTTGTTGAACATTTACTGTCATTCAGCAGTTCGGAAAAGTGTTCCCTCTATAAACCCAGTATGCTCTGGACATCAGTGATCAGATTTCCACCTTGATCCCTACATGAACTTCTGTAAATCTCTTCATTTTTCATAAAATTATCGAGCATTACCCATGTCGGTCAGCTTCTCAAGCTCTTCATACTCTTTCATTTCGGCATCTTTCTTTTTATGTCTGCAAATTCCTCTCGCTTGCCTCTTCATATCTCGGAAACATCCCCCATGTTCTGTGGTCTTTCGCAACGTTGCGAGGTAGGGAGTCTGCGTTCTCTCCGCCGGCAGTTCTCATCATACCACTTCGTTTCGTTGCCGAAATCCAATTGTTTCGGATGCAGCGGTACGCAGTGTCTTTTGTTCCACAGTTCCCTCAAACGAGATGATGATGAGTGTACTCAGATAGTAGGAGTGCAAGTCGAGTAGTGTCGTGTTAGTAGTATATTTTAAAATGAAATTTTTAATTAGTAGAAAACCCGCGTGAACTGTCTAGCGTTTTTCTTAATTCTATTGCATTCTTATCGCAATTTCTTTCATTGTATTTTAGATTTGTTACTTGTAGGTTTCTACAATGAGCTTGACTCCTAGTATACAAATATTAACACAAGAGTTTCAATTAAATTCGGACAATTTGGTCTTATAAAACCAATAGAAATCTCTTATAAATAATGTATGATGTAGCTAATAGGTTTCTTATAGGGATGATTGAGAGATATATTCCAATAGCGGAAGGTTTCACGAAACAAATTTAAGTTAAAAGTAATTAAATTCAGTTTCACCATTTGACTTAACTTTTATTAAAATGGTCACGCTTTGCCATTGAAATATTATTTAAATACTGTCATATGTAACCATGGTTACGCTTTTCTATCAGCTGAACTCACATTTGTTTACCATTTTGACAAAGAAATAACAAGAATGGGGTTGCACTCCGGGAGTGCAGGCAGAAGTGAAAACTTGAACTTATGGCGCGTTGGGCACTTTTTTGGGTGAGCATTTTTAGGTGCGCTCGCGACATGAGAAATTGTACATAAAAAATCAAGTTTATCAAAGCAATGTGTTCACTTTTTGAATGGACATGAAGTATAATAATATAGAAACTATATTCGAAGGAAGTGGTTTTATTTAAATCAGTAAATATTAGTAAATAATAAGTACAAAATTTATCAATTCTCATCCATAATTTCAACAACTCTTACATCATCATTATCAGCATTTTCATCAAATTCTAAAACTGAAACAATAGGTCTATGGTAACTAAAGTATGAAATTAACAATTTTGATTGAAATATATTTATATATCTTGTGAATACTGCATCAATAGTACTTTTGTATTTTGTTGTACTAAGATTGCGATCATTGGACATCGTTAAATCAAATTCTTCATATAAAAATTCAATTAATGATTGATTTTTGACATCTGCAAAGTTTATGTTGAAATCTCCACTCAAAATCATAGGATAATGATCAAATCTTCTATTAATTTGCATCATAAATAGTGCGGAAGCAGCTTTAGAATAAATGAATAAATTTGAATACAGGAACTCTCGTATTGCTTGTAAAGACTGTTTTGGTGAAATATAAACGGCAGCCATTATTATTGTTTGTCCATTAGAATGGCATTGGGAAATACATATATCACCAATATTCGAAACATTAGTGCTAAACATAATGGTATATCTCGCATGCACTTCCATATGATCTGTAGAAAATGTGGCCATAGTATATTCGGACCGATGATAAATAGCCACCCCACCTGCTGCACGATTGTCTCTTTTGAAACTTGCTATAAAGTTGAAATTTGGAATGTCAATGGTTTCTTCGTTACTCACATGAGTTTCTGATAATATTGACACACTCATTTTCTCAACAAAAGCATCAACTGATAGGTCATGTACATACATACATGTCGTCGTAAGCTTTGACAATTGAATGAAAAAATAGATAACCCTTTTTTTGTAGAAATGAAATCAATAAATGTTTTAGTAATAGTTTGTAAGTTATTGTCATGTAATCGTTTCAGTTCGATGGATAAATCATCTCGATGAGTTGAAGATCTCTTTTGGTTTTTGCTTGTGTTTGAATCATCAGTCGGTGCGTTTCCTACTCTGTCATGATGAAATTTCCAACTCGCTCCTGTATCTTCTTTAGTTAGTAAGAACAAACCTTCTATATTATTT
Source organism: Zeugodacus tau (assembly GCA_031772095.1). NCBI lineage: Eukaryota > Metazoa > Arthropoda > Insecta > Diptera > Tephritidae > Zeugodacus > Zeugodacus tau. The sequence continues at coordinate 18,316,565 of CM062650.1, read as the reverse complement.
ACTCTTGATAAGGCTACGTAAACCAATTCACTTCTGAGTGAGAACGACTGTATTCATAAACAATAGCATCAAAAGTACTCCCTGAGTCTTGTGAATTGTCATAGCCAAAGCCGAAACTAGTGGAAAATGTTTTCTTTTCGACACTATAGTTTTGTTGTTGGCACAGCACCTCTGTCGATTCCCAAGCCTTCAATGTCATTTCTTGCCTTAAATTTTGGCCAGCAGATTTTGGAAACATTAACCAAATTCTTGTAATTTCATCATTTTCATTTGATTCAATATGAATTAATATGAGGTACCTACAGTGCCATTTGATAAACCATCAGCTACATCAATATTTGTAGTTATCATATAAGGCCGGTTGGGAACTAGAATTAATTCGTATGGTAAGCCGCCGGTCTTGTCCGGTTTCATTTTGTGTAACTTTTGTCTAACATAAGCTTCTTGGTCGGCATTATGACAGCAAACGAAAACATCCGATGCCAATGAAATAATTTTATTTTGATAACTATTCAAAATTGTATTGTTGTATTCGTTGACAGCAATATTTGTAAACATAAGTCTTGTTCCTTCCGGAAATACAGAATGCGCATATTCTTTAGCAACAAATCGAGATTCAATCACGTTCAATTCTTCTTGTGTTAAAATAGTTATTGTTAGTTCTTGTGTTAAATAGTTCAATAGTTCACTTTAGATTTGTTTTTTTTTTTACACAATACCATAGCAGCAACACAAGTCAAATGAAATATTTAAATAAATATTTTTTCCGTTTAATATTCATTTATAAAATAAATATAAAAAAATCTCAATCTCGTCTGTCGCGAGAGCACGAACGAATGCCCATGCAAAGATCGCGTATAGTATTCATATATTATATATCTGTGTAAAATCTCATCTGTCGCGAGAACGGCTGAAAATGCCCACCCACAAAAGTGCCCAACACGCCATAAGAAGTTTTCACTTCAATAAAATTTATTTGTTTACATAAATCAGCTGTTATTCTTACTATCATCCCTGCCTTTTAATTTTTTGGATACCAAATGTCAATAATGGTGAAACGCAGGAAACTTAAGTGTAAAGTTAAATAAAAATTAAAATTAAATGGAACGGTTTCACGAAATTTTTTAATTAAAAATTAAGTTCCATTTAATTTAAATTTTAATTTTTATATAACTTTGCACTTAAGTTTCCTGCGTTTCACCATTATTGACATTTGTTGTTGTTGTTGTTGTTGACTGGCGTAGACACCGCTTACGCGGTTATAGCCGAGTCCAAAACAGCGCGCCACTTGGTTATACCAAGCGAAGCCAGGTCCCTCTCCACCTGGTCCTTCCATCGGAGTGGAGGTCTCCCTCTTCCTCGGCTTCCACCAGCGGGTACTCCATCGAATACTTTCAGAGCTGGAGCACTTTCATCCATTCGAACAACATGACCTAGCCAGCGTAGCCGCTGTTTTTTTTTTCACTGGACTATGTCTATGTCGTCGAATAACACATACAGCTCATCGTTCCATCGTCTGCGGTATTCGCCGTTGCCAATGTTTAAGGGACCATAAATCTTCCGCAAAACCTTTCTCTCGAAAACTCCTAGCGCCGTCTCATCAGATGTTGACATCGTCCACGCTTCTGCACCGTAAAGTAGGACGGGAATGATGAGAGACTTGTAGAGTTTGGTTTTTGTTAGTCCATAGTAGCACCTGTTGGCAAGAGTGATTCTGCGTTGAATTTTCAGGCTGACATTGTTATTGCTGTTAATGCTGGTTCCCAGGTAGACGAAATTATCTACTACTTCAAAGTTATGACAGTCAACAGTGACGTGGAAGCCAAGACGCGAATGCGCTGACTGTTTGTTTGACGACAGGAGATATTTCGTCTTGTCCTCGTTCACCACTAGACCCATACGCTTCGCTTCCTTATCCAGTCTGGAAAAAGCAGAACTAACGGCGCGGGTGTTGTTTCCAATGATATCGATATCATCGCGCTACTCAGTAGCTGTACACTCTTATAAAAGATTGTACCTTCTCTATTTAGCTCTGCAGCTCGTATGTTTTTCTCCAGCATCAGGTTAAAGAAATCACACGAGCGTGAGTCACCTTGTCTGAAACCTCGTCTGGTATCGAACGGCTCAGAGAGGTCCTTCCCGATCCTGACGGAACTTTTGGTGTTGCTCAACGTCAGCTTACACAGCCGTATTAGTTTTGCGGGGATACCAAATTCAGTCATCGCGGCATAAAGGCAGCTCCTTTTCGTGATGTCGAAAGCAGCTTTAAAGTCGATAAAGAGATGGTGTGTGTCGATCCTATTTTCACGGGTCTTCTCCAAAATTTGGCGCATGGTGAATATCTGGTCTGTTGTTGATTTTCCAGGTCTAAAGCCACACTGATAAGGTCCAATAAGGTTGACGGTGGGCTTTAGTCGTTCACACAATACGCTCGACAGAACCTTATACGCGATGTTGAGGAGGCTTATCCCACGGTAATTGGCGCAAATTGTGGGGTCTCCCTTTTTGTGTATTGGGCAGAGTACACTGAGATTCCAATCGTCAGGCATGCTTTCTTCCGACCATATTCTGCAAAGAAGCTGATGCAAGTACCTTATCAGCTCTTCGCCGCCGTATTTGAATAGCTCGGCCGGTAATCCATCGGCCCCCGCCGCCTTATTGTTCTTCAAGCGGGTAATTGCTATTCGAATTTCTTCACGGTCGGACAATGGAAAATCTGCTCCATCGTCGTCGATTGGGGAATCGTTTTCGCCATATCCTGGCGTTATACTTTCACTGCCATTCAGCAGGCTGGAGAAGTGTTCCCTCCACAAACTCAGTATACTCTGGTCATCAATAACTAGATCACCTCTGGGGGTCCTACAGGAGTGTGGTCCGGTCTTGAAACCTTCAGTTAGTCGCCGGATCTTTTCGTAAAATTTTCGAGCATTACCCCTGTCGGCCAGCTTGTCAAGCTCTTCATACTCACGCATTTCAGCCTCTTTCTTTTTTTGTCTGCAAATGCGTCTCGCTTCCCTCTTCAGCTCTCGGTATCTTTCCCATCCATCTCTTGTTGCGGTCGATCGCAACATTGCGAGGTAGCAGTCTGCTTTCTCTCCACTGCGAGACGATAATCCTCATCAAACCAGCTGTTTTTTTGACTTTTCCAAAAACCAATGGTTTCGGTTGCAGCTGTACGTAAGGAGTTTGATATGCCGTCCCACAGCTCCCTTATACTGAGAAGCTGATGAGTGCTCTCAGAGAGCAGGAGTGCAAGTCGAGTAGAAAATCGTTCGGCTGTCGGTTGTGATTGCAGCTTCTCGATGTCGAACCTTCCTTGTGTTTGTTATCGTGTGCGCTTTTCTACACAGAGGTGGGTGCGTATCTTATCTGCTACAAGATAGTGGTCCGAGTCGATGTTGGGACCACGAAGCGTACGCACATCAAAAACACTGGAGACATGTCGTCCATCTATCACAACATGATCGATCTGGTTGCGAGTGATTCGATCCGGGGACAGCCAAGTAGCTTGATAAATTTTCTTATGCTGGAATCTAGTACTACAGACGACCATATTTCGGGCCCCGGCGAAGTCGATCAGCCTCAGACCGTTTGGTGATGTTTCGTCATGGTGGCTGAATTTTCCGACTGTTGTGCCAAAGACACCTTCTTTACCCACCCTAGCGTTGAAATCGCCAAGCACGATTTTGACATCGTGGCGGGTGCAGCGCTCATAGGTACGTTCTAGGCGCTCATAGAAGGTATCTTTGATCACTTCGTCCTTCTCTTCAGTCGGGGCGTTGGCGCAAATCAGCGATATGTTGACGACGTTCATCCACCGGAGTGAATGCCAGTACTCGACGACGGAGTCTCTCTCTCACCACGAATCCCACACCGAATTTGCGCTCCTTTATATGGCCGCTGTAGTAGATGTCACAAGGACCCACCTTCTTCCGTGAATGGCAATCAGAAACTTTCCTCACTTGCGTGAACTTCTACATATGACTCCATCCTCCTATTATTTTAATATTATTGACATTTGACATTCAAAAAATTAAAAGGCAGGGATGTTAGTAAGAATAACAGCTGATTTATGTAAACAAATTAATTGTATTTCTCTGTCAAAATGGTAAACAAATGGGAATTCAGCTGATAGCCATTAATATTTAAATGGCAAATTAAGTCAAATGGTGAAACGGAATTTAATTATTTTACTTAAATTTGTTTCGCAAAACCGGCTGTTAATGGTAAACGTAAATTTTATTTTAAATACAGTGATCCCCGCTTAAGTGCCTTTCCCGCTTAAGTGTCTCAAAAGTTTCGCAAGTTAAGAACGGGCACTTAAGCGGGGATTAAGTGTATTGTAATTCAAATAATTAGTTTTTATTGTAATTTGCCTTCATAATTTTTAACCAGCAGCGGTCTTTAAAAAACTGGCACTGGTGAAGTATGTCATATCAGGGCGATTTGGAAAATACATATACTTCGCTCTGTAGCCATTTCCATCAGCCTCGTATATAATTGTTACATATAACGGAGTCTCGCTGTAGACTAAGCGGAGACGACCTTTCACTGCAAGTATTACTTTTCCATTTTCATCTACAATTAGCTTTGTTTCTTCCTCTCGGTTACCGCCTTCAGGAAAATCTAACCTATTGTTAAGAAGAAAATGTGTTTATTCTCCGCGTATTAATAAAAAATATTCCCAACATACGATAGATTGAATGTGTCTTCAATTGGCATTAGCTTATAATTTTCTTGAATGATGGTGGGCACCAAATTGGCAAGTTTTGGGGTAACTCTTAAGACCTCAGCATCTGCAAGCGTGCCAAAAATCACACAAATTCCAATTGTCAAAAGTTTCATCTAAAATATTGTTTCACATTAGCAAATGTATTTAATTCATATACGGGTATATATTTCATATATATTTACATATGTATGTAAAATTTTATCTTTACCTTAAGCTAGTCATATAGTTTCCGACAGTTTAGTTGCAGTCCGGACCGTCTGATGCTGCGAAAGACACTGGTATTTTTGAACAGTTCTCCAATTAATTGCAAAACTGGCTTTAGAATGTTCGTATACATTGTATAATAATATGCATATTATATAATAATATGCACACAAATGCGAAATATGCATTCCTCATGAGTACCATATTTAGACTCTAGAATAATGCCAAGATCATTAATAAATAATGATATGATACAATTTTATTTAATTTTTAGCAATTAAGGTTCACAGGTCGCTATATACTATCTACTATATATTATAGTCAGTTTTTTTTGTCATAAACCGGATAATCATCCATCTTATTATAAACTATTAAGTTTATTAACTTTTATGGTAGTGCGTGTGAACACCTTTCGAGTTTTACCTAATATGCACTCTACAACCATTTAAATGATTCGCTCATCTACCTCTATATTTTAATATTCTTTGCTGAAATCAAATGTGACGTAGCGAATTAAGCGCATCATTAAAATTGTCATTTGACTTCATAAATAGATACATACATACACATGTATAATGACTGACTGGACTGTGAAATATATAAACAAACAAATCCTACTGCATCTATGCTACATTCACCTTAAGAAGAGGACTGAAGAGTCTTGCTTAGAAAGCAAAGGAGTGCACCGCTTTGGTGCATTCAGCTTTAAAATACTTGTGTTTTGGGTTGGAATCCTGGCAGTTCCCCCAAACTTTGCGATACTTTAGAGTAATTGGCCTGTTACATTTCTGAAGTTCAGAATCATAATACAAACATATGTTTGTGAGTCTATTTGAGGCAAAAATCCGACTCATCAACTAAAATTACCGGTTCAAAAAAAAAAAAACGTAACTATTGCATATTATTGCTTCGATTGTGCATTCAAATTCGCGTTTTCATTTATATTTATTGTTTTAAATTCTTATAAGTGATCTTGCACGGCGACTAAAAATTAAATCCATTCTTGTCAACTTGGGACTGAGTAGGCAATTGAAAATGAAAGTTTCAACGAACTGAAACCAAACTCTATATGATGTCACTCATCAATTCAAATTTCGAGAGAAATGTTTTGGGGAAGATATATAGTCATTTGAACAATGGCAACAGCGAATATCGCAAGCGATGGAACGACGAGCTGTATAAGTTATACGACGACATTGACATAGTTCAGCGAATGAAAAAAGCGACTATGCTACCTAGGTCATGTTATCCGAATGGATGCCTGCACTTGGTATCACCAATTGGCGTCACACAGTGAGCTCTGCCTATAACATTAGCAGCGCTAATATAATTCAAATACTTGGGAACTAATTCAAATATCTATTATTCCTTGAAGGAGTCTTTCATATAGAATACATTTTAATGATATTGACATATTATACAATCTAACAATATTCATTTGTCAACGAAAATTAAAATTGTTTATTATTGGCAACTGCTAAGAGCTTACGTCAATTAGTTTGCCTTTTGTAGTAAGTCACACCTCTAAAACTGTACTGTTTGTAATATTTTCCTTGCATCCCAATGATATGTTGTGAAAATAAGCCAAATCGGTTCGCAACCTCGTCTACTTCCTATAACCAGAACTAGTTTACTTTACAAGATATAAAGTTAGCACTAGTGAATATATCGGAACAGAACAGAAATCGCCGAAATCGGACGATTGGTTTTCAAGGCCCCATATATCGAACATGAGGACCTCATTGTTTCTAACCTAATATTAGGGTTTCCAACTTTCATTGGGCTTTATACCATATACATATATGACGAATATGTGGGTCAAATTGTCTATTATTTAATATTAAATAAATAAATTGAGAGAGAATAAAACAACTGAACTTAGCCCTTCCTTACTTGTTTTATGTACCGTTAGTTTACACGCCGCTTCCTAATGTACGAAACACGGAACAAGGACGGAAGAAGGTGGGTCCTTGTGACATCTACTACAGCGGCCATATAAAGGAGCGCAAATTTGGTGTTGGATTTGTGGTGGGAGAGAGACTCCGTCGCCGAGTCCTGGCATTCACCCCGGTGGATGAACGTCTAGCCACAATCCGCATAAAAGCGAGGCTCTTCAACATATCGCTTACTTGCGCCCACGTCCCAACGGAAGAGAAGGACGATGTGACCAAAGATGCTTTCTATGAGCGCCTGGAACGCACCTATGAGCGCTGCCCCCGCCACGATGTCAAAATCGTGCTTGGCGATTTCAACGCTAGGGTGGGTAAAGAAGGTGTCTTTGGCACAACAGTCGGAAAATTCAGCCTCCATGACGAAACATCGCCAAACGGTCTGAGGTTGATCGATTTTGCTGGGGCCCGAAATATGGTCGTCTGTAGTACCAGATTCCAGCATAAGAAAATAAATCAGATATGTAGACTCGGACCATTATCTGGTTGCAGCGAAGATACGCACCCGCCTCTGTGCAGCAAAGAACGCCCGTCAACAAACACAAGGAAGGTTCGACGTCGAAAAGCTGCAAACACAACAGACAGCCACGAAATACTCTACTCGACTTGCACTCCTGCTCTCTGAGAGCAGTCATCAGCATCTCGGTATAAGGGAACTGTGGGACGGCATCTCAAACTCACTGCGTACCGCTGCTACCGAAACCATTGGCTTTCGGAAAAGTCAAAAAAACAGCTGGTACGATGAGGAATGCCGTCTCGCAGACTGAAACAAAACAGACTGCCTACCTCGCAACGTTGCAAACGACCACAACACGTGCGGGATGGGATAGATATCGAGAGCTGAAGAGGGAAGCGAGACGCATCTACAGACAAAAAAATAAAGAGGCCGAAATGCGTGAGTACTAAGAGCTTGAGAAGCTGGCAGACAGAGGGAATGCTCGAAAATTTTATGAAAAAATGAAGCGACTTAACAACAAACTGATTGGACCTTATGAGTGTGGCTTTAGACCTGGACAGTCCACCATGGACCAGATATTCACCATACGCCAAATCTTGGAGAAGACCCGTGAAAAGAGGATCGACACACACCACCTTTTTGTCGATTTCACAGCTGCTTTCGACAGCACGAAAAGGAGCTGCCTTTATGCCGCGATGTCTGAATTTGGTATCCCCGGAAAACTAATACGGCTGTGTAAGTTGACGTTAAGCAACACTAAAAGCTCCGTCATGATTGGGAAGGACCTCTCCGAGCCGTTCGATACCAAAAGTGGTTTCAGACAAGGTAATACGAGCTGCAGAGCTAAATAGAGAAGGTACAATCTTCTACAAGAGTGTATAGCTGCTTGCATGCCGCATATAAATATCTCCTGTCATCAAGCAAACAGTCGGCGCACTCGCGTCTTGGCTCCCACGTCACTGTTGACAGTCATAACTTTGAAGTTGTAGATAATTTCGTATACCTGGGAACCAGTATCAACAACACCAACAATGTCAGCCTTGAAATCCAAAGCAGAATCACTCTTGCCAACAGGTGTTACATTGGACTGAGTAGGCAATTGAACAGTATAGTCCTCTCTCGACGAACCAAGCGGCTACGCTGGCTAGGTCATTTTGTCCGAATGGACGAAAACACTCCAGCTCTGAAAGTGTTCGATGCAGTACCCGCCGGAGGAAGCCGAGGAAGGGGAAGGCCTCCACTCCGTTGGAGGGACCAGGTGGAGAGCGACCTGGTTACACTTGGAATCTCCAACTGGCGCCGAACTGCGAAGGAAAGAGAGGAGTGGCGCGCTCTCATCGATACGGCTATAACCGGCTAAACGGTTGAACGCCAATCACATACATACATACAATGTACGAAACATTCACTACTCATTAACTATCCAACAATCGTGAATGCTTTAAAATTTCAAACTGACGTTGTAATAATAATTGTTAGATTACCACATTTTTGAGGTGATTTACTGTGAGTTCTTTTTGTGCCATACTTTCATGTAATTTCGAGAAATTTTAAGATTATATAGGCCATCACTGTATCACTTAAATATAATCACGAGTCCGTTAAAATTGTTTTGACATTTGATACATTTTATTCTAAAATATACTTTAATTATAAATATGTTATAGGAATACAAATAATTAGATTTTTATTGTAATTTTCTCTCATAATTTTTCTAACTTTTAACCAGCAGCGGTCTTTAAGAAACTGGCACTAGCAAACAATTGATTACTGGCTTGTCTTGGGACATACATATACTTCGCTCTATAGCCATTTCCATCAGCCTCGTATATGATTGTTACATAAAATGGAGCATCGTTGTAGATCAAATTGAGACGACCTTTCACTGCAAGTACTTCTCTTCCATTTTCATCTATAAGTAGCTTTGTTTCTTCCTCGCGATTACCGCCTTCAGGAAAATCTAATCTATTGTTTACAAGAAATTAAGTTTAGTCTCAACATTATTAATTGAAATGCATTCGTTACATACGACAGATTGAATTTGTCTTCAATTGGCATTAGCTTATAATTTTCTTGATCGATGGTGGGCACCAAATTCGCAAGTTTTGGGGTAACTCGTAAGACATCAGCAGCAGCAAGCGTGCCAAAAATCACACAAATTCCAATTGTCAAAAGTTTCATCTAAAATATTGTTTCACATTAGCAAATATATTTAATTTATAGACGAGTTTATATTTGCATATGTACATATATATTTATGTACATATATTTAATGTTTATCTTTACCTTAAGTTAGTCGTGTAGTTTCCGGAAGTTTTGTGGCAGTCCGGACTGTCTGATGCTGCGAAAGACACTAGTTCTTTTCAGCCAAGCTCAAATAAAACTGGCTTTATTATGTATAAGAAACTAATGTAAATTATATGCATACATACAAACAAAACATACATATCACGTGAATACCATACTAGACTCTAGAAGAATGCGGAGATTATTAATAAATAATGATTTTAGTTGGGTTTCATCCATTAAGGTTCACAGGTCGCTTCATTTGTAGTTAGAGCGTTTCGTTGGTTTTTGTTTTATTAAACTCTTATTAGTCATACACCGGATAATCAATCATCTTATTATAAACTATTAAGTTTATTAACTTATACGGTTGTGCGTGTGAACACTTTTCGGGTTTTACCCAATATACACTGTCAAACCATTTTAACGATTCGCTAATCGAGGAACATAGTTTAAGGTTCTTTGGGTTGCTGAAATTCATTGTGAGGTGTTAAATTAAATCTCAGTTAATCATGAGAATTAAAATTATCATTTGATTCTGTAAATAGACATATCCCGGCAACCAGAGATCCAGCCAGATTGGAAGAGGTTTATTAAAATATTTCATGAAAAAATTTCTCATAACGATCCAATCGTTAGGAAACTTGCAAGTCCCTATCAAATTGACTACGAGCTTTTGTGAAAATAAGGAACTAATTTCAAAAGTACCATGTCAACAAATTATTAATCAGAGTTATCATAAGTAACCAGGTATCGTGTCTCGAATACCGATAACATGTATCTCACGATTCAAGGCGAATAACTAAACTTGAGGGATTAAACTGTTAGGATGGCAGGTCTTGTGAACTGGAAGCGGAAACCCAACTCAAATCAAACAAAGAGGTTTAAGAAGTTTTATTTAAAATAATATCACAAAAACACTACTTTACCTGATTACGGTCGTTTGGTTCAAAAAAATATGTAAACAGGTGTAATGCTTGTACCATATTTTCATGTCATGCAGATGATGTTCACACCTTCATTTAAGTGCCTCATTGTTTTAGCGAGCTACAAGCATACATACATATATTTATATGCCGAACTAAGCATTTACGTGCTAAAGTTAGTCGCTACCTATTCGTATTGTTGTCGGGTATTTCCACACAAATGCATAGCACCTATGCTTAGCGACGATTAACGTTGATTGTGAGTCAGCAGTTTTCTCTCAATTGACATATTAAGAGCTCACTTGACTTGTGTTAGCCATTTGACAAATTCTATTTGTGAAGCAGAGTGGCGCAGTGGAAGCGTGCTGGGCCCATAACCCAGAGGTCCGAGGATCGAAACCTTGCTCTGCTATATAGTGGATGTGGTTATTTTTTTTTTATTCATTCAGTTTTAATTTTATTTATGATAACTTTTATGTAAACATGTTTCAAATTGTGCGTTCAGTGATTTTTTTGAATAGGGTTTGCTTACGAATAATTTAAAAGCAAGTCGAACAGACATACATACATATCTGTAATTGAATAATCGAAAGATACAAGTTAGAAGAAACTGTAGAATACTGAGAACTTTCAGTGTCTGATATTTAGAACACTGTTTCGCAACATAATATTTATTCTAATATTTGTTAAATGTCTCCGTTAAAAAAACATAAGTGCTGAACTTAGAGTTTTATTTATCCAAATTTATATTTAAAAGAGCTGATTAGAGTCCGACCGATTTATCGGCCATTATCGGCCAATTCATTCTATTTCTTTTGGATTACACATATATTATTATTTTTTACTTTAAGACCCTAAAATATTAAGTCTTCAGTTCACCTTATAAAACACAGATTGATTCATATTTGTCTGAACCAATCATTTCTCACGATGTTAATATTAAGTCTAGTATAAAGAACTTCATTATTATACTGTCGCAACAAAGTTGCTAGAGAGTATTATATTTTTGTTCACATAACGGTTGTTTGTAACACCCAAAAGTAAACGTTAGATATAGAGTCATATATACCAAAGTGATCAGGGTAGATTTGAAATCCGGATGTCTGTCCGTCCGTCTGTGCAAGCTGTAACTTGAGTAAAAATTAAGATATCTTGACGATACTTGGCACAAATATTCCTTGGCACAATAAGAAGGTTAAGTTCGAAAATAGGCGGAATCGGACCATTGCCACGCCCACAAAATGGCGAAAACCAAAAACACATAAAGAGCTATAACTAAGCCATAATTTAAGCTATGAACTTAAAATTTGGTACAAACGATTGTTCTAGGAAGGGGCATATTTGGATGTAATTTTTTTGGGAAAGTGGGCGTGGCCCCGCCCCATACTAAGTTTTTTGTTCATATCTCGTAAACTTCTAAAGCTATATCAACGAAACTTTCAGGAGTCGCTTTTCTCAGGTATTTCCTTATATAGTCCAAAAATGGAGAAAATGGGATTATAACCACGCCCACCTCCAATACAAAGGTTATGTTGAAAACTACTAAAAATGCTTTAATTCAGTAACGAAAACCAACAGAACCCTTAAATTTCATTATAAAGAAGGCACAGAAGAGCTGCATTCAAAATTGTAAACGAAATTTTAAATGGGCGTGGTTTCGCCCACTTATAGGTCAAAAACCATATCTCCGAAACTACTCGACCAATTTCAATGGAATTCGGTTTGTAATATTTCCCTTGCATCCCAATTATATGTTGTGAAAATAGGCCAAATCGGTTCACAACCACGCCTACTTCCCATATACCAGAACTTTGAAGCTAATCTGAATCGTTTACTTTACAATATATAAAGGAAGCACCAGTGCAGATATCGGAATAGAACTTTGCACAAATACTGCATTTATAGTGTGGCATCGCCTCATACATCGAATATGAGGACCTTAGAGCTTCGAATAAATTTTTTAACGAAAATATAGGTGAATCTCTCAGATATTTTGAATAAATTCAGAGAGTATTATAGTTTTGTTCACATAACGGTTGTTTGTGTCACCAAGAAATAGAAGAGTTAGATATGGGGTTATATATATATAAATGATCAAAATGACGAGTGGAGTTGAAATCCGGATGTCTGTCTGTCCGTCTGTCCGTGCAAGCAACAACTTGAGTAAAAATTAAGATATCTTAATGAAACCTTTAACACATATTCCTTGGCACCCTGAGGAGGTTGCTTTCGAAGATGGGCAAAATCCGTCCACTGCCACGCCCACAAAATGGCGAAAACCCAAAACTTATACAGAGTCATAACTAACCCATAAATAAAGTTATGAAAATAAAATTTTGAACATAGCGTCAGATTAGGGAGGGGCACGTTTGGATGTAATTTTTTGTAAAAGTGGGCGTGTCCCCGCCCTCAAATAGGTTTTTTGTATATAACTCGCAAACCAATAAAGCTATATAAACCAAACTTTCTGCAATCGGTTCTTTTAGTTATTTCCTTATACAGTCCAAAAATGACAGAAATCGGATAATAACCACGCCCACCTCCCATACAAAGGTTAGGTTGAAAATGACTAAAAGTGCGTTAACTCAAAACGAAAAACGACAGAAACACTAAATTTTACAGAAGAAATATCAAAAGGAAGCTGCACTGAGATTTTTTTTAGAAAATTGAAAATGGGCGTGGCGTCGCCCACTTATGGGTCAAAAACCATATCTCAGGAACTACTGGACCGATTTCAATGAAATTCGGTATGTAACACTTTCTTGACACCCTGATGACACGGGTCGAAATTGGGCAAAATCGGTTCACAACCACGCCTACTTCCCATATAACTCAATTTTGAATTCTTCTGATTATTTCACTTTATAATATATACATAAAGAACCTATGAAAATAGCGGAATAAAACTTCGCAAATACTGTGGCATCATGTGGAAAAATTGTCAAAATCGGACCATGACTTCAAGGCCCCTTTATGCTGATTTGCGTTATTCTATTGAACTTTATGCCGAATATATGGGTCGAATGGTGTTATCTTTATAAAGTTACATCAATAAATTGCGAAAGTATAAAATGTTAGGTTGCACCAGAACTTAGCCCTTCCCTACTTGTTTTTTATTTGTATTTGCATGTTTTGGCATCTTCATTGGTTCCTTATGTATATATTATAAAGTTAAGAAATAAGATGGAATTCAAAATTGAGTTATAAGGAAAGTAGTCGTGGTAGTGAACCAATTTCGCCCAAATTTCATTGAAATCTGTCGAGTAGTTCCTGAGATATGGTTTTTGACCCAAAAGTGGGCGATGCCACGCCCATTTTCCATTTTGTAAAAAAATCTGAGTGCAGCTTCCTTCTGCTATTTCTTTTGTAAAATTTAGTGTATCTAACATTTTTTCGTTAGTGAGTTAACCCACTTTTAGAAATTTTCAACCTAACCTTTGTATGGGGGGTGGGCGTGGTTATTATCCGATTTCTTTCAATTTTGAATTGTATTAAGAAGTGGCTAAAAAAAACGACTGCAAATTGGTTTATATAGCTCTATTGGTTTGCGAGATATGTAGAAAAAACCTATTTGGGGGCGGGGCCACGCCCACTTCTCCAAATTCATCAAAATATGCCCCTTCATAGTGCGATCCTTCATACCAAATTCAATTTCTTACCAATAGCTTTATTTATGGCTCAGTTATGGCACTTTATGTGTTTTCTGTTTTCGCCATTTTGTGGGCGTGGCAGTGGTCTGATTTTGCTCATTTTCGAAAGCAACCTTCCTATGGTGCCAAGAAATAAGTGTGCCAAGTTTCATCAAGATATCTTAATTTTTACTCAAGTTACAGATTGACGGACGGACGGACGGACAGACAGACATTCGGATTTGAACTCCACTCTTCACCCTGATCATTTTGGTATATATAACCCAATATCTAGCTCGTTTAGTTTTGGGTGTTACAAACAACCGTTATGTGAACAAAACTATAATACTCTCTTTAGCAACTTTGTTGCGAGAGTATAAAAATATGTTAATCACTCAGATATTCTAAAGAAATTCAGAGGAGATGTGTGAAATATCATATAACAATTAAGTGATCGTATACTATTGGATATTATATCGCTTGGTGGTGAAAATGACTGAAAACGGTCCAGGCCCCATATACCATGTAAAGTGTGATCCATTTCGAAGTTACCTACTTTTTTAAAGAAAAAAGCACAAAAAAATTAAAATTTAATGGGGAATGTTCATTATCATTCAAAAGAACATTCTTTGGCATTTTCAAGACTACGTCTCAAGTAATACATTCGTAGAGTACAACTTTCGATGAATCGTTCGAGCATTTCGACTGGTAACTGGCGAATGATGTTTTGCTCCAAGGCCTGAATCGAAGCGCGATTGTCCGCATATACTTTAGAATTTACATAGGATATCACACAATCTTGGTGGTCAATCGACGGTCCAAAATGTGAAATTATCTGGTAGTATCATCTCAATAAATCCATTGATTGATATTGAAACCAAATGTCGCCAAGATTACGACCTTCAATTTCAGGCGCCAAATAGTTGGTTATCATGACGTGATAACGGTCGCCATTGACGGTTACGTTCTTACCGGCATCATTTTTGAAGAAATATGGACCACACCAAACCGTTGTCCTTCTGGATGAAATGACAACTCTTGAATATCTTCAGGTTGCTCTTCCTCCCAAATGCGGCAATTTTGCTTGTTTTCATACCCATTGAGCCTGAAATGGTTGACCATAAGTTTAGCGTAACTAAGTTGAAAAATTTGTAAATGCCAGACAATACAGAACAAAAATAACATAACAACTTCATACAAATCACGCTTGAACTATCAAGAAAGGCAATTGAAACAAGTAAGGAAAGGCTAAGTTCGGGTGTAACCGAACATTTTATACTCTCGCAAATTATTTATTTAACTTTATTTATATTATGAGTATATAATTAATATTCGTCATATATATCATATAAAGTCCATTGAAAGTTGGAAACCAGAATATTAGGTTAGAAGCACCGAGGTCCTCGTGTTCGATATATGGGCCTTAAAAACCTATGGTCCGATTTCGGCGATTTTTAGAATGGGGCTGCCACACTATAAACATAGTATTTGTGCAAAGTTCTGCACCGATATCTTCACTAGTGCTTACTTTATATATTGTAAAGTAACCGATTCAGATCGTCTTCAAAGTTCTGGTATATGGGAAGTAGTCGTGGTTGTGAAGCGATTTGGACTATTTTCACAGCATATCATTGGGATGTAAGGAAACTATTACAAACCAAGTTTCATTGAAATCGGTCGAGTAGTTCCTGAGATATGGTTTTTGACACATAAGTGGGCGACGCCACGCCCATTTTCCATCTTGTAAAAAAATCTGAGTGCAGCTTCCATCTGCCAATTCTTATGTGAAATTTAGTGTTTCTGACGTTATTCGTTGGTGAGTTAACCCACTTTTAGTACTTCTCAACCGAACCTTTGTATGGGAGGTGGGCGTGGTTATTATCCGATTTTTCTCATTTTTGGACTGTATTAAGAAGTGACTAAAAAAAAAAACTGTAGAAAGTTTGGTTTATATAGCTCCATTGGTTTCCGAGATATGTACAAAAAACCTATTTGGGGGCAGGGCCACGCCCACCTCCCCAAAAAAATTACATCCAAATATGCCCCTTCATAGTGTGATCCTTCATACCAAATTTTATTTCCATAGCTTCATTTATGGCTTAGTTATGGCACTTTATGTGTTTTCGGTTTTCGCCATTTTGTGGGCGTGGCAGTGGTCCGATTTTGCTCATTTTCGAAAGCAACCTTCCTATGGTGCCAAGAAATAAGTGTTCCAAGTTTCATTAAGATATCTTAATTTTTACTCAAGTTACAGCTTGCACAGACGGACGGACGGACGGACGGACGGACAGACAGACATTCGGATTTGAACTCCACTCTTCACCCTGATCACTTTGGTATATATAACCCTATATCTAACTCGTTTAGTTTTGGGTGTTACAAACAACCGTTATGTGAACAAAACTATAATACTCTCTTAGCAACTTTGTTGCTAGCAACTTTGTTGCGAGAGTATAAAAAGGACCTCTACTTGGATCAGCCTAATATACTACTAATTATAATCCTTATTATCCTCCTGAGTCCAGTATATCCCAAACGAGTTAGTAATAGTCATGCTGTTATTGTTGTAATGGTTTCATTGATTGTCGGTTCTAGTCTCAATAAATTAGAGTTCAACATGCTACAGTATTAAACTTAGTTACATGTGGGTAATTCTGTATGTGGGTGGGCTTCAGGTGGCACCCTGACACAGATCTGAATATTTTTCTGCTGCGTTATGCTACATCCAGGTGACCATATCGATGCTACTTAAATGATAATCGTGTCGTAATCGCAGACGTGTGTAGAGTGACGGAGAGCAGTCCCACAATTCCCACAACAGTCAGTTATAGGTTATCTAAAGTATCCCAGATTTTTTCTCGGGAAGTGCTGTTACTTCAGCTTTCTAACCACATTTGGATCGAAAGGGTATTATCGGAATTTCCATCTCATCTCAATCAATACATGGCAAGTCGTTTGGAGACAATATTTGAGTTTAAGTATTTGCGTCAGTTTGTTTTCCATTATTTTCGTAAAGAATCAGTTTTTGGGTTAACATCTTCCGGCATCATATTGCATACTCAAAATAATTTTCTTCACGTAATTTATTCATTATCACTATAACAGAGGCGATCCTATGATCCCAGCACCTTTAAGACACTCAAAAACTTGCGTTCTCGATTAAACACTTGCGAAGTATTTTCTATGAGAAGTAGAATAATTATGTTTGCAATAAAAAAGTTGCCAAACCATATTTATTTCTTTCGAGAAAAGTTGGTCGCAATTTTCGCATATTTCATACAAATGTCTGATTTGAAATTCTGATTTCTTCCTTCCATCAACACTCATCTTTATACGTGAATCCATAATATTTCTAATGTATTTCCTAATTTGAATGGTAATTTCGCCGTCTACTTTTAGGATTTTCAGTTTATACACCGATTTCTTAATGCTTGATATTAACTTAAACTTGACTAAGTTGCGTAAGGCATCCATCCATTCTCCTTGCAAACTCTAATAGAAAATGGCTCAATTCTTCATACGGTATACATTCAGTCAAATAAGTAACCGAAAATTCTTATTTTAAATTTTCCGGTTGAGAATATTTAGAAAAAATTTTCCCAGGTTGGCATAACTGTCAGCCTCTATTTTGTCAATTTGTATTGCTATGTGTTTAGTTTGTTTCCGGCGTCATTAGGAACAAGTCAACCTTTTGTGTGCGATTTATACCAAACGTAAACTTGAGTTTTAGACATGGTTGAATCACCAAATGTTTTTTTCAACATTTCCAACGTTCTGACACAAGAAATTTCGTTTGAAACACAAAATATCACGCAAACTAATTATAATTTGTAAATTACTAACTAATTTTAGAATTTCCGGGTACTTATTTGACGGAATCTATCATAGGGAATAAAGATATTCAACAATTGTATGTACATACATTTTTTCCAGCGCTCATTCCAATGTGACATTATGTACCATAGCGTAAGTATATTCTAATTTTAAATAGTCTCTTACTATGGCGATCTTATCAATTACGGCAAACCTTAATTGCTAAAAATAAACATACTCAACAACAAATTTCTTAGGAATTCACTGCAAATGTCAAAACAAATCAGTCAAAACCGCAATTTTGTTTACCACATTCGTCTCGCACCAATTGAACTCAGCGCCGACTGCCACCAATCTGTTGGCTGGTTTGCGGGTCAGCTCAAAAAAACACACACCAATGGGCGGAGCGTAACGCAGGCGCGGATACGGATGCAGAGCAGCAATTCAACAAACAATACAATCACTGCTCAGCTGCGTGATATTGTAATACTGTATGCAATTTTGTAGACAATCTGCCAGGCGCCGGCCATAATATACTACAATACACGAGTATATTTATGTATGCATTTACATGGATTTGCTTTATTTAGACCGCTAGTAACCGCACTCAAAACCGTATTATAGTAATAACCGCATTTTACTATTTTCAATCCACACCAAAAGCGAGCGAACGTAACTCGTCGTATATGTATAGTGAGGAAAAAAATAAAATAAGAATAGAGGGAAACCCTGACGGACACAAAACTAGTAGGCAGCAGCAGCCGTCAGAAGGCAGGCGTATTTAATAGCTCAAAAATAAAACGCGCGAAAATTATAAACAGTACGCGCTGCCGTGATTAATCGACAACTCATTGCGAAAAGCTCAGTTGCGATCTGTTGGTAAACAAAGTCTCGGCGCAGACTGCAGCTGATAACAAACGACATCGAGGAGCAACAATGCGATTGACCTGAATCACTGGCTGCCAGCCGAGTTGAGCTCCTAGGCACGTTCGGTAAGTGCGCTGAAATGTGCGATAATTAATGCAGCGCGGTAAAGTTTCCATAAATACGCGCGTAGGCGATAACGCAGCGATATATATATTCCCATATTTATATACATATATTTATACTTATCTACTAAGTGGAGAGTAAGACTGCAAAAATACCACAACAACTGACGAATACACTCGTATAACCCATGCAGTGAACATCAAAATATTTCTGCATATTCACAAATACCTACATAAATCCATATATACATATTTAGGTATGTGTTTGCTTGTTTGAAATCAAAATATTTATAGACACGCGGAGCAGAGTACAAACTCAAGACGTTGCACTTGTCTTAGATGGACGAGCAACATGAATTGCTTAACGAATGGCGCCTACAAGCCGGGCTGACCACAGCGTGGTATGCTAATTTTAGACGACGCCCCATGAGTAAACAACTTCGCACCGCATCCTTCAGCCGCTTTTTAAAGCGCATACATATACAAATATACACACCTTCATACATATAAACGATCAGCTCCGCCAATGCAGTGGAATGCATTAATCTTTGCAAACGCTAAAGTTATCAGCGTTTCTAGATATTCATATTATTAAGAGCATACCAGGTTTTACACATAAACAACAACAACTGTGTCCTATTGAAATTTTGCGGACTTTGTACGGAGCCTTCATGCACGCGGGCGCATACGTAACCAACGGCGCCAACAACATAGACTCGCTCGCAGACAGTTTTAATGCTGACTGCGTGGCGAATACCCACATGCATATACAGTTATATTTGTGACTTCTTATGCTGATCCATTATAAATGCGGCGCGTGCCTGCATGGTGAATTCACACCCACCGCTCACTTCCGCATCTAGCACTTTGCGCAATGGCGCCAATGATCAATGATGCCTAAGGGTTGTGGTTGCTTGTTATGAAACCACAGATTATTGAATTGAATTACTACACTTCATTTGAATGAAATACTGGTGCGATCTTGTCATCATTGATTGAATGGAATCGTGCATTAGAAATGTATGCGACACATGCCGAGTTCATCGCACTACTGCCGTGCCATTTAGGGTCAAAGGTTAAGGGACAGTGTGATTTACTAAGTTAAGATTTTTTCTGGATATGGTCAATTTGCGCCGCCATTAAGCACACGTTGGGTCTCGAGTCCAACCAACTCTAGAGGCAGTATCTGACAGCGGCGATATAAATATTGTGGAAACTCATTTATTCTAAACTCTCCAGCTTTGTTCGGAAGGCCATCGAAATACCATACGCACCTAGGCCTTTATGAGGCCTATTGTGAATGCACCGGAACTGGAATTTCCACTCTGTGTGGTACAAAGTATACCACCAGACATTTATAAACGCTTCAGTTATATCTAGTAAAGTTAAAAAGTCAAACAATTTCCAACCTCCTAAAACTCACTGTCAAACTAGACACTTCTCAATACAAGTAGCCAGTGCTGGCTGTCCAGTACTATTCGTGCGCTCAGATAAAGTTCATTAATTGTATAACCCTGGTACACAGGTATCCGCGTTTTTTCGGATTTTTTTAGAAGTGTTTTTAAATTGGTTATTTGTAATACCTTACTTTATTATGGTATCGATTAATTAATTCCACGATTTGTATAACTCGCACAAGTTATAATGGCCTGTGACTATATTTCTGAATTTCCTCTGAAAACCATTACCCATACATATGAATAAGAATCTATAATTATCGCCTTCTCATAAATATGCATTCCTCATTATTTATATTTTGCTCTATCGAACCGTGATTAATCTGGTTTATTGATGTTGTTGATACTTTGGCAGGAAGGTCACTTTTAATTGATCGATGTCATATTCTTAAATAAGTAAATAACAAACTTAAGAGCGCTTAATTGACAATACGGACACATTATTATTTTTTAATCGCTCGAACTTACTTCAGTACTCTAGTACTTAGAATGAACTTTGATAAATTTAGTTTGTAGATTTAGTCTTGTAGATTGGCTACAATTTTAAACTTTATGATTCTTTTTCTTTTCTTTACTGACGTAGACACCGCTTATTTGATAATATTATTTGTTTTTTCTCTTCGCTGTTGGCGCCAATTGATGATACCAAGTGCAGAAAGGACCTTCTCCACTTGATTTTTAAAACGGAGTGGAGGTCTTCCTCTTTCTTTCCACGGCGTATACTCTCAGAACTGGAGTATTCTCATCCATCCTGACCACATGACCTATCGTAGCTATTGTTTCTTTATGCGCTGAATTATGTCCATAAAGCGGGACGGAAATGTTGAGGGACTTGTTGTTTTTGGTCTTTGTTCGTTGAGAGAGGACTATACTTTTCAATTGCCTACTCAATCCAAAGTTTCAGAAAATTATTAAACCTGCTTGCTGTGGTGTATATTAAGACGCAGGAGCGTGGCCAAAGGGGTGAACAAGAGATCAAGCCTTCCAAAAGAGGCGATCGAAATTGCGGAGCAGAACCATGTTTCACCGAAGTTAGAACCGAAGCCACACATAAAACGCACGTGGCGCACTGAAATCATAGTCTAGGAACTTTTATCTTTGTGCGATAAATGAAAAAATGTAGTGAGAATTTTCATTGCTAGAATCCAAAGTTTAGAACGCACGGAGAATGTACAGACTATATAACGGAAGAAATAAATTAATTGACGGCAGCAGTCATACGATAGAGCAGCTTCCAACGGTTTCTTAACAATATATCAACAGGGGTTATAGTCCTGCACTGAGATGTTATTTTACTTATTTGTACTTCTATAATAAAAATAAAATGTATACATGCCGAAGTATGCATACGAAATATATGTATATACGAGTACATGTGTATGTATGCCAGTGTATTGACTTGAATACAAAATAAAGACAAACGTCTTAGATTGCTACTCAAGGACTTTATTATTTGCTTAGCAAACGCAATTTCTATACACACAGCTCTTATTTGATTTCATTGTTGTCAACAAAATATATACAATACACGAGTAAGTGTACATACATAAGTAACCGATCATTGACCCATATTTTACTCTCTAATTTGAGCCAATACTAATACTCGTAAGCAAATATTTTTATACATTTTATACATATGAAGCTATCAGTGGTACTTTGACCCAGTCAAATTGATGCGTTATTCAAACTGTGGTCTAAAAATACCAGTTGTTCTTATTTTGCGTGAATTTGAACCTTTATATAAATATTTATATATATATACATATGTATGTGCATTTTAAGGGGTAATACATATATGTATATAGTTATAACCAGCGTCCAATGGCAGTAAGGTGCATCGGGGTACAAGAAAATCTTTTTGCGCTTATTTACTAATTTTATTATTTTCGATGGTCATTAATTAATTAATATACTTATGTATGTACATATACAAAATTACTCAATGAAAATATTATACGATTATGCATAGAAAACAAAAATAAATACAAATCTACTACGAAATGTCATTTTTGTTTTGGATTAAGGAACTCGTGTTCATCTATTAAAAAAATGTATGTATGTCTATTAAATTGACACTCGTCAACAGCAAATTATTGAAGACAGATAGGTATTAGAATAAGTAGTCATCGAAAGAGAAAAATAACAGCAGCGAGAGAACTAGACTTCACAATAAACGATAAGTCCACAGAATTAAGTTATTAAGATCTTTATACATAGAACAGAATATTAAATTCAGTATGCCAGGGGCGAACGCAGGGGGGTGTTTTGGGGTGTTAAAACCCCCCAAAGTAATTGAACTTTTAAATAATAGAATTTAATTCTACATAGACATTTGAAAAATTGTAATATGTTGTTTTCAAAGCAATCTTTCTGCCGACGATGTATGAATATGTAAAATAAATGAATACATTAGTCACTACAGCGTTGCCGTTTTGATACAATTGTATCTTTTTTGATACTTGTTTTTCTAAATTTTGTGATTTGATACTTTTTTGTTCACAAACGGCCTATTTTGATACTTTTCTGCTGATAGAATTCAATTTTTTGAAACTATGAAAATGTTAAACTAAAAACAAAGCTATTGTATCTGGATAGTATTAAAAAGTTGTGGGAATGTAGGCCAATTAAAAAACCCAGAAAAATATAAACTGGACTTTGCCTTATAACTCTGTGGCTGCTGAACTGGATTTTTTTAGATGTAAGGGGAATTGTGAGTCGAAAATGGACTTCTTTTGAAAAGTAGTTCTGAACTGAAAAGTCACCAATAAGGTTTCTATTATTTTTTTTTTAGAGTTTATTGTTAACATAATACTTTCAGTTTTCGTTCCATGAGCAAACTGTTGTGAAATAAATTTCAATTAAAAAAAAGTATGCTATTTGCAAAAAAATACTTGAGTGTCTTAACTTAACCGCTGATGTAGAAGATCCCGATGATTTCGTTGCTGAATTTAGAATGTGGAAAAGGTTAAAAATCTTTTCTTCAGATTAAATTTTCTAACTAAATTTTTGAATATATTTTCAGGAACTGGTTAAATCAAACAAAGAGATCCAAAACTTTTTTAGACGCGTTGAATTGTTGCGATGCAAACATTTTCAAAACAGTGCATCGTTTTTTAAAGATTGGAGCAACAATCCCTATATCTGTCGCTTCAAGTGAACGCTCGTTTTCCTCACTTCGCAGGCTTAAAACATATTTAAGAAATAAAACTGGAGAAGCACGCCTGAACGGAATGGCTCTGTTGAATATCCATAGAGATATAGACGTGACGGAGGAAGAGATTTTAAATGTTATGGCCCAAAATAAAAGAAGATTAGACTTCAAATTCTGAATAAAATAATGAAACATTGTCTTTTTACCTAAACCCCCACCCAAATTTTTTTCCTGCGTTCGCCACTGCAGTATGCTAAACACGACAGTCCTGCATTATAGAAAATTCATCTCTTAGTATTCTTTAAACCATCTATTAGCAACTCAAGCTAAGTCCAAAACGAAATATGTAAACCAGATATTTCCCATAGAGTGGATGCCTTTCTCTGCTTCCACCGGTGGGTACTGCATCGAACACTTTCAAAGCTGGAGCGTTTCGTCCATACGGATAACATGGCCTAGCCAGCGTAACCGCTGTCTTTTTATTCGCTGAACTAAATCAATGTCACGCATACTCGTACAACTCATCGTTCCATCGTCTTAGGCAAAACATTCCTCTCGAAAACTCCTAGCGTCGTCTCATCGGATGTTGACATCGTGCCCAGAAGCGTGGCAATCAGAGGGCACATAATTTGCAACTTCAAGTTATGTGAAAGTAGGACCGGGTTTGGAGTCTGTTTCAATTCGAGGAAGATACTTTAAGCCACGTCCACAATGCAGATATGGTGGCTTAAATGCATAATCCATAAACGAAGCTCTGTGTTTCAAGGTATAATACTACCGAACTAACTAACTAACTAACTAGACTTCCTTCGAAATTAAAAGCCTATGAGAATATGGACTTATTCGTTATGAACACTGCGAGTGACTCTTTTTGTTCAAATTAATTTCCTAATGCTAATTGATATGAATTGCATAGTTTAAATAAGTATTTATTTATGTAACGAAATTATTTCATTTAGTTAATCAGTGTATTTTATACATATATAGATGTTGTTGTTTTCAAATGTTATTTATTTTATATTGGCATACATACTTACATATTTTTGTTCGCACTTATTTATGTACATATATACACGTACATTACTTAGCATGTGAACAACATGTGCTACATTAGCAGATAAAAACACTGGCGAAAGTTGGCTCGCAAATATGAGAAACAAGGAAGGGCAGGGTACGAGCGCAACCGAATGCCTTGAGCCACTATAAATAAGAAAATTATAACGAGCATTTCGGTTTTTATATTTTTTCTCCAACTAACATGACTTCTTTCTGTAGAATTTATTATGTGGCAACAATAATCAAATTAGGCACGAACTGTAGGAAGGTAATGAGAGACGATTTTAGTAGGTTCCGTCACGTAATATTATTTAATCTTACTCTTCTGACGCCTGCTAGAATGCGAAATATATTTATCATACTAATATTTCACCAAGTTTAGTTAAAAATATTAAAATACCTTTAAGCATCGTGTTGAGCTCGAGTAAAAACAAAGGCTGCATAGCTATGCTTCCAACTATTTGGAGATAATACAATTATTTCGACTTTCAAAAATATATGGTTAAATTTATAATAATAACAAACGTCAACCAAATTATTTGTCGTTCGTCATAGAATGCTACATTTCGGAGATAAGCTTGACCTCAAAGCATGACTGTAAAAATGCCACATTCCACATTTCACCAAT
This sequence comes from Zeugodacus tau, assembly GCA_031772095.1. Classification (NCBI taxonomy): domain Eukaryota; kingdom Metazoa; phylum Arthropoda; class Insecta; order Diptera; family Tephritidae; genus Zeugodacus; species Zeugodacus tau. Next base: position 18,291,288 of record CM062650.1, on the reverse strand, counting down.
TTGGTATGTACATAGATAAATTAAAATGCTGATTTGTGGTACGCGCGAAAAATAATATTGCTGATTACATAAATCTGACTATATTCATTCGTACTTGTCTACAAGTTATGCGAAAGTGGGATCCTCGAAGGTTTAACATAACGTTCAAAGCGGGAGAAAGAAAAAAATTTATATGTGTACGCAAGGAAGCGTAACAAAAAGAAAACTTTACTTGAATATGAGGACAAGAAGCGCTACCGTCCTCGCAGGGTTTGGCACTATTACATTGATACACATCAGAGACCACAGAACAGTCGAAACCGCTCCTGCTGCGACCCTGCTCCAAACATTGCGTGAATGCTACCGTTTCCTATGTTTCTTGGAGAAGTGTAAAACAGTCTCAGATTTCTACTAATAATTAGAGAGCCGATTCAACGTGGAATTTACCACCTGAAAATCCATCGGCTCCCACCCTCGCAGTCGCCATGCTAAAGTGATCAAACTATCCTACGATTTGGTCCCCATCTGACGTATTCTCCAGATCTGGCACCGTTTGTCCTCTTTATGTTTCCAAACTTAGAAAAGGTACTCGCCGGCAGTCGAATGTCTCCTACTACTACCTCCAGAAATGTATTTTAAAGATGGATTAAACAAGTTTGAGCGTTAAGTATGTTGAGAAAGAAACCATAGTTTTTCCAAAATGTTCATTTTTTGACGGAGAACTTTTAAGGTCGTCTTCGCCGCTAGTTTTGCATTGGGACGCTGTCATTGTAGTGTGATTTCGACAAAAATTTAGAGATTGTGAATACATGATATTTTAATCCCAAGAGGGATAGAGTGAGTTTTAAAAGTTTTATTGGTTTCGCACAGATTTTGTTTGCATGTAGTGTGTTTTTATACTTGAAATTCGGATGTCTGTCCGTCCGTCCGTGCAAGCGATAACTTGAGTAAAAATCGAGATATCTTAATGAAACTTGGAACACATGTTCCTTGGGACCGTGAGAGGGCTGCTTTCGAAAATCGCAATCCACTGCCACGTCCACAAAATGGCGAAAACCAAAAACACATAAAGTGTCATAACTAAGCCATAAATAAAGTTATAACAGTAAAATTTAGAATAAAGGATCGCACTATGAAGGGGCATATTTGGATGTAATTTTTTTGAGGAAGTGGCGTGGCCCTCGCAAACCAATGAAGCTAAACCAAACTTTCTGCAATCGATTCTCTTACGTACCCCACCACACACCATGAAAATAGTTAAAATCGGATAATAACCACGCCCACCTCCCATACAAAGGTTAGGTTGAAAACTGCTAAAAGTGGGTTAACTCACTAACGAAAAACGCCAGAAACACTAACTTTTACAAAAGAAATAGCAGAAGGAAGCTGTCCTCAGATTTTTTTACCAAATGGAAAATGGGCGTGACATCGCCCACTTTTGGGTCAAAAACCATATCTCAGGAACTACTCGACAGATTTCAATGAAATTCGATATATAATATTTTCTTAACACCCTGATAATACTGTCAAAAAAAAGTGAAATCGGTTCACAACCACAACTACTTTCCTTATAGCTCAATTTTGAATTCCATCTTATTCCTTAACTTTATAATATATACATAAGGAACCAATGATGATAGCTGAATAAAATTTTACACAAATAGTACATATCATCTCTGAATTCACTTGTGAAAAAATTGACGAAAACGGACTATAACTTTTCAAGGCCCCTGTTATCGAACAAGTTGAACTCCGCTCCTAAGGGTAAATTTTAACCGAAAATAATGTAATTAATGTAATTCAGAGGAAATTATTTTCTTCTAATAGTGAGTCTCTGTTCCAAAAATTATTAAAATCGGGTAATAACATCTCCTAGCTCCCATATACCTAATTATAGGTTTTTCAAAAATACGGTGGGTTTTAATCTGCATATATGTATTGGTTAATATGTGAGATATCTTAGCGAAATTAAATGAGTGTATAGTCTTAGATATAGTGTACCTTGCTGGTGAAAATGAATTAAATCGGTTCAGGAATTACCTCAGCACTCATACACTATATAGGACGATTTTCGTTATTCTATTAAACTTTATGCCGAATTTATAGGTAAATTTGTCTGTTATCTTAATAAAATTTCTTCAATAAATTGCGAGAGTATAAAATGTTCGGTTGCACCCGAACTTAGCCTTTCCTTACTTGTTATGTTTGAAATGTCTACAGTTGCTTTCTCTATGGCGATAGACTACTGATTAAGTATTTTGTATGGTATTAGTCGGAGATAGAAGAAAACAATTAAAAAAAAAAAATTATAGAATACCATGCTGCCGTTTACAGCCAAAACGTGCCGCTTATCAACCCAAATGGGTTACAAATTTTATAGCATTTTTCTGTTGCTTTTAATATAGCTTTATTACACACAAATTTACTTGAATTGACTATGTTCATGTATAAGACTTACTAATATTTGACAAGTTCGTGGGTTGATTTCGTTTTGCTCTAAATGTTTGTTGCTAAGCCATAGGCGATATATAATCCTGTTTTACAAACCACATTGTATTTCTCGTGAAATTTAATTATAAGTTCAGAAGAATTGGTATATATACAATCTGGTTTGTGAAATATTATTTCTCAGTATTTCGATCACATAACAACGCTTTCAATTTATTTAGTAATTCAAGTCTTGACCACTCATCGAATTTCAAGTCAAAAATCCTAGTTCTAAGCCAAAAATAACATTGTAACCATGCTCCTCCATAATCGCCAGGCATGACTGCGAATATTCTTCCAAAAATAAAGAATATGCAATCGCTGAAAGAGCCAAAGGCAATCCCAAACATCGAGTTTGAGAAGTGTTTTGATGATTGCAAGAAGCGCTGGCATTGACATAGACGTGGGAATGAGTATTTATTAAAAACAAAACGAAAACTACCGTAATTTTGTGAATTATTGGTATTATATTTTCAAAATTTCTATTATGCGTACAGTGTGGACAAACAAAACTTGATTACATTATCTATTGTAGCACACGCAAAGCCGAAATTCCACGCCGATCAAAGCGTCCAAACAATAATAAGCGCTTTATTGATAGTGCACAAGAAACACCGAGCAAAACTAACAGTAACGCCGCCGCATTAGCCGATTGATTCTTATCGTGTTTGCGGTCCGCTGTTTATTGTATTATATTTTAAATTGATAATTAGTCAGCAGCACGACGAAACGTTAACAGCGACGAAGCTGTGCCCGGGTACTCAGTTCTTAGGAGGCTCTTTTGCAAATTGGCTGTGAAACGACGAACAACACGCGCTGCGCAACATATATTAAGAAATAATTGAGAAATACAAGAAAAATCATTATTAATTAATAAAAGGATTATATAAACAAGTTTTATTTTTCAAAAAAAAAAAAAAATTAATTAATAAATATAAAAATCAAAACTAATTTTATTTGGTTAAAGCTGGTGAAATACTTAAGAAATTTAGTGCTTTTCAAGTGACAATAAATTTATAATAAATGGTAATACAATTTTAACAGCATAAATTATCTCATAAACAAAACAAAAAAACAATTGTCTAACAAACCACAAGCAAATTTAATCTAGTAACTCGCGTCAAACATCTATCATTGTATATAAAAAGATAAGCAAGTGTTTAGCCTTCGTACACAAAGTTGGTAATGCAACAAATGTGAAAACTACATAACATAGGAAACCACAGTAATAACACAACAACAATAAATAAACAACAACAGCTACTCTCTGTCGAGCCGTAGTGTTTGTTATCGAGTTGTCAAACCCACCTGCGGTGCAAGTGAATGCTCAAACATCGCGTCTAACTATAGCACAGATCAGGCTAAAAATAGCCCAAACATTGACAGCAGCTCCAAGATACGCCAAGGAATCCGCTGTCTTGCACTTACATTTATCACTACGTACATAGAAGGTATTGAAAGACAAAGTTGCGCACTGACACGGTTGGGCAAGCAGAATAGGCGGGCAGTGGGACTCCAAGCTACAAGCATTGCATTGCACTGGAAGCGACGCTCATTCGCGCTTTGTGGCTAGCGGTTGCTGGACGCTTGCTGAAGATAGGTGGCACGGCTATTATTTTGGACTGTGTGGTTGGCAAAACAGGTCCAAAAATAGTCACTCGCGTGTTAAACACTGACACCAACACACAGCGCACAACTAACTGACTAACAAACAAAAAAGGTGAAAAAAATCAACAGCAACAGCAGCAAACAACAATATTCCCTGCAATTGAGCATAGATTCATTTGTAAGTGGACACAGTTTCAAGACAACAAAAACAAAAACAACAAGCTTAATAACAAACAGCGGTAGCAGTGCAATGAAAAAATAGTCAACACTGCGGACGACTAGAAGACTCCAAAGCACCTCGCGCACGAACGCTTGGACCAGAGCGATGTTGAGCTCACACCGAAACAGTGCGAAGCGCGCACCACAACACCGCAAACGCCAATAAATAAATAAAAAACATAAATAAAGCATTGGATTGTACGGTGCTGTTATTATTAGTCAAATAAGTAATCGTAAAAAAAAATAATAACAAAAAATTCTTTAAAAAGTTATCTGCAAAAACGTAAAAAATAAATTTTATACATAATTTAAATTGCTAGTGATGTGCAACTTGTGATCTTCAATTACGTGTTTAACTAAAATATAAATTCGGCTAATATCGTAACACAGTTATCTCAAACAGTTAAAGTTCCTGAAAAGGTTATTTCGCTGAAAAGAAGCGAAACTTAACATTTAAGCGTTAAAACGGAACTGCCACTTACGTGATCATCTAGAAAACATAGATAACCCAACTGCAGCAAATTTCGGCAAAGTCTGGTGTAGTCGACGCGGAAGCGGTCAGTTTGTTTATTTGTGTCTACAAGCATATAATGTTTAGAAATCGCTTAAGTACTCATTTACGTAGCGGACAGACAACAACAAACATACAAAGTAAGTATAAATTTGTATAAGACATTAGGTATTTCTAAAACATTTATGGCAGGCCCTTCTTTTATTCCGAATTGAAGTGCTTTATTTGGTTGTTCTTGAAAACGCATTGACATTTTAGTGAAAGTCAAAAAATCAAACAAAAAATTGGGCAAATTTCATTTTTTGTGGTACATTGACGACCTCGTTTAAATTAATGTCAATGTCTTTTCGCGCATTCACTTTACGGCCAATGCCATGAGTTGAAAGAACTAGATAATTGGTTATTTAGTTGGGTTTATGAAATCTAATATGTCCACTTTAAATACAAATTAGGTTTAATAATGCTGCTGGAAGAAAACACAAATTACTTTGAATTTAAAAGAATGCAGAGTTGCTTACTGCTAAGCTTCTTGTTTGTTTATTTAAGATTTTATTAAAAATGTCCAACCGCTTAGTACTTTCGGCGGTTCATTTCCGAAAATAAAAAGTCAGGGATATAACAAGATTTTAATTTTTTCATTAAATGTATTGCATTACATCTCCTACGTATTATTAAAGTCATGAAGAAAGGCACTCTTTTACTATTTGAGTTCAACGTGACGTATGAGTAATATTTAATTCCCACAGTCGCAATCGGCCAAAAGTAGATTAAACAGTTAAAAAAAATCGAAATTGCTCGATTACAATGAAATAATAATTACAACTGTGTGCAATTTTTTATTGTAAATTAAAAAAAATATATACTTTAACATTTTTGAGTAATAAATTGTAATATTGATTAAAAGAAAGATATTGAACTAAAAGAATAATGCGCATGTTCTAAAACGAAATGACAGTTTTTTAATAATTTTCTTTTAAATAAAAATTTCAATTATTCATTTTCATTTTTTTGGTATTTGACTAAATATTAATCAATAAATTCCACAAACAAAAATCGATTCTACAACAAAATTTAAACATTTAAAAACAGTAACTTTTTAACAAAATTTTATATTTTTTACAATTTGTTTGTATCTATGTTCGCTGTTATTCCGTCTGGATGTTTCGAAACCAAAAATACAATTTTTTAGAAATCTACCGCCCGCTCTAACATATCGCCATTATCATCTTTTGAAATGAGTTAATATTAAAGAATTACTCATTACATTTCCTTCCATTATTACCTACAAATTTTCACTTTTTGAAGGTACTTAGTAACTTCCATCAATATTTCACATTTTTTTGTTCCAAAAGCCTCGATAACCTCTACGACGTCACTTTTAAGGTTGCTTTAAAAATGTGGGTGGAAGCTTTGTACAATTTAAGTTATGTAATCCGATATAATTCAATGCTGTTTTAACATCCCTACTACGTACCCCCAACAGACAACCGTAGACAAAAAAATACATTACGTAAGGCTACTCAGTCGACTGTGGCCTTTGTTGCATATTATCTATTACTTTCAACCATTATTATAGTATCCAAAAATGTCAAAATCAGGCTACTGCCCAAGACCAAGTGCGAACTGTATATTGTGGGCTTTCTAGATTCGATCTATAATAGATTAAATTATGTTACGAATGTTTCCAATAGAATAATTTACGTAAATTAATCTCCAAAAAATCGTTGTTCTTTAAAAACTTGATGAAATAGTATTTTTCAAACGAATTTTTTGCTTCGCTTCATGATTTTTGGTACGAAATACTTTTTTTTACAGACTTTAAAATTTGTATTGATGTATACATATTATTAAACTGTTATTTGTATTTCTAATAATTGTGTTAAACGGCGCTTACTTATAAGTTGATAGTAAATAATTATTTGGATTCTTTAAAATTGCCAATAACAATCAACTTGAGCAATAGATACATTAAGACACAGAAAACCAGTAATTTCACGACAAACGTACAAATTAATTGATTCAAATTTACCAAATATCACGATTTTAAATTTCAATGAACGCAATTCTTCATTGTCCTTATGTTTCGTTTCTTGAATTCTTGCACAAATTTGAGCAATGCTGTCAAATATTTCAAACAGGTTAAATAGCCTATCGTAATATGAAATCATGATTCAGTAGCCAAGACCATTACAATGGAGACTATATTTCAGTAGACCTACACAAATGGGGTGTAATTTATAAATCTTGTATTGCATTCATCATCTGTCTTAAACCCATAACTTACTTTGCACTAAAATTAAAATAGTCTAATAAGCACTACTTATGCCCCGATACGTTAAATTTTGCAAATTTCTTGCAATATACCCGAAAATATTTTCCTACATAATGGTCTGGCAGGTAAGAACACAAATCATAATTCTCATTCTATATGATCTCAATCAGATAATTCTCATTCTATATGATCTCCATCAATCTAACAAAACAATATGTAAAGAAAGCTGGAACATATATGTAACATTTGACTGCGACTTTTGCGACTACTTTTACCCGAAGTGTATTATCGTATTTTTGACAATACTCTCCTGACCTGTGACCTTTAGGTTTTTGGTAGTTGTACGGAATTTTTACTTTACAAGTTTAGGGTAACAAATCGACTACTTTTTTAAAAACAATGTACACACATTTATATGTAGTATATGATGCGACGCCAAGATTTTATTTAATAAAATATAGACTTCAGTTGGACGCCGAAGGAGAATGAAAAAGAAATTTGAAGAAAATGTCATTATGCTTGCAATAAAGTAAAGGCTTTATCAAATCGGCCACAATGTTCGACCAGCTGGCCAAGTTTCGGGCTGTCATGAGATATTACAGTTACCACAAATAAATCCGAAAACATCTTAATTTTTTATACCGTTATATTAAGCTGAAATACATTATCAGAAATCACGTATTTTGAAAATAGATCAATGTCTATTATTATAGCACGTACCGACTGAAACTACTGTTCTTGTGAACATAACTTTGTACAAATATACATACAATATATTACTATAACCCGCCTAGAGTTAATGATATAAGAAGGCGCCTTCATAATAACTGTCAATCACAATTTTTGACACAAACATACTTTGAATATAAAGATTTTAATCTATTCGGATCACCATTTCAATTTAAATGAATGAATTAAGTCAAGCTTATCTCTGTTTAGAAGCTCAAGCACATGTGGGGTAATGCAAATGCCACCGATCCAAATATAAATTCTCAATACGTGCTATGCTATACATATATATGTACATATATACACGTATACTTGTAGTAATTGCTTGGTATGCAGTCAGTTTTATTTATTATAGTTTGTATTTTATTCTCTTAAGTGCTTAATTGCATTCTTATATGTATGTACTAAGTACGGATTTCTACGAAAGCGCAAGCAAGGCGCGCACTGGCGTCCTCTCGGTTATTGTATTATTGTGCTTAGTAGCACACATGCTTGTGGGCTTGCGTCGTCAAATTCGCAAATTTTTGCAGGCAATAATTACTTATTTACTCATACATTTGTTTGCTGCTGTTGGGTTCCGATTTCCCCATTGGGCGGCCATAGTCTCTTGTTTTTTTTATATTTTATATTGTTGTAGTGTTTTTTTGTTTGTTGTATGTGCTCGTGGCTTTATTAAAATAGATTAGTTACTTTTTTTAAGCAAAAAACTTAACTTAAGTGAGAACGCTACGCTACGCCAACGCTTTTGAAGTCAACCAATGAAATGTAAACAACAATAAGTTTAATTACAAAGCCAAGAGTATCGGCGACAACAACAAATCCATGTCCCAAATGATAAGAAATGCATTGAGTCAGCTCCAACAAAGTTATTTGTAAACATTTGTATATGTGTATATATGGAAATATACACATAAATGTTTATTTTTAAACATTGAAATTTATTTTAATACACACGCCCGTACGCTTAATGATTATGCGAAATTCAAAGTTTGCATGGAATTAAAAACAATTATATGAAATTGCTTATATTTATTTTCAATAAATTATCGTCTACCGCGTTGAAACCATATACATACGTACATACACATATGAGTATTTAAATTTGTATATCGATATATTGAGTGCTCGTAGTATTGATATGTAACATATCTGACAATTAAAAAAAACATTCTCCAAGGAATCAAGAGGTTATCTACCTCCTGCGCCAATTTATGTGTACCAATGTAGGCGTTTTATTATTGACGGCATTGAGAACAACAAGCATTATGTGTGAAACCAAAGTACCCGCTGATGCAATATAATACACATATGAACTTGTATACAAGATTTGTCCTTCAACGAAGAGAGCGAGCGTAGTCTCAAATTTGTCTACAGTACAGATCGTCCATATTAAAGGTAAACACAAAAAATCTGTTTAGATTTTGAATATCCATATACTTATAGGTCACATATATCTTCTGGATATCTTTAGTAATTTGGCTGTCGGAATTATCTATATATTTTATCTGTTCTGTAAATTTGAATGTGTCTTGAGTTGTACTAGGAAATATAGATTACGGCAGTTTTGTCTCTTTATCTTATAAAGCGCGTTTGAGAGTTTGAGAGCAAAATACAGTAATCCCCGCTTATGTGCTCCTTCTTACCATGCAAGACTTTTGAGACACTTAAGCGGTAAAAGCACCTAAATGAATTCCGCTTAAGTGCCTCGAGGTACTTATCAAACTTTTTCTCAAGTACTTCGTTCTAATTTTTTTCTTTTAGAATGAAAGTCACATTTATTTCTTATGAATAATAAAAATACTTATTAATAACAATAAATATGGGAAAAAGCATTACAAAAATAGGTATGACAATACTCAGCAATGTAAAAAAATATTAAAAGACACGTAACCCTCTCATGCCCGAATTGAAATGGTAATTTTTGGAATGGAAATTTTATTTAGTACAGAGTTTAATTTTAGTCTTAAGTCAAATATGAAGTGATAAAAATTTCAAAGTCCTTTGTATCCGGGTTCATTAGTTACAGGGTGTTGCCTATAGGCGACAAATTATTATTATAAATAACCTAAACGCTTTTATCATGACTATTTTTTTTTTTAACTCTCTTATCTATATTTATTTATATAGTTCACTTTGTTTTAAAATAAAACAATTATTTTTATGTTTTTGAACACTTTTTGTATAGCCACTTTAGTATAATTTTTTTCGCGAAACCGACAATTCCACTCTGCGGAGAACGCATAACAGAAAATGTAACTGTAAACTTGCACAACACATAAGTCTACATAATTGAAAAAATCGCTGGTCAAAAAAATTTAAATAACAAGATTTAGAAGCCGGTAAGTACAATGTTGCCTATACTTAAGTGGAGTTGTGGTCTTCTCTTCCTCGGCTTCCTCCAGCGGGTACTGCAACGAACACTTTCAAAGCTGGAGTGTTTTCGCCCATTCGGACAACATGTCCTAGCCAGCATAGCCGCTGTCTTTTTATGCGCTGAACTAAATATATTGTCTATAACTTATACTGCTAATCGTTCCATCGTCTGCGGTATTCGCCGTTGCTAATGTTCAAAAGACCATAAATCTTCCTCAAAATCTTTCTTTCGAAAACTCGGGAATGATGAGCGACGTGAAGAGTTTGGTTTTAGTTCGCCGAGAGAGGAATTTACATTTCAATTGCCTCAGCCCAAAGTAGTTTGATTTCTAGGCTGACATGATTGGTGTTGTTAATTTGTATACAATTACTATCAAAATTTACAGTTTATTTCACTTATAACATAGCGAGCAATTCTTTTTTAAACATCCATTATATACTTAGTTTATATTCCATATTACAAAGAACATTACGCCGAACGTTACGTTCAATCTTATGAGGCTTAAGCTTAATATGCCTGCTCGAAATAATGGTTGGCAGTTGAAGAATTCCGAAGACTCGTATACTTTACCCGGATACTTTATTTGACAATGAAACCACATCCAACAGTACTTGAATCTTCGGAAAAAGAAGAATCTTCTGTAAAAAATATGTCATCTGTTGTAGTTCCATTTATTACAGGATTTAATTCTGATTTCCTCGTAAAAGAACTATTTTACTGTCTTAAGTTATAATCCCTTTAAAAAAGTAAATGGATGTTTTCATTGAAGCCATCCAATAAATTTTTTTTGTTTTAAAATTGTTTCAACTGTGCATTGCACCTCATTTGCCAGTTGCGACAAATTTTGGCAAAGTAAAAGTAATAAAAAATCAAATATCTTTGCTGCGTGGTCGATTCCACAGCCAACAAATGGTCTCGACCTGATTGCAGTCCGCCATAGGAAACATAATATACACATACTTCAAGATCTCGGGCTTAAGCCTATATTTATAATTTTTTTTTACTCTCGCAACAAAAGTTGCTGAGAGTATTATAGTTTTGTTCACATAACTGTTGTTTGTAAGTCATAAAACTAAACGGTTTAGATTTAGGGTTATATATCAGGGTGACGAGACGAGTCAAAATCCGAATGTTTGTCTGTCTGTCCGTCCGTCCGTGCAACGGATAGCTTGAGTAAAAATTGAGATATCTCGACGAAACTTGGGACACATGTTCCTTGGAACCGTGAGAGGAGTCAATCGGACCAATGCCACGGCCACAAAATGGCGAAAACCGAAAACACATAAAGTGTCATAACTTAGCCAAAATAAACCAAACTTTCTGCAGTCTGTTCCCTTGCGTACCCCACCATACACCATGATAATAGTTTAAATCGGATAACCACGCCCTCCTCCCATACCAAGGTTAGGCTGAAAATTACTAAAAGTGCGTTAACTCACTAACGAAAGACGTCAGAAACACTAAATTTTACAGAAGAAATATCAGAAAGAAGCTGATTTTTTTACAAAATGGGAAATGGGCGTAGCATCGCCCACTTATGGGTATAAATTCGGTATATAATATTTTCTTGACACCATGATGACACGTTAAAATGGATGAAATCGGTTCACAACAACGAAAACTTCCCATATAACTCAATTTTGAATTACATCTTATTCCTTCACTTTATAATATATACATAAGGAACCAATATAGATAGAACTTAGCCTTTCCTTACTTGTTTTCATTTACTGTTTTCTCGAGTAATAAATAAAATATGTATGTATGTATGTATATAACCTATGGCTCCGGCGGAAGAGCAAAGGGCCATATGTAGTTTCGTTGATAAGATGGATTTAAGATCGAATGGTTATCAGCATCCGAGTCGAGATATCGGTCGCCAGAGTTACAGAGGTCGTTTGCTAACAAAATAGGGGACACCGAGCGTAGTTGAGGTTGACATTCGGATGACAGAGGATATATATACGCTTTGCCAGCCTTGATCACCCCGAATACGGAATATGTATGAATATATACCTTCCATTAAATTGATTATAATGTTTCTTTTGAGGAAAACAGTTTTTGGTTATTATGCTTACATAATATACATATATAGCCTATATTCTGCTTTATCTCATACTAGTTATGTTTTGAAACTCACACAAAAAAATATTGCAATAAGTTCATGCTTATGTTATTTTCTTACAGATGATGTTTCCTCAACACACCGTAAATTTTCCTAACCTGCTATGCCTTAGTTTGGTCGTTATCAGTTTTGTACTTTGTGTGACACTAACGCCGCACTGTACAGAAGCTATACCCCTGCTTGCCGGTGGCAGTAATGATGTCGAGTTCAAACGCTACTGTAGTACTAATCTCTCAGATGCCATTCGTCTCATTTGCGGCGGTCGCTACTACTCACTGTCTCGAAAGTTTCGTAAGTATACAGATACACATACATAAATACATTTGTTAAAATAATTTAATGTTCATCTTATGTTTTATATTGTTTTTTTATGCAGCCGATAGTGTGGGCATGGGGCACGTGTCCAGTCTGAAGCGGTTAGCCGGTGAAGAAGGCGAGTATCGGCAACCATTTCAAGGTGCCATACACGAGTGCTGTCGTCGGCCGTGCGGTTATCCGGAGCTCAAATCATATTGTGATCCCGATTACTGATCTTCAATGATGTGCTAACGTCATATGCGAGAAATTTAGTAATATAATAAATCAACTGATTTACGCGCACGCGAAATTTCATTTATATACATCAGTACATACATACATATGTATTAGCCATAACCTCACTCATTTGCATCGCACGAATTTCTCTTAACGATTTTATAATAATTTAATTAAAACCATATTAGCTTAGTTTAAGAATTAAATGTCTCGGATATTATTTGTACACTTGCATATATTGCTATAGACATATACATACATATATGTACATATATATAAGTGTTTTGTGCGGTAGTTATGTATAGTGAAACCGGGAGAATTTAAAGGTTGATAATGCGACCCATGTGATATAAGTACGTGAAGTTAAATTATTTTTATAAAACCATGATGACAACAACAAAGCTTAACTGGTTAAGTGATAGCTCATGTAGCTTTTCGAAATCACTAATAGATCACTTCATGATTCCAGTAAAGCTGCTAATTTGCTGTGCTTTGTTTTGTATTTGTAAGTATATTGAAAAACGTGGCTTGTGCTGTTTACAAATTTTATATTACGAGTATTTGTTGAAATTAATGAATAAATTATTTGTTTTGTTTTATTGCTACTAAAACGCATTATTTCTAGTTAAATTGAATTTAGTCGAATTGATAAACAAAAAATAACGTACGAAACAACGGAATTTATAGTTAGTGAAATCATTTATCTTTTACAATTTAACATATTTTAAATTGCTCGCTATAAAACATAGTATGTAATATTTGCAAATATCTAATTTATGTACATAAATACAAAATAGTACTAATGACTAATAAAAAGAAAAATTATGTAATTCAAATTCAAATTATTATTGTTTCAACCGATCTGCCAAACACTATCAACGAACGATTCGCCAAGCGTTGGAGAGTAGCAGTAGTGTTTTCATTTTTTACAATAATATGTCATTGGAGCCATTCACGGTTATATCACTTTTTGCTGAAACAATCAATGCAGTCACTTACGTCGACGATTTACAGAACTATACCGATCGGACTTCCGACAAGCACTGAATGCAGAACACAGAGGAGTTGTTAACACCTTCCTTGACTCCCTCCCCGTGAATGCCTCGAGTTGCCTCGCGAAACTAGAGTGACTCTCACGCAACTTCGTTCTGGATACTGTATACAATAACAACCTCATTCCATACCCAATTAACCCCACCCACCTAACACCCTTTTCCCTATGGTCCGTCCCCGTCGAAACAGCTAGTTTCCTGGGTCTCTCGTTAGATGACTTCGATGACAATTGAGTTTTGCTTGCCGATTCAGGCAGGATTGGGTAATCGTTACAACAACAAAAACCAATAGCAGTTTTCGTATTTTTTTCGCTCTATATGAGAGCAACATCGCAATTTTCGAATTTTTCTTCCCCTTGATAGCTAGCAACTATTAGTAGTTAAGACCCATTTATTCTCAGATGTCACTGGAAGTGCGACCGCAATATTAAACGCAAAAACCTCCTCGATTTAAACAGTTGGCTGGATGGAGGAGGTTTTGACGTTTCGTAATTGGGAAGACTGGAACGGCCAGATTAAAATGTTGTTAAAAATATTACAATACAGACAATGTATTTAAATGAAATTTAAATAAGTACTTTTTATATTAAACATTAGGTTAGGTTAGTAGGCAGATCTCTGTAAAAACAGAAGATCTCACTTAGACAGCCTTGGCGCTGTCCATTGTGGTACCAATAAAACTGTATATATTAAACATTCAGTATGTAATAATTTTTAACCGCCGTAAATGTCTAAACATTTACATTTTTCTGCCCCTGGAATAAGTTGGACATCCCTTTATCCCTACTTCACTCTTTATGGCAAGACTTGGGTTCCGGGTTTTCGCTTTGGATTGCGGAACCTATGTATTTAAATCATACGTTTTTTCAAAGAAATTTTATACATAATGCAAATAAGAGGGAGTTGTTTAGAGAGTTGTAAAAGAGAGTTGATTATTTATTTGAGTATGAGAGTTGATAGATTTTATCCCATTCAATGTATTTGAAAAGATAATATGCGTTTTTTTATTGTTACTCTACTATTTTGGGTGAAAGTCCTCCAGGGGTTGTATCTGTTGGGACTCCGATTTGTGTCCTTATCAAAGAGACTAAAACAAAAACGGTAATCATTCGAAATACATGATTATCTCCGCCACTAATAAACAAAAACCGTATTTGTACTGTTGTTGCTTTACCTAGCAAATGTAAGTATGTAGATACATATGTATAAGCAAAGTCATCTGAACTGATTAAACAATTTTAAATTATAAGAATATTTAAGCTTACGCACCGAATTCAATCTCGGGCAAACAGTCAAGAAATACGCAAGCAAGATTATTTAATTGTTTCCAGTTTATGTAAGAAAAAGCTTATCTTTACTTTTGTTTATCAAAAGTATTCAGTTTTATATAGTAATTTCATGTGGAAATCCGATTACATGTTAAAAATATGGTGAGCAATTGTTTATACCTTAGTTTAAGGCATAGTTCATATATTAAGCTAAAACTACATAACATGCGTAACGCTGCCGTTACACGGGAAAGAACTTGCTTTCAAGTTGTTCACACGAACTAATTGTCAAAATTGACATAAATTGAAAGACGTAGGCTGCAAGCAATTTGATATTCAATTATTGTTACAGAGATGCCGTCGTCAAGGAAACTGCTTCCATTTATCGCCAAAATGGATTCATAAATATTTATTTTTAAATTAATCTGTAGATACGTCGGAAGATGCATGTTCCATAAAATGCAGTGTTTCTGTACAATTTCGTAAAAGGGAATAATTCACTTATTTCAACTTTATTCGTCATTGATTTTAAAATTGTCATACTTGTAATTTGAAAATTGGAGAACTCTGCACTCAGCTGATCATTTCTTGATCATCAACTTGAAACACTTCTTGCTTGCAAAAATTGAAATCAAGATGACTTTCAAGTTCGGAAAGTGAGAGTATGGTAGTAAAAAAGTGTGAGTTTGTGGCAACTTGAAAACAATTTCTTTCCCGTGTAACGTCCGGTTAAGCTCAAGAGGTCAAATATGCGTATATATAGCTGACTAAGGACTCGACAGCGTTTATAAAAAATATTTCAGGAATGTTTTCTGATGCTACAAAAGCAACAATAAAATGAATATCTGATACTCAGTGATACATTGAATTTGTCATAATTAATTATTATTTCTTAACATTTACAATTTTAATTTTTAGAATTTTTTATTTCCTATCGGATGGGCTCTACAATATTTGTCAAGACAACAATTAACAATTCTTGCGATTAAAGCGTAGTGTGAACACTTTTAATGTATCCAATGCAACTCTTCATTATATTATTTTTGTTTGTTACAGCCTCAAAATTTAGAATATTGCAAAATTATTTGTTATTTTTCATTAAAACAGAACATACAATGCGAAATTAAAGAAAATATAAACGTTGAATGTGTTGCAAAATCAAATAGTGATAAAATGTCTCGAAAAGCACAACCGGATTGCCTTCGCTTCTTTCTGTCTAAACTAAGTTCAGACAGTTCGAACTCTGGCCAAGTTGAGGAACTTACCCGTTTACTTGTAGATATGGGCAATTATGAGAAATGTAAAGTATTCAATAAAATATGTCAAGTATCAATAATTTTTTAAAATAATATAAATCTGTATAATAGCGCTAGCTTCCGAAACGGTACAAAATGCTTTGAAGGATGGTCTACTCAAACCGGTGTTGCACTACAATGCGGGATCATCGAGAGTGCCGCGATTATTGCGTTTGCCAAAGCCTGCAGAAATCATGGTAATGTTTTATTACATTCTACAAATATCAAAAACTACTTAGCTACTTTGACAGGAGCATAGTTCACATGACTTCTACTGCTTTGAGTGTCATTTACCGGGCGCCTTAACGCACTGTCGGCAGTGCCCACGTTCGTTTCACCGTCTCTGCTATCGCAAAGATTCAGAACGACCCAACTACGCGGTACCTTCAGGGAAATTCCAAAAGAATCGTCCACCAGCCTTCAGTTCAGACACAGATGCTGACTCGGATGCTGATGAAACATTACAGGAAAATACATCTTTTGATTATGAGAGTGACGTAAGGGTATCATCATCTTTGTTGCAAATAGATACTGGATCTACTAACAGCGGTGGTCAGCAGCGATTTACCGAAGAAATTACGGTTGACAGCACATCCTCACCTATTCAAGCAGACTTGAGCAACATTGAAGATGAAGTGGCAAATACGTCAAATGCAATAAAAATTGGAAATCAGAAAATCTACCGAGAAGATTTTGAAACAGAGTCAAAAACTAAAGTGGAAGTTGTATGCATGGGTGAAATACGTCCCCCAACACGGAAGCGCCCACGCACGCTCACGTCAAATGTGTCGTATAAAAGTGAAATATGCTTAAATGAAGAACTGGAATCCGATTTGGACCTTTGTACGTGTTGTAGACTATTAAAAACAGCTGAGCTGCGACATCCTCCCAATATGCAGCCGGACGAATTAAGTTACTTAATTAATTTTACTTTTGAGCGTAATCGCACGTGGGTGAGTAAATAAAATTATTTTTGTAATTAATTTTTAATTGTTTTAAAAATTTACCACTTTTATTCATAAACAGGTCGAAAATGATGTACAGAGCTACTTAGAGTCAATAAAGTTACCAGTACGCATGAGAACGGTCGTTTCAAAATTATTATTTAAGTTTCCAGAGACAAATTTGGAATCCATAGCAGCTAAATTGAAAGATATGCAATATAATCTATTGACTGAATTCTTTGTTGATATTCTTGACCTACAGCATAATATTGGTGTATTTTTTGGTCGTAAGTAATCAGATAAAACAATTTAAAAAAAAATAACGTTGTACCTTATAGCCAATAGTATGGAAATGGAAGCTACAAAATGGATGGTACGTGATATTGGTTACGATATGGCTGAGATTCGTCGGTGTCCCGATTGTTTTCGGCATTCACATGAAAAGCATTCTAACGTTTGGTTTGCAAAACCATGCATTCAACGCCATGAATTGGTTTTTGCAAAGCACAGTGGCTTCACATATTGGCCGGCCAAAGTGATACGACTACTACCAAACAAAAAATATGATGTTCGTTTCTTCGGCGGCAATCATTCGCGTGCACTCATCGAATCACGTTTAATTCGCCCGATCGATACAGACATAAAGTCTTTAAAGATCGGCAATAAACCAGCCATTAAAAAGGCACTGGAAGAACTGCGTATACATCAAGTTTTATCCGCATATCAACCTAGTATATTTTCCTTTCATGCAAACAAAACAGAAATGGAAGAAATTATCAGAAATGCTTTACAACGAACGGCAAACCAATTCCTGGAGAATACCAATAAGCCAAGAAAACCACTCACACGTCGTCAAACCATTTGTAACGTCGGTCCACCAATTGGCAGGGATGCTCGTTTGGAAATCACGGATGACATTGTGTCTTTGCCGAACGTCGAACCGCCAGTTTTGAGTGACAGCGGATTCCTAAATGATACTGAAACCAGATCTAGAATGAGAAGGTTATTATTTTCATTATATGTACTATTCTTTAACGCTTAATTTTCATGATCATTTTTAGGTCGCAATATGACAATACAAAGTCACCAAAACGGCTAACACGTTCAGCCAATACAATAGTAAGTGTGACAGATTTGAAGCAGGTATGCGAAATGAGATATTCAACAGATCTGCAATATGAAAGTTTTATAAATTTAGGTTCAAGATCAACTTGATGACACGTTAAAAGTGGTAGCAGCTACTCAAAAGAAAAATGAAAAATTGCTCGCAAATGTAGAAAAGCTAAAGGCATCCATAAAAAAACACGAACATGAGAAGAAAATCCTCAAACGAAAACAATGGGTGGGTGCATGACACACACTAGAAAGTTTTTATTTTATACTTTGCTAATGTATTTTATATTTTTGTAGTGCTATTGGTGCCTCAACGAAGCTATTTACTTATGTTGCTTTCGTGCTGCGTATTGTTCGCAAGTTTGTCAATCACGTCACTGGAAGGACGGTCACAGTAAAGTTTGTCGAAATCAAACTGATCAACGCCAAGCAAGCTCTACAACATAAAGTTGCAATGTTTTTAAGCTACATTGTTAAGTTTTTAAACATATTTATATAAACGCATTGGTTTTAGTTGTGCTCTGATTATGTTTAACAAATCGTTTTTGATCACTTTTGAACAATTTAAATAGTTACACAGTGAAATTTCATTACTGCTCCTCCTCAAATGGGAGTTGGTTTTGATTAGTTTTTTGAAATTGCTTTTCTTTTCGTTTTTGTTTTACTTAATGACACTATTTATATTACCTACACGAATCGCTTATGCTTAGATCTAAAACAAATGCATCACTAAACATGAAGTAAAATGTTAGTAGTTCACTAACTACATAAAGTTAAATTATGTCGCAATATCTACCAATATTGATATTAAAAATTAGCAAGGGAAATAAATACATATTTTTGCAATGTACATATAGAAAGTGAATTAGACGAGTGAAAAAACAATTGACTAATGTTAAGAATAATAAATGAAGAAACTGAACCGTATACGACAAAAACATTTATTTTTCTGGGGTGAAGAGGTGGAATAGAGATAGATTTGGTAGAAGTTTAGCTTGCAAACAACGGATAGTTGCAAATTTTTAACTGAGTAAACAAGAAATATGTGATGCTAATAAACCCTGTTATTAATAGAATAGAATAGAAGTTTTAGAGGAATGCACTGCGACCTATGGTCTATTGTGCCCTCTCTATGTCTATATCAACTCCATCAGTCCCAGCACTCTTATAAATTCTAGAAAGGTGCTGGGAGTGAGAGATTCAATGCGTTAGCCAGTTGGGTTGCTAAATCCCAAAATTGTACTCCTTCTTCCGTGAAGTGCCAAACATTCTAATAGCAGGCGTAGGGGAGATTGTATAGGTGCTTCCTGAGCTTACAGTGACCTGTATACAGTCCCACCAGGATTCTTAGTTTATTTATTGAGAGGTTTATTACATAGTTAACTCTTTTTTGTGTGTCCTGTTATTAAATTGGAGCCTCATAATTATTTAAGCAGTGGAAATTTAAACGTTTTTAGATAAAATGTACAAATGTATACTCATTATAGACAATTTAAAAAACAAAAAAAGCTTACGCCAATATCGTCTTATATATCTTGTGTATTTCATTCTTTTAGATTTAAATAGTGTTTCACAACATGACTATCATATAGAGTATCGTTCGAATTCAATTCGTTTTATACAAACTTTTAATATCAAAATTAAAGTCGGTATGTTTATTTGGGTCCCAACATCTCTGCTGGTTTAACCCATTGCTCAAACTGCTCGGCAGTCAGGTAGCCCAAGTTAATGGCTTCTTCCTTCAAAGTGGTACCGTTTTTGTGGGCAGTCTTGGCAATTTTGGCAGCTTTGTCGTAACCAATATGGGGATTCAATGCAGTCACCAACATCAAAGATTCAGCCATGATCTTGCCAATGCGATCGCGATTCGCCTGTATACCGTTGACGCAGTTGGAAGTGAATGTGCGTGAGCCATCAGCTATTAGAACAATTTAATTATAAATAAGCAAGTATGCACTTAATGTGTTTATTTTCACTTACATAACAAGCGTATGGAACGCAGAACATTGGAGACGATTAAGGGTTTGAAAACATTCAATTCGAAATGTCCATTGGCACCACCAACAGTCACCGCGACATGATTGCCCATAACTTGCGCCGCTAACATGGTTAACGATTCGCACTGAGTTGGATTCACCTTTCCTGGCATAATAGAACTGCCTGGCTCGTTTTCGGGTAGCATCAGTTCACCCAACCCGCAACGTGGACCAGAACCGAGGAAACGAATATCGTTACCAATTTTCATTAAGCTAACGGCGATCGTATTTAAAACACCATGCACCTCCACCATGGCATCGCGTGCTGCCAAGGCTTCAAATTTGTTCGGCGCTGATACAAATGGCAATTTGGTAAGTTGAGCAATGCGTGCGGCACATTTTTCCGCAAAACCAATGCGGGTGTTAAGACCAGTGCCAACAGCTGTACCGCCCAAAGCCAATTCGTAGACGCGCGGCAGTGCGGCATCGATGCGATCGAGTGCATAAGCCATTTGCTGTGCATAAGCACTGAACTCTTGACCCAGCGTCAGTGGCACCGCATCCATGGTATGTGTACGTCCAATCTTGATGATATCCTTGAATTCTTCGGATTTAGCTTTGAGCGCATCATGTAAAATTTTTATGGCAGGTTTCAGGTTATTGTTGAGTTCCAATGCAACCGAAATGTGAATAGCTGTAGGGAATGTGTCATTAGAGCTCTGCGACTTATTCACATGATCGTTGGGATGTACAGGGGTCTTTGAACCTAATTCACCGCCCAACAATTCAATGGCACGGTTGCTGATCACCTAAAAAGTAAATAAAAAATATGCAATTAACTAAATAATTATGACAATCAATCAACAAATGACTTTTAATTTCAAACGGTTATATGCACACCTCATTGACGTTCATGTTAGTTTGTGTGCCTGAACCTGTTTGCCAAATCACCAACGGAAAATGATCCTCATACAATTTACCGGATATGACATCGTCAGCAGCTTTGGAAATAGCGTCGCTAACCTTGGCGTCAAGACCGAACTCCTTGTTGACCTCTGCGGCAGCTTTCTTTAAAATTCCCATCGCTTGAATAACCGGTTGCTAGATACAAATGCAAATAATTAGCGCTTTTACAACGTTTACTATATATGGCAGCTTACCGGCATGCGCTCGGAAGATCCACCAATGGGGAAATTCAATTTGGAACGCATTGTCTGGGCGCCATAATACTTGTCAGCTGGCACTTTTAGTTCGCCAAATGTGTCCGATTCTACACGATAAGCTTCAGAGGCCTGCAAAACAATTATATTATTGATTCATATACGCTTACATAAGCTAAAATGTCTCAAGAAAAAAAATACACAATACCATTTTGAATGTGTGCTATTTAGCGCTGTCGCTCACCTACTGAAACTATAACACTTCGGGACAATAAAATTGACGGGCTTTTCGACGTGCACATGTACACAGATAAGCAAATAAATAATTTTCGTGTTTTGAGCAAAACTTGTTATCATCAGAAAGACTCATAAATATGTATGAACACTTGTGGATGTATATATACATATGTATGATTAAATAAAATATTTGTTGTTTACAACTTCGACGTTTTGAAGCTTTGGAGGCTTGACAAAAGCACAAGAATATGATAATTGAAATAAAATTTCAATTTATACAACTACTCGATTTCAATTAAATGAATATTCCTATTTATGTATGTATAGACAGTACAGGATCTGCAACAACACATTGTATGTGTGTTTGTATATTTTTTGCAGTTTAAATCACAAAATTTAAATAAACGGAAAGCAAAACGCGTTATATTCAGATTTCAAACTGTATTACGAATATCAATTACCATAATCGTTTTGACTATAAATGCTATAATTTAAACGGCTTTTAAATTTTCACTAGCAGTCAATCTGCCATAGATATACATACATACATCGTAAAACATTATACATGAATTTACGGTGAGAACGGCAATAAATAGATTCAATTAGCACGTCAAAAGCGTTAGCATGGATTAAAGGTATGTTATGTCATAGTATGCAGAACATTTACATACAGTGGAACTTCTCTAACTCGAATCACCATAATCCACAAAAAAACTTTGAGTTAGAGAGACTTCGATATAAGGTTAGCTTAACATTGTTTCGAATAGTTTTGAGAAAGCAGTACTCCAATATGCTGTTATGTATTTATATTACTTAAATGCCTTGTGCAACAAAAAATTAAAAACAAGTAAGGAAGGGCTAAGTTCGGGTGTAACCGAACATTTTATACTCTCGCAATTTATTTATTTAACTATATTTATATTATATAATACACAATTTTACCCATATATTCGTCATATATATTGTATGAAGTCCATTGAAAGTTGGAAACCATAATATTAGGTTAGAAGCACCGAGGTCCTCGTGTTCGATATATGGGGCCTTAAAAACCTATGGTCCGATTTCGGCGATTTTTAAAATGGGGCTGCCACACTATAAACATAGTATTTGTGCAAAGTTCTGCACCGATATCTTCACTAGTACTTATGTTATATATTGTAAAGTAAACGATTCAGATTGTCTTCAAAGTTCTGGTATATAGGAAGTAGGCCGGGTTGTGAAGCGATTTGGCCTATTTTCACAACATATCATTGGGATGTAAGGAAACTATTACAAACCAAGTTTCATTGAAATCGGTCGAGTAGTTCCTGAGATATGGTTTTTGACCCATAAGTGGGCGACGCCACGCCCATTTTCCATTTTGTAAAAAAATCTGAGTGCAGCTTTCATCTGTCATTTCTTATGTGAAATTTAGTGTTTCTGACGTTTTTCGTTAATGAGTTAACCCACTTTTAGTAATTTTCGACCTAACTTTTGTATGGGATGTGGGCGTGGTTATGATCCGATTTCTGACTGTATTAGGAAATGGCTAAAAAAAATGACTGCAGAAAGTTTGGTTTATATAGCTCTATTGGTTTGCGAGATATGTACAAAAAACTTAGTAGGGGGCGGGGCCACGCCCACTTCCCCAAAAAAATTACATCCAAATATGCCCCTTCATAGTACGATCCTTCATTCCAAATTTTATTTCCATAGCTTTATTTATGGCTTAGTTATGGCACTTTATGTGTTTTCGGTTTTCGCCATTTTGTGGGCGTGGCAGTGGTCCGATTTTGCTCATTTTCGAAAGCAACCTTCCTATGGTGCCAAGAAATAAGTGTGCCAAGTTTCATCAAGATATCTTAATTTTTACTCAAGTTACAGCTTGCACAGACGGACGGACGGACGGAAAGACAGACATTCGGATTTGAACTCCACTCTTCACCTTGATCACTTTGGTATATATAACCCTATATCTAACTCGTTTAGTTTTGGGTGTTACAAACAACCGTTATGTGAACAAAACTACATTTGATGCGAGAATATAAAAATCGAAACACAAAATTCAAACATAAGTAACCAACTTTGGGAAACCATTTTAGACTATACAACTTTTTTATATATTTAGATAAGTATGTAGACGAATAAATTCGTTCCGATTACCATTTAAAAATACTAAATATGTATTTTTACGTAAGCACTTTACTTTTTACCACACTGCATACATATGTACAGGGTACTATTTTATTCAAAGTGCATTAAAAAA
Source organism: Zeugodacus tau (assembly GCA_031772095.1). NCBI lineage: Eukaryota > Metazoa > Arthropoda > Insecta > Diptera > Tephritidae > Zeugodacus > Zeugodacus tau. Next base: position 18,267,160 of record CM062650.1, on the reverse strand, counting down.
TTGCTGTACATTTCCAATAGTCTTCAGGTAGCTACATACATTGTATATAAACATAAACAAATGCACTTCTATTTATCCGTTATTAAGCACATGTAATTGACAACAAATAACTTGACAAGCGGAGTGTTTGATTTATACAATTTTTTAAGGATGAGTGGCAATCAAAGAGCTTACAGAGGTATTCAGTTTGCTAATAGGCAATTGAAGTATAATTCTTATATAAAAGTTAAACTAAATTGCGCTTTATCGTTCAAACAGATAACAATTCGCCCTTACAGCCTCTAACACCGCTTTTGGTTAATGCAGATTTCAGCTTTCAAATGGGCGGTGATGGTTCCTTGAAGCCTTGGATCGACCAAATCAATTCTCATCGTGGTAAACTGGAAGTCAAACCAAAGCTTCAATTACAGCAACCACATCAAGGGCAGCCGTGCTGCCCACCTGAAGTATACCTTAATCCCAATCCAATTAGAACAAAACGTCAAGTTTGTGCATGCGTAGCGGCGGCACATGTAGGTGCTCCGTTACCACAAAGAAAGGCTTTATTCTTAAATATACACCCCCCGTCTTTGGGACATCGTGAGGAATATTCGCCTATTTTGAAAACAATCTCAAGGATGCACTTTGCCTTAGAGCAAGTTGGAATGTTGAAATATTGGGATTATTTAAAGCGCTACGGCATAGACTTTAACAAGTTCAAAAAATTAACTTGCAAGGATTTAGAGCACCTAGGCATTAGAAATCGTGAACACCTCGCGAAATTACTTAAAGCCGTTGAAATGGCGGGTAATATGTATTAATTTGAATGTGGTTTAAATAATATGAAGAATTTGTTTTATAAATTTGTCCTAAAACAGTGTCAGCTATTCCAAGTAATATTGAATAATGAACGAAATGATATATACGTACATACATTAACAACACACTAAACTAATTTGTTTTTACACTTATATTATTTTAAATGTTTCTTTTATGAAAAAAAGTTGTGGACATTAATTATCTATATTGTTTCATTACTGTAGTTCAAATATTATATTTATTGTGTAATGTACATACATATGTATGTAATGTACTATATGCACATTATAATTTTTTTGGACAACCAAATTTTTTTCATTGAATGTATGTATGAATCTGAGTGTCTCCTAATTCAAAGATGTCGAATTAACATAATCAATACGACGTACAATCAAATGGACATATGTATGTAGTCCACTCACCATTATACGTTTTTTTATTTTTAAAGTTTTCACTGTTTGGTTATTACTATTATTATTGTTTTTTTTTTTTTGGTTCATACAAAGGCAACTAGTCTGCTGAAAACTACTTTCACAAAACGTTATATGTATGAGGTGACACTACTTATGTATACGTTAAAGTACTTTTAACACAACCGACAGCTAATGCTAGCCAAACAAGACTGAGGGTATGTTATGTGGTCTGGTAATTAAACCGGCATCGATGCGGTGACTTAGTGTAGTTTATTAAGTAATGTGAGCGCAATCTCAAATCGCAAAACATTGAGTTTAATATATCATAATTTGTATATAAGTTGCATATATATATATATATATATATATATATATATATATATATACCGAAACTAGTTTAGGTTGTTGTGACAGTGCATCTAACCTCACATATTTGTGTATTATCCTTTAGAAATAATTTAATTAAATACCATTGGAGTCATCAAGTATGTATCTTATTAAACGCTTATTGACCAAGCACAATAGTTGTACTCTTAAAAATAAATTGGGCAAAGTTATTAATATAATTAACATTACATAACCATCTCTATGCTAAATTTGCCCGGTTGTTGGTTGCATACTTGTAAGCAATAGGTAAATTACTTACCAATCCCCTAGTGACTAGGGGTGAAATCACCCAATTGCGTCGACTCAGTTGCTGCAGACTGCGCGCCAGAGTTGCAGAACGTCTCAGAACTTGAAGCACCATTTTACCTAAGAATGAATACACAAGTGTTTTTTTAATTAATTTCACGCTAGTAGCAGCACAAATCCACTACTTAAATCGACTACAGATGTGAAATTATTTGTTTTGTTATCGAATCGTCAGCTGATGAATTTAAGAACAAAAGAAAACGGAAAATAGCGAATTGAGAACATAAAATGTAGAAAGTTGACAACAGTAAACCTTGCGAAAACTGTTCTAATTAAAAAACTTGCAAAATTACGCATACCTAAAAAATCATATAATACATGTTATTGACATTTAGAATAAGCAAAATTTTTAATAGAAGCTATTAATACTTTACACGAAGTTATTTTTGAATGAAATTTTCATTCCAAATGTTCATACTACTTTAATGTAGTAGGATTTGGTTCTTTATTAATGCAACCCTGTTGTCAAGCAGCTGTTTGGTGCTAACTTTACATTTGTCAAGATAATCGTAGAATTTGTTTACAGACTACTTTGTCTATTGCAAATTATATTTCTTAATTGCGTTAAAACACATTTATCAAAATGGAAAGACCACAAAAAATGCCCAAAGTAGCCAAGGTAAGTTAATATTTGATATTATATATAAATATCGTGTTTATACCATTTTTTTCAGGTGAAAAACAAAGCCCCAGCAGAGATCCAGATTACTGCTGAGCAATTGCTCCGTGAAGCTAAAGAACGTGATCTTGAAATTCTACCACCCCCTCCCAAACAAAAGATATCTGATCCAGCAGAATTAGCAGACTACCAGCAACGCAAACGTAAAGTGTTTGAGGATAATCTTCGAAAAAATCGCATGGTAGTAAGTCACTGGATTAAATACGCACAATGGGAGGAGTCACAAAAGGAAATACAGCGGGCACGTTCAATATGGGAACGAGCACTGGATAATGAACACCGGAATATAACTATATGGCTAAAGTATGCCGAAATGGAGATGAAGAATAAACAAGTAAATCATGCGCGCAATTTATGGGATCGGGCTGTTACAATCATGCCGCGTGTTAATCAATTTTGGTATAAGTATACGTATATGGAAGAAATGTTGGATAATGTCGCGGGCGCACGTCAAGTGTTCGAGCGTTGGATGGAGTGGCAGCCCGAAGAACAAGCTTGGCAAACCTATGTTAACTTTGAGTTGCGTTACAAAGAAATCGATCGTGCGCGAGAAATCTACGAACGATTCGTTTATGTTCATCCCGATGTAAAGAACTGGATTAAATTTGCGCGTTTCGAAGAATCCCATGGATTTGTACATGGTGCACGTCGTGTTTTCGAACGAGCGGTTGAATTCTTTGGCGATGATTATATTGATGAACGGCTATTCATTGCATTTGCACGTTTTGAAGAAGGTCAAAAAGAGCATGATAGGGCGCGTGTGATTTACAAATATGCATTGGATCATCTATCGAAGGATCGAACACAGGAACTTTATAAAGCTTATACAATTCATGAGAAAAAATACGGCGACAGGGCTGGTATTGAAGATGTTATTGTCTCAAAGCGCAAATTCCAATATGAACAAGAGGTAGCAGCGAATCCACAAAATTATGATGCTTGGTTTGACTACTTGCGACTAATTGAAGGTGACGATATATAATTTAAAAAAAGCTACACATTTTATTTCTGATAGTATTCATTAAAAATTATATTCCCTAAATTTTCTTTTTTTTTGGGGTAGGTGAGGGCGATGTCGATCTTATACGCGAAACATACGAACGTGCTATCTCCAACGTTCCACCTGCTAATGAGAAAAATTATTGGCGTCGTTACATTTACTTATGGATAAATTATGCACTCTACGAAGAACTTGAAGCGGAAGATTTGGAACGCACCCGACAAATATATAAGACATGTCTGGAACTTATACCTCACAAAAAATTTACATTTAGTAAAATATGGCTAATGTATGCACAATTTGAAATTCGTTGTAAAGAGTTACAAAAGGCACGGAAGACTTTGGGAATGGCGATCGGCATATGTCCGCGCGATAAACTGTTCCGTGGATACATAGAAATAGAAATACAGTTGCGTGAATTTGACCGTTGTCGATTGCTTTATGAAAAATTTCTGGAGTTTGGCCCCGAAAATTGTGTGACGTGGATGAAGTTTGCTGAGCTTGAAAACTTGCTTGGTGATACCGAACGAGCACGTGCAATTTTCGAACTTGCAGTTCAGCAACCGCGTCTTGACATGCCAGAACTGTTATGGAAAGCTTACATAGACTTCGAGGTGTCACAGGGTGAAACGGAATTGGCACGTCAACTCTACGAACGACTGTTAGAACGTACCCATCACGTTAAAGTTTGGATGTCATACGCAAAATTCGAATTATTACAACATGAATCCGAACTTGCAGATGACCCTGAAATAAATATAAAATTATCGAGACGCGTTTATGAACGTGCTAACGATACGCTACGTAATGCCAGTGACAAGGAGTCCCGCGTGTTGTTGCTGGAAGCATGGCGCGATTTTGAACGAGAATCGGGCGACAATCACACATTAAACAAGGTGATGGAGAAAATGCCACGTCGTGTTAAGAAACGACAGAAAATTGTGTCAGAGAGTGGTGTGGAAGAAGGTTGGGAAGAAGTGTTTGACTACATCTTTCCTGAAGATGAAATGGCGCGTCCTAATTTGAAACTGCTTGCTGCCGCCAAAATGTGGAAGAAACAAAAGGAATCTATTAATACCGAACTATCCGCAAGTGATTTGAGTGATGATATAAACGCAGAAAAAGATAGATCTGAGAGTTTAACATAACTAAAGAAATAACTAAATGTACTTGTAGATTGCGACGTTAAATAAACAAAAGAAATGATTGCTTTGCTAATATTTTTTAAGAGAAATTAAATGCGTTTCACTATTTTCTAAATACCTAAATAGCTGCCACTTTATTGACCGATTTGCATCGGTTTTTATACGCCGAAGGCCTCTAGAAAGAACATACAAGTTTGTGTCCTTTTATATAAATTTTACTTATAGCAGTGAGGTCAATAGTATTATACTGTGTGATTGTACCTTCAAAGTGAACTTAGCTTAATCTTTTTAGAGACAAAAGTAACTTATCTGTAATAAGCAGTCGACTTGTTTAAAATATATACTTACCTATAGCCAGACTAATTAGATAAATGAGATGTATAATTCAGTTTTATGATTTTATTTAAGTGTTCACGCTGAAATAGACATTTATTACAACTACATACGTAAATAATTATAAATATATATATTATGTGTCATTCGGTTTCTGATGAAACTTCATGGGGTCATCATTGTTGAATTATCCTATTCTAGAGATGTATGTGGTAATGACGTGTGAGCGACACTCAAACAGGTAACCGGCTGTTTATTGTTGTTACAACAAAAAACAAACGGTCGATCGTTCAAACGTCATATACCACAAACTGCTATTTAATACAAGACAAACAAATATCGCCGTTTACACACGTCCGCATATGCTCTGGATAAGTTCAACGCACATTCTTTTTATTCATAATGAAGTATTGTTAAATTTATGACGATTATGCCAATTAATCGTGTTAATTTTTTCTTTTCAAATACATTTCTACAAATTTTTTTATTATTTATCAAAATTGCTCTAAAGTAATGATTTTCATATACAATTGTATATACAGAAATTAATTGTAAAGCAAATACTTGAAATGTTTTATTTTAGTTACTCATAGATACAATATAATTATTATTTCGACAATCTACTGATATGCTGAACTTATATTATATAGACTATAAGAATGAACTTTAAAAGTTTGAAAATACAATTTTTTGAGAATGGTGAAAAATGATTTTAAATATTGTGTTACTAAATACAATTGCACACACTAATATGGTAAGCATGAATTTAATTTTTGGAGTTTAACGCAAAGTAGACAACAAATAATAGTCATCTAATTATCGTGTGCACAAATTGGATTCATAAATTATTTTGGTTTAGCTTAATTTGGTAGTTTTGTTTTAATCAACTTTAAATATTTTCAAAATTATTAACAGTTACATAACTTGTGTTTAGCAAAGTTGCTGAATATAGAAATCATTTAAACATTTGGTTAAACTCTAATTTTGTATATTAATTTAAACAGCATAAACGTGCTTACAAGTTTTTATTATTTTTAATATTTTCTCTTAACAAATTCTAGTTACACACTAGGTCTGGACAGTTCACATAAACCATTTTGTTTGATTTTTATTTTTTGATTTAAGTGTGCGACCTTTTAATTGCATTCTACCAATGTTAAATACTCAGATTGCTATTTAAAGATAAATTTAATTTGTTTCATTTACAAATTTTTGAATGAAACTCATTCAAATATTTACTAGTTTTTAGTTTTTAATAAATCAACTTTGATGTGAAATATTTTACTTTGCATTTGCATCATTCTTGTTTTCTTCCTTTGTGGCGGTCTTGTTAATTGTTTGTTTGTCTTTAGCATCCTGTAAATAAATGCGCCCAAAGCATAGTTTAAGAAAACAATAAAAATTTCCATATTAAACATTCTCATTATTTAAAGAGACAAGTTTATACTAGAACAGCATATTAGCCATGTGAAGTGTTTGTATTTACACAGTTACAAAGTATATATTAGCAAAGTGCTAAAAAAAGTTATATCTTTATAAATATAGCTTAAGTATAATTCTTTAAAGTAATACAAACACTTTTAATAACATGACATGGATATGATGTGATAGTAAGGGCGCCAAAAATACATTTTTGCGCGATAAGTTGGCAATTTATACTAAGCAATCGTTCAACGTACGTGTGACAGACGGATATTAATTATTGTAGGCGTTTAGGATCATACAGTTATATAAACCATATGTAAATAATATATACAATATTGAAGCGAGGCAATGTAAATTTACAAGAGCCACAAAATTATTTTTATTAAACGAACAAAACATTTGCAATGATGATGACCATTTAACAGTATTGGAACGCAACAAGAACATTACTTTAAGACTGAGCATCATTGATTCACTTCGATATTGTTATACAAATATGTAGTTATTTTTTAAATCAAAAAGAAACCATTCATTAGTTCATGGAAGTGCCTAATGAAAAGTTTCAATATGACTTGCATTTGTTCGTGTGCCGAAACATTGTTATGGATTGGTTGTTACCGTGCATGCAAAGTGACACATCTCCTTGTGTTTTTTATGTAATTTGAGCACACTTTCACGGTTTTTTTTACTATAGTGAGTCCTTTTAAATCCAATCCATCACAAATATTTTATGCAAACAGCGATAACGTTAGGAATAAACAATAATTATTTTTCTGTTCAATCTTATACCATTGAACCTTTTCAAGACTTTACCTTTGCCTTAACGGCCTCGGCCTCCTTTTTCAAATATTCCTCCCGTGCCGTTTCGTACATAGATACAAACTTGTCACGTTGCACCTTAAATTGTGCGAATAAATCATCGTTTTTATTGCCTTTGAGCCTGTTTTCAATATCAACTTTCTTGTCATGCTCAGCTCGTATTTCATCCGTAACCCAAGGCTTTTCAATGGGATATTGATTCACTAAGTTTTTCAGTGTCTTTATGGTACTCTTTCCTTTTATAACCTTTTTAACCAATTTCGTGTTTGGTTTTTTAATTTTGCCGGCATTATTAAATGGTGCTGGCGGCATAGCACGAGGCATACGCGGTGGGATCATTGGCGGCATTGGAGGGGGGATTGGTGGTATCGGTCCGAGACGTCCACTACGTCTGAGAAATGGTGGTGGTTGTATACCCATTGGCGGAGGCATTGGACCTCGACCCATTGGTGGCATCGGTGGGATCATCGGTGGCTGGAATCCGTGCGGTGGTGGCATGGGCGGCATTGCAGCATTTCCTCTTGGCACTGGGCCAGGGGGACCCATACGACGTGGTCGGTTAGGACCATTTGGCTGAATTGGAGCACCATTATTAAAATTTCTTGGGCCACCTAAATTTCTGCCATTGAATCTGTTGTTTGTTATAGTATTGGGACCTTGAAATTGAACTCCTTTATTTTTATTCCAATTTCCACTACCATTTTGCTGTGCTTGTGGGTTTACCGATGGTTGTTGAAATTGTCCTTGTGGTTTTCCCTTTGGCCTATTCTTGTTATTTTTCTTCTTTTGTTGCATTTGACCAAGCCCATTTCCACCGCTAATACCTACCGGTGGCGACGGATTATTGAAATCTAAGTAACCAGGATTATCGGGAATTTGACTGCCATTAAACATCATCGGATTGACTCTGCCTGGATGCCCAAGGCCCCCACCGCCATTCCCCAGGTTCTTAAAAGGTTTTTTATATGGTATAGCAGCAGCTCTGTGCATGGGTCTGCCATTTTGAAAATTCTTCGCCATTCTCTACTACTAGAAAAATACAATTCGCGTTTCAGCAATGTTTTTCAATAAATATATACTATATATAACTTCCTCGACCACAATGTATAATTAATATATTTCTTGATAAATAGAAACGAATTTATTCTACAAAATACAGTTTTAAATGGTTTTTAAAGCACTATAAAATTATTTTGTAACGTTACGTTTTCTCACTTATCAAATGCAGAGAACCAGAGAATGTATAATATAGAGAAGGTCCAATTGCGGACAAGCGTGTGAATTGTCAAAACCTATCAAGATTCTATAAGCGTGTTTCACCACTGCCAGCTCGGAAGGGGAAATATTAACAGTGCCTCGTAACAGAGATGAGTATTAATTGAAAAATATGCTCAGAAGTTTACATTTCTATTATAGACGCATGTTAGGCTTTTTGTTTATATGTTGATGCATTTATATGCTTACTATATACAATTGATATGAAATTCGTTTTGCAGATATTTATGAATGCATCTAGAATTGAAAAAATTTCAAATGAATTATGCGATTTCAGAGACATATTTGTAGAAAAAATATATGTTTATAATAATATACATAAGTATGTATGTATGTACATACTTTGATAGAAAATATGTTTATATACATACATTTCGTACAATTCTAAAATAAACTACATATTCCATAACTCTAAACTTGCATATACATATATATATCTATATACATAAGCATTTACGTGTGTTCTTATGTAAATACATATGTCTTCAAAAATTCGAATGGTATCATTATCACTTATCACTGAAGGTCATGTCACATGTGCACGCATTGCTCTGTATGCATATAACTACATACATATGTTTGCATGTCACTGAACAAATACACAAACTTACATTTGCATATGCGTGCACGTAAGTCTGCCAACCATCACAAAAAATCAAAAGCATTGTTCTACAAAAACAACAAGCGCCTCAAACGCATAAGCAGCATCACAAGTCAATATGGCAGCCAATCGACGCTGCCAAATATTGTAGTAAACACAACAAAAACATTTTCATTCATCAACGCAGGCGCACATTCACTTGGCAAAGTTGCTTCATTCATAAAAGAAGAGCCATACACATCTCCCCGCGCATGCCATGCCAACAAACGCCTTTTCGCAACGATGACAAAAATCATAAATTGAAGATTTTTCTAATGTTCCCTGCAGAAGGAAATGTTGCAACGCCGCAAAATCTAAAAAAGGATAAAAATGGCAACATAGCCGTTGAGTCGATTTAAAATATTTTTCAGCAAAAATTCTTTGGCTCGCAAAAATTAATGTCGATATGTTTGCATGCTCATACATATTCATACATATTTACGACAAGCCGATTTTCTACCAACAACGCAATGTTGCGTCGCTTTGGCATCGCGCAGGCGGCCATCAATTTTTCGACACATCGAGCTTTACAGGGCCGTTTCATGTTATCCCGCCGTAATAATAATTGCGCTTAATATGTATTGACAAATATTGAAGTATTACTTGGTTATCTATATAATTAAATGCATTTTAATATCTACCAACATATTAAAACATGTTTAGAATAATTACTATTGATCTTTTTAAGAAACAAGGCATAAAAATTAACGACATAATATGTTGGGCATCTGGGCCTTTTTGCCTGCGTACGCTCCACAATCATTACAACTCTATGACATGAAAACAAAAAATCATAAGCTTCGGCCATTGGTTGACCGTGGCAACGAAGATTTTATATGAAGCCATGAGTGCACATATTTACATACATAAATATATTGAATGTTGACAAATTGACATATCTACACAATCAGAATGATTCTTTGATATTTGTTTACATGCACACATAGTTACAAATGCGCGGACGTTTATGATTTTGAGATATTATAGAAATTATTCATGACCAAAGTAATTAAATATATACATACATATATATTATATATACTATTGTGTTATATGTACATATTATATGTAATATTTTTAGCTTATTATATATTTCAAAGGTTTTATAGAATAAATCATTATTTAAGTCAATTATTACATAAGTATGCATGTACTTTAATATCAAATATAAACAAAATATCCATAAATTACATATATACATATATGCAAAGTCGTTTGCGCATTGTATATAAGCGAATCTGTAAGCGTACATTTATTAACATTGAAATTAACACAATTTTTCTCATTTAACATAGAAATTAACACAATTTTTCTCATTTAACACTGAAAACGCTCAAATCTGTTATTTTTGAGCGCTCTGATGTTAACCTGTGGTGAAACACGCTTATAGCTACATGTGGTGAAACACGCTTATAGAAACGAGTACCCCTTCGAAAAGCGGACCAGTGTGACAATCGGCACACCATGAACCTTCTCTATATTATACGTTCTCTGAGAGAACGTAGACAGAAAAGTAGGGTTGAAGTTAAGGTTATTCCGAAACAAAGTAAATGGAACAACACAGAGAGTTTTATATGAAAAAGTTTCGTGGAAACGGGCTGGAATAAAATATTTTTTAAATAAAACAATACATTGTTGTAAATTATATTTAATTATATGCTATTTGAATTTAAAATTTTTAAATGTATTGAAAACAAATGTTACAGTAATAAAATTAAGAATCGCAATATGAAAATCTAACTTCTCTTCAGTTAATTATATTTATTATCAAATTTTCTAGTAGTGTTTGCCAATGAATTTTGGTACTTTTTAACAATTAACCATCGACCTGTCAAAAATTTTACATGTGAAAGCAACAACAAAGTTATCTAGTTGAGTTCGTGCAGGAGAGTATGTGAATACCTCATTAAAAATTCTATCGTTGATTGATAAAAACCACAGTACGTAATAAAAACGATTCAAAATACAAATCATTGTATATGCTATTCTATGTATTTTAGATTATCTACTTGTAGACAAAAATGACAATATAAATATATATGTTTGTTGTTTTACTTTGAAATACATTTTAATTTATTAAATAACACATAAAGCATAGACGCAGCTCGAAACAAAGGGATAGAAAAATATTTTTGTGCAGATTTAAGTATTTCTCCACCTAAGAAAATGGTGGAGCATTATTGCGCATGATTAAGAGGATATTGCTGTTTGTTTGAATTACTGGATAGTGCGTTCTATTATCTTTTCTATAAGGAATAGGAAATCGATGGCAGCTAATATCGTCTAGCATTTACTATTAAATTTCATATATATGAACATATATGTCGGCCAAGTTCAATAATAAAAAAGGTGTTTATTTTTAAATATACATTCGTATAAATTCATATATTTAACATTGATTGCGTAAACTTTTATTTGAAAATCAAAAAATATATTTTTATTGTGTAGCCCCTTTTATGTCCAATCACCGAAAGCCTTATGACAAAAACTTCATTACAATAACAAGTGTCCAAGAATCGAAATCTTGATAATTTCAAAAAATCTTAAATATAAAAAAAAATACAAAATTGTCTGGGAATATTTAACATCGAAAATTAATAAAATATATAAGAAACTTAAATCTCTAACGGCTAATAAAATTAGTTCTTATATTTTAAATAATAATAGGCAAATTTTTTGTGGTAAGTTTTCGGCTGCTTGCTGCGGGTGATCTTTTTGATGGTGTAAGTGGATGGTGAAATCCAGCGCGAGGATTAGGCAAGTGCACAACAGGACTGTCACTTGGATGCATTCGTTTGGAGCGAGTCGACATAGTCGATGTCGATGTAGCACGCGAAAATGCCGTGTGTATTATAGATGAACGTGAATCAGGATCAATGCTTTTCTGGAAGGATTCATAAGCATCATCTGTAGCTTCATCCGTATTCCAATCTGACCCATCATTGATACGAATTTTCGGTGTCGCAACTGTCTTTTTCTTAACGCTCTTATTCAAGGAGGAACGTTTTTTGCTTCCAGTACTTTGACGTCCCGATCTACGACGAATTGTGGTTGCAATAACTCGCGATTTCTTTAATGGTGATTTGAAGGAAGGTTTTGTTGGTAACTTAACTCCCGCAGATAAAGCTGTATTTCGTGCATTTACGGTTGGTTTAGAAAAAACCATTGGGCTGTTAAGAGGAAAAACCAAACTTCGTTTAGCCAATGGTGTATTTCTTTCATTTTGAAGCATCTTTCGTTTCTTCGCTGAGTTGGCAGACGCAGATGGTAATGTTGACAAGTTAGTATTAGAGGTAGCTTTACGCATTGAAACCATTGAACCGTTTTTTCCTGACATGGGTGTTCGACCAGTAATTGGATGAGGAGTTTGAGCTATTTTCCGTGCACTGCTCATTTTCTCTTTTTCTTGACGTTTTTTCTCCCATTCCTTTTCCATCAACTCTAAAATATTTTCACCATAAACACGAAATTCCTGATGCTCTTTTTCTTCGAAAGCAACAACTAATTCTCGAATTTGTTGCTCAATTTTCGGTAACTTTGTAGCAATTGTTTTCCGTTCTTTTTCTTCTTTGAGTAATTGGCCCCCACGGTTGTTATAACGCCCGGGATCTGAAGCTTTAACCTCGAGAGCAATCATTCGGTCCCATAATAATCTTCTATTATTGTAAAGTTCAAATATCTGATGGTTATTTTCATAAAATCTTTTTAAATCCTCCAACTCAATTTCATGTAATACTAATAGATCTTCTGTATAGCAATTATTGTGAAAGTTGGAAAAACGATTCCTCTCCGTTTCAGATTTTAGAGTTTTATCCCACCATTCTACTATTTCTGTACGTATTTGTTGGAGACATTCTTTTATATTCTGACTTTGTAAAGATTCGCATCGATGTAGTTCTTCTTTAAGTGTATTATATGTGTGGTGGTTATATTCTGTATGACGTTTAAATTTATTGCGCGTATTAGGAGACGTTTTTAATCGCCCCCACAGAGAATCTAATTTCTTACGCATACTATCTATGCGATCTGACAAAGCTTGTACACGCGCTCCATATAATTCTTGCATACGCCTAAGTGCTTTAAAAGTCTCTTCATTAAGTTTAATTTGTCTGTGATTTAATAGTCTGTCTTCCGTGTCTGTATTTACTTGTGTCTCTAATATATTTAAGTAATTTTTTATCTCCCGTCGTAATACTGACATCTCGTTTAAGCGTTCCATTCGCTCCATCTTTAGTTGGTCTAAGTGACTACGAAATTCTAAAATTTCCTCTTCTGAAGGTAAAGGATCAGCTAAAAGAGGGCGAGGAGCTTCGCCCAACTCCTCACATAGGCCTTCCTGCTCAAGTAAAAGCTCGCAAATTTCCTCACGGCGCCGCCGTAACTGTTCTCGCAAATCGGTTAAACTTTTATCCATTTTGGATTGAAGAACGAGCAATGGTACATTTCGGTCTTCAATTCGTGGTAACTCCACATTTGTTTTTAATAAGCGACAAAGCATATCGGCTTCTTTGTTTAACTCTTCTATTTCATTTTCTATGAGTCCACGTCTTTGTAAAGACTCTTCTTTCAATTCTGTAAAAAATGTCTTCACATGTTCCTTTAGTTTCTTAAAATTAAATAAGCACATTTCTTCATCAAACATCTCTGTCCATATTGAAGCGAGATCATTAACATTTTCTGCCATTAGCCTTTGTAGTTCCAAATTTTCCTTTTCAAAGTCAGCCATCTTACTAATTTTCTCCCGTTAGTTCTGAAATATTAATCTATTTATTTATATCGCTTAAATTTATTTTTCAATGCATAAACGTTGAAACGTACCCTTTACTAGCAATATATAGAAACTTAATAATAAGAACACTTGTATACACAAAATTACTACAAACAAAAATTCACAACTTAAAATATTCAGCGCGTTTTATGACTTTTCAGTTGTAAATTTGATTTCAAACATGTTGATGTCACTAAAAATATCGATACATCTTTGCTAATAAACAGGGTTGTATTTGAGCTTTCCTAGAAGTATATCCCCATTGTATCGAAATTAAAGCTAACCTTATGTTCGCACTCACGACTTTTCTTCGCAGTGGAAACGAAGGGGTAAAATAAAATTGTACTGCGCAGAAGACATGTAAGTGCAGAATTGCATTCAAGTGCTGCTCGTTTAGTTGAACGCTTGGCGATCTGTACTCTCACTGTATTTTACATGTGAAAGCAACAAAAAAGTTATCCAGTTGAATTCGTAGAAGAGAGCAGGCGGATATCTCACAAAAACTTCTATCGCCGCTTGCGTTAGTGCGAATTTTGTTTTCCACATTTGTGCTATTTACAATGATAAAAATAACTCAAAGGACAAATTAGTGCTAAAAAGAAATTTTATAGCAGGGTTGCACCACAGGCACGTTTGTTTGATCGCCTGGATAGTGTGTTCGATTGGCTTCTATCTGTTGTTTAACGCTTTTAACTGTTATAAAGGCGGTAAAAAATTATCTTAACAAGTATTATCCTTAACAAGTGTTAACTCGTGTTTTTTATAATTCAGCTACTTCAATAATCTAATGTCTATTGATTTGCCCTTTCTTTGCTCGTTTTCTCTAGGAGCTGATTTCTTGCCAAAAATCTTCAACAAACAAAGTTAGCGAGTTGAAAGGTATGAAACGTTGGCCGCAATAAGGTACTTCGATTCGGAAAGCGTTGGAGAGTTGCCAATCGAATAAACAATTTCAGATATTAAAAAGAATTGACAGTACGCGCGTTGCTCCTTGTTAAAATCAATAATAATTATTTTCAAATTTTTGTCATTTTAATTATGTATTCCCAATGTGTAAAATTACACTTGGTCACTTTGAAAATAGCAGTTATATCACTTTAATAATCAAATTCAACTCGATAACTTGTTGTTAATCTTCATGAAAATTTTCAGTCAATAATTTGATAAATTTAAACTTTGGCGTTGTAGTTACTAATATTTGATAATCTTGTTGTATACTATATGTATATCCATAAATCTAAAATAACAATAATAATCACAATTCTCGATTTTTACCCACTTCAAAAATCCCAAAAACAATATACAAACAAGTAAGGAAAGGCTAAGTTCGGGTGTAACCGAACATTTTATACTCTCGCAATTTATTGAAGAAATTTTATTAAGATAACGCACAAATTTACCCATAAATTCGGCATAAAGTTTAATAGAATAACGAAAATCGTCCTATATAGTGTATGAGGGCTGAGGTAATTCCTGAACCGATTTCATTCAATTTCACCAGCAAGGTACACTATATCCAATACTATACGCTCACTTAATTTTGCTAAGATATATCACATATTAACCAATACATATATGCGTAATAAAGCCCAACGAATTTTTGAAAAACCTTTAATTAGGTATATGGGAGCTAAGAGATGTTGTGACCCGATTTTAATAATTTTTGGAACAGAGACACACTATTGGAAGAAAACAATTTCCTCTGAATTACATTAAATTAGTTGAGAGATTTACCCATATTTTCGGTTAAAATTTAACCTTAGGCGCTGAGTTCAACATGTTCGATATGTGGGGCCTTGAAAAGTTATAGTCCGTTTTCGGCGGGGTCACGCCCACTTTTCCAAAAAAATTACATTCAAATATGCCCCTCCCTAATGCGATCCTATGTTCCAAATTTTATTTTCATAACTTTATTTATGGCTTAGTTATAGCTCTTTATGTGTTTTTGGTTATCGCCATTTTGTGGGCGTGGCAGTGGTCCGATTCCGCCCATTTTCGAACTTGACCTTCTTATGGTGCCAAGGAACACGTGTTCCAAGTTTCATTAAGATATCTCAATTTTTACTCAAGTTACAGCTTGCACGGACGGACAGACGGACGGACGGACAGACAGACATCCGGATTTGAACTTTACTCGTCACCCTGATCACTTTGGTATATATAACCCTATATCTAACTCGTTTAGTTTTAGGACTTACAAACAACCGTTATGTGGACAAAACTATTATACTCTCTTTAGCAACTTTTGTTGCGAGAGTATAAACATAACTTATATCAAATTGGTTCCTCGTTTTACAACGTTAATGTGTATATGTACATATTTTTAAATAATAAATACAGTTTATTTTGTTTTATTTACATAAAAGCATATTAAGATTGAAAGAGATACATACATACATAATAATTATGTAAGGTACATAAACATAATCGGCCTGCATGAATACAAATAATTAGTTAGTTTTTAATATGAACAGTTCAGTATTTGTGACAGTGAAAAATCTTTTATTTTGAAATTGTCTTCAAAGAGAGAAAGTTTCAGTTTTTACCTGTGGTAGTAGCGATATTCTTGTGATGTTAGGGATGTGCACAAGTTGGTGATATTGATAGATAACTGCCATTATAAAAATGTACTGACGAATTTTATATTTACAATATACATGGATAGTCAGAAATTTGTTTAATCATTACAATTAAATTGGAAATAAAATATAAGTTAGAATGTTTATAACCAACTCACTTGCACTAAAAATTATATTTAAAGCAGTAATTATCTTATAATCTTTTTTCTTTTCTTTTCTTCCTTTTACAGTAAGGAAATTGCTAAAGTGACTGTTCTGCGAGTCGATCTGTTTTATGTAGAACCAGCCTTCATGAGATCGACAATTCTTGTCACATCAACTGACTTCGAGGGTAACTAAAATTTGATCTTACACTGAAGAAGACGCAGGAGGCATAACAGAACTACTTGTCATTTCTGCTTGCGCTATTTGCTGGTGTGGCTGTTGTTGCATTATTTCTATATGATCTCCTAGCGGTTGTACCATATCATTGGTGTCAATTGATCCCACAACTGGTGCCGACGCTTCACCAATGGGGAATCTCTGTAAACGACCCGTTGCAGGCTCCATGTATATACCATGAGCTGCATGTGCATGTTGCCGTAGTGCATACATTTGAAGAAATCCTGCATCACATTCAGAACATTTGAAGCGTTCACCTGTGTGTCGTCGAATATGAGCTTTTAAATCATTGCTTTGAGCAAATCCACGGCCACATTCCTCGCATTTGAAAGGCCGTTCTCCGGTATGTGTTCGCATGTGAATGGTGAGATTGTAAACACGATGGAATCCTTTGCCACATAGATTACACAAGTTAGGTTTAGTACCCGTATGATATCTGAAATATATTTAAAGGGATAGATATACGAAAATATTACTATATTTTTGAAGTTGGAGAAAAATATAAAAAAAATACCTTTCATGTATCTTAACATCGGTGGCACGTGGAAAGCCCTTTCCACAGTATTGACATTTGTATGGTTTCTCACCATTATGACGCCGCATATGTACACGCAGATAATCATTGCGTACGAAACTTTCACCACATACTGAACAAAGAAAATTTCGACGATCACTATGATGACCCTTCTCATGTTCACGCAAAGCTTTGCGTTCCTTAAAAGTGTCTTCACAAAATTTGCAAGCAAATACGCGATCGGTATGCATCAGTACATGTTTACGAAGGTATGTTCGACTTGTAAACTTTTTCCCACAATATTCACAATTGTGAACCTTATGAGCCTGAGGATCACTACCATGACGCGTTTCTATATGCTTCGTCAGATCTACAGAACGTGCGAATGCGCTATTACATTGATCACATTTAAATTCTTTCGTTTGATGCAAGTTTATAATATGTTTCTTTAAGTGATCACTTCGCGCAAATCGCTTTGGACAAAAGCTACATGCGTGCGCTTTCTCCTCGACGTGGGTTAACATATGACGACGTAGATGACAATGACGCGAAAAGGTACGCTGGCACTTTGTGCATCTATTTTCAGAATTTGCAGTTTGATCTACAGCAGAATTTTGTGCAAGAAATTCATCAACAACTTCTGTGATTCGGCGTCGTTCGGCAGCGTCATCTTCCCGGTCTTCAGTTTTGTTTGACTTTCGTCTCACGACACTTGAATTTTCTATATCTCGGTCATTTATCAATCCAGCTTCTTTCTTTATGCCATTATTTGATACTGGTGAACTGCATTGATCCCAATCGGGCGACATACGCATGTTGTCGAAATCATCCACTGATCCGTCCAGTTCACATTTCACTATGAAAAATTTTAGATTATAAAATATATATGTATATAATCATTTATAAAATAAAACTATATGCTCTCCAACCTTTGATATCAGTTTCACTCTCTAATTTCAATTGAGGTAATATATCTTCCGGAAATTCCACCCCATTGTGCTCTTCGTCATCAATAGAAATGGGGTTGGTATCCATATTAATATCGCTCTCGACTTCATCTGCTACGTCTTGTCCACATTCAAGAAAATGAGAAGAATCCACAAAGCTATCTTTATCGATGGCATTAAACATTTTCTCAGACTTAAGGAAAATTTCCGGCTTCTGTGTATCTATTGTCGAACTGAATATGTAATTTTATTATTTTTAATTGACAACAGAATATTATAAAAAAAATAATTAAAATACCTTTTCGTTTCCATATATTTTAATTCATTTTCTTCATTATTTTGGGATATATGAGTTGAAAGATCAATTTCCGGTTCCTTTAGCGACACCCTAGGACTGTTTAAGGTATACTGTTAACTGCTTACTGAAAAAGTGTCTTGATAAAAATATTACCTTGCAGCTTCTTCATGTTGGTGGTGGACATTACGCATATGACGATTTAAATGTTCTCTGCGTGAAAAACGCTTTCGACATATTGTACATTGTGTATCCAATACAATACCTACACTGGGATGCTTGTGAACTAAATGACTTCGCAATTGGCTAATACGTTCGAAGCGTATACCACATATACGACATTGCAAATTACTATTGTGATGCACTTGTTTTCGATGCTGTCGCAATTCCATCAAATCAAAAAATTTCATTTCGCACATTTCACATGGATGTAAGCTCAGCTTATCAGTCTGTGTACCATAATCCCTTCGTTCACTGAACGAAATATTTCGGTGTTCTTTTTTGTTAATAGTTAGAAATATATCATTTTCTAGGCCTTTTAATGAAATATAGGCATTTTCCACTCGTTGTTTAAAGTCATAAGCATCCCGTGCGTTGCCCATACAGCACGAACAGATTTGTTGTGGTAATATGTTATCAGTTGATATGACTGGAAATCGCGAACACTCGGATATTATATGTGCTATAGTTACACCACTTTTATGCGTTTCTTGGTAAATAGAATACAATTCAACATTTTCTTGTAAACATATCCGACAAATGTGGTTTGGGTTCACAACAACATGTACTTTATTCATAGTTTCCATTATCTTTTATTACTATTTAAATCACAAGGGGTGGGATCATATTAATTCTTTTAACTATTTTTATCTTGAAATATTCATAAAGTAAAACTATATTTTAGTTTTATTACGACCAATTATGCCCTCAGGTGTAAATTAACGAATTTAATCTTTATCGATAACTATTTGCAAGGGATGTGTAATTATGATTATTATTTGTTTATTAATCGAAATTGACTGAAATAAGAAAAACACAAAACACACGAAGGGACATACATATATGGCAAACTATCGTCAAAACTGTATATAATTATTTACAGTTCACAATCTATCAGTTTTATTTTATTGTTCTTTCATTACCATAAATTATTCACCATAAAATCGTCGACATATTCGAAGTTCAAATTTCAAAACCTATGACCACCCTGTTGATGGATATGTTTTGTGGAACAAAATCAGCTGTTTCGTGCTTTTCAATTTAGGCAATACCTTATTTTATAATAATTATAACATATTTGTGAATTACTTTGGTTACTAATAATACTAAGTTATTTCACAATGTCGCGATTCTTACTGACGAATTTGAAACCTGTTTTTGTCACACATTTACTTTCTCCGTTAAGTACAAATACACCACCTATTCTGCCAGTTCTGCATCATGTGGAGCGGCGGCAACAGATTCATCTTACGTCAACATGCAATGAAATACGAAAATTGGCACGGCTGCGTGTTGTAGACAATAGTGAAATTGGAAAACGTGCCATGGCAGAGGGAAAACCACCTAGATGCATTCATGTATATAATAAGCGCTCTGTGGGGTTTATTGGTGACAAAGTGCTTGTAGCCATTAAGGGTCAAATGAAGAAAGGTATCTTGGTTGGATTAAAGCAAAACCAAAAATTAAAGATACCGAAATTTGATAGCAACAATATTGTACTAATCGACGACAATGGCAGCCCACTAGGAACTCGCATTCACGTACCCGTACCAACGATACTTCGAACCATACTCAAAGAAAAAACCCAAGCTAAAGGGGCAGATTACACAAAGGTGCTAGCTATAGCAAGCAGATTTGTTTAAAAATATGTTAATGTTAATAAAATTTACTTGTAAATGAACAAAAACATTTTGTTTCGTTAAATAAAATAATATGAATATGTAATTATATCTGTCTTAACATTATTCACGTTACTTTCAGCAATACAGTTAAGCTCTAAAGTCAATTGTTTTATCCTTAAATCTTTATTTAATTAGAAATTAAATAGTAGGTCGTTTTTTCGGTTGTTCTGGTGATGTACTACTCCCATCACAATCCATTTGATTACGTTTTCTTTTCTTGCTATGCTCATGTACTAATTCACTGACGCGTATTTTATTAGATTTCATTTGAAGCCAGTTCGTGAACTACAATATAAAAACATAGTAAGTTAAATTTGGTTTTAAATTCGTATTCGTAAAGTTACCAATGCATTTGTTTTCAAACCAGATTCATATAGCTTTTGTTCGATGTCGTCTAAGCGATGCTCTGGTTTTCCATCTTCTGTAGTGTTTTTAGAAATGTCAAGCAAATGGCGAACACGTTGACGCATTGTTTCAAACACAATACGACCAACAATATGATTGCGGTCGTACGGCGTCAAGTAACGACCATATTCATAAAAATATGGATGCAATTTACCAAGCTCAATATGTGTTGTTTCGGCTTCACAT
The DNA here is from genome assembly GCA_031772095.1 of Zeugodacus tau. NCBI lineage: Eukaryota > Metazoa > Arthropoda > Insecta > Diptera > Tephritidae > Zeugodacus > Zeugodacus tau. The sequence goes on along the minus strand of CM062650.1, from coordinate 18,245,964 downwards.
ACAGCCTTATGCACATTTTTATAGATGTCTGGAACGTTCACTGTAAAGTATGGATTATTGACCTTTAATTCTTTTATGTACCATAATGGCAGATTCACTGTGCGACCAGGATTTAAATCATCTGTCTCAGCGCCTGGATCAAGGAAGCCTATGCAACAAAAATCAAATTATTACAAATTTTCAATGCAGTCTACTTTGCACGAATTTACCCATCTTTAATAGTTTCGTGTTCACTTTACATTCGACCTTCTCCTGTGTAACAAAGATATCTTCAACGGCATAGTAATTTGGAAAATAACTTTGATTGTCCATTTTGCTTAGTATTTACATTAATTTATTTACTTTCCAAATTGTGTACACTTGGCGCGCTTTAACTTAAATCATAATAATGAGTAATTTCCAATTGTGTTTGTGGAACTGAAACAGATGTTTTGACGAAATATGTACAGACATATGTAATAAGGTATGTATCGTATTGGAACATATTTCCTAGGTTATCGATTATTTGTGTTTTTCAATTTGAATTCAATCATTTGAATATTTAGAGAATTTAGTGAATTTGCAACTACTGTATAATGAGATAAGCTCTCTATTTTGATATTCCCTAGACCATTACTGAAATATATACTCTGGGGAACAAAGGGGTAATATTTTAATATTTAATATAAAACAAAATAAAATAAAATAAAATAAGATAAAATAAAATAAAATAAAATAAAATAAGATGAAATAAAATAAAATAAAATAAGATGAAATAAAATAAAATAAAATAAAATAAAAAAAAATAAAATAAAATAAAATAAAATAAAATAAAATAAAATAAAATAAAATAAAATAAAATAAAATAAAATAAGATAAAATAAAATAAAATAAAATAAAATAAATTAAAATAAAATAAAATAAAATAAGATAAAATAAAATAAAATAAGATAAAATAAAATAAAATAAAATAAAATAAAATAAAATAAAATAAAATAAAATAAAATAAAATAAAATAAAATAAAATAAAATAAAATAAAATAAAATAAAATAAGATAAGATAAAATAAAATAAAATAAGATAAAATAAAATAAAATAAAACAAAATAAAATAAAATAAAATAAAATGAAATAAAATAAAATAAAATAAGATAAGATAAAATAAAAATAAAATAAAATAAAATAAAATAAAATAAAATAAAATAAAATAAAATAAAATAAAATAAAATAAAATAAAATAAAATAAAATAAAATAAAATAAAATAAGATAAAATAAAATAAAATAAAATAAAATAAATTAAAATAAAATAAAATAAAATAAGATAAAATAAAATAAAATAAAATAAGATAAGATAAAATAAGATAAAATAAAATAAAATAAAATAAAATAAAAAATAAAATAAAATAAAATAAAATAAGATAAAAATAAAATAAAATAAAACAAAATAAAATAAAATAAAATAAAATGAAATAAAATAAAATAAAATAAGATAAGATAAAATAAAATAAAATAAAAATAAAATAAAATAAAATAAAATAAAATAAAATAAAATAAAATAAAATAAAATAAAATAAAATAAAATAAAATAAAATAAAATAAAATAAAATAAAATAAGATAAAATAAAATAAAATAAAATAAAATATTATAATATAAAATAAAATAAGATAAAATAAAATAAAATAAAACAAAATAAAATAAAATAAAATAAAATGAAATAAAATAAAATAAAATAAGATAAGATAAAATAAAATAAAATAAAATAAAATAAAATAAAATAAAATAAAATAAAATAAAATAAAATAAAATAAAATAAAATAAAATAAAATAAAATAAAATAAAATAAAATAAAATAAAATAAAATAAAATAAAATAAAATAAAATAAAATAAAATAAAATAAAATAAAATAAAATAAAATAAAATAAAATAAAATAAAATAAAATAAAATAAAATAAAATAAAATAAAATAAAATAAAATAAGATAAAATAAAATAAAATAAAATAAGATAAGATAAAATAAAATAAAATAAAATAAAATAAGATAAAATAAAATATACACGCATGTATGGGCGCTTTCAAACATACGTACATACATACAATACATTCATATACTTTAAATTTAGCTAAATCACCAGATAACAGCGATGTGAATGAAAACTGAATGAAAACAAATATAAAGGCAAATGTAAAGAAAGGAAAACCATATGACTGCAACCGAATACAACCCCCTCGAGACATGCGCAAAGCTTTCGACGAAAGGATATTTTCGAAAATCGTTACATACATACAAATGCTCACATGTACTTTTGTACACACAGTGCTTTTAAATAGAAGAGTGAAAGCGGCTCGAACGATGATTGCACATTTTCGAAAAATCAGTATAGCTTAAGAAGTTTCCGAAGAATAAACGTTATTTCTAGGAAAAAACGGTGAAAATTTCTCTAAGAATGAAAATTCCAATTGGCATCAGTCCATGAAGTAATACTGAGCTTCAAAGTAAAAAGTATTGGAAATTTTAAAATTTACTAAAAAAAGTGCGTATACAAAAATAATTGAGTGTGATTAATAATTTTAATTTTGTGTTAAAAAGTAAACAGTTAAGTGTTGGTTATACGGAAAATCAATAATCATTTTTAGCCCATATTTGTGGTCAGTTACACACCTTTTCAAATATTGCAGTAAATATTTCAAACATATGAAAATTTCTGCATACAAAGATTTAGGAAAATAAATAGAAAAAATTGCAAGATTAAATAATTTAAAAATTATAAAAAAATTAAGGCATATTTACCGAAACTATTGCCAAGCGTGGGCGAAATTCTGTATCTCATATATGCATTGAGAGTGCGATGTGCTTGTTTTTCTGAGGGTGCACATCAGCTACCCCAGTACTTCCAATCACAACACAATTTCGGTAGAGCACTCCGAGCAACAACGGTGACAGTAACAATAACAAAGCAAACCATAGTGCACACTCGTATACAAACATAAAAGCAATAATGCATACACGCATAAATGCCTACATACATACATATTGTAGCATCGATATTTCGTAACCACCCATTGTGCCCCCCTTTTTAGGTCAGCGGTGCATTATTCTTCCTTGTACGTCGCTCGTCTTCAAAATTCCAATACACATACGTATGTACGTACGAACACAACTTTACATACATTGACGAAGATAATGGCAAAGCAGGAATAAATGTGAGTGCATGCGAAAAGTCGCAGAAAATCTATTCTTGAAACCTTCGCAACGCTTGAGCACTTGTACGTGCACATGCACTTGAGCTGCAGTCAGCCTCAAAGTCAGTGTAATCTGGAAGCGTACATAATTGAAGTTATAGTGCTGAAATAAAGTGAAAATCGATTTTGGATTGTAGTACGTGGAAATTCGAAAATTTAAAGACGGTCAATCGAACGCAATGGCGATGTCAACATCGGCGGCATCTACATCGGTGTCGGCGTCAGGCTCGGCATCCACATCGACATCGAGCTCTGGAAATACGGGTAATGGCTCGCCCTCTACATCGGTTATATGTGAAGAGGTCTTTGATGAGACCGAACCAAGTGCTGAAGGTATGTCTAAAAATAATTTATATTTGTAGTATACATATGTAATAAGTTGTTTTCTATAAATCATAACGGTCTGAAACATTTTTCGATGGATTTAAGTTTAAAAAGTTATAAACGAATTTTCTGACTCCGTGCAATCTATCTCTTCCGTACCCATTAGAAAGAATCTACAATCATCAATGGCAGTATATTTTAAGCAGCTCTGGACTTTGATGATTTATCGGATTTTGCTGTATCAAAGACAATTCCATTTCAATAATTTTAAGTAATTCTTCATCATTGGTGAAAGATAAAGATGAAGAGTTCCACCAAAAGAATGAATGAAAAAATGTGGGAAGTGATGTTTCAATAGTATGTCATATATGTACGTGATTTTCTACTAGGCATCTATCGCATTGAATAGTTCTGGTAAACCATACACACAAATAGGGAATGATGATAGTAAATCCCAATATCAGCTTGATGTTGGAAGATTGAGACACCTTCAGATGATGAAATGAGAGTTTTGGGGCACTACAGATCCCACTAGGACACGATAGTCAGTCTTTTGGGATGCCGCAAACTTTTCAAAATGGATGCCCAAGACATTCAAGTGACGACAAAATGCTTTGAGTCTTTCACGAATTTGGCAACTAATTTTAAATCGGGACAGTTCAGCTGGTTCTCCGAAGTTTGTCCTGTCAAGATTTTTGAGCCACATCTAGTGAAAGCTGAACAATGAAGGAGAAAGTGTCTCGATGTGTCAATATCCCCTTCTTCCACAGGATATTTAGCCTCACGGCATGTTACTCCATCGTGCAGTGTCCTGTAATGACCTCTATCATTACGGCGAGCTGAACCTTACTAAGACTAAATAGCTCCTGCGATAGGTACTGGTCGTTGTTCAACCCCTACCGTGTTTGGCATTTCTCTTACAGAATCTGTCAAAAGAGAACTTTATTTAAGCAATGAATGAAACTACAAAGCCGATCTGAACTGCCTTTGGTTTCCAATGATGTCTATCTTATACACTTTGTCCTCCTCCTCCATATTGAAAAAATACAAAATTGATCATTGAGTTTATTTGTTTATATTTTGTCTAGAGTCCGATCGCATGATTTGAAAATAACGCTTCAGAAGTGACTCTTCTATATTTTTCTAGTATTTTAACTCGGAGGATTGACTATTTCATAAAGATATTTATAAAATATTCGTAAATAGTTATAATATGTATGTACATATATCGTTTTCTTGTACAATATACATACTCCAATTACTTAATTTACCAATCAGGCATTATGTGGGTGGTGGGATACCAACTCGTTTCTATGGATGTTACAATAACACAGTAGTTATTTTATATATTAGATTTAATTGCCTAAACTGCCCAAGCGGTAAAAATTTGTTTGGATCTCCGTACAAGCAAAGTGCTGGTCGTTACCGTGGCACCCTTATGCGTTGATGGCTGTAAAACTATATGTATGTATGTATATTCACAGCTACAAATATGCCTCGGTTGCTTACTTGCAGGTCAGTAACAAGGCCCAGTTATGTGTGTGCCTTACATACACATACACTTACAAGTACTTGAGCAAAAATAAGATTATAAATATTATATTTTTTAGTATATTTAATTTTATTATTAACTATTTGCTGGCAATTTTGAACTTCTCGCTTTTAACCTTAGCCTCTGCTGTATCGTGTACTACTTGGCAACTGAGGCAAGGCGGCTTTGTGTAACAGCGTCCAGACCTTCGTTTCTACATGCATACGTGTCTTAAGTGGATCGATAGACGTGTCAAGTGTATGTTCAGGTGTTAACTAGTAAACGGACAAAGTATTGTTTTCACATGGTATTTAATGTTAAAGGAGAAAAGTATTTGGCTATGAGCTATGAGTATTTTTCCAGCTGGTATATCAATATAAAGGGTGATCCATTTCGAGGTTCCCTACTTTTTCAAAGAAACAACACAGAAAAATAAAAGTTAATGGGGCATGTTTATTATCATTCGAAAGAACATTCTTCGACATTTATTTTTTAAAGGTTATCTCTTTCAAAAGTTGTCCGCGGCTACTAGCGACACGTGTGATGTTTTGGTCCAAGGCCTGAATCAAAGTGGGATTGTCCGCCTAGACTTTAGACTTTACATAGGAAAAAGTCTAATGTTGTGATAATCACACGATCTTGGTGGCTAATTGACCTCCCTAAAAAAATAAATCCATTGATTGATGCAATGTGTGGAAAGTAGAGTCGTCTTGTTGAAATCAAATGTCGTCGAGATCGCGAGATTCAAATTCAGGCATTAAATAGTCGGTTATCATGGCGCGATAAAGGTCGCAATTAACTGTTATCTTCTCACCGAAATCATTTTTGAAGAAATATGGACCAATGATTTCACCGGCTCACAAACTACCCCAAACTGTTGTTTTTTGAATGAAATGGCAGTTCTTGAATCTCTTCGAGTTGCTTTTTGTCCGAAATGCATACATTTTCTTGTTTACATACTCATTGAGTCGGAAATGGGTTACTTATGCTGACCATAAGTTGAGCGAAGCGCGTGGAACACATTCTTTAAAGAACGTGAATTCTCGAAATAAAATTGAACAATTTGTAATTGTTGTTCAGGGGTAAGTCTTTCCATGATGAAATGCGAAACAATATATATATATACTAGCAGACCCGGCCACACGTTTTTGTGGCTAAGGTATACATTAAATTAAGTTGGTCCAATCTTGGCTTCGGCGACGATATTGATTACTCGAGGTTGATATATGTTACGCAGCGTGATTACAACTCACACTACTTTTAATTGTTTGGGATAATTGACTACGTCATCCTGGTTTGTAGCTGTGTCAACTCTCTTGGACCGAAATTCTAAATTGTCGCATTAAGATCATCGATATCTTTTCTTTTACCACCAATATAGGTCATTCAATCAGTCATTTATGGTTATCATATTGAGGTTTCATGTCAGGAAAACTTCTCTTTCAAGACAATGAAGTGACAGAAATCTGTTGGAAATGCTATTAATCCCTCGAGGTGTCAACTGCGACCCTACCATTTCCAACTGCTTCTACAATCGCAATTTGATATTGTTGCAAAAACACTCATATGTTAGTGGTTAATTGGCGATACTTTATGTGTCGCCACAAATTAAATGACTTTAGGCATGCGATTAGCCCGTCAGTAACAGTTGATCCAGGAATAATTGGAAGAGTCTGGCGTAAATCACCTGCTAACAGAATCCTGGCTCCACCTAAAATGTTCATCGACAATCAAGATCTTTTAAAATCCTATGCAGTACCTCCAGCGACTTCTTGAATAATTGCAAAATCTTCGTTAAATTTCGCTATTTGTCGCGATTTTGCCGACTGGTGTTTCGTTCATTTGCAATTTAGGAGTAATCTCAAGGCCGAATGTGCCGTTTGTTTGCATACTAACAGGTGCCAAGTTGCCCCTATTCCCGTTAATCTTGGTGGTGAAAATGAGTGAAATTGGTTCTGGAATTACATCAGCCGTCATATACTACATATGTATATATGATGATTTTCTATTGGACTTTATGCCGAATATATAGGTCAAATTGTGTGTTATCTTAATAAAATCACATCAATAAATTGCGAGAGTATAAAATGTTCGGTTGGACCCGAACTTAGCCTTTCCTTAGTTGTTACAAATTGTTTTGGGCAAACGATACAACATTATACAATTGAACAATAACAAAAATATTTTAACAAAGCAACAATGACAACCTTCAAAATATTATTTTTTTGTTTTCTCTTTTTATATTTTTCTTGTCAATTCGAATAAAATTATCTTATTATTATCTTCTTCGCAATTTTTTCATATGTACTCACTCTCTAATCTTTTCCTGGCCTTCCACGAATAATTCAAGACTAAAATTAGCCTGATCGGTTTGGCCGTTCTCGACTTTTTGCGAGACTAACGATAAGCAATTCATGTTTATATTATATTTATGTAACTGTAAATTAGAAGTAAAACAAAATGTTAATTATTAATATCTCCTAACTAAATTTCAACAAAATCCGTTCTGCCGTTTAGGCATGATAGAGCAAAACTCCCAGCAAAAACCTTAAAAAATCACTAACTCAATTCAGTTTTCTGCCTACTTCCTACCCCCTAAGTACGATGACGTGATCTTTTTTATCTTATATCCGTTTTTAGGCAACCATCTATTACCTTACTAAATTTCATCAAAATTCGTTCAGCCGTTTAGACGTGAAAGAGCAAAAGTCCCAACAAAAACGACTAAAAATCACTAACTCAATTTAGTTATCTGCCTACAGCCTACCCCCTAAGAATCATGGCGTGATTATTTATAGCCTATGACCATTTCTAGGTTATCATCTATCACCATACCAAATTTCATCAGAATCCGTTAAGCCGTTTAGGCGTGAAAGAGTAACAGACAGACAGAGTTACTTTCGCATTTATAATATTAATATGGATATTTGGCGTAGAAACCGCTTAAGCGATTATAGCCGAATCCACCAGAGCGCGCCACTCGTTCCTCCTTTTTGCTTTTTGGCGCCAACTGGAAACACCAAGTGAAGGTCTCTTTTCACTTGGTCTTTCCACCGGAGTGGAGGTCGTCCTCTTCCGCGGCTTCCTCCAGCGGGTACTGCATCGAACACTTTCAGAGCTGGAGTGTTTTCATCCATTCGTACAACATGACCTAGCCAGCGTAGTCGCTGTCTTTTTATTCGCTGAACTATGTCAATGTCGTCGTATAAATCGTACAGCTCATCGTTCCATCGTCTGCGGTATTCTTCTTCTTCTTGACTGGCATAGACACCGCTTACGCGGTTGTAGCCGAGTCCAAAACAGCGCGCCAAGGATCCCTCCTTCTGGCAGTTTGGCGCCAATTGGTTATACCAAGCGAAGCCAGGTCCCTCTCCACCTGGTCCTTCCATCGGAGTGGAGGTCTCCCTCTTCCTCGGCTTCCACCAGCGGGTACTGCATCGAATACTTTCAGAGCTGGAGCACTTTCATCCATTCGAACAACATGACCTAGCCAGCGTAGCCGCTGTTTTTTTATTCGCTGGACTATGTCTATGTCGTCGAATAACACATATAGCTCATCGTTCCATCGTCTGCGGTATTCGCCGTTGCCAATGTTTAAGGGACCATAAATCTTCCGCAAAACCTTTCTTTCGAAAACTCCTAGTGCCGTCTCATTGGATGTTGACATCGTCCACGTTTCTGCACCGTAAAGTAGGACGGGAATGATGAGAGACTTGTAGAGTGGTTTTTGTTCGTCGAGAGAGGACTTTACTTTTCAATTGCCTACTTAGTCCATAGTAGCACCTGTTGCCAAGCGTTGGATTTCCTGGCTGACATTGTTATTGCTGTTAATGCTGGTTCCCAGGTAGACGAAATTATTTACAACTTCAAAGTTATGACTGTCAACAGTGACGTGGGAGCCAAGACGCGAATGCGCTGACTGTTTGTTTGATGACAGGAGATATTTCGTCTTGTCCTCGTTCACCACCATACCCATACGCTTCGCTTTCTTATCCAGTCTGGAAAAAGCAGAACTTTTCTGCGGTATTCGCCGTTGCCAATGTTCAGAGGACCATAAACCTTACACAAAACCTTTCTCTCAAAACAATACTGAACAAAAATAACATGACTCAGGATGATCTGTCAAAAAAAGGCTATTGAAAAAAGTACCTCTACTTGGATCAGCCGTTATAATAAAGGAGCAAGTTAACTTTTGAAATAACTAAATTTTTTTGACGAAGAGGTTTCATCAAGACAATGGACCGCATCATTAACTAACGAAGCCGGATTTTGATGAATTGTGGTCCCCGCTGACTTTATCCCACTTGAAGACACGCTGCAAAGAAATTTAGCAACATTAGCATATTTGAGTTTTTCTTTAAAACGATAAAAAAATTAGGGGTGTATATATTGTAAATAAGTTGAGTATCGACTCACCCGATGTAGCTTATATGCTGATTTTCGTCGACTCATTAATTTTAAACTCTCGTATTTTTTATTCAGATTGCTAAAGAATTTAATTCTCAAAATTACTCTTTAACCTATGAATACAATTAACCTAATTTTACAATTGCTATAATCCCAATTTCATATGTTATAAATACACTAAAATTTTAATTGATTTCTCTAGGCTTAGTGACAAATGCAAAGTGACAGTGGATTTGAAAAGTATGAATTTCTGTGAAGATTTTTACTTCCGTAGATTTGTAGGTAGACATGATATTAAGAATTCTATCTGCAGTGTAAACAACTTGCGAAGCGTAATGAAAGAAACGTCATTACACAATAAGTTTGTAAACACTACACACTGGTAGGATAATGAAAACTAGCACACTTACGTTTAGAGAAACGCAAAGTTGTTGACTGTCAGTATCTGTTTTGTATCTTAGAGTGCTTTTGTTCGCATCTCTTTACTATTTGATGATACTTTATACTTTGTTTTACTTTCACACTTTTCCCTAGTTTGTTTTTAAAAATGCAAGCGTCAGCGTGCTGCCATAATCGCACTTTACCATTGTTTTTATCTATTCAAGTGGAATCTTTAGTTTGCTACAACTATGCTATGGGTGCCTGGCTTAACTATGGTTAATCAACAAAATATAAAACTGTAATTCCTTTCAAATTCCAATAATATACGGAACACTTCTTATAAAAATTCTACAGAAGTTTACATGGTTTCTTCTTAATTAAAATAATTTGGATTATATTTTTAATTCTGGCAAAAATAAAATTTGACATATTTAGTCTGTCAACTGTTTTACCAAATTGAAGCGATGGAGGATAAATAATGCCACTGGTATTTGTTCTAAGCAAATTTTAAACTTTCTTTCGAATATTATTTTCACTTTAGCGCTTCTAAGAACGTTAAAAATCGTTATTAAATAACTCTCCCAGTTCCCTTCCTGAGTGCGTTTCACTTTTTTTAGTAATTATGAATTTCAAGCTTTAATTGGTAGTTGACACGATTCAACATTTACATAATTACATATATATATGTATACATATGTACTCCTTTATTGTTGGGTATCTAAAACATTTATATTTTTGTACAATTTTTCCAATAATATCGGGTGATCCAAGTAGAGGAACTTTTTTTAATAACTTTTTTTGACAGATCACGAGTGATTCGTGTAAAGTTGTCATGCTATTTTTGTTCAGCATTGTTTGGCATTTTATCATGGAAATACTTACGCCTGAACAACGTTTACATTTGTTCAATTTAATTCCGAGAATTCACGTTCTTTAAAGAATGTGTTCTGCGCTCTGCGCTCAACTTATGGTCAACATAATAGGCTTACTGAGTGTAGTATTCGCAACACCATCATCCATCTTGAGACCCAGTGAAGAAAATATAGCAGCCGTAGCTGAGAGTGTACACGAAGACCGTGGAGAGTCGATTCGGTGTCGTTCGCAGCAACTCGGACTGGCGTATTGTTTGGCGCATTTTACGTCCAGATCTTAAATTGAAAGCGTACAAAATACAGCTAGTCCAAGAAGATCCGAAGTTTTCGAGCCAAATTCGGTTCAGCGATGATTTTTGACTCAGTGGGTATGTAAACAAGCAAACACAACGGCTTGGCTGGGTTTGTGGGCCGGTGGAAATTATTGATCCATTATCGCGCCATGATAACCGTCTATTTAATGCCTGAAATTTAAATTCGTGATCTCGACGACATTTGGTTTCAACAAGACGGACGGTGTCACTTCCCACACATCGCATCAATTAATGGATTTATTGAGAGATAAGGTGAGCAGATAATTTCACGTTTTAGACCGGTCGATCGGCCACCAAGATCGTGTGATATCACAATATTAGACTTTTTCCTGTGGGAATATGTAAAATCTAAAGTTTATGCGGACAATTCCGCCTCGATTCAGGCCTTGGAGCAAAACATCACACGTTTTATTCGCTAGTTACCAGTCGAAATGCTCGAACGAGATAATCTTTAAAAAGTAAATGCCAAAGAATGTTATTTCGAATGATAAAAAAGATTCCTGATTAAATTTTAATTTTCTGTGGTTTTTTCTTTAAAAATTCGGGAACCTAGAAATGGAGCTAAAAGCAAAATTTATCGAGATTTATATCTATTTATATTTTAATTCTTCTTTTGCAGATTAAGTACTTATCGGACGGTCCTCCGATAAGTTTGACAAGTATTTATTATTCTTTGCTCATTAAATATTATATAATATTTAATATGGAATGCTCGGACAAGCTTTTGACACTCATACATTATATATGCTTTTATTCATATCAATATTCTATGTTATATACATTTTTTAATATAAAAAAACTATTTTTTCTTTCTAGAAATACATGATTATGCTATGATGGTTGGCATTGATCCAGTTAAAGAACCTCACTTACTTTATTTGGCCAAAGAGGGGTTGATGCAGGCGCTGCCAACCGATTGGAAAATATGGTATGTTTGTATGTACACGCTCCCTTGAATAAAATTCATGTAATATACACACATACCCAGCAGTAAAATCAACTAGTTCTGAACAATTTATAACCGCAGTTTACGCACATGTAAATATTTTGTCCGTCAATCGATCAGAACTAGTTGAGTTGGAGATCCTCCGTATATTATTAAATGACATAAATAAATTTGTAATGTATGCTTCTCTAACTAGTTCAATTCTACTCAGTTATAATTACTGTTGTGAAATGGTATTTTTTCTGCCAAATTCAATGTTTCACTACACGATACATTGTGTTTCATATACATATGTATAATATATACATACATATATAATTAACCATATTTATGGTACAAATGCACGATTTTGATCCCCTGTATAGTACTATGCTTCCATATTTGTTTTTAAAACACACTGGCTCATTTGCATATTTTTTTGCAGTTATTCCGAGGAGAAATGTGGACACTATTATTACAATCTCAAAACGAAGCAGTCACAATGGGACCATCCACTAGACGCGGTGTACCGCGAATTAGTAGAACAGGCGCGGCAAAAGCACACAGCAATAGCGGCCACACCTATCATCGACAACTCAGACGATGCGTCGCAACTGGACTCAGGTATACGTAGCCTACAAGGCAATGATGAATGCGACAATACAAACAACACAAATGAAATGTCGTCACCAGTAAGCAATGTAAATATAAATTGCACTGCAAGGTCCGTGAATAATGCAGTAGCTGCTGCAATTGGTGTAGGAGCGAACGGTTTGGGCGTCGGATTAGCAAACAATTCTGGCTCGACTTCGAATAGCACAAACACTAGTGGATTTAGTGGTGGTGTTAGTCGTTTTCTGGAATCCAGAAGTAAGAATTTTGGTCTGAACTTTCAGCCGGTGAAAGGTTCCCGTTTCGAGGTATCGAAAACAAATCCTCAAATAACTTTAGCAATGAAATTCGGTGGCGGTGGCGAAGGTTTTCCTTCAAAGTTACCGGCTGCGAATAAAGTGGAAACGGATTTTGGGGCGGCAGGTGGTGCAGATAAACGCGCTTTTGTACTGTCCGGTACTGGTGCGATGTTTCTAAAATCGCGCAAGCAAATGGAAGCTGGACTGAATCAAGCTACTGCCACTATGTTAATGAATTCGAATTCGGGTAATATCATTGTTGAGGGCACGGCAGGCACACCACCGGGTGTTAAGGGTATATTGCGCGATTCAAGCTTAACGGATATGCGTCGCAGATTTGAAAGGGACGATCCAGAAAATCACGGGTTGGAAGATAAGAAAAGTGTACGTTTTAATTTAGACGAAACTAAAATACGAGGATCGCCGGAGGAAGAGCCGAGCAGTTCGCGCAAGCTAACCCAAAGCCCAGAAGCATCAGTATATTCAGATGACGACGATGTAGAAGATGACGATCCTTGGGATGATGACAATGACGACGAGATTGGCGGCTGCGTTGGCTACGATGTACTTGGCGCAGAAGGTGGTATTCCGCGTAGTCTTAATCCATTCCTCATTAATGATAAAGCAAAAAGAAAGGAGATACAAGTTATATCTGTACCTAAGGCACAAACTATACAAATGCTAAAGGCACAAAGTTTTTCCATGGATTTGCCTGAACGTGATCGTGCCAAACTCTCAGAGTTGGCTCGGTCACAAAGTACTGAATCCGGCAGCATACCACAACCAGTTTCTGTTGTAAGCTACCTCGAAAAATTGAAGGACAATTCTACGACGATTAAACCAATGTACGAAGACACTGATTCGGAATCAAAAGGTAGTTCCGTACGTAGTTTCATTATAAACAAATCCGAACAGGATTCTGTGAATTCAATTGTACCTGCTGTTAATCCATTTGAAACCGATGAGAATGTTACTAAAAATAATTGTGAGCTAGAGCAAACTGAGATCAAACAGGGAGTGGAGAAACCAGTTTTGCGTACCTTAAAAGTGGCGTCTAAACTTGTTAGTTATCTAAAAAAAGATACTGATAAAGTTGAGCGAGAAACTTATGACCGAGAAAATGACAAAGACTACGAAATTCAAAAACATAAGGCTGAGAAAGAGAAAGAGGCGCTACTTAAAGAGGAACGCGAACGTTTAGAGGACCAGCTTCAAAGAGAAATAGATGCCATCAAGATTGAGCATGAACACAAATTAAAAAGTATTCGACAAGAGTATGATTCCCGCTTGACTTCACACCGACAGGAGATAGAACTAACATTCCAAGCACGCTTGAATGAATATCGGGTTCAGCTGGAGGAAGAGTTGAACACAAAGCGAAAGGCTGTTGTAGATGAACATAAAGCTCATATGTCCACAGTACAAAAGAATCACACCGAAATTTTACAAGATCTAGAGAGAGACTTAAAAAGCGAAGAGGAAATCATCAAGAAAGAGCATGCACGTAAACACGCTGAGATGCGTGATAAATTGGCCCACGAATTAGAGTTGGAACGTCAGCGTATGCGTGAAACAGGGGAAGATAGACTGTATGAAAAAGTGCGTTGCGAAAAGCGCTTATTAGAAGATAAGTATCGCTGTTTAAAGGAGAAGTATGTGCGCCTAAAAACTGACGTTAAACTGTCATTGGAACGTCGGAATCGACGACGCGAAGCGCAAGCACTACACCAACAAAGTCTACACACAAATACTACCACAACGGGCTCAGAGACAGAAAGGTCCATATCAAACAAGCCATCTATTGGAACCAACGAAAATCGTTCTCTTTCCTTGTCGAATTCTTGTCAAGAACATGGTGGTGCTGGTAGTATCGGTGCAGTGCCCCATACACTATTGGGTGGTAAGGGCGCCAAACCACCATTACCACCTAAAACCCATCTAACGTCTGTGCCCGGCAGTGCGGAGCATGGAAATTCTGTACGCGAACGTTCAAATGATCGTGCGCAACTACCGATGACACGGAAACCGGGTATCGCCTCAAAATATATTAAGCACTTGCAAGTTCAAGATGACACAACCACTTCGATTAGTCAATCAGATACGACCATATCGAACAACTATAGCAAGGGACGTTATCTGCCCGCACCAATATTAAGCGACAATGGAAACTCCGATTCAGAGGCAGCTTTCCAATGCAATCAAGAGAACAATAATAACGGACGTGGTAATAGCCAACGAAAGAAAATCTTCTCACGCTTGAAGTCTGCTTCAACATCACGTTTAAATTCGGACAACTACAAAAACGATCGACCTTGCACACCGGTCGAAAATTTGCGTCACCAACTACAAAAGCTGGAAGATTTAGAAGATCAATTCCCAGAAAATACACTCGACACCACTTATCATCTACGCTATCCATTCTCAGATATATCCAACGATCGTGCCGGTGCTGGCAACAGTTCAGAGCTTGAGTTCTTTAAACACCGCATACATATGGAACGTGATAGTGTGCGACGCGCCAAGGAATCATTACGTACGCAACGTACTAATTTTCGCGCACGACAACGTGAGATCAAACAGCGTCATAAGGCTTCCACCACACGTCACACACTGGATCAGCTTATACAAGAGGAAAAGGAATTGACGGAAATGGAAGTGAATTTGCATCGCACACGTGCGTTACTCGGTGAAAAGGTAATACGCTTACGTCACTTAGAACAAAGCCTTTTAAGAATTTACGAAAAGGAGAAACCAACTATGGATTTGCTGGGTATAGAACAGAAAGATGATGCCACGCTTAGTGATCTTTCATCACATTCAAGTTCAGGTTTTAGCAGCACAGATTTCGCCAGTGGCGCCGACACTCACAATTTGCACAAACGGAAGGAGAACTACCATCAGGAATCAACAGAATGTATACAAAATTTAGAAATTCTCAATGCAGAAATTCGGGAGATTCTCGATATACTTGGAAAAAGTCAACAACACGGAGGTAATGAACTTCAATGAATTTTACAATTGGGTGTGAACATTTTCTTTTTTGCTTACAGGCATACCCATGATCTCACCCTCCGAGTTGAATTGGTCACACATGCTCTCTGCCGGTATCAGCTCAGCTCCAACACCAACAGCAAATCTGCAAAATGCTGGAACAACCGCTACACTTATGCATGCACCGCAATCGATACCAACACTGGCTGATCGCTTGGAGACATATCGTCAATTGGCCAGTGGACGCATGCAAAATTCTATGGGCGGCGCTATACTCGCCGCAAATACCATAGTTTCGCAAAGTCCACGCGCCGTCAACTATACCACCAGTCTTGTGGAGCGTACCAGAGATCTGCGCAATTGGCTGCGGCAAGCCAAAACCGAACATGAATTACTAACTGGTGGCGGCAACATTGGTATACCTATGCAACATGGTGGTTTAGGCTTGGCAAGCTGTGCCTTAGGTGTGAATACAGTGAGCATTCTTAATCCTAGGGAATGCGTTGGCAGTGTTGCTGGCGCTGCCGGTGCCGTTGCTGGTGCTGGAGCAACAGCCACAACTGGTGGAGGCGGCGGCACGGCTACGCAGACTAATCTATAATTAGGATACAATGTTTTCTGCTGCTGGCGCAGTCAGGAACCTAAGGCTTAAGACGTAAATATGCGTGGTCATAAGCAAGTAGTGCGTTAAGTGTGCTAAATATGAGCATTTCTATGAATATGAATAGCATGCTCTAGCCTCTGCTGAGAGTATAAAGAAAGTCTAATTGCAATGATCAAACTACTTATTACAAAAACTTAAGGCATTTTGTAGCGAAAGTGTCTACATAAAGTTTTATCAGATCCCTATTCAAAACCAAAGATAATCGTTGTTGAAACTAAAAGATTGAATATAATAGTTGTATTTGTAATAAAAACGTACCGAAGTTATATAAAAGTAAAGTTCTGATGCCAAAGAAATGTATTTGCTTGTGATAGGAAAGAGAAATATGTAGTAAGACAAATAGTTAAAGTTAGAGAAATTTGGCCGAAACTCAAGTTTTTAAGTGAATACAAGCAAATACAAGCGAAATTCCAAATTGGGAAAAAATATTTCACCACATTAACTAAATATTTATATCAAATATTAAATATAGACGAGTTATGTTCTTTTCTTTTAATATAACCAATAATTTCTTTGCAAATTAAAATGTAATTTATTTGAAGAAGCAATCTTAAAATTTGTATGTAATATTCAGAGCACTTGTATTCAGTATTGTTCCAAAAGAAAATCCCACATATGTAAAGTGGTTCTTAAAATGAAACTAACAATATTTTATACTTCAACGCCATTATGTTTTTAAATATCGGAGACAGTTCTTACTTAAAATACTGCGAATACTCAAAACGTGATTTTTTTATGAACTAATATCAAAATCGATAACCATCCAGCCTTCAATTGGTATTCTTATCATACTGTATGATACTTTGTGCAGTATTTACATGTTTAAACGTACTAAATTTCACTTAAGGTGTTAGGTTGAAAACAAGAATATGTTTACCATTTTTTTAATATGTACAATCATATATGTATTTCATTTCAACAGTATTTTGTGAAATTTTTATTTACAAACTCTGCCAATTGTACCACTTCTCCCATAACATGTCCGAAAAAGGTTTTGCCGTGGACAGCATAACTCATTATTGGTTTATCTTAAATCAATAAACCAAAAATATTTCGAACTATGTCAATAACTATACAATTTGACAAAAATAGGGCATTGCAATTTAGAGCTACAGTACTCCAAAAAACAAAAAAATATCTTCTTTTGACACGAAATTTAAATAATATCCCTATTTGTTGCGTACTTTTTTGTAAATATCCCCTTTAGTTTTGTACTATGTAGTAAATATCCCCTCTTTGGCAGAATATGTTCCATTTTAGTATTCTGTTCTTCATAGCTGCAGTTTAAATTGTCAATTATTAATTTTTTATACCACTTCGGTACATCTAAATTGTACCATTCTTGTGTTTCTTGAGTGAATTGGAAATATCTTTCTTCTTGCATTCTTTCAGCGGACGTTGTACTACATACATCCAAATTATCTAAAGTCAAAGGACGACGTCTGCTCCTTTTCAATAATGACATTGGTTATTCTCTACCAGATTCAAATCTATAGTTTTCATAGGCCTTCAATTTGACAGTTCTTCCAAGCTTTTTATATCCTTTAGAATCCAGTCTTCTCCCAGTATTTTTAATTCAGCATATTACTTGAAAATATCATAATGCTCTATAATAATAACAAAATAGCCCTTTTTGAATCGTACGCTCACATTTACATATTTTTTAAATGGAAATTATCTCGTTCAGATCATAATCGAAATGACGACATTTTGTATAGCACTAAGGACAAGACTGCATTCTTAGTTAAAAAAAAATAAAAATGTAAATATCCCCCATTTAAAAAGACACTATTCATTTAATACAACAAAAAAATTTATTTTTAATTTTTGAAATCCACCTAACACCTTAATGAAATAACTAAAGAATTGTATACATAGCTTTAACTTTTTACTATTTTACATCAATGAATCAACCCAATGTTATATATCTACACAGTGAATATATGTTTTTAACTAAAGTAGTACCGAGACTCTGAAATTTTCGAACAAAATATTTAAGGACCAGTGTTATGTGCATATAAGAAGGTTTAAGTTGGAATAAAAAATGCTGCCTGGGAATACAACTGCATAGTAATTTATTCATTAGTAGAGAGTATTGAATGATTTTTTATTGAAATTAATTTTTTTTATTTGAAAACTACTTCTTAACCAAACCTATATAATAATTTTAAAGATAATGGTTTCAAGCTAATTATGTATGTATTGAATCCCCATGAACTGGTACCGGTTAGACTGAACGCGTGAAATTCATGTACTCATATTTAATACTTCAATATTTTCAAGCACTTAGCTTAAAAAACACAGAATCCAAAGAAACTATAGTATGTCTTAACGTGCATATTTGTATGCATGTCTGATTAGTGCTAAGTATTTCTTTGTACTCCCTTTTAGTAACTACAACTAGAATTTATACGTTGTATATGTATAAACATACCGACATACAAAAGTACACATAGTCTCCATAAAACCTTTGTAGCCTGAATATTTCTAATAAACTTAAAGAAAATCAATAAATCTTTAAACATTAATTTCAAATTCTACGAAACATACCAAAATAAATTGTTCCAAAACAAAGAAGCGTAGTAAAATTGAAAAGCTGTGAAGCAACGAAGATCGCTTTATAAGAGAAAAGCACAAATTTATTGTTGATTTGTGGAGTTATATTAAAAATACATAAATAAATAGTAAATTAATTAGTTATAGGTGTGAGTTCATGTTAAAAAACTAAAAAAATATAATATTTAAAATTATTAAAAGTAAAAAATTAAAACAAGCAAAAGTTTGATAAAACTTTGTGGGAAGCCATAGTGTATGGCATGATATCCAAGTTAAATACTACAACATACCAGCAACAAATATAAATTGTAAGACTTCATACTTATAACTTTTTACGATTAGAAACCCCTAAAATATATAGCTTCAATACAATAATTATATTTATTGAAAATTTTATTAAAAGAAAGATAACTTCGAAGAAGCTGAAATTTATGATTACTATGTTTAATATAATTTAAAATATTGTCATTAAATGAATTATAAAAATATTTTTTTATTAAATTAAGTAACATATAGTGTATGAAAAATACTAAAGCTTTTAGTAACCGTATTTAATTACCTCATGTTTAACAGCGATAAATACTTAATATATGCACATACATATAAATGCATATAAATGCTTATATATTTTATTTAAGTTAGGTTAGTTAACGCTTTTTAATTTTAAAATTAAAATTAATATTGTAAAGGGTGATTTTTTAAGAGCTTGATAACTTTTTTCTAAAAAAAAACGCATAAAATTTCTTTATTTGAAACGTTAGATTGGTTCATGACATTTACTTTTTGAAGATAATTTCATTTAAATGTTGACCGCGGCTGCGTCTTAGGTGGTCCATTCGGAAAGTCCAATTTTGGGCAACTTTTTCGAGCATTTCGGCCGGAATAGCCCGAATTTCTTCGGAAATGTTGTCTTCCAAAGCTGGAATAGTTGCTGGCTTATTTCTGTAGACTTTAGACTTGACGTAGCCCCACAAAAAATAGTCTAAAGGCGTTAAATCGCATGATCTTGGTGGCCAACTTACGGGTCCATTTCTTGAGATGAATTGTTCTCCGAAGTTTTCCCTCAAAATGGCCATAGAATCGCGAGCTGTGTGGCATGTAGCGCCATCTTGTTGAAACCACATGTCAACCAAGTTCAGTTCTTCCATTTTTGGCAACAAAAAGTTTGTTAGCATCGAACGATAGCGATCGCCATTCACCGTAACGTTGCGTCCAACAGCATCTTTGAAAAAATACGGTCCAATGATTCCACCAGCGTACAAACCACACCAAACAGTGCATTTTTCGGGATGCATGGGCAGTTCTTGAACGGCTTCTGGTTGCTCTTCACCCCAAATGCGGCAATTTTGCTTATTTACGTAGCCATTCAACCAGAAATGAGCCTCATCGCTGAACAAAATTTGTCGATAAAAAAATTTCGAACCGAACACTGATTTTGGTAATAAAATTCAATGATTTGCAAGCGTTGCTCGTTAGTAAGTCTATTCATGATGAAATGTCAAAGCATACTGAGCATCTTTCTCTTTGACACCATGTCTGAAATCCCACGTGATCTGTCAAATACTAATGCATGAAAATCCTAACCTCAAAAAAATCACCCGTTATAATGCCTTAATAATTGTAGGCATATATTTTGCAACTTGCTCAGACCAAAATTATAATTATTTAGATTATTCCATATAAATGCATAAATTCTGTTGAGTTTAGAAACAATCGTATTAAATTACATATATAAAAATATCCTTAAAGGATAATGAATGACAAATAGAGATAATGACATCTTACCGTTACTTTTTGTAAAGTGCGTTTGACAGAAAAATATTATTACTTTGTAGCGTCATTAATGTGCAGAGTGAAAGCTTACACTTACAGAGAAACTTCCATGGTTCGTTTCGTTCATAACTTGTTGTCTCGTCAATTTGTCTCTAACATTACACTCATTGTCGTAGATTTTAAATGATATAGAACATCAATCACAGGATTTTCGTTTCAAATATATTTTATTATCGTATTTTATTTATAGAGTATTGGCTACAATATCAATCAGTTTTGTTTCTAAAATCAAGTCCGGAAATGACATATCCAACTTTCCTTTATTAAATATTTATTTCTTAGTTCTCTAAATATTTAGTTACAATTGCGATTGCCTTCTACTAATTTTTATAAACTTTCGCTATACTAATATTTTCAGAAACAAAGAACCGAATTTCATAACTTTATATTTATTTGATTCCCATATTATTATTGAAAGTCCATGTAATACAAAGTAATACTGAACAAATAGAGGATATAATTATTTGAAAATACTTCTCTTAAGCACACTTTCTTTAATAACTAGTCTAAGCTCATTTATCTAATAACTAATCGAGGTTTCAAAATTTATCTACATCTTCTCCGAGCAAGTTATTCAAATGTAAATTTAAAATTTTACAGAGCTATAGAGTTTGGAGGAACCGAGGAGTTGGGAGATGATTCTTGCCCTGTAGTTTATATTAAGTGAAAACATAATTTTAACCCCTATAATGTCGACAATGAAATTTGATTATTTTATGCGTTCAGTAATTTATCGAAAAGTATATTCACAAAAAATACATTTTTTTAACCGGCTAAATATGAGAAACTTTAAAGTGAACCCACAACTAAATAAATTAAATTATCCTTTGTAACATTGCTCCGACAAAAGTGGATTTTAAATGACATTACATTTTGTTCCACATGATAAAAATACTTTTGAACTCTATTGATTTTTCTCATCTCATTCAAATATTTGTGAGGTTATTTTTTTTTTTGTTATTTATTATTATTATGTGTTTTCGCTACTATGTACTTCTACAAACTGTTAAAAAACAACGAGTATACTGTATTATATCCATGTGTGCACATGTAAAGCAATTATTTACCGTCCTTTAAATCGTTGTTTCCTTAATTTTATATAAGTATATATGTATAATTATGCGAGTTGCTTAAAAATGTGATATTTCAAATAATGTATGTATGTGTAAAATCTTGAGTCGCAATATGTCTTCATTTGAACTGTATATGTACAACAATTATCATAAGTATGTATGTATATTAGAAATTAGAAAACGTAACTCATAAAGCTAAACTTTCCTTGCCTTATTTGTGCTGCACTTGATAATTTAATTTAGACTATAATGTTATTTTAAATTGTATTTAAGTGTGTACTTTGGAGCTTTATACGCATTGCTATGCTGGAATGCATTATGGATCATAAATTATAGCATATTAAATATATTCATAAATAAATCCAATCAATCAAATTGCGATGGTCTGTAAAAAAAGCAAATCTACATACGTGGTGTGTTCAAAAAATAATGGGAATTGTAAAATTTAAAATTTCACGGGCTTGGAGAGTCCAATTGTTGACTTGAATTCTTGGTTCGGTGTGACTTTTTTCTATTTCCAAAAATAAAGTGAACCTTAAAGGGACTTCGTTTTACAACCATATGAGAAATCGCTGAAAGAGCCAAAGGTTATCCCAAAAAATCGAGTTTGAGAAGTGTTTCAACGATTGAAAGAAGCGTTGCCATAAGTGCTTAATATCGAATGAATACTATTTTAAAGGTGACAATATTAATGTAGACGAATTAATAAATATTTATTTTCGAAAAATCGAAATGTTCCGTTATATTTTGAACACACCTCGTACATACATACATATATATGTATTCTACAATTAACTAAACTTTTATTGAAGTATAATAATTTTGAAGATCATACCTAGCATGAAATATAAAAAAATAAATATACATATTTTCAATGTATATGCATTAGAAAATATTGAAACAAAAATATGTTACTTTATCGAAGAAAATATGTTACACCAAAGCGTTTAGAATGTTCGAGCTAAAGTCAAATTCGAATGTGTATGGTCTCAAACCGTGTTGGTTAAAACAATGCATATTACTGAGAACAGGCGTCAGACACAGATAGTGTGA
Organism: Zeugodacus tau; assembly: GCA_031772095.1. NCBI lineage: Eukaryota > Metazoa > Arthropoda > Insecta > Diptera > Tephritidae > Zeugodacus > Zeugodacus tau. The sequence goes on along the minus strand of CM062650.1, from coordinate 18,222,908 downwards.
TGTGTCTGAAAAGAGTATGGAAAACAAGTATAACATATTTTAACAATATTTTAGTGTGAATTAGCAAATATACTATATATAAAAATGAATAATCGATAACTAAACCAACTAGTAAAAATTGATGAAAAATGTTTACTCAAATTAATAAAATTTAATAAAAATTCATGAGCACAAAACCCTCATTTAGTGTTTTTGTTATTTTCATAGATGTAATAAACATAATCGAGGAGGATACGTTTTCATTCTAGATATATTTTTATACTCTCGCAACCTGTTGCACAGAGTATAATAGTTTTGTTCACCTAACGGTTGTTTGTGTCACCAAGAAATATAAGAGTTAGATATGGGGTTATATATACATAAATGATCAGGATGACGAGTGGATTTGAAATCCGGATGTTTGTCCGTCCGTCTGTCCGTCTGTCCGTGCAAGCGAAACTTGAGTAAAAATTAAGATATCTTAATGAAACTTGGAACATATGTTCCTTGGCACCCTGAGGAGGTTGTTTTCGAAAATGGGCAAAATCGGTCCACTGCCACGCCCACAAAATGGCGGAAACCGAAAACCTATACAGTGTCATAACTAAGCCATAAATAAAGTTATGAAAATGAAATTTGGAACATAGGATCCCATTAGGGAGGGGCACATTTGGATGTAATTTTTTTGGAAAAGTGGGCGTGACCCCACCCCCAAATAGGTTTTTTGTATATAACTCGCAAACCAATAAAGCTATATAAACCAAACTTTCTGTAGTCGTTTATTTTAGCCATTTCCTTATACAGTCCAAAAGAAATCGGATAATAACCACACCCACCTCCCATACAAAGGTTAGGTTGAAAATTACTAAAAGTGCGTTAACTCACTAACGAAAAACGTCAGAAACACCAAATTTTACATAAGAAATGGCAGAAGGAGCTGCACTGAGATTTTTTTACAAAATAGAAAATGGGCGTGGCGTCGCCCACTTATGGGTCAAAAACCATATCTCAGGAACTACTAGACAGATTTCAATGAAATTCGGTATATAATACACCCTGATGACGCGTGTGAAAAATGGACGAAATTGGTTTACAACCACGACAACTTCCCATATAACTCATTTTTGAATTTCATCTTATTCCTTCACTTTATAATATATACATTAGGAACCAATGAAGATAGAGAAATAAAACTTTACACAAACACTGTATATGATCTGTTGCATCACTTGTGAAAAAATTGTCAAAATCGGACCATGACTTTTCAAGGCCCCTGATATCGAACATGAAGAACTCAGTGCCTAAGGGTAAATTACATCAATAAATTGCGAGAGTATAAAATGTTCGGTTACACCCGAACTTAGCCCTTCCTTACTTGTTGTACATATAGTAGCACTGCATAGAGTGAAAAGTGTTTAGGTAGAACGTTCTTGGTTATTGATCTTGCTTGTGCATATTGTCAGCAATGATCAATTAAAAAAGTAAGCGACTATTAATTTATAAAGTTTTAAATTACTTCTTTTTCTTTTGTAATTACATTTCTAGAGAAGGAGACTTTACCCTGGTGGTATTCTAGAGAAATAGACAGAAACTAAAAACAGTTTCAAGCAGAGATTTAAATTTATTTCAACGTCACGAAAGCATGCCCTGCCTAATTAGATTCCATTTCCATTCTATGGGTGCGGCAATAGTCCGATTTCACCCTTCAGCAATACCAATCTCTTCAGGATGCCAAGGAACACGTGTACCAAATTTAATGAAAATTATTTTTTTACTCAAGTTTTCGATGTCACGGTCTTTATAAGAAAATCAGTTCTCTAAGCTATTCTGCGCCCAATCAAATTGTCTAAAATGCTCGAAAATGCTAAGAAAAGCCAGCAGAACATTTTATACTCTCATAATTTATATGTATATAAAATCAAATATAATATTATTAGGATAACACACATTTATTTCGGCATAAACTACACTAGAACAACGAAAATCATTATGGTATTAGGGAACTGGGATAATTCATAAGCCGATTTCGCTAATTTTCGCCACATTATATCTAAGATTATACATTCATTTAGTTTCGCTAAGATATCTCACATTACCCGATATATACCATATAAAGCCCACCGGAAGTTTGAAATCCTTAGAATATATATGTATATGGGAGCTAGCGGAAAGATCAATTAATAGCACGCTATTAGAAGAAAAAAATCGCTCTGAATTTTTATTAAATATCTGTGGCTGTTAGGTCTAAGGTTCGTCATTTGGTTCGTGTTCGATCAATATGGACGCTACAAAAGTAGACCCATAGGGACATCAATCGACGTTATTTTTTTCTGCCCTTTTGGCATTTCTCTTTAGCAAGGTTTGCCATTTCATCACTGATACGATACGATCTAATAACGAGTCGAAATTATAAAAAAATTAGTACCGAAATTCGAAGTCTTGTAGAATTTTGAAAAAAGATATTGGCCTACATTCTTACAAGATCAAATTGATGTAAGATCTGAAACCGCTTGAACACCAGAATCGTCGTTTGTTCGTGAATTCCGCTGAGCAACTCATTTCTGGCTGAATGGCTTCGTCATCCATGAGTCACTAAAATTACGGTTTATGGTCAGGCGGCGTCATTGGGCCGTACTTCTTCCGTGATGATCAAGACCGAATGAGAATCGCTACCACTTAATGATGACCGAATATTTTGGATCCGAATTGGATGATATGGACTGGGACAATATGTGGTTCCAACAGAACGGTGCCCCAAGCCATACAGCGAATGTCGCAATTGATTTATTGAAAACCAAGTTTGGTGAACATGTTATTTGACGAAATGGCTCAGTCCATTAGCCGCCTCTTATTACTATTTCTATTTCTTCTGTGGTGACGTAGCTCCATGGTCTGTCTATGGTCTATGCCAACAAGCCAAAAACGATGGATGAACTTCGTACGAATATCCAACGTGCAATAGCAGCAGTATGGTCCAATTTACGCTTCAATACCATCGAAAATTGGGCTCAGCGTCGGAATTTCTGCAATTTCTGAACCTCTTCAGTGCCCTAAATAAAACTTTGAAATCTCCCATTAGTTGCATGTTCCTTTGTAACCATGCGAATTCATCAATTCCGGGTATTTCTCAGTTTTTGATGGGTTAATACTAAAGCACAAACACACAAATAAACACAAAACACATAAAAGAGAAAAATTGCCACTGCTTGAAGAACGAAATGAAAGGCGCGAATGCCTTGGGTCAAGAGAGATTATTAAGGACACATTTAAGTGGAAGAGAAACGCAGTTTATATCTATGCAGCTGTTGAGATTTTAATGAATGAATTTGGTCACGGTGTTGCTAGGCGTGATTAACAAGAAGAACGGTTGTCTGTGTTAAATAGAAGAAGGGAGATATTAATGGTGATACAAGTAAGATTTAATCACTTATTTAACAGATTTGCTGTGTTTTATTTCTTATATATTTTTTTTTTTGTTGATGTAATGGAAACAATTTTGCAAGCATGAATTACTGTCCTTCGGTCCAAAACACAGCCGAATAGAACTCGAGGATGTAACCAACATTTTTCCAAAGGTAAACTTTATTCATTAAAAAATTCTCTCCGCTTCTAAAATTCAAGTGTAAAATTTCAGCAGATTTCCCTCTAAAATAATAAAAGAAAACTATTAAAAAAACGTTTTTACAGTTTTTTTCTAATTTTTAAATTTAATAGTGAATGTTATCATATAATAACTATATAAATATCAAACTACTGAATTACGAATTTTACTTGCATAAGCTTCAACTTTTTCCTGTGGCAACTACGGAACATCACTCATACGCCTGCGCGTCCGCACTCTCATGCAAAGAAGAGTGAAAGGCACAGAAAATTTCAATGCTTTATTGAGATATTTTCCTTGTAACAGTTTCAGTTCGTATTTTCAACCCATCGACTTTGTAACGGTCTAGAACAGTGAAGTAATAAATTTATCCAAATAACTTAAATATGCAGTGATATGTGTGACTGAAATTTTCAGTAAAAAAATTTGTTTATGAAAATATAATGAGAAATTAAATAAAATAAAATAAATTAAAATAAAAGATTGAAAGTAATTAAGTTAATCAACATCCGGGACTATTTCAGTTTCTTTCCAACTTACTGCGTGGTGTCAAGTCCATAAAAAGTGTTTGTATATATATATATATATATATCTTTACCTTTAGATGTGAATATTCAATTTAACTAAGATAAAATTGTTTAATTTGATGTGTGCATTCAGATAGCTATATACATATATATATATATGATATTGGCTCAACATGAACTCGCGTGCAGACGGTCGCCAATGGTCGCGACAGCATCAAATATCGACAACGAGTATTTTCGAGTTTGTCAATCTGTAACGCACAAAGAAATCTACTAGCTACACATATACATACTCGTATGTGCATACCTACATACGTATTTACGAAAAGGACAAGTTGTGTGGCTGCTGCTCGTGTGGCTCCTTGCCCCACATGTTGGTCATAAAAAACTTGTTTTTGTGAGTCTGCTCGCTAGGGCGTCGTACGTAGAAAAATCAGAACATTTTCGATCGCCAACGCCTTCACTGGATGCTGGATGCTGGATGTTGTGTTGTGGTAGGATTATGCGACTTAAAGTTCGTAGAGCTGCTCACAAGCAGCGCATGAATGAATGTACAAGACAAGTCATTTAAAATCTTTCGATATTTAAGTGATTTAAAAGCCTATACGAAGGTGAGTCTAACAATAATAATAATAATAATAAGTAAATTAAGTAATAAGAATTAGTTTAATTTCTTGTATCTATCTTAATGTGATTACTTTTAGCTTTAAACCATATAAGTAGGAAAATTAGATAATTTATTTACTTAAAACTTAGATGAATGTCCCTTAATTTGATGAAAGCACACAGTACCCATTTTAAATAGGCGCGCCTTATCTAGAAAAAAATTGTTCAATTGTGGAATTATTATGACAAATCAGCGATCTATCATATGATACCGAATATTTCGTTGTTTTGACGTATATTTTTACCGAAAATTTACGCTAAAGCTTGAGTTCCTTAATTGCTTTCAGTAATAGAAGAATAAGGCTTTTCCTTCTTCTACCCGCCCGAATCAACTTTTCGAAACTGTCAGTGAGAGTGTTGCCCTGTAACCACAGGAGTCTGCGGAACTACTTTGTGACAAAATTTGAATGAATTGAAATTAAGGTTGATTGAGAATCAACAAAAATGTTTGTCGGGTTGTAATATTCACTATTTTTGTATATATGCATGTTTATGTGTCTGAAATAACATTGAGGTTAAGGATGTCATTTGCTTGTATTACAAATACAACATAAAAGTAAATGAAACTCTACTAATTCTTCCACATTTGTGTAATATTATGTGTTGATTATCACTTTAAGGCTTTTGTGTTTAGTTGCTATACAAACATACTTGATTATGGCATATTTACATATATTCCTATTCAGTTATTAATATACAAGTAGACATCTGCGTATATCTTGCAACTTATATGGAAGAAACAATGAATAATATAGAATAAAATATTTATAATACACAAATTGCACCAGTGTAATATTGTTTAATGCCTATGACTAGTTGGGGAATTAGAAGCAAATCCGTGTTTGACAAATCACCCATCAACAAGCATATATTTGTTTAAATTGTATAAAGTTGAATGCATGATTGTTTATAGAAAGTAGGGTGATCCCGAAAAGGAATACTTTTTTAGCACAGAACTTGTAAAAATTGTAGGATACAAGACAAACGTGTTTAAAATTTTTAGTTTTTTTTTATACTCTCGCAACAAAAGTTGCTAAAGAGAGTATTATAGTTTTGTCCACATAACGGTTGTTTGTAAGTCCTAAAACTAAACGAGTTAGATATAGGGTTATATATACCAAAGTGATCAGGGTGACGAGTAAAGTTCAAATCCGGATGTCTGTCTGTCCGTCCGTCCGTCTGTCCGTCTGTCCGTCTGTCCGTCCGTGCAAGCTGTAACTTGAGTAAAAATTGAGATATCTTAATGAAACTTGGAACACGTGTTCCGTGGCACCATAAGAAGGTTAAGTTCGAAGATGGGCGGAATCGGACCACTGCCACGCCCACAAAATGGCGATAACCAAAAACACATAAAGAGCTATAACTAAGCCATAAAGAAAGTTATGAAAATAAAATTTGGAACATAGGATCGCATTAGGGAGGGGCACATTTGAATGTAATTTTTTTGGAAAAGTGGGCGTGACCTCGCCCCCAAATATGTTTTTTGTATATATCTTGCAAACCAATAAAGCTATATAAACCAAACTTTCTGCAGTCGTTTCTTTTAGCCGTTTCCTTATACAGTCCAAAAATGAAAGAAATCGGATAATAACCACGCCCACCTCCCATACAAAGGTTAGGTTGAAAATGACTAAAAGTGCGTTAACTCACTAACGAGAAACGTCAGAAATACAAAATTTCACAGAAATGATAGCAGAAGGTAGCTGCACTAGGATCTTTTTACAAAATGGAAAATGGGCGTGGCATCGCCCACTTATGGGTCAAAAACCATATCTCAGGAACTACTCGACAGATTTCAATGAAATTCGGTATATACTATTTTATTGACACCCTGATGACATGTGTGGAAAATGGATGAAATCGGTTCACAACCACGACTACTTTCTTTATAACTCAAATTTGAATTCCATCTGAATCCTTCACTTTATAATATGTATATACATTCGGAACCAATGATGATAGCGAAATAAAACTTTACACAAATACAGTATGTGATCTGTGGCATCACTTGTGAAAAAATTGTCGAAAACGGACTATAACTTTTCAAGGCCCCAGATATCGAACATGTTGAACTCTGCGCCTAAGGTTAAATTTTAACCGAAAATATGGGTTAATCTCTCAGCTAATTTAATGTAATTCAGAGAAAATTGTTTTCTTCCAATAGTGTGTCTCTGTTCCAAAAATTATTAAAATCGGGTCACAACATCTCCTAGCTCCCATGTACCTAATTATAGGTTTTTCAAAAATACGGTGGGCTTTAATCTACATATATGTATTGGTTAATATGTGATATATCTTAGCAAAATTAAGTGAGCGTATAGTATTGGATATAGTGTATCTTGCTGGTGAAATTGAATGAAATCGGTTCTGGAATTAACTCAGCCCTCATATCTATATATGACGATTTTCGTTATTCTATTAAACTTTATGCCGAATTTATCGGTAAATTTGTGCGTTATCTTAATAAAATTTCTTCAATAAATTGCGAGAGTATAAAATGTTCGGTTACACCCGAACTTAGCCTTTCCTTACTTGTTTTTTTTTAATTTTTAAGTACCGAAGATGAGAAATTATTGGGCAGGAATCATTTTTTTATTCATTAAAGTGTACTTTAAGCCAAAAAAAAACCTTAAATTGATCTGAATAGAACGGTCAATCATAAATATTTTTTTTTAATACAAAATATTTAGTTATGATGGATTACTCAAATTTGTGATTAAAATATTAAAAACTCTGCCATGTGGAAGTCATTTCCGTAAAGCCCTCGGTATAATATTCAATAGAGTTTGCAACATTAGTTTTAGTAGCATAAACTGAATTGAACATACGAATTCAAGTTTAGTTAAGACTTAGAAAAAAATGAACTTTGAATTTTTGGCAGAAGTTTTTATGAAAAAAGGTCGTTAGTTGAAAATGATAAAAAAAACCTTCGCCCAAGAACTTGTAAACAGTATCTCGAAGTCTTAATTCCAACAAGACGGTTTTCTAGTTCTCGATAAATCTTGACAAATGACTATGAATACTTTAAAGTTTTAAGAAAAACACTTTTAAAGTTTAGATTGACAATAAAGCTACCTTGAAGCGCGCAACTTCTTCACGTATCGACTTGAATTTAGTAAGTTCAGAAGAAAATAGTATTTTTTTCGTGAAACACATATAACTACCTAATCATCACCAATCGATATAAAAATGTATATGTGATACTTTCAGCACTTGTTTTTAAGTACCAGCCTACTATCACACATATTTACAGTGTAGAGTAGTAACCTCTTCAGCACAATCATTTCAGAAGTGCTCCTCCATTGTACAACAAAAGTGTACAGAAATAATACAAAATACTGATGCGAGTATGAGTTCGAAAACCAATTAAACCTTCTTCAGAAAATGCATAAAAATTTGGTGTCGAAGTGCCTAAAAGTATGTTTAGTAGCATGTTCTGGTTGGTTGCTTTTAATGAAATCACAAAATTTTTGCGCAATAAAAGTGAAACAAGTTAAAATGTTAGACTTTATATGCATGCTCATGTATTTTGGTATGTGTGACTGTATGTATGTATGTTTATATGCATGTATAAGCAAATTGAAGTTTAGCATATGGCGCACATATGTCGCCAAACTAATAACAAAAGCTAAGTCGGAAGGCAAATGAAGCGAGCGTGTAAAATACGATATACTTATGTATGTATGTACATATGTATAAAAATAAAATCAAATTTAATTTTTTTTTTACTTTATGGCGTTATTATAATTTTTTTTGCGTTTTCCCTGATGTATTGTTAAAATGTTGTTGTATTACATATAGCTGCAAACATAACCAGAAGACACGGAGTTCACAGCTAAGCTTTTTTTTATTATTTATTACATAAAAGAGCCTGTATTAAAAGTGTATTAGCTGCTCAGCGACAATTTTCTATACGATATATAACAACAATTCCATAAATTATAGCGAAAAATTCTTACTCACAAATTTCATGTTAATATTACAAATGTTGCCAATACTCAATTATGATTATTACTTTAAAAACATGCTAAAGGTATTCTTTAACGGTATCAGTAACTTTTGATATACGCCTACTACTTCCTACATATTACGTACTACATACACATACCTACATTTCAGCGCATAAGTCAAAATTGATTCATGCGTAATTTTCTGTTACCTTTTTTCACTCCTCACCCTCAAATCATGATGCGGAAAGTTATTTCACTTCATTTTCCACCCACGTGAGGGATTGGTAATTCATCATACTTTTTACATAAAATGTTACTTTTTTAGCAATTGAGCATACGAAAGCTCCAGCTGTTTGATGAATTTGCATTCAAGTAAAGTTTTTTGGTAAACATTTTTGGGTGCTCGGGAGCAGTATGTACTTATAGAATTTCAATGGCATTTGACCTTTTCTTTTTTTTATGTTTCCACTAAGCTTTTTAAACATTTTTAAATTATTTTACTGTATTAAGTCTTTAGTAAAATTTGTAGAGTACATACATTTTATGCGAGATTTCGAAATAATTAAGATGCATAAGGTTGGTTTCTAAATTGCATTCATATGATTTGTAATTAAATGAACCTTCAAATTGTTACCAAAAAGGTTGACTTTATGCTTGATGTTGATATCGGTAGGTATGTATCTCTCATAGCTCCTCTTATAAAAGGAACTTTTAAGGTTGGAAAATAAAATCATGAAATGATCTTGAATAATTGAAAAATGCAGTTGAAGATAATTGATACTCATAAGATATCAATAGTAAATAAAAGTAATGAATAATTAGCATGCTAAAGCTCTGAACAAAGTGAGAGCTGTGCAATCGACAACAGCACAAATCAATAAAAAATAATGCAATCGAACATTTTATACTCTCGCAATTTATTGAAGAAATTTTAATAAGATAACACCCAAATTTACCTATAAATTCGGCACAAAGTTTAATAGAATAACGAAAATCGTCCTATATAGTGTATGAGGGCTGAGGTAATTCCTGAACCGATTTCATTCATTTTCACCAGCTAGGTACACTATATCCAAAACTATACACGCACTTAATTTCGCAAAGATATAGTATCTCACATTGAGGGCGGGGTCACGCCCACTTTTCCAAAAAAATTACATCCAAATATGCCCTCCCTAATACGATCCTATGCTCCAAATTTTATTTTCATAACTTTATTTATGGCTTAGTTATGACACTTTATAAGTTTTTGGTTTTCGCCATTTTGTGGGCGTGGCAATGGTCCGATCTTGCCCAAGCAACCTCCTCAGGGTGCCAAGGAATACGTGTTCCAAGTTTCGTTAAGATATCTCAATTTTTACTCAAGTTATCCGTTGCACGGACAGACGGACGGACGGACAGACAGACATTCGGATTTTGACTCGTCTCGTCACGTTGATCATTTTGATATATATAACCCTATATCTAACTCGTTTAGTTTTATGACTTACAAACAACCGTTAGGTGAACAAAACTATAAAGCTCTCTTTAGCAACTTTTGTTGCGAGAGTATAAAAACAGTATAAGATTACATCCAAATTCTAAACATAGCCTAGACTACAAAGTCCGATTATAAATGCCATCATAAAGCCGATGTAGAAGTGGTATGGTATTCAACTGTGGGGTATGATCTGTGGAATCAACATTGAGGTTCCTATTATTATTATTATTACATACAGAGGTTCCTATTAAAAATGCTTAGGACAATCACGGTCACAATTCACCGTAATGTGCGTAATGAAAATATTCACACAGATCTTGATATCCCTATGGTAAAGAAGGAGATAGAGGACAGCAAAAAGAAATATATATCAAAATTCCGTGAACATCAACATCTAACACGTTTAAATTGAAGAGATCTATCAGCCTACTAGAGAGCAATGTTCTATCAAAACAGCTCATCGACATTCTTAATTTTTTCTGGTTTAAATAGATGCAACGAGTATTCAGAAATGTTGGAATTCGGTATATGTATAACCCCATCTACCTTCGATTTTTACTTTACGATTTTTCGATTATATTAGGCAACCTTGAATATTTAATTCCTTTTAATTACTTAAATTTGAGAGAGTTTCTAATTTTAATTTTCTCCCGATATCGTACTACCTACTTTTACGTTTCATATCACATGATATTTTTACCAGCTTTGCCTCATTTAAGACTGCGGTTCGAAACAATTGAGCGTCGAGCGTTGGTCAAACATCACCCTGAGGTTGCAAGATTCTACTGTTTCAGAATATGCCCAAAATATCCATTGAACTAGAAGACTTAAAATTATGCTAGACAAAAAGTATCGCAAGACTAATGTTGATATTTCTTCGATGTTAAAACATCAGTCAAATGCCCGAATTGTTGGAAATCGAATTTAGTGGTCTGAATAGATTTAGGATAGGCTAAAGGTTCATATATTCAAAACAAAAACGAATAAAATGTATTTTCTCTTTTGCATGCAACAATGAAATGAAACATTGTAAAGAAAAATGGAAAATATTTAACTCGCAATTATTGCAGCCAACTTGGCTTGTCTTAGCTTACACTTTGACTCGAAATATGAGAAGCAGTAGCAAGCAATCAAAACTGCAAAACCAAAGTTCTCTTTCCATAGCAACTCCATTGAAAGCAGAAACAGCTGTTAGTCGGATGATGATGCTGAGATGCAAAATGCTCTCAGTACAGTGGGGCAATTAATACTTTAGTATTATTGAAATGCAAAATTACTGGATTTGAATGTAGTACGAATTCCTAACGGATTTTTTGTATAACATAGTTGGAATTATGTATATTTTTGATTGAAATGACATTTGTGTCTGAGAAGTTGATATGTCTTTTGTAGTTTCCGTAAATTAATAATCGCAGAATCGCCGAAGGATATTATTAGAAGCTTCATTTTTTGTATTATTGAAATATTACAATACATTTTAGAATTCACATTATATTTAGTAATGCTAGGTGTTGTAGAATTCTTTTGTTTTATTCATCATGAACTGATTTAGTTTTCATTACTTATATTTACGATATTGTGAGCATAGCATCCTACTTGATATTGCACGGAAATCTCAAATTTCTTGTTGTATTTATATGGCGATTTTAAGCGCTTCAATTATTTATTATTAGTAGTCACTTATGTATGTACATATTTTCGAACTAACGAAAAAATGTAGTGTTGTACGGGTGATAATACATGGTATAAAGTCTACCCAAGGTTTTAAAATCAATATATGAGGTATATAGGGGTTAGAGAAAGCATTGACCTGATTTTGCTCATTTTTGGTACAGAGGCAAACTAATATAAGAAAAACGTCTCGTTTGAATTTCTTTAGAATATAGTAAAGAGTTTTATTTACCTATTTTTAATAAAAAAATAGTCACAAGATCTGATATACGGGGCCTGGAAAATTTATAATTCCATTTCGAAAAATTTTGTTCCGATACCTTCACTGGTGCTTAACTTACACATACATATATTGTAAAGCGAACGAATCAGATGGACTTCAAAGTCCAGGGAAAGTAGGCGTAGTTGTGAACCGATTTCGCCCATTTTCAAATGAAACTATTGAGATGAAAATTTAGTGTCTCTGTGCAACACGTTGCGTCCATTATTAAAATATGTTTTCATCATTTTTTTAACACCACCATACCACTGTAAGAGTTGAGTTGCGTCGTAAGTGGGAATAAATTACAGTACGTAAAATGTTAACGAGATTTATTTAATATACAAAGCACGCAATAACGGAATATGTATGTATATGTATGTGTACTTGCAGCATTAGACAAATGAAGCAAAACAACTAAAGAGTCCAGAAGGACTCATATAACGTTAGAATGTCATAGCAAACCGCACTTCCCTCTTATCAAATCTTACACAGATTGCGAAAAGATAACTCTTACACATACATACATATGTACATACACTCTTACTTCTGCATATTTGTATGCACGTACATACATATTAACTGCTACCTCATATTTACCTCGTTATTTATGTTTGGCTCCCGTTGGCCCCACAACCCCCAACTAGCGCCTAACGCCTCATTCTTTCATTTGGGGATTATTTCGTGCGTTATGTGTTTTTTGTTTGAATTAAGCGTTCTGTGGCAAGCAGCATCTGTAAGGTATAATTTACGTATTTAACGAAATAGCGGCAATGAAGGCAAACTGGTGGGCGTTGCTGTGCATACGTTAAGCATACAGTTTTATGCAAATACTGGTACTTACATACAAATATGGACATGCTCTCACATAATGCTGTATGCATTTATAAGTTTTATATGTATGTACATATATACTTATTTATTGTTTAGTACATAAGAACGATTAGCGTAATTTTCTGCATCGCGGTTTGCTTCCCATTCCGTATTCACGTTATCTACTATTCAGTCAATTCATACATACATGTAGAGGGTATTTCTTCAGAACTATAACAGATAAGTTTTGTCGAGGTCACCCTGTCGATCCCACTTTGCAGTACGTTTCCCTAGTTGACCTTATCGATACAACTTAGGCTTCAGTACCCACACCAATTAACAGTTGTGTGTCACGACCAATAAGATCTTCGTCAACTAAAACACTTGCCAATACTCCTTCTAGACAGAAGGGAATCTGTAAAGTTTCTTGAAGATTGTTGTTACTCCAAATACAATTTTTTTATATACCTCCTCGCTGATTTTTTCTGTAAGTCTGTCGCACAGAACACAAGATTTGGAACTATATTTCCAAATGCTTATGCGTACTTTGAAACTCTTCTTCTTCTTCTTCTTCTTAACTGGCGTAGAAAACGCTTACGCGGTTATAGCCGAGTCCACAACAGTGCGCCACGCATCTCTCCTTTTGGCGTTTTGGCGCCAATTGGTAATACCAAGTGAAGACAGGTCCTTCTCCACCTGGTCCTTCCACCGGAGTGGAGGTCTCCCTCTTCCTCGGCTTCCACCAGCGGGTACTGCATCGAAAACTTTCAGAGCTGGGGCACTTTCATCCATTCGAACAACATGACCCAGCCAGCGTAGCCGCTGTCTTTTTATTCGCTGGACTATGTCTATGTCGTCGAACAACACATACAGCTCATCATTCCATCTTCTGCGGTATTCGCCGTTGCCAATGTTTAAGGGACCGTAAATCTTCCGCAAAACCTTTCTCTCGAAAACTCCTAGTGCCGTCTCATCGGATGTTGACATCGTCCACGCTTCTGCACCATAAAGTAGGACGGGAATGATGAGGGACTTGTAGAGTTTAGTTTTTGTTCGTCGAGAGAGGACTTTACTTTTCAATTGCCTACTCAGTCCATAGTAGCACCTGTTGGCAAGAGTGATTCTGCGTTGGATTTCAAGGCTGACATTATTATCGGTGTTAATGTTGGTTCCTAGGTATACGAAATTATCTACAACTTCAAAGTTATGACTGTCGACAGTGACGTGGGAGCCAAGACGCGAATGCGCTGACTGTTTGTTTGATGACAGGAGATATTTCGTCTTGTCCTCGTTCACCACCAGACCCATTCGCTTCGCTTCCTTATCCAGGCGGGAAAAAGCAGAACTAACGGCGCGGGTGTTGTTTCCAATGATATCGATATCATCGGCGTACGCCAGGAGCTGTACACTCTTGTAAAAGATGGTACCCTCTCTGTTTAGCTCTGCAGCTCTTATAATTTTTTCCAGCATCAGGTTAAAGAAGTCGCACGATAATGAGTCACCTTGTCTGAAACCTCGTTTGGTATCGAACGGCTCGGAGAGGTCCTTCCCGATCCTGACAGAGCTTTTGGTGTTGCTCAACGTCAACTTACACAGCCGTATTAGTTTTGCGGGGATACCAAATTCAGACATCGCGGCATAAAGGCAGCTCCTTTTCGTGCTGTCGAAAGCAGCTTTAAAGTCGACAAATAGATGGTGTGTGTCGATCCTTTTTCACGGGTCTTCTCCAAGATTTGGCGCATGGTGAATATCTGGTCAGTTGTTGATTTTCCAGGTCTAAAACCACACTGATAAGGTCCAATCAGTTTGTTGACGGTGGGCTTTAGTCTTTCACACAGTACGCTCGATAGAACCTTATAAGCGATGTTAAGGAGGCTTATCCCACGATAGTTGGCGCAGATTGTGGGGTCTCCCTTTTTGTGGATTGGGCAGAGTACACTGAGATTCCAATCGTCGGGCATGCTTTCTTCCGACCATATTTCGCAAAGAAGCTGATGCATGCACCTTATCAGCTCTTCACCGCCGTATTTGAATAGCTCGGCCGGCAATCCATCGGCCCCCGCCGCCTTGTTGTTCTTCAAGCGGGTAATTGCTATTCTAATTTCTTCACGGTCGGGCAATGGAACATCTGTTCCATCGTCGTCGATTGGGGAATCGGGTTCGCCATCTCCTGGTGTAGTACTTTCACTGCCATTCAGCAGGCTGGAGAAGTGTTCCCTCCACAAACACAGTATACTCTGGTCATCAACCACTAGATCACCGCTGGGGGTCCTACAGGAGTGTGCTCCGGTCTTGAAACCTTCAGTTAGTCGCCGGATCTTTTCGTAAAATTTTCGAGCATTACCCCTGTCGGCCAGCTTGTCAAGCTCGTCATACTCACGCATTTCGGCCTCTTTCTTTCTTTTTCTGCAAATGCGTCTCGCTTCCCTCTTCAGCTCTCGGTATCTTTCCCATCCCGCTCGTGTTGCGGTCGATCGCAACATTGCGAGGTAGGCAGTCTGTTTTCTCTCCACTGCGAGACGACAATCCTCATCATACCAGCTGTTTTTTGGGCTTTTCCGAAAGCCAATGATTTCGGTTGCAGCTGTACGTAAGGAGTTTGATATGCCGTCCCACAGCTCCCTTATACCAAGATGCTGATGAGTGCTCTCAGAGAGCAGGAGTGCAAGTCGAGTAGAAAATCGTTCGGCTGTCGGTTGTGATTGCAGCTTCTCGATGTCGAACCTTCCTTGTGTTTGTTGACGTGTGCGCTTTTCTACACAGAGGCGGGTGCGTATCTTAGCTGCTACAAGATAGTGGTCCGAGTCGATGTTGGGACCACGAAGCGTACGCACATCAAAAACACTGGAGACATGTCGTCCATCTATCACAACATGATCGATCTGGTTGCGAGTGATTCGATCCGGGGACAGCCATGTAGCTTGATGGATTTTCTTATGCTGGAATCTAGTACTACAGATGACCATATTTCGGGCCCCGGCGAAGTCGATCAGCCTCAGACCGTTTGGTGATGTTTCGTCATGAAGGCTGAATTTTCCGACTGTTGTGCCAAAGACACCTTCTTTACCCACCCTAGCGTTGAAATCGCCAAGCACGATTTTGACATCGTGGCGGGGCAGCGCTCATAGGTACGTTCTAGGCGCTCATAGAAGGTATCTTTGATCACTTCGTCCTTCTCTTCCGTCGGGGCGTGGGCGCAAATCAGCGATATGTTGAAGAACCTCGCTTTGATGCGGATTGTGGCTAGACGTTCATCCACCGGAGTGAATGCCAGGACTCGACGACGCAGTCTCTCTCCCACCACGAATCCCACACCGAATTTGCGCTCCTTTATATGGCCGCTGTAGTAGATGTCACAAGGACCCACCTTCTTCCGTCCTTGTCCCGTCCATCGCATTTCTTGGATTGCGGTGATGTCAGCCTTTACTCTTACGAGGACATCAACCAGCTGGGCAGAGGCACCTTCCCAATTAAGGGTCCGGACATTCCAGGTGCATGCCTTTAAATCATAGTCCTTTATACGTTTGCCGTGGTCGTCATCAAAAGGGGGGTTTCTCATCCGAGGCCTGTGTTTCTTATTCACTGGTTATTCGTTTTTATGTGGTGGGTCCCAAGCCCAACGCACAACCGCATAAGCGGGATTCGCCTTCTCACTTTAGCTCGCTTCCAGACGGATGTCTGTTGGCTACCCAGAGGATACTTGGTCTAAGACCGGAAGTTGTGAGCTGCTTGAGCCACATGTAAAAGAATCGTTCCTGGCCACTCCCAAGTGAATGGCAGTCAGAAACTTTCCTCACTTACGTGAACTTCTACATATGACTCCATCCTCTTTGAAACTCTACATATCTATAAAAAAAACACCCTAAATATGTACATTAGGGTGGCCCTTAGTTGTATGGAGGGTAAAAAAAGTTTCTGGATTCTCGATCGCACCCCCTAGAAATATGCGAATAGCCCAAAAACTAGTATATACAAAGTTTTGGGTCAATCAAAAAAGGTTTAGAGGTTGCGCAAGGAGCTTGAAATCCTGAAAAAAGAAGAATTTTTGCCATTTTTATGTCTCGGACTTCCATATTTCAAAGTCACATTATCCCTTACTGGTTTTCCATACCGTAATAAGACAATAAGAATAACATTAGAACCGTTATAACGGTATATCACGAGGCATGCGACGCTTGAGAATGCACCACATTAAATTTACTTTCATATTTGTATTTCTGTAATTCTATCATCAATCGACCGATTTTTAAGATTGTGGTAATTTTGGAAAGGTAATAAAATGCAGATCTTATTACGGTTTGGAAACCAGATAGTGTGGCTTTGAAATATGGAGACATAAAAATGGCAAAAATTCTTAATTTTTCAGGATTTCAAGCTCCTTGCGCAACCTCTAAACCTTTTTTGATTGACCCAAAACTTTGTATATACTAGTTTTTGGGCTATTCGCATATTTCTAGGGGGTGCGATCGAGAATCGGAATACTTTGGAAAATAAGGGCCACCCTAATGTACATATGTATATGTATCTATGATTCTTCTTTTTTTGTAGTATGAGGAGGACCACCAACCAGAGGTCATTATGGGTGCATATACAAATATGGCATGAATATTGCATACATAAACTCGTTGATTGAGCAATATATTTATTTATATTTATAATTATAATATATATTTATTTATAATACATTTAAATATACATATGTATATAGATAGTATTATACATAAACATATTTTGTAAATGTGTTTCTCATATTACTCTACTTAACTATAAAACTTTGTATATACTATAATTATACTCTTACTAATTCGTTCTGCTCGAGTGGTCGCTACCAATTTTATATATTATTTATATGTATATATAGTATTTTAGGAAGGTTGCTTTCGAAAATGAGCAAAATCGGACCACTGCCACGACCACAAAATGGCGAAAACCGAAAACACATAAAATGCCATAACTAAGCCATAAATGAAGTTATAAAAGTAAAATTTGGTACGAAGGATCGCACTATGAAGGGGCATATTTGGATGTAATTTTATGGGGAAGTGAGCGTGGCCCCGCCAAACTTTAACCTAAACTTTCTGCAATCGCTTTTTTTAACTACTTCCTAATACAGTCCAAAAATGAAAGAAATCGGATAATAACCACACCCACCTCCCATACAAATGTTAGGTTGAAAATTACTAAAAGTGGGTTTACTCACTAACGAAAAACGTCAGAAACACTAAATTTCAGATAAGAAATGGCAGATGAAAGTTGCACTCAGATTTTTTTACAAAATGGAAAATGGGCGTGGCGTCACCTACTTATGGGTCAAAAACCATATCTCAGGAACTACTCGACCGAGTTCAATAAAACTTGGTTTGTAATAGTTTCCTTACATCCCAAAGATATGTTCAGAAAATAGGCCAAATCGATTCGCAACCACGCCTACTTCCTATATACCAGAACTTTGAAGACGATCTGAATCGTTTACTTTACAATATATAAAGTAAGCACTAGTGAAGATATCGGTGCAGAACTTTGCACAAATACTACGTTTATAGTGTGGCAGCCCCATTCTAAAAATCGCCGAAATCGGACCATAGGTTTTTAGGGCCCCATATATCGAACACGAGGACCTCGGTGCTTCTAACCTAATATTATGGTTTGCAACTTTCAATGGACTTTATACAATATATATGACGAATATGTGAGTCAAATTGTGTATTATATAATATAAATAAAGTTAAATAAATAAATTGCGAGAGTATAAAATCTTCGGTTGCACCCGAACTTAGCCCTTCCTTACTTGTTTTATATATCAGTTATCGAAAGCTGTAACTCTTCTAAGCTACGGATATTGATTTCTCTTCAACTTATAGCAAATTTCTTTTACCCATAGTAAATAAAATAGAACATTTAAGCAGTAGATCAAATTCCATAACTGTCCAAACTCCGAAGATAAATAGAAAATAAATTGGGTGTACTAACCTGATGACCAACAAGTGTAGGCACATTTAAATTTAGGATAACGTTTTATTATTACAAACCAAATTTCATTGTAATTGGAGTTTGGAATTTGAGTGCAACCCTTCTGTACCATTATTAAAAAAAATTTCATGTTTTCGTTCTTTTGGGGGGTGGCAGTGGTCCGATTTCGCCCAACTTCGAAAGCAATCTTCCAATGTTGCCAAGAAACACGTGTACCAAGATATCTTAATTTTTACTCAACTTACAGCTTCCACAGACGGACGGACGGACAGACATCCTGATTTCAAATCTACTCGTCACTCTGATTTCTTTGGTATATATAATCCTATATCTAACTCGTTTAGTTTTAGGTGTTACAAACAACCGTTATGTAAACAAAACTTTAATAAAATATTATTAAACGGGACATTTTTATGGCTTGCTCTTTTAACCAGAAATAGAAGAGAAATGGAAAGTGGTTTTAAGTTAAGAACAAAAAAATAGAAGCAATTATATTAGTCTGGTGAAGGTGTGCTAACCTGATGACGCGGAGTGTGTATCTATCTATCTGTATACGAAAATCCAGCCTTTGTAATTTAGATCAAATTCATTTACAATATTGATCGAAGCATTCTTGAGTTATTTA
The DNA here is from genome assembly GCA_031772095.1 of Zeugodacus tau. Lineage (NCBI taxonomy): Eukaryota > Metazoa > Arthropoda > Insecta > Diptera > Tephritidae > Zeugodacus > Zeugodacus tau. The sequence continues at coordinate 18,203,367 of CM062650.1, read as the reverse complement.
CGAATTATTTTATCATTTTTAACCATATGCATATCATCTGAAGAGCTGTTAATTTTGTGATAATACATACAATGTACAATTACTGCTTAGGGTTTTGGTATTAGACAAATTTATAGTAGTAAATTTATTTACCATATGGGTTAGGTTCCGGTTTGATTTCGAATTTTAAAATAATAAAATATTATTTTAATATTTTAAAATAATAAGTAAAAATAAAATAATAAATAAATTTAATCGATTCGTGGTTCGATTAAAAGCTCGGTTCAAAACCGATTTGAAACCCTGAATATCCCTTAGCAATACGATAATGGGATGTATCCCTTTGATTTGCAAATAAAAGCTATGACTTCATATTGAAGATAAGCGAGTAACATAAAAATGTTTAAGTAAATTAAGTATTCCATTGCCGCATTTTTAATCCGCTTTTATTAGATTCACTTGTATGTACATATGTTTGTATGTTTTGCTTACTAGAAAACATAGTTGGTCAATGATGAAGGGTTCTTGAACCGTAACTTTCCATAACGATGAAAGATGTCCAATTAATATGTGATTACAATGTTTGATGTTCAGGTAGGACCACAGAATATTAGACAAGGAATATAAAATAATTATTAAAAATAATTTAATAATTAAAAATTAATATTCTCCAAGAAACCTCATATTTTGTTGTTATACAAAAATTAATAAAATATTTAATATAAAATGGGATTTGAAAGTAGAATCCTTCATACTTAGAGAATTATCATTCAGGTCTCACATTATTACATTAGCGATTAAAATTTTAATGCAAATATTAAAGGTTTCTGATAATCAGCATATGACCTTACCATTGTACCAAAATTATAATAATTACATTTTCTTTTAGCTGGCAAAAGCTTAACGAGAGACAAGCAACAACTACTGTAAAAGCTAACCACTGAAAAGATTATTTTATGAATAATAACAATGGAAATATGATTGATTAGATATACTTATATAATAAGGTGAATGGAAAATTAAATTTAAAAAATTAATATTGCGCCTCAAGCATAGTATAAGGAGATGCCTGCGACAATGACTGCTGTCATTATTTTTTAAAATCCATAAATGTGCGCGTGACAATACCAACGGAAATAGCGACAAGTTAACCAAATCTATGAATATAACTTTCACTAAAACAACAACAACAGCAAATAATTCACATTTTGAATTCACATTCATTTAGACCCAACTAACCGCATCAACGGCACCCAGTCAAGCGCGACTACACACGCTGACAAGAGTGAGCAAAGTAGTGTGTGCGATGTAAAGCACAATGCTTGCAGGCAAAAGCTATTGAAAACTAATAAGTGCTTACATACATACGTACGTACGTAAGTGCATATATTTGTGCCATTTATTTAAATAACATAAGTGTAGGGATATCACAATAATTACATATTTACAAAGTTAAACAAAAACAAAAAAATAATAAATAAATAAATGAAACGTTAAAAATGTAGCATTCGAAATGCGTAATCAAAAAGTTAATATCCCAAAGGTTCTCCTTCGATTTGTGTTTGTGAGTGTATGCAACATTAGCTTTGCGCCGCGTCGCTGAATCGAGCTGGAATAACTTAATGAACTCTAACCACAAATGGCTGCTCCAGGCAGCCAAAGAACATTTAATTAAAAATTTCCTAGCCTAATAGCAGCATAAAGGCACATTAATGAAAATGCGTATACTGGATGCATGAATCAGTCAATAAACAAACACAAAGAGAGGAGCGCTTCCATATACAAAAAAAAAAACAAAAAAAAAGAAATCATAGCTTACTGAACGCAAGTCCACAATACCAATATTTACATAAAGACACATATATACGGATGCATATACACACACTCGGTTGTATGGCTTAGCGTTTGGTGCTGCAGCATTTGTGACACCACGCTTCTCCCAGCCGCGCAACAGCAATATAGTGGGCATCCTTGATCTTAATTTTTGAACGCCAATCAACATGGGTAGCTTACCGAATTTGCACGAGTTGGAGGAAATAGAGCGCCGACGTGAGAAACGCCGTGAACGCGAGCAACGTGAGCAGCTACGAGAGCAACGAGCACGTGATTCAAGCCGTGAGCGTGAGCGTATGGCGTTATTTGCACAGCGCAAGGTATGTGAGAAACCTGTACATCATAGTTTGTTTTTATTTTTTTATAAAAATAATTTGTAAACAAATGTTTCCGTTTCACCATATTCATTAAACAAATCAATAAATAAATAAGTTATATTATTTGATATTCTATTAAAAATCGGACACAAAATTAACCATATAAGATCTGATTTTAAGGTAATTCCGATATGAATTGTAGATTTTCATATCTAAGTACCTCAACCGCCCAACACACTCAACACTATCAATATACATACATACATAGAATGTTTTCAACGTACTACAGTTATTGGTATTATTATTTTCAAATACAAAATTGTACAAACTCCGTAGTCGCAATTCAATACCTATTTAACAATAATTAAATAAACAATATCCGATATCTAGTCACACTTATATACCCAAGGACTACTTCGATTTTCATGGATCCGAATGTGAGCTTGAAGTTTTTCACCCGGGAACAAGTTGATCAAATTGATTTCGATAGTGGCCCCATGATATCCAGGGAATCATGTTATTCTCAAATACATGCACTTTCTCCTTATTTTATTTATGAAAGCTTTTTACTATACCTGGATTGTGCACTAAAACTTTCAACAGTGTTTAAAGCTAAAGTTGGTTTTTAGACTTCAAAACAATGTAAACCTTCCATAACTGTATATAGATTGCTTACTTATAAATCCGTTAATTCGCGAGGATGTTCAAAAAAGATCCAAGAAATTTCCAAATCGTCTTCTTCCTGGCAACTTCTGCATCTAGAACTAAAGAAGTGGTATTGACATGCCTAGCATTGCCATCTCATCTGTCTTACAATTTCCAGGACTCCACTGCGGCTAGGCACCCAAACTATTTCAATTGGGAAGATCTAATCGGCATCGACTGAAAGTGATGGTTGATATTTTTTACCAGTCTCGAGCGCTTAATCAGCGATCACATTGCTAGTATTGTCGCATTGCTACCAGAGTGAAATTCACTTCTCTGAAGGATGCTACGCTTCGAAGCAATAAATCTGATGCTACCATTATAGCATCCACTTGCGCTTTAAAAACGAATTCGAATATTAATTTAACTATGGTTTCATATAGCCGAAGAACTAACTAATATACGGAGACATTAGTTCAAATTAAAAAAGTTGCCAAAATTAAATAAATTGTTTATATTGATATTTTTCCCTACAATTGATTTTGGGAAAGATTTTTCTGTTTCTTCTTTTCTTGAATGGCGGAGACACCGCTTACGTGGTTATAGCCGAATTCACAACAGCACACCATTTATTCCTCGCTTTGGCAGTTTGGCGGCAATTGGTTATACCAAGTGATGTCAGGTCCTTCTCCAACCGATCTTTCCAACGGAGTGGAGGACTCCCTCATTCTCGGCTTCCACCAGCGGGTACTTCATCGAACACTTTCAGAGCTGGAGCACTTTCGTCCATTCGAACAACATGACCTAGCCAACGTAGCCGCTGCCTCTTCTATGTCTACTTCGTCGAATAACACATACAGGTCATCATTCATCGTCTGCAGTATTCGCCATTGCCAATGTATATAGGACCATAAATCTTCCGCAAAACCTTTCTCTCGAAAACTACTAGTGTCGTCTCATCGGATGTTGACATCGTCCACGCTCCTGCACCATAAAGTAGGACGGGAATGATGAGGAATTTGTAGATTTTGGTTTTTGTTCGTAGAGAGAGGACTTCACTTTGCCTACTCAGTCCATAGTAGCACCTGTTGGCAAGAGTGATTCTGCGTTAGATTTCAAAGCTGACAATATTATTGGTGTTGATGCTAGTGCTTAGGTATACGAGGTTATCTACAACTTCAAAGTTATGAATACATATGTTGTTTCCAATGATATCGATATCATCGGCGTACGCCAGCAGCTGTACATTCTTATAGAAGATGGTACCTTCTCTATTTAGCTCTGCAGCTTGTATTATTTTCTCCAACATCAATTTAAAGAAGTCACACGATAGTGAAGCACCCTGTCTGAAACCTCGTTTGGTATCAAACGGCTCGGAGAAGTCCTTCCAGATCCTGACGGAGCTTTTGGTGTTGCTCAACGTCAGCTTACACAGCCGAAATTTGCAGGGATGATAAAGTCCAATCAGTTTGTTGTCGGAGGGCTTTAGTCTTTCACAAAGTACGCTCGATAGAACCTTATACGCGATGTTGAGGAGGCTATCTCACAGTAATGGGCACAGATTGTGGGGTCTCCCTTTTTGTGGATTGGGCAGAGTACACTTAGGTTCCAATCGTCAGGCGTGCTTTCTTCCGACCATATTCCGCAAAGAAGCTGATGCATGCACCTTATCAGTTCTTCGCCGCCGTATTTGAAGCTCGGCCGGCAATCCATCGGCCCCACGGCTTTGTTGTTCTTTAAGCGGGTAATTGCTATTCACATGAACAAAATTTCATTTAGAATTAGGGAAATTTTTTGAATAAGTGGGATTTTTCCCATGCGAAAATCATGATATGGAAAACACAAATGTGTGAGGTTTTTCATTGAGAAAGTCGTTCACATGAAGTTTACAATAAGGATGAATATCTAAATTTACACACTTTACAATTATTTGAACGCTCCAAAATAACGGGTGATTTTTTTGAGGTTAGGATTTTCATGCATTAGTATTTGACAGATCACGTGGGATTTCAGACATGGTGTCAAAGAGAAAGATGCTCAGTATGCTTTGACATTTCATCATGAATAGACTTACTAACGAGCAACGCTTGCAAATCATTGAATTTTATTACCAAAATCAGTGTTCGGTTCGAAATGTGTTTCGCGCTTTACGTCCGATTTATGGTCTACATCTTTCTGGTTGAATGGCTACGTAAATAAGCAAAATTGCCGCATTTGGGGTGAAGAGCAACCAGAAGCCGTTCAAGAACTGCCCATGCATCCCGAAAAATGCACTGTTTGGTGAGGTTTGTACGCTGGTGGAATCATTGGACCGTATTTTTTCAAAGATGCTGTTGGACGCAACGTTACGGTGAATGGCGATCGCTATTGTTCGATGCTAACAAACTTTTTGTTTTGCCAAAAATGGAAGAACTGAACTTGGTTGACATGTGGTTTCAACAAGATGGCGCTACATGCCACACAGCTCGCGATTCTATGGCCATTTTGAGGGAAAACTTCGGAGAACAATTCATCTCAAGAAATGGACCCGTAAGTTGGCCACCAAGATCATGCGATTTAACGCCTTTAGACTATTTTTTGTGGGGCTACGTCAAGTCTAAAGTCTACAGAAATAAGCCAGCAACTATTCCAGCTTTGGAAGACAACATTTCCGAAGAAATTCGGGCTATTCCGGCCGAAATGCTCGAAAAAGTTGCCCAAAATTGGACTTTCCGAATGGACCACCTAAGACGCAGCCGCGGTCAACATTTAAATGAAATTATCTTCAAAAAGTAAATGTCATGAACCAATCTAACGTTTCAAATAAAGAACCGATGAGATTTTGCAAATTTTATGCGTTTTTTTTTTTAAAAAAGTTATCAAGCTCTTAAAAAATCACCCACAGTCAGTCAGAACACAGTCTTGATACCGAAGAACTCCACTACGACATATTGAGAAAATAATTTGACTGAAGGAATTGAATACATATGAGCATATTTACTTTTTAATTTGACCATTGCAGTCTAGTTTGATACATAGATACAAAAGTAGAAGACGAATTACCCCTTTATAAAAAGCTCTCCATCAAAAATTCATTTTAGCTAGATATTCTTTAATATATCATAAACTTAAACATAGATTTATTGTATTTAGAGGTATGCTAGAGAGAGTCATTAAGGAAGTTTAGTTGTATTTGTTTTACATTTCACATGTGAGAAAAATAATTTTTGGGTCATCCTCATATTATTTTCCTTCTCTTATCATTTTTAGGTCATACTTAAATTATTTTCCATCTCTTAAACTTAAACTCTCTTCAAACTTTCATGTGCTCTCTTTTCTCGTTGTCCTCTATTTTCTGTTGAATACTCGTATATATTTACTTTTGCAGCAAAATTCCTACAATGCTTACCTGATGGCAGGTTTGGGTATGGGTGGTGGAACACTTGGCATGGCTGCTGCCGTCGGAGCTTCCCATCTCACAGGCACAGCCGCAGCAACTGGTGTTCTCGGCGTTGGCGCCAATACATCAGCCACAACGGCAACGACAACTTTGGGCGGCTTTGCCGTGGGTGGCGCAGCGCTGCTGGGCTTAGGTACGCCGGCACTGCTAACGAAACACCATCATCAACACCATCAACATCATCGACATTCGCTGACAACACGACATCGAGTGCTACGCACAAGAAGTTCGGGAGCGACACACAATATTTGGGATGAACAATTGATGGAGGTGAGCGCATTTAGCTACTAAATACATACATACACCTAGACAGAGTGTGGGGGATTTAAAATTGTGTTGAAACGTACATTTTAACAATGACCACGATGCTATTGATGAGAAATTTAGTCAACTTACGAGGGCGAGAACGCGTGGTGTGAAGTGCTAGCACACACTCTCTTGGACCCACAAAGTTGATGATAACTTTTGTAAAAACAAAAACCAAGCGATACAAATGCCCATGAATATAAATTCTTGCTGACGTTTACTTATTCCTGCCCACATCAACTCAGCACAATGAGCACTATTGTTTTCGTTCCGCAGCGTTTCTCGCGTCGTTTTGTTGCCATAGTAGCCCACAGTTAGGGGCAGAGCAACTGAGGCAATAATAACGAGCTCGGCAATGATATGACGATAATTGAATGAAAATAAGAGCATTACTCAATTAATAAGATTATGATTTTGACCTTGAAATATAATTATCCTTCAAGGTATTTGATGGCTGCTTGTGTCACAGGAAATGTCAGATGTCATTATTTTGTCAAATTAAAGAGTAACAAGCACTTTTAATAAACCACATAGACTCATATAAAAATGTACTCCAATATCAAGGCGATATTTACAAATGAGCGTTTTTAATCTTATTGCATCTTCTCTATTAAAGGATTAAACAAATAAAAAAGAAAATTGTTTACGATATACATATTTGTTTCGATAAATTTGGAACACTTTCTGAAGAAGGTGTTCAGGGTTTTTAAGTAGTATCTAAACTATCAATGCCCTATCTCGGCAATATTAAGGATAGCTTGGGTTCTCCAGATCTTATGTCATTTCATTTAGAAAGCTGTCATTAACGAATTTTACATTTAATATATCGACGACATACTAAACAAAACTCCACTGTCATCACATTCGGTATTAAATATAATAAACTGGTTGGAGGTAAACAAATCAATTGAGAATTGGATGCTTATTAGACTAGAAAAGGTGATCTGACCATATTCCTTTTTATCGGACGGAATACGTCAACCCATGCTCTCTGACCCTGCTAAGATCTCCATCCACACCAGCAAGGCTCGCCTCTTATGCTTGGTAAACCAATCGTTCCATGGAATTTAGTCTAGTAGAAGGTTGTGATTATTACCTTCAACTTCATTCCCAAGACGTGAGCGCTCTGAAAATGGGCTAGCGGGTTATATTCCTTTTAATTGAGAAATGATCCTAACTATAATAACTGACATTTCCATCGAACCTACTCAGCTTAAACACCTATCTCTATGAAACAAACAAGTAAAAAAACTTTGTTAAAAACCACATATTGCCTTTTGATGTTTCTGGTCGAGCACCTACATAAAGATGCCCGTATGCTACCTGTGAAGGAGCATAACGAAATGCTCTACAAACAGTTTTTGTTGAAATGCTTTCGTTAAAATCATTCCGGCAGTCACTTATTGGAAGCCATCTCTCAGAGTCATCAAGAGTCGACGACCTATAGAACTATACCGACCGGACTTCGGATGCGAGAGACAAGCACTGAACTCCATTCACAGAGGAGTCATTAAAACCTTCATAAATAGCAAAAAACTCAATATATGTTCTGCATTCAAAGAGTATTTACATAACACTAACCACCTCATTGCATGCCCTTTAAACCCCACTCATCTCACACCCCTTTCTCTCTGGTCCGACCCTGTCTAAACAGCTCGTTTTCTTAGATGACTTCGATGACAATTAATCCTAAGACAGAAATTTCTACACAACCGACAAAACCGGATTTTTGTTCGACCAATAAATGTAAAGAAGAAAACCATGGGAAGACCAAATTGTGCGCTGCTAAAAAGAATTTAGTGAACCGATAAAACAAAAACAGTATTTTAGGAACGGAATTTATCTTGCAAAATATCTCAACAAATTCTCTACAACTAGATAAGATAACATTTCACTTATCTATAATTTCTTCCTATAGCACCTCGCTGCATACTCACCAATTTCCACACGTTCACACCGTATCAATCCGGTGTCATCATATCAGGTGCAAGCCGCATTGGCCGCCTCTCGTCGCCGTGAGTCCATCAACAGTTCCATTGGTGCTGCATCGATACGACGCCTTATTACGCTTAATAACCGCAACTGCCGTCATAAGATACCGCCACACGTGCGACATAAGGTGTGTCAGAGCTTCATCTGTATAGCGGTGGCGCATGGCTTGATATGCGGCGTATTATTGCCGCTCTTCGCGCTACAAGGTTCCAACTCTGTCTGGCATCAACGCGAACAGTGGGTACATGTGGGACCCAATATCGGCTCACTGCTATTAAGCGGTTGCTTTTTAATCTCCGCCGTTATGTGCCTATTTACCAAACGCCTTATACAGAAGTACGGTTATACAACAGTGATTGGCGCCAGTTACGTAGCGACGAGCATCTTCCTCTTATGCCATCTCTTTCCCTCCATCTTTACGCTACTGCCGGCTTACATACTGCTCGGTGTCACATATAGCCCTTCATGGATTAGCAAAATAGCGCTTGTGGTGCACTTTGGCAGCAAGCTGAGTTGTTCCCAACACGAATGCATGCTGAGTTCATCGCATGCCACAGATGTGATGGACGAACATAAACTCTTCTGCAATCGCGATCAAAAGGTACGCCGTCTAGCGCGTTGGTTTCAGGTGGCACAAGATCTGGGCATCATACTAGGCGCGCTCTTGGCATCATTCACTTTGGCTTGTAGTTCCAGCGATTGGAATTGCTTCGATAGTGGCGAAACAGTGGCAATGGAGACACAAGGTACTTTACTTCCCGGCGAGAACCTCACAGAAACAATTGTCAAAGCAGTGGCACTGCGTTCACATTCGCACACTATGACTGGATTCTTGCCCAATATACCGGGTTACTATGACGATTTTTACTATCATAATGAGCATGGCGAGAGAATTTGTGGTGCCGATATGTGCCCCGTTTGGCACCAGGATAATACCTTCGACGACACGAGCAACGGCACCAACGAAACCATTTACACGCAATTCATCAATGAAAGATCAACTGGTGGCGGTATAACGCTAATAAGCGTCTACTTTTTCTTCACGCTGGCAGCAGCGGCTTTATCCTTCTTTGGCGGACGTATAACAGGCACATTCCGACGCGAGGTGCATATAAAAGGCGTAACGGATACGTTACTGTTCGCTGGACCGATGGCTTATTTCGTGGGCACCGAACAGGCCTATATGCTGGGCGACTTTTTACGGGTAAATACTCACAGCTCAGTGTTTGAAGATCAATTCATTTCATTAACTCATGCATAACTAAACTTGTATACGGAATTACAGGCGTTTGTCTCGTGCTCATTGGGTATAAGCATGGTGGCCGGTGCTTTAGTCGGAATGGGTCTCATGCAGTGCATTGTTTCTTGCACGTTAAGCATGCTACTGCGCCACACCAAACGCATCGTAGTCATCTGTAAGACAAATTATGTTTTGTTACGTTCATATAATGATCTCATCTCTTTTCATCTTCCACACACAGTGGCAGGTTTCTTCTTTCAATCGTGTCTGTTGCTTGCATTATCCAGCTGGAAACCATCGAGCGATGACATGGCGCTATTCTATGTGCTAGCTGCCTCTTGGGGCGCATGTAATGGTATGTGGGAAACACTGCTAATGGCCTTAATCACGCTGAATCACGCCAATCACGTTACGGATGTCACTAGTCCCCTGCAGGCACTGCGTTTTCTTGGACTGGGTGTCACTTTCGCAGCGCATGGTTTGATGTGTGAGACACCGAAGATTATCACCATGGTTATAATGCTCGTGTTGAGCTTACCGGCCTATGCAATGCTGGAAATCAGACTGGAGGCTCAACGTAAATCGCAATTGGTCAATTTATGACGTAGCGTCTTCAGTTAGTCAAAAAGGCAAGACGCCATGGCACGAACACATACGATGTGAAGAAGTTGCCGCAAATGTCATGGATGTCAAGGATCATACAGTAAGAGTTAAACAGTATTAATTTTAAGCCTGCTAGAAAGAAAAACAAGTTATTTTTTACAAGTTATAGGCAGCATTCGACATAACGTGCGTGGTGCGGTAGCCTACACGGCACGAAACATTAAACTTAGTGTAATTAGTAGTTATCTACATATATCCAGTTGCATTGTATTTGTATTATAAGTATGTATAACGGTAGTATAAGCTGTATGTATATTTGTATTTGGCGTTTTAATGTGTAACGCGGCAACCCTTAGTCGAAGATCAAGTATGTAAGCATGACTGTGTTGTTTGATTCGTCGAATAATGAATACTTTTTTATTCGTCAGTTAGTATGTGTTTGCACATACCAATTATATATAAATATACACATAATACATACATACATATAATGTATAAATATCAATATTTACACTTTTATATTGGCTAATTTAAACAGACGTAAACAAATGCTTACACAAAAAAGGGAAACTAGTAAACGACAGCAGCAAACAATATCGCTGAAAAATAATAATTATTGAAGCTTTAAAAAGAAACATAGTGTAACCTCGAGTTGACAACACAAAGGTTTTTGTAATATTTTTCATATTCTGAAGAGCATGCAATTCTCGACTTTTCGGCAACCAGCCGCCATTCCTGAATTTAAGAATTAAAAAAAATTTAAAATAACCTTTAGAAAGTATTTCTCATTGATTTTGTTGTACATTTTTGAAAGATTTTTATTGTATATCATTCCAAAAATATTTTTTGGCTGATAGAGAGATCGCCAAAGAGAAAATCGTAAAGTTTCACGACATTTCATGCAAACGTTAATATGGCCAAAGACTTTTCACTCCATGTTTTATAAATAAGCTTAGAAAGAAAATGAGTTCATTACTTGGTACCAAATCTGTACCAACGTGCACTATAGGAAATTTAAAATAAGTGTAATTTCACTCATATGGGTGTAATACATATTATGCCCTAAATTTCATTCAAATGAGATTTGAGATTTTTGCTACAAGTAAATGTTGTCGGACCCATTGTCTAATTTTTTACCTAAACCTGCCGGAAAATTTAATCTTTTTCGTCATTCTGATCACTCGGTTAACTCGAAATACAGATCGATTAATTTGAGATGTTACAAACAACCGTTAGGCGTTCGGCGCTCTAAGCTAGTTAGTGAGAGTCTAACATTTTTATCAGTATCTTCAAACTACTTTGAAATCCGACTTGTATGGGTACCCGGTCAATGCGAATTCGCTGGAAACTGCAAAGCGGACCAGCTTGTAATAGAGTGTACCCTAGAAACATTGACGTCGGAGTGAGAGCGGGTGGGTAGTCCGTGGCCAACTTGCGCTGGAGCGCTGGACATATTGACTTCGAATGAGATCGCCAAACGCTGGACAACAACCAGCATCTGTGCAGTAGCGATGTTCTTCTGGCCAGCGGTGGACGAAAACGGTCCTTCCAGCTGCTGTCGCTTAGGAATGCATCAAGCCAGACGCTAGCTGCCAAAGTTGTTTAGAGGAATACGAAGAGAAATCATAAAATCACTTTCTCCTTCAATATCCAACATTCGCCAGACTAGGGTTAAAACACCTCGGAAGGCACATCTTCGGCGACCTCGACCTAACCTAACAAAACTATTAAAATTTACTTAAACGAATAAAGCGCTTTCAGTCATTTAATATCATTGTATTTTTACATCCCATTGAAAATTAACTATAGAATCGACTTCGACCATAGAGATTTTAGATGATAAAGATCCAAGCTCTAATATATTTGTAAACTTCTGAATTTTTCACACCTTTCCTATGTACTACAATACCAGCATGCTGTCAATTCAAACACGATATAAATCTGATTTAAAATCAACATAATTTTTGTATGATAACAACGACATATCTATGTTGAGATTAACTTAAAAAATCTTTAAAAATAATTATATAAATCAAATACTAAATAAAAATGAATTATTAATAAATATTATATAAATCGTTCATTGTAATTAAAGTATTTGAACTAAATACAAATACTAAGATATCTCAAAGTTGCACGACGATGTTACAAGAAATAAAATATATAATTATAAACAAAGTATTTAAAATGGCATCTAATGTTAAATATAAATAATAATTAAATGGTAACAGTAAATTAAATCATATGCTAGCGATTCTATAAAATTATTATTAATATTAAAACAATAAACTGGAACACATCCCATTCGATTACATTATATTAGGTAATTAATTGATTATTGCAACATTTTTTTAATATCATTTAATATTGTTACGGACTGCAATTAAACAAACAAAATCATTACATGCGAGTACATATTTTACACATTTTCCACTTTTATCTCACACTTTATTTTACAGAACGCACGCTATATGGAACTACATTTAAAAAAGATATAAAAATACAGTTTCATTAACATAGAACAGATTGTAATATAAATTATTCGAAACAACGAGTCCCATTATAACATAAAGAATCAGAAAAAAATCCTACAGGATTCCCTTGTCACTATTTATTTCTATTATGTTGAATAATACTGATTTGTGTCTGTTAAAAAAACGTTTTCAACTAAATCTAATTTTCATCTTATTCTTAAATCAATTTTTTCAGTAAAAATTCAGATAATATTTATGGCACTAAGGGCAAAGGATTCACAAAAATTAACATAAGGATAAAGATGTGAATGAATATGATTTGATAATTTTTGAATTATGCCGTTTTTGTATTTAATGTGGCGCATCAACAAATATTAATCATATTAATTTCTATATACATAGTATATTTCATCATTTTTAAAATTAATTTAATGTATAATTTTTCAACAAAAAAACATGGGAAACCAGGGATAGTTCGTGAACTCAGCAACTTTTAGCTCAAATTCCATATCTCAAAAACGCATTTGGCTTAGTCGCTATTGATGGATTATCTCTTATTAATATAGTCGATAAAAATACTAAATGCGCATCCTAAATTATAGATGTCATAACTTTGTCTGTTAGGTCAGGGTAGGTCAATTTATCTCCTCATCTACAGAGAACCTCACTTAGACAGCATCGACTGTCCTTTGAGACACCCAAAGAGTCCTGACGGATCGACAAAGCGCTTGTACTCTGCTATAAAGTTCTTAAGGGGTTATATACAGTTAGACGGCCGAAAAAAAGTGAATTTTCCAGAATTTTTTCTGAGAAAACTTTTTAATTTATTGATCCAAAAAATTATACACATATTATGGTATCTTTTAACTGTATTTTAAGACTTAGTACTAGTAAAAATATTTATTTGAAAAAGAGCTACAACTGATCTCCAGGAGCTCCTCTCAAAAAAGACGTTTTGCGGTGACCACTATATCTCGGAACTGGATCATTTGAAATTAAAAAACCAAACAGATTTCGTTAAAATAATGTTAAATCTAGTAATTAATCGAAGGAATAAGCAAAATAAAATTTTTTGACAAAACGGCGGTTTCTCAAAAAAAAAATCGATTCTTCACCGAAATTTCGGCCTTAAATTGTTTATAAAAAAAAATATTTATCAGAGAGAAAAAATCTTCGATTAATTACTAAAAAATATATTTAAGAAGGTCGTGTTAAAATTTGAGACTAATCGGTCTAGCCGTTTTCGAGTAATGTTGGTCACCGACTTTGAAAACACCATTTTGAGAAAAACGCGCTGCCGGTCGGACCTTGTACTTCCAAGCACTCTGAAACGCCTTTTCAAATTTGCTTGTAACTTTAAAAATATTTACCGCAACGATATGAAATTTTCTGTGTGTATTCTTAAATATATGTACATTAAGAAAATAAAATAAAAAAAATCGATTTTTTGAAAATTCTAACTGTATATAACCCCTTAAATCGGTTAATGTCGTTCCCAGTCACTTCACTGAGTTCGCCTTTATCAATTGACTGTTTCGTCTTTATAGATGTCGAAGGACACTTGATACCACAATCCGTATCTACAGTTTCAACGATTTCGATCAACTTTTATTGATTTTTTTTCGGCTTCTACTAACAATTAGTTTTCATAATAATTTATTGAACTTTTTTTGATTTGAAAATCATTGTAATTGTTTAAAGTAAAATACATGCATATTTCTCGCGGTGTATTGCTTCTCAATTTACCGGGTAGCTCAAGAACACAATTAAATAAAATACTCTTCAGGTTATGTTTTCAAAAATAAAATATTAATTTGTACATACATATATATGTACATACACATATGTATGAGTATATTTACAGTTTTGGTCTGCGTTTATGACAAACCATTTTCTTTGTTTCAACAGCAGCATTATCCGATTCTTTTACACAGATTAAAATTTACAAAAATTAATAAAAGACGGTAAAAGTTATATTATAAATACATACACTTACATATGTATATAAATAAATATTTATAAATAAAAAACCAGTTGGTGAATTGAAATTGAAGATTTTGTTAAAACACACCCTTTACACGCAGCACACTAATACATATACAGATATACAGTAAGTATGTAAACCCATAAGTATTAGCATCAATTTTGTACACTTAAATACCCGAAACGATTACACGTGTACACGAAAATAGCACAATAATTGTAAATGTTATTCCAGCAACTTTGATGGAAATAAAAGTTATTTTAAGCAAACATTCAAAAAGTCTAATGGCAATGTTAACATTTTGTGCAAAAATTATAGTAAATAAATAGTAAGTTTATACAAGTGCAAATGCTTCTTATATGCAATTACACATAAGAAATACATACATACTAAATGCGTATGGATGTGCATGTATTGGTGTAAATGTATTTATAATTATTTAGAAATATGTATGTAATTAAGAGAATTTTATAAATATCACATATGCATGTATGTATATATGTATGTGTTGGTAATTTAATAGCCCGTTACGCTCGTGTGCATATATACTTACATAGTTATGTATGGAAGTTTATTGCTATGTAACCACATCGTTAAGTAAGTAAGTGCATTTGTGTGCTTGCAAGTATGTAAGCATGCGATAAAAGGCCATAAAATCGTGTCTTTAATTAAATGAATATATGCTAGTGAAATTCTGTTCTACCGCCACTGTTCCTTAGAGACTAATTGTAACACATATTACTACATACTCGTATTATATAATGAGTATATAAAAATGTACTTGTATAGAATATTAAAATCAAAAATAAAATTCATTTAAAATTTAATAATCGAGAGTTTGTTTTTAATGCAGTGCTCAATTCTATTGCTTAACAAGTAAGGAAGCGCTTTGTTTGGGTGTAACCAAATATTTTATACCCTCGCACAATTTGACCCACATTTTTGGCATAAAGTCCACTAGAATAACGAAAATGTATAGATATGTATATATATTTGGCGTAGAAACCGCTTTAAGCGATTATAGCCGAATCCACCAGATCGCGCCACTCGTTCCTCCTTTTTGCTTTTTGGCGCCAACTGGAAACACCAAGTGAAGCCGGGTCACTTTGCACTTGGTCTTTCCACCGGAATGGAGGTCGTCCTCTTCCGCGGCTTCCTCCAGCGGATACTGCATCGAACACTTTCAGAGCTGGAGTGTTTTCATCCATTCGGACAACATGACCTAGCCAGCGTAGCCGCTGTCTTTTTATTCGCTGAACTATGTCAATGTCGTCGTATAAATCGTACAACTCATCGTCCACGTCTACGGTATTCGCCGTTGCCAATGTTCAGAGGACCATAAATCTTACGGAAACCCCAAGAGTCGTCTCATCGGATGTTGTCATCGTCCACGCTTCGGCGCCATACATCAGGACGGGAATAATGAGCGACTTGTAGAGTTTGATATATATATAATATATAGAAGCTGGGATAATTCCCGCAACAATTCACTTATATTCATCATCAAGCTGCATTATATCCATTATTTAACGTGGATAGAAATCCATCGTATGTTTAAAAGCCTATAATTAGATACAGTTGAACTTTCATATCTTGAACTTTTATAACCCAAAAATAAAATCTTAATTTAGAGTTCGAGCTCTTGAATTGGCAGAAGCGTTTAGAAGACAAATCTCATACAAATTTCCTTCCATAACTCGATGTTCTCTTTTCTGTTTTCATTTCTTAAATTGTAAGTGAGAGTTGACCAGCATAATTGGAAGACATTTTATGTTCTTTTATCATTTAAAAAATGGAACACATTCAAAAGGGTGATTCGAGTTAGAGAAGTTCAACTGTATATGGACACACTATATTAGGATAAAAATATTCCCTCTGAATTACCTTAAAATATCTGTAAGATTTACCGATAATTTTGGTAAAAAATTATCCTTAGGCGTCGAGTTCTTCATGTACGATATCTGGGGCCTTGAAAAGTTATAGTCCGATTTCGACTATATTTCAATAAGTCATGCCACACCTCAAATTCAAAGTTTATGTAAAGTTCATTTATAAACTGTACAAATCATATGGATGCAAAATTTTATTATATGGGAAGTACGAGTAGTAGTGATTGTGAACCGATTTCGATAATATCAGGATGTCCCTATATTCTTCGCGTCATATTATAAAACGGTGGGACATTTTTCGATTTACGATATATAGGATGAGCTTTATATTTTGAAGAAGGCTGAGTAAATTTAATTTCCCTTGGACAACACACAAAGGCTTGACATTTGAAATAGATATGATTTGACGATGTAATCGATATTCCCTCACTTGTAATCAGTTCCATTTCAATAACTATTTACACATACATAGATAAATACATATCGCTCATTTACATGAATAGTGTCATAACCCAAAATAGTCGATTTTTCAGGAGAGCGGTTTAAAGTTTTCAATTGTGTCTTATTTAGTAAATAAACTAGTGGCATGTAATATATTGAATAGAATGCTGAGCATAAGTGGACTAAAAAGAGTGTACTACAGCTTTTTCATAGGCATAAACCAGACGCCTTTTGAATTGTATCGTTATTTGTGATAAATATAAATCAATTTCGCTGTCATTAGTCAAATGTGTCGTTATTGCTGCAAAAAAACAACAAGGAAAATTCAATTCCATTTTCACAAATATCGGTCTAACACAAAATATGTCGTTATTTATGAACAGAAAACCAACTTCATCCTATGACAATATGTGGTGTAACACAAAATATGTCGTTCATCTTGAAAAAAAATTATAAATAATTCTGGCACAACTGAAATGTGTCGTTATTGTGGTTAAAAAATAATGCAACATAACAAGTTGAATAACGTCACATTCTTATTTCACGGTTTATTTTTCTATGCATCAAAATGAAATTTCTATAAAATATGAACGATGAAATTGCGCACAACTACAAAATCGTGTTTTTTGAGTTATGACACTATTCATGTAAATGTGCGATATGTATATATGTATGTATTTAATTGGCTACTTCTCCACCGCAATCACACGCAGACGCTGTAGGTCAAGCTTACTTATACAAATATGGTAATTAAGTCTACAAATATGTGACCGCACTGCTATATTTTATTATCGGCGTGTTCATTGCTGTAAAAATTACTTATATACTATAATTAAAAACAATATCAAAATTGATAAACAGCGGTTTATAGCATAGCATAAAATATGTATGTATGTATGAACGAGGAATTGATTAAGCGATACGCATTTCTAGATTTATGACTAATAATAGAACTCAGCATTAATCTCTTTAGTCGGAGAGCAGTAAAACCTTAAGATTGTAGTAATGCACCTGTGTGTCAATATTTGATAACTTGCTGAGACTGAACTTGAACCTTTAAACAGTGGCACATAAGTCGATAAACTGTGTTTATTTGAATGTATGAGTTGAATTTTTTTTTGTTATAACTTTGTTTTGTTTTGAAATTTACAAGTTTTAATGTAAACATATATGTACACTAGCAGACCACTCCGGCTTTGGACGGGCTTAGACAAACATTTCAAAAGATTTTATACACTTATACACACTCTCCCATACATATGTATGTACTTTACCGTTTCTTGCGTGGGTTCATTTTAAAAAAGTTAAATGAGGTAAATTCGAACATGAAATTATATTTTATTTGTAATGAGCTAAAAATTGATTACGACCTATAGTCTTTTGTGTCCGTTGTCTTTCTCTCTGATTATGAAGTTGTTGGGAACGCTCAGAGTTCGACGCCCTAGTGCGTGCTCGTATATTTCTAATATTTTGTTCTTCAAGCGCGTACTTGGCACGTTTTGAAATTTTGTTCAGCAAACAGCTGTGAGCACTCGTTACTCCACTCTCTGGCACGCGATTGTGATGTGAAGAGAATGACTTGCAGGACGATTTTCAGTTGCAGATTAAGATCCTCCATCACGGAGCCTTTTTGATACCCTCACCTGATAACTATTTCCAGAATGT
The DNA here is from genome assembly GCA_031772095.1 of Zeugodacus tau. NCBI lineage: Eukaryota > Metazoa > Arthropoda > Insecta > Diptera > Tephritidae > Zeugodacus > Zeugodacus tau. The sequence goes on along the minus strand of CM062650.1, from coordinate 18,184,560 downwards.
TGAGATTCTAGCAATAAATATAGTCTATGTTACTAGGCGTGAATGTAGCTTTCCAATAGTGAAAGAATTTTTGAAATCGGCACAGTAGTTTTCGAGTTTATTCAATATAAACATACATACAAATCTTTTTTCTTTATAATAGTAGTATAGATAAATAACAATAAAATATAGAAATGAAATAAAAATAATAAAAAATTTAGACCTGGCCATAAGTCCACACATAATACAATTTACAAAGAAAGTTCAGGAAGTAGAACAACAATCGTCGCAGCTCGGTTGCTTACGAAAATGTTGTACTAAATATTGCTTCTCTGAGAAAAGTGTACATAATGGTTAAAACTACCAAAAATAAAGCATTACATTCATATTTCTATGGATATTTTTTTATTTTATTTAAGAGATGTTAAGATTATCCCGGTAGATTTTTAATTATTTATCCATGTTGTTGCCAAATTTTGTAGACTAATTTAATAATTAACACTAGACCACATAATCTACCTTTTTTCTGTACATTAGATACATTTTAATATTTTTTAAGAGATTGAGTCATAAGTAATAATGTGATTTCTCTGTTTTTCCAAGTTAGCTTCCAAAATCAAAAAATATTTGCCTTCGAATTTCGAATTCAAGCTTACTGATTATTATACACTAGCCGACCCGGCCACACGTTTTTGTGGCTAAGGTATACATTAAATTAAGTTGGTCCAATCTTGGCTTCGGCGACGATATTGATTACTCGAGGTTGATTTATGTTACGCAGCATGATGACAACTCACACTACTTTTAATTGCAAAGTACAGGCAATTTTAAATAGTTTGGGATAATTGACTACGTCATACTGGTTAGTAGCTGTGTCAACTCTTTTGGACCGAAATTCTAAATTGTCGCATTAAGATCATCGATATTTTTTTTTACCACCAATATAGGTCATTCAATCAGTCATTTATGGTTATCATATTGAGGTTTCATGTCAGGAAAACTTCTCTTTCGAGTCAATGAAGTGAAAGAAATCTGTTGGAAATGCTATTAATCCATCGAGGTGTCAACTGCCAACTATTTCTACAATCGCAATTTGGTATTGTTGCAAAAACACTCATATGTTAGTTGTTAATTGGCGCTTCTTTATGTGTCGCCACAAATTAAATGATTTTAGGCATGCGATAACCCGTCGGTAACAGTTGATCCAGGAATAATTGGCGTAAATCACCTACTAACAGAATCCTGGCTCCACCAAAAACGTTCATCGACAATCAAGATCTTTTAAAGTCCTGTGCAGTACCTCCAACGACTTCTTGAATATTTGGAAAATTTTCGTTAAAGCGCTATTTTTGACGATTTTGCTGACTGGTGTTTCGTTCATTTGCAATTTAGGAGTAATTTCAAGGCCGAATGTGCCGTATATTTGCCTACTAACAGGTGCCAAGTCGCCCCTATTCCCGTTAACCTTGGTGGTCAAAATTAGTGAAATTGGTTCTGGAATTACATCAGCCCTCATATACTATATATGATGATTTTCTATTGGACTTTATGTCGAATATATACGTAAAATTGTGTGTTATCTTAATAAAATTACATCAATAAATTGTGAGAGTATAAAATGTTCGGTTGGACCCGAACTTAGCCTTTCCTTATTTGTTACAAATTGTTTTGGGCTATCGACACAACCTTATACAATTGAACAATAACAAAAATATTTTAACAAAGCAACAATGACAACCTTCAAATTATAATTTTTTGTTTTCTCTTTTATATTTTTCTTGTCAACTCGAATAAAATTCTCTTATTATTATCTTCCTCGAAATTTTTTCATATTTACTCACTTTCTTATCTTTTTCTGGCCTTCCACGAATATTTCAAGACTAAAATTAGCCAGATCGGTTTGGCCGTTCTCGTTTTTTTGCGGCACAAATGAACAGCAATTCATTTTTATATCATATCATTATCAAGCGACAACTATTTTTAATTCCGCACAGGACCATTCAAAAATTTCAAAATTTTTAACTCGTGATATCTTTTGAATGGTATGTCAGAATCTAATAATTCAAAAAGTTATATAAAGGTTTTGAAGCGATCTTAAATAATAAATTATTTATTTCGATAAGGATTATTACTAAGGTATAAATAAAGAGACTTTTCAAGTAGTGGTATTTTAATTAATTTTTTTATATAAAATCGCTTATTGTGACAAAACTATAATAGTTAGAGGTATGATGTCGCGACGTTTTTTGTAGATAATGATAAGTTCTACAAAATTGTAGTACATCACTTTGTTATATCTTCAATCGTTTTCGCAGCATTCGCGATTAAAGAAAGTTTTTTGGTATTTTTTTACATTATCGGAGTTTTGGTAAGGAACCCTATTTTTTTTTTAAACTAAATATAGCCTATGTCACTCAGGGATAGTATAGCTTTCCAACGGTGAAAGAATTTTTCAAATCGGTTCAGTAGTTTCGGAGCCTATTCGACACAAACAAACAAAAAAACAAACATTTCCTCTTTATAATATTAGTATAGATTATAGTATTAATGAATCTAAAATTTCCTAATTATAAATATTTATTCTTCTTAAATTTATAATTATTTTATTCCATTTACATACACCGCACTAACTAATAAATTTGTTTTTAGTACTGCAAAATTTTGACAATAACAGTTTCTCTTTTAAAGCACCTGCAGCTTTGAGTTGAAAGCAGAGTGAAGCTGTTTTTATTTTCACATTACATTTATTATTATTTTTTATTTAACTGCACTTACATACATACATACTTATATGTGAAATCAATAATTTACGCGACTGTATGCGTATTTGATATCACTGTGCTTAAGGCGAGTATGATTTCTCCCTACCTATAATTTATTTATATACATATGTAAGTATGTATATATGTACAATCGTACACTTAATCGCAGTGCTGAGCGAGTCATTTAGTTTGAACAGTAGTTTGGAATCAACGCAAAAATCAGCTGTATATTCAAATGGAAGCGTAATCTGGTCAGTTGCACTGGTGACAGCGTCCGAGAAAGCGGTTATTGTGCAAGCTTTTAACGCGGCGAAAAAAAAAAATATAAACAAAGCGATAGCGTGTGTTTGAATGGTGAAATAAAAAATGGTTGGGCCGCAACTGAATAAGAAATTGGATGAGTTGGAACTATGGTTCAAAGAAAATCCAAAATTACCGGCAGAAATCGGTATGTGTGTTAAATTGAGACAAATTATGTGGGATTGTGAAGCAATCAAATAAAAAACAAAAATATAAACAAAATATAAGAAAATAGTGTATATCTATTAAAAAAATTATATGTTGCGATAATTTATAAAAAAGCTTCTGACATGTAAAAGTGACTTATGAGTGTTGTCTAAATACTGCATCAGGCTTAGAAACTTTTTACAAAGGGTTTACTAAACTCGGTATAGCACATGTGAACACCAAGGCCGATAGAAGATCCATAAGAGACTCTTAGGCATGAATACATGAAAATGAAGTAGACTCCCAAAATGGAAACGAATCTTGAAAAATATTTGTTATTTTTTTAAATTATACTAACTTTTCAACATGCCTTAATGTTTATGTAAACAACAAGCTTTATAGAACATAAATGATATCATGAGTGCCAACCGAGCTTAATCAAGCAGTGAAATAATTAGTGCTTATCAGTACCATCAATACAAATTATATGAAAAACAAGTAAGGAAAGGCTAAGTTCGGGTGCGACCGAACATTTTATACTCTCGCAATTTATTGATATAGTTTTTTTAAGATAACACAAAATTTTACCCATATATTCGGCATAAAATCGAATAGAATAACGAACATCATCATATATAGTATATAGACTGAGGTAATTCTTGAACCGATTTCACTCAATTTCATCACCAACATACAGTATATCTAAGAAATGTATATCTTAATTTGGCTAAGATATTTCACATATTAACCTATTTATAAGCTATTAAGCCCATCGTATTTTTGAAAATCTTATAATTAGCTACATGAGAGCTATGGGTTATGGCCCGATTTTAACCATTTCTGGTACAGAGACATACTATTAGAAGAAAACTATCTTCTCTGAATTAAATTGAAATAACTGAGAGAATTACCGATATTTTCGGTGAAAAATAGTTATATGGAAAGTTATCGTGGTTGTGAACCGATCCCATCCATTTTCCACACGTGTCATCAGGATGTCAAGAAAATATTATATACCGAATTTCATTGAAATCTGTCGAGTAGTTCCTGAGATATGGTTTTTGACCCAAAAGTGGGCGATGCCACGGCCATTTTACATTTTGTAACGCACTTTTAGTAATTTTCAACCTAACCTTTGTATGGGTTATTATCCGATTTCTTTCATTTTTGAACTGTATTAAAAAGAAAATGACTGCAGAAAGTTTGGTTTATATAGCTTTATTGGTTTGCGAGATATATACAAATAACCGATTTGAGGGCGGAGCCACGCCCACTTACCAAAAAAAAGTAAATCCAAATATGCCCCTTATTAGTGAGATCCTTCATTCCAAATTTTACTTCTATAACTTTATTTATATCTTAGTTATGACACTTTATGTGTTTTCGGTTTTCGCCATTTTGTGGGCGTGGCAGTGGTCCGATTTTACCCTCTCACGGTCCCAAGGAATATGTATTCCAAGTTTCATTAAGATATCTCAATTTTACTCAATTTATCCTTTGCACGGACGGACGGACGGACAGACAGACATTCGGATTTTGACTCGATCTATTATAGACAGATTTATTTATTTACATCGCATAATACTTTTCTGTTATTTTATTTGTTGCAGTTTGTTATTGTTCAGTTCTTGACGTCTATATCCCATGTCCTTGTTACAGGATTTATGTAATAAGTGTAATATCATATTTTTTGTTCGCCGCCATATGTTAAAATTCTGCCTCGATAGTAATGAAATTTTTATGAATTTTGCCTTCTATTGTCACTTCAAGAATTCGAGTTATGGAAGTTGAACTGTATAATCAGCGACACTTTTATCAATTATTAGATGGAATGTGCGAGTATGCATGCACTTGAATACATAGATACTTACACTCTGAATGCGTATTTAAGAACTTTCTATTCAAAAAATATAAACTACGCGACAAATTTTTTATTGTAAATCTGTTTAGCACGTGTTACATTTATGGACCAGGAATCATCCCATATGGAGCATATTCTTTTTTCTAGATAAAAATATAATCTCATTGGACTCAGTTGCGGACCAGGTTTTGGTCTAAAATTATATATTTTACAATAAAAAAATTCATGAACAAGTTAAAGAAAAATTACTCTGAGTGATTGGAATAATTGAAACATGATTCTTATGCTCTAAATCTCTCGATTATTATATGCTCTATTATAGGATAGATTAGATTAGATTTAAATTCATTTTGTATCGCAACCTATAGTGCCCACTCCCCTTCACGTGACTTTATACAGCCTGAATATTTTGGGAAAATAATTGTGTGCTTGAGCCAAGAGACAACATACTCCATTTGCTAATATATTACATAGTAATACGAGGACTTTACTTCTCCCTCTTAACGTTTTACCATCAAAAAAAATTTCAATGCAATCGACCTAGTAACCACAAATGTTGCTAAGACATCTCAACTTTTTAACCATATACATATACGGTATAAAGGCCACTGGAAATCTGAATATGAGGTATATGGAGGCTCCTAATTTTCCTCATTTTTGTCACAGAGACACACTATTGTAAGAAACACATCTCCTTTGAATTTCTTTGGAATATCTAAAAATCTACCAATATTTTCGATAAAAAGTTAGCCGCAAGCACTGTGGACCTCATGTCTTGGGTCTTGAAAATTTATTGACTGATTTCCAAGATTTTTAGACGAGCAATGTCATAAGAGAAATGCAGTATGCAAAGTTTTGTTCCGATATCTTCACTGGTGCTTAATTTATATATTGTAAAGTGACCGAAATGAATGGGCTTAGCATTCAATAACATCAACGTTTAAAGAAAATATAATTTCATTGAAATCGGTCGGGTAGTACTTGAGATATGGTTTTCAACCCATTTAAAATTTTGTATACTAATCTGAGTGCAGTCCTTCTGTACCATCTTTACCACGAAATTTGTGTTTCTCGTGTTTTTCCTTGCTGAATTAAAGCATTTTTAGTAGTTTTCAACATAACATTTGAATGGCTTCAGAAAGTTTGGTTGATATAGCATTAGTAGTTTACATATAAGACATATACAAAGAACTGAGTAGGGGACAGGGTCATGCCTACTTTCACCAAAAAATTTAATCCAAATATGCCCTCCATAGTATGATCCTTAATACCAAGTTTTTTTTTATAGTAATTTATAAGTTTACGGTTACGTGTCATCTCATCTCATCATCCTGATCATTTATATACATATATATAACTCTATATCTATATCGGTGTTACTCACAACCGTTAGATGAACCAAACTATTATTCTCTGTGCAACATGTTGCGAGAGTATAAAAACAGTATTTCAAGGAATCTCTTAAAAGAAGAATAGGTATTACGTAATTTCTACTAAGTAAGCAATTCAATAGTAAAGTTTCTTTCAATGAACTCAAATATTTTAAAGTTTTCTGTACTGCATGATTTCCTTTTGTATATCAACCATATTCATATACATATATCATTTGTATCAAAATATTGTAGTATTTTCCTATTATATAATTTTTATGTTTCTACAACTTCAAGTTATAGAAGTAAATTATTAAAAAATAATCAAAATAAATATTTCTAATTATATGTGCTCTACTTTATTAATAGTTTTATTGAGTAACCAGTTATAAATAGTTAAAATCAAAGTTTTACACGCAATATTTCGCATGAAAAAAAACAGGGTTTATATACATACATATGTATATACGAGCTTTATTTTTATTTTTATTACAGATCGCATTCTTTTACGCCGCTTTCTTAAATGTATGTACAATGCCTACTTTCACCAAAAAATTTAATCCAAATATGCCCTCCATAGTATGATCCTTAATACCAAGTTTTTTTTTATAGTAATTTATAAGTTTACGGTTACGTGTCATCTCATCTCATCATCCTGATCATTTATATACATATATATAACTCTATATCTATATCGGTGTTACTCACAACCGTTAGATGAACCAAACTATTATTCTCTGTGCAACATGTTGCGAGAGTATAAAAACAGTATTTCAAGGAATCTCTTAAAAGAAGAATAGGTATTACGTAATTTCTACTAAGTAAGCAATTCAATAGTAAAGTTTCTTTCAATGAACTCAAATATTTTAAAGTTTTCTGTACTGCATGATTTCCTTTTGTATATCAACCATATTCATATACATATATCATTTGTATCAAAATATTGTAGTATTTTCCTATTATATAATTTTTATGTTTCTACAACTTCAAGTTATAGAAGTAAATTATTAAAAAATAATCAAAATAAATATTTCTAATTATATGTGCTCTACTTTATTAATAGTTTTATTGAGTAACCAGTTATAAATAGTTAAAATCAAAGTTTTACACGCAATATTTCGCATGAAAAAAACAGGGTTTATATACATACATATGTATATACGAGCTTTATTTTTATTTTTATTACAGATCGCATTCTTTTACGCCGCTTTCTTAAATGTATGTACAATGATGTGGAGGAAACTAAAAGAGTTATTGAATTAAATTTTTCAATAAGAAATAAAAATCCGCATATATTTCTACACCGTGACCCCGACGAAGAAGCGGTTAAAGCCATAAGAGATGTGGTGTAAGTACAGTTTGATATACAATATAGGATTCGTTGATGACATATGTTTACTTCATACCGAGACTTGCTAAAGCCTCGGCTCTATCGAAACTACATACATTTCAAGCTATACGGTCCATTGATCTTTGTGTGCAAATCAAATTAACTTAACTCAAATAATTTTTCACAAATCAGTGCCAGACTAGGGCGAGATCAATGGAAACTGTAATGCTGATGAACTCGGAAGGAAAGGCGTTTGAGTTTCACTATCAGCACCTGATAAACTAGTTGGAGGATCATTGTCTTATTTATATCTGTCCGTAGCAATCTATTTTTAAAAAAAGTTTTCAATTTTGTACAATTTATTTGTCTAAAATCTCATCCAACTTCCTCATTCATTACAGAGAAATGATACCGCTACCGGGCCTGACACCAGAAGGTTATAAACTGTTACTATTTAAACTATCGGATAATGATCCAAAAAAGGTATTTGCAGTAATAAAGATAAATAATTTAAATGTTACTGTACTTAGAAAACTAATTGCAGATGAATAGCATCATAGAGTGCAAAGCCTTTTTTATGTTAGCCGACTGTCGTTACTCCGAGCTCGATGTTGAGGAACCTCAAACACAGCAGACAGAAAAACCTATTAATGATTCACAGGCGGAGGAAACAAGTGACATAGAGACGGAATCGCTACAAGATGAATTCATATCAAATGGTGAAATACAGATATGTGATATTGGTGATTACACACTATCTCATATGGCGCGAATTTCCTTTACGGCCTTGCGTATGTATATGAATTTTCTTCAAGAGGCATACCCGGTGCGTTTGCGGGCAATGCATATCATAAATTGTCCGCCATTTTTAAACAAAATGGTGTCCATTGTCAAGCCTTTCATACATGAGGATGTCTATAAAATGGTAACTATACTTAATGGTAAATATACACTGACCCTAAAATATGGATATAACACCCTGAACTGATCGAAATATGTTTATATATACAGTGATCCTCGCTTAAAAGCTTGGTAAGTACCTCTGGGCACTTAAACGGAATTCATGAAGTGCCTTTCCCGCTTAAGTGTCTCAAAAGTCTTGCATGTTCTAAAGGGGCACTTAAGCGGGGATTACTGTATATACAAACCTATTTCGATCAGTTCTGGGTGATATATCTATATTCAAAATATGACACTATGACGATGATGATGATGAAAGAGAAATATTAAAAATTTTCAAATTGCCAATGTAGAATTCCCGACAATGGAAAATAAGCGAATAAAGAGCTTCTTTCCTCCTTCTTCCAATCAATTTAAATATTAAAACATCAGGAACACATTCTTTGTTTCTACTCTATTCATTATTCAGCATGGCAAAGGATCCAGTTGCCTACAAATCAGATAATTAGCTTTTATTAGAGAAATAGATATCACCTTGGACCTTTTGGATCATGACTAAAATTAAACTCATTTATGATGCATTTTAATTTTATACTAATATATCAAATGCCTCTAATCAACAGATACATTTTCACACGGAAGGTATGGATAGTTTATATGAGAAAGTACCGCGCCATATGTTACCGGATGAATATGGCGGTAATGCCGGCGACATTAAAGATATTAAGAAAATATGGACTGATAAATTGAAAGTTAAAAGGTAAGTTGTTAATTATTTAAAAAGTCCTTTACTTATGTTCACTATTTATTTCTTGTTCACAGGGATTACCTAATGGATGTAAGGCAATGGAAAATGGATCCAGCACAAAACTCACGACGCTGGTACTGGTTCTAAATTATTTAATTTATTTAGACAATATTTTCTACGTAAAACTGTTTGAAGAACGTTTTTCTGTTAATAGCAATTTGATGTGATATGTTGTTTGTTTCTGAAATAGAAGTGCTTGGGTAAAATTATATAGTATAATAAATAGCAAATTATAGTAAGAATAGTATGTATATATATGAGTACTCTTGAGAAATTCATTTTAATATATGTATTGTTCACTTAAGCGAAGAAATTTATTGGTTTTTAATATACAGGATTAGAAAGAAGAAAAGGTAAAGGTTTTAAACTTACAGTCATGTCGGTACCTTATTTCTTGATGTCAAAATATACCACGATGTCAAAATCGTGCTTGGCGATTTTAACGCCAGGGTGGGTAAAGAAGGTGTCTTTGGCACAACAGTCGGAAAATTCAGCCTCCATGACGAAACATCGCCAAACGGCCTGAGGCTGATCGACTTCGCTGGGGCCCGAAATATGGTCGTCTGTAGTACCAGATTCCAGCATAAGAAAATACATCAAGCTACTTGGCTGTCTCCTGATCGAAACACGCGGAACCAAATCGATCACGTTGTGATAGACGGAAGACATGTCTCCTGTGTTTTAGACGTGCGTACGCTCCGAGGACCAAATATAGACTCGGACCATTATCTGGTCGCAGCTAAAATACGCACCCGCCTCTGTGCAGCAAAGAACGCCCGTCAACAAACCCAAGGAAGGTTCGGCTTCGGAAAGCTGCAATCACAACCGACAGCCAAACGATTTTTTACTCGGCTTACACTCCTGCTCTCTGAGAGCACTTATCAGCATCTTGATATAAGGGAACTGTGGAACGGCATCTCAAACTCATTGCATACATACAGCCGAAACAATTGGTCTTCGGCAACGACAAAAAACCAGTTGGTACGATGAGAATTATCGTTCCGCAGTGAAGAGGGAAGCAACACGCATATGCAGACGTAAAAAGAAAAAGAGGCCGAAATGCATGAGTATGAAAAGCTTGAAAGCATGGGTAACGCTCGAAATATTTATGAAAAGATGAGGCGATTTACAGAAGGTTTCAAGACCGGAGCATTATCATGTAGGGACCGAGGAGGTAATCTGGTAACGGATGTCCAGCATATTGGCATACTGGGATTATGGAGGGAACACTTCTCCGATCCGCTGAATGGCAGTGAAAGTGCAACACCAGGAGATGGCGAACCCGATTCCCCAAGCAATTACCCGCTTGAAGAACAACAAAGCGGCCGAGCTATTCAATTACGGCGGCGAAGAATTGATAAGGTGCATGCATCAACTTCTTTGTAGAATATGGTCGGAAGAAAGCATGTCTGACGATTGGAATCCCAGTGTGCTCTGTCCAATCCATAAAAAGAGAGATCCCACAATCTGCGCCAATTACCGTGGGATAAGCCTCCTCAACATTGCATACAAGGTCCTGTCGAGCGTATTGTGTGAAAGACTAAAGCCCACCGTCAACGAACTGATTGGGCCTTATCAGTGTGGCTTTAGATCTGGAAAATCCACCATGACCAGATATTCACCATGCGCCAAATCTTGGAAAAGACCCGAGAGAGAAGAATCGATACTCACCACCTTTTCACCGATTTTAAAGCAGCTTTCAACAGCACGAAAAGGAGTTGCCTCTATGTCGCGATGTCTGAAATTGGTATCACTACAAAACTAATAAACTGACGTTCAGCAACAACGAGAGATCAGTCAGGATCGGGAAGGACCTCTCCGAGCCGTTCGATATCAAACGAGGCTTGAGACGCTATCGTGCGACTTCTTCAATCTATTGCTGGAAAAAATAATACGAGCTACAGAGCTAAATAGAGATGGTACAATCTTCTATAAGATTATATATTGATATCATCGGAAGCAACAACCGCGCCGTTTGTTCTGCTTTTTCCAGGCTTGATAAGAAAGCGAAGGGTATGGGTCTGGTGGTAAAAGAGGACAAGACGAAATATCTCCTGTCATCAAAAAAACAGTCATCGCACTTGCGTCTTGGCTCCCACGTCACTGTTGACAGTCATAATTTTGAAGTTGTAGATAATTTCGTTTATCTGGAAACCAGCATTAACAACACCAACAATGTCAGCCTCGAAATCCAACGCAGAATCACTCTTGCCAACAGGTTCTATTTTGGGCTGAGTAGGCAATTGAAAAGTAAAGTCTCTCTCGACGAACCAAAATCAAACTCTATAAGTCGCTTATTATTCCCGTCCTGATGTATGGCGCCGAAGCGTGGACGATGACAACATCCGATGAGACGACTCTTGGGGTTTTCGAGAGAAAGGTTTTACGGAAGATTTATGGTCCTCTGAACATTGGCAACGGCGAATACCGCAGATGGAACGATGAGCTGTAAGATTTATATGACGACATTGACATAGTTCAGCAAATAAAAAGACAGCGGCTACGCTGGCTAGGTCATGTTGTCCGAATGGACGAAAACACTCCAGCTCTGAAAGTGTTTGATGCAGTACCAGCTGGAGGAAGCCGCGGAAGAGGACGACCTCCACTCCGATGGAAGGATCAAGTGGAAAGTGGCCTGGCTTCACTTGGTGTTTCCAGTTGGCGCCAAAAAGCAAAAAGGAGAAACGAGTGGCGTGCTCTAGTTGATTCGGCTATAATCGCTTTAAGCGGTTCCTATATAAATATATATGTATATATGCGCCTGAACGAAACTTCATCACCAATCTTGAAACCCGACGGCATTTGGTTTCCACAAGACGGCGCCACTTCCCACACATCACGTCAATCAACGCATTTATTGATAAAACGTGAGCAGCAGATAATTTCACTCTTTGGGCTGGTCGATCGGCCACCAAGATGGTGTGATATCACACCGTTTGTTATGAATAGTCACCGTGGGGATATGAATAGTCTAAAATCTATGCCGACAATCCCGCTTCAATTAAGGCTTTGGAGCAATATATTATGCGTGTCATTTGCCAGTTACCAGTCGAAATGCGCGAAGTAATCGTCGAACATTGTACTCAACGGATGGACCATCTGAGACGTAGCCGCGGTCAATATTTGAACATTCCTCATTAAATTTTAATTTTCTGCTTTTTTCATAAAAAATATAGAAATGTTAAACTTTTTTGGCAAATATAATATATCTCTTATCCAATTTCGTCGTCCATATTATATAAAAATTTCATTTTGATGCATAGAAAAATAAACCGTGAAATAAGAATGTGACGTTATTCAACTTGTTATGTTGCATTATTTTTTAACCACAACAACGACACATCTCAGTGGTGTCAGAATTAGGCATGGTTTTTTTCAGAAAGAAAGACATATTTTGTATTACAACACATTTTGTCATAGGGTGAATTTGGTTTTCTTTTCAGAAAGAAACACATATTTTGTATTATAACGAAATTTTCATGTTGCTTTTTTCGGCAAAAAACGACACATTTAACTTATGACGCAATTTTTTTATATTTTTCACCATTTTTATGGATATGAAAAAGCCTTAGTACACTCTTTTTAGTCCACTTATGCTCAGCATTCTATTTAATATATTACACGCCACTTGTGTAGTCAATAAACTTATGGCGTTTTTCTATATTTATTAAATAAGAGACAATTGAAAACTTTAAACCGCTCTTCTGAAAAATCGACTATTTTGGGTTGTGACACTATTCATGTATGTAAGTGAGCGATATGTCTATGCTCCGTGGTGATAAAAGAGTAATGCGCAAAACCTTTCAAGAAGATATTCGAGGTTATGTTATGTTATAAAACAAGTAAAGGTCACTATCTATCTAAAGGTCTAAAATCTAAATTTATTGGAACGTACATCTCGAGGTCCCTAAGAAATTTATTTTTAATTGGGATAACTGTCTTTCTAATTCAAATAATTTATATATTTTGTTTGGGTATTTGTTATGCAATGATTTGTGCTCAAACTAAACAACTCAAAAGTCTAAGAAGTACTGGCGCTGTATAACGGTCGTTGCACCGAATTTTAGAGGCACAGCAACTCAAGCTGAACAACGCAAGCGTTTCATTGCGTGAAGCTTCAAGCATAAGTTCCACACTTGTACCACGGAACGCCAAAAGCAAGCAAAAGTAAAATGAAAAGGCGGAGAAGGTACATGGAAATTGCAAATATTTATTTATAATCATATATGGGCGCCCATAAATCAGAAGCGAAAAGATAAATTGAAATTAAACGCAAACGAATAATAATAATAATTTGCAGCTTGCGCAATTCAGCTCAGTAGGAGACTGACTTCGCATCGCTGCAATACGGCAATCGAAAGTGAAAACGTTAACGCGGAACGTCAACGAGGGTACTGAAGCAAGGATTTTTATACAAAACAAAAAACAATAACGGTATGAAGTGGAAAAAATACGCGACTAATGATATAATTAATTTTTCCTGTTTTTTAAGTTTTAAAGCAAAATGAAATTCGGCGCGGCAGAGGAAGCTGAAATCGATGAATTATATGAATGGTTTCAACAAAATCCAAAACTGCCAAAAGAAATTGGTGAGTACAGACGTACATACGAGTATATGAAATTGCTACTAAATTTTTCAATAATGCAAAAATGTTTTCTCTTTTTTATTGCACTATTTTTCTAAAATTTCATAAAATGGTATTGCACTTACTACCTTTATGTAAAATGCATAAATCCTTGTAGTTGTTGCTTTTTAGAAATGCTATTAATAAAGTGTAAGTGATTTAACTATTCGTACATCTTCGTAGTGAATAACAAAATTCTTACGCATTTCCGTCATTTGTAATCACACCATTACGTTTACCAAACAAAGCTCCATATTTGAAATTAACTGTTCATTACCGTTACGTGTTCTATCAAAGTAATTACTAAATTATTTTGGCTTTAAGTGATGTTGAGCCCTATAAGGTGCCTTTGTTAAAGTGAATATTTTGAGCGGATTCTATTTTGGTTTGATGAAAATAATAACACTAAATGTACATGGGTACATACATACATACATATAAGTATACGGATTCCCAAATTTTAATAAAAAGTAAGGGTGGGCTAAGCATTATGAATTCAACATTCGTATTTAATTGAAATTACCGTTTAATTCTAATAAGATATACTATATATTAACCGGTGTATATAGATAATTGTGGACCGGAGTTACCTATGAGTGCTAAGTGTTTTGTTTTTGTAGTTAGTTAATTTCTCCGTAACATTTTCGTCAATGACAATGTCAAATTACTGTATTCTATATTATCAATTTAACTTTATCAAAGCCGTTAACGCTGATATATGAACTTTTTTTTGAAAACCAGCTTTATTGTTTAAATAAACAGCTTCCAAAATGTCAAATATTTTGGAAAGTTTGTTCATTTAAATGTCTTCTACTCTTGCCAAAATATGTTTGATAATATTGCTTTTGTAGTGACATTTGAAATTCTGTATAAGGCCGTGATCGAATGTTGTATTATCAGGTAAAAATATCAACTTTATGTTATTACGTTTAGTGTCTTAAGTGCGAGTTATGGTCAGCGTAAATAGCCACTCTTCAAAGCAAGACTCTTTTTTGGCAAAGCAGGATCGGGTGCGTCCGGGTGATGGCTCAAGCCCTTTGGGCCACCTAGTAGGTGAACGATTAATTTCTTATGGTCTGTTGCCCAATAACATGTCTGGTAGCTTTTGCTTTAATTGAGGTTAATTCTCAGGATTATGAAGCACCAATTTTTTTTCGAAAACAAAATCAGATGTATTTCTTTTGCCATCGCATTTATTTAATTTAATTTTTCCGTTGATAGAAATTTTTTTTTTTTGTAGCAACTTTTCGCGTTTCCTTATTCACACGATATAAACGTTTTGCAAAGTCAAATCAAATAATTCGTATTTTTATACTCTCGCAACAAAAGTTGCTAAGAGAGTATTATAGTTTTGTTCACATAACGGTTGTTTGTAAGTCATAAAACTAAACGAGTTAGATATAGGGTTATATATATCAAAATGATCAGGGTGACGAGTCAAAATCCGAATGTCTGTCTGTCCGTCCGTCCGTCCGTCCGTCCGTGCAACGGATAACTTGAGTAAAAATTGAGATAATCAAATCAAACTTCGAACACACGTTCCTTGGGACAGTGAGAGGGTTGCTTTCGAAAATGAGCAAAATCGGACCACTGCCACGCCCACAAAATGGCAAAAACCGAAAATGCAAAAAGATGGAACAAAGGATCGCACTAGGAAGGGGCATATTTGGCTGTAATTTTTTGGGGAAAGTGGGCGTGGCCCCGCCCCCAAATCGGATATTTGTATATATCTCGCAAACCAATAAAGCCATATAAACCAAACTTTCTGCAGTCAGTTCTCTTACGTACCCCACCACACACCATGAAATTAGTTGAAATCGGATAATAACCACGCCCACCTCCCATACGAAGGTTAGGTTGAAAATTACTAAAAGTGAGTTAACTTAGTAACGAAAAACGTCAGAAACACTAAATTTCACATAAGAAATGGCAGATAAAAGCTGCACTCAGATTTTTTTACAAAATGGAAAATGGGCGTGGCGTCGCTGACTTATGGGTCAAAAACCATATCTCAGGAACTACTCGACCGATTTCAATGAAACTTGGTTTGTAATAGTTTCCTTACATCCCAATGATATGTTGTGAAAATAGACCAAATCGCTTCACAACCACGCCTACTTCCTATATACCAGAACTTTGAAGACGATCTGAATCGTTAACTTTACAATATATAAAGTAAGCACTAGTGAAGATATCGATGCAGAACTTTGCACAAATAGTGTGGCAGCCCCATTCTAGAAATCGCCGAAATCGGACCACAGGTTTTCAAGGCCCCATTAATCGAACATGAGGACCTCGGTGCTTCTAACCTAATATTATGGTTTCCAACTTTCAATGGACTTTATACAATATATATGACGAATATGTGGGTTAAATTGTACATTATATAATATAAATAAACTTAAATAAATAAATTGCGAGAGTATAAAATGTTCGGTTACACCCGAACTTCAAATCAATCCTTACTTGTTTTTATTTGAGAGGTTTTTTATTGTTTTCTTTCCACTTACGAAATGTAATGAAAATTAAAAATTCTAAAAACAAGTGTCCGCGGTTCCTGATTTTTTCTCCGGTTAAGGGAGCGGTCCGCTTATTGGGAGTGTCCTCAAGTAGAAGTTTAACTGGCCTATTCCCATCAACGGTTAAACTAGCTTATTTCCTCTCCTTAAATTCAATAAATATACAAATAATATATATACATACATATGTATATTAGGGCTCTTAAAATTATTCGATTAACCTGAAAACCGATTATTCGAATATCCGGTTTGTAACCGTTCGTACGAATATTAACCGGTTAGCACTATTCGGTTAGTCGCAATGTTCCGACTATTCGAATAGTCGTTCTACTGCGGTTATTCGAATAGTTATAATGTCACTATTCGAAAGCGAGTCACTATTCGAATAAATGAAAAAAAAACATAGCGATTTTTGCTAAGGCCAAAACCAGATATATGTCCGTATTTTCCAGATATATACAATGTGCGGTATAAATCGGTCGAGAACTGTTCGGGCAGAAGGGCACGAGCAAAACCGACCACTGACCGACCCAAAAAAACCGGTTCTTCACAGAAAACCGACTACCCACTCGTCGAAGTTTTGCCCCAAAGCCCCACCCACGGACCGCCCACACTGCCACGAGTGTGTCCCAAAAAAAAACCGGTTCCAAAAAGTAACCGGTTACTGCAGTACTAGGCATATGCCGCAAAAAAAAAAAAGTGGGTAGGGGTATAGAATAGCGAACTCAAGAAACATACCACTCAGTGTTGTATCAGTCATATTTTAATTTTGCAGGTGAAACAACAACAGTGTTGGTATGACAGTCATAAAAAAATAGCGAGTTTTTTGTTAGTTTTAATGTTTCACTTTTTTCAATAAAAATTAAAAAATTAATGAACTTGCACTATTCGAATAGTCGACAACGAACGGTTAACCGAATAGTCGAAAATGAGCGGTTAATCGAATAGTCGATGACTGACGACTATCCGAATAGTGCAAACCGAATATTATTATTCGAATAATGCCCTATTCGGTTAATTCGGTTAGTCGATTAGTCGAATACCAAGAGCTCTAATGTATATCCCTTAACATTAAAATGCAAGTCCATAGCAAAACTTGGTCAAAATTATCTAGAAACGTATTAAATTATTTATTTGTATATGTAAATATTTTTTGATAGAAATAAACGGAATTTATTTTATTATCATTCCATTTATCAACTGCATTTGAACTGTAAGAATAATTTAACTATTTTCAGATCGCATACTTTTGAAACGCTTCTATAGATGCATGTACGGTGACATAAAAGGCACCAAAAAGCTCATACAAATTAATTACGGCCTGCGAAATAAGCACTCACACATCTTTCTGGAACGTGACCCAACCGATGCAGATAGCAAGCAAACTTTCGATTATGCGTAAGTACAATTAAAATTTCAGATTTGAATACTAACTGCGTAGCACCAAGATGGATGAGACAAAATTGAGAGATGATACGTAATCAAGTGTCAAACTTACATAGTAATTTCTGATGAAATTCTGTTCTAAATAATATATCATTCTGTCAAAGACAAAAAGAACCGACTTGTTTAGTACCCAATTGTGCTCACTTTCCTTGTTTGTTCATATTTCGTCAGTGATTTGGTGCCATTACCTGGTCTTACTGCAGAGGGCTACAAGGTGAGCTGTTACCGCATGGTTGACATGGATCCGGGAAAGGTTAGTTATATTATATTCAAAGACCACTTTTTAATAGTTTTTTTTCCCTTAGGTCAATCATACCGCCGATACTAAAGCATTTTTTATGGTCTCTGATTGTCGGTTCAATATGTATGATGGCGATGTTTCCACCGAGGGGCATTTAGAAACATTTGCCAGTGGTGAGGTGCAAATATTCGACATGAACGGCTACACATTGAAGCATCTGAGTAAGATGACCTTCAGCACACTACGTATTTACATGGCCTTCTTGCAAGAGGCACTACCAGTGCACTTAAAAGCTATACACATTATCAACTGTCCATCCTATTTGGATAAAGTAGTGAGCATCATGAAACCATTTATCAGTCGAGAAGTCTTCAAATTGGTAAGTTCATATTATTTTCCATTTGAATAAGTACAACAATAACAATTATTCTCCATCTCCAAAAGATTCATTTCCATACCGTCAGTTTGGATAGTCTGTACGAGCATGTGCCTCGTAGCATATTGCCGGAGGAATATGGCGGAAATGGTGGAAAATTGGCGGATTTAAAAGCACAACTTATGGCGGAATTATCTCGCAAGCGGTGAGTTAATCCCCAGTTAATGTTAAAGTATCGAGGTTATGTAATTATTTTTCTATAGCGAGTATCTGATGGATCCAAATCATTGGAAGGTTGGTGGAGAGAAGGGAAATGCAGAACGACGTCGTTGGCCATTTAAATAATAAATATGCTCGTCGAATTCTTCACAACAATTCTAAATGTATAAATGTATTATTTTATCTTCAATGAATATATATTTGAAAACAAATTTGTATTAAGTACTTATTAGACTTTGAAAAAATTTAAATTTTGAGAAATATAGTTATGAAATTTACAAATTTTTACTCTCAAAGATACAGAGGTAGTCAAAATTATTTACACATCGGACGATTTTTTCCATGTTTCACACAAAAAGCTTTCGCTTGTTGTTGTTGTTGTCGCAGGGTAACAAAATGCTATGTTGTTGTAAACCTTGATCTATTCCCGAGGGAATGAAGTCGGTTTGGCTAGAATAGCTAGAAATATGGCGGAGAAATAAGCAAATTCGGAGTAGTCAAAAGTATTTACACACATTTTTTTTGCGTCAAAAGTATTTACACACGGCGATTTAGCCTTTATCCTTGGATTTGGTTTGAGCAAAAGTATTAATTTGATTCTATTGCATTCTTAACAACCTAACTCAGCCTTAAAATATAAAAATTGGTAAATAAAATATCGAAAACAAAGGAATTATCGATTATAACTAGATTGGAGACTGTTACTAAGTTTAAGACTCGGGTTTAGGCTACGGAGTTAGTTAAAATTTATAGAATTTGATGGAATACTGTTTATAATGTTATTAAAAAGAAGGAAACGAAGTATTGCAAGGACAATTTAAAGATAATTGGGCGGAAACCTGTGATAACTCAAAGAGAATGCAGAAGATTAGTAGGAACTGTCATACAAAATCCCACAATTAGTCCTCTTAATATTGCAGCATCATCGAATCAGCATATTGCATGAACAGCCAATGATGCTACACTGCTAAGGACATTTTAAAATAGTAACATAAATACATACGTTGTGTATAAAGTTGACCACTTCCGAAACCAAAAAAGCTTTATTTCCGAAACCAAAAAAGGGATATGACTCTCATTTGCCTTAAAATGCATCCTAAAGCCTGTCGTGGACAGATAAGGCTGATTTTTTGTTCCAGGGCTTCTTTAGTAAACGCTTTATGCATTTACCACGTGAGAAGAAGAATAATGCAGCTTAGACGCAGAGTCGGGAGTGATGATTTTTATTTTTTTTGATTCTTTGGGGAAATTTTCCTTACTTCTGTTTTGGAGATTTGGTACTAATTTAGTGACCCTAAATCATCCGGATATATCAGAATTCACATGACCATGCCATTGTAGTGGTCCGTCTGCCTTTTCCAACTATTGACTACATTTTACAACAGGATAATGCTCTATTTCATGAAGGATCTTTACCATCAAAAGTTTTAAATGAAGCAAATCAAGTTGACCTCCGCACAGCCCTGACCAAAACTTTAGTCAAAATGTTTGGTCTTTCGTTAAATATCAGAGGACAATTGATATATTAACCGAAAACGCCGAAATTAGCGACATTTGGTCTAAATTAACTGTTAACTTAGCGCACAATTGTGTTGAATCAATTCGGACCATAAAGCAGGCTGGTATTGATGCCAATGGTAATGTAGCCAATTATGAATTTATCGCCTTAGAATAGTAACTTAGACTAAACATTAAAATTAAAAAATTACCATTAAAAACTAACAGGATAATCCATTTCATGTTGTGTGTAAATACTTTTGACGCAAAAAAAATGTGTGTAAATACTTTTGACTACTGCGAGCTTTCGGTTCATTTGCTTATTTCTCCGCCATTTTTCTTGCTATTCTTGCCAAACCGACTTCATTCGCTCGGAAATAGATCAAGGTTTACAACAGCATAGCATTTTGTTACCCTGCGACAACAACAACAACAAGCGAAAGCTTTTTGTGTGAAACATGGAAAAAAACGTCCGATGTGTAAATAATTTTGACTACCTCTGTATATATATCTTAATAAACACTCTTCTTAACAACTGATATGCTGGGTGACTGATTGTAATTTTATAGTTTTATACCAACTGACGTTTAAATATTCAATATGCTAAGGTTTCTTCTTTCAAAATGTCATGTTCGTTTTTTTTCAAAATTTAAGTTATTTGCAACTAAGACAACTATTGTGCATGAATATTATCACTTTCTGAGGGTTTGAAACAATTAAACTTTCAAACAACTAAACTCTTTCTTGACAATGCAAAGTTCAATTAATTTCAGTTGAAGTTGTATGGATGTTGGGTAAGACCAAGCACATTCATGACACGATTTTAGTTACTAAGGCCAAGATTTAAGGGCATTTTATGTTAATTAGCCCAAAATAAACACTTTTTGTCGAATAACAATTTTCGATATCTCGCACCGTTTACGAGATATCGAGCGTTGAAGTATGTGTTAACAGCAGCCGATGCGCGCACTTATGCATTGATGCATGGTCTATGTGATTGATTTTCTTTTCAATAACCCTGATTGAGCCAACACTGGTATTATCAAAGAGAGAAATGACAAGTACTTCCGCGTAGAACTTATTTTCGCTTTGGCGGCCTTCCACCACGATTCAAAAAAATAACCGGATGTATATATGTCTAACGAATATCATGAGTGACGCGAAAAATATGTGCAATTAATAAATGACATATTTATTTCGAACGCAGTCCGCCCACCATGACATATACCGCGCGTGGAATAATCCGATATTGTTCGACTATCTCGCGAACAGTGCACGATATGAATTTTGTTTATTTCTTAAAAAGTGTTTATTTTGGGGTTTATCATGAAACGTGGCGACCCAGTAACTAAAATCTCCCCCATTAGTACTTCTGAACGTACCTTACAATTAATTAATATTATTTTAACAAGTTACTTAAGTGAGTTTAACTAGTTAATTTTAGGTTACGGGAAATTAATTATTTCTTTGAATTTTTATTATTTCATTTTTGATAGCCCTTAAGCGGTTAACGATTTGCAAGAATAAACTGAACTGGCAATACCACAAGCAAGAATAGCTTCCAAAGTAAAACGTCAATTAATTTGACAATTAAACATCTGTGAATTTTTTAATGCTGTACTATTGGAAAAACACATAAGGCCAGGAAGCATTTCCAAAAGATGTCCGCGTTAATTAATGGACTAAAAGCCGCACAGAGGCTTCAGGCCGCTAACCCCAAGCTCTTCCAGCATGTAGCGAGAGGCAGTAAGTATTCGTTCAATTTCTTGATTCCATTAATAGTGCAACACTATTGAGTTCAATGTGTTTATTTTGTTTACGTAACTCTAACAATTATCCTTTTTTATATGAATCACTTACTAATTTTTTTTTTTTATAGTGGCTGGTTGGAACAAGGACTACAAACCTGCTCCATTTCCAAAAAGCGATAAGGATTGTGATGCAGCTGCTAAGAAGTACTATCTACTGCCAGAGGAATATCGTCCATATGCAGATAATGGCCTAGGCTATGGCGATTACCCTGACTTGGGTAAAGGTTTAGGTATTGAGTCGAAAGACCCTTACTATCCATACGATTTTCCTGAGCATAAGCGCAATCTCCATGAGACGGTAACCTATTTCTCAAGCATTTCAGCATGAAAGCATTATTGAAAATATGATTTTAACCTAATGTTTTTATTTACAGTTGCATGCCGACATTGATTTGTACGGCGAGGATCGTTACTCACAGTCAGAGAGACCCAGATTCACAAATGCTCAGTACTGGCTTAGCTTTGTAGGTGTAATGACTGGTTGTCTTGCTTTATATTACTGGCTGGAGAACTACCGTATGTACCGCCCAGTGGCCGTTAAGCAATATCCAGGTGATGGCAGAAAACACTACACATTCGAACGTGAATAAAAGTGACCACAGTCAATCTAGAAGAGAAGTAAAAATATGTTCTTACTAGTTCTAATATTTTAATTTTCACATCGTTAAACGAGTCAGCTGACAAAGGAAAATATAATACGAATAATGTAAAGAGCAATTCAAATATAAATAAATATAAATAGTATATAAAATGACAAGATTTTGTAGTGAAAATTTATATAAAGTTGTGCAATCTGGTTTAACTTATTATGCTCATATAAATTTATGATAAGATGGAATGGACGTTTGAGAAGCAAATTCAGACAACTGTGTTAAGGTTACTCAGTATAATCTTGATCTGGGTACCAGGACACAAAGGTATGCAAGGCAACGAACTTGCGGACCTACTGACAAAAAAACCCGCGGCTGCTAGGCCGGTAAGGCCGGAGCCCTTCATTGCTGTTGGTCGACATGTTCTCAGAAATCGTCTACTAGAAGATTAATTGGCAAGTAGAAACCGCTCCCCAAAAGGAAAGTATCGCGTCCATCAGCCCTGTAACACTATTAAGTTTGCTTAACGCGATGGGATGGAATGACATTTTGTGATAACAGGAGAGGGCATAATAGACCTTAGGTTGCAGTGCTCTTACCTTACCTCTACTGTTAATCTAATCTAAAATGATTAAATGTCGTTTTATCCGTTAGGCGAATAATTATTTAAATTTGAATATCCGTTACCACAAAAAGCCGGGCCTATGGGACAAAACAGGCAGTACGGTGATTTAAACCGGAACGGACTCGGATTCTTTAAAATTATATGATTAATGTTTTATGCAACTGGAACAAAAGCAGTTGGTATATACTTCATTCCTTTAGCTTCATTGAATACATAAATCAAACAATACACACTCCTTTATAGATAATTTTAATAGTTCTCATTTATTCAACATAGTTTAAAAACGTTCATTTATTATATATCTCTTTATACGTTAAGCCATACGACAATCCATCCATATGTGTGATTATATTTGTGTTTTATATGTAATACACTCAGGCACCAACACCGGTCGCAAGCTGAGTTTGATTTTTAGAAACACACACGCGCTTAGCTAAAGGGCAGCTGATGGAGGAGAAAAGAACACTGAATAAATAAAACAAAACAAAAAAAAACAACTGAAAATTTAAAACTTCGGCAAATCGCACGATTAATCTTTAATACAAACATTTAAAATAAATATAAATGTGACATGAATATGTATGTAGTTATACAGTAAGTAGTAATTCAAACTTTATGTAAAATAATTAATTAAATATGTATACAAACTAAATTAGGTAATATTTTTAAGAAAAAAATTAGAATATTTAAAGTATATGTTACATTTTCGTTTTAGGCATGAAGGTAAAAGTAGGTAAATGGCTAAAACTACCACAATTAATATGTCAACATACACAATAGGTAGCTTTGTGTGCTCTCAAATAGCCCAGTTATGCAAAAGATATTTATATGTATATATGTATTAAACTTAACTTAGTTAGGATGCTGGTTTCTAATAACAATTTACAAAGAATGATATAAGTTTACAATTGAAGTTGTGAATACACCTATGCTACAACAGGTTATAATTTAACCCAAGTCATATTCAAACATACATACACACGAACTCTATATGGTTTAGTTCGCATGCTTAATGTTAAAATGTAAGTAGACAAGTTCAGCTTAAAGGAGATTATAAATGTGTTTTCTTTCGACTAAACGAAATTTCTACAGTATTTCAAATTACTTAAAAGAACTATGAAAAGTTAATTTAAAGTTTAAAATTATTCAATTATATTACAATGTTTTGCAGCTAAAAGTGTTGAATGTGTTGCGCGCAAAAGTGCGGCTGCCTCCAAACAAAGTATTCTCTTACTTATTGTATTGTGTTACTTAAATGTTGGAATAATAATGAATAATAAGGATACAAAACTTTATTTCATAAAGAGATTTTAATTTGCATAACGGCCAATACTTAAAAATAAATCACATACGAAATTAATGTGTTGCGAAGTTATGGTGGGGTGTGCATATTCAGTTTTCGAATTTATGAAATTCGTTAGCTAAAACTTTACAGTGTATACATACAACTATGTACAATGATGATTTTGCGGCAGTTGAAGAGGTTTGCAGTTGCAGTGACATACGCTTGTTCATCAAATATGTAGTTTAAAAATGTGTGTATAAAATTTGTAATTAACGCTCAAAAATGCTTATATTCCACATGTATGTATGTTTTCAATAATTTTCTAAAATTCACATTTAGCCTTATACGTTTTGCTTTACGCACACTGCCGCGCTCTTGGAAGTGAAAAAATGCATATCGCATGTGTTTGTGTTAAAGCATTTGAGCCAGACAGCATCAAACAACAACACATACTGTACAAAAATTAAAAAGAAATCACAATATGCATCAGTTACAGTTAGGTGTTACACGTCATTTAATTTATAGATTTACATTATTTTAATTACGATTTTACTTTAGAAAAGACATGCGAAGTTCTTACTACTTTTTAGTTACAAACATACATAAATATAAATATGATTTATTATAAATTTTTCAACTCTCATATTTGCTATGCATTTTCATATCAATTTTACTAAACTCAAATATTTTATTTACTTTACTTTAAATTATTACCCAGTATTATTTACAACTGTACTTTTTAATTATTATTAATTATTGCAACAGACACCACGCTGGCGTACACAAATAATATCTTTCAATTGACTTTACGTGCGGTTTTTAATAGAAATGGTAGTTAATTTAGCGAATTTTTCGTTGGTTGTGTGTTTATAATATTTCAATGCGAACGCCTTTGGAAATTGAATTGAACATACGCCATTCGTTCATAAACAAGTAATTGAACAATATTGCTGCATTGCAATTATTAAATCACTGGTTTTGGTGTTTATATATATGTATGTACATTTGTAGGTACTAAGTTCAAAAATATTATAATTTACTTGCAACACAAGCAGTATAACTGCTAAATACATTTGTTTGCATGAAAATGAATGGCCATGTCGTTTTAAAAGTATTTCAAAACTACTTATTTTTCTTTATGAAAAAAAAAACTGTTAATATTTTCCCAAGCACAGAATGGCGTGTTTACAACAATTCCTTAAACAATCCTTGTGCTCATCATTGACAGGAGTGGTGTAAACAATGTTGTATTGCTTTTGCTTGTAGTGCCATTAGTTTAATAAATTAAAAGAAACTTCATAAAAACAATATTTAACATTTTCACATAAAATTAAGTAGCTTTAAGAACTTTTATAAGTATATTTTTCACGGTATGCGTTAGTAAAACCGCAAACAAATTTCGGATTATCTGTACTTAAACGTATCCACATACGGAAAGCAAAAAAATGTGTTTTTGAAAATTTCCATTGCAATTATAACTAAATTTTATTTTTTGGCAAACATTTTAAACTAAAACTTCTTATACAATTTAAATAGATTAATGCTTGTAATGTACAAATTGTGGCGGCTAGCATACGCTTTACATATTTAAAAAATATCAAATTGCTTAATTCTATATATTTTTTACAAATGATATCAACAATTCACAATCAAAAAGTCCCTGTAAAGCGGGCTTATTTAAGTCTCGAGAGCATATTGAGAAATCATATACAAATGGTAGAGTACAATGCAGTATATATGTGTATGTATATGTGTATGGATGTATGCGGAACTTAATACAATTCTGTTTGTTATATGCACTAGTTATCAGGACATAGCGTTCCATAGATTGGCTTAAAATTAGAAATTAAAAGTGTAGCTTTCCAATTATATAATGTTGTTGCTGTTCGAGTTTAGACCTTCGTAAAAAAAAGGTTGAGCGATATACGCTAGGGCAAATTTGAAATGTCGTTTAAAATATTACTTTTCCACTTCACGGCTGGCACATTTTAAACGCACTTCTTTCATTTGCATACAAACTTTAAGGCATTTTGTCGAAAATTGATATTAAATAGTGTTTCAAATTAAAATGGTTTAATATTTCTGTTTCTTAATCAAAATATGTCAACATATTACAAAAAGAGTTTTTAATTCATTGAATTTATTTTACACTTTAAGCGTGAGCCGGCAGATTTATTAATGTTGCATTTCACAGTAATTGCCTACATTATACATATATACAGAGTTCATTTAAAAGCGCATAACTCGTTAATGTTAGACCGCTGTAAGACTTGAACTCGTTTTAATCAATATAAAAATATGAAATTATTGTTGCACACTTAACTTAAAACACATTTTCCGCTGCTTCTGCCCTTTACGAAACGCCACCGCGCATGTTTTTATGCTAACTTTGACAGAAAAAAATATTTTCGTATCTATACTTAATATTCGTTCAATACTATTGCAATTATATGTAAGTATGTAACTGCATGCAGTATACACATCTGAGTAGACCTGCTTAACAGCCAATTTAATGTTGATTATAATTATTATTTTAAATAGAAAATCACTTCACTTGACTTTCTTATCTAATCTCACGAGAGAGTGCATTCGCCTTCGTTTACATGTGGCAGAAAGCAATGAAATCAGAGTTTTTGTTACAGCAATATTCCAAGTTATATATATGAGTAATGCATATAAATTAGTTACTTATTACTGCAATTTAAATTTTCTTTTAGGTACCGCCATTTCTTAATTATTACATAATTTAGTTAATATTCACTCATTTTCTAGATAAATTTCCTTATAATTTTCATCAGTAATTTAATTAGCTTTGCTCTTTTTTGGGCTTTCGTTTTGAACCCGTATTTTTTTGTTTTGTTTTGTTTTATGTTTTTATCATATAAACAGTCTCCTTTTTATATATATTTTATCCTTATTATCATAATTATTATTTATTTATTTAATAATGCATTCGTATTGTTGCAATTTCTATCACGACTTTGAAGTGTTTTTGTGTGTTTGTTTGCTTTTTGCTCTTCTCTTGTAGATATAGTTTATATGTGTGTGTATGTGTATTTTTAAGTATTTACGTATTCCCTTGTGGTATTGTGTGTGATTTGATTTGATTTGTTTTGCTTTTATAATTGGTTATTACAATTTTTAAGTAAAAAGTTATTTGTATTTTGTAACTTGCGTATTCACTATTTTAAACTAGTTAGTTGGGGCTGTAGTCTCTGTTGTATACTTGGCTGGGTTGTTTGGACTGCGCTGCGCGTACAATTCTTATCATACAACAACAGCACTTTTAGCTGCACTTCATATGTAGTTACATGTACTTTAGACGGCGCGTTTGTTTGTTGTTGCTGCTGCTGTTTACGACGTCAATGGTGACATGCCGATTTGACGCGGATCTGTGGGTGCAACAACACCCAACTCCAAATTCTTAATTAATAAATGTAGCCAGTGTTTTGTGGATTTGTCATCCTGGAGACATACTGAGAATGTCGCATCACGTAATTGATCTGGAAGACATTGTCGCAAAGCCTCACGTGCTCTGTAGAATAGATAGAAATATATATAAAATAAATATGTTTACTTTATGTTTAAAGTAAAGTATTACAGAGCAATATGATTTCAATGTTATATAAACATACAGGCGTTGAAAAATACTTAAGAACGATGTTAAGTTCTTGCCATTAGAGATTATTTTTAATAAAAAATACTTAAATGACTAGGATGAAAGCTTTATTTTATATACTCAAGAGGTTTTCATCATACAATACTCAGTTTATATTATAAAAACGTAAAATCTTTTGATCCATGCGGAAAAGTTAACATATATGATTATCAACGCATCGTCCAAGAATTAAGTAAGTTAAATATTTTTAAACAGGTGAAAGTGCACTTATATCCGCTTTTTTTTTTAGGAACGAATATTAATGAGTTATTATATTTAAATTTTGTGGATGACGGTACATTAGAATTACATTTTTACATGCGCATGCAGCAATTATGAATTTAAATAAAATAATTACACCAAATATGCAATTATTGCAATAAATTTAAATAACAATAATCAATGTAAATGTAAATTAAATTTAAACGTAACTCGGGATAATTAACAGATATAAAATATGGTTGAAATTAAGCAAATAACTCTGTGTATACATACAGTAGTCCACAAAAAATAGAAGTGAGCTTTTGCACAAAAAGAATATTTAAATTTTCAATAACAAAAATGTTTTTGTTTCAAAATTTTTACGCAGTATAATCACTAGTGATATATTAATAGTTCCACAGTCAATATATTGCAATTAAGCGTAAATAAAATTTTATATCACGGCTTATGTTAAACTCAAAAACTAGTTCCACAAAATATTTGGAGTGTTCCACGTAGTACGAGATAACTTTAAAATATTAAATTAAAATGGTTTCAAAGCTTTATAGAATGACAAAATAATAATATATAATGGCTTTTTTAACCGTGACAGCTTCGGGGCATATACTCTATGAGATCCTGGCGTCTGAGATTGATCAGGAGTCTGAATAGTCCAGCGCATAATCTGAAATGCGTTGACCGTTAACCACTTCTCTGTGCAGTTGCTGGTATGTTTCGGGCAATTATCATGTTTCTGTACCCATATCAATGGAATATTCCATAAGGCATTACCTTTTCCAATATGTTGGCATATGCCATTTGATTCATGATGTCTTCCAATAAGAGAATTTGACAAAAGCTATCCGATATCCAGATTTTAATTCGTTCCGCAATACATTTTTTGCACTTTTGTCCACGTGTTTCATAATTTTTACTATAATTTAAGGTATTTACTACCATTTGAACAGACCATTCTTTGATTTATTAGAAGTCCTTCTACGTTTTACCCAAATTTTGAAATTGTTTTTTACAATTTCCCCGATTTTCCTCTATACAGTGCTGTTCTCTATCTACTGGAGAAAAACACATTGAATCAATTAACCTTGGTTAATTAAAATTGCTTCTAGATTATGGAACTCTACTTACTTACTAATTTTATACTGTATTTTACTTTTCTAATTTTGTTAATAATTTTCAGTTTATAGTTGATTTTTTAAAGGAATGCCTAGCACTTCTATTTTAGGTGAACAATTGTATGTATTAGCAATTTAATTTGCTACAATTCTCTTTCATTTAAAATCAATATTACGGAGTTTGTAAATTTTCACTGAAAACTTACCTGGGATTGTCAGAAAGACGTAAATAGCATCGTACGACATGCTTCAGCAGACGTGCTGATGGCTCCTTGGCAAGTTGTATTACCATTTTGCCCTGCAAACGAAATCGAACCACAATTAGGTAAACTCATTTT
The DNA here is from genome assembly GCA_031772095.1 of Zeugodacus tau. Lineage (NCBI taxonomy): Eukaryota > Metazoa > Arthropoda > Insecta > Diptera > Tephritidae > Zeugodacus > Zeugodacus tau. The sequence goes on along the minus strand of CM062650.1, from coordinate 18,154,539 downwards.
ATGTAAATATGTAGTTTCATTTAAAATTTACCAAAATAATAGCTACATGCGAGAAACGCTCATATGTTTGACAAATATAGGAGAGACCACTTTCGTCCAATAAAATCTTTTGCAGGATAAACGTAGCTACAGTTTTACTCAATTCAGAACCGGTTTCCATTATTCGCAGACACAGTGGAATGATTTCAGTTGCTAAAAGGAAAGTTATCACTTCTTGCTCATCAGCCTGGTGAGTAAAATGTAAATATAATGCGTAAGTTCCATCAAATTGAGTTAGTGTTTAAACGTTTTTACGGAGCACGACTCACCTTAACTAGTGCACCAATTACACCTAAACTTGTTAGTCTAAGGTATTCGAATGGCCGTGTTTTGGATGTTGTTTGCAAAAATGGATACAGGAACAATGGTATTTGCGCCTGCAGGAACACTGTACGCGTCTCCGGATGTGATGCAACACATTGTAGTAGGGATAACGCACTGCAGACGCGATTCGATTGATGCGCAGTGAGTGTGGCAGGATTAATCGATGGATAAATATTAATTATCTCCTGTAATAGGGCGGCGGTAGTGCCAAAGCTATGCCATAGCATTGGCGCGAGATCTGTCACTGTTTCACGTTTCTTACTCAATTCGAGTAAAGCTGTTTCACGACTCTCCGGATGGGCCAATTCGTTGATCCATTGAAATACCTGAAACAAATCACAAAGATGTGAGTGATGAAAATTGTTGGAAACTAAATAAAAAATTAAAACTATATTTTTTAAGACGACAAAAATCGCAATTAATTTCGTGAATTAAGGTTAAGATACAAATTATGAGAAAAGCAACTATTTGCTAAAAATCTCTCTGTAATCTTTATCTAAACGTCATTATAACCATTTAAAATAAGTTATTTTTGTTGATAACGCTCTCATTAACAGAAAACAAATAATTTTTAAGTCCCCAAGTGTAATCGCATCATCACAAGAGATTATTGAAATAAAAATATCCTCAATAATCTCAATGAGTCTTTTCAATAATAATAAATTAAGTCTTATAAAATATACTACAATAATTTAATTTCTATATCAGGTTTTTCAATCCAATAAATTAAACGACTAATTGTTTCTGATTTAACGTATAAAAAGCGTAAACAGAATTATTTACTTGTCAAAATGGAATATTTTGGTGCGTATTTCGCCACTTTGTGACACAACAACATTTACATATTTACTATGCTTTGTATGGGTACAAAAACGCATTGGTACTTCACCATTATGTAAGAATTGTTATTTTTCAGAACGCATAAACTTCTTGTTTTGATTTTTTCCTTCCAAAAATAAAGCACGCACATAATAATTAACTACACACAACAAGCTATACTATCTTACATATATAGATACATTTCTTGCTATTGGGCTAATTTAGTTTACACAAAAAGAAAACAAAAACAACATTTTGTGTAGACACTTATGTACAAATGTATGTGTATACATAATATATTATATTATATTACTTATGTACTAACTAAAAACGAAATTTAAGAATACAGTCAGTGCGTTTTGTGTATGTGTATGTTACTTGTTTGTCAGCCCAACGGTGTGAATCATGTGAAGTCAGCAAATGAAGGCAAAAACAAAACACTACAAAATAGCGACTGGTTGTCTCATCATTGGTAAAGAGAGCCGGGAAGATTTTTGATAAAATAATATATTTTTTAAGTTTAAAAATACATCTTTTTTGGCATAAATATTAAGATATGGATATTAATTTCAATATCAAATTGCTTTATTAAAAAAAAATTGTTTATTCTCTTTCTCCTAAACAATTCTTTCTAAATATGTATAATACGAACATATTTTTTTTAATCTGTAAATTTTTACAGTGAATTTAACATTTTCATAAATACTTCTATAACTCGAAGATTTCCATAACGATCGAACTTCTGAAATGGCAAAAACTTTTAGAAATCAAATTTCATATAAATTTGCTTCTATAAATGTTTTAACGTATATATCTAAATAAAACTTTATCCGAAGTAAATAACTGTACTGTATATAAATCTATATTTTATAGCTTTTTGAAAAATTTATGTTTTAAAATTAAATGTTCTAACTCGAAGTTTTTTTGTGGATTATGGTGATTCAAGTTAGAGAAGTTCCACTGTATTTGACAATAAAACAAATATTCGTACAACATGTTAATGTAGACTATGTTACAAAAGTCGCGTTTACATCTCAGTCAAAATATATTATAAGTAGAGAAGTCCATGCCCAAAGGTTAAATCGTTATTAAAAAAAAAAAAAAAAAACAAGAAAAAAAATATTAGATTAAAATACACTGATTTTCTATTTTAATAAACAAGATAAGATAATTATAAATTTTATATTAATAGCCATTAGGAAAAACAATTTTTACAGGAAATTAAAATAATAATAACTTATTTATCAATTAAAACATGTATAATTTGTAACATGAATATGCATTATACAAACACTTCTTTAGAGAAATCCGGAGGACCAAACAAAATGCCCTTAAAGTATGTAGCTTTCAATTGTTATTGTAAGATTTCAATTGTGAAAAAATTATTTTGAGAAAAGTGAATTTGAAATTTAGAATGACTTCAAATTTAGTAAATAATATTTTAATCCAGAAATATGAAGAAATTAATTATAAGAAAAATTTCATTGAAATACAAATAAATTGATTTCTAACACCCATGTGAAGGAGAAATCCCCTGAAAGTATAATTAATATGCCCATTTGTTGTGTCGTTGATAATAAACTCGTTTAGAAGTGAATACTACAAAATGTTGTATAATTTTATTCATTGTATGCATGCGTAAATGTATTTTTCTCAATCAAAAATAATTCAATACTTCAATGCATATTTCGTTCCATTTTTATTGCATACACTTGTACAAATAATACATACATACAACCTCACTTCAACTATCTGTAAAAAACAACAACACAAACAAATATTTATTGAAGCGATAAAAAACAGCAGTTCTTGTGTTTTCGCGAATTCATTTAGAACGCAATTTATACCTGAATCCATGTGCCTACATGACGGACTACACCTTCATATAATCATTCATGCACGCATACATATAATATATATAAATGTATAGACATATAAGCTTGGAATGAAAATAACAACATTCACACATACATTTTTTGTATATAGGTGCATATATTTACATAAGCTTATTTGTGCATGTTAGGCAAGTTTGTTGAATAAAAAAAGATAAATAATAACAAAACTGCTTAACTTTATTGGTAAACAAAATCTCGTTGCTAGCCTTTCATTTTTCACTTTTTCAATATGAAAAGATATGTGTACGTACATACATACATATGTACAGTATAATTTGATTTGTACTTTTTCACAATTTTTACTCTAATTTGAAAATCGTTTGTCAAAAGTACGATGGTATTGATATACTTAGATAATTCACTTAAAACAATAAATCATTTTCGAAATCATTATTTTAGTTTTCTTATTGAAATTTAATCGTTTTAGGTGCCTTAAACCAAGAAATTTCTTTTTATCCATCTAATTCTGTCACTCATAAAGATTTCTGGAGAGGACTTTGGTAGCAAATTGAGATAGTACTCCGAATACGAACCACCGAGGTCTAGTCACTACAATTTTACAATGCCAAATCTAATGAAACTTTTTGCATATAAAAACGAAACCCTGTTGTTGTTACAGCGACATAAAACATTCCCCAAATAATTTTGAGGATTGATTTGACAGTCATTGGCCGTATAAAAATCAGTCACGTTCCGGTTACATAGAACCGACGTAGATCGTGGAAACCTAGTCGCATATGTATATAGCTGATAATAGCTCTCATAACTCAATTCACTGAACTTTTAGAGAATGCACATGACAAAGCGTTGCATATAATTAAATTTAATAAAGCAAATACTAAATTAAATAAAATGATAAACAAAGCAAATCAGTAAACTACGTCAGTCCCCGTGGAAAAACAAAATAAGTTAGTATTAGTTTATATTTTTCGGCCGTTACAATGCTTTATGTATCAGATTGGAAATACGCACTAATTTCTTCTATAGATTTATATTTCACAACACTTGTAAATCTATATTTCATAATTAATCGTGTTGGCTGTTGAAATATAACTTATCAAAGTTGGGTATTGATAATTGATTTAATAAAAAGTTTGAACTTGAACCTGGTATTTTGAAATGACATAAACGTCATACATTATTTGCGAAGTAAAACATGAAAAGCAATTCATATTTTTTCCGAAAATAACAATCCTCTTAAGAAACTAATGGGAAATAACTCACAAAGGAATTAACTTAATGTTATCAATGCAATGGCATAATCAATAATAATAATACGAAAACTCAGTTTTCTGAGAGTACAATTTCGAAATAAAGTTGTTTTTTGAATAAATATCATAAAGTAGTTTATAGATTTCCCTTTAAAACCATTATATTATATATATTATATGTTTAAATAAATATGCATAACATTTTGCGTGTGCATGAATTCCGTTGTTTATTGCAATTAGACGATGGTTTCAGTGGTTTTTTGTGTTCTGGCGATAGTTTGATTTTCACATGAACTAATGCACGTTCATATATACATATATGTAGATGTATGAATGTCAAGCTATGTGCTGTGGGCCAATGTACGGCCTTGCCGCTTGTCATCACACAACTAAGCTGCCAACTGAGCAATCGTGTCGTTTACCTAGATATGGTACTTAAACTCGTTCATACATACATATATATGTATAAAGGAGACGCTAGAATTCAAAACATTGCATAGTGACCATACATATCGTCTTTCTGTTATTCAATATATTTGCACTGAACAGTTACCATGCTACAACTACTTATTATTTAATACATCTTTTTTTCAATTTTAAGTAACTATACTACTATTATAAAGAGAAAAGATTTGTATGTATGTTTGTAATAAATAAACTCAAAAACTACTGTACCAATTTCAAAAATTCTTTCAAAAATTCTTTCACCATTGGAAAGCTTCGTATTAGGACGTCGAACTCTGAGCGTTCCCAACGCTTTCATAATGAGAGAGAAAAACAACGGACACCAAAGACTAGAGGTTGTAATCAAGTTTTAGCTCATTACAAATAAAATATAATTTCATGTTCGAATTTTCCTCATTTTACTTTTTTAAAATGAACCCACGCAAGAAACGGGTAAGTACATACCTATGAATGGGAGAGTGTGTATAACTGTATAAAAACCTATAACTATTTATTTCTTTATCAGTCTTGTGTATAGTCATGCAATATTTATGAAATATAAGCACAACATGTCCACATAACCAGAACCGGATGGGGTTTATATCCGGTCAGAGTAATACATTCCTCAGCGACATATTGAGAATATTCTCTACCAAACAAACTCTCGATAAGATTGAGGTTTTTACAATGCGCACTCCTAACGAACATAAAAGTTATATTTATAAAATATTATATATTTTATATAATATTATACAAGTAAGTTAAATCTAAGATCGGGTGTATCCGACCTTCCTACAGTCACACTATTTATTTATTTCATTTTACTGAGATAACACACAATACGATGCACGTATTCAGCATAAAAATCACTAGATTAACAAAAATCATTATATACCTATATTCTATGGGGGCTATAATAATTTCTAGACCGATTTCAACTAGTTTCCATTATAAATGTCTAAATCTTTAAGTTTTAGGTTAACAATTGCTAAGTAAACAAAACTATTGTTTGGCTGTGCAAAACATTGAGAGAGTGTAACAATTAGAGGTGCTACCATGTTTTTTAATTACATTTTGTTTCTGAAAATAATTAATAAGATCTATAATTCCACAACCCAATCAATATGACCCACCCAAATGCTCAAAACTTGTCACACCATGCAACTCATACTGCATAATATAACCAATTAAAACTAAACAACATCTTAACTTAATGGTAAAAGGTCGACCTTATTTGAACTGACTTAAATGGGGCAAATCTGCGATATTTCAAACTATTTGGTTTATAATTTACCAGGAGAAATTAGTTTAATATTAATTAATTTCATTCTTAATTTCTCCATTGTATTCTTATCGAATTCCTCAAAATGTTTGCGCAACTTAAACTTCCTACTTATTAACGCTTGCACATAGTAAATTGTGAAACAAAGAGTATCTATAAATGAATATAACAACAAAATGCCCCAGAACGACATGGAAAACAACTAAAGAAACACATAAAATTAAGCAAATTAAATTTAATAGCAGAGTAGTTGCTATTTTCACAAAATTAGCTGTTTCTAAAAAAACAAAATATTTATATGTATACTGTGTTGGCAAATATATTATTAGAAACCTACATACATTCCCTTCAATTATTTCGTAAAGTATTTCATGAATTAAGTAAAATATAAGGAAATCAAGAAAATATAGACGCACACCATTGAAGCATGTGCAAATGACAAAAACACCTGGTAACGAAACTGCCAAATAGGCAGATGTCATTCAATAATATCGGTTGAAGGTAAGTGTATATACACATTATGTATGTACACAATTATAATTGTAAATGTTTACCATTGTTATATATGTACATGCATACATAAGTATACATACATATATAGATACCAACTGGTTATGTATTTTGTAAGGAAATGTTTTGAAAGAATTATTGTTTGTACGTTTGCTTATGTTATGACTAGTTAATGTGAATATATAATTTACTTACTCTTTCCTGTTCGGTTGAAGGAGTCATGCAGGCGGGACTAGGCTGAGCACTCATTATAATTTTTAGATTTGTTAATCGATTCCACGTTGAAGAATTATTCACTGGCGAAGTGTGGCTGTAAAAATTTGCAAATGAATAACTTGCTTTATTATTTGCTTTTCTCTTTTATGAAATATGCTGAGCAATCGGCTGTGTTCGCTTTCAAACGCGAAACTGTTCACAAATATGGCGGCGATACCCGAATTGTAGGAAAATTTCAATTACGAATTATAGCACGTTTCTAACAAGGAATTGTATATATTTATTGAAAATAAATATGTCAAAGAAAGTATTTTCTTAATGGAAATCTTTTTATTTTCCGAAATTATAAATTTCTGTCGTTAAATAATTGGCTTCTTTTTTATTCCATTCCTTCCTTTCTCGACCACTTGCTTTATCGCACTTCGCAATCACGTTACACACACACAAAGCCACCAAGTGACTAAACGAAAAAAAAATATTATTTTCACTAATTAGCTGCAGTAACTTACTTGTACTTATTAAAATTTCAATAAATATCACTTAATTAAACAAATGTGTAATTTTCTAGTATTTTTTCGTACTGAACTTTGTGAAAACACAGCAATTTATGAAAGCGAAAAAATCAGGTTCTCATTTGCTACGCGACCAACACTTTGTGACAATAATGCCAACCCTCGAATTAGCTCGTTGGAGGATTTTATAACAGTACGTTTTTCCAATCGCTTCGCTTTTATTTTACCCATTCTAAATTTCTAAATCGGTGCCTTCACGCACAATAAAAAAAGTTGAACATATCTCCGAAAGGTTAATTAACAGAAATTTGCTTTCGTTCCGATACAAAAAATACATCAAATTTCATGAAAGTAATAAACAATAATTATAAGACATATATGTAATTTTAGGTTTTACTGTATCTAAATTAAAAATTATCAATGTATTGAGCTTCAAAATATTTCTCAAATATCATGAATTGAAAAGAGTTTTGTATTACTCGTTTAATGTGCGGCTTTTTAATGAAAATAAAAACATAAATTAAGCGAAAAAAAATTATTTGGGACAAAATTAAATAATGGCACTTTTTAAGAATTTTCAGCTCCTATTGTGAATAGTTAGAATCGGTGCTGTTGGTAGAGAACGTTGTCTGCTCTTGGGCGGCCATTGTTAAAAATTGGTGGTAAAACACACAACAACAATAAACTTAACACAGAAAATGAAGATGCCGAACGGACGAAAAACAGAAACAGACTGAAAGTAGATTGAGCTAAAAAAAGAGAAGGCTGGAAGAAAATATAAAAACCACATCAAAGCGAGAATCTCCTGTTTTTGGTGACGAATCATATATAGAACGCATTACTTTCCATTGTTTCCAAATGCATTGAGATTAAACGAGTAACAAAGTGATTTTCAGTAAATATTAAAAGCATATGACGAAAGGAACGTTTCAGTAGAATATTTACGTGAAAAGTCATTGTGTGGTTAAGCAAGAAACAAAAGCATTGATTGCAATTACAACTTACCAACTGGTAAAGAAAAGTATAAAGTTCAACAAAAAAAACTAAAAAGAAGCATAAATATGAAGATAACGGTAACTACTTTGACGGATAGCGTGTTTTTCTTGGACGTTTCCGAAGAACTGGAGTTGGAGAACTTCAAGGCATTTTGTGAAGTAGAATCTGGAATACCCATCTCTCAGATAGTTCTTGTTTACAATGGTGCGCCATTGCTGGATGATAAAAAGCCGCTAAAATATTTCGGTATCACAGATGGTGACTGTGTAATATTACAAAGTTTGCCAGTCGGTCGTAGCATAGGTGCTCCAGCGGTCGGTAGCCTAGGTATGTAAAGCAAATATATATTTAAATTATAATTGCAATTATGTATGAAATGTAACGATAGATACTGAGCTGTTTCAAGGCTTGTTATTGTTCTGTCATATAAGTGGGTCAATGCGCTCAAATATATCATACCCCATGATGATAAATATGTATTCATTCCAAATACTGTGCAAGCAAAAGCAAATGGCGCTAATGCTTTAAATGCAATCGAAGAAAGAAAAAATACGTGCATGTACGTTGGTTGTGGCATATTTGGTAGCGTATATTTACATATTTTGCTCTGCTTATCTTGTCATCTACATATATATACATACCCACTCCATGTGTGCACATAACATCCACATATATACTTAAGAGGCCTCGTTAATATAAAAATATTTGTGCAAAACAAAAGTACAATGGACAGATTTACGCACAATCAAAAAAAGTAATTTAAATTTGCAAGAATCAAGGACATTTAAAATTATTATAATGCTTGGTATTTGATTTCTTACAAATGGTTCTTATACAAAAGTATATGTACCAATGAATCTTATGTAGTATGCACTCAAAAATTTCCATTTACTTAACTCCACTTTAATTCACGTCCTACTTTTTAAGTAGTGGTGAAAATTTTTGTTTGGAACATTTTTTTTATATTTGAACGTATGAATGTCTTGACATTTTCTTACTTGTCATTCCCACCCATAATTAAGTCAAATAAATATTTTATGTATTAATAAAAATTAATTATTGTTAAGAAATTCTCAGCTGCAACACTGTTATAACTATTGTGCGTATTAATTATTATTATTACTATGAAATTTACTTATAAACTAATTTTAAACTATTTACTTTTACCTTTGCATCTAGGTAATATTCTAGGAACCGGTGCTGGGGGTGGCAGTAGTTCGGGTCTGGCACCAGGATATCGTCCTGCACCTAGCGACATGGATTACTCAGATTCCGATGAATTTAATGTCAACTTCGATGATGACCCAGCTGCAGTGCGTACAATGTTACTCTCAAATCCTGAGTCACTGTCACTGTTGAAACAGAACAATCCGAAACTGGCCGATGCATTGCTATCAGGAAATTTGGAAACGTTTTCGAAGGTGTTGCGCGAACAAATTGATCTTAGAAAACAGCGTCAATTGCAACGTTTACGCATGTTGAATGCTGATCCCTTTGATGAAGAGGCACAGCGACTAATTGCTGAAGAAATTAAGCAGAAAAATATACAAGATAATATGGCTGCAGCCATTGAATACAACCCAGAGATCTTTGGCACCGTAACCATGTTGTAAGTACCAAATGCTGCAAATTCAAATGCAAACCGAAAATAACATAATAATACTCAAACATTTTTAGATACATTAATTGCAAAGTAAATGGCGTTTCAGTGAAAGCGTTCGTTGATTCCGGTGCTCAAACTACAATAATGAGTGCAGCATGCGCTGAGCGCTGCAATTTAAACCGACTTATCGATACTAGGTAGGCACTTGATTAACATTGATTGTACTTTTATTTGGTTTTTTAATGTATAAATATATAAATATTTGAAAACATTTCACATTTTGCTTACAGGTGGAATGGCGTGGCTAAAGGTGTTGGCACGCAACGCATTATTGGTCGAATACATATGGTCCAGTTGCAGATCGGGAACGATCATTTAACATCGAGCTTTTCAGTTTTGGAGAAACAAGGAATGGATATGTTGCTGGGCCTCGATATGCTGAAACGTCATCAGGTATTCTATTCACGTGTGCAATTTACACAAATAAGTATTTCATTTCAATTAATTTTTTTGTGCTCGTTTCCTTTTAGTGCAACATTGATTTGCAGCGAAATGTGCTGCGTATTGGCACTACTGGCACAGAAACGCCATTCTTACCCGAAAACGAGTTGCCCGATTGTGCACGTCTCACCGGCAATTCAGAGGAGGAATTAAAGTTGTTGGAACAATCAGCTAGTGATGCTGAGTCACGCGCCATACAACAAGCTATCGAACAAAGCAAGCAAGATGCTGGTACATTTAATTGACCTTATAATTCGTACCTATACAAAAAGTAATCACATCGTATTTATTATTAGCTTCAACTTCGAAGAGATCTCAAGGTGGTACAGCTGACGATGTTTCGTCTAATGACAGTTTTTCTGAAAGTGACGTCACCGATTTGGTAAAACTTGGTTACAATCGTACAAATGTGATTGCTGAATTGCGTCGTCATAATGGTAATAAAACACAAGCAACTGCCGCGCTCATTGCCAAGTCGTTGAGATTTTGAGAAGACGTTGGCGTCGTCAGCACTGTCGCCGCCCTGAACACTAATAGAAGAAGCAACAATAAAATTAAACAATATACCTAATTCTAAGCAAAAAATATTAAAATTTAGCGATTTATCCATGCCACAATTTTCCACATACATACATAGTATATACACTTACATACGTATATAAATGTAAGTTTTTGCGCAAAAATATCGTCTGCTGACAAAATACGTCTGCTGATACGAATTACAAACAGCGACAACAATTATAAATAAGGCGTACGCTTTAATAATGAATTAAGCCTACCATAACATTCAAACTACCTCAGGCTAGAGCATTTCTTATTTTATACACACGGCAATGGACAAGGAATGTGGCGGATTTGTGGGCAAACATCATCATATACATATGCATAAAAGTTGGAACCGATAAAACCCACACACACCCGATAAAATAAACAAAGGAAACAGCAGTAAAGGTCGACATTTCATTGAAATTTTGTGTGAATGTAAAATATCATACTTTTATAACTTAAATATTTTGGGACTAGTTTCGTAAGAGAATCGGATTTTTCCGTTACAATTTATGGTGTACGAAAAAGGGTTTGTAAAGGGAAAAAGTAGCACAGCAATAAGTAATATGAAATTACTTAATAATAAATAGATGAAATTTGAGCAAACCAAAACATCTGAAAATTGTGTTTGAAATCTTTCACATGGATTGAACCAGCCAAAAGAGTGTAAAAAAGTGCTTTTTATTAAGTTAAGTCGTTTCGAGACTCGACTAAAATATTTTTTTGGTTTTATATCGAAACGTATTCCTATCATATCTGTTAATATTATTCGAGAATTCCAATTCCAGAAATTTTATGACAAGGAAATGGGGACTCCACTCTCTGTTGTTATAGCAGAGTAAAATAGATTCCAAATATTTCTTAGACCAGACTTTTATACCTCATATAATATACCTATCAAATTTATCTCATGTTTTATGCTATATAATCAGAAATCGAGTTTATATTAAGCGCGCCTCCAAAATCTTGGTTACTAACATATTTATGTGCCGAAAATAACGATCTCCGTTTATTTGTTCTTGAGTAATTTATTTAAAAAATATTGTGCCATATTCTTTAAACGCTTTAGTAATTACATAAACTATATTTTATCAAAATTGCCTTTTCGGTTGTAAAAGAATGATGGTTTTTGTTTGTTTACTGCTCGCGACAAACTTGTAAATAGACCAAGTGGTGTCTAAACGCTGGAAATAACTATACGTATATCTCTTTCTACTCTTCATCATCATCTTCTTCTTCGTTATCATTCTGAGCAACGGCACGATCACCTCTGTGATTGAATTCCTTTTCTGGATCGAATTGCATGCCTTCTTGGTCGCCATCCGCATCTTCATCATCGTCTCCACCCACTTCTTGATTCTCAGCTTCTGCCCGCTCCAGCCGACGAGCCAAATCAGCTTCATCAATAGCCGTAACAAGTTTTGGTGGCATTATTACTTTGAATTCGCCTTCCGATTCAATTATCTTATTGCGTATATTTTCGATTGCTGTCTCAAGCGCTTTCAATCCTTCGGCTTTTTTAGTTGTAGACGTTGTCATTACATACCTGAATTAATAAAGTTTAAGCATTGTTTGTATTTTTATATCATTTTAAAATACTTACAAAGGAGGCGCAATCAAGTTGATGCGTACAGGTAATTCTTCTGTACTCAAATCCAGACCTGTCTTTAATGCAGCTTTAACTGCATCTATACCCTCATAGCCATAGCATGAGCATTCAATATCAGCACGGATTTTCACAGTTGGTGATACCAGCTTACGCTTAATGTTGTTCAAGAGCACTTCCTTGGTGTGTTCATCTAAACCACACTCATCGAATACAGATGGATCTGTGACGGATTGTTTGAAGATATCGTAAGCAACTGTCTTGCTATTATATTTTTTCTCAAAATGCCAAGCCGTTTTCAAGTACAGCTCTTCTAATTTTTCACTTGAGTCATACTCAAGAATATCGGCTACGTGTCTTAGTAGAGAATTCACCGCCTTTGCTTTTGCGAAACGTTCAGAGCACTTCTCAACATCCTCCGCTGATACACGACGCTTGGACAAGTCAATGTAACCTTTCTCTTTGTCTACACGTATCACTACAACAGGTTCGGTTTTGCCAACGCGAATCAATTTATTAATGGAACGAATACGACGACGAGACAACTCTGACAACAGAATCATTCCTTCTATGTTGTTGTACTCTAGCAGATGGACGTATGCACCCATTTCAGCTATGGATAACACATTCACCATTACAACATCTTCAACTTCGGGATATTTTTCGCTATAAAAACGTGAAGTCAACGCCATTTTCGTAATATGTTCTTAATATTTTAGATATTTCTAATGAAATTTTACTAAATTAAAGCTCAAACTTCGATTTCTTGAAATTTGCAGCAAAAACGTGTACACTTTTAGAGTAATAGGTGTGCGAAAGGAAAATGTCAGAAAACGTCAAAAAATCGGCTTGTACATTTGACATTTATCAAATCTTCTTTCTGAACCAGCCTCTGAATATCACAAGGTCACCATATCGGTATTTTAAGTGCTGGAAATATATTTTGTTATTACATATTTATTAGCAAGAATATGTTTAGTATAGTGCATGAAATAATATGCACTAATCGATAATTAATTATATTATAATTATAGTATAGCATATTAAGCGCATTTATTTGCTTGGTGAAATTTCGTCATAAATCTTTTGCCTACGTTTATACAGAATTTATATTTTTGACATTGCAAATGTTTTCAAAAGATATATGAAAGTGGATTCTAAACAAAAATAATAATTTATCTGAAAATTCCAAATAGTACTCGTTACTGGTGTAGCTATTCACAATGTTTAAGCATTAAAACATTTTAATAACTTTCGCTCCCTCTGGCATCACTGAAATGCCGATGGCGTGCAAAAATTTGGCATAATTTTCTGATTTTCATTTTCACTCCATCATTCGGCTTTTCAGGCACTGACTGTCATTACAGTTTACTAACTATATTTGTTTCATGCTGTCAGCAAGAGAAGTTGAAAACAACAGTATACACATACATATATCAAAGTCGAAGAAAAAACACTTTTCGTTTGAAAAAATACGTCAAAATCAAAGCAACGATCAATAAAATCGGCATATTGAATTCCTTCAGACGTACCTAATTCCATATATCGTATTTTATCACATAAAAAATCTATTGAATTATTTCCATAGTAGTGAAGCGGTAAAAGCAGCAAAATTTCGTAGAAACAAACGCAAAAATTTGACGTGCGCTTTGCGCGAGTGCAGTGAATGTGAGTGGAGAGCAGAGATTCAGAGATTGGCAAATAAAAACCCGGAAAAGTGAAAAATTTCAGTGCAACAAAAGTTTTTGTAAAGAGTAGGTGGTCGGAGCAAGCGGTTGACCGTAAACAAAAACAGTATATTGGTTACAATTTACTACGTGCATTCACATAATTTGAATTATTTGTAGCATAGTTAGTGCAGCGGCCGGTGTACGCAAACGTGTTGCATTGATAAATATTGCCATCTCTGTTGCTCAATAGCGTTGGAGTGGCCAAAACACTTTGCTAGCCAACAAGAGTACAGCAGTGTAACGCGGATCAATTCGTTTTGTTTTGATAGTTCGTTGAACGGCGGTTACGTAGGTGCAAAAGAGATATCACGTGTGCTTTGGGCGCATACTTTGACAGCGAAGAAGTGTAAACGTACAAGGTAGAAAAGAAATTCGCCTTAACTGGGACGGACATCTTTCGCTTAGACCATTTTGAAAAAATAAAACATGGCTGGAAGAGCTGGTTTTGATCACGCTAGGTAAATATTTTAAAAAACATCTATTTATAAACAGTTTTGTGTATTTAAATTTGTAAAAAAGTGTTTTAAAGTTTATTATTTATACAATTGATATTAAATTAAGTTAGAAAGTATCAAAATAATAGGAAAACCCGGAAAGAACTTTTATATATATTTTCACATTGACGACGGATAGAAAGAAGTAGAGAAAAGGCGACGACTTTGACGAGCACGCACGGCGAGTAATTATATGGTGACATATAGTCATCTAAATCAAGAAGCATGGATGAGTAAATTGAGCACATAAATATTAATTAAAAGGCGCGCGGAGTTAAAATTAATAATGCTTGTAGAATACCGACTATACTTCTCTGAAAAAATTCTAGGTTGTAGTCGATGTGAATAGAAAAGATTTGTGGAGCATGTGCAAAACATAGTGAACCCACTAAATGTCAAAAAAAACGCGCATCGCAATCGGCATTTGCCCGACGTCACCGCAGCAATGTTTAGGCTGGTCTAAAGGTTTAGAGGTGGGATAGGTGACGTCGTCGGCTGAGGTTATGGTGACGCCGATTTGACTAGAACACACAAAAAATCCTTTTAATTATATATATACATATTTAATGCTATATTGTATGCTATGTATATGAGCACTGACATACCACAACAGATCCAGTTAGGATATTTTCAATAAAACGTGTTCATTCGTAATTATTGACTATTAACTGTGAACCAAACTATGCCGGTTTTCATAATTAAATTAGTAATTTATTAAAAATATCTACACGCGATCATTATATATTCACTGTGTGTTTTATTTGTTACATAATATACTGCGTATATATATACATATATAAATAAGTATATATTTATGAAATATTAATAAACATATTTAGTCATGCTACATCTCATTAATTACATTTACATTATTTGCCCTTAGATTGGCTATTGACTATTTTTAATTTTTTTACTTTATAATTTTTTGAGTTTATGAAAGTATACTTATTTCAAATAGACATTACTTTATATATTTATTTAAACCTCTTAATTGTATTCTAAAGAAACTATGGCGATCGTCCGGGAAAGCAATTGCCAACGGAACCTCCATTTATTGCGTACGTCGGAAACTTGCCACAAGGGCTAGTACAAGGAGATGTTATAAAAATATTTCAAGATTTTGAGGTAAAAAATGTACGTTTGGTTAAAGACCGGGAAACGGACCAATTCAAAGGTTTTTGCTATGTTGAATTCGAAACTTTGGAGAATTTGGAACGCGCCTTGGAATGCGATGGACGAATCAAATTGGACGACTTATCCGCGCCGCTTAGGATCGATATAGCTGATCGCAGGAAAAACGAACGGTTAGATAGTGTCAACCTATGATGTATATGCTTACAGATGCTTACAGTTCTTTTTTCTCCTTCATGTATTTTGTAGAGGAGGTGCTGGTGGTGGTGGTGGTTTTAACAAACGGGGACCGCCAAGACAAGGTGGCTCTTCAGGAGGTGGAGCCGGTGGCGGTAATCATCAATTTAGTCGTGGAGGAGGCGGTGGTGCCGGTGGTGGTAATCGCGGCGATAGTAGAGGTTCGTACAATGATAATTATGGTCACAACGATAGAAATCGCGGCGGAGGCGGCGGCAGCGGTGGTGGTGGTGGCATGAATAGAGGATACAATGGTAAATAAAGTCTGTAGGAAATAAAGAATGGAACATCATACTACATTTTCAAACCTTAATGTAGAATCCACCAAAAATGTAAAAATGACAAACACCAAACATATTCTGCCTACATTCTTTATATTATAACAACTCACTTATTAAAATAACGCTTATTAATTTTATTAAGAACCTTGTTCCAGCTTTGCCCCACAACCAACAACTATTCGTACAACACCCGTAGTTGCCTCTCCAAATCCACTACTCGTATGCGTATTTCTTTTGAAATTTTTGGACAAAAATCACCGCATGCAAAATTTAATTTTTTTAATTTTGCACACTATTGCTTAATATATAATACTTTGTTAATTGGTTTTTTAACATTTTAAATTCGTGATGTTTTAGATCGTCCAGCGAATAGGGGCCGGTACGGAAATTTCAACAATGATGATCGCTTCGAGCGAAATCATGACCGTAATCAACGCGAAGGAAGTTTCGGCGCTCAAAGTAGGGATGGAGGAAACGATCGCTACAATAATTTCAGTAGGAATAGAGGAGGAGAACGTGATCGCGAGCGCTCCAACTTCAATCCCTCTCATAATGATAGACCCGCACCGGCAGCTGCCCCGTTAGGCAGTATAGGTGAGTAAAAAGCTTACTTGATTTTCTGTTTCTGGCCATTAAATGAAATTTACAAATTTGAGAAGTTTCTTATGGTTACTTTAATATAAATAATTTTACAATTTTCTATTTACTATTTTATAGATGATAGCGAGAGGCCACGGCTAAATCTAAAGCCGCGGACCATACAAGCGCCAATCAATGCATTGGCAGAGACTAAACAGTCGGCCGCGATCTTTGGCAACGCCAAACCTCGTGAAGAAAAGTTAAAAGAGTTGCAACAAAATGATACTAAGGAGCATGACGAAGATGTAGATGACTAAAGAGCCAGTAGAAGAGAATTGTTTTTTCATATAAATGCAAATAGAAAGAAAGAAAATATAAAGCAGCAAAGCGAAAGGCAAACAGACGAAGAATTAAACTACAATATAAATTGCTAAGATTAGCGTAAAAAACATTATATGATAAAAACGATACAAACAGCGACAACAGCAAACGTAAAAATCCAAAATAGAACATTTAATTTTTTCTTAAGTGACATTTTTTTGCGGAAATGGAAGTGAAAATAAAAAGGAAAAAGTATATTTGATAACAAGCAGACAAGGAGAAAAATCGTGCGAATTGAAAATAAAAACAAAAAAACATTTGAACAAAAAGTAATTGTGCAAAAGGAGAAAAACTCTCAAATAAATAATTAAAATAAATTTACTAAAAAATAAGTTGAACTAATGCGTTAATGGAAGGATTCGGCAGCGACTGAGAGCAAAAGCAAAGTTGATTTCAGAAGAGCGGGTACACGGCAAAGCAAACGGGCGCGAGTGAGTTTATAAAAAGACTTGTATTGCAAATAGCTAGCAGGCCTAGTAAAGTCTGGTGGATTTGATAATAGAGAAATTGAAGTGGCGCGTGGTTCGTGGCGACAGCGGATATAACTGAACATTTAAATAACTTGTGACGGCCAAGCGAATGACGACGTGTATGAAAATAAAAAGGCGTTGATTTAAAAACGAAATTACATGGAATTAAAAACTAGATATTTTAAAATAAAAAGGCGTAATGCTACAAAAACTGATTAATTTAAAACTCAATACAAAGCAAGCTGCAAAATATAAAAGCCTATTTTAAGAATATATTTAAAATAAACGTACTAATACTTATATTTATATATTATAGAACTGTAGACTACCGCAGACAACTAAAAGCGAATGAAAGAAAGAGCAAAAGCAATACGAAGGAAATATTTGCGTACATTTATAAAACTAAAATTACGAGGTAGTAAGAGCAGTAAAAAATAAATATAAACCTCTTCCCTCCTCAGATTAGACAAAAAGGCAAAGTAATAATAAAGCGCTACACATTTTAAATAATAAACACAAGCATACATAACAGGAAATTACATCAATTGAAATACCATACTTTCAACAAAGGTTCTTGCAAGAGGGCGACACATTTTATATATACATATATATATATATATGCAAAAACTTACACATATAATTGGTACTAAGCGTTAGTAATAATACAAAGTAACAGAGTACTCGAGAAAATTTGTCCAAAACAGGCGATTTACCGCAAGGTGTGAAAAGTTGATTGCAAGTGGAAACTATAACTTTTCTCAAGAACAAAGTGAAGAAAAGATTGAATAAGAAAAACGTTTTTATAAGTTATAGCTTGCTAGTTTCAGCTTACCTCTTCGAAAATCATATTTTCCACATGGTAATATACATTGAAATTTTTGAGCTACCAAAGTATAAACACGTTTGCCAATAAATATTTCATAATACATATTACAATATCGAATACATTCGCGCGCCTCCGAATATTACGAAAATTTCCCTACAACTCCAGTTTTGCTTTTGCCAAACTCAACACTACTCAAATAAACGCTGATATATTTCGACAACCAATCAACAACACGATCCGTTCATCAGCTTATTTTTCTTAGTTTTACTAAGTCTATGATTTATACACAACCATATACTGCAACTCGTATCAACAGTTCAATTATAAGAAATTGTTTAAATTAAGCTAATTATAATAACCGACTGGACAACCGTTTTCCGATTTGAAATTTATATATACTCCTCCGCATATTCGAACCCAAAAATCCTTCGAAACCTTGTGTCCCACTATCGATATCTACAAATCCGTTCCATTTTTTGCGACTGTCCCTTTTAATTTATCTAATCATCGACTTTGCACTATTGTTATCTCTGGATTATTATTTACACACATACATATATATAAATACATATATATATATATATTTTTTAACTTTATATCTACTTATTTATGCATGTTTGCATAGCGTTTTTGTTATAATAAAAACAATTCTGCTTTGTTATTTTCTTTTTTAATTTCTTCCAAAATTAGAGGCAATGAAAAAACAATTGAATAAATGAAAAATTTGCGAAATTTCAAAAGCAAAGCAAATATATAAAAGTAAAAGTTGAAGAAGAGTAAAAAACAAACAAAAACAAAAAAAAAACATATATTAATGCATAAACAACAATTTTGTACACAAACCAAAAAGGCGTTAAAGCAGAAGGTAAATCAGCATAAATGCATACAATTTAATTACAATACACATAAAAATTAATACTTAATTATTATTAATTATGATAATTAATGGTAAAAAATTAACGTAAAGTAAAGTAAAGTGAAGAAAGAAAAAAATATAAAAAAACACGAGAAAAAGCAAAAAACGCAAAAAATTAAGCAAAGTTAATAAAATAACAATACAAGAAACTATATTGAGTAGTTACTTTTATATAAGTATATTTAAATATACAAAAGAATGCATACAATTATTAATTTTATGTTTACTAAATTAATAAATACCATAATTCAAAATAAAATAAATACAATATTGTTTTCAATTTCCCTGTGAGAAATGAGATGTGGCCTTATGTATATTTCTTTAACTCCGATTATATTTACGAATTGAATAGGATTTTATACGACTAAAGATTATATTTTCGTCCATTATTACTATCTAGAGCCTCTGATGTAGTGGTTAAAGGTGTGCGGTCTCTAGACCGTGTACATTCAGAAGCAATCCGTGACCTATTACAATTTGTAAATTGTAGGTGATTAGTAGGGCGCAAGACATCGTGCTTCGGTCAATGGCGGAACGGCTTCTTATGCTTCGATATGCAAGCAATCTCAGGTAGAGACCAAGGTGGTAATTTGGTAACCGATTTCCAGGGCATACTGGGATTATGGAGGGAACACTTCTCCGACCTGCTGAATGGCAGTGAAAGTACAACACCAGGAGATGTCGAACCCGATTCCCCAATCGATGACGATGGAACAGATGTTCCATTTCCCGACCATGAAGAAATTCGAATAGCAATTACCCGCCAGAAGAACAATAAAGCGGCGGGGGCCGATAGATTACCGGCCGAGCTATTCAAATACGGCGGCGAAGAACTGATAAGGTGCATGCATCAGCTTCTTTGCAAAATATGGTCGGAAGAAAGCATGCCTGACGATTGGAATCACAGTGTGCTCTGCCCAATCCATAAAAAGGGAGATCCCACAATCTGCGCCAATTACCGTGGGATAAGCCTCCTAAATATCGCCTATAAGGTTCTATCGAGCGTACTGTGTGAAAGACTAAAGCCCACCGTCAACAGACTGATTGGATCTTATCAGTGTGGCTTTAGACCTGGAAAATCCACAACTGACCAGATATTCACCATGCGCAAAATCTTGCGAGAAGACCCGTGAAAAGAGGATCGACACACACCACCTTTTTTGTCGATTTTAAAGCTGCTTTCGACAGCACGAAAAGGAGCTGCCTTTACGCCGCGATGTCTGAATTTGGTATCCCCGCAAAACTAATACGGCTGTGTAATTTGACGTTGAGCAACACCAAAAGCTCCGTCATGATTGGGAAGGACCCCTCCGAGCCGTTCGATACCAAACGACTCACTATCGTGTGACTTCATTAACTCGATGCTGGACAAAATTATACGAGCTGCAGAGCTAAATAGAGAAGGTACAATCTTCTATAAAAGTGTCCAGCTGCTGGCGTACGCCGATGATATTGATATCATCGGAAGCAACAACCGCGCCGTTTGTTCTGCTTTTTACCGCATGGATAAGGAGGCGAAGCGAATGGGTCTGGAGGTGAATGAGGACAAGACGAAATATCTCCTGTCATCAAGAAAACAGTCGGCGCATTCGCGTCTTGACTCCCACGTCACTGTTGACAGTCATAATTTCGAAGTCGTAGATAATTTCGTATACCTGGGAACCAGCATCAACAACACGAACAATGTCAGCCTCGAAATCCAGCGCAGAATCACTCTTGCCAATAGGTGCTACTTTGGAATGAGTAGGCAATTGAAAAGTAAAGTCCTCTCTCGACGAACCAAAATCGAACTCTACAAGTCGCTTATCATTCCCGTCTTGCTTTATGGTGCAGAAGCTTGGACGATGTCAACATCAGATGAGACGAAACTAGGAGTTGTCGAAAGAAAAACGCTCTCATCGATTCGGCTATAACCGGCTAAACGGTTCAACGCTAATTACATACATACATGCAAGCAATTTTGTATAGTCGATATAACCTTCCTTAACCGAGTAAAATGTGGCTATACTGGATTTACGTGAACGTTTTGATTACTTCGGGTGTATTTCTTGACTCATTATCCAGCCCTGTTGGAACGGAAAGCACAAGTGTATTTGTCGTCGAGGTCATTTAACGAGAGTTCCAGGAATGCGGGGGTTCATTGCATGAAGGACATATATTCTGAATGTCGGGGTTCAGTCTGGATAAGTAAGAGTTTAATCTGCTACAGTATCCAGAACGAATTTGAGCAAGGATCACTCTGGTTTCACAATCGAGCTATTCGTCTGCTATATGTGGCGGTTTTACTCCAAGGACGCCATTCACTGGGAGGGAGGCAAGGAAGGTGTTAACTCATAGATGAGGTTTACGAAATGGACGCCGTATTGCGTCGTATTGAATTAATATGAACATATTAACTACATAACGTTTCGATCATCCATATACCTATGTATGTCTCAAGGTGAAAACAGTTTTTAAGTTGGTGTGTTGGATCTAACCAATTTTCTAAAGTTACGTCCTCAGCTCCTATTATACAATATACATTTTACCTATGTAGTTTCTTAAGGTGAGATTTCATGTGTAAGTGCCATGTCGATCAGTTTCATCTTTCCTCCAAACATAGGCCTTATCAATATTTCTTCCCCTTGTCCTCAAGAAGAAAAGAACATAATCTATCAGAAGTCGTAACTGCTAATCTTAAGCGTAAAACTACTCAGGATCCGCTTCTTAATGTCTTCTTAATGCCTCTTAACTAAATTAATTTGATTCCGGACAAAGTCGGAAATTACATAGATTTGGTCTATGTGGATAATATGTTTAAATATTTTCTCTTGTCAGGCCTGACCGTTGTTTTGCCAGATGACTTTTATCAACCTGCTTTGGAAATTACATAATATCGAAATCATAGCCAAATTATTTGTTAATAATAAACGGTTCTCGGTTCAACTTTGCCGAAGTTAATTTTAACGTAAGGAAGGACTAAGTTTGGGTAGAACCGAACATCTTATAATCTCGCAATTTATTGATTTAATGTTATCAAAATAACACACAATTCGTTCCGCGTATTCGGTATAAAGTCCAATAGAATAACGAAATCATTATATGTAGTATATGGAATCTGGCGTTAGTACGAAACCGATTTCAACTATTTTTGCCACCAAGCTACATTATATCCAAGATTTTACGATCACTTAATTTTGTTAAGATATCTCACATATCTTATAAAGTATAAAGTCTTTAAAAATTTTTATGTGACGTATTTGGGGCTAGAGGAAGTATTGACCTGATTTTGGCCATTTTGGGCACAGACGCATACTGTAATAAGAAACTAATCTCCTTTCAAGATAATCCTTACAGATTTGTCTATATTTTCGGTAAAAAACTAGTCACAAACATTGAGTTCTTCTTGAACGATATCTGTGGCCTTTAATAGTTATAGTCCGATTTCTATATTGTAAATGAACGAATCAGATGGTCTTCAAAATTGTGACATAAGGAAAGTGGGTGTGGTTGTGAAACGATTTGGTCCATTTTCAAGGCTTTAGGTCATTTGCATGGGTATTCCACACATAATCATCCTCTATATACTAGTCGTTAAAAATGATTAAAAACTATCTAAACTCACTGGTCGTGGGGAAATGCTCGGTATAAGATTCCTAGTAAAACTTCTGAATGGTTCAGTTTGGAGTTCATTTCTTTTGTCTCATAGTTAGTTTGGACCCTTACTTTTAAAATCTTCAAGAACTCGAAAAAAGAATTTTCGAGTTAAATAAACCATTCCGCTTAATATGTCATGATTTTAATTCAAATTATAGAACAATTTTTCGCATCAGAATAATCAACCAAAAATATTTTTAAATTTTTGACAGAATTTAAACCAAAAACTTAAATTTTTTTGGTTACATTTTCGCTTGAAAAATATAGTGTTATAATAAAAAAAAACTTCGGTTATTTCCAAAGATGTATGCAAAATTTGAACAAAATCGCTTTATAACTTTTCGAGACATCATGTCCACCGAATTGAAAAATTTAGCTTTGAGATAAACGTGTTTAAGATTTTATATTCATAATGGCGTGGGCTGATGGGCGGAACTTCCAAAGGGTATATCTCTTAGAATATTACTCAGATTGACTGATATTTTTGGATAATATTTTTAAACATATCTCACTATTTAATAAGACATTTTTTTTCAAATTTTGAAATTTCGAAACCAGGATCCTTAAATAAACTATTCTGTCTTCTCTTAACAAGTAACACTCTAAAAATTTAAACTTTCTTTTAGGTAATTTTAAAACTTTGCAGTTGAAATTTTTGTTTCTTTAGTTGAGCAGTTTCAGATCTCGACGATTAAAAACCCTTGTCTATCGTCAAATTCAGCTTGTTTACGGATTTCGACGGACCACTCGTCGATTGGGCGATAGAAGGGTAAGCGGTTGTGGATTATTGGATTAGTCTATACACCGACTAAGTAACCACAAAATTGTGGTTCGCTATGGGTTTGTATTACTGTTGGAGACTCAGTTTCAGGCAAAGGTCTGACAGGCCACGTTGCAGTCATTAGATTTAAAGTTACATAATTGTATTAGTGGGGATCTTACATTTTGAAAGATCGCCTGCGCTTACCTTTTAAAGCTTAAAAAATACATACATTTTTATTATCAATACACAAAAGTACATTTTATTTAAATCTTCGATTAAATTGTATGAATTTTACAAAATATTATATTACAATCTTAGTACCATTTAAGTATGTATACATACATATATTGTAGCCATGTTGTGTTACAAATATTTTGTTGCTGTTGTTAATATTTTATAAATATACATATGTATGTAAATATATTGTATTTCCGATTGAACATTATAGTGTGTGTGTGTGTGTATCAATATCCTTCGCACGGATTTGAAAATGCTTCACAGTATTTGGGTGACTAACATGGCGTGGCTGTATAACTGTAAAGCACTATTGACTTATTGTTTAACGAGTCGCTGAAGTGGAACGTAATGGTACGTTTACCGATTAGCCATTTTGTGATTTTTAATTAATTTCCAAAAAGTAAATGCTTATAAATAGCAACAGTGTATCAGACAGCTCGTTTAAATGCTTTATAATTGTTGTTATATTGTTCTTTAGGCTTGTATTTATATAAACTCATAGTCATTTTGTGTTTGATTTTTTTTTTTTAACAAAGTATAATATTTTAAAAAAATTTACAGTGATGCCAACAAAATCTAATTTTTAAATATTTTGTTATATATATTTATATACACAAAGTGTGTATATGTATATGTTTATATATTTTGTTTAAGGAAAATAAGTTTTCATTAAGTTATGTAGTGAACTCAAAACAACAAATATCAAGAAGAAGAATATGCCTATTAAATATATATAGTTTTGTGTAATAATATAGGTGAAACAAAATTAAAATTAGTAATAATAATAACAAAAATAACAGTACATATTTTGTAATTTTTTTTTCTTTTATTTTTTAATTTATAGAAATCAACAATCGTAATAAATTCGCAAGACTCGATTTGATATGGCAAATGATATTTTATTATTTTCAACTAAATTTAATGCAACATAATTTTTATAAAACTAATTTCCGAAACGTTTTAACTAACTTACATATATAAAACTCTTACTTAAACGCTTACACAGTGGCACATAATTGTGAAAATTTGACAAAAAAAACTTAAGTTGAGTTAATGGAGCTACATGAAATTGTTTTGAAAAAAAATTTTAAATCTTATTATGAAAAAGTTATGAAAGCAATAATTTTTCAGAAAAATTATTGAAAATTTCAATTCTTTTATGAGATTTTATATACTGATAAAGTTGTTTGCTTAAAATTCCACAGACAACTAAACATGTATGTCTTTGGTTTTAGTGAAATGTTGACAAATTTATAGGTTAAATATTTTTGAAATTTGGTTTCTATAGAAAATTGAGTAAATTTAGTTTTAGTAAAAAATAATTATTGAAAATTTAAAGAAGTATTAACTATCAACTTTAGAATAATATTTTTGCAACATATTTTTCGCATAAAGTCGAATTTCAAACAAGGAAAAATTAACAATTTTTAAAAAGCAGAAGTTAATTAAACAGATAGCAATAATAAAAGTAGATTTTATATATTTCCCTTCAACTTTTGTTAAGACAAATACTTTTTTAATAGCTAAATTAGAAAGAGTTTATCTGAAATTTGCTGACTTTGTGTACTTTTAATTGTGTAGGCTCTATACATATTACTATTGTAGCTATTTCTTTTAGTTGGTAGACAACGAGACAATAATAGAGTTCATTTACAATGCTTGTTTGTTTTTGTGTAACGGAAGAGAGTTATATAGATAGGTTATTGGTTTACAGTCAGTTTTGTTAAAAAAAATTAATTTTAACAGACAAGAATCTACAAAATCTTTATTGTGGTTACGTTTGTGCCTAGAATGTTTTTGTTTTTTTCTTCGAAATCATTTAAATCCGTTTTAAATATACATATGTACATATAAAGATGCTATGTAAGATTGTATATGCTTGCTTGTATAAAAGTGTGTTGTACATTTATATTAAGGAGGCGAGTATATTTAGATTACTAATTCACTGCAAAATAGGCGCTTAAGCCAGAGTTCTTTTTGTTTTTTTTTTTTGCTTTGAGTTCGCACAAATTTGAATATTTTTTTATGACACATTTTTTGCTTTTTTATACTTCTTTACTATTTATTCTTTCGTAGTTTTATCCATTACTTTGATTTATTGATTTCTAAACATCGCGTTAAAATTTAGCATTTATTTTGTTGTTTTTGTGATTGTGTTCTTATATTTATATCATAATTCTTCCATAATTCTTTCTTCCTCCCCATATTTCGTCATAATTTGTTGCATTTATTATTTCTTATATTTTTTATAAATTTTCCTTTGTTCTGTGTTTCAATAATCATTTTCCCACGTGTCATTCCATTCCAATTATCGTTTATATCTTTATGTCATCAACATCATCGTTCGGGCATCTTGTGGTGTTTGCATACTGGAGTGTTGCATTGAATTTCACGCCTTGGCTCCGGGTATCTTCGACAATACTTTCGACAAATCGACGCCGGTGAGTGCGTTGATGGACGGTGGTAATTGTGCTACTAGGCGTGTAACATCGTTTGTTATGTTATCATTACCGCCAATGAGTACGATCTCATCGGTCTTGGCGAGTGGTGCAGCTACTTCGGCAGCGATCTAGTGAAGTAAAAAAAAATAATATTAAAGATAAAGTAAAGATTATATTAAACTAAATGGGAAATTGGAACTTAAGCAGGGATATAAAGGCAAAAGAAGTTCGCTTTTATCTGTATCTATAGTGGTAAGTTTTCGGAGTGTAGATTTCTATGAATCTAGGAAATATTGTAAAAGGCACTTAGTTTCTTATTTTTTTGTCACGTGCGGACTCTAAAGAGAGATTACTGAGCAAATATTTGTTAAGAATGCTCATCAAGAACCTTCTTTAATCGTATTTGGAACTATTTGATTATAAATATTTTACATTATCCGATCTTGTAGA
Source organism: Zeugodacus tau (assembly GCA_031772095.1). Taxonomy (NCBI): domain Eukaryota; kingdom Metazoa; phylum Arthropoda; class Insecta; order Diptera; family Tephritidae; genus Zeugodacus; species Zeugodacus tau. The sequence continues at coordinate 18,127,463 of CM062650.1, read as the reverse complement.
CGAAAAAGAAGTATTATATCAATATTACTTGGACTTTTAAAAAATAACATTTTGTATTCAGAAATTAATATTCGTCTTGAAAGGCCCGTATACCATATTTTTATTATAGACCTTGTTCATAGTTTTTTGAATAACTTTCTCTGCCACAAGCTGAATAATGGCTCGTGCTGGAAATTTTATTTTCGGATCAATTGCCTGCTGATAATTTTCGTTTTTAATGTTTTGTAAAGCATTTTTTTTGCGATCTCCCATTGTTCTTTCTGCCAGCTATTTGTTTTTTTTTTTTGTGTTGTGTTGTGTTAGATTCTTGAAAGGTTTGAAGACACGCTTTCTCTATAACTCTATAAACAAAGTTGGATGAACAATTCTTGGTAAGTTTGATACGAACTCACAACCGTGACGAATCCTATCTAATGTGTAAAAATTGCTCATGCAGCCTATAACACAATACTATCATTACCCACCTTAGGCAGAGATTCGAGTACAATATTCATAATGGCAGCGTCACCATACTGTTTATAGACATGCGCCTTCATACGCATGCGTTCCGCCTCAGCTTTACCGACTAATTCAATGGCGTGAGCTTCGGCACCACCAATTTTGCGTATCTTCTCGGCATCAGCGCGTGCCGACTCGATTGTCTGACATCTGTGAAAGAAGCACAAAACAAATATTGTTAATCATTTAACATTTATAGTAAATTATTTTGCTGGCACTTACTGTTTGCCCTGCGCAATGGTCTGCACACGATGTGACTCCGCTTCGGCTGGCAGTTTAACGGTAGCCATCAGTTCGCGCTCCTTGCGCTGCACTTCTTGTGCTTCGATTTCGATTTGTTTGCGACGTTCCACAACTTCGATTTGTATTTCTTCGTTACGTATTCTCTGACGTATCTTTGCGGCTTGCAATTCGTAAGCCAATTGCGATTCAGCTTTCGCTGTATTGATCTCCTGATCAAAGTTGGCCTTTTGCAACTTATACATACGTGAATTGTCCTCGATTTTCGTGTCCGTGGAGTATTTCACGTCCATGGCGCTCTTCTCACATTCAGCCTCGCGTATACCGGCATCACGATTGGCTTCGGCCACACCAGCGTCGGCATCACGCTTCACGCTCGCCGTTTGCGCCTTGCCCAACGATGCCAAATATTGCACATCATCGTAGACGTCCTTGATGGTGAATGAGAGTATTTCAATGCCCATGCGACCGACATCAGGTGCGGCTACTTCGCGTACCAGCGCAGCGAATTGGTCGCGATCTTTGTAAACCTCTTCTACTGTAAGCGTTCCTGTAATGATATAATAACAAATTGTATTGTTAATAAAATAGTTTAGGAAAACAGTTATGGTATTTTTCGATTGGATAGTAGTCTTCCAATTGGAATAAAGTAATTCTATTAAGTTGTTAAGGTCAGTTTAAAAGAACTATATCTTTAGGTTGATTTTCTAAACGTTCTGCATTCCAGAGAACATCTTCTGTGTTCAATATAACTATATGAGAATGGTGAAATAAAGTATATGGTATCTCGGAAAATTGAACTTTGAATTGTGTTTCAGGTTGTTTTCCCTATTGCATACTATATAATATACTAATTGGAATTTTTATCGTAGTTAGACATAATCTGGGCTCCCGGCCATATGAATATTAGCAGAAACAAAAAGCAGACGAGTTCAAAAAATTAATACATATACTTCACCAAAAAGTGGTTTAATAAGAGGTAGCTGTGCGCTGCGCCAATCATTCTTGAATGGTTTGCCTAATTCTATACGGACCCGATGAGAACCAAACCTGATAACGTGTTTGAGTGGAGTCCGAAAATGTTTGTTGTGGACGAAAATGTTTAAAAATTTACCAAATAATTTTAGAAAACCCTAAAATTAAGTTAATTTGGATAGCTGACACTGTAAAGACATCAAAGAATTTGTTGAATACGGATATTTTTCCATGCGAAAGCTTTGTACAAACAAATGGAGCTTTTAATTTCATATTTATGTATATTAATCAATTTACTTCGGAATACAACCGACATTCCTCTGAGTGAAGTGCACATAATGAAGCAAATCCAAAGCGAGTAAAGTCGCAACGGACAGCTGACAAACTTTTGACGTGTATATTTTTGGAAGAATAAATTTTCATCGACTATTTTGAGAAATGAAAACCCCACACGTTACTGGAACTTTGAAAGATTAATAGGGGAAATGGCCCTATTTTAAGAAGAAGATAATTTTCATATGTACCATGTATGAAAACTTTGGCAAAATTAGTTGAATTGAGCTTCATTTCCCAACGAATTAATTATTCGGATTGGGTCCATGCAATTTTATCTTGTTCTCCGAATTCATGTTGGAAAGAATTTGACGACAAAGAAGATGTAATCGCCAAGTCTGAAGACTTTTGATTCAAAAGACGAAAATATGTTATCTAACTGTATGTAGATATTATAATGTATAAGTATTGATAGCCGAAGAAGCTGGGCTTGCATTTATTGCTTCGTGCAGCAGGTCAATGCATTTATGCTGCTCTCACCATCGCTCTTTGTTGCTTTGTTGTAATAATAACAAAATAAATGATCTTTATAGAAGCGTACGCAGCATCGTTCGATGGTCACTGCATGTCAGCGTGGGGAACTTCTTTAACAACATAACGGCTTGAATGCGTTAAATGTAACGGCGCTCAACAACAAGTTCTTAAAATCCGAATATTCGTAGGCATTTGATTGTTGAATATTCTGAATGAGCCGTTAAAACCTAATTATTCAAAAGCGGCGCATTCACCGGCTTTTAAAATTCATTTTCATTTTTTGTATGTAACGGACTGGTATTCTTATAAGAAACATTTCACTTTCAGCGTCTGTATATAAATAGTAAACGTCTGAAGCTTCTACCGCATAATCAATTGGAACTTTAGCGTGATAGCATCTCTCTGGCATATTACTTGGAACATTATTAAAAAATTAAAATTTAGAATGAAGTGCAGCAGCAGTCTCTGGGCTACAATCTTGAGTAAGTGATTACTTAAAACGTATTGAAGCACTTTTTTTAATTTACACATTTAATACAGTCTCCGTGTGGTCGGGCACTAGAGCGTCGCTGATGAAGTGCGCCTGTGAACCTGGTGCGCCAGGACCTATGGGACCGCCTGGTCCAAGAGGAGAGTCTGCCTATGGCATGCCACCATATTATCCTCATGCACGCGGCCCACCAGGACCGCCAGGACCACCCGGCATTTGCGGTTGCCCTTGGTACCCACCATACTTTGGTGGAGGTGGCGGTTTTATTGGTGGTGGAGGAGGTGGAGGAGGCGGCGGTGGAGGCGGTGGTGGCAATGGTACTGGAGGTGGTGGAGGCGGCGGCGGTGGTGGAGGAAGAGGAGGCGGAGGTGGTGGTGGAGGTGGAGGTGGACGAAGAGGAGGAGGCGGTAAATAAATATTTTAGCATTTTTTATTATAAAATAAATTTGATTTCCTCATCAGGTGGCGGCGGTGGTGGTTTTCGCATTTTTCAAGGCGATCTACAAGATTTACAGGGCTTAATGGCAGAAAATCTGATTTTGGTGAGCACGCCGAATCCTGAACAAGTAAATGCCAATAGACTGTCTAGCCTGCTATCCACTACATCCCGTCCAATTTCAAATGGCATGAATAACGTACAATATCCACCGAATACATTAATTGTCGTCGGTGCAAATGGTGAACTTATACCGGTGAATAGTGTACGCGGCGGCATAAATGTGTCGCCAACACCCAGCGCTGCCGCATTTTCCACATTTAATGCTGGTCTTCAACAGCCTACTACGGAATCGTTGCCAATGACTTCTTTGAATCCAGGCGGTCTATTTTCAACAGTTTCACGACCCTTAAATCCGATGAACTTAGGCTCCACAGATTTCGCACAGTATCGCCGTCAAGTGTTGCTCGGCGAGGCAAAGCACAATGAATCAATTCAATCCTCTACTGCCAGTACGGAGGCCGAGCTGAATGCAGATGCTGCTGCGGGGGAGAAGAATAAAGACGAGGGGTTTCAGTCTCAAGAAAATTCCCAGCATAATACGAACCAAGTTGCAGACAGCGTGGAAGAGTTCCAGCGAGCGGTGGAAGAACTTCGTAAAAGGTTCGCCCACTTGAATAAAGCCGACAATGGACCGGGACAGCAAATTGCCATCTTATTGTAATGAATTTTAAATATATTTTGGATTTGGTAATGATTTATTTTGATATTTAAATTAAATATAAGCAAGCATAAGTGACCGTTTGTTTTTTGAAAGTGCAAATATTATATATAGATTGTGAGTTCTACGAAGTAGAGGTATAAAAACTGATTACATCTTTCAGTGTATTGTGTTAGCTTTAACCAGTTTGAATAAGAATGCTAATGTTTTTAATTTATATTTCGTTATTTTGTGTCCTTTAGTCATATGTCTACTGTGGTTGCATCTTAGGTTAGGTTAGGTTGTAAAGCTGTTCCCCAGAGAAAACACACGTAAACTATGAAACCAGGATTCCTCCTTGATTAGGCATTAGGATTCGACAAAGCGTCCTGAACCTTCTACAAATATGCACAGATTCTTCAGTTCTATAAGTTCTAAAGTGAGGTCCGCGAAATCTTTTTCTTGGTCTTGCAAAGGCGGGACATTCCAGAAGAAAGTGATGAGATGATTTCTCCTCGTCCTCCTCCAAGCAGCGTCCAAAGATTCCACATCCGGTAATATTTTTCATCTTAGAGCGTGGATCCCGATGGTACAATGGCCAGTTACAACTCCTACGACTAAGGAGAGGTAAACTTTACTGAAGGCGATGCATCTTAGGCCAGAAGTATCTGGCGACTGCGCAAGTGCTAGTGACTGACCAGTGCTTGCCCAGTTTAGCCGAGGTCCATCTGTGTATTAGTAAACCACAATATGATAACGGTGGTCTTATATGTTTCCATGATACTATTAATGAGACAGACGTGACCTTGCAAGCTTACAATTTTACGCGATTCCGTTGTGGCCAGGAACCACAACGTTGTTACCAGAGCTATTTTCGGAGAAGAAGAATTCGAAGAGTGTAAGGATTCTTGAGTGGATCGACTCAGTTTGCCAATAATACGATGAATGTTGAACTGCTATCAATGAGTTTCAGAAGAGATCATTAGCTTGATATTTGTCTAAAAATTAATCTAACTGAGTACCCCAGACTTGAAAACCTTGTTGGAACATAATTAGGCTTTTATTCAGATGAGGAACCAAAAAATTACGAACTATTGGACCTTAACGATCATCGTAGGCTTCATTCTCAATAAAAAAACGATTTAATAATACATTCGGTATATGCATGACCCAACACAATATTATATTTTAGTTTTCTATAGAATTAGACATAAAAATATATTTTTACAGTGTATACAATTACCTGGACACAACAAAATATGTACCGCCAATGATCAATGAAAGTTTCAGCATTCCCATCAATAGAAAAGTCATTTTACACTTCGAAGTAACTTTTTTATGTTTGTTGTATTTCGTTAAGAATTTGTTGTTGTTGTTTATCAAACAAAACTTCTTTTAATTATTGCACAAAATATTTCATTAAATATTTTTGATTAAAAGTACTTAAGCACAACGATTTTCTGCAACAAATTTAGTAAACCTTCTTCAAGTTCAAACCCCTTTTTTCGACTATTTATGTTTTGCGTCACTCACCGAGCATCGCAGTAGTGACCAAACCCGATTGCCCGAATTAAAAATTAAATTTAGCACACTACCGTTTATAGAAATCAATTGACTCCCAAACGGTGAGCATTGAGCATATAATAGGGTGGACCATAATATTATTTTTTAAATTATTTAGCGATTTTTTAATAGAAAATTATCAAAAACAAATGAGTGATTTGTTGTCAAGTTTGTTGCTCAATTTGAAAATTAAAAGAATGCAACTCCGAGTAGCAGCCTTTTATGAATATCATTCAAGAGTATATTTTAACAGATATTTAAACAGACTGAGTTATATATAACTCTACCATATAAACTTAAAATCATAGACTTATAACGATACTTTTTTGTTAGATTAATCGTTAGAAAAACTAGAATATCGTTAACATTGAGCAATTAGCTCTTCATGTTTAATGACTACTACTTGCAAATATATGATGTACGAATTATTAACATTTTCGATTCAGTTCCTTAGACTGCTGATTCAAGCATTTCAAAAGCAGAGTTGCACCACCTTAATAATAAGTCGCTAAAGCTAAAAACCAACATAGCGATATGTTTGCGGCGAAGTTGCAGAAATTCTACACTAATTGCGGTTCATTGAGTTTCATTGATTACACAGTGACGTCAGAATGCGGTTCATACGATTACAAATTGTGATAAAAATACTAATTTACTATTTTCAAACGAAAAGTTTGCGTTTGAAGTACTTCAAGATAACGCGAAGAGTATTATCTTTCTGACGACTTTGCATGGTGTAAAATATAAATAAATATGTATAAAATGTATTATAAATATCATATGAAAGTATGAAAGAAGTTCTTGAGAAATATTAATATGTATACCAAATTACCAGCCTTTATAAAAGAATATGGTCGGAAGAAAGCATGCCTGACGATTGGAATCTCAGTGTACTCTGCCCAATACATAAAAAGGGAGACCCCACAATTTGCGCCAATTACGGTGGGATAAGCCTCCTCAATATCACGTATAAGGTTCTGTCGAGCGTATTGTGTGAAAGACTAAAGCCCACCGTCAACAAACTGATTGGACCTTATCAGTGTGGCTTTAGACCTGGAAAATCAACAACAGACCAGATATTCACCATGCGCCAAATTTTGGAGAAGACCCGTGAAAATAGGATCGACACACACCATCTCTTTGTCGACTTTTAAGCTGCTTTCGACAGCACGAAAAGGAGCTGCCTTTATGCCGCGATGTCTGAATTTGGTACCCCCGCAAAACTAATACGGCTGTGTAAGCTGACGTTGAGCAACACCAAAAGCTCCGTCAGGATCGGGAAGGACCTCTCCGAGCCGTTCGATACCAAACGAGGTTTCAGACAAGTTGACCCACTATCGTGTGACTTCTTTAACCTGATGCTGGAGAAAATAATACGAGCTGCAGAGCTAAATAGAGAAGGTACAATCTTCTATAAGAGTTTACAGCTACTGGCGTACGCCGATGATATCGATATTATTGGAAACAACACCCGCGCCGTTAGTTCTGCTTTTTCCAGACTGGATAAGGAAGCGAAGCGTATGGGTCTGGTGGTGAACGAGGACAAGACGAAATATCTCCTGTCGTCAAACAAACAGCCAGCGCATTCGCGTCTTGGCTCGTCACTGTTGACAGTCATAACTTTGGAGTTGAAGATAATTTCGTCTACCTGGGAACCAGCATTAACAGCAATAACAATGTCAGCCTGGAAATCCAACGCAGAATCACTCTTGCCAACAGGTGCTACTATGGACTAAGTAGGCAATTGAAAAGTAAAGTCCTCTCTCGACGAACAAAAACCAAACTCTAGTCTCTCATCATTCCCGTCCTACTTTACGGTGCAGAAGCGTGGACGTTGTCAACATCCGATGAGACGGCACTAGGAGTTTTCGAGAGAAAGGTTTTGCGGAAGATTTATGGTCCCTTAAACATTGGCAACGGTGAATACCGCAGACGATGGAACGATGAGCTGTATGTGTTATTCGACGACATAGACATAGCGCAGCGAATAAAAAAACAGCGGCTACGCTGGCTAGGTCATGTTGTTAGAATGGATGAAAGTGCTCCAGTTCTGAAAGTATTCGATGCAGTACCCGCTGGTGGAAGCCGAGGAAGAGGGAGACCTACACTCCGATGTAAGGACCAGGTGGAGAGGGACCTGGCTTCGCTTGGAATAACCAATTGGCGCCAAACTGCCAGAAGGCGAGATACGTGGCGCGCTGTTTTGGACTCGGCTATAACCGCGTAAGCGGTGTCTACGCCAGTCAAGAAGAAGAAGAAGACCAAATTTCCATTACAAAATAAACCCTCAACGAAGTTTGAAGAATAATAATAGTTCGATATATAATAATATTTGATAATCGATGTGTCTTATTTTTGCAAATCTAATTTTATCGATTATTAATCGAGTGAAAGATATCTATATATGTATAAATATAACCAATAAATAAGTTCTCTTACATACCTGTTTCAAATATAACTTACCCACTACAGCACAAAATACCGTTACATGGAAAATACTTTCAAGGAAATGTCAAGTAAAATATGTAGAAAACATGCCTATCGGCTACTCTATATTCATTCATTGGCAATCAATTACTCGTAATTTTTAAGAAAATTCAGCTTTAGCTAATCCCTATCACTTTACGCATCATTACTTCCTACAACTACTATTCGTGACAATTCATTCTATTTTTTCGACATTTACAAGGAGTGACATACAAAATACATCCAATACATAATAGATACATACCGACAAATCTTTTCCCCAATACATCTACCCGTATACATAGACATTTGATAAGGACTAAAAAATAGCAAGAGGGCGGCCTTATAAAGTAAGTAACTACAAAAGGGATTGGGAAGGACGTACTACCGAAAAAGACAAACCCAAAACGTATCAAAAGTACTGTTACAGTAAATTACAGTAGTGTTGCCGTACTGTTTAAATTTGAGCAATAAAGTGACAGAATTTGGTACTTTATACAAAAATAATAGCTAACGGTAAGTAATAATACCAATTTATTAGGTTTTAGAGTTTCTATCCTTGTGTTTCCTGCTGCTCACTGTGGCTACACTACAAAGGACTCTTTTACTAAAAAAGTAAAACAAAATTTATTTGAAACTGTTTCTACAAATGGCAAATTTCTAATTCAATTCTGAAGGCGTGTTGGTGTTCGTACTACATGCTGGGGGTGGCTGTTTACATACATACATATATATTTTAGATGCTCCAAAAACTTCGTAAGGCAAAAGTGATGTTTCATCATTTATCAAACTCAGTTGCATGTATATTATTGATTTTATGTACTTTGCAAACTTTTTTCATTACTAATTTTAGATTACTATATATAAAAGAGGGTGTGAGGTAAATATATTTATGGAAAGTACATATATAGAAATCTATACATGTATACATTAATATATGTATATGTAATCATATGTTTTTAATATAATGTAATCATACAATATGTATATAGGGTATATGTTTAGTACATAATAGCCGGATCTATCGGCCACCCTGAAAATCCCGCACTTTTTGACAAACTACTTCAAACCATCAATATATTATCCAAAGCTAATAATGCCAAACTTTTATCATTTACACCTGTTTTATTGCAGCTTATTGGTTAACAACTTTAATCATTTAAGTGATTTATTGTCATGATAAATGACATCTTGGGGAATTAACGCCACTGAGGTGCTGACATCGGCCTCTGTGCTACGCTGTGGCTTCTTGAAATGCTGGCATGGTCGCATGCCGCACATCAATATATCAATATGTATGTATGTAAGTATGCGTAAAGGTAGCACATGATTTATACCACAGATCACAAGTAAAATCAATTTTATCTCACATTGAAGCACGATTTGTCATCCCCGCCACCCAGTAGGGTGAATTCCGTTTAAAATATATTTAAAGCTATTTAAAGCAAAAATTTCTATTTGTGTATTTTTTGTGGAAATTCACTGTTCATTTCAACACTTTTTCAAACAAAATCTCATATTTTTCAAAAGAGGTCAAGTTAGATAGTGCTAGTGTTATTATTAATAAGGATTTAGTATAGTATAGTTTATAGATAGTTTTGATAACATGGTTTAAAATTTTAATACAACACATCAATGCTGAAAATTGTCCAATTAAAAATGTATGCAATTTTTTAGGGAACAAGTTCTAAATCGACACCTTTTATCTGACAAAAATAATCGTATTTATAATATGCTGAAAATTTCTTTAAAATATTTCTGATTTTCACTGTAAACATAGTAATTGCTTTATTTTTGAATTGATTAAATTTCTAAAACAACAAGGGTGTAATAGGTGGCTTTATATTCACAATTGTCTGGACAGAAGTAAAACTCAATCATTTTAGAAATCCAACTGATGTACATACACACCATAGTTATTTATTTATTTATATAACTAACTATAACTTTAGGAGAGGGTAAAAATATTCAATATTCATGTGATTTCAAAACGATTCTCATTAAATTACACATGAAATTAGGAAATGTTTGTATTATAATAAAAAAAAAACGCGGGACAAATAGGAATCGAAATGTATCTTAGATTAATCCTTTATCGATTAATTTTATAATAGTTCAAAAGTAAAGTGAAGATATGCAGCAACGGTAATTGACGGTCCAAAGGACGAAATTATATTTGCAAATTTCATATAAGAAAAATTAAAGGACTCGAACGTTAATTTGAAAATAAAGGCGGGTTCAGAGGTTTATAACCTTCTTCATTCATACACTGCTAGTTTTTATACTCTCGCAACCTGTTGCACAGAGTATAATAGTTTTGTTCACCTAACGGTTGTTTGTGTCACCAAGAAATATAAAAGTTAGATATGGGGTTATATATACATAAATGATCAGGATGACGAGTGGATTTGAAATCCGGATGTCTGTCCGTCCGTCTGTCCGTCTGTCCGTCCGTCTGTCCGTCTGTCCGTGCAAGCGATAACTTGAGTAAAAATTAAGATATCTTAATGAAACTTGGAACATATGTTCCTTGGCACCCTGAGGAGGTTGCTTTCGAAAATGGGCAAAATCGGTCCACTGCCACGCCCACAAAATGGCGGAAACCGAAAACCTATACAGTGTCATAACTAAGCCATAAATAAAGTTATGAAAATGAAATTTGGAACATAGGATCCCATTAGGGAGGGGCACATTTGGATGTAATTTTTTTTGGAAAAGTGGGCGTGACCCCACCCCCAAATAGGTTTTTTGTATATAACTCGCAAACCAAAAAAGCTATATAAACCAAACTTTCTGCAGTCGTTTATTTTAGCTATTTCCTTATACAGTCCAAAAATGAAAGAAATCGGATAATAACCACATGACCGAACATGAAGAACTCAGTGCCTAAGGGTAATTTTTCCCCGAAAATATACTTAGGTAAATCCCTCAGATATTTTAATGTAATTCATTCCCTCTGAATTTTTTTCTTATAACAGGTTCTCTCTGTACCTGAAATGGTAAAAATCGGGTCATAACTTCCTCCAGATCCCATATACCTAATTATAAGTAATATTAAATTAAGTGAGCGTATAGTCTTCGATACATTGTATCTTGGTGGTGAAAACGAGTGAAATCGGTTTAGGAATTACCTCAGTCCCCATATACTATTTATGATGATTTTCGTTATTCTATTGAACATTATACCCAATATATGGGCCGAATTGTGTTACCTTTATAAAATTACATCAATAAATTGCGAGAGTATAAAATGTTCGGTTCCACCCGAACTTAGCCCTTCCTTACTTGTTATTATTTTAGTTAATTTTTTCGGTTATTTGAGACGATGAATTTACTCCAAACTAAATCATTTCTAAACTATCATTTCTAAAGATCTATGTAGACAGAAAGAGTGAAACTAGTTCGAAAACAGTGAACAAATCTTCAGTATGTGAAAATCTCTCCCAGTTTTGCTCTACCCTATGATATGTCTATCGTCTACGTTTTTGGTCATAAACTTGGATTTTATGAGTTAGGAAGACAATACAATTATTTTTGAAACGGCTTTTTTTTTAATAGATCCTTCTCGCAATTTTGCTAACGCCACTGTTTAACGCACATATGCTAATAGTGGAATGAGTATATATGTATGTGTATGTGTTTTTCATGTTAAATTTGACGCATAAAATGTTTCATTAGCGTCAACCGTTGACAAAACGACTCACAGTTTAACTGAGTTTTCATGTTGTTGTTTATTTACACAGAAATACATATTGGTATGTATGTACTTATATATACATATATACGAGTATGTATTTATATATTTACACATACATATATGCGCACAATTTATGTTACAGCAAGTGCTTTTCTCCAACTTCCGAAGCTCTGCGGAAACCTGATAAGATACAAATAGATGGCGAACAGCACGGCTGGGTGGGATGAGATATGTACATACATCCCACATTTGTTCCAATATATTTATGTATTTATGTACTTGTATTGTTTGCTGTCGTGCATAATGAGAAATTGCTCTTACATATTGGCAAAGCAAAGAAGAGTATGGCTTTGATTTCCATACGGTAATTCGCGCTCAAGTTGGTAAAGATAAAAGAAGAGGCTATAAATATGATACTGGTATGTGTGTGCTAACAACAGTGCTGGTAAAAAAGAAATGGCGCTACGATTAGTGCTTGTAACTGCTGTCTTGGGATTGATGCAAACTACTCAGATTTTAAAGTTTCATCTATTCCCAATGCTAGACAGAACTCTCTGTTGTATGATTAGTTAATAAATTCATATTCGTAAGAAAGATAAGTCGGTTGTTATCGAGATTATCTAACGGTAGGTTCAGGAAAAACATATTTCTCACTACATACCTATACGTTACGGAATTGACCAAGGTTTTATCCGGCCAAGATGTGTTTTTTCGGTAATCTAACCTATGTTTGGCTTGGTAAGTAGTAACTGCTGTCTTTAATTTGTTTGATTTTTCAAGAAAGTCATGGAGTCATATGAGTTAATGTTCCCTTAGTTGTAGAGTGGTTAAAGAAAGCAAAAGAGGTCCATTCAAATTGGTCACTGTACTCGAAACGGAGCTTGATATCACTATGTTTTAGACCTTTTAGTTAATACCGCTTAAAATAAAATTGTTTAAAGGAATTCTCAACCAGAAACAACTGGTTCCTGAGGTATAAGTATTTGAAAAGTTTCTGAAAATAGCACAATATCATACGGATTGACCGATTAAGAAATAAAACAACATTATGTGGACTGACTAAAAGCTAGATTGGGATCTATGGTAGTAAAGGTAATATCTACATATTACTCGTTATAATGAAGAAAATAAAGAATATAATTTTTAAATATGGATTTTCTCGTAAATGGTCTTCCAAGCTCAATACCATTGAGAAAATATATATTATGTTTAATAAAGTAGTTTACACTGCCAGATTCATCAGTATTGATGCGCTCTATCCGTTGGATCGAGATTCAGAATTTTCAAGATCCAAATTTTTCGCAAAAATACAATGACTTTGTTGACTCCATATCCAGATGTTGATCGTTATATCGAAGAAAGATCCATGAAAAGACCGGATTGGAAGAGCAATGTGCTACATCATTAACACAGTCTATAGACTCTCAATTCCTCTGGAATTGACCCCAAAGCCCTTCGCCTTTTTTCTGTTCTTAGATGTTCTTTTGAGATCTGAGAATCGGAAAAAGGCGGTCGGATCAGATCGTTTGACAATGAAGAGGAAATCTTAAATAATTTATCGAAAACATGGAAGAACTCTAATCAAAAACAAGTAAGGAAGGGCTAAGTTCGGGTGTAACCGAACATTTTATACTCTCGCAATTTATTTATTTAACTTTATTTATATTATATAATACACAATTTGACCCACATATTCGTCATATATATTGTATAAAGTCCATTAAAAGTTGGAAACCATAATATTAGGTTAGAAGCACCGAGGTCCTCGTGTTCGATATATGGGCCTTAAAAACCTATGGTCCGATTTCGGCGATTATTAGAATGGGGCTGCCACACTATTAACATAGTATTTGTGCAAAGATATGCACCGATATCTTCACTAGTACTTACTTTATATATTGTAAAGTAAACGATTCAGATCATCTTCCTTGTTCTGGTATATAGGAAGTAGGCGTGGTTGTGAAGCTATTTGGCCTATTTTCACAACATATTATTGGGATGTAAGGAAACTATTACAAACCAAGTTTCATGGAAATCGGTCGAGTAGTTCCTGAGATATGGTTTTTGACCCATAAGTGGGCGACGCCACGCCCATTTTCCATTTTGTAAAAAAATTTGAGTGCAGCTTTCATCTGCCATTTCTTATGTGAAATTTAGTGTTTCTGACGTTTTTCGTCAGTGAGTTAACCCACTTTTAGTAATTTTCAACCTAACTTTTGTATGGGAGGTGGGCGTGGTTATGATCCGATTTCTTTCAGTTTTGGACTGTATTAGGAAGTGGCTAAAAAAACGACTACAGAAAGTTTGGTTTATATAGCTCTATTGGTTTGCGAGATATGTACAAAAAACTTATTAGGAGACGGGGCCACGCCCACTTCCCCAATAAAATTACATCCAAATATGCCCCTTTATAATGTGATCCTTCATACCCAATTTTATTTCTATAGCTTTATTTATGGCTTAGTTATTGCACTTTATGTGTTTTCGGTTTTCGCCATATCGTGGGCGTGGCAGTGGTCCGATTTTGCTCATTTTCGAAAGCAACCTTTCTATGGTGCCAAGTTTCATCAAGATATCTTAATTTTTACTCAAGTTACAGCTTGCACAGACGGGCGGACGGACGGACAGACAGACATTCGGATTTGAACTTTACTCGTCACCCTGATCACTTTGGTATATATAACCCTATATCTAACTCGTTTAGTTTTGGGTGTTACAAACAACCGTTATGTGAACAAAACTATAATACTCTCTTTAGCAACATTTGTTGCGAGAGTATAACAATATTCTTTAAATTAATACGATTTTAATGTTTCAGTGTTTGCCATTTTCTTGATTTTATTTTTGACGCTACTGTATTTAAGTTTTTAAGTGCTACAATGGTTGCTAGCGAAATCTAATATTTCTGAATTCTGAATCTCCATCTAAATAAACACAAATGACTTAATTTGTTTGAGAAACACACCAATTAAATATAATAACCACTGTTGGTATGGCACCACAACAACCACAAACACTTTTGTTCACATTCAATAGCATACCCGCAATAAATCACGGTTAATTTCCATCAAATTCCTTATCAGACAATGACACTCGCATTTATTGTTGCGTCACTAACTTGTCAATTGGAGAGAAAATTAAATTTAAAGTTTGCTGCTCATATTTGCATATTACAAACACACATAAACACAAATGTACGTAGAGAGTTATGTGCACGCGTGTGTTTAATTAATAGTACACTTCATTCAACTTTATGGCAACCACAATAGCAACTGGCGCTAACTTTTATTGCTCATTCGCCCGGGGGGTCCGCTGTGGCAACTGCTCGCTTTGATAGTTGTGTTGTGCGCCAAGAACTTTTCACTTTCCACTTTTCTCGGCTTAAGGGTTTCATGTGAGCAGAGGAATGTGTAAAAATAGTTCAAATATAATTTTATGGTCGCAAAAATTAAATTACTACGAGTGCATGACTCTACTATACACATACATATGTGTATATCTTCCATATTTCTATTTATTACACATTCCTAGTACACGCTCAGCATTGTACAGCTTCTTCGCATGCAATGTTTTGAAAATGTCTGCAGCTCCCCGCTCGGATAATTACACTAGCCACAATTTGTGTTATTAAAAGCACGAAACTATTTTTTAATAACTACGGAATAACACTATAACTTACTAATACTCATTCAAAAGAAAGTTTATCATTAGAACAACACAATTATTTGTAACTGTGCATGCCAGATCATTTTAAAGGAAAGTCCACAGGCGAAAAATTCCCAGAAGTAAAAGAGCACGCCATTCTAGCTTTCCTAGACATAGATGGAGCTTTCAAAAATATTCAGCCCACAGTCTAGTGTGCGCTTCAAGATTTAGGCATCTCTGAATCTCTCATTTAATTGCTTGAACAGATACTTATGAGCAGGGCCATAATTTCAACACTGGGATATTCAAGGATGTGCAGATCTGTGCAAAGCGGAACATCTTTAATACAAATCGATGGGCAGAATCATGTAGACCAAACTTGAATGCCAGCAAAATGGAACTAGTGACTGACACCTCATTGGCCCTATTCGGCAGTGGTAATGCCGATTATGACAAGAATATTAGTCTGGTGGCTAATAATTTATACGAAATATGAGGTAAAACGTATGGAAAATTTACAAAGAGCAGCAAGTTTATGCATCAGGGATGATGGATGGATCCAAACTAAAGCAACGAGTGGGATTAGACATCAAAATATAACTTCCACTACAAATAAAACCCAGCCAAAAATAATGAATAGGCTAATTTTGACTACCTTAATTAGCAGCAAACTTTCTCTAATTAATTTTGAGGAAAATAATTTTCTTCTAGCTGAAGATGATTCGAGGGTAAACATGTAAGTTAAAGTAATAAACCAAATTTAGGTTCCTTTGTGAAGTTTTTAGTCATCTTCAAAATTTTTTGAATTCTTTAAATATGCCTTAATTTTATAGAAAACTGGTTAGGAAATACTCAGAGCTTTATTCTGAAAAATCTACTAATAAATTTCATATATTTACTTGTATATATGTATCGATACATCTATACCGCAATTTTACAAAATTGCAAAACAATAAAAATACCAATAAAGCATTTTCAAACGGTAAAATTGTATGATGATGAGTACATACATATGTATATTGTAAAAATAGACTTTATTTCAGTATACATATCTACATAATACATGTATGTGATGACATGCGATTTTGCAGTTACATCCAATTAAATTCATATATCTAAATGTATAGTGAAATTATTGTAGCGATGTTAACTCAGATGCTTAATAATTCTTAATTAAGTAGTTAGAAGCAGGCATGATTCTCATTGCAGTACGGTTTGACAGGTTAATCATAGTCTGTTTGAGCCTGTGTGAGTCTGTTTAAAGCACAAGTAAATATCTTAACGCATAACCGTTATAAAGTGAGTGACGGAATGGAAATAATAAAACAAACTCATACTCGATTGTCTTTTTTCAGTCTCTAACATTGAGTTAGAATGAATTCAAATACTTTGCAAGAAAAAAATTTGAAAATCACTACCTAAAATTGACCAAATGACTTGATGCAAGAAGAATGCGACACGCCTTGAAATTATTTTAAAACTATACATATGTACATATATAATGTCACAAAATGATGTAGACAAGTTATACACCCGCAATAAATAGCATGATAATGCAACGCTGCGAGACGCAAAGACAATTTATTAATTGCATGGCAAACTAAAATCAAAGTGTTTATGTGTTTTATGGTAAATAAGAATTGTGATTTGAATTACTATGAATATGTATGTATCTACTATATATATATATATATATATCTTTATACATTTCAAATGACGCTATGTGCGTTTTCAGGTGTGAAAAGCCACACGGCTGGTGATTGTTGCTGTCATATTGTTAGCCTTTATGTAATTATTCTATCTTATATATTGTTGGAGAATATTTAATGTAACCAAAGTGAGTGTGAAAATAGGCAAATGCAATATATATTTACGTGTATTTACAACGTGTTAGTGAGATTTTTGATTCATAATATTTTTTTTTAACACCTTCGTTAGCAAATGATAAATATTTTTTATATACGGTTATGTAATAAATTGTTTACACTCCAGTTTATAGCTTTAATTGTTATATTTACGTATTCGTTTGACGATAGTAACGGAATCAATAATAAAACAGTTATTGTAATTTGATTTTTACAAATGTTATTAGATCATAAATATGATATTACACGACTTATTGAGAAAAGTGGGCTTTTTTTAAGCCGTATATTTTCCAGAAGTTCGATTTTAAATTGAATTACATTCATAAATGACAAAAGAAGGTAATCGAAAATACTGATAATAAATTGATTCCATCAATTGTTGTAGTTGTCAAACATTTATCAAATATTTTTGACGCGCTGGCAAGCCTGATTCAGAAAAAATCCGGATCGGTTGAGTTTATGTAAAAGCGAATGTCTTTGAAATAGGGTCAGCTTGTGTTAAGCTCTCTAAAATGTTGAATTATATAAGGCAGTAGTCTGCTTTAGAAGCCGAAAAAAAGCGTTTTTTCAGCAATTTTTTTTTTGAAAGGCAAGGAAATGATTGCGTTAAACGGAATTTTAAGACGATAGTGTACTATATTTAATCTGAAACAGTCGAACCAAATTTTTTTTCTTATTTTTATAAGTTCCTTTTCTTTATGAACTAAAAAAATACCGAAGAAGTTTTAAAATTCCAATTTTTTCGAAGTTTGAAAAAAAAAATCACTTTTTTTAAGAAATTGACTTTAAATTGCAAAACAAGTAGTTTAAATAATACTTTTGTCCAACTTTTTTAGTTCAAATAGAAGACAATTTAATACTGAAGCTAGATCACTTTGGTTTTTTTTCGATCGGACATATATTCTTTTTGTTATCGCCGGCACCGTTTTCTAACACTTGTGAAAATGAAAACTCGAGAAAACGCGCTTAAAGTCTGCCTAAGCATTCGAACCTGCTCGACGCTCGCCCACTAAAACTGCTCTAGTTTCGAAAATATGTCGAATTGGCCTCTGGAATTTTAAAGACATATTCTTGGATAGTTTTGGAAGGGATTTAAAACAAAACAAAAAAATCGATTTTTTGAAGCCTGTAAAGCAGACTACTGCCTTAAAGGCAGAGCACTTAGAATCCTATTAAAATTGATTATGATAAGTAAGAAATCAAAGCAACTATCTTATAGATGCCAGATCATTTAAATAATTTTTAATTTTGTTGTATTATTATTATTTTTTTTAATACTTTTGTTATATGTGTATTATTTATTTTTTTATTAATTTAAATTATCTTAATTTTGTTTTCAATCTTTTTATAAAAAAAATAATTTTATTTGTTGCAGTTATGTTTTTTTATACGAAAATATATTTTCTGTATTTTATTCTGTTGCACAAAACGTTCTTGTCAATGCAAATATGAAAATACACATAAACCATTTATTCGTTAAATCAATAGCGACTAAATAATTTAACTGATTTCCATACATACGCATATCGTTGTATGTATGTTTATAAATATAGAAACTCATGTAAGCAATCTTATTTTTAATTTATTTATTTTGGCACACAATTTCCGTATTTGCATTTTGGCCACAAACAAAAAAATTATTTAAAATCCAATAATACGCTAATTTATGAATGACGAACACGTTCGTAACGAATTAGAGGCAAATAAGGCGCACGAAACATAAAACGCACGTCTTTGAACGCCAAATGTAAACCGCAGACTGAAAACGGCGCGCAAATGTCAGCAACATCTGTGTGTACGGTTCATTGCTAATCAGCTGTGTATTTGTTATTGTTGCTAGCAAGTCTGTTTTGTTTACGAACACACACTTGCACACATACAAACGTATGAATTATAGCAGCTAAAGCTGTTTGTTTGTAAAGGGTGATTTTTTAAGAGCTTGATAACTTTTTAAAAAAAAAAAACGCATAAAATTTGCAAAATCTCATCGGTTCTTTATTTGAAACGTTAGATTGGTTCATGACATTTACTTTTTGAAGATAATTTCATTTAAATGTTGACCGCGGCTGCGTCTTAGGTGGTCCATTCGGAAAGTCCAATTTTGGGCAACTTTTTCGAGCATTTCGGCCGGAATAGCCCGAATTTCTTCGGAAATGTTGTCTTCCAAAGCTGGAATAGTTGCTGGCTTATTTCTGTAGACTTTAGACTTGACGTAGCCCCACAAAAAATAGTCTAAAGGCGTTAAATCGCATGATCTTGGTGGCCAACTTACGGGTCCATTTCTTGAGATGAATTGTTCTCCGAAGTTTTCCCTCAAAATGGCCATAGAATCGCGAGCTGTGTGGCATGTAGCGCCATCTTGTTGAAACCACATGTCAACCAAGTTCAGTTCTTCCATTTTTGGCAACAAAAAGTTTGTTAGCATCGAACGATAGCGATCGCCATTCACCGTAACGTTGCGTCCAACAGCATCTTTGAAAAAATACGGTCCAATGATTCCACCAGCGTACAAACCACACCAAACAGTGCATTTTTCGGGATGCATGGGCAGTTCTTGAACGGCTTCTGGTTGCTCTTCACCCCAAATGCGGCAATTTTGCTTATTTACGTAGCCATTCAACCAGAAATGAGCCTCATCGCTGAACAAAATTTGTCGATAAAAAAATTTCGAACCGAACACTGATTTTGGTAATAAAATTCAATGATTTGCAAGCGTTGCTTGTTAGTAAGTCTATTCATGATGAAATGTCAAAGCATACTGAGCATCTTTCTCTTTGACACCATGTCTGAAATCCCACGTGATCTGTCAAATACTAATGCATGAAAATCCTAACCTCAAAAAAATCACCCGTTATCAACATTCATTGAATTGCTGGAAATAGTGTGGTAAATGTTGCTAAACATTGTGGGTGGCGCTTGGCAACATGTTGCCGAAGGCAATGTATCGTAGTGCTGAGTAAACCAAAAATGTTGCGCTCACATTTGCTTGCAGTTGCGCGTCGCTGTCGGGGTGTGCTATAACACCAGGAAGGATACTCTACCGACTCAGCTGAGCTTATTATTCAAGTGAAACGCTTTATGAACTAGTTTATGCGCATACTTTGTATGTAAATAGTTTTTTGTTCAGCAGCTGTCTTTTGTGTACCGCAAACAATATACGATTTTATGCGATTTTTCTAATAGTCGTTGCAAGTACGCAAGTACAGCTGTGTGTAATGATGTCATATATATCAGGAAGGGATGCGCTTTTGCTAATAACGAGCGCATACAATGACGCAGTTACACGCATATACATACAGACATACATACATACAGTACATTTTAGCTCGCAGTTGTATTTAACGTCACTATCTCTCCACCATTTTTTCGTTCCATCCTTTTGCAGCTGCAGGCAAATTTGTGGCAATAAAGAATGTCTTTCTTTGGCTTTAGTTTCCTTTTCCAGTGTACATTGTGGGTGTTGTTGTTGAGCTTCGTGTTGATAGTCGTGTATGCTGTGACGTACGCCCAGTGGTTAATGGTGTGCAATAAAACTGTGGTTTAGCCCACATTTTGCCTTTTCAAGCACACACATAATTCTTGGGTGGCGTAGCAAAAGTGAATGCCTGGTCAAAAGCATTCTCATTTATGCCTTTTAGAATGCAGACTTCTTGGAATTTCTTCTCATAATGTTCATAGTTCTCTTGATAGTGTAATATATGTAAGTTAAATTTTTTTTGATGTTGCTCATACGCCATGTATAACTCTCGGATAATAGGTTTCAACGTGAATAGTTCTTCTGAGTTTGTATTCAATTTATGGCCAGGACAGTAATCATTATAAGTTTTATTTAAAAAATTGTAATAATGAATATATATTGAGATTATTTTTGAGCAAAAAAGATAAAAACCAAAGACAATCATTATTTATGATTTTTTTTTTATGCTCAAAATAGAACTCACTTTTGGATTACATGTTTTCATTATACCTTAAATATGACAAGTCATCACGAACAATAACAATAAATAAAAAATAAGAAAATATTGCTTTTTAAGAGAGCAGAATTTGACTAAAAATAATCGCTGGACTTTTAGACAGCCTATTTTTAACCTGAGTGTAACGTAACAAAAATATTTCTAACAAAATACTTAAGACAACTTTACAAAATGACCTTCTCGATACACAGAATTCAATGCACAGCCGAAGTTATTTTCAATTAAGCGAAGTGTAATTTGAGATTTTCCAGCAAACTGCTTGAATTTCAATTTAATGATACACATTAGAAAACCCCATGTTCTGAAACATGAAGAAATAGGCAACAACAAAACTTCTGTGTACACTTCCTCATTTGTTACACATTCGATTTAATCAACAACAACAGTGAGAGCAATAAACGCGACGGCGGTCATGGTCAAGTGCAGATGTACTCAATGACAATCCCACAAGCTGCGCAACCTTCCAAACACCGACAATAGTAGAGTAAACTCTTCATTGACTCGAGCACAAGTCTTCTGGGTTGTAAATAAATTGTGCGCGATTCTAATGATGATAATATTACTGGGAGCAATCGGTAAATATGTTTATGAATGTGTTTACATATTTGAGTATTTACAAGCGCGTGTTGACTGCCTGTTTATGAGTTAAGTTCTGTTTTATTTCTTTAAATTAGGCTGCAAGGTTAAAATAATAAAAAAAAGTATTTAAAATGTTGCTAGTAGTCTAAGCTGAGTTTTAGACAATTAAGTGTGATGAATTAAAGCTGAAGAGAATATTTTTTATAGTTTTCAATTGAATACCTAAACATACTGGTATATATAAGCGAGATTTTCATAAGCGATTGCGAAAAGAATGCTGAACTCGTTTAAACGTTTCCTTAAGACATTTAGCAACACTGACAATCATTTATCAGTCAAAGCATTTACTGTTTTTTTATTGATGTTTGAAAGACAAAGATTTCGAAAATCGTTAATTCATGAAAAACTCATTCATGTTATATATAAATTTTACAAAGAACCGAAGTACATATATTGCGCCTCGGTGGTTAAAAGGAAGTAGTGTACGATAATTTTTGCATGTTACCGCTAAATAGCGAATTTTTGAGCTAAGCTGGTTGCTTGTATATGCCATTTTAGTTAACCAATGAAGATGATGCAGAACATTTCATACAAAAAAAATAATCAAGACTTCCGTTTTTTTTTCGTTTGTGTAAGTTCAACTTATTCGTGGAAATGTTTACAAGTCAATAATGTATCATTTCAAAAATTTATCCACATGTATAAATATCTGATAAATACCCATTATTGTTTTACAGTACCTAATGGTGGTTAAATGACCGCTGGTCACAAATTATACCACGCACACCTGGCGAGTTGCCACAATAACTAGAATTAGCAATTAAATTTTTGGTGTCATTGTTTTATTCAGTGACAACTTAGCACACTTCTGTCTTAAGCTCCAGTTACCCATACTTGACTTGACCTAGAGAGACTTGATAACTGTCACATAAAAGATCCGTTTAATGGGCCTTGCATGTATTAGATTACCGAACGCATGACTTGACTTGAAAGTCTGTTGAATTTAGAATTCTACGTTACGTTGACATTTGAGCTGCTCTCCCTCTCTCACTGCTTCTCTTTTCATTCTCATTATGACACTATTCCAGTGTTGCCTGAATGTTTTCGGTTAAAATTAAATATGTTAAAATTCTAGTCTTTAATATTTATAAATCTTCAAATAAAGAAAAAATAAGATAATTCAGAGGAAAATACCTTTTTCACAACAATTATTTTTTAATGTGTTTAATAAAAAATATTTTATTGTATTTATAACGCAAATACTTTAAGTGCAATAAACAAATCAAATAAAATAGGTACGATATGAGGGTAAATTTTGCAACAGAAACATTACTATTGCGAATCTCTGCATGAATTTGTGGTGATCTGCTCAGAAAAAAAATATTTTGCGAATTAATGTAATAAAAAATTGATTGTAAATGTTCAAAAACAATTTGAATAAATTATTTTTTCACCTATCATTTATACGCTTGGCTGGCTCCAATTTATTACATCTTCTAACAATTCTAAATATCAAAAAACTGAGCTTCACAGATTTCCTAATAGTGAAGATTTTTTTGTATACTAGTTTTGAAATCTTCAATCTTGGTGATATTTTAATTTAAAAAACTTAATTTTAAAGCTAAATCTGCACATCTGGCAACTCTACCCAGAAACTATAATAATAACAGCTGAAGTTGAAGTTTTTCCCTAGGGCGCCAGTTTCTGACATACAGACAAGTTATTGGTTTTTTGTTGTATTATATACGTATATAGTGAAAACATTTAATATTTTATTGTTGTTACCTAATTTTGATACCAAAAATTAACGATAAATTCAATATCGATTTTCATAAGTAGCGATGACATATATTTTCTAAAGTATCTAACCAACGATTTTCATAATTGTCGATAGTAATTTATGAGTATTCAAAAATGCTAGATTAAAAGTATTAAATGATTTTCAAAATTATCGATATTAATTTTTGAGTATTCAAAAATGATAGATTAAAATTATTAAATTATCGATATACACATAATTATCGATAGTAATTTAGGAGTTTATAATAGATAAAACGTATTAAACTATCGATTTTTATAAGTCTCGATATTGATTATTGCATATTAAACAAAACTATTATACTCTGTGCAACAGGTTGCGAGAGTATAAAAAGGTGCTCTCTTCAAACCAAGAAAAAAATTCGGTACAGATTATATAAAAACTTAAAAAATAGATTGGAAAGGAAAAATTGGATTACATAAATAATTGGCAAATAATTTTAAACGAGTCCTTAGAGACTAGTGAAGTGTCCAATGTTGATAAGCTAATCCATCCCATCGAACCCACTTTTTATACTTAACTAAAAAGCTATTAAAGGAAAATCAATACTTTTAAAAGTTGTTTCATGATTTCGTGACTGGATAAATGTTGCTCTGTATAAAAATAATTGTAAAATCAGAAAATAATTATTTTCTAAACTTCAATTAAATTGTTTTAATTTATGTAAATATAAAAAGGGTCACATGATCGGTACATGAGTTTGAAAAAGTATAACTATCCATTGCACGAACCGCATCCTTTATCCACTTAAATATTTGTATAGTACTTTCAATTTCATTTCAAGTAATGGTCGCCACCGTACTCACCTCCTGTGTTGCACACAACAATTTGTCTAGCTTGTGACATGCGACTTGGCATCAGCGTCATGTTTACTTTTCAATCGATACTATTCTATTAGAGTTATTGCAGTTGACAGAGGAGACACGAATAAAAATTCATAACAATACCGTTTGTTTATTTATGAAATTACTATTGTAGTAGACTTGGCATTGAAAGCAATCACCTTTTGGGTATTCAAGGATACCTGTGTTCTTTAAGGACATTGGTGGCACAAATTTACGCCAAAAGGTTAATGCAGAGGTCACTGCCGACAACTTTTTGTTGGGTACATATGTAACTCTATGTATGGGTAAAGGTGCTTATTCGAAATGGAAGTTTCGTGCTTAAATATTAACTGTATATTTGGTATATTACACACACTTAATTGATTTTCTCATAAAACCTTTTCTATAATTAAATGCAGGTGGTCTGGATGACCGTTAATATCGATTTCCACCCACTTTCTAATTTTATTTCAAACCACTTATTTGACTTTCTACTTTTATGAGCCCTAGAAAAATAAACCAAAATCTTAATATATATAATTCTAGATGCTTGGTGGTAAATTGTTTCAAGCCACTCTCATACCACAACGCCTCTCGAACTTAAGGTATAGGTTATGAATATTACCATATCTCTGTAGCCTCTCTCTGTTATGAAATATTAAACTTCCTGATTCTCGTTTAAATGTTAAGCGCCCAACAGTAAAAAGAAAATGCTCATTATTAAAGAAATTAAATAAATCTGAACTCATTTACTTTCCTCAAGCATTTGTCCATTTAACTAAATTCCTTTTTGCTCCCGTTCCCTAATGCTATTATGGTGTGTCAGCGCTGCTCAAATCAAATCTAAGCACTGTAATTAAATTCCATTGTATTGCAGGAGCGCTTGGTTCATTCGGCTGGAGCTAGCATGAAATCGCTTTGGGTTTCTTTTGCAATAACAGAAAGCAAAAAATAATAAAAGTATAGCCTGCAGTGGCCTTAATCTAGAAAAACAATAATAATAGTAGCCGTCAGCTACTTCTCGCTTTAGCCTTCCTTCATTGACGGTGCGCCCTTTCCACTTTTATTTTTCGCATTTCTTTTCATAGTCTTGTACCGTTATGTACCATCATATCAACTAACACTCGCCTTACATGCATTACCACACTCTTTTATTACACTTTTTGTATGATTCTTCCTGGTTTTAATGTTACTCATTTACTTGTGGCGTGCCAACTCAAGTGTCCTTATTCCCAAGTACGAGTATCTGCTTTGTAATTCTCGGTATTGTTCAACAGTAATCAGTCGCTCCCTTCCCACCTCGTGCTTCGTTTGCTTGTACGAAGAATATCTTCGTTTCCGCTTTATTAGTAAGCGCTAATAAATGGTTGCTTAGTACTTACAGACATTTTGCGGTATTTTATTTAAATGTCTTGTGAAGTTTTAATGGACTTTTGGAACGCACAGACAATTTCATTCGTGATTTTGCAATTTCCTTTAGATGGTATAATTTATAATTATATATGGATAAAGTGAAAGTATTTAACAAAATTTCTAAAATAATGCAACCACGAGTATTCTGTTTTGAAAATTAATAGTTCTATCACACGAATGGCTTCACGATTCGCCATAAGATATAGTTTGACGACAAACCATATACAGGAAGATCAATGTCTGGTCCTTTCAAAAATGAGTTTGATGCACAAAAGTCATATTATGGCGTATCTCAGAGGAAAAGAGCACAAAGCCAAAGATATATTTATACTAATCAGTATCATTCTGCGGTAAAATCAAACTCTACAAGTCGCTCATTATTCCCGTCCTGATGTATGGCGCCGAAGCGTGGACGATGACAACATCCGATGAGACGACTCTTGGGGTTTTCGAGAGAAAGGTTTTGCGTAAGATTTATGGTCCTCATAACATTGGCAACGGCGAATACCGCAGACGATGGAACGATGAGCTGTACGATTTATACGACATTGACATAGTTCAGCGAATAAAAAGACAGCGGCTACGCTGGCTAAGTCATATTGTACGAATGGATGAAAACACTCCAGCTCTGAAAGTGTTCGATGCAGTACCCGCTGAAGGAAGCCGCGGAAGAGGACGACCTCCACTCCGGTGGAAAGACCAAGTCCAAAGTGACCTGGCTTCACTTGGTAGTTCCAGTTGGCGCCAAAAAGCAAAAAGGAGTGGCGCGCTCTGGTGGATTCTGCTATAATCGCTTAAGCGGTTTCTACGCCAAATATATATATATATAATAGGGATATTCAGACCAGCTCTTTTAATACGTTAGCCGGTACTTCCGTAGTTTTCTAAGTGTATTTTATTTTTGAAAAATTAATAAATTACCGTTCTACCGATAACGAAGTACGAGCCTGACAAGCTTGATAATTTTTTCGTTACTTGGTAACATAAAATTTTCTCTTACCTATAAAGTTCAGTTAATTTTTGTGTAAAATTTCAAAATTTACCACACTACTGAGATAGAGCACAAAGTATGTTCACAGTAAAGTGCTTTAACGAGCTAACGAATTACCAGATTAACAGGTTAGGTCTGAATACCCTTCATATTATAATGACAGTAAATGTAAACATCGATTAGTTTCAGGCTAAATATTGGTACTAAAGAGTGAATCTCAATTGCCGCAGTGTGAATAGGGCCAAGAATATTCCTCGGTCAAAATCTAGATATAATTTATATTTTAAATGAGTTAATTTGTTATGTATCGTTATCGATATTTTTTGGGAGTACTTAATATGGAGTATTAATATCGATATTTTTTCTGTCTAATAGTATTTTTCTAGTCTAATTTTCTAATAAATAAGTATATCGCCATCGATATTTTACCATCGATTATTGATATTTAAATTTAATTTTTGATCTTAAAAATGAAACTTTATTCAAATATGAGATTATGTCGTTGTCGATACCTATAGTATCGATAATTATTATTTACGTTAAATTTAAGCATTTGAAAATGGAGGAAAATGAGAAAATAATCGAAACTTTTTACCATATAAGTATGTGTCCTTATTGATTTTTAATCTAAGTCCTCTCTAGGAGGATTAATGTCGATACCCTTCTTTATATACTTTTATATATTTAAAAAAATACTTGGAAATATGTGTAGAATCGCAAATTTATTCAAACATGAGGGTATATAGTTATCGATATTTATATTTTCGGTTCTTATTATTTAAAATAAATGTTTGCTTTCAAAAATGTAGGAAAATACAAATAGATTCGAAACTTTTTATAATATGATTGTTAACCGTTACCGATTTATATTCTGAATCATTTCTATGAGTTTTATTCTCGATAACTGTTATGTAAGTCTAATTTTCGCTTTTAAAAATATACTAAAAAGATATGAAAACAATTAAAACTTTTTCCATAATTTAGTGCCTATCACTTTCGATATTGCTATTACCGGTACTCATTGTCTATTTCAAATTTGTGTGTTGGGTAAGAAATGATGTGTAATCGAAACATTTTCAAATATGACAATATACCGTTACATATTATCTGCATAATAACAATTTTATAATCTAAACTCACCGAGGATGGCACGCAAATGGCCCTCCAATGTCTGCAATATCGTCTGCTTGATCTCCTTAACGCTCTTGCCCAGAAACTGTTCGCTGGCGGTGCCCAATAATTCGTCAGCCTGATGGTGAAAATAATACACGTTCATCATCTGCGCTCAGGCAGAATGTTGTTGTTGTTGTTGATGTTGAAAGGAGATATGTGGATGAATGAGGGTGTTGGTTGGTTGGTTGGTTGTTTGGTTTATTGATTGATTGGTAATTGTTGTTGGTTTTTGTTGGTTGGTTGGTGGTGGTTTATGATGAAGTTTTTAGATGGTTGATTACATTTGTTTGTTTGTTTTTTTTTTTGGTTTTTGTTTATAATTTTGTTGGTAACAGCAAAAGAGAGAGAAGAAAAAAAGGAAAGAAACATTTAAAAGCCGAACAACGGTAATTGTAAAAGTAAAACAACAAATTACTATACAACAATTTATTACGATAAGTTAATATAGGACTATAGATACAAAAAATTAGTAGACTTGATTATTACATAACATTTTTTATTCGATGAGCGGATGAGAAATGTATATAATGAGAAGCACCAATTGAACAGAGCAATGAGACTTTTACAAATAACCTTGTTATAAAATATATGAAACACAGAGCTTTTTCGTCACAAATGACAACAATAACAATTTATCATAACAAATTTTCATATACAATAACAACAATAAATACATAGAATATTATAATAGATTTGTTATGGCTTTTTTACAAATGCACATGAGAATGCCAATCATTTTCGATGAAGTTGTCTGCGAGTAGCTTCACAGCATATTTATAGCACACGGCTCGTTTTCTGTATAAGCGAATGCGAAAAGAACGATCAACTGGTTTAAAAGTTGTCTTGGAAAAGTGAGAAGTTTTAAGCGTTGTTTTTATACTCCAGGATAACTAAAGTGCATTGCACTTATAACAGTGAGTTTAAGCTTGGACATCATTTTGTCTAATTCATTTGAAGTACAATTGAACTTCACTAACTCGAATCACCATAATGCACAAAAAAACTTCGAGTTACGGAAGGTAATTTGACTTCTATTATCACTCGACTTATAGAGAACTTCGAGTTATAGAAGTTCTATATGAAAGAAAGTTCAACTGTTTTATAAATGTGGTTGCTTGAAGATTTTTCTTAATTTTGTTTTTATTGTATTTTTATTAGAATTATTTTTGATTTTATCAAACAATAAAACAACGTAAATCCTTTGCAGACATTTCGTTATTTTAGTGTGAATTTTTTTGGCACTCGCTTATAAGAAAACAGAGTTGTATTTATACAAACATATGTACAAGTTATTCCAAGTTATTTATATATACAATATGAATATGAATTATTGGCGATATTTGTATGAAATGAGGACAATGGTAGTATAATAGTTTTTTTTAATGTTGGGTTTTCCAGGACAGGCCAGGCCTTAACTTAGTTCTTGATAATTTGGTCCCTTATTTACTATTGCAACAATTAAACTTCTAAAAATTATTTTAAAGCCTCCTAAATAATTAACCAAAACTTTTCCAAAATTCAATCCAAGTAATCGTCATATGAAATGTGTTGTTGTATTAGCAAATACCCAAATGTTTTTCTATAATGGATATACTTGGAAATTGTTTCTAGATTTTTAGGTTTAACTTATGTATGTAGGTGTTGTTCGTTACAATCCCTAGAGTACAGACATGCTTACAATAAAACCCCTGGACTCTTAAAACACACAATTTTGCGAATTTTATTATTGAAATATTATGGATGAAATTTTACAGAGCTAACTTGGATCTGAAATTTGTTTGGTGCCCTATCGAAGATGGAAGAAATGGTAAAAAACAGTTCAAGCGAAGCGAAAATTGTGTTAGGTGTACGGAGAAGATTTGTTATCTGAACACCAATACCAAAATTGGTTTGTAAAATTTCAGTCGGCACGATCTTGATCTTGAGAAAGCACGAAGTCCTAGAAGATCACTTGAAGCCGATTTAGATAAAATAAAGTCGTTGGTCGAACAAATCGTCGAATAACAACTCGAGACTCGACAACTCGAGAGATTATATATAATATATAATATTAACGTTAAATTAAACATAAAGGGTAAGAGATTGCGGTCTAAAAAGAATAAACCAACCAAAAACAGGGTTTGTTGTTTGTTTTGGTGTGATTTCAAAGGGATCGTTTATTTAGTGCTTTGGTCCGACAAAAGA
Organism: Zeugodacus tau; assembly: GCA_031772095.1. Lineage (NCBI taxonomy): Eukaryota > Metazoa > Arthropoda > Insecta > Diptera > Tephritidae > Zeugodacus > Zeugodacus tau. Next base: position 18,097,124 of record CM062650.1, on the reverse strand, counting down.
AGATTAACTTTGAAGTGTATTGTGATCAGCTGGGACAAATTGAGTGAAACCCTCAACAGAAGAGGCCAAAATTAATCAATAGAAAAGGTGTAGTGTTCCACCAGGATAATCCGAGACCATACAAGTTTTATGACTCGCCAAAAGCTTTGGGATGTGGCGCCACACCCACCATATTCTCCACACTTGGTATCTTCGGACTATAACTTGTTCCGGTCACTGCATTCACCCCAAATCAGAACGTCAAAAATCACTTGAATCAGTTTTTGCCTGCAAGGGTCAAATAGAGCATGAAAGATAGCAAAAGGTATTGGATCAAAATGGAAAATGTTTTACACAATACAAACGTGTTTAAATTACTCTAAAAACAAAATTACTTGGTGAACGACCCAATAATAATAAATTTATAGGATTGTCAAACCTCACAACTACATGGCATTCACGAAAGTTTATAAAGGGTGGTTTTCACGAATAAAAAACGCATATAATTTAACGTTATGACCAAGAATTTAGCTTACTTAGAAAGATAAGGATTTGACATTATGTTTTAAAAATCAAGACAATCGCGGAGGGCTCGAATAAATTCCAACCGTAAGGCACAATCTTCGACCACAGTTTGCAGGAAACTGAGCATAAAAAGTATTCACTCATTGGAAACACCTGCTACAAGATATGGCTGTTACCTGGTAAGTATTTAGTACTCTTAAAAGATTACTGTAGGAGATAAAAGGGAATGATTACGAATGGATTTATGAATGTGAAAATGCTAGTGAAATGAACTCAGATTAGTTTACAGCATTTTTTATTAGAAAACTTTGAACAAATACATACAGAGCACGCAAGGATAACAAAAACAAAAAATGTATCCTTCCAATTTCACATAAATTTTGTTAAAGCTGCATGAGTTAGAAAACACATATACAATAATATATATAGTAAGTTGAAAATAAATTGGTAGAATAAATTAAAAATTCAAAAATAAAAGAAAATAGACATACCTTAATATCAATTGAATTTTCATTAGCGCTCATTGGCATTATACATGGAAATCATAACACTCCAACGTTCATTTACCGATATGAAAATTAAAAATATACACAAAATTAAAGTAAAAATGTTTATTTGAAATGTGTGGAATATTTCTTTCTTAGAAAATGAAATCTTAGAATATTTTGAATATAAAATAAATAAATTAAAAGTAATATTAAATTAGTTGTAAATAAAGTATGAGCAGTTTCAATAAATTAAGTGTGAATTAAAGTATATTCTTACAATAAAATAAATATTAGAAAAAAATAAAAAATTAATAGATAATAAATACTGAAGTTAAAAAAAAAATTAAATAAAATGTATGCTTCATTAATATTGATATGAGAAGCGTTGATAATTGTTCCGTTTCAAACCCTTATTACGTTGGGGTTTTACTCAAAATACTCGGGAGTATATTTAGAAATAGGTTGTTTATTAATTGAAAACTAAAATATGTATTACTTTCGAGAAAATACTGAGACATAACTCATTTAATTTTAATTATCCTATTGGATACCTAAAGTAGAACAAAACCTGAATGAGGTTAGATCGATAGTAGTGTCAAAAAACTTTTATGAAATCCTGAATACTAATCATTTTAAAGATAATTTTTAGTTAATTCATAAAAAGTGTTTCTCAAAATAATTTATTTGAGAAAATAGCCTAAAAACACTTAGACAAATGATTAAACGCATTTAAATCTTTATAACAGTAAGTTATCAGAATCGTGTATAATTTTTCTGGTGAATAGTCAATAGTGGTTTAATAATTAATAACACTTCTTTTGATTGTTATAGGCTTCTCGTACAGGAGTTAATTTATTAATTAACCGGCCTTTGCTCAATTAAAGCGCTGATTTAGATTGACTTTGCATACAAAAGAAAAATTTTATTTTTAATTTTATAATCCGATATAAATCGAATTGAAACTGGAAGGCAACTCTGTGAGTTCACATTTCAAATTGTATTGTGTTTATTAATAAAATAGTATTCAATTGATGGAATTTACCAACTTCTTATGAACAGAAAAAAACAAAAATGTGTAACAGCTGATTGTTAATCGAGATAGCTGCTGACTGTGTGTAAGGCAAAAACTGGTTTCTCAATTATAGGCTTAATGTATTAAATTAATTTGGCTGTGCGAAAAGGCTATTATGACTTTGAAAATTCAATTGGGCAAAGTCTCTACTAGTTTCCTAAGGTCATCGGGTTCAATTCCCATCCCACAAATTTTTATTTGTTCCTAGTCACAGTGAGATTACCAACGCATTGTGGGTGATTCGGAGATACCCAATAGCAACCCGAATTTTCAATAAACGGTAGCTTTTATTTGAAAACTACTATATATAATTATGGCAGACGGTTTAGGGGCAACAATTTGTAAGCGCTAAATAACATGAATTTTATTTCAGTTAAAAATCAAGTTAATTTTAAAGATTTACTAAATAATAAAATAAATGTAAATAATAAAAAAATATATATTAATAATAGTAATAAAAAAAGAATAATAACAATATTTTTAACAAAAAAGATAGATTATAGTAAGGACTATTGTCATTACACTTCAACGCATTAGCCTCTTAGCAAAAGCATAGTTAGCTATTACTTACTAACTATTGTACAGTGGGCAATGATTTCACAAAGTACGAATTACGATGAGAAAATTTAGAATTGCGTATTTGTGTGACATAATGGATTGTACATTTACTTAAACATTTAATAAATATATTAATATATATAGGAAAAATTAAATAAACAATTTTAACTTACTTTGAAATTTCTATTTTTTCTAGGCTTTTTACGCTACATAGATTTCAAAATTTATTCATTATTTTTTATTGATGTACAAATAATAACGAAGAAGAATTTGTTAATAAAATACAGCATAAATCATTAATAATATATTAAATGTACACACATACAAATATGCGTTTTTGCATAATGTAAATCAATTCTTAATGAAATAAATACACGCGCATTTTGGAAATTTTTAATACGATACGAAGAATATATAAGTTTCGATTAATACTAGCATGCCATTTCTGTGCCAAACGCTGTCAATTATATAATATCCAGCAGACGACTAAATATAAATAATATATGTATGTTTGTATAAAATAGTTATTTCAATTAGTTTTCATTAATAACGGTAAGTACTCAGTTTAACAGTAAACCAATAATATAACTCTTCAATTTCATTTACCAAATTGGAAATCTAAGCTAAGAAGCGCTACATATAATTAATAAATCATATGAAATTAAATAAATATAAATAATTGTTATTTTGTTTATTCCTTCAAAGAGCAATTATCGAATTGTTGTTGGCAAATTAGAGCGAGCGATGTGTGATTTTTCATCAACATACCTTCATGATTTTGCATTGCGCCACACCGGTTACAGTTAATGGTACACCCTGTGCCGTCTCGACATTTTCGCACATGGGATTGAGCGTCATCACCTCGAGCGAGAGGCGTTGCACGTCAGTCACCAGCCACCAGGCCCATGCCCAACCGCCGACAATGGTGCGTTTCTTGGTGGAACCACAGCAACCACCTGCGCGAATGATAAATAAGTAAAGTGGAGTATTAGTTAGTATAGTAGTTATATATATTAACGATAAACATATTCAAGATATTTATACTGTGATTTACGTATTATTTCGTGTGCAAAAATAATAAAAATGAAATTACTCTTGAAAATATAGGTGGCAAAATGAATATAGTATTATTATATATTTTATTTGAATTTTTTTTAGAAAAAAATAATCTATTAAACCATAATACAATAGATTTTTTTTTAATTCAAATAAAATATATAATAATACTATGTATATTAAGGTGGAAAAATTAATCGATTGTAATCTCGTTTATTTCGATTATTTTTTTCTGGAAAATGTTTTATTAAAGTTATTAATACATAGGTTAGGTTTGGTTAGTCTGGAAGGCCTGCAGGCCATGCATAGAACAGTTATGGTCCTTTGCGATACCAGAATGGAGTGCCTTCACATGTTCCCTGATCGTTTAGGATGCCTGCGCCTGACGTGAATTTTAATAGTTTATGAGGCTTCACTAACGCTATCTCCTCTAACTTATCGTATTGTGGAGCCCCTAAGTACCTAAAACGTTGTCTCGCTAACGCAGGACAAACGCACAAGAGATGCTCCACTGTTTCCTTGGTGCCTCGCTCTTGACATTTTCTGCATTCCTCCCGATCTCACAGCACCATCTTATAGGCATGTGCCGCTACTAGGCTGTGACCGGTAAGAATGCCAACCATGGTCCTACAACCCTTTCTATCGAGCTCCAGTAGGAACCTTGTATATTTTTTATCTAGGTTGTAGAGTAGACACCTGTCGAGGATATGGTTTATTGTGAAATCTCCCGAGCCACATAAAGGACAATTAGGTTTGTTTGTACCATTCAAACGGTGTCCATGTGTGGCAAGTGTATGCCCAACCCTGATGGGTACAAATTTTTTATATTCTTGCAGGTGTTATTATTTGAATAATGTGGTGTTTTCCCTAATGGGTTTGAATGTTTATAATGATGGTTGTATCTTATTCAATCGTTTTGAAAACAGTCGGTGATGTGTTGTTTGACATATTTCATTTATATTCAATAAATGTCTGCTTGTGATTAAAATCTTTACAATATATTTTATGTGCATTATATTTTTTATAGTTCATCTAAGGTATGAATCCACAAAACAACTCTGACTTTTATATTAATTTTTTTTTTTTTTGGTTCAAAAATATTCTGACAAAGTAATCATATCAGAGTAACCAGTATTTTCATAAGTTGTGAAATGGAAAATTTCAGTGTGACTCTGCTTATGACATTCGATCTCAAAGAGCATTATTCGATTGAGAGACAATGATGACCACTCACCACGAATACGAGCCACTTGAAGTCACTCTTAAAAGTTTTCTACTATCGACACTTGACAATCGTAAGCCAAATGTCATGACCAAGCAGACGTTCAACAATAATGGACAATGAAAACATAAATGGGTATGAAAGAACGTGAGTATGATTGATGGAGAAAGCAAATGAAAAGCGGAAAGCCAAATTTGTGGCAATTCGCACACGAGCAGCAAACATACGTGCGCGCCACCACGTCGGGTGGCGCTCGTTAGTTACGCGCAGCAAGTTGTGAAAGATTTGACATGATGGCAAAAGTGTTGAAATATATTAGGAGGAGAAGTGAGTGTGGGAGTGAATAATAGAAAAATGGTTATTAGGAGTTGGCTCACACAAGTGCTTGGACAATTGCTGTCATGATTAGGAAATTTCAGACTTGATAATTCAAATAATACGAGCAAATGTCAACTTTTATAATAATGCTGGGCAAGCACTTTAAGTAAATTAACTAAAATGAGAGTGAGAGAGAGCGGTAAAATACATAATGCAAGAGCGTAACCTCTTTATGCTCATTTCACCTCCAAGCTCAAGCTCCGCTTTATTTGGCCAACATGTACTTTCGTTGTTAAGAAAGCATGTGTTAAGACAAATTGAAAAGAAAAGGTAGCAGCTTTTGTGGAAATGAAGGTTTGAGCTTAGCGAACGTACCAACAGTCGTCGCGCATGCGTCAAGCGGCCTAGAAAGACTTGTTGTTGAGTTGTGAACGCTCCAAGCGAAAGGCGTAGTTCAGCGAATGCGCAGCAGAAAAGAAAGTGCACAAGATATGTGGTGTTTTTGTTAAAGGCGAAAAGAAGTAAAAATCAAATAAAAAATCATATATTTCATATAAATTTATTTGTGCAAATGAAGTGTGTTGAATATTCTAGCAGCTCTGTGTTTTAAATTGCTTATTACTGGTGTATGAATATCAGTGTGACGTTTCTGGAAGTATCATACAAACAGCTAGAATAATACACTACAGCCAAAAGAGGAATAACGCAAGAAAACAGTGCAAAGAGTTACTTTTGAAACAGTTCAACGAACGAGAAGATCGGAAGAGTAAGTAACCATCTGCTGTAGTTGTGTCAACATAACAACAAGAAGTGTAGAAATTTGAAAAATGTAGAAAATCATGCAGAATAATATTAAATAAATACAATAAAGTATTTCATAAATTAAAATAAATTGAAACATAGGGAAATGATTTACATGAGGTTTTCAAAATCTATTGCTGGGAGTTTAGGCAGTACAAGATGATAAGTGGGATTCTTCCTTTGTTTCCTTTTTTCCATCTATGTATATATACCTACATAAATGACCGTCTTCGCAATTTTATTTAAATAAATTTCCGGGTCCTATCTTTTGACTTCATAGTAAGGAAATTACGCACTACTGCGTACTTTGCGTGAATGTGAGCCCATTGAACACCTCCTGTTTCCATATTCTATACTCAATAACAGCATTATTTTTCCTTCTTGTTGTTTACAAACATCTTGCAATTGTTTTGGGTTGGATTACTAAGTGTCTTTAACATAATTTTTCTTCCCATAATTTTTTTTTTTTGGTACTTAAAGCAGGTATCGTGTGTAAAAGCTCAAACAGGTTGGACTTAGTCTTTCGCAATGTGGCTCTATCAAAAGAATTCTTTGTTTTTTAGATGGTTTTGGTCTCTTTTGATTCGAGTGAAATTATTGTCATTGTCGAACATTTTTCCTACATTTTTCATACATTTTTTCCGAAAGATTTTTAAATTTTTTTTTCAACAGAACCTTTATTTTTTATGCGTATATAAGTATGTATTTATTGTCAATGTAATTATAGTTTTCTTCTAATTTAGCCACACTTTGTTTAGAAATCTTCTACACTCTTAGTTAGTTTTAGTCAGGCTCATGTACTTTGATCAGTGTTCATGATGAATCCAGTATGTCCATAGTTTTAATAATGGCTTTCATGTTTTTCTCCTTCTCCGGTTTTCCTTGAAGTGTGCAACAGGTTTGCGATCTTAGTCTTCATTTTTTTATATAAGTATCTACAATGTACTCGTATTCGATAAGTTAAGAAGATGTTTCATAAAAAGCAAAATAAAAATTTATTGTAGTAACAGCATAGTCTTGCATAATTCTATAATTAATTTTCAATTCAATTGACCCAAAAGCAGCCAAGCCAGCTTGATTGGATTGCATTAAATGTGACCATTAAGACTTGCAACATAGTAGTGACCTCCTTTTGAGCTGATCTTAAAGCACAACTGATTTGCATAAACAATTAAATAAGAATGGGAGGCTACAACAGTCAACGTCAACCTGTTTTCGTAACGCTACTCTCCCGTTTTCCGCTTAAAATTTGTCTTCTTGGAAATTAAATTACATTAGTTTTTGAAAAATGTGGCAAGTACAACAGCGTTAATTGGGCCGCAACAGCCATTGATGTGACTAAATTTATTGCTAATGGAACAAAAACCGTTAATTTACAGTTACTGCACAGCGGGGGAGATGGAGCCTTGAACTTGACTTGCTGCTTAGTTTGTTGTAGCGTCGCCGTTATTCGCATGACAGCTGGTTGGTTGGTTATCGTGTGCAATGGAGCGCTAATCTAACAACGGTACGTTGCACACACAAAGCAAAACAGAAGCAGAGATAAAAACAAAACACGAATTAAGAAATTATTGTTGAAATGTGTGGAAACCAGTTTTTTTCGTTTGTTTGCTTGGGCGGCATGCAGCGGCAGTCTGTTTTGCAACAAAGTAAAACGTCAAACACCAAATGAAAATGACAGCACAGTACAACGAAGGTATAAGAAAAGCAGAAAGATGAATAATAAAATGAGTTGAAAACAAAGAGATTACAATGCTGCATTTGGTATGCAATTGCATATGTACACCTATGTAAGAATATTTGTACATACATACATCTACAAACATAGCCACAGTTAACCATACTCAAAAGCTCTCACGTTGGCATGGATCAACGAATGTGTGGTTTGTTTGTTTGTTTTTGTTGTTCATTAGTTTTATTTATTCGTCGAAATTGCGCTAAATTTCACTTTCAAATATTAAAGCTGTTAGCGAAGATAATACGTTTATACACACCTATGTGTACATGGTGATTAGGGGTATGACTTTTATCACGCATAATTTTTAATACACGATCCACAAATTATTGAAAAGAATTGTTGAAATTGAATTATGCATGAGCAGAAATATACTACAATCGAAACAGGTTTAAAATTGTTATTGTATTCTTTTTATTTAATTAAAAAAATTGTTTTTTTCTGTATTTTTAGTGAATTATATTTCGCTGATTTTTACAAGATTTTAAATTAATTTTTTCTAATTTTCATAGAATTGCATATTTTTATATGCATAATTCACTACGTAAGACTTATGTTTGATTCCGAGTTTAACTAGCTATCGATTAAGATCGAAAAGTATTTAAAGAAACTAATATTTTAACGTTCGGAAATAGCTCAATAACTGCGCTAAAGAGAAGCTCGACAAAACCTAAAACGGAGTGTAATACCTTAATTAATATAATGGGTATATCTATGGTTAACAGGCAGTTTCCATAGAGAAAAACTTCGAAATCTAGTTATAATAGCTATCCAGGAAGAATCATTAAGGGTTTAGATGGGTTTCACTATTTGAAAAACAAATTTTGTCTTATTAAATATGTTTAAAATATTATCCAAAAATTTCAATTCGATCCAAGTGCAATTCAAAGAAACAGTTCTTTTCAATTTAAAACTTTCAACGCCTTTAGCTCAAAACTAAATTTTTTAAGTCATTACGATACGAATAATACGATTTCTCGAATATTTATGAAGGAATTTTGTTAAAATTTTGTACACATATTTGAAATAATAACATCTATTTAATGAACGAAGATTTTTTTATTTCCTTATGAATATGTATATCACGAAAATTTGACAATAAAATATTGAGTTTTGTTTGTTCAAAGTCTGTCAAAATTTCAATTTTAATATTTTCCTTTTCCTTCCTTTAATAACTAGATTTAACCATGTACTATCGAAATATTTTTGGTTTATTAATTTTAGATGTACCAATAATAAGTAATAATACTGTCCACGAAAATCATTTATTTTTTTGCGACGCCAAGGGAGATAAGGTATCAACAGCTGAGATTTCGGCAGTTTTTATTGAAAATTTCACAAAATTATTTTCAAATACGAATTATTCAAATGAATATATCTTTTCACTTGTTACCGTTATTAAAAATAAACTGTTCGGTAAACAATATTCAATTTTTGATTCTGGTATACAAATCATTATTATTTATTTAATCTAAAAGCCATACCCCTAATCTACATCAATATACAGTCTGTAAAATATGTGTGTATTATGTGCGATGCAACTATAACGTAACAAATCTGTATGCATCATTTGTTTGTTTGTTTGGGTGCATTGTCCGACAGATGAACGGAAGTATTTTCATTAATTACATAATTATGATTGAAGTAATATATTTAAAAAATTATATACGAGATTATAGGTATATGGATACATACATACATATGTACGTATTAAAAACTATGTATGTATTAAAAACTGGTCCAAGTTTAATATAAAAAAGAAAATTTACAGAAACTTTTGTTTACTTCCTGAGTTAACAGTTTTCATTCGCATTTTTGTTTCAAAGCTATTCAGTTCCTTAATTTTAGCAGTAAGCACCAGTAAGTGTTACTGTTTTTTTTTCGTTTGAACTCTGTGAATCGAATTCTTCTTGGCACGTTATTTATTTGTATTCAATTAACCCATTTTCAGTTATTCCTCTTTGTGTGCGTTCATATTTATTTGCTTTAAATGTTTTTGTTGTCTTTTCGAACGCTTTGGCGAACCATATTTACACTTTGTTCTGTTTTTGTCTTCGACTGCTTCCTTGGAGACACTAGTGAAAAGGGAAATTTGGTTGAATTTACACACACACATAATATGTATCTACTCACGCACTTTCTCATAACATGAATCATAAAGTATGTATTCATAAGTATTTAAAGATTTGTGTCAATAGTTTTTTTTATTTTGTACCCTTATAGAAGAACAATTGGCTTTTTTCAAATATTTATTATTTTTTGTGAAATGAATTTGTATGTATTAGCAAACCGCTATTGACATCTTCGAGGATATATTCTTAATTTCAGAAATTGAGAATTGTAGACTACATTCGGGTTGTCCAAGAAATCTAACTTATCAGTCAATAGCTGCATTTTTGAAATGAATCGGTCAAATTACTGAACAAAAGCTTCTAAAAACGCTATAAAGAGCAAGAAGAAAGCTCGGCCTAACCCACTCTAAAAGTTTTATGACGAACATCTGCAACATTGACACCAAGAGTGTGTTAGAAGCCCACATTTCATCATTTTAATGTCGACTAGCTATACCCCACATAAGCACATCACCCATATTCTTCTTGCCAAAATTTATGTCGACCTCTATAGGCCTTATTTACGAATACATGCACACACTTATATAAACAAATTTGCATTCTTCGCGGAAGCATTTTGGGCGCACGCAGTCATCGCTGACACTATACGCATAGTAATTAGCTTACGAGTCTTGGCGAAGTGACCATCGGCTGCGTCCATACATATTGCAAGTGAACCTTCGCATTTCAATTTCAAAGTGGCTTTTTCAATTTTGCTTCAAATTTATATAGTACAGATATATATATATGTAATGTAAGTTTTGATTTTAACACTTTTGTTTGCATTGTTCCGATCGTTAAATGAAAATTCGTTAAGCCGCAATTGGCAAATGAAATCAAAAGAAATTATAACTCCGCTTGACACCTGACTATCAGGGAATTGCGTTTGTGCAGGTGTGTCTTTCAATTAGGGAATTATGCACGCAATACGTGTCAGCGTGGACTATTACGAAATTTTGGCTATATGCATATATGTACATACATACATACATATTTAAAATTCACACAGCACTTCGGCAGAGTAATGTACAACCTTACTTGGATAATATTTTTCTATGCCCATGGCATATCTTAGGACAAGAAAAATTGGTATTAGTAGAACAAATAACTTTCTTTTGATAACTGTTAAATGTGATGGTGAATTTGGAATGTACTTAAATTGAAAGCCAAAATATTTTTGGGGTTAAAAAATAATAAATTTCAGACCATAATTAAATTTATTCTAGTCCAAATAATATTTTCTCTACACTTTCTATTTTATACCCGTATTAAAGTGTTGCGGTGATAACAATAGACATGTTTCGATTTTGATTATTATGCTTTAAATATATTTTTTTTTGATTTTGTGGGGTTTTCGCAAATGTAGTATAAATTAGGTTCAGACTAATAAGGGAATTCTAGCCCAAATAACATATGATTCGGAGCGACTCAGACCCATTGCGATTAAATATTGGAAGGCTGGATTTTCCGTGAGCATTTCTCAGGCAACAAATTCCCTCTGGTCGCTAGAAGATCGCAAGAGCTCAATTGATTAGCATGCTCTCAGTAGGGTATTTCTGATTGACTTGTTTCTAAATAACATCCTCAATAGGTATCCATGAGATAAAGCTAAAACTACAGAGCTCCGGTTTACGAACATGTCTGAAAGGTCTGTAGGGCCAGATCACAATACGCAAGTTTTGCTACATAAAAAATATTTCCAGATTTTACAACTTTTTAAAATCCTTAAACCTAGATATATATTTTATTATGACAGGAATACCTTTGATTTTTCAGATTTGAATATATTTTTGGTTTTCTTTTTTTTTTCAAAAGATAATAGTTAAAGATAAATATTTAAAAATATTATTTCATCTTAACTATAACAACCTAGGAGACATAAACTATGTAGGTAAAAATCAGATTTCCTCAGAACAGCACTATGTATATCATAAATAGAGAATAAATGTTCGAATGACAATCAATTATATTGAATAGATACAGTTGAACTTCCATAACTCGAAGTTCTCCATAACTCGAACTCTTGAATTGGCAATAGTCAATTTTCATACAAATTACCTTCCATAACTCTGAAGTCTCTCTAACTCGAAGTTTTTTTGTGGATTATGGTGACTCAAGTTAGGGTTCAACTGTATATGTATGTAAAATCTTATAATAAAGATATAGTGTTTTGTTAATTAACCATAATGGAAATAATGCGTTTAAATCGATCTTATACATTATATTCGATTCTGGACGACATTAATTACAAAACAAAATGCTCTTATGCAAATGAAAACAGGTTTTCACTACTGATCGATTTTATTTCTAATTTAAACCTTTCATAGAAGAGACAAATATTTCGCAAGAGATAATTATTTAGAGAAAGAGACCTTAATATATTGTTTCAAGTTAATGAGATATAGTATTTCGTATAATATTCTAGTTATAAGGAAGATATCGTAACTTAATTAGTCTAATAGTATAATAAAATTATTGCGTTATTTTTGTCATTTCAATCACAAATCATCAAAATAATTAAAGTCAAAAATAAAATAAAGAGGTGTGGCGGCAAATTGTAGAATACAAAGCCAATTTTAATAATAAAATAAACTTTTTCAATATTTTCTACTCTTCATCAAAACTTAAATATTCACTAATTTCCACTTTTATTTTAATACAGTTCACTTGGCTAATGCACTTGCGAACAAAAGAGACACTATAAGAGTACTTGTCTTCTAAATCCTCCAAAATGAGCGCAATTGTGGGCGCCGCAACGGCGATAGGTGGCGCAGTGACAGCGGCCACCAGCAACAGCTGGTTCATACCGATGTTGGTGGCGGCTATTGCCTACTTTCAGTACGAAGAGATTATGGATCCCGAGTCTAGGGCGGAAGATTTGCCCACAGATGAGATATTAGAACGCTATGATTTTATAGTGATAGGGGCTGGGTCGGCAGGCGCGGTGGTGGCTAATCGATTGACCGAGGTGGAAAACTGGAATGTGCTGTTACTGGAGGCTGGGGGAGATGAGACTGAAATATCGGATGTACCACTCATGGCAGGATATCTACAATTGAGCAAAATGGATTGGAAATATAAAACGGAACCAACAGGCAAATTCTGTTTGGGTGAGCTTGTGAACATTGCGCTTTACTCTTGATTTGTACTTATTACATTTTTTCATTTTATAGCCATGAACAACGGGCGTTGTAACTGGCCTCGTGGTAAAGTGCTTGGCGGTTCAAGTGTGCTGAATTATATGTTGTATTTACGTGGCAGTAAGATTGACTATGACAATTGGGAGGCCGCCGGCAATCCGGGTTGGGGATATCGCGATGCTTTGTACTACTTCAAAAAATCGGAGGATAACACAAACCCGTATTTATCCAGCACACCTTACCACTCCACTGGCGGCTATCTGACAGTCGGCGAGGCGCCTTATCATACACCGTTGGCGGCAAGCTTCGTTGAAGGTGGTGTCGAGATGGGTTACGAAAATCGTGATTTGAATGGCGAGAAACAGGCTGGTTTTATGATAGCGCAAGGCACTACGAGACGTGGTAGTCGCTGCAGCAGCGCTAAAGCTTTTCTACGTCCGGCGCGCTTGCGTCCCAATCTACATATATCCATGCACTCGCATGTGACGCGTATAATGATCGATCCAGTGACGAAATTGGCTTTCGGCGTCGAATTCGTGAAGAATCAACGCATATATCGCATACGCGCCACTAAAGAGGTCATTTTATCAGGCGGTTCCGTCAATTCGCCACAATTGTTGATGTTATCGGGAATTGGACCACGCAAAGAGCTGGCTAAACATCACATACCGGTTATTAAAGAACTCAATGTCGGTGAGAACATGCAAGATCACATTGGTCTTGGCGGTCTCACATTTTTGGTCAATCAACCGGTTTCCATTGTGGAGAGTCGCTTCCATTCTATGTCTACAGTGCTGCAGTACGCTGTTTTCGGTCAAGGCCCCCTCACCATACTTGGCGGCGTTGAGGGACTCGCTTTCGTGAATACAAAATATGCGAATGCTTCGCTTGATTGGCCCGATATCGAGTTTCATTTTGTTTCTGGTTCTACAAATTCAGATGGCGGCTCTCAGTTGCGCAAAGCGCACGGCCTCACAGATGCTTTCTACCGCGCGGTATTCGAGAAGATCAACAATCGTGATGCTTGGAGCATAATACCAATGTTGTTGCGTCCGCGCAGTATTGGCTCGATTAAATTGCGCAGCAACAACCCATTCGACTATCCGTATATATACCCGAACTACTTAAGTGACGAACTCGATACCAAGACACTGATTGAGGGCGCCAAGATTGCGGTAGCGCTATCGCGCACGAAGGCCATGCAACGTTTCGGCTCGCGTATCTCATCCATCAAATGGCCTGGCTGTCAGCATTTGCAGATGTTCACCGATCCCTACTGGGAGTGTATGATACGTCACTACACCGTGACCATCTATCATCCGGTGGGCACATGCAAAATGGGACCCTATTGGGATCCCGAAGCGGTGGTCGATCCGCAATTGCGTGTTTATGGCATACGTGGCTTGCGTGTTATCGACGCGAGTATTATGCCCAAGTTGGTGAGCGCCAACACAAATGCACCGGTGATAATGATTGGGGAGAAGGGTTCAGATATGATCAAGGAGTTTTGGATAAAGAACACGATAATCTAGTTGTGCTTTCTACAACGATTGGGTTAGGGTCTACGCTGTTATATGGGGTTTACACTTTCTTCAACTTTAGGCGTGGAGAATCTTAGACATTTTGTAATTTATTTATTTATTATTTTACTTTTTTGTATTTAATCTAAAAGAAACAGAGTCTCTGTGGCATGTAAATAGAAATTAAGTGAAATTACGAATTTTGTTAGGTAATACAAATTATTATTTTTAATGTGTGTATGATCGAAGAAATATATAATTGTATAACCAAACGTAAAATACTTATTTCAATGGCAAGCTTCAATAATATTATATTTTTTGCACAGAGTCATGAGAAGAAATTCTGTCCTAGAAATGAATATGTATTTACATCAACTCCTCATGGACTACGTAACGGCACTCCATTTGGTATCGCAAAGAACCAAAAGTGGTATATTTGTGGCTTAGTGGCCTACCAGACTAACCTAAACTAAACTACATCCTTTTAAAGGTTAAATTAAAATTGTTATGATATTGAATCTAAGCGGGGCCAACAAGAATAGATCTAAATGGTTACTTCAGACTTCAGAAAAGAAATTCATCTTCTCCCTCTACACTTCAACCCATAAATATTTTGGGATTCCAAATTTGAGGGACGGCAATTTGGCCTAACTTTCGGGTTAACTGAACAATATTTTGGGCGTGCAGAATCAATGGACCATAATAAATGGACAAAGAAATTTTTTCGCTCAAATACAGTTAGGGGACCAACTCTATTTCTGTCCTGAAAGGCAACTGGCTCTGGGGCAACTAAGAATATCAAATACTTAACCTTCATTCAAAACCGATTATCTAATTGTTGTAATATCAACTTTGTCTGATACGAAGAGATCTCTTTAAGTGCTGTTTGGCTGACACTCATAATGACAATACGTTCGTTACGTTGCTTGCGCTGGATGTTTAGTTCAGCATACCGGTTAATTGCATAAACTTCTGTCTGGAAGATGCTTGGGAATGCACCCATTGGCACAGAGATGCCTGCACCAATTTCAAATGTTTTAGAGCCATTAGTGTGTCAGTGCAGAGAGCATCCCTTAACACATTGCCTGCCAAGCGGTTTTGACGAAAAATTTCTACCGGTGCCAACCACGTTTTTTGTTATAAACTGGTGTAAATCGGGAATATATATAATTTTTTTGCGGCTTATTTCGGGTTTAAAAGCTTTTTTTATTTTAGCGATTTTGTGCGACATGGCACTGATCAAATTGTAAGAAAATATCGTGGTTCTTTATTGTTATCTGTTTTATTTTATGTTTGTTTTTTATTCCATAAAAAAAATTCCATGGCAGGAAACGTGTTAAGTAACGCCTCGCCTATACTGCCTAGGGTGACTATGAATTTCCTTATAAAGTTTGTGACGAATATTCACAAAAAGACTTCAAGCTACAGCAATGTTAAAATAATTTGAAAAATCAATTAGATATTTATTTGATAATTGAAATTGATGCCTAAGTTCAAGTAGTTTCGTGCAAACAATAAAAAAATAATCTAATGGGGATTTAACAAATTATCAAAAACTCATAATGAATAACCCTTTATATACACCAAGCAACACTTTGACTAACACCATGTTTTAAGTAAATCAGTTTGACGACCACTGAAATGAGCTAGCATTTGTAACTTACGCTCTCTCGCGCTCTTAACAAACGCTGAGCTCGGAGTGGTGAATTCATTTTATTTTATGTAAAAAGTTCATTAACTGTTGAATACGAATGCAATGCTTAAAATAACAACAACACACAACGAGTAAATATTTAAATTTCAAAGTAATATTAAAGAAATAAGAATGACGCCTGCAGCTTTTATTCCAAAAATATATGCAATTAATTATAATAGTATTGGGGAATTATGAATAATACTTTATTTCCATATTTTTCACTGAATACACTGATGTGATATTAATCATGGCGTCGAAATGCAGCAACAAAATATCAAAATATTGTAAATATAAGCGCCTTACAACTGCCAACTACAGCCCAAACATGTCTTGCTGACATTATAATCTGTTTAAAAACAAAAGCGGAGAATTGCGCCAAAAATAAGCAAAAAATTAAGATTTTATTGTGTTATCACAGGGGCATAATAAAACGCCAAGATTACGGTAAGCGGACACATAATTACATTTTAACACATTTCACTGACTTTCAGTTTCGTGCTGGAAAAAGGTGAGAGTTCTTTAGTAGCAGCTCGACGCTCGAGATAAATACACTGTGATATGTTGCCCAGTTGCTTGGCGTTCACGAAATTACGTTTTTTCATTTGGGGTAAACAAAAAATTGGCATTATACAAATAACGGTGAATTCTATTTCAATTCAATGGTACCACCTCTTTCACAGCTTCGGTTGCATTGTTGCTGTTGGTGATTGCAGTGATCAGCGGCACAACAATCGCGAGCGTAATAAGTGCTAGCAAACCTGTGCCGGAAGAAAATGACGCTGTGACTCCCACGAGTTGCACTGCCTCGGCGGTTGGCAGCGCGGAGGCGCTTGTTAGCAATCTCTTCGCTGCTATAAATGCTGCCAAATGTGAGCTTACACGCGCCAGCCAATGGCCAGCTGATTTTGGAGATGAAGCGCTTCGTGTGGGACTGGAGAAGTATGATTATGTTGTGGTCGGTGCCGGCACGGCCGGTTCGGTGCTTGCCAGTCGTTTGACTGAGAACGCGCGTATCAAAGTGTTGCTGCTGGAGGCTGGTGGAGATCCACCTATAGAATCGGAGGTGAGTTTTTAGTGTGGACAAAATGTGTGCGAGTGTAGCTGGAGCTCTGATTGCAACTATAGCTTAAGTGTCTTAAAACAGCATTTGATTTGGGATCTTCCCTAGAGCTCCCTTTAATCATCTTGTAATTCTTTCGAAGAAATTTTGTGTGCGTATTTCAACATTTCAAAATCAATCAAAAAGCTGTTACTTATAGAGGTGTCCATCATTTAATATATGTATATGCATATATATAGGTATGTCTGTTGCATTCATTTATGGATATTATTAGCTAAAAATTATCGTATCTTTATGATTGTTGCTTGGAAATGATAAGGTAGTTAATAGTATACTGTACTGAAACCAGCGAAATATTTGCTGTTCTTCATTTGAATTAATTTAAATGAAAGGATATACTGCCTAAAGAGATGATGGTAATTCTTAGTTTGGTAATTCCAATTATAAAGCACTTTCGCTATAATTCCTTCGTTTTACTGATTATGCTGTCTCAATTCATTAAGATCAAATCTTCACCAGTGCCAATAACTTGTACAACAGCACTGAAGACTATATCCTCTTGCCCTAATTAAATCCCTTATTCTGATCCATGGAATTTGAGTTCGGGACACAGACATCCCCATAAGATAAAGATCGAATCCCGACAGTAAGAAAGACTGAAGAGAGAAAGGCCCTGGCCGCAAACTAACGGCTTGAACTCAGCAACACTATTCAGATAACTATCGGCTTCCTACTTTTTAATGATTTCAAATTTAATGGGAACTGCTTATTGCCATTCGAAAGAACACCTTTAGCATTTATTTCTTTAAATAATAGCTCTTTCAAATGTTGGTCGCGGCTACGCCTCAGATGGTTCATTCGTTGAGTCCATTTTCGATGGATTGTTTGAGCATTTCGACTGGTAACTGGTGAATGACACGCGTGATGTTTTGCTCCAAGCGGTATTGTCCGCATATACTTTAGACTTTACAAATCCCCACAGGAGAAAGTCTAACGGTGTGCTATCACACGAAATTTTCAATAGTCCATAGAACTAAGCGATGTCGCTTGGGAAGATCGAGCGGCTTCAGTTCTGACACAAACTGTATTTTGCGCGCCTTCAATTTAAGATCTCGACGTAAAATGCGCCAATGCGTTCTATACGTCAGTCCGAGTTGTTGCGAACGGTGCTGAATCGACTCTCCGCGGTCTTCGTGTATACTCTCAGCTACGGCTGCCATATTTTCTTCACTGCGTGCTGGACGTTGTCGCATATTTACCAATAATGAATGCTGGGTCTCAAGATGGGTTATGGTGTTGCGAATAGTACGCTCAGTAGGCCGATTATGTTGACCATAAGTTGAATGAAACGCGCGAAACACTTTCTTTACAGAACGTGAATTTTCGTAATCAAGTTGAACAATTTGTAAACTTTTTTCAGGCGTAAGTCTTTCTATTATGAAATTCCTAACAATACTGAAAAAAAATTACGTGGCAAAAATAACTTGACACGTATCTATGCGTGATATGTCAAAAAGGTTCATCACCAAATCTTCTACTTATAAAGTTATATACATCATATTATTCTGTGGTACATTAGATTTGTGGATAATATCAAAGGGCCTCCAACTAAGTTCATTTATAACACAGTTCTAGAGTTTTTTTACTAAACGCAGATCCTTTACATCTCTTTCAGATCTTCACACTAAGCTCAACGCTACATCACAGCCCGTACACGTGGACAGATTACGCCGAACCGAATCCGAACTGCTGCCAAGGCATGCAGCTGGGTCGCTGTTATTGGCCGCGTGGCAGAATGCTTGGCGGCTCAGGCTCCATGAGTGGAAGTATTTTTTTGCTTGGCAATAAGGAGGATTTCGACCGTTGGCGTGAATTGGGTTGCGACGAATGGTCGTGGGAGGAAATGAAATATCTCTACAAAAAAGCGCTCAAAACCTCACATCAGGAAATCGTCGAAAAGCCAGTCGGTGCACTAGTACTGAACTACTTTGAACGTCTAGCGGAGCACAATGAATTGGCGCAACTTATGCTCAATGCTAGTAGTGAGTTGGGGTTGCGCTACATACCCGATTTGGGTGACGGCACAAGAGTTGGCTACACCGACTCAATACCCGCAAATATAGAAAAGGGGCGGCGCATGAGCGTTGCGAAAACTTATTTGGGGCAAGTATCAGCTACCCGACCTAACCTACATGTCATTAAGAACGCATTGGTTACAAAGATACTCTTCTCAGCAGACAAGAGACGCGCTGTGGGCGTTGAATTCAACGTACGTAATCACCATGGCTTAAAAGCTGCCGCCATTAATGAGGTGCTGGTTGCGGCAGGCGCCATTAATTCGCCGAAAATACTACTACAATCGGGCATTGGCCCAATTGAACATCTTAAGGCGCTCAGCATCGAAGAAGTTGCAAATTTGCCAGTGGGCAATAATCTACACGATCACGGCATGCTGCCTTTGATACTCCGGTTTGAGCGCGATATTAATGCGCCACCCAGTATGGGCGCACCAGAAAGCGTTGTAGATTATTTTTTGCAACAAACAGGTCCCCTGGCCACCAGCATTAGTATTATGGGATTCATTAATACAAATGCGAGCAGCAGCAGCCAGTATCCCGACTTGCATTTGGTGTCGCACACAATTGTACCTGCCGGTAATGCGGACAGCTTCAAATTTCTACAACTGCGCGATGAAATAGTCGCCGGCATTGCGCGCGGGGCCGGCAATAATAGCCTCTTACAAATTTATGGCTCACTACTAGGTCCGCGCGCGCGGGGCAAAGTTCGGCTACGCACGGCCGATCCACAAGCACCGCCACTTATTTACAACAACTATGCCGGCGAGCGCGCTGATCAGTTAACACTGCTACATTACGTACGCTTCGTGCAACGCTTGTCCGCCACAGCGGCTTTTAAGGACTACGGCTTACATTTATTACACGTGCCCATTCAAGAATGTGATCAGCTGACGTACGATACGGATGCTTATTGGTTGTGCTACATCAAGTATTTGTATATCGGCGCTTGGCATCCGGTAGGCACTTGTCGCATGGGCGCGGACGCTGATCCGCACGCTGTGGTAGACCAGCGACTGCGTGTGCGCGGCGTGAATGGTTTGCGTGTGGTGGACGCGAGCATAATGCCGGCAATAACGAGCGGCAATACGAATGGACCAACAACACTGATTGCCGAAAAGGCAGCCATTATGATTGAGGACGACTGGAAGGAGGAACTAACGTAATTTTTCGCTATCCTCTCGTACAAGAATTAAAAAAAAAATATTTTAGTTGAATTGTATTTGGAGTTTAAGCTATATCTTATTGTTAATTTATTCAAAGATATTTTTTTTTTAAATATAATTAATAAATGTGTATATTATAAAATATTAGGAAAGAATTATATTTTGCGTTAGTTAGAGATATTTTCGCACATTTAATGTACACTGCGCGTCATCAGATTAGCGGCCCCTTTTCGTTCAGTTTTCACTGCTCTTAACATTTTTCTATTGCACGAAAACTGTAACTTTTAAATCGACAGACTATCTATCTCTACACCGACTCAATACCCAATGTTCGATTACATGTATTTTTTTTTTGTATATTATGTTAAAAATATTTGAATTATAAATTAACAAGTAAGGAATGTCTAAGTTCGGGTGCAACAGATCATTTTATACTCTATATATCTAACTCTATTAGGTTTAAGTATTACAAACAACCATTATGTGAACAAAGCTATAATACTCTCTTAGCAAGTTTTGTTGTATTAAGTTTAACTTTTCATATGAAATAAACGGAAAAAACTAAGTTAGCATAGGAGGTGCTATCCTGATGACCCAAATTTTGGTTTCTAATTCATTAAATTTAATTCATTCGACGTAGGTATCGGAGACCCGTATGTGGTTCAATGTTAATTACAATGTTATTCAACAAGACAAGACAAGACAAATATATTTTTATTTCTATTATAAAAACATTTTTTAAAACTACATTATGAATATGAGTAATTTATTAAAAGAGTTTCGTGGGTTTAAAAATTTCAAAAGATCAATATTTTGTTGTCTTTTTAAATAGCCAATATGTTTAAAATATTCTCCAAACATATCAACTCGTTTCAGTAAAATTCAAAGAGATAGAACCTTTATCTACTCGATTTAAAACTTTAAATGCGCATATCTCAAAACTTAGTTTTTTAAGTCGCTGAATACGAAATCGCTTTTTTGAAGTTAAAAAACGTAAAATGTTTGAACCTCTGAAACCAACCTAACACTTTAGGTTTTAAATTGGGGTTTACTTGACAGTTCATTGCTGACATAGGAAAAAAGTTGCAAAGTTGTTTTTATCTATTTTCTCTGGAGTCTAGGTACATTCCTAAAAGTCTTTACAATGTGGCAACTCTCTTGGTTACTTGATACCTTATTTCTTCTGGATAATGCGAAGTAAATCACAGCGGTACTTCATTGACAAAGAAAGAATGAGTACGTCAAAAATGGCCAGTTGGCGTGATTCATATTAGCAGGAGTTGATTATGCGTCGATTACACGATTTAAAGCTCACCTAGAAGAGAAGAATATAGAGGAGGAAAATGTTAGTTTTACATTGCTTTGCATTAATTTAACTTATATGAAATGTAATTATTCGCAATAACAAAAGATAAAAAATATAATTCAACAAATGCGATAATTGCCTGCGAATATGTTGCTTAGATACTGTAAATTATGCATGCAATTTACGTGAACACCTGTTTAGAAGGTGTTATTGGTAGAGAATGGAATATTCAATTGATTATATATAAATATAATTGGCGTTTCAAATAGTCAGGGTCTTAATTGAGTCAATTAGTAACATTTCCTTATTTATTGTCTCAATTAAGTGACTGCCTGACACTCATACATTTTGATTATTATGATTTGTTGGAACTTAAAGAAATAGTATGTCAAAGAACTTAATTCCCCCTCTGTAACTTGTTCGACAAAATTCAAAAATTCCAAACGATTGGAAAATGTTTGTCGAAAAATGAACGATTGGAAAGCATTCTCAGTCGATGGTTTAGCGTCTGATCGACACTTACAACATCATCTGTAGTCGAAAATCGCTCAGTAGTCCGCTATCTACTGTCAGTCGACACTTGCAAAAGGGGTGAATATTTCTTCTTGTACAAAACGATAAATTGGTAAGACTGATCGTATGATGAATAACTTTTTAGCCTTCGTAGTGCGTCTACCAGAGCCGACCGGGATAGAGAAAACTTAAAGTAACAACACCTATTTCATATTTTCATAATCTACTTTAAATTCTCTTTAATTTCAGTTAAGGAAAATCAAGAATATAAAATTCTGGCGATCGATAAATCCCCAGCGGATTTCCTGTATTTTATGAAGGCAATGAGAACAGAACACTGAAAACTACAATAATAACCAAATTGGATTTTCCAATTAACTTACAAGTGCAAAAACTCAAAATATTATCAAAACAGTACAGTGAACCCGAGAGCCCAACGAGTGCTTAAAATTAAAATTGAGCATTTCGAAGAAATTGTTTAGACCTCATGGTTTTTATGCAGCGAAAATTTTTGAGTATTTTTGTTGTGACTTACATTTATTTACTTATGTTTTTGTTATTTCATTTCGTCGCTGCAATAATTCTGCGAGCTCAGCAAATTTAAGCACATTTTGGGTCAGCAAAGCGGCGTCTGTGGAAGAAGCGTAACGCAAAGCGCAATGGCCTAGTCCATTTCCTAACACAGTTCAATTTTGACAACGCTTCGAGACAGTTAACCGCGCGTGAAATTTATTAAATCTTGCTCTTGCCGATACATTCTTGAAATGATGGGCGGTGAAGGACTTGTAACGCTGTGGCGCTTCGTGTTGACGGCTGTGCCCAGCGCGACAATAATTGTTATGCTCATTGATGGCATAAATCTCTACCGACCAGACATTGTTGATGAAGACAATCGCCTACACGCGTTAAATATTTTGAATTTACGTGATTCGTACGACTTTGTAATTATTGGTGGCGGGTCAGCTGGTTGTGTGCTCGCATCACGTTTAACGGAGGTGGCCAACTGGAGTGTTTTACTGCTGGAAGCCGGCGGTGATGAGCCCATGCTGTCGGAACTGCCAATGTTGTATCCGATATTCCAGCGCAGTCCATTCGATTGGGGCTATCGCACAGAGCCGTCGGATCGTTACTGCCTCGCCATGCAAGGACAAAGTTGCTTTTGGCCGCGCGCCAAGGTGTTAGGTGGCTGCAGCACCATAAATGCAATGATGCATATACGTGGTAATAGACGTGACTACGATCACTGGGCGGAACTGGGTAACGTGGGTTGGAATTATGACAACATTTTACATTACTTTAGAAAACTAGAGGATATGCGCGTGCCAGGCTTCGAGAATGATCGTTTCTACCACGGTTTCGGTGGACCAGTCACAATTGAGAATTACAGGTTTCCATCGCCGTTAGTGGACGTCTTCATCCAAGCAGCCACGGAACGGAACTTGGTGTGTTGTTGTATGTGACACATTTGTGTGAAATTTTTAATAATTTTTCCACTCTTTAGCTCAATCCATACAACGACTTCAATGGGCCCAGTCAAACCGGATTCGCTGTGCCGCATGGCACGCTACGCAATGGACTGCGTTGCAGTGAAAATAAAGCTTATATACGACCCGTTTGGAAGCGTCCGAACCTTGATGTATTGCTGCGCGCTTTTGTAAGTCGCATAGTGGTCGATGAAGAGACGAAGTTGGCGCATGGTGTGCAATTCGAGCATTTAGGCTTTATGTATAGCGTAAACGCACGTCGCGAAGTCATACTCTCAGCAGGCGCCATAGCTAGCCCACAATTGTTGATGACTTCTGGCATAGGACCGGAGCAACAGCTTACACAATATGGCATACCAATTATACAGCACTTGCCTGGTGTGGGCATTAATCTGCAAGATCACATAGCCACTGCAGGACCACAGTATCTCGTTAACAACAATGTAACTGGACATCGGCTTTCTTTCATAGTGCCGGAAATGTTGAATGCGCGTTCGGTGGACTCGTTTGTACATCAGGCCGAAGGGTTCTTCTATGCCATGCCCATCAGCGAGGTTATGGGCTTCATGAGCACCAAATATCAGGACCCCAAACTCGATTGGCCTGATATACAAATCTTCATGGGTGGTTATGGTTATGGCGCCGACGGCGGTTTGATTGGCCGACGCGGTAGCGGCATATCTTTTGCTAATTACGAAAATGTTTTCGAACACATGATCTACAAGGATGCCTTCACATTGACAATCTTATTAATGCGCCCCAAGAGTCGCGGACGTCTCGAGTTGCGATCACGCGATCCCCGTGTACATCCACGCATATATGCCAATTATTTCGACGATCCATTGGATATGGCCGTGCTGGTAAGTTGTGTGGCATACAACAACAACAAACAAATATTGATAAATATTGCAACACAGGTGGAGGGCGTCAAATTTGCGCATAGTCTAACACAAACCGCCATCATGCAGCGCCTCAACGCGACGCTGAACATTTTCGAGTGGCGCAATTGCCCCGAGGTGGAGTACTTGAGCGACGCCTTTTGGGAGTGCATTGCGCGTTTCTACTCACAGACGATTTACCACCCGGTGGGCACTTGCAAAATGGGCGTATACAACGATCCTTTTGCAGTGGTGGATCCCCGTTTGCGCGTCTATGGCGTGCGTGGTTTGCGTGTGATCGATGCCAGCATTATGCCAACCATACCAACGGGCAACACGAACACGCCGACAATAATGCTGGCCGAAAAGGGCGCGGATATGATTAAAGAGGACTGGTTGCGTTATGGCGGCGGTCAGTGATGTATAATGCAGTTATGCTTAATTTATTTATAAAATATTTAGTTTACTAGAAATCCGCTACCATTTTTATAGGCTTAGTATTGGTTAAAAAATAATAATCATATTGAAATATTTTTCATGCCTTTACAAATAAACTGAAAAAATCGATATTCATATATATACGAGTATAAGTGGCTATTTAGACGACTTTATTGACATACTTTATTATTATTACTTAATACTTTATTTATAATTGTAATATTGCTTACTAACCATTTCCTTTCATTTTTAGAACAGTGACCTGCTTTGTTGAAACTGGCAATTTAAATAAGTCAATTTCGCTATTTACCAATAAAAACTATCAGCAACAAATTTATGTGACCTTCAAATACAGGAAAAAATAATAACTTTTGTGAATATTGTGAACACTATTTTCGTGTTCTTTGTAGAATAAATAAATTATTTCAAAAAAAAAAAAAACAATGCAATTACAATCTAAATATGCACATTCATTATTTTATAATATGTATAAGGTAATATTAATATTTTACACTCAAAATAAGAAGACCTATTCCACAGAAATGCCAGTAATATAGCCAATAATAGCCGATTAATGTCGCAATTATGTCGCAACTCGGTCATTTTAGCCTTCAAATTCCATAGCGTTATAAAATCGAAAGTAAATTTATAATATCTATATAATAACTATACAGAATGGCAGAATGACCTTAAATACAAAAAAGGTCCATTTATTTTGTCATATTTAATGACAGCCGCAGTTAAAGGGTTAGGTGAGTTTCAGAGGTTAAAAACAATGGTATTTTTACAATTAAATATTTACAATCATATATTTCATTTTAAAAAAAATTAGCAAATACACATATTTGAATAGTATTTTGTGAAATTTTTATTTACAAATGCCGATAGTACCGCATCTCCCATGAAGTATCCAAAAAAATAAATGTTGCCGTGGACAGCATAACTCATTATTGGTTCATCCAAAATCAATAAACCAAAAATATTTCAATATTATATGGACAAATCTAGTTAATGAACGAAGGAAAAAAGAAAGTATTGAAATTTGAATTTTTGACAGATTTTTAACAAAAAAAACTAACTTTTTTGGTGAAATATGTGTCGTATATTGAAAAAATTAGTTGTAATAAAGAAAAATAAAAATTCCTCGTTCTCAACTAAATAATGTTATTTCAAAGATGTGTGAAAAATTTTAACAAAACGGATCTGAACTTTTCGAGAAATCGAAAAGGTTGTAATTTAAATTATTCTACAATTCATAATTCACAATATAGCGGAAAATGTAAAATACGCGCTTGTCAATTAAGTTGTTGTGAAACGTCATCATAGTTGAAATTTAGAGTTTTTTGTCACTTTAATAATTTTGCTGGATGTATTATCATTGAATTTAATGATATATGAATATATGGTAAGTGGAGTTTAAGAGTTTTTTTCAACTCCAGAGCCATCAAACGGATGTGATTATATTATTTTATGTGATCAATGTATGAACTATTTATCGGTTAAATCTTTGATAAAAATCGTTCATTTAATGAGCTGAATATGTGATACATATTCCACATTATTTTCCAGTATAGATTTTAAAATAAGTTTTGTTTTGGGACACTATTATGCTAAAATTTATAGTCTAATATGGAATAAAACTGGTTCCATCATCATAAGTACCATAGTAATCTAGCGCAATCTAGCGCTTAATTTCCACAACAGTCGCTTCTACGTCACCGGAATTGATCCAAATTTTATTCGACAAAGATCTGCTTTTTTCGACGATTATTTTCGCCCCTTTCGGTTAATTGTTAAAACAATGCAATAAAATCATTTCAAAAGGTTCTCCGTGCCCTTCTTAGCCCTTAGCCCTTCCTTACTTGATTTTTGGTGTGATCATTGGCGGAGAGTCAGGAAAATTAAATAAAACTTGACGTTTCTGAAATTAACTTAATAAAACGTCCAATCGTATAAAATGTCCTCTCTCGACAAACCAAAATCAAACTCTACAAATCGCTCATCATTCCCGTCCTGATGTATGGCGCTGAAGCGTGGACTATGACAACATCCGATGAGACGCCTCCGCAGACGATGGAACGATGAGCTGTACGATTTATACGACAACATTGACATAGTTCAGCGATTAAAAAAAGGTCAAAAAAGATTTGCATTTTAGGAGTTATTTCAAGGCCGAATGTGCCGTTTGTTTGCATACTAACAGGTGCCTATTCCCTTTAACCTTGGAACCTTGGTGAAAATGAGTGAAATTGGTTCTGGAATTACATCAGCCCTCATATACTATATATGATGATCTTCTATTGGACTTTATGCCGAATATATAGGTCATATTGTGTGTTATCTTAATAAAATTACATCAATAAATTGGGAGAGTGTAAAATGTTCGGGTGGACGTGAACTTAGCCTTTCCTTGGGGGTTACTCTGTAAGGCGTTGCGCAAGTGAAAAAACTCGCAAACGAAAAAAAGATACTCTGTAAATGCGACAATCGAATCGTAAATTTCGTTCAACGCATTTGTTTTTCCCCTTCGCAATGAAAGTACTCTGTATTGCGTTTACGAGTTTCAAACTCGTGCGTTTTACGAATTTTTCATTCGATATCAAATTGGCAAACGCAATGAACCAAAAATGTAAGTTAATAAGGTATATTTGTAGTTTTATTTACTAAAATAATGACTTTAATAGGGAACATTCCAAAAATATGAAACATAAGGAGGAAAACAGAAAATATACATTGACCATTGGAGCTAAAAAGTAAATGTTGTGAAGTTATATATTGCCCGGTGTGACCAATAGAAGTGTTGAATTTTAATTATCCTTTTATATGGTGTTTCAGTGACATTGAAGTCTAATAGTTCTTTTTATGTACTTACTGTAAATAACGTTTTTTTATTATATTAGTGGTTTAAAAGAATTACACATATGCATGTATTTACAAATAAAGACAAATACATATGAACAAGAAGAGATTAAGCCATATATCATTAATATGAATTTTAATACTATTATTTACTATATTAAATAAATAAACTCCAATATTTATGAACTATAATCTAATCATACGTTCTGCATTTGACCCCTAGAACGTTTAGCAAATTTTGGCTTCATTCGCATATTCCAGTAATTAATTTAAAACACAATACAATTTGAATTATGTATGTATGTAAAATATGATTCTTTATATTGTTAATTTTTTATACCCTCGCAACATGTTGTACATAGAGTATAATGGTTTTGTTCACGTAACGGTTATTTTTAATACCTAAAACTAAACGAGTTATATGAATACATATGTATCAAAATGACCAAGATGACGATAAAAGTTGAAATTCGGATGTCTGTCTGTCGTCTCTTCGATTTTTTAAATGTTCCAATATTAATCTTCTGGTACTTTATAGAAATTCCGTTTCTATGCCAGAGATTTAATTGCAGAACTTCATTATGTATAATGTAATGTAATAATCGCTGGAGATTTTAACATTTGACAAATCTAAAGGTCTTATTGTAGATATACTCTCGAATAAACATTTTTTAGTTCCCTGCTTAATATAGAATATTCAACTACAACTGCCGGTACACAAATTGTAGAAGTAAACCATCGAAATTAAATAGTAGTGTGACAATAAATGTACGAATGATATAGTATATATTTAAGAATCATTGTAAGAATGCCTTTATATGACTTTAAAACATAATATAACAATTAACAAAGTATTGTTATAGTTAAAAATATTATTACTTTTAAGTATAAAACATAAAAAAGTTATCATATTGATGTAAGAAATATAATTTTAAGTTCAGCATCCAAAACAATCTCTTATCGTATTCTTCAGTATTGTTTAATATAAAGGTTTAATGGTTTAATATCATTGCCTCTGAGTCTTACAATATATAATAATATGATAATATAAAATGTTCGGTTACACCCGAACTTTGGCTTTCCTTACGCGTTTGACTTTTCTGTTTTTGAATTTGTTTACGTTCCCATTTTTTTCTGGCAGTAATGTAAACTTTTTTGAAAATATGTGAACGAAAAAACATTTCAATATTTTCTACAATTCGAAAGATTTACAGAGTACCGATTTGCCTTCGCAACGCAATTCACTTTTGTAACGCATTTCTATTCGTAACGCCTTACAGAGTAACCCCCCTTATCTTTTACAAATTGTTTTGGGCTATCGACACAACCTTATACAATTGAACAATAACAAAAATATTTTAACAAAGCAACAATGACAACCTTCAAAATATTATTTTTTTGTTTTCTCTTTTTATATTTTTTTTGTCAACTCGAATAAAATTCTTCGCGGAAAGTTAAAAAAATTTAGGGGTGGACCATCCTTAACATTTAGGAGGATGAAAAATAGATGTTGTCCGATTCTCCACCCTAGCCAATATGACGCTAAGATTCACGAAAATCGGTCGAGCGGTTTCAGAGGAGTTTAATAACGTACACCGTGACACGAGAATTTTATATATCTATACTAATATTATACAGCTGAAGAGTTTGTTTGTTTGTTTGAACGCGATAATCTCCGAAACTACTGGTTCGAATTGAATAATTCTTTTTGTGTTGGATAGTCCATTTATCGAGGAAGGCTATATACGCTATGATGACCAATAGGAATAAACAGTGGCAAATGTGTAAAAAACGGGGGAAATTATTTTACTTGAGGGCTTCCGTTCCTTGCGCTGCGAAAGCGGTTCAAGATACACAAAAGTTATGTATGAAAGAATTATTTCCCTTTTAATGATATAAAAAAGTCTGTGAGTACCGTTTTTGTGATAACTAATTTGGTCGAATGTATTTGTTAGAGTTGTATTAACATAATAATATTAATCTTTATCCAAATAAATGTGTTGTTGGTTAAGAGTATTTAATTCTGAATAAAATTGTCTTTGATGACACTTAATTTCAACGAACAACTTAAAAGATAATATTACAAATAAATAACTCCGAAACAAAATCAACTCGCACTCTGCGCTGCGCTGGCCGGCGGGCGAGAAGCGGTGTTTGGTAGCGCGCCGGAGGGGGGTGTAACTCTACGAGATACCAAGCCGCGCTGCTCACTCGCGCGGTCGGCTCCGTACTGAACGGTCGAACGCAGCGCTAATTTCTTTTTGCGATATATTATCATCGTAATAAAACTTTTTAAACATATTTTCATTTTGTAGTTGTTTTATATATAGTATATCTTTTTTTGTTTTAGTATATTATTTTGTTCCTAATAGTTTCACAGTAATTAATCCTTTTTTGTTTTCATGTAAATTATTAATTAAATAAAATCATGGGTGAGATTACTGTTATGTTTGCTGGGGACTTTCGACAAACTTTACCCGTAATAGTAAGGGGGACTAGAGCAGACATTGTAAAGTCTTGCCTTAAAAGTTCTCCATTATGGAAGTTTGTAAATATTTCAAAATTATCGACAAATATGAGAGCCCATTTGGGGGGAGGTAGTATAACTTTCCCTTCAAAATTACTTTTAGTAGGAGACGGGAAAATACCTCATTTTCAAAATAAAATTGGAATTGACCGCGATTTAGGAGTCAGAGTAGGTAACATTGAGGATTTAATATTAAAAGTTTACCCTGACATCAGTGAAATAGAAAATAAAGATCACCAATGGATGTGTCAAAGGGCAATATTGGCGGCGAGAAACAGTAGCGTGGACGAAATTAATGACATAATTTTAAATAAACTTGAAGGAGATATAGTCACATACACATCTATTGATAATGTAATGGATCAAGAAGATGTGGTCCATTGCCCACAGGAGTTTCTAAATTCTTTGAACGCAAGTGGCCTTCCTCCACATTCCCTTAAGCTAAAAATAGGCGCCCCAATAATTTTACATAGAAGTCTGAAACCAACTAATTTATGCAACGGGACCCGACTTCAAGTCAAATTTCGCAATAACGTGATCGTTGCAATCGTTTTGACTGGTCCAGCAGTTGGTCAAACAGTACTTATACCTCGCATCCCGATGATCCCAAATGATATACCTTTTAATTTTAAAAGAATTAAATTTCTCCTTAAGCTATCTTTCGCCGTTACAATTAATAAATCGCAGGGGCAAACATTTAAACACGTGGGGATCACATGGCCAATTATATGTCGCGTTGTCAAGATCAGGTTGCGGAGAAAATCACTATATTCTTCTGCCACCAGAAAATAAAACAAAAAATATAATTTACGCAGAAGTTCTTTGATAACAGGAATTGACGCGGACGAAGATGAAGACGAAGCCCAAAATCACTATTCCACGCAGACGAAGTCGCGGGCACAGCTAGTTAGATATATGTATATATAAAATGTTGAGTTCCATCTTGTGCTGACATCTAAAATAAATTTTAGCATTTTACCCTCAGACACACTAACTAACCTGCAATTTCCGCATATCATCGTTTGTTTTGACATGGCGTATATCAGTGATAACAGACATTATAGACATCATATTATTTATCTTTGGTAAATACGAGTACGCAATGTTTATATAATAATTTAGTAATAAATCGATTAATCAGAACAGGAAATTCGACAAATTAAAACGCTTTCCGAAAAAAAATACTCGATTGATGCTATTCATTTGATTAATCTTGCCATCCATATTTTAGCGTGCACTCAACACTTTTTCCTACGGTTGTATTTGGAATCCCTAGGAACAGGACTATAATTTATATCAGAGATATCATGAATACTGTTTGAAAGCAAATTTAAGACAATATGGTGCTAAAATTTAAACGCTCACAACAATATATTCTATAGTTCGTTCAAGAATTCTTAAGATATTCTAGAAGCGCGAAATGTCGAAATTTAGCAATAAATTTATGGAATTCAATCTCAATTGATATATTTTGAGCTTCGCTAATGTAAATATGAATTTATATAAATTATGGATTTGAATCTAAATTGATCTATTTTGAGCTTCGCTATACAAAACTCCTGGGTGTAAACAAAATAATTTCCATCTCAGCATTTATTACGCAATTTGAGAGCATGTGCTACATACAAATGTTGTTGGTGAGTTGTCGCGTATGCGCTGAATAGTGTATGCCACCAGTGTCTGAGACGCGTGTTGCAGGTTCAACTTTTAAACAAGCATAGCCTTAAACGAGTATATATTATGCTGAAAAATATTTGCACATACCCCAGCACGTAACTGTATATGAGCGCACACATTTATGCGCCGAGAGTCACACACCACACAACATCACAAATAATATAAAGAATAAAGCTGTTTCGCGTTCAGTAGTCAGTCGAATGTGTAACGAGAATGTCGCCGTTAGCAAACAGTTCGTACTATAAGCGCGCGTTTTGCGGCTTTATGCTTGGCTGGACGCTGCTCGTAGCGGTCGTCAGTGCGCAGGGTCAACGTGATCAGTTCATCATACGCGTTGCCGAACTACCCAATGACTTGCCCAACGAATCGGACAGCGCTGCAGGTGTGGGCGGTGGTTTCAATTTGAATTTCGACGATTTTACACCAAATGCCGCTACGGGTTTGGGTAGCTTGACAATCGGCGAAGTGACGGCGCAGCAACAGCTACAAGCGCCCGATGTGGTGGTGGAGGGTGAGTGCGCTCAAGCGCAGACATAATCGATTGAGTGTTTGAAATGCATTTTAACTGTTTTTCATAGGTCTGAATTTGCTGCAGCGCAACAATTTGGTGGCAGCTGCTGGGAATGCGCAGGCGCCTGGTCCACAACAGCGCATACGCATGAATTTGAATAGCGGTTTGAGGCGGCGGCGTTGAGTCAACGGGGCAAACAATAGCCAAATTATGCAATTATAAATCAAATAATCGAATATTATTAATGCAACACAATTATTATTACTGGCCTTTAGAATGTTTCAATGCAAACATATACTTATTTTTCATATACTACAACTGAACATAAAGTGCGCTAACCATTTGTTTGATTCAATAGAAATTGATTTTTTATACCTGAGTGCTGTTAATTAATTGTATATTATCACAGGTGAATGCCGTTTTGTGCGAATAATTTACTTGAAAGTGTGATTGTTTAAATTGCTGCGCTGATTTAATAGCGCGAAATTCATAATTGTGCGGTTGCGATGACAGCCTTGAGTTTTCTTTATAATAACACAAAAGTGAGAATACTTTAATTGGCGATTTCTACTTGATAATCGCACATAATTATTGACTGAGGAAACCACATTACATTTGTTTACACTGAAAAAAATAGTTGTAATAATTTTGAAAATATATAAATATTAGAGAAGCAATTGGCGTATAGCGAATAACCGGCGGGTGGGTTGCATCGATTAATATGTAAAATATATATCTATGATTATTTAATTGTAATATATTCATATATGTATCAGAAGTAAAGTTAATGGAAAATATAGT
Source organism: Zeugodacus tau (assembly GCA_031772095.1). Lineage (NCBI taxonomy): Eukaryota > Metazoa > Arthropoda > Insecta > Diptera > Tephritidae > Zeugodacus > Zeugodacus tau. The sequence continues at coordinate 18,063,608 of CM062650.1, read as the reverse complement.
TTACAACAGCTATCTATATAGTGTTATTAATGCTTTCTCTTTTTACAACTTACAACTAGACAAAAGTGTGAGCGAACGAAAAACATATTTAATTAAGCTTAAGATCGATTTTCATTGTGTCAAATTTAATAAAAATTTCAATGCCATTTGTTCTCATTACAACGAAGAGAATAAACCAAATGACAACAAGCTGCCATTTTCAACTATATAGGTATTGATATTTCAGATCAATTCGATTGTCAAGTTGTCAAATTGGTTTGAAAAGTGTTGTCTAATCGGCAATCATGGTAAAATGCCAACCATTTTCATTTGTTTGTCTACGATTGTCATAAAATTCGTTGCAATGAAGACGCCGTCTGGTTGTAAGTATGTATTATTCGAACATCGTCTTGAGTTACTTTAAAATATAGTCTGATGGTTGATTGGCAATATCCAACAAATGAAGGCTTCTCATAAATTTATAACAGCTATTAAAGGTTTGTACTGTTTTAGGAAACTTTATTTTACTGCAGAAATATACTGTACTAAATTTAGCCTGTCCAGCGCCTAGCATTGGGATAACAATGTTAACACGATCGATCGAGTGGTAATCAAAAACACAATCGGCTAATATTATATTGTTCATACTGAGTAGATCGTATGAAAAGTCATTGTACGAGAGGGGACGCAAAGGATTATAAGACTGTTATTGTTATCATTATAAGTATGGACCAAATGGACCATTCTATAGTACCAAATATTTTTAAATTTAGAAGTTATGTATTCAGGATAGATTGAAAATGCAAAAACCTGTTCAAATTCCGATCGAAAAAATATTCGAAACGACTTATTGGCATCGGCCAGTATCGGAAAAAAAATGGCATCGGCATTAGCCAAATTAGCCGGTTGGATCCCAATGAAATGCTCAGACAACTTTCTAATAATCGAATCGATGTATAAGCTCTCTAATTAAATAAATTTATTATTTTCATATATAAGTGTGATCGAACAATTTTTTAAGATCTAACCCTGATTGGATCGGTAAGTTGTCTCTCTAGGGTGCACTCAAAACTGTTTTCGCCAATTATATTTTGAAAACTCGAAACTGGACTATAATTTGGTATAAATTTTGATTTGCTTTAAATTATCAGATATTATGAATATTGTTTGAAAGGCTCACTCAAAATCTATTACATAGTGCAATCAATAGGGCTTAAGATAAGCTAATGATCGAAAAATGTTATACACCATTTAAATAAAAAGAAAAGGTTGATTATCCCCATATTTAATTTACTTTTTTGGTAACTTACATACCTCAGTCAAATAATTATATGTGCATGAACTTTTGCAAAAAAAAATTAAAGATTACAAAGCTCCAAAATATTTCTGAGTATACAGGTTTGTTATTATTTATAGTTATATACGATATAAAAAAATTAACAAATTTCAAACTATTTTTTAAACTATAAAACAGAATTGAAGTTTATGCTAATAGTAAATATTTATATGTGCATTTTACTATTTTTACCAGTAAAGCCTATACATTTGAGTTTAACTGAAATAAATGTTTATTTTAATAGTCAATAGAATTGTCCTTATATTTTAAAACTAAATTAAGCCGCTTAATCAGAGAATTAACTACTGACTGTAGAATAGTTATGTAAATATTGGCAAATTCTTGCTTTATGGCTAATTTGTGGTGACGTACTGTCTCAAACTGTTTTGGAAAACAGGAGCAGAGAGGTTCCCCAGAGATCCTCAATAGGATTTAGGTTCGAACTCAATGCTGCTCATTGTAATACCGGAATTTTCCGGTAGTTAAAGATGTTCTTCGTGTGTATTGAAGCATTATCCTTTCGATATGTCCAGTTATATGCCATAAATATTGCCAGCAAATTTTATTAACTCGCTGTCCAAAAGATCTATATTGATATTAGCATTCATTTGAGTGAATATTAAACATGTAGATAGCTTTCCACAGCAGCAAAATGCAGCCCATGAAATCAAGGTACTGCTTCCAAAACATCGCTTGTAGTAGGACCGTTGTTCCTGGTGCGAATCTCTCCAATATTTTTTGCAATGACCTGGGCCGACCAAATTTAATTTTCTTTTGTCACTAAAGACTGTATTATTTCACTCATCGGCACAGAAATGGTATTTATTTGCAAACCTCAAATGTGTTTCAGAAACTGATTTTTATGTATAATTGGAAAAATTATATATCTTCTGTTTTAACTAGGTCTTCTTTGATCGTTGCTTATTAAGTCCGCAACTACTAGCCGTCGAATCATCCTTTCGCACCGCTCATCAATGTTGTTTTTCGTCCGCTGCGTCGCACTATACCATAATTAGTGGGGTTTTTTATGAAATTTTGAGAAACAGTTCCGATGTCGCTTTGGTCTAGAGCCATTTTGGAACCGCTTTCATGCATTCCTATGATTATTACTTTTTCCTCGGCTGATAAACTAGTACCACGAGGCATTTTAGGCTTAAAGTTAAATAAATGTAAATAAATTTTTAATAATAATTTTTAATTAATAATAAATTGAAAACAAATTTTAATTCAGCTAAACTGATTTTGCACATATAAATATTTACTATGAAATACCCAATACACAAGCACATTCTTAATGTAAACTGTACAACGAACGAGAAAAATATGAAACAATTTTTGTTGCATAGAAACGGTAACATATCAACCTTTTATTCCACATTTACCGAAATCCCTAAAATAACAGTGAATAAAAAATATAAACAAAAGCAGAAATACACATATAATTATTTGACTGGGGTATTATAATGAATAATGGCGTTACCAGTAAGCTTATTTTCGAAATTCAATTGCGAATATTTCGATTTTCAGAAAAATCTAATTTGGTCTAATAACCCAGAAAAAGGTCGATTTTGACGTCAAGAGTTGTCTATATAATTATTAATATTATATTAATTGGATTATATTTCCAGTCATCTATTATAAAAAAATGTAGCTCTAAAACGGTAACAGGTTTTTAATATTATATACCTAATATATTAAGATTGACTCCCGCACGGAGAATTGTGCTGTGCTCTCAAGAGTTTACTAATTTTACCGAGAGCGTTGTTCGATAGCAACTATGATACCCTCGTATAATTGTATAAAAAAATAGTATAAAAAATACTCTTATTGTTATGAGTTTGCATTGCATTGCATTGTTTTCTATATTCTCAGTGTAATTTATCTAAGTCACCGAGCGACCTTTATTGCACACAATTTTAATTCAAGATAAATTCATTGAATTTCCACATTCTTGGATCATTGTTGTACAACTTCATGCCTACACCTTCTTAATTCATCGCCCGTCCACACGCATAATTATCAATGAAATATTAATAATTAATGTTAATACTAAATGTCTCATTTACATTAAAATAAATCGTGAGAAACTCATAACTTCTTACAAGATTTGTTATAAAAAGATGGTATTCTATGAACAAATCCGTCAGTATTTTATTGAACTGTGGTAAGTTTAACAACAAAAAAAAATTACAATTACAAAGGACCGGCGATTAAGGGTAATGTATTGCATATTTGCTATTATATTCTGAGAACATCGAATATTTCTTACTTTTTCAGTATTAATCCATAAAAATGACAGCACCATTGAGTACTCAATGTGCCGCACAAAGTGTAGGCACTTTCAACTCCAGGGTGAACATGCTACTCCAGGCACTGTTGGCCGCACAGTGCGCCATCTCACCGCCGGAGCTGTGGCCAACAGATTATGCAAATCAAGCGTTGGAAAATGGTTTAGGCACGTATGATTTTGTGGTGGTAGGAGCGGGCTCTGCGGGTTCAGTGCTTGCCAGTCGATTGAGCGAGAATCCTGCGTGGAAAGTGTTGGTGCTGGAGGCAGGCGATGATCCGCCACAAGAATCTGAGGTGCCGAATCTTTTATTTGCTTTAGAACATACAAATGTTTCGTGGAATTATTTGACTGAGTACAGTGATAAGGCCTGTTTGGGTTTTTTCGAACGGCGTTGTTATTGGCCGCGCGGTAAGATGATTGGCGGCACAGGTGCTATTAATGGCATGCTTTATGTGCGTGGCCATCGCCGTGATTACGATCGCTGGGCAAGAGCCGGCAATGTAGGTTGGGGTTGGAACGATGTGTTGCCGTATTTTGAACGTTCCGTACGTCGTGTGGGCAATGAAACGCATCCACAGGGTTATGTAACAATCAATAATTTTCCAGTCACCGATCCGGATTTGGAAGAAATGATCTACGCTGGTACCGCAGAGTTGGGCATACCACGCGTGGACCAATTCACTGAAGGCAGTGAGACCGGCTACTCCAACATACCGGGCACTACTCGGAGTGGTCGTCGCACGACCACTGGCAAAGGACATCTCGCCCAAGTTGCAGACAGACCAAACTTGCAAGTGGTTAAAAATGCACACGTAACCAAACTGAATTTCGATAAGAACGGCAAAAATGTACGTTCAGTGAGCTTTATACTGCGCGATAAATACGAAATGAAGGTCAACGTTGGCAAGGAGTTGGTGTTGTCAGCGGGCGCTATAGAATCTCCAAAGTTGCTGATGTTGTCTGGTGTCGGACCAGCAAAGCATTTGGCTCAATTGAAGATACCGCTAATACACGATTTGCCTGTCGGTGATAATCTGCAGGATCATATGCACATTTTGACATTCATAAAGATAGGAGAGAACACAGCAAGGGTATGGACAAAGCGAGACACTTTAAACAGCACTTTCAATTACCTCATTCACCGGGCTGGTTCATTGACCGCTCAAGGCACCGCTTCGCTAACCGGTTTCATAAATACGCTGAAAGATGGTCCGTATCCAGATGTTTCCTTCCACCACTTCTCGTTTAGACGTGGTAATTTTGGTGAACTAAAACTATTTCTAAATGGCCCCGATTTCAATGATGTTTTCAAGACACTACTGCTCAAAGCATTAGAAACTGCTGATCTATTGATCATGCTCAATATACTCTCGCATCCAAAGTCGATTGGTCATATACGTCTGCGTAGCACCGATTATAAGGCTCCACCTAAACTAACACCAAATTATTTACGCGAACCGGAAGATGTGACCACATTATTGCGTGCTTTGCGTTACCAGGAGCAACTGTTGAAGACTAAAGCCTATAGGGCAATGAATGCCACTTTAATGTTGCCGCCACTGGATGAGTGTGATGTTCACAAACCGCAAAGTGATGATTACTGGCGTTGCTATATGAAGTACTTCTCCACGACCACTTATCACCCATCGGGTACGATAAAAATGGCACCGGAAACGGACGAGACGAGTTGTGTAAATCCACGTTTGCTTTTAGACGGTTGTGGTAATGTTCGCGTAGCCGATGCTAGCATCATACCAAGGATTCCCAGCGCCAACATAAATGCCCCTACGATTATGATTGCTGAGAGAGCAGTTGATTTTATTAGAGAGGATTGGTCGGAAGACAATTCATCAGAGGATTCTAAAGAGGATTTATCAGAGGACTCAACGGAGGATTCATCAGAGGAGGATACGTGGCACTATTAAAACTCAGTCAGGAGACATTGTTTACAAATAATCAAATAAAATTTACTACTTACAACTCACGTAGATACTGTATGTTAGATGACTGTTGCATTAAGAAATAAATTTTTAAACTTGTTCAAAGCCAGTTATGATTTCATTTAGGAACAGACCTATAACTTTAGTAAATACAATTTTCTTTTGAATATTGAAAGAGGCATGTTAAGATTGATATATTAACACTTTTCCCCAACAATATTTTTTAATATTTTATTCATAATTCATTGTTATCTGGAAACAGTTTCAATATGGACTGGCGACTGCTTATGCTGAGTACACCGAAAAAAGCTCCATTCCAATATGGTTATTTTAAATACAAACACTATTGATGTCGTTTAAAGTCAAGGCCTTATCGTACACATTTCTCCATTTTAATTCCTAATCAAATAAAATTACGCCAGCTAAGTTATTTAATAATAGACAATGAATTGTTGAATCATGTCTAGATTTCAACCCATAATTTCCCACGGATAAGCCCATGTCCAATTCTACTATATAAATATTTGCACGTTAAAAAAACTCTTTTTTTGTTTTGAAAACATTTTAAACAAGTAAGGAAAAGCTAAGTTCGGGTGCAACCGGACATTTTATACTCTTGCAATTTATTGATATAATTTTATTAAGAAAACTCAATTTGACCCATATATTCGGCTTAAAGTCCACTAGAATAACGAAAATAATCATATATGGTATTATTTGAAGTCAGCTTGTTTTAAACATTTGGTCCTTCGAGCCGGATAGAGAGATCCGGAGCCGAAGAGAGATCCAATTAAGAAGGCCTGCTATTAGAATATAGAGGCACCTATTACAAAATTTGGTCGTTAGAGCAGAATGTGAGCTCAGACAAATAAAAAGACCTGTATATAGAAGAAATACAGGCAGGAAAAAGTCCTATACATGAATTAGGCAAAAGACAAAAAAAAAATCAATTGAAAAGATTGTATGTAAAACGTATTTGCGAGAGACAATACGCATTAGTTAACTGTTATTCAAAGAAATACAGCAGCTGTGAGTCGAGGCACAACAAGATCAACAAGGCGATCGAAACAAAAATCCTCAAATTCTTTGAAGAAAAAGAACAGTTTGTTTTTTTTTTTATAAAATTTTAATATAAAAAAAATATATGGAAGTAGGCCGCATTTGTTGTAGAGTTGGGAGACAACAACAAGCATCCAAAGAAATGGATACAGGGGCAAGAACGTATAGCCCAACCGAAAAGGTGGCAGACTATTTATTGCAAGCAATTGAAAAGAGATCGGAAAGAATTAGATCTATAATTGCAAAGGTAAAAGCAAATATATATATTGCTGACGAAGCTGCACTCGAAAGGTATGAAAATCGATTACAACATTTTCAAAACCTCGTGGAGCAAAATTTGGATGAGTTATCATATAAATACGACGAGAAATTTATTTATATTGAAGCCGAGGAATTACTGGTTGAAGTCGCTGAAATTGTACGAATGTTGAAAATGCAAAGGGAATTATTCAACATTAAATTTTCGAGCCTACCTTTCCAGCTAGTAGTGGTTTTGACGCTGATACAAAGGATAGTGTCTTTGGTCAAACCAATACCTATGACTTAGATCCAAGAATTCAATCGATTAAATTTTCGAGTAAACCTTTCAAAGCTACAGCTACTAGTGGTTTTGACGCAAATTCAAAAGACCATTCAAACTTGTGTGAGGTTAAGCCTCATTTCGGAGAGAATCAACCGAGTTTGTATGGTCAAACATTGACAACAACCACACCTGCTACGGAAAGATTAATTTATTCCAAATTCCATAAAATGTTTTATTGGAATGGTCCCAATGGCATTTCATTATTTGCTGATGCTGCTACCAAAAATGAATCCAATATAATAAAAGAATTTATTGCAGAAAGTTCTTTAGCAGACAATAAAGTTACAAAAGAATTATGTGACGTGGCTCATGAATTCTTGTTAGCTGAGGAAAAACCAACTGAATTGGTTGAAGACGGAGAAAAAGATAGAAACGGAACTCCGATTCAACTCGATACCAAGGATCGAAAAATCAAAGAAGAAATGGACAACAAAAGTAACGGAATCGAAGAAAACATTCAAATCGAACAATTTTATAAGAAAGAAGGAAGGAAGGAAGATACAAGTTTCCAGCAATACAGGAGCAAATCGTGCAGAAACAGGGGAATATCCTTAACACCGATTCCGGCAAAGATGATTGATGGAGACGTTTGTGTTAAGAAGATACCAGACAACAGTACAACATATATGACAAAACATAACATGCTTGATTCAAGATTGAAAAAGAAATACCACTATGTGAAAAAATTAATATATGAAAAGATGACAACATTACTGAAGAAAAGATCCAATGCGTTGGAAATTGATAAGAAGACATTACTACAATCTACAAGGAAACGTCGAGAACCATTTGAACTTGCAAAATACAGTCAACAGATTTTGTTTGAAAAAGTGGGTGTAGTAATAACCATTTGGGAGTTACTAATACCATGGCAACTTATGCAACTTATGTTGGAGCAGATATGTAGACTACATAAAACGGAATTATTAAACATTACATTAAAGGCCACTTTGGAGTTAGGAGCACGATGCACTGGCCGCTACAAAGGCGTTATTCTTCACAAAACTATCACACACAAATGATAATTTGGGCATCGGTAATGGCGACGATTATAAGCAGAGGTCATCTATCCAGGAGTTACTATTATCGCCCGGGAGAATGTTCAAAAATGAACAGGAGTCACTTTTGTCGCCCGGGAGAATGTTCAAAAATGAACATGTGCGTTGATGACAAAGGGCATCACTTTCAATACGCATCAATATATTTAGTTTTTTTTATTACTCTACATATTAAGAATATTAAATAAGAAAAATGTAATAACACATACAGTCCACTGAACATAAATATGTATGTTCAAATATATTTAACGAGCATACATACATACATACATATAATACATACATTTATATATACAACGTACATATATTTATATGAGGCACGCATGCATCTACATATATGCAACATGCATGCACTCAACAAACACATTTATATGTATGCACAAGATAACCTATTGGTTATAAAAATACATTTGGGCAATTGCTTGTGTGCATTTGAAATAACCCCTTATCGTGCAACATATAACATAAACATATAGACATACACACAAACATATATATTAGATAGTTAAGATAATTCTAAAATTTGTATATAAATAAGTAAAAAACCAAAATAAAATCAGAATGAAATAGTTCTCACTCAAGATTGGTCTTTCAATATTTTCCCCAACCCGCGGTAAGAGATATTTGAAGTCAGCTTGTTTTAAACAGGTATATAAGGGTTGAGGTAATTCCTGAATCGATTTCACTCATTTTCACCACCTAGGTATCATTATCACTTCACAGACCTACCTCTTCAGGGTTCCAAGGAATATATGTACCAATTTTCGTCAAGATATCTTAATTTCTACTCATGTTATCCGTTGCACGGACAGACGGACGGACAGACATCCGGATTCTCGTCATCCTGGTCATTTTGATATATATAACCCTATATCTAACTCGTTTAGTTTTATAACTTTCAAGCAACCGTTATGTGAAAAAACTATAATACTATCTTAGCAACTTTTGTTGCGAGAGTATAAAAATATGTATGCAAAATATGGTGGATTTGAGATTTATTAATAAGTAAGGAAAGAGGAATCGAATCCCTAATCCTCTGGTTTATTAAATTTGTAACCAAACCTAACCTAACCAAACTAAACTATGAATTGGAGAGAAAACAAGTCGTTTTCAATATGTCAATCAGATTTAAATGTACTTTAAGGCGAATGGTATTGTCACTGGGGAAGCTAATGTATTTGGGGATTCGAACATTTTAGCGAAAATTCGACTCGTTCATATTGTCATTGGCGAATGACACATTCGCCTAACTTTTTATTGCCATACCAAAATAATTGGAATTAGTCACACGAATTCTTCCAAAATTGACATTTTTGACGTCTTTAAACTGAATATTGTTGTTGTTTATAAATTTGTTTTGAATTTTATTTTTAGTGCGACATTGCCCGTATAAAAATCGGACTACATTTTTCCAAGACCCCAGATACTAAACATGAGGGCCTCAGTGCTTATGACCAATATTTTACCAAAAATATAGGTAAATATCCCAGATATTCCCAGATTTGAAATTCAGAGGAGATATTTTCCTTATAATAGTGTGTCTCTGTGCTGAAAGTGGACAAAATCGGGTCAGTACTACCTCTAGCCCCATATACCTAATATACGGATTTTCAAACTTACGGTAAACTTTACATATGTACATACATACTTACAGTAGTTTGTGAGATATCAAAGCAAAATTAAATGAACTTAAATGAATTTTGAACATGATTTAGCTTGGTGGCCCAAGGAATTATCCCAACGTCCATTGAATTGAACTGGCGAATCAAATAAACGTTCGCCAGATTTTGACAGTTAAAGCGAAACGAATTTCCCAAATTCGCCAGTGACAATACCAAATATTAATTTTCGCCGGTCACTTCGTTTTTTCATGACGAATTCGCTATGCATGTGTTCGCTACTAGCAATTCGAGACAGATTTTACTTTTGGATTATATTTGCAGTCACTTTGGATTAAATATTGCAATCACTGTGCTTTTATCTATGAAAAGTTTGTCCATGTATGAAGCATATATAAAAAAATAAAGAAAATATTAAAGTAATTCTACAAAATTTTGTAAATCTGAAGAAGGTATGTGTTTTTCAGTGAGGTGAAAATTCCAAAAAAAAATAACATCTTCTCAGATCGAACAGTACAGTAATTAACATAAACTCTAAAAATAATAAAAAATTTACCCGCTGCTTCCGAAACAATGTTTTTCTCTCATTTGTAGCACTTAAGTTTATTTATTGCTAATAATTACACCAAGAATTACAATATATCAAGAGAAGAGAGATGAACGCAATTGGAGATAAGCGATTTTAATGAGCACATGCTGTTTCTGCCAATTCCAACTCAATAAGCGTTGTCTCAGTGTAATTTTTTGCAAAGAAATCTTAAAAAGAAAATTAATTACTTTAAGTAAACAGGCATTGACACAAATTGCCTTACAACAATGACTTGTAGAAGGCTAATAAAAGCCTTGCATGCGTCTGTTATATAAAGCAACAGCTTGCCGATGCGCGCCGCCAGTAACCCAGTCAAACTACTGTTGGATGAATCGAAAATCCCTAAAACTGTTTGGGTAATAAATAGTAAAGAAAAAATATTCTCGGATTAATATTTGACACGCTTTGACTCGCTTAATTCGAATCACTCGAGGCCAGTAGACTACGGCGCCAGCTGAAAGTGTGATATATAACTTAAACAGGTTTCTAAAGTGCGCTATATAGTATATATTTTGATTTGTGACATTGCAAAAATAACGTTTTAGTGCAATGACGCTGCCGCTGCTGGAAGCGCAATGTGCCGCACAGAGCATTGGACCCTTCAACTCCATGGTCAGCGCGCTATTGCAGGCGCTGCTCGCTGCACAATGTGCCATCTCACCGCCGGAGTTGTGGCCACCAGATTATGCAAATGCTTTGCTGGGACGCGCTGCGCCAGATAAGTATGATTTTGTGGTGGTTGGCGCTGGTTCGGCGGGTTCCGTGATAGCCAGTCGGCTGAGCGAGAATCCGAATTGGAAAGTGTTGGTGCTGGAGGCGGGCGGTGATCCGCCACAAGAATCTGAGGTGCGTATGTCCGCTAATTAGCATATCACAGCTCTCTTATCATTCACATTTTTGCAGGTGCCGGGAGTTTTATTCTCTTTGGAGCATACAAATGTTACGTGGAATTATTTGACTGAGCATAGCGATAAGGCCTGTCAGGGTTTTGTTGAACGACGTTGCTATTGGCCGCGCGGTAAGATGATTGGCGGTTCTGGTGGTGTTAATGGCATGCTTTACGTGCGTGGTCATCGCGGTGATTACGACAACTGGGCGCGCGCTGGCAATGAAGGTTGGAGTTGGAGCGATGTGTTGCCGTATTTTGAGCGCTCCGTGCATCCAGTTGGTAATGAAACTCAACCGCAGGGCTATGTAACACTTAGTGCGTTTCCAGTGAATGATCCGGATATAGAACAAATGATCTATGCAGGCACCGCAGAGTTGGGCATACCACGTGTGTATCTATTCACCGAAGGCAGTGAGATCGGCTATTCCAATTTACCGGGTACAATAAGGAATGGACGTCGCATGAGCCCCAGCAAGGGACATCTGGCGAATGTTGCTAAGCGACCCAACTTGCAAGTGATTAAGAATGCACAAGTGACTAAACTGAATTTCGACGAAAGTGGCAAGAATGTACGTTCAGTGAGTTTCATTGTGCGAAATGAAAGAAAAATGCGCGTGAGTGTTGGCCGAGAGCTGGTGCTGTCGGCAGGTGCAATTGAGTCGCCAAAGTTACTCATGTTGTCTGGGGTTGGATCGAACGCGCATTTAAAGAAAATGCAAATACCAACGTTACATGACTTGCCTGTCGGTGACAATCTGAATGATCACGTGCAGTTTGTGACTTTTTTAAAACTAAACGAAGGTGTGGCATATAAACTTACGCCACAAGATGGCTTCGATAATACTTACAACTACCTCATGCATCGTAGAGGACCTCTAACATCACACGGGGTCGCTTCGTTAACGGGTTTCATCAATACGCTTAAGAATAGTCCCTATCCGGATGTGGAATTTCATCATTTCATTTTGCGTCGCGGCGATTTCGCTGGTCTACAAATATTTCTACGCGGTCTGAACATTAACGATTACTTTAGAGAACAAATACGCAGCGTGCTTGAGAATGCCGACATTCTGGGCATGTTTAATATACTCGCTACACCGAAATCCACAGGACATATACGCCTGCGCAGCGCCGATTACCGCGATCCACCCATATTAACACACAACTACTTCAGTGAACCAGAAGATATGGCAACCCTGATGCGCGCCATACGCTTCCAAGAGCAGCTACTGCAGACCGCAGCCTACAGAGCCATGAATGCCAGTCTAATACATCCCATAATCGAGGAGTGCGCTGATTTTGAAACGCAGAGCGATGACTATTGGCGTTGTTACATCAAATATTTCTCTTGCACCACCTACCATCAGTCGGGCACGGTGAAAATGGCGCCCGAAACCGATGAAACGAGTTGTGTGAATCCACGCCTACGTTTACGCGGTGTGGATAATGTGCGTGTGGTCGACGCTAGCATAATGCCCCGGGTGCCCAGCGCAAATACAAATGCGGCTACTGTTATGATTGCCGAAAAGGCAGCCGATCTCATACGAGAGGATTGGCAAGACGAATGTGAATGCATGCACTAAGACTCAATTTAACGAAGAAATAAAAAAAAGAGGCCCAATGCCATTACAAATTAGTTGAGTTCAAAATCATTTTTAAGATGAAGTATCGATATCGGGTCTTACAAATAAATGACGTAATGAAAGTTCCATATGTACATATGTTGTGAATTGAATTTAAATTTACTATAAAGCAAGTTTCTTGAAGAATTAGGAATTAGAATTAGTATTCGCAATCAAAATATTCGTAATGCATCGAGTAAACCGATGAGCCACTAAGATGCCAGACTTGATAGTGAGTTGTCGTGAACGATGTTACGAACACACTAGCAATAATATAAAAGATAAGAACTCGTCGTTTAAACACGTCGTCATAAAAATTTAAAGAAAGTTTACCAAATCTAAAATTAAAAGTAGACTTTACAGGGGGCATCTTTGGACGTTTATGACGATAACGTGAAGTATTAATTTTTATAATGATAAGCTAATACGCGCATACGTGTTTATGAATTCTACAGTTACTTGGCCAAGTTTCTATTAAGTTTTAAGTATATAGACTATACAAGACTACTTAAAAAACAGTATTCTACAGAACGGTTATTATTATTATTAGAAAGCAGATCTCGAACCAATGCTCGACTGCAGTATGATTACGCTCTCATACACTCGCCAGGGTGGTGAGAAAAAATACACTTTCTTTTTGAAGAACCAGGTACACAACTGTTAATCGTATAATCGATAGTACAGTTATAATGGAGTACAGTCGTGTATAAAATTGTATTCTCATTACTACAATAGACGTTTCAGTTACACAAGACAAAGGCACTGAAAAGGAAGGTATTTCAGTGAACTGCTGCATTTCGCTTATCCACTCTATTCTAGCCTTGTACAAAATTGTATTTTTATTACTACAACAGACATTTCAGTTACACAAGAAACAGGGGCCGAAAAGGTAGGTGCAGCTGAGAACTGTAATTTTTCGCTGATCCACACTATTCTAGAAGATACGTGTCATTCCCGCATACATTTTAGGGTTATGACGTCTCAATTTTTGGGAGAGCAATGCGCTGCACAAAGCGTGGGCACTTTTAACACAATGGTGAACACACTGCTTCAAACGCTACTAGCGGCGCAATGTGCCATCTCACCCCCGGAGCTTTGGCCACCAGACTATGCAGATGAAGCACTCAAAAATGGCTTGGACACGTATGATTTTGTAGTTGTAGGTGCGGGATCAGCGGGTTCAGTGTTGGCTAGTCGTCTGAGTGAGAATCCAAATTGGAAAGTGTTGGTGTTGGAAGCAGGCGGTGATCCGCCACAAGAGTCCGAAGTATGAAGACGTAGTATACTTCCGTTGTGCGATTATAAACTTTTGCAAACCTTTACAGATACCAACACTCATATTTTCTATGGAGCACACAGGTGTCACCTGGAATTACCTCACGGAATATAGTGAAACATCCTGCTGGGCTTTTGTCGATCGTCGTTGTTATTGGCCACGTGGTAAAATGATAGGCGGCTCTGGCGCCGTTAATGCCATGTTTTATGTGCGTGGCAATCGCAGAGATTTCGATGGTTGGGCGCAGGCTGGTAACACGGGTTGGGGTTGGGATGATGTGCTGCCCTATTTCGAACGGTCAGTGCAACCCGTGGGTAATGATACGCATCCACAGGGTTATCTTTCACTCAATAGGTTTGCAGCCGACGATCCAGATATTGAGGAAATGATGTATAAAGGAACCGCAGAGTTGGGTATACCACGTGTGTTTGAATTCACTGAAGGTAGTTATATAGGCTATTCTAATCTGCCGCTTACGCTGAGCAATGGGCGCCGCATGAGCTCAGGCAAGAGTTTTCTTGCGAAGGTTGCACAACGCCCGAACTTGCATGTGATTAAAAACGCACTTGCTACAAAGTTGAATTTTGATGCGGACGGAAAAAGGGTAAGCGCGGTAAGTTTCAAGCTGCGAGACAAATATGAAATGACAGCTAAAGTAGAGAGGGAGTTGGTTTTGACGGCTGGTTCAATTGAATCACCCAAATTGTTGTTGTTGTCTGGTGTAGGTCCAGCGCAGCACTTAAAAGACTTACAAGTGCCACTTATACAAGATTTACCAGTTGGTGAGAATCTAATCGACCATGTGCAAGTGCTACTTTTCATCAAATTAAATGAACATGTATCACCAAAATCCACGTCATTAGATGACTTAGACAGCACTTACAATTATCTCATTCACCGTGTGGGTCCGCTGGCGACTCGTGGTACAGCTTCAATAACGGGTTTCATCAACACACTCAATGATGGCCCATACCCAGATATTGAATACCAACATTTTAATTTGAGACGTGGCGCCTTTGGTGGGCTACAAATCTTTGTTGACAGTTTTAATTTTCAAGAAGACTTCAAAGCTCAACTTCGCAATGTGCTGGAAACTGCTGATCTTTTGTTGGTGGGTCCGACGCTTTCAAATCCTAAGTCAACAGGTCGTTTACAATTGAATAGTACGAACTACAAGTATCCACCTATGCTGAAGCACAACTACTTTAGTGATCCTGAAGATATGGCAACCTTGCTACGCGCCATACGCTTTCAGGAGCAACTCGTGAACACCGCGGCCTATAGAGCACTGAATGCCAGTCTTGTACTACCCACAATCGACGAGTGTGACGCTTTCGAGTCGCAGAGCGACGATTATTGGCGTTGTTACATTAAATATTTTTCTTGTACAATCTATCATCAATCGGGCACTGTGAAAATGGCGCCCGAAACCGATGCGACAAGCTGTGTGAATCCACGATTGCGATTACGCGGTGTTGAAAATGTGCGCGTTGCCGATGCTAGCATAATGCCGAAAATCCCTGCTGCCAATATAAATGCGGCCACAATTATGATCGCTGAAAAAGCAGCCGATTTTATACGACAGGATTGGCAGGAAGTATACTAATGGCTGGTGCAAATATGCTATTGTGAACTATAACCTATCGAATATCGTTTCCATTAAAATGCAATTGTTTATGATTTATGCTATTGTCATTATTTTAATCCTGACTAACTGACTTTAAACGGGAGGTTCTATTTCAAATAATATTTACAAAATGTTTAATATTTTGCGATGAAGGTGATGACATTAATTATTTTCTTGAAGTTCTTGATAGGAACTTGTGCATAATTCGCCGTTAGCTCTTTTCGTGTTTGTAAAGTGTTTCAGCGGTGATGTGTTCTTCAAAGCCTTGGTTATTATTATTATGTATTATGTTATTTCCATTCAACATTTTTGGGGAATTGATTGTGACTGTATTTTCTTTTGATTCGGTGCCAGTTTGACATTTTTATTGCTTAGCTCGATTTGTAGGTCCCGGTTTCGAGACAGATGGTATATTTATATCCATTTTTTGGAATATTTTTTGTTGATGTGCATAATTTTTTGGACACACAGATTAGATATCGCTGTATCTATATCTTGCTGTACACCAATCTTTCGTTGCCCTCGATGCCTTTATAGCCTGGCATTCAGTAGAAGTGTAGCCGCATATTCCTGGCAGCATTCTCCACTGCCATCCTGCTTCTCAAAACACTCTTGGCCGATATTCGAAACGGGGTTATTGCCTTGATTGCTGCTTGGATGTCTAGATAGACGTTAACTTTAGAGTATCGAGTTGGTGCGTTACAGGCTAGCTCCGCGACTTTCCCAATATAAAATATACTGCAGTAGTCCGACAGTTTGAAAGGTTGTTTATAGATAACTTATAGCATTTTTCCAAACCGAAAATCGCGACTTCAATATCTAAGTCGACAATCTATTCCTGCAGCACGTATTTAATTTTGGTTCGGCTCTCCTTAGATTTTGTCAAATACAATGACAATGGGAATGTATTAGAACCAAAATCAAATCTTATTTATGTGAGTTGTAGTCTGATCTTTTCGGTCTTAAATGCAATTGACTTTTTCCATGTATGGTCAACAAATTAATCGGCGAAAAATAATTTTTAGATTTGACTATAATCTCATTACCATGTATGGAATCATATCAGAATGTTCTAATTGAAGACTTGATAAGGTATTTACTAGTCTTTATTTCTACTGTGTATTTAATTTATGTGACTTTGAGTAGTTTGAGGTTGCCATGTAAGAATTGTCTTTATTTCAAATTCGTTTTTGTTTAAATATACCCGTTTTCAGTTCTTTACTCTCGTAGAGAATAATTAAGAATAAAAATTTTTTACTTGACTGTCAGAACTTAGTAAAAAGTGCTTTCACAGTTTATAGTTTTAACACGAAATATGAAGTAACGAACTACTAAAACAACAAGCACGAAGAAAATACGGCTATTAAAAGAGATAAGCAAAGCCAGTCTCATTCTCTTGCTACTTGTTTACACATAAGAAATTAATTTATTATCGTTTTTGCGTGAAGAATATCTACCATTTTTAAAAACCTCTCTGACATAAACTTGAAATCGAATAATCGATATTTATAGAATAAAATATCGTTATTTACTGTTCTACTTTGCACTTGTTATGGACTGACAAAATATCAAGGTGATATCGATAAAAAAGATATAAGCTTGAAACATCGGAAAATAGTGTGGAATATAGCTAAATCAAATTAAAAATTCTTGGTATTACAGCCGAACTTCGTCTATTTAATATTATTATTTATTGCAAATCAACCTGCATACTATCAGCATATATTTAATCGATATATAACACACATTTTTAGTCTCTCCACACATCCTTAGTTCGGTTCTTTTTTGTTGAATGCACAATTAACGAATATTATTGCGCACTAACACTAAAGTTTAAACAAATTTTTTTGTTTGAATCTCATGAATATTAATGCGAAAGTTTTATGTGAGAGAGTCGTAAAATGCAATTGATAAGGAGAGTCATAGTTCAGCATGATTGCATAACTACGTCATTCACATGCAAACAAACAGCTCAGCGAGAGGTGAAAGCTGACACATCAATAATACAATATATAATTGAAAATAATCATATTTAATGCCTAATTAAATTTTTATTATAATGACTATTTGTTTTTTACTAATCAAAAGTGAATTAATTTAAAGTAAACAAACATTGTTTTTCGAAAATGTCTAACGGAATTTTTGTATGTTTACAGTTAGAGTATTTCATAGAGTTAAATAACTAACAAATGATGTACAAACTTAATTCCTAGTGTTGGCGTAGTTTCAAATTGGTGAGTATAGTTTTGATTAAGTAACTGTATATAAAATAGAGATTGAAGGAAAAGTTTAGAATGAATTTTAGAATTAATTTTTAACAAATTAAAATAAATAAAAATAAAAATTGTATTCGATTTTTTTTTACTGGAAGAAAAACTTGTTTAAGAACCAAAAATATATGTATTCCATATCGATTATTCGAAAATTAGAAACTTTTTCGACTATCTGCTTAGTAACATACTCTTACATTTGACCTAGCTTCTAAGAAAAATAGATAATTAAGAACTTCCGTGCTCTCTTTAAAGTATTATTTTAAGTGGCAATATACTCAGACGTAATTAAGGGAAATTAAAATTTGCAATAATAAATTCTACAACATATCGAAGTACATACATATGTTAAAATGTAATGCAATATTTTGTGTGAAGCTCGTTCGACCGCTTCCGTTCTAAAAAGCTACACGCCCACAAAGTAAATAGTTTGCCTGCGAAACAATTTCCGATCAATATTTTGAGTAACTGTATAGCAGCAAATACAAATCTACTAAGTATGCGAACCGCTAAACAGGTATACAAGTGATAAGAAATCGCTCATATAATAATAGAACATATTATTAAGACGTATACATATGTATGTAGTAATACCCACTATGTTGATAACGTGTTCGCAAATTGCATCTGTACATATGTAAACATATACAGTGGAACTTCCATAACACGAACTTCTTTAACTCGAAGGTTTCCATAACTCGAACTTTTGAATGGGCAATAGCGTTTAGAAATCAAATTTCATACAAATTTCCTTCCATAACTCAAACTTCTCTCCATAACTCGAACTTTGAATGCGCAATAGCGTTTAGAAATCAAATTTCATACAGATTTCCTTCCATAACTCAAACTTCTTTAACTCGAAGGTCTTCATAACTCCATAATTCTATTTGCAATAGAAGTCAAATTTCAGAGAAATTTCCTTCCATATATCGAACTTTTCAACCAGGGTATAATACAAAAAATAAAATTTTACTATCGACGCAGAATTTTAAAGGAGTCCCTATATTCGCATGGAGGCGAAAAAAATATGATATTACATTTATGGATTTCATAAATCATGTAACAAAGGAATGGGATACAGACGTCAAGAGCCATACAATAGCAGAGTGCAACCAACAAGATTACAGAATACATGTTTTAACGTATGTACATAAAACTATAGCTATAAATCTATATTTTAAAGCTTTTTAAAAAATTGTATTTTTTGTGAAAAATTCTATAACTCGAAGTTTTTTGTGGATTATAGTGATTCGAGTTAGAGAAGATCCACTGTATATAAATGTATATGAATATTAGATTACAATATCTCATAAAAACCGGTAAATGCTATTATTTTTTCTCACATTCGCTCTCTCTATCGCTGTATGTTTATGACAATATAATTCCATGTTATATCGATCTTATTGACATGATATCGCTTATGATCGCTTAATATGAATTAATATTGTGTACTAATTTACATTCACACGTATAGGCGTACATATGTTCTCGTAAATGTGCCATGTCATGCATGCCATATAGGAAATTCTTCAACTGAAAATACATTTGTAAGGTAGGATTTTTTTAATTCAGATAAAATAAAATTAACAAATATTTTTGATCCGAATGGGCCATAAGCTTGACGTCAACGATGGTTGTTTGGTTATGAAAATCTCATTTTACTTTGAATAAATTAAATTAAATAAATTAATAAAGATTAACGTAATATATAAAAACGACTTGCCAATAAGACGTCAGAAGCCATTTAGTACCAAAAGCATAGTGTTATAAAGAGTTGATTTGCACCAGTAAAATATTAATTGTGTAAAAAGTTTGTGAAAGTGCAGTTATGTTAAAAATATGGTAAAACGTCGACAAATTACTTATGTTACTACATAAAGGGGAAATATTATTCTTATAACAAAAAAAATCAAAGTTCCTGGCAAATTTCGGGCTTTAAGGTATTCAGCAAGACTACTGTAGTAGGTTACATAAATAAATTCGGGAGACGGGTTCTTTCGCCGGAAAGAGTCCGAAAGACGGCATTCGCTTAAGACAGGCTCATGCGAAAGTCTTGTCTACTAGATCGTTTTAAATCCTCGTCAGATATAAAAAAGGACTTTAATGATGCGATAGAAGCGATAGTCCGATAGTTAAAAGACCGTTTTCGAGCCAACAAAATGAGGAAATTGCTGTATATATAGGCGAAAGAGCATGGAAATTGGAATAAATACAAGTTTAATAGCTTTGGATCAGATGGTGTACGCCATCTAAAGAGAAAGTCAAGCGAACGGTTCAGTGGAGAATGCATTCAAACAACAGTACGCCTCCGAGTAAGCAAGATGGTCTAGGGCTGTTTTGTTTACAATGGACTAAAACAGATTCAATTAATTCAAAGTAGAGTCAAGTACACACACGTCACAGGATCAACATAAGTATTATTTGTTGTCTTTTCTTCTATACGAAGTAATTTTTACTAGATTAAAAAATTAATATAATTTTTTTCTTTTCGCAGAAATTCTTTTCGCTGTAGAAATTAATTCCAATTAATATATTCCATAACGTATAATATTTCCTACAGGGTACTGCTACCGGCACATGAACAATACATACTTATGCGAAAAATGAAAACAAAAGCTCTCTATGAGCGCCACTTATCGGCACTCGTCCTATCAAGTGTGTGCTCTAAAATGTTTACCTGTGATGTCAAGTGTGGAAGCGTGATATAAAAACTTATTGCTATATATAGATATTTATATACTTAGGTGTATATATGTAGGTAGGTGTGTCCATGCCTGCTTGAGCGCATATTATCAAACACTCTAAATTCTACAGCTACCGGTGTGGTATAAGCACTTAATCATTTAATAATTCTCATTTTAGAGAATAAAACAAGTAAGGAAGGGCTAAGTTCGGGTGTAACCGAACATTTTATACTCTCGCAATATATTTATTTAACTTAATTAATATTATATAATACACAATTTGACCCACATATTCGTCAATATATATTGTATAAAGTCCATTGAAAGTTGGAAACCCTAATATTAGGTTAGAAGTACCGAGGTCCTCATGTTCGATATATGGGGCCTTGACAACCTATGGTCCGATTTCGGTGATTTTTAGAATGGGGCTGACACACTATAAACGTAGTATTTGTGCAAAGTTCTGCATCGATATCTTCACTAGTGCTTACTTTATATATTGTAAAGTTAACGGTTCAGATCGTCTTCAAAGTTCTGGTATATAGGAAGTAGTCGTGTTTGTGAAGCGATTTGGCCTATTTTCACAAAATATCATTGGAATGTAAGGAAACTATTACAAACCAAGTTTCATTGAAATCGGTCGAGTAGTTCCTGAGATATAGTTTTTGACCCATAAGTGGGCGACGCCACGCCCATTTTCCATTTTGTAAAAAAATCTGAGTGTAGCTTCTATCTGCCATTTCCTATGTGAAATTTAGTGTTTCTCACGTTTTTGGTTAGTGAGCTAACCCACTTTAAGTAATTTTCAACCTAACCTTTGTATGGGAGGGGGGCGTGGTTATTATCCGATTCCTGTCATTTTTGGACTGTATAAGGAAATGGCTAAAAAAAACGACTGCAGAAAGTTTGGTTTATATAGCTCTATTGGTTTGCGAGATATATACAAAAAACCTATTTGGGGGCGGGGCCACGCCCACTTCCCCAAAAAAATTACATCCAAATATGCCTCTTCATAGTGCGATCCTTCATACCAAATTTTATTTCCATAGCTTTATTTATGGCTTAGTTATGGCACTTTATGTGTTTTCGGTTTTCGCCATTTTGTGGGCGTGGCAGTGGTCCGATTTTGCTCATTTTCGAACTTGACCTTCTTATGGTGCCAAGGAACACGTGTTCCAAGTTTCATTAAGATATCTCAATTTTTACTCAAGTTACAGCTTGCACGGACGGACGGACAGACGGACGGACAGACGGACGGACAGACAGACATCCGGATTTGAACTTTTCTCGTCACCCTGATCATTTTGATATATATAACCCTATATCTAACTCGTTTAGTTTTAGGACTTACAACCAACCGTTATGTGGACAAAACTATAATACTCTCGTAGCAACTTTGTTGCTAGCAACTTTGTTGCGAGAGTATAAAAAAATCAAAACAAAAGTTTGAAATGTACATGCGCTCGCGTTGATTAGCGATAGGGGGGTGTGGACTACATATGTATATATTTATAAAAATGCAAATTTTTCATTTGACTATTTCGTCGTTGTGTTGTAGTACTTGCGCGGCATCTTAAACG
This sequence comes from Zeugodacus tau, assembly GCA_031772095.1. NCBI lineage: Eukaryota > Metazoa > Arthropoda > Insecta > Diptera > Tephritidae > Zeugodacus > Zeugodacus tau. The sequence continues at coordinate 18,041,207 of CM062650.1, read as the reverse complement.
CCTAACGCCTAGTGCAAAAAATAATAAAATACACTGCGACTTAAGTTCAACACATTCTAAAAGTTAGTCGCGAATCAGCCGAGCAAGTGTTTACACGGTATAGTAATGGAGTTCCTGAGCACAGAATGTGCTGCGCGGTCGGCAGGACCTGCGAACACCCTTATGACTTTGCTGCTACAGACTTTGATAGCGAAATTTTGTGGATTAAGTGATCACAACCGTTGGCCAGAGGATTATGGCACGCGCATTGAGCGAGATGGTGAGTAGCTATATTTAGACATTAATATGCAAGTCGGCGTAGAATTAAAAAAGTGAGTTCATAGAGTTGTTCAGCGGTTACGTGTAAAGTGTTTGTGATGAAAGAAGTTTAAGCTCGAGGTAGAATTTTCTACGAAGAATCTGTGAGATGCATAAAAAGCCGTTTATTATTAAGTAGAACCAATTATTATATACGAAGGGTATTCATATTTAGAAAATTAACTCCAATTAATTTGTTTGGTTATAAAAAAAATTGCACAAATATTGTATATTCAAAATATACTAAAGGATTCTAAAGTAGTTTTTGACCTATACAACCCTACATGCACATGTCAGCGTAAATATAATTCATATAAATTACAATTTTCCAGCTCAAGTTAAGTGGTTACATTTGTTGTAGACAATATGTCTATAGGTCACTTGTAACCAATACTGCTAATATCGATAAAATTTTAAGAAAAAAATTTGGTTGAAACTTTAGGAAGAGTTGCGGAAAACAATGGTTCGACATTAACATTGGAACAACTTTTAATTGAATTTTAAACTGAAGAGAATAAGATCTCTTATAACTAATTAAAAATGTTATACCCTAATTATAATTAATAATTATTAATTGAAGTAAGGCAAGAAAAAAAGCAAGAATACTCTAACTGTGTACAGCACGACTGAATTTGGCTATCAGTTTTAAAATTAAAAAGATTGTAGTATAATCAGCTAAAAATAAATCAATTTACATATTAATAATTTTAATGAAGAACAAGTAAGGAAGGGCTAAGTTCGGGTGTAACCGAACATTTTATACTCTCGCAATTTATTGATGTAATTTTATAAAGATAACACAAGTCGACCCATATATTTGGTATAAAGTTCAATAGAATAACGAAAATCATCATAAATAGTATATGGGGACTGAGGTAATTCCTAAACCGATTTCACTCGTTTTCACCACCAAGATACAATGTATCGAAGACTATACGCTCACTTAATTTAATATTACTTATAATTAGGTATATGGGATCTGGGGGAAGTTATGACCCGATTTTTACCATTTCAGGTACAGAGAGAAACTGTTATAAGAAAAAAATTCAGAGAGAATGAATTACATTAAAATATCTGAGGGATTTACCTATATTTTCGGTGAAAAATTAACCTTAGGTACTAGGTTCTTCATGTTCGATATCAGGGGCCTTGAAAAGTCATGGTCCGATTTTGACAATTTTTCCACAAGTGATGTCACAGCTCAAATACAGTATTTGTGTAAAGTTTTCTTCCGCTAGCTTCATTGATTCCTTATGAATACATTATAAAGTGAACGAATCAGATGGAATTCAAAATTGAGTTATATGGGAAGTAGACGTAGTTGTGAACCGATTTCGCCCATATTCCACCCGTGTCATCAGGGCGTCAAGAAATTTCATTGAAATCTGTCCGGTAGTTCTTGAGATATGGTTTTTGACCCATAAGTGGGCGACGCCACGCCCTTTTTCCATTTTGTAAAAAAATCTCAGTGCAGCTTCCTTCTGCCATTTCTTATGTAAAATTTGGTGTTTCTGACGTTTTTCGTTAGTGAGTTAACCCACTTTTAGTAATTTTCAACCTAACCTTTGTATGGGAGGTGGGCGTGGTTATTATCCGATTTCTTTCATTTTTGGACTGTATAAGGAAATGGCTAAAAGAAACGACTGCATAAAGTTTGGTTTATATTGCTTTATTGGTTTGCGAGTTATATACAAAAAACCTATTTGAGGGCGGGGTCACGCCCACTTTTCCAAAAAAATTACATCCAAATGTGCCCCTCCCTAATGGGATCCTATGTTCCAAATTTCATTTTCATAACTTTATTTATGGCTTAGTTATGACACTGTATAGGTTTTCGGTTTCCACCATTTTGTGGGCGTGGCAGTGGACCGATTTTGCCCATTTTCGAAAGCAACCTCCTCAGGGTGCCAAGGAACATGTGTTCCAAGTTTCATTAAGATATCTCAATTTTTACTCAAGTTATCGCTTGCACGGACAGACGGACAGACGGACGGACAGACAACCGGATTTCAAATCCACTCGTCATCCTGATCATTTATGTATATATAACCCCATATCTAACTCTTATATTTCTTGGTGACACAAACAACCGTTATGTGAACAAAACTATGATACTCTGTGCAACAGGTTGCGAGAGTATAAAAATGTGGTCGAAACTTTAGGAAGAGTTGCGGAAAACAATGGTTCGACATTAACATTGGAACAACATTTAATTGATATTTAAACTGAAGAAAATAAGATCTCTTATAACTAATTAAAAAATGTTATACCCTAATTATTAATTGAAGTAAGACAAGAAAAAAAGCAGGAATACTTTAACTGTGTACAACACGACTGAAATTAGTTATCAGTTTTAAAATTAAAAAGATTGTAGTATAATCAGCTAAAAAGAAATCATTATCATAATTAATATTAATCATTTTAATGAAGAATGACAAAGACAAACATCCTCAAAGTGTTATGAAACACTTATGCTTCTAACACCAATGCTTATCTGAACATGATAAGGCATATTTTAGTAACTTCTATGAGAAAGTATATTTCTCTCAGCATTCGATACAGTATCAAAAGAAGTTTTTAGACAAGGTTAAAAGCAATAAAAACTAATTGAAATACAAATTGTAAGTTATAAACATGATTTTTACAGTTGTAAAGTACAGCACGAGTTTTCATTGTGAATATTTTGCAATAAGAATTGCAGTTCTTCGCATATAATATTTTTAGTGTATCCTATTTACCCAATAAAAAACCATCCGCTTCAATAAGAGTGCAATAATAAATATTGACCACCACTGCAAATATTATAGCCAATAAAAATAAATAGTTTTTCTAGGAAGCCCCTAATTTTAATTATATATTTATTTTATGACAGGTATTTCGCTAATATATTGCAACAAAGCGTCATTAGCGCTTGTTTTCCTGATACTTCGCATGAAAAATGTTTTTACATGAGTAAATGCTATAGATTTATTTGCATATTAATTTATTTACATTAAACGCAAACATACATATGTACATACTTATATATATTATGTGCAACTGTGTATCTCAATAATGATAGCTGGCAATCAATGTAAACAAACTAAGCTCAACTATAAATCGTATATAGTGTGTAGCAAAAGTATGATTACGGAAGTGGGGAATCTTTACAAATTGACATAATGAAACAGAATTACTATCCTCTTTCGCTGTGTCTATTCAAATGTATTAGAATAACAAATATATATTTTTTAAATTTTCGTAAACATACTAGCAAACCCTTCATACTTTATACCTGAATGATTAAGATCAATCGATTTGACATTTGTTATTTACATTCCGTTTCGACTATTTTCTGTGTATTTGAAGATTTTTCTAGATATATTTTTAAGTGAAAACATCCGATAATTCCATAGATTAGCCTTTTCGTGGCAAAGACGAAAGATCAGCAAAAGTGATCTAGTCGTTTTTGAATTATAAATGGCGTGTCATAATTGAACTTTTATTCATAAGTTTCTGAAAAAGCAACCTCATCTGAGCTTCTAAATGTACTCGTATTAAATGTTATAATGCAATGCTATAATATCGCAAAGAACTTCACTGTGCATAGACTTTTGCCCAGTACTGTTGAAAATAAATCAGCTGATATATGAATATACTTAACATATGTTAGTTGATAGATTACTAATTCCACGCACCGGGAAATGAACGAGTGTGCATATTGAACTAATCGAGATAATTGATTAAGACTGAAAGGGGTTTATTTGGAACCAATCATCAAAAAACCAATAGAATTATTGTTTCCAAAAGACTAAAAGCCTTTCTTTCCGAAACTTATCATTATACGAAATAATAATTCAATGTTATATTTATAGCAGTTTCCATCATTCAAGCAAAATATCAACGAAGAATTGCATATTAAGTTTAGAACCTGGGTTCGATCTCTGTTGTGAACTAACATCGGCATGTATATTATCCATATTCTCTTAGAAATATTCAATAGTTTGGAACCGGTTTAAAATTTCTTTATTAAATGTAACGATTCATATAATCTGTACTCTCTTTAAGGACTCCTTACATGAATACTAATTTATAGTTACGGTGTATTAGTTTTAAATTAAATTAAAAAAAATCATTAAAATTTTACTTTGTGTTCTCAAGTATTCGATTGGAGGTGCTATCTAAGATTAGAAGATATGATTATAAGTGTTGCAGATAAAAGTACATTACTTAGCTAAAATTTTCCAAAAGCAATAAGAAACTTTGCGTACAATTTTTGCAAAAAGAATTCTTTAGTTTCTAGGCTATGGCGGTTTGAGAAGACACAGTCAGCTTTTCAGTTACATTATTAACCTTCGTGTTTCTTCTACAAGCTCACTTTGTGATCTATAAATTATAATTCAAACCTCCGGAAAGAAGTACTTAACAATTTCATTTTTATTGGCTTTAGTTTTATTGCCAAATAATAGTTATATGTAAATATGTTGACAAAGTAGTACGAGTGGAGAATATTTATATATACAAATAGGTGTGTAGATAAGAACATAGTACTAATCTCATTTTGTATACTAACTAACATCTCAATGAATTCAGATAAAGACCGAAAAAAGTTGCACAAATAAAATGCAAACTAATTTATTATTAAAAACAAAAAACAAATGAGATAACCTCTGCTAGGAAATTGAAAGTCATTCGAGTCATAAACCTATAAAAATACCTGTGGACTTTCAACAGATAATTAATGTAAATTTTTTTCTTTTTCTTTCACGCAGGTTTTGATGATTATGACTTCATCGTGGTGGGCTCAGGCTCCGCAGGTTCGGTTGTTGCAGGCAGACTTAGTGAAAACCCTAACTGGAAGGTACTCTTGCTCGAAGCGGGCGGCGATCCACCCATCGAAACGGAGGTAATATATACTAAACACTTAAGATGAGCTCAACCCTTAGCAAGAGTCTAACTTATATTTAATTACAGTTTGTTGGCTGGCACATTACCACACAATTCACGAATTGGGACTGGCAGTATCACGCGGAACCGAATGGCAAGTCCTGTATGGCGATGGAAGGTGGCAAATGTCATTGGCCGCGTGGTAAAATGCTGGGCGGCACTAACGGCATGAATGCGATGATCTATGCACGTGGTACACGTGCCGATTTCGACGATTGGCGCAATCGTGGCAATCCCACATGGGGCTATGATGATGTGTTGAAATATTTCCGAAAAGCTGAAGACTTGCGTTCAACTAGCGATGACTTTAAAGAGGGTGATTTCGGTAAAGGTGGTCCCATGGGTTTGAATCGTTATGTGTCGGATAATGAATTCCGTGGTACGATACGCGAGGGTATGGCTGAAATGGGTTATGGCAGCTCGCCGGCTTTTACGGAGGGTTCATGGGTGGGTCAGATTGATATTTTGGGCACACAAGATGGCGGACGTCGCATAACGACGGCACATTCACATTTACCCAAGGAACGTAAGAATTTACATGTCGTGCGTTATGCACACGTTAAACGCGTGAACTTTGATGAGCATTTGCGTGCAACGGGTGTTACTTTTGTCCTGAACGGCACGACAGAGTATGTGGTAAAGGCTAAGAAGGAAGTCGTACTGTCTACCGGCTCGATTGGTACACCACAACTACTGATGCTTTCAGGTAAATGTTAAAATATAGAATAGGCAACACTTCGTAAATAAAAACCTGTTTATTTGTTTACAGGTGTTGGTCCCAAAGAGCATTTGAAGCAATTGGGCATACCGGTAGTTTTAGATCTACCAGTTGGTCAAAATCTTAAAGATCATGCCAGTTTGCCGGTGGTTTTCCAAATTGACAAGTCTGTTGCACGCAAGCCCACCGATGAGGAACTCGTCGATGCCATGTACAATTTACTGATGGGTCGCTACAGCAAGCTGCTGCATCATGAGGCCACAGCGCTCACCGGTTTCATTAATACCACTTCATTGCACGGTCCCAACCCCGATATTCAAACCACAAACTTCTTCAGTTTGATGCAAAGTCCTGAACTGAAAGGTTATGTAGCTGCGACCGGTTTCACCGAGCGCGTGGCTAAGTCCATACTCGCCGCTAATGAATTCACCAATACCTACATTACTTATTTGTTGCACTTGAAGCCTTACTCAGTCGGTCATCTGGAGCTGCGCAGTGCCAACTACTTGGATAAACCGAAGATCTATCCAAACTACATGTCCGATGAGCGCGACGTCGATACCTATATACGCGCATTGAACCTTTACTCGAAATTGCCAGAGACCAATGCGTTCAAGAAGCGTGAAACTGCGTTACATAAGATCGATTTGGAGGCCTGCAACCACTTGCCCTATCAGTCGGATGATTATTGGCGTTGCTATATTAATCATATGACCACAACCGTCTATCATCCAGTGGGCACAGCCAAAATGGGTCCTGAGGGTGATGCCACAGCGGTGGTGGACTGGCGTCTCCGTGTGCACGGTGCTAAGGGTTTGCGCGTGGTTGACGGCAGCATTATGCCAGACATCGTGGCTGCTAACACGAATGCGGCGATTATTATGATTGGCGAGAAGGGTGCCGACATGATCAAGGAAGACTGGACAGAAAAACACACAGAGTTGTAAGGAGCCTTGATGTTGTAGATTAATCTCTACTTTATGTGTTAAGGTGATTTTGTTTATGTTTGTTTGTATGTGTAATATTTTGTGTTAAATAAACTAACTATTTTTTATAAAAGTATATTTTGAAGAGCTGTCGATATATTCCAAAAATATCAAGGGAGTGTTCGCAAATTAAAGTCACGTCTGAGCAGTAAGCACGATTATGAAATATCTTTACAAACAAGGTTCTAAGGAATCCATTTTCAAGAATAATAATTTTATTTGTACCGCTAGTGACATTTTTACTTATCGACAAAATTTTCAGTTTTATGAAGGAAGTTTACGTTTTTTTTCTGTTAAGATGGGGTAGTGGGTGGTGTGGGCCGATATCACGTTTTGATGATTAAAAAACGCTAATATAATAATACATAAATAAAATAACGAAACGGAAGAAGGTACTTATACCTTATCAACCTACTTGACCATAAACCTATAGTGAGTACACAGAACATCATAAGTAAAATGTTCTCTCTACCATATACCTTAAGTCGAGGCAAGTCTGACACAGATCAAAATGTAACTTCAAGGTAGCTGAGAACAAAATATGAAACTATTTTTCCTTACTCCTTGAAAAAAATTTCAAAATTAATACATTTTGAGGGCTCTATACTAACCCAACACGTTAGAAGAGTTATGTTATAACTTCTATAAACATCTGACATCATAATTTGTTAGTTTGAGCAAAATCCCTATACCCTCGAATATATATACAGTAGAACTCCAATTATCCGAACTCCGACTATCCGAATCGCCGATTATCCGAATCACAAAAAATTGTCCAAAAAAAAGTCTAAGTCCACTTGCAACTGCTCACCGTCAAGCGAATGCTGCCCGAAAACGGTTGAAGACCGCAAAACAGCTTACATTGACGGAGATGTTTAAAAAACAATGATTTTTATTTCTAAACATGTACATAAGTACAATTTATTTATATTTAAAACATGTGAAAATTTCATGTTTCTTTCATTTAATTCAATAAAAAAAATAGTGTAATATCAAAGCGTAGCTTTTATTCTCTCCAATGGCAATTTTTTTTTTAAATCCGATTATCCGAATATTTGATTATCCGAATGGGTCCCGGTCCCCATTAATTCGGATAATTGGAGTTCTACTGTATATACATATCTAATTTATTACAAGCGACTTAGCCGCTCCATTGAACTATTTTATGAAGCTCTTACTTTTTTAAATCCCTTTAATCAGGCTTTATTATATTGTAAATTTCGAAAAAAAATATAACACAATATAACCTCCGCCGGTAGTCGTTAGTCCATATATGAATATAACATCTCAATCAAGTACATATATAACCCAGTTTGAAAGCCGCTGTATTTTATAAACGAATTGTTCGTGTCTGAGATATGCCCACAGTGATAGTCAAACGGTTCAGAGGCTGTCAAACTATGTAGTAGAGCTTGGTAATTAGTCAGTGTACTTTAAAAATGTGTAAAACGTTGGAGTATTATTTAAAAAAAATATATGTAGAAATCTAAAATAGCAAAAGCACAAATTTAAATGAAAAAGAATGGCAATATGATATGAAAAACGTTTTAAAACGAATTTAAAGCTCATTTCAATTTAAATAATTCACACTTATACTACTTTCGGACCGACATTGAAAACACAATTTGTGGAACCAAAGTCGTTCTGACCGACATCATGCTTTTCTTTGACAGTTCACAAATTTATTTATTCGTTTAAATTTTGAGCAACGAGAATGGTGTGTTTTAGAATCTTAAATATATTCTTATAATTATTATTAATGATCGTGTTTTATAGAATCACCACAAGAAAATTTGAATAATGAAAGTATTGGCTTTGAAAAGCTAGATACATATCTTGCGCCACGATGATTCTTCAAGAGAATTGATCGAGACTCTTACGACCCAGCACTTTGGTTTTGCAAAAAAGGTAGAAGAGTTGAACAAACAACGTTTATTAGGTATAATAAAGGAACTTGGGGCGCCCAATAAATCAAATTGGACAAAAGATTGTATAGGTTCCTACTGATGCAAAACATTTCGATTAAATATCATTAATTCCAGCAACCTAAGAATAATTTTTGGGAACACGATTGCCAACGACATGCATCTGTATTTTTTAAAGAAAACTTTCGTTAATTTAATTAATTATGCGACATCCTTCGGCCTCTACAAATTAATTAATTTCGGCCGCTGTGAATGACACACCTTGTTGCTGCAGCTCCACTGCCAGTTCCCCTAAAACGTGGCTATTTTTTCTGGGCCCGCGTAGAGCACACACCTTATTTTGCCACAATTAAATTTTGGAGTGCTTCCTGCATCTCACCCCACGGATTTCTTTTTTTGTACTTTTGTTTTTTCTCCATTCTTTTGAAATTATAAACAAATATTAACTGACAATTTGGGGATGGCAAAATATGTCATCCAATTATATCGACTAAACTAGAGCAGGCATCGAATATAATGAGTGGAATGTAAGTTTTCAAGTAGTTTTCAGCATGAAAACACAAGTTTTAGAACGAAAACCCATTTTTGATATGAAAACATGATTCCAATGTCGGTTCGAACATATTAGTAGTCACATACAACATTGTGTTCACCATTCAGTCGACTGTGGTAATTTAGTCCAACTCTCTTCCTAATAAGAAAATATATTGAGCTTCAGGAGAATTCACAATTCTATCGCGGGCAGTGTTATATGCGTATTTAACGACCTAACAATATTACTTTATTTATAGAATTATGTACGAGAGTTAGTAGACAATATTATACTTTATTCAACCTCTTTACACCCAAAAAATTATTTATTATTATTATTGTTATTTAAAAAAATGTCCATCGTAATGGAAAGGAAGAAAACAAAAATAATAATGAAGAATCGCCGATTCGTATCCCTAAAATAATGTGAAATTCAAAAAGAAAGATTTTTTCTCTGTGATCGAAGAATACACAATTAAATTGCCATGTAAACCCAATTTTCATAAAGTCGAATAAATCTGCGTAACAACATTCGAGTGTCTTTCATTATCACGCGTCCGCCAACTCGCATACCCGCATGCGTAATAACGAAATAATTTGGAGACTTTCACTATTACCAAATTTCGGGTGCTTCAAGTGCAAATTCGAACAAACTATGCACATAAACATAAATTATAATTGTCTAATGGTTTCTGTTGTTGTTGACATTGTTGATGTATCTACAAACTTTACGGCCGCCATAAAGGCCGAATATACAAACAATTAGGCAAGAGTCGAGAAATGGCATTAACGAATAAACCAACAGAAAAAGGGAAAAACAAACAAGTGCAGATAATCAATTCGGAAATTCAAGCAATAAAAAGACACCGAAGACTCCAAAGGCGCAGAAGCCGGCATTTTGTTGAGTACACAATTTGTAATTGCTGTTCATTTGCGCATGCGCACACCTTGTTTGGCGAATGTATATTCGATTACACGCATTAGCATTTACAAATGAGATTGGTTGGCTCGGTTGGAGATCATACAATGTGTTGATCACCATTTAGGTAGCACGAACTTATCGCTTAGATCTATAAGGTGCAATGAAAGAAATGCTACAGTTGCTAACGATGCTTGCAGTGTCCGACGCTGTTAAAATATTCATTTCCATGTACCCACAATGAATCTGCAGAAGACGGTAACTAGAGGAAAACGAAAGTGTAATATTTGGGCGACCATTGGACCCTAATCAAATTTAAAATATAAGTAAATGTGACGTAAACGAGATAGGAGAAACAATAGCCCAATGAAAGCTACACCTACTTTGTACATAAAATGACGGTCCAGTCTATTCTCATTAAGAGATCTATATTATTATACGATATGATGTGAAGTTTGTCAGGTATTTAGCAGATCTAATGGATTTAGGAGCCTCAACGAATTTCTGTACAGGTGAAATAACGAAATTGGGCGTTAAGCATAAAATGACTGTCAAAAATCATTACACCCACATAATTTGTACGAAGCATTGAAGTTTTAAATCGTTATAATAAAAAACACAAAATCAAGAGATTTTTATATTATATCGGATGATTCAAGCAGAGGTACTTTTTTCAATAGCCTTTTTTGACAGATCACGTGTGAGTCGTGTCAGTTTTGTTTGGCATTTCATCATGGAAAGACTTACGCCTGAACAACGTTTACAAATTGTTCAACTTTAATACGAAAATTCACGTTCTGTAAGAATGTGTTTCGCGCGAACGTAATATTCGCAACGCCATCACCCATCTTGAGACCCAGCATTGGATAATAATGGACCAAATATACCAAATCCATCACGCAGTGAAGAAAATATAGCAGCCGTGGCTGAGAATGAAGACTGTGGAGAGTTTCTATTCGGTGCCGTTCGCAGCAACTCGGACTGACGTATTGAACGACTTGGAGAATTTTACCTCGAAATCTAAAATTGATGCGTACAAAGTACAACTTGTGCAAGAACTGAAGTCGTCCTAAATTCCCAAGCAATGATTCAATGTATTTAATGAGAGAACACTTTAGTGAGCAGATAATTTCACGTTTTGGACCGCACACCGTTAGACTGTAAAGTCTAAAGTCAGGCTTTGGGTTTCGATCCATCCATCATTCACGCGTGTCATTCGTCAGTTACAAGTCGAAATGCTCGCACGAGTCATTGAAAATTGGACTCAACGGATGGACCATCTGAGACGTGACCCCGGACAACATTTGAAAGACGTAATTTTTAAGAAATTAATGCCAAAGAATGATAATAAACATTCCCCATTAAATTTGAATGTGCATGTGTATGTTCTTTTTTCTTTAAAAAAGTAGGGAGTAAAAAGTGGTGGATCCCCAAAGTAATAGATTCACTTTATATATGTACATAGGTGAATGTTATAGAGTTTTTTAGCATTAGCTCTTAAATAGTACCACGTTAACCTTTTCTTGATATTCATTCGTCAGTATCTCAGTAACTTCTAATCTTTTGACAGCCTTTTCTCTTATAAGATGTTATAATCTCAATACTTAAAATTTTATTTATTATTTATAGGCACTTTACAAACTTTGAGTATATTGCCTCAATAGTATAGTGATTAGTATACGCCTTTCTCTTTGGAGATATAACTTAAGTCCTCTTATCACAGTCCCCAAATTTACACAAATTCAAAACATAAATTTATAAGTTTGCTTATATTTTGCTTGAGTGCCCTATTTTTCAGGCAAAAATTTCGTAATCTTCAGCTTAATTTCGGCAAATGTGAGTACGTACATTTGTTGTGTCCATTTCATAGCCTTATTTGTCTATATTTTTTACGATTACAACTTTCATGCAAAGTGTTAAATTATCGTTAAGCACTCATTACATTTTATTTACTTTTTTGTGACGCCTTCGTCACTTCGGGCGATAGGCAACGTATCTACTTCCTTTCATTTTATGTGTGTTCATATCCGCAAAATTCACTGATGAGTAAACGAAAAACACTTTACTTTACCGAATCCAATCACTCTTATCTATCTATGACCGAGTCTACCGTGCTGCGATGACACAGTTTTAAAAGCTCACCTGAAAACAGAAAGAAATAGAAAATGTTAAAATTGTATAGTTATTTGAAGTGTTTAGTTGTGTACTTTGGGAGAAATAAAGGGTGATTTTTTAAGAGCTTGATAACTTTTTAAAAAAAAAAAACGCATAAAATTGACAAAAAAAAACGCATACATGACATTTACTTTTTGAAGATAATTTCATTTAAATGTTGACCGCGGCTGCGTCTTAGGTGGTCCATTCGGAAAGTCCAATTTTGGGCAACTTTTTCGAGCATTTCGGCCGGAATAGCCCGAATTTCTTCGGAAATGTTGTCTTCCAAAGCTGGAATAGTTGCTGGCTTATTTCTGTAGACTTTAGACTTGACGTAGCCCCACAAAAAATAGTCTAAAGGCGTTAAATCGCATGATCTTGGTGGCCAACTTACGGGTCCATTTCTTGAGATGAATTGTTCTCCGAAGTTTTCCCTCAAAATGGCCATAGAATCGCGAGCTGTGTGGCATGTAGCGCCATCTTGTTGAAACCACATGTCAACCAAGTTCAGTTCTTCCATTTTTGGCAACAAAAAGTTTGTTAGCATCGAACGATAGCGATCGCCATTCACCGTAACGTTGCGTCCAACAGCATCTTTGAAAAAATACGGTCCAATGATTCCACCAGCGTACAAACCACACCAAACAGTGCATTTTTCGGGATGCATGGGCAGTACTTGAACGGCTTCTGGTTGCTCTTCACCCCAAATGCGGCAATTTTGCTTATTTACGTAGCCATTCAACCAGAAATGAGCCTCATCGCTGAACAAAATTTGTCGATAAAAAAGCGGATTTTCTGCCACTGATTTTGGTAATAAAATTCAATGATTTGCAAGCGTTGCTCGTTAGTAAGTCTATTCATGATGAAATGTCAAAGCATACTGAGCATCTTTCTCTTTGACACCATGTCTGAAATCCCACGTGATCTGTCAAATACTAATGCATGAAAATCCTAACCTCAAAAAAATCACCCGTTACAACCCAAAAAGTAAGACTCGTAAATAACTGTTATATAATGAGGAAATTAATTTTTTACAAACTTTTAGATTGAAATTAACTTTAACTTTGATATGTTCGTTTAGATTACATCATTAAGGTGATCCAGTGATCCAAATGTAGTGAGCGTCGTTTCAAGGGAATCATGGTGACAAAGAAATTGTGTCCTTTGTAATAAAATGTTAATCCTAACTTAGAAAGGAGGAGTTAATTGTATTAATTGGATGAAAACGGCTAGAAGTATCAGAGAGTTCGCCATAAATTTAACATAGAGAGGAGTTGAGTAAAGAGTGGATAGATTACTATTAAAATGGCGGTGGAAGAAAATCGAAGTCATATAACGTTAGATAACGCGATCGGTTCAGTTAGAAGACAGACTTGGAACAGTTGAACCTCTAAGTAAGTTAAAGATATTTTTGGAATCTCGAAGTAGGTTCATATGCGTATACTGTTCTAAGGACAGTTAAAAGTCAAACGATTAACAATTTCCAACATGTTGACTTCAAATCAGAAAGTAAGAAGTTTCGACATCTACTGCAGAAAATCTATACTAATATTATAAAGCTGAAGAGTATGTTTGTTTGTTTGTTTGAACGTGCTAATCTCCGAAACTACTGGTTCGAATTGAATAATTCTTTTTGCGTTGGATAGTCCATTTATCGAGGAAGGCTATAGGCTATATAGCATCAGGAGCGAAGAAACAGTGGTAAATGTGTAAAATACGGGGGAAATTATTTATCTTTGAGGGCTTCCGTTCCTTGCGCTGCGAAAGCGGTTCAAGATAAGATACGCTAAGGATCGAGAACGGTTGGACCATTCTTGATGAAATGTTCAGAGGTTGTTCGTTGTGGATCTTGGAAGGTTTAGTCGGAAAATTGTAAAATTCCAAAAAGAGACTTTTTTCAACACATTTTTTTTCAATCTATCTATAAAAAAAAACAATTCGGAAAAGTCGGAAATTGGCAAGTGGCAACAGAGAATTCAGAATTGCAAATGAACGGTGACATCTACAATGAAGCATTGAAATTCATATGCCATCACCAAATGGTCAAATTAGAGATGTACTGAATCGTGCATACGACAGAATAACTTTGGAACAACAAGTATAAAGAAATGTTCCATTATGTAATGAGCAGCAAAAGACAACCTATGATGAATTGATTAAGGCTGTCCATGATGGAAATGGTGAACTTTTATTTCTTGATACGCACGGTGGAACTGGGAATCCTGATTGATTCTGATATCCTTGATTTTGGCAACAATACGATCTCAAAATGGCATTACGTTGGCTCTCGCATCTACTGGCATTGCAGCAACGCTACTTGAAGTTGGAAGAACGGCACATTCGATATTGTAGCTTCAGTTAAACATGCAAATCTATGAAACATCTATGAGATGAGCGCAATTTTCTAGAAGCACTTGACAGAACAATGAAAGATCTGTGGAATTATAATCGTCGCTTTGGTGGCGTAATGATACTGTTATTGACAAACACATTCTGTTATTTCGAAATCAACAACGGCGGAGGAATTGAACGCATGTCTCAAGTCATCGTACTTGTGGCGGCACGCGAAAACCATATGATTGACCATGAATATGCGGGTGTTCCTGCAACAGGAAAGCACCGCAGAAGATTTGCAAAGAACTGGGCAAATTCTGGTTAATACTTCTAATGGTTTGAAATCAATCCGAACATTAGCCAAATTTATCGTAACTACGATTGGTTGAGTGCACGCAGATTTTTAAATGCCAAAAATACCGATGTCGATGATTTAATAATAATCCGGGAGATTTGTGTTCATACACATCGAGCGATCATGTTGAAAATGAAGACGAAGCTGTGAATTATCCAGTGAAATTTTTAAATTCTTTGTCATTATAATGCTTTGTCATTTATTATGCTTCGCAATCTTCAAGCAGCTATCGAATAATGTAATAGTTGCAAGAATTTTTTAAAGGGCCTTACAAGGGGGCAGAATGATTCCACGAATTTCTTTGAGTTCCAACGATTTTCCATTTCAGTTAGGTGTGTGGCATAAATTTCATTCACTAGTTGAAAAACCATCTTCTCTGTACATTTACGCAGCGGAACAGAAAACAAAAAATGTTGTTTATTAAGCTGAGTTACATTGAAAAAAAAAATTTAGAAAAATCGCAAATAAATGTTTTCCAACACTATACAAATTCAACTTTGTTTTCAAAACAAATAATTTCACGCAGTGCAATGACTGCGGAGTCAGCTAGTATTATTATAAAGACGAACGTCGCAGTTGTGAATTGTTGTAACGTTAAATACTCCTCTAAAATAACTCCTCAAAAATTATAAATTATAAGTTTCACAAGTAGTTCAGTTTAATATTTGCACATCTGTAATTCATTTCCAACCACTGTGGCCACAAATATTGAATGTGACTGAGGCAGCGTAGCGCATACACTTCGACACTGAAGTGTGCGCATGCGTGCTTTAGTTGTGTTGACGAGCACTTAAGAGCCAAGCAGCATGTAGTAAATGTCGTTTAATTAAATGTTGAACAAATGTAAGAGCACTCGCGTATTCAATGCAGTTTCCAAACAATTCCAACAAATAATTATGTGTTATTATTATTGGGAAGATGGAAACGTGGTTTCTGTACATGATTTCGGTGTAAAGTAATGACCGTGTAAGTAGTACTTCGGAACCATGAATGTTAGCTACTTGCTTCCAGTTAGACATATGTTACAAGCGGTAGCTTATTTATAATTATGTAATGGTTTTTGTAATTTTCATTTTTGGCATTCCATTTTGCATGTTTGACCTTCAACTCATTTCTTTTTAAGATGATTTCCGCGTTTCTCTTGATTTTCTTTACTTTTTAATTTATGTGGCGCAACAAATAGTGACAGTGAACTGATTTACGATCAGACAGTTATTATATAATATGACTATGTAGATACATATCATAGCACAACATAAGATGAGATGGTTTATAAATCAGATATGTTAATATTGCCATACTCATAATGATACTGACTGTTATGAACATTGATGCGAATAACATAAGTGATTTGTTTAATGAAAAGCTTTTAGAAACTATTTTTTCCTTCCGTCTTGTTGAAGGTCCTCACTGGTGAGGCACTCGCAATATTTCATGCTTAAATTTAGAATATCCCGCTGCCAAACTATACTCGAAATAATTGGAAAATTTACAGCAAGTTTTCGAAAATTAGACTAACAGTGTGTGATTAGCACTAGAGAAACAATGAATGTTTTCTAAATAGTCCACGAATTGAATACATTTGGTTTGATGTTTGGGATATGAAGACATGATAAGTGCACTGAAACGTTATCGCAAACGAGATATTTGCTAAAGATACATTATCAAGAGTAATTGAACATCTCACTGCGACCTTTTCTTGTTCCAGGAACTAGTGAACACTTTATTAGAAGGTTGAAGTTATAAAATAAATAAGTACATATTGAATAATTTCAAAACATGTTAATATTATTTCTGAGTCCTCTAACTAACAATTAGCATTAAGCAAGCTTAGTTCCAAATAGGATATTGATGCTCCAGTGAAAAGATCCTTCAATTCGGGACCCATGGGTGGACAACGGAAGCAAGGGCGCCCACGCATTGTAGTGCCAATGAAGAATTAGAAAAGATCCGCAACTAAAAAATGTGTGAAAAGAGCAGAGTAGTCTGTAGAGCTAGTGAAAAAGGGACAGACAACTTTCTATAGTTCAATCAAGTAGTAATGAGGAATAAGCCCTGATTAATAATTATCACATATGATTACAGAATGAATTCATGCTGAATAAGTAAGGAAAGACTAAGTTCGGGTGTAACCGAACATTTTATACTCTCGCAATTTATTGATATAGGTTTATTAACTAACACACAATTTGACCCATATATTCG
This sequence comes from Zeugodacus tau, assembly GCA_031772095.1. Taxonomy (NCBI): domain Eukaryota; kingdom Metazoa; phylum Arthropoda; class Insecta; order Diptera; family Tephritidae; genus Zeugodacus; species Zeugodacus tau. Next base: position 18,023,857 of record CM062650.1, on the reverse strand, counting down.
ACATATAGTCCAATAGAAAACGAAAATCTTATATATAGTATATGAGGGCAGAGGTAATTCCTGAACCGATTTCATTCATTTTCATCACCAAAGTATACCATATATTATAAAGTTATGGAATAAGAGGAATACAAAATTGAGTTATATGGGAAGTAAGCGTTGTTGTGAACCGATTTCCATTTTTCATACATGTTATCAGAGTTTAAAGAAAATATTGTGTACCGAATTTCATTGAAATCGGTCGAGTAGTCTCTGAGATATGGTTTTCGACCCATAAGTGGGCGACGTCACGCCCATGTTGCATTTTGTAAAAAAATCTGAGTGCAACTTCTTTCTGCCATTTCTTCTGTAAAATTTAGTGTTTCTGATGTTTCCGTTCTGATGTGAGTTAGCGCACTTTTAGTAAGTTTTTTTGCGAGATATCCTCTGTACCAAATTTTACTTTCATAACTTTATTTATGGCTTAGTTATGACACTTTATAAGTTTTCAGTTTTCTTCACTTTGTGGTCGTGGCAGTGGACCGATTTCGCATTTTCAATAACAACCTCCTCAGGGTGCCAAGGAATAGGTGTACCAAATTTCATTAAGATATCTCAATTTTTTACTCAAGTTATCGTGTGTACGACAGACAGACGGACATACAGAACTCTACTCGTCATCCTGATCATTTTGATATATATAACCCTATATCTAACTCTTTTATTTCTGGGTGACACAAACAACTGTTATGTGAACAAAACTATAATACTCTCTTTAGCAACTTTGTTACGAGCGTATACAAATGCTGAGCATAAGTGGACTAAAAAGAGTGTACCGAAGCTTTTCCGTAGGCATAAATGTGACCCTTTTGAATTATGTCGTTATTTGTGAAAAATATAAATCAATTTCGCTGTTATAAGTTAAATGTGTCGTTATTGCATGAAAAATTTAATTCCCTTTTCACAGATATTGTTCTAATACAAAATTTGTCGTTATTTCTGAAAAAAAAACATCATGACTAAGTCTGGCACAACTGAAATGTGTCGTTGTTGTGGTTAAGAAATAATGCAACATAAGTTGAATAACGTCACATTCTTATTTCACTGTTTATTTTCCTACGCATCGGAATGAACTTTTTATACAATATGGACGATGAAATTGTTCACATTTCTACATACTCAACTAAAAAATCGTGTTTTTTTAGTTATGTCACTATTCATGTAAATGAGCGATATGTATGTATATCACAGCAAAACTGCTCAAATCGCGCCAACTTAACCTTTATTCTTATCAAAATATAATTCACAGAAAAATACACTTAACATTTTACATATTAACATTTTAATTATAAGCTATACATGAACTTAATATTTAAATTCATGACGAAATTATTGAATCAGAGTACGGTCACTATGATACACTTATCATCACTATTATCATAACAGTTCCATAGAAAAAAAAATATATTTTGTAATACTTGCCTCACAAATGTAGTGGTAAAGTAATCAAACTATTTGCGGTCACAATCAGCGCATGAAAATACTTTAGCCGAGCATAAAAAATGCGATTAAACCTTCGACCTTCCCAGCTTGGTCAATATTAAATCACTACTTCGCGCTTAATTTAATTATTGTAATTACAAAAGGTAAATAATGAAGACACACAAAATAACACAAACAGCAGACACATGTGGAGACTCAGTCTCAAATGTGAGTACACGCATGCGTGCGAATGTAAGTCAGTATGTAAGTACTCATAAGTAGTTTGCACAATTCAACTGACCTAATGGGCTATTTGAAACTAAATCTTATTTGTTGTTAAATTTTTTTGTTTTTGTTTTTGTTTTTACCTTTTTATAGTAGCTTACGTGACTTTTTGCATGGGATGTAACGCAAAGATTTGCGACACATGTAATTTGGCAAATAAATGTTGTTGAGAGTGAAGTATTAACATTTGAATTGTAATTGAAATAAATTCAGAAAATGGAGTGTGAGAAAATTGGTTTTACAAAGGAGAGAATAGAAATGAAATGGTTTTAAATTAATGAAAGAAAGGTTAGAAATTACCGTTATACCATTTTATAGCCTTTTCGCACTGTTGTCAATTGATCAATTAACCGTCCTTTGCTCTATTAAAGCGCTGATTTGGATCTTTGATTTACCAAAGATTTACAAAAGAGAAGTTTTATTTGACTAAATTCATTCTTAATCGAATACAAATCGAGTTGAAACTGGAATGCAACTCTCCGGGTTGTTGTCTACACTGCATTTTGGTTGAGGTTATTGATAAAATAGCATTCAGCTGTTGAAACTTACCAACTTCTTTTAAACTTAATCAAGTTGCCGGCTGAGCGAGAGGCAAAAACTGGTTTTTCAATTATAATCTTAATGCACTAATTTTTTTGGCTGTACGAAAAGGCTATTAATAGTTTTTGGACATTCAGTACTACAAGTCATGGAGGAGATATCAGCGATGGATTTGTATGGTGGCCCTTTTTTATATAAAAGAATTATTAATAATTTGCAAGCAGCTTCAAACTGTGACAAACTTACATAGATATTCGGTTAGATTAAAATTTTAAGAAAACCCCGTAAAATACTCGGCTTATTATTACCAAAAAAAAATTACATTAATTTAATTGCGACACCCTTGAGTATCAACCCTTACAATACGGTCTGGCGCACATGAACCGTTTCGCTGCAACACAAAACCGGCTGTGAGCTGCTTGAAGTGAGAGCGCCGTGCGCATGCGCATAGACACTACAAACCTCAGCGCAGAGCACTAAACCAAGTCAATAAGCCATTCGTTGTGTTAGCCAAGTAAGTCCGCTCAGTGGGGCTCAGGCCATGCATGACCGACACACCACACACCAGACACAAGAGTTTGAACCGCGCAGAAGTGAAACGGCAGTGCGCCACTACAGACGTGTTTAACGGTGCGACGGTGGTTTTAAAGAAACGAAATTTCTATGCGCAAAAAAAGAAGAAAAAAAAAAGAGTTGTGTGTGTGAATGCAATTGCACAGTGAGTAAGTGAAGTGAAGAAAATAAGTTGGACGCGCGACACGGGACATTTGCGGCTGCGCATTGCACGATTGGAAGCATTTCGATTGCTGTAAACAAATTAACGGTTTGCTGGTTGTGGGCGCATGCGCCAAGACAACCGCAACGTAACAAAGTGACTTGCGCAGGAGAAAGAAATGCCTTAAACGCGCGAACGTGATGAAATTTTTTTGTTTGAAACGTGTGTGTAAAATAAATTCCAATATCACAACAACAACAACAACGATATATACAGTGAAAATAAATTGAAAGTAAAAAGTGTAAAGAAAGTGCGCGCACATTGCTGAGAAGCCAGTAGCGTTTAAACGCATGAGTGCAGTTGCAAGTTATCGAACGCGTGCCTCTGCCTCATAAAACACAACAACAATAAGAAATATTAGTAAAATTTTTAAAATAAAATATTACACTTCCTTAACGCAAAATATTCAAAATGGTGCTCGGTCTTGGACTTGGCGCCGCCGCCGGTGTCATATTCAAGGCAAGCGCCGGTTCGAAAGCCGCCGTCACCGCTGGCGCTGCTGCAGTGGGCGCATCCAAATTGGGATTGGCCATTGCGGGCGCCATCAAAATCGCCACCACAGTAATTGGTGTCGGTAAACTGGCCATCCTGCCGTTTTTGATAGCCGCCATTGCCTACTACAATTATGACCTTTTCGATCCGGAGAATCGTCCGTTCAATGTGCCTGAGGTCTCATTGGCCTATGACTTCATCATTATCGGCGGCGGCTCGGCGGGTTGTGTGCTAGCTTCGCGGCTTTCGGAAGTGCCACATTGGCGCGTTTTGTTGCTCGAAGCGGGCGGTCAGGAAACGGAGATCTCCGATGTGCCGCTATTGTCGTTGTACTTGCATAAAAGCAAATTGGATTGGAAGTATCGGTAAGTGAGATTGAAGGTGGTTAGAAGAACAGAGTTCAAGTAAAAAATATATGGTACATTGATGTGCTGTGTTAAATAGTCTCATTATTTGCTAGTTCCTTATTTCTAAAATATTTTCAGAAAAGCTTCAAAAATACTCACACTGCTTTTGAAGATCTTAGAAACTAATCTTCTCTTTCCAAAAACTAAAATTATTAATTTCAGAGAGAGTTGTTTAATCTAGTAAGCATAAGTAATAAAATAGAGAAAGAACTCAACTAACTAAAGACAAAACATAAAAGTGATCGGGGTGTTTTATAAATATTTCATGTTCAGAAGCTCTATCTACTGGAAAGATTTAAAAATATAAAAAAAAATCCGTTTTTTTCAATGAAGTACGGTAGTTTTCCGAAATAACGAATATTCGTTTTAATGAAAACGAACAATCAAATTTGTTACATTGAGTACCTTTAATAACAAACATCGGGGATTAGTAAGCACTCGATTTAAGGGGTTATATACAGTTAGAATTTTCAAAAAATCTCATTTTCTTAATGTACATATATTTAAGAATACACACAGAAAATTTCATTTCAAAGTTACAAGCAAATGAAAAATTTGAAAAGGCGTTTCAGAGTGCTTGGAAGTACAAGGTCCAAACTTTTAACGCGTTTTTCTCAAAATGGTGTTTTCAAAGTCGGTGACCAACATTACTCGAAAACGGCTAGACCGATTAGTCTCAAATTTTAACACGACCCTCTTAAATATATTTTTTAGTAATTAATCGAAGATTTTTTCTCTCTGATAAATATTTTTTTTTATAAACAATTGAAGGTCGAAATTTCGGTGAAGAAATTTTTTTTTTGAGAAACCGCCATTTTGTCAAAAAATTTTATTTTGCTTATTCCTTCGATTAATTACAAGATTTAACATTATTTTAACGAAATCTGTTTGGTTTTTTAATTTCGGATGATCCAGTTCCGATATATAGTGGTCACCGCAAAACGTCTTTTTTGAGAGGAGCTCCTGGAGATCAGCTGTAGCTCTTTTTCAAATAAATATTTTTACTAGTAATAAGTCTTAAAATACAGTTAAAAGATACCATAATATGTGTATAAATTTTTGGATCAATAAATTAAAAAGTTTTCTCAGAAAAAATTCTGGAAAATTCACGTTTTTTCGGCCGTCTAACTGTATATAACCCCTTAACGAACAACTTGAAGATTACATACGTAGAAAGAAATTTATTTTTATTGGAGAGGCTCCAAATATTATGAGTTTTTCCAACAAATGTTTTATTGACGGCCCGCCCCAGATTTCCACCATTCGGGGATAAGTATGTATTATGTGGGTTGCTACATCAATCCCTAAGTTTGGGCAAATACCGTTGGATCCTTTTCTAATAAAGGTTACCCAAACGCAGCTGATTATGATATATATATGTATATATATTTATATATTAATCACCAATTAGGATTTGGTCGTTCAAATAGATAAAAGAGGTTTGTGTCGAACGTTTTGTAAAAGAACATTAAGTAAGGACTGCCATAATATTAGAACAATGTAAAAAGTTTAGTTCAGAACGAAATATATGATATACTTTGCAATAGAAAGGTCGATAATGTTTTATTAAGCCAATGTATACACTCTCTCTATAGAAGAATTTTCCATCGGTGGAAACATTGAATTGATGCACCATCTGAATAAAGTAATTTTTGGCACCTTACCTCAGTTTTTTCTCGTCATATCTACAATAAACAATAAGATCTAAAAATTTCGACGTTCATAACATTTCTGTATCATCATATTGATGACACAAAATTATTGATTTGGTCTTCCTACAATCGAATTGGACATAATGCTAAAAATCTATAGAAAGCAAAAGTCTATTGATGAGCGTGAATAGCAATTAACTAATTTGTATTACTAAATCATGATTGTTCGTAATAATTCGATAAATACGATTATAACCTTTTCGCAAAGCAATTAATTGATCAATTAATCGACCTTTGTTTGATTAATGTGCTAATTTAGATCAATTTATCATACGAAATAAAAATCTAATTTGATAAAATAGGAGCAACTTCTTATGAACAGCGAAAATAAAAATTTATAACAGCTAACCTTTAATCGAGAAGCCGGCAGAGCGAAGAACAAAAACTGGTTTCTCAATTATAATTTTATGCAATAATTAATTTGGCTGTCCCTTTCCTCAAAGGGACCTGGAATTCTAACCGAATGAGATGCACCAACTTTACAGTATACGGTAATATTTTAATAACACAAGAGGAAATTTTAGGAAATAAAAAACCGTTAAGATTAAAAAAATCCCTATTTTTGGTCTGAGTAGTAAAAAATAAGTACATATTAAATTTTATTGTTTTCTACAATGGATGAAATATTTTGAGATTTTGAAAGAATGAAAAATATTAACATTAAAATTATTGAATTTTTTTTAAGAAAATATGCATAAAAAAAATATTTAAATAATAAATAAAGATTATGTTTTTTATCGAATATTAAATTTCTATATTCTTCAAATTGAATATCGGCCGTATGTTGAAATTATCAACTCGCACGAAATGCCACTTAAATGCAATCAGCCATTTTTTCTGGTATTTGCAATTCAGTTGGCAGTAAAAGCACGCAGAGAAAATACATTACGCATGTGTTGGCATTTTTTATTTTCACTCTCGATTTCAAGCAGACACAAAAGGCTAATTTGCATAAAACGCCACATTTCTCATTGACTCTGCGCACACGAGCTAAAAGCCAGACGAGATAAAGAAAGATTGAAAAAAACAGACAGCAGTCGGCTAAAGTGACATCGCAGATCATAGTGATGATAATAATGAAGATGTTGTTGTTAATATTAAATTTTATGCAGCACAAAGTGAGCGCTTTAAAAATCATCATTACAAAAAGAAAAACATATGGTGACAGCTACAATGACAAAACAAAACGAAAGTTGGTCATCAAAAGTGCTAACGCACAATGATAGGACTTTTTTTTTGTAAAAAATATAAATATTTACTATTTAGATTAGTATGACGAAAGCTAATTGGAATTGCTGGTATGATAAAGAAATATTTCAAAAATATTTAGGATTTAATCCTAATGCGATTATGTAATGTAAGATTGGCGGATGCAATTTTGATCCGTAAAAAAAATCAAACATTTTTAAAACTGCAAATATTAAGACCCTTGATGAGTTAAATGGTGTTAGAAAAATCTTTGTCATATATTTAGGAGTTTAGATAATTTTGTTTAATTTTAACCCAATAAAAAGTTGGAAATTTTTTAAATTTATCTATAGAAAATTTTCCGAAAATACCAATAAAAAATTTCAAAAAAAAGAAGACGTATAATGCGTTATGTATTAGAAAAATATGTACATGAAATCTTCAATTATATCAAATTGCTCAAAATTCTACTTGAAAGCCACCAATTTGTTAAATTTTAATGTTTGTTTATGGGTTAATTTCGTGCTTAATTAAATTTGGTGAGGACATTTTTTATCATAGCACTAAATAAATTCATAAATTTCTTGAAACAACAATGATAATAGGCACCGCAGCAACAATAAAAATGAGTAACAGGTAAGGAAGGGCTAAGTTCGGGTGTAACCGAACATTTTATACTCTCGCAATTTATTTATTTAACTTTATTTATATTATATAATACACAATTTGACCCACATATTCGTCATATATATTGTATAAAGTCCATTGAAAGTTGGAAACCATAATATTAGGTTAGAAGCACCGAGGTCCTCGTGTTCGATATATAGGGCCTTAAAAACCTATGGACCGATTTCGGCGATTTTTAGAATGGGGCTGCCACACTATTAACATAGTATTTGTGCAAAGTTCTGCACCGATATCTTCACTAGTACTTACTTTATATATTGTAAAGTAAACGATTCAGATTGTCTTCAAAGTTCTGGTATATAGGAAGTAGGCGTGGTTGTGAAGCGATTTGGCCTATTTTCACAACATATCATTGGGATGTAAGGAATCTATTACAAACCAAGTTTTATTGAAATCGGTCGAGTAGTTCTTGAGATATTGTTTTTGACCCATAAGTGGGCGACGCCACGCCCATTTTCCATTTTGTAAAAAAATCTGAGTGCAGCTTCCATCTGCCATTCCTTATGTGAAATTAAGTGTTTCTGACGTTTTTCGTTAGTGAGTTAAACCACTTTTAGTAATTTTCAACCTAACCTTTGTATGGGAGGTGGGCGTGGTTATTATCCGATTTCTGACATTTTTGGACTGTATTAGGAAGTGGCTAAAAAACGACTGCAGAAAGGTTTATATAGCTCTATTGGTTTGCGAGTTATACACAAATAACCGATTTGGGGGCGGGGCCACGCCCACTTCCCCAAAAAAATTACATCCACATATGCCCCCTCATAGTGCGATCCTTCATACAAAATTTTATTTCCATAGCTTTATTTATGGCTTAGGTATGGCACTTTATGTGTTTTCGGTTTTCGCCATTTTGTGGGCGTGGCAGTGGTCCGATTTTGCTCATTTTCGAAAGCAACCTTCCTATGGTGCCAAGAAATAAGTGTGCCAAGTTTCATCAAGATATCTTAATTTTTACTCAAGTTACAGCTTGCACAGATGGACGGACGGACGGACAGACAGACATTCGGATTTGAACTCCACTCTTCACCCTGATCACTTTGGTATATATAACCCTATATCTAACTCGTTTAGTTTTGGGTGTTACAAACAACCGATATGTGAACAAAACTATAATACTCTCTTAGCAACTTTGTTGCTAGCAACTTTGTTGCGAGAGTATAAAAATTAATTCTTTAAAGCAAAATATTTTAAGTGGTGGCATCTCTAACTGCATCAAATTACAAACAAGCGCCTGTTTGGGTTGCAGTGATCTGCAAACTATTTTCATTCACAACTTTCGCACCAATTTCTTATGTAATAATTTTTACTGTAATTTCCACAAAACTTGTCTACTGAGTCATTTGGATTAAGTAGAAATGTTTTAGCTGCTCTTGACATACAAATAATGACATGGAATGTGTTGAGGGGTACATTAAATTTTTTCACTTTTTTTATACTCTCGCAACAACGAAGTTGCTAGAGAGTATTATAGTTTTGTTCACATAACGGTTGTTTGTAACACCCAAAACTAAACGAGTTAGATATAGGGTTATATATACCAAAGTGATCAGGGTGAAGAGTGGAGTTCAAATCCGAATGTCTGTCTGTCCGTCCGTCCGTCCGTCCGTCCGTCTGTGCAAGCTGTAACTTGAGTAAAAATTAAGATATCTTGATGAAACTTGGCACACTTATTTCTTGGCACCATAGGAAGGTTGCTTTCGAAAATGAGCAAAATCGGACCACTGCCACGCCCACAAAATGGCGAAAACCGAAAACACATAAAGTGCCATAACTAAGCCATAAATAATGCTATGGAAATAAAATTTGGTATGAAGGATCGCACTATGAAGGGGCATATTTGGATGTAATTTTTTTGGGGAAGTGGGCGTGGCCCCGCCCCCTACTAAGTTTTTTGCACATATCTCGCAAACCAATAGAGCTATATAAACCAAACTTTCTGCAGTCGTTTTTTTAGCCACTTCCTAATACAGTCCAAAAATGAAAGAAATCGGATCATAACCACGCCCACCTCCCATACAAAAGTTAGGTTGAAAATTACTAAAAGTGGGTTAACTCACTAACGTAATACGTTAGAAACAGTAAATTTCACATAAGAAATGGCAGATGAAAGCTGCACTCAGATTTTTTTACAAAATGGAAAATGGGCGTGGCGTCGCCCACTTATGGGTCAAAAACCATATCTCAGGAACTACTCGACCGATTTCAATGAAACTTGGTTTGTAATAGTTTCCTTACCTCCCAATAATATGTTGTGAAAATTGGCCAAATCACTTCACAACCACGCCTACTTCCTATATACCAGAACTTTGAAGACTATCTGAATCGTTTACTTTACAATATATAAAGTAAGCACTAGTGAAGATATCGGTGCAAAACTTTGCACAAATACTGTATTTATAGTGTGGCAGCCCATTTCTAAAAATCGCCGAAATCGGACCATAGGTTTTCAAGGCCCCATATATCACACATCAGGACCTCGGTGCTTCTAACCTAATATTATGGTTTCCTACTTCCAATGGACTTTATACAATATATATGACGAATATGTGGGTCAAATTGTGTATTATATAATATTAATTAAGTTAAATAAATAAATTGCGAGAGTATAAAATGTTCGGTTACACCCGAACTTAGCCCTTCCTTACTTGTTAATTTATGTTTTGTAGAGGTTAGAAGCCTGTTCGCACAGCCAAATAAATTTATAACTTTAATATTTTAATAGAGAAAACAGATTTAGCCTTCTGCACAGCCGGCTACTCGATTAACGATATATATTTTTGTTTTTGCTGTTCATAAGATGTTGGCTGATTACTATTTTTTCAATAACCAGCGTGTACAACAACCTGCAGAGTTGCATTCCATTTTCAACACGATTTGTATTCGATTAAGAATTAATAATTTTATGATAAATTGATCTAAATCAGCGCATTAATTGAGCCCAGACGGGTTAATTAACACCTTATTGTTATTATTTTTTGTAATATTTAATTATTTTGCAAAAGTTTCATGGATATATTTAATTTTGTATTATATAGGATTTTATTTGTATTACTTTTTATTTATATTTTAATTATTTGAATTTATTAATTATTTAACATTAGTTTTCTGATTTCATTAAATGTTTATTTTATTTGCCAACCAATTGCATTATTAAATTTTTTCATTTTAATTTTTGAGTTTTTTTTTTAATTCTATGGTTCTATTCAAGTTTTATTTATTTTTTTCTATTATTTATATACATTTAGTTTTTTTTGCGATTTTATTAAATTTTTTTATTATCAAGTTTATTATTATTTTTTCATCATTTATATATTTAATTATTGCAGTTTGAGTACATGTAAATTAGTTTAGTTTCAGTCATTCATTTTTTTTCTTTTATTTATACTAAATTATTATTTTTTTTTATTTTGAGTGTAATTATTTTAATAATTTTTAATCAGTTTAATTAGATGTTTTTTCTATTACTTATTTTAATATTAATTTTAAATATTTAATTTTTTAGTGTAGTGGTTCAATTTAATTATTAATAATATTTTTATACTTTATTGAGCTGATCTATTTTTTTATTTACTTATACTTATAAAATATTACAATTTATTTTATTTTATTAATTCAATTACATCAGTTTCTTGTCTTGCTTAAATTTTCATTTTATTTACTATTTTACTTTGTATATATATTTGGCGTTTTATTTTTTACTTTTTTAATTTTTTGCCTTAAAACTATTTTTTTATTAATGACTTTATTAAAAGTTTTTAAACACTATACTTTATCTGCATAATTTCTCATTTATTTCGAATTAATTTGCATTCACGTCGCTTAATATAATTTATTAATAGAAAATGGGTAATTTCCGCTTACCGGCGCATGCGCATGCGTGACGCAGCGAAAAAAACTAGGCGCATTACGGAGCTTATGTTTTTTTAAACAATTTTTTTTTTTTTCAAATCAAAAAATAAAATAAATATGAATAAATATTTACAACCATGTGCACATTCTCTCGCGCTCTTTTAATTAGCGCGCTCTTTTGTTGAGGCGTGTGTTTTTTGCTTTTCATACTCATTCATATGATTGCAGCAGCGATCTGGTACAACCGGCTTTTGAATGGCTGTTATTTTGTTGCTTTGTGTGTAGAAATTATGCTGCCGCATTGTTATTGTTGTACTCATATCGGCCAACAGCTACTTTGTGGTTGCAAAGTTTCTTAAGCGCTCGGCTTACTGCATTACCGTTAACGCGCCAACCACTTGCTTATGCTCAGGCAAAATAGTGTGGCATGAAAGCATTGTTGTTGTTGTTTGATTGTTAGTTTAACCTGTAAAATTTCGTAAAATTTGCCACAATTTGGTTATTGCGATTACCGTTATTATCTGTTGCCGATCTAATTTCATTCATGTGTGAAATGCGTTGTAAACTCAAGGTTCAGATTGCGAGTATAGTGTTTATTACCAGAGCGCCACCTCGTTATTACTAATAAAAAATAAAAAAATGTGTCTAATGTGTATACTATTGCTGATGCTGCCTCTTGATCTTCAATTTTGCAGGAATTTGCACAAAAAGTTCGTTGCTGAAGTCTTCGGTTTCTACTGCGTAAATGCATTTATTGGTTTTACCTCTCTTTTATTATTTCGCCAAACAGTAGCAGTTGCAAATAGACAATGAATGAATACCGTATAAAGTGTGTAATGTGTAGAAATACGAGTAAATATGTAAATTGTCGCGTCATTACTGTTAATTACTGCAGCGCCCAGTTGATCGTGACGAATCAATGCAGACAATGTCAATAAGGGCCTGGGTAAAACCATGACAGTGAAGAAAGAAGATGAAGGGAATAAATAAAATGAAGTGCAAAGAGGTAAACTGACTTTATGAAACAAAATAAATAAATGAAAAAATAAAAAAAAAATAAGTAAAAATTACATAAAATAAAAAAATTGAAAATTTTGAAAAAAAAAAAATTTGCTTCCGCCGTTTTCCAATAGATGTCTCAAGGGTCAAGCACTGGTCGATTAAATCGATCTTGGACATTTGTGTCAACATTAACCCAACAAAATATTTGTAGAGATCTGTTTGCATCCCAAACTTATTCTCAACTGAAAATGTCACTTTTTGAGCCGAATTTTCGACATTTGCGGGAATGTCTCTAGGGTCAAGCACTGGTCGATTAAATCGATTAAATCGTTTTATATCGATCTTGGACATTTGTGTCAACATTAACCCAACAAAATTTTGAAGAGATCTGTTTGCATCCCAAACTTATTCTCAACTGAAAATTTTTGAGCTGAATTCTCGACATTTGCGGGAAATTTTGCTTTTCTTTTTTAATTCCAAGAAAAGTGCGACTGAGGCTCCTCGAATGCTTTCGGATACATACGGTAAGGCTGTCCTAAGTGAACTAAAATGTGTAATATTTAACAATTGGAAAAAGTGAATTAAAAATAAAAAAAGAAATAATAATAATAATAAACATGAGTTCATAAAAAAATAAAATACTTTAGATATGATGCACCAAGTCCTGGAAGAACACTTGAAGCCGATGTAGATAAACCAAAGTCGTTGGTCGATGCAAATCTTTGAATAACAATTCGAGAGATTGTTGAAAGACTAAATTTATCTAAAGTGACCATGAAACGTCTAGGATTAATTTCGAAGCTCGGCATATGGGTTCTTCATGTTCGACTGTGATTTGTTAATCAAAAGTTAAAGAAGTGATCCATTTTTTGTTCCAATTTTGATTAAATTTTGTTGCTGGTGATGAAATGTGGTTTGTTTACAAGAATTTGAAACGCAAAAGATAATGGTCTAAAAAGGATGACCCAGATAGAACCACTTCGACTATTCGAATAGATAGTCCACAAAACAGGGTTTCTTGTCTGTTTGATGGGATTACAAAGGGTTCGCTTATTTTGAGCTTTTACCCGACAATACCATGATTAATTATGAAATGTATTGTGATCACTCAAACAGAAGAGGCCAGAATTGATCAATAGAAAAGGTGTAGTACAATAATGAGAGACCTTATACAAGTTTGCTGACTTGCTAAAACTTGTTGCACACCAACCATATGCTTACTTGTCCTTTGTATTAGATCAAAATGGAAAATATATATATGTGTAATTTCATGAAATGTTTTACACAATAAAAAATTGGATTTAAATAACATTAAAACAAAACTAATTTACTTAGTTAAATAAAATAATTAAAAAAACAATACTTAAGTCTTGTTGTTATTTAATAAATTATTTTTACAATTAATACACAAATCCACAAACAACTTAAATCAATCGACCGTAATTCAACTGAAAGAGAAAAATGGGTCACCCGTTTATAATGTTGAAACAATCGATTGCGAACCAAAAACAACGGCGAGATAGACTTTCGACGCACAAATGTACATATGAATATATGCACATACGTTTAGTACATACTTTTATTTTCATGCTAAGATAGTGAGTACACTATTACATATACACCACCGTGTAGCTATTACAACAACAAATATTGACATATTTGCCAATCAAACAGTGGACGCACAGTTTGGCGGTTAAGTTGATTTTTCCACAGTTGCGGTGAGGATGTTGCAAACGAGTAGTAGTGGCCTGTTTGCTAGCCATACATATTTATTGCTGCATTTCTGGTTGTTGACTGACTGCATGCTTCAACCGTGGCATTTTGAGGATGAATGCAAATGGAAAAGAGTTGTTTTGGTTTTAACATTTGCGCGCGATTTTAGAAATTGCACGCTAAAATCGTTCGGTGTATATTAGGTGTTTCTGTTTTATAAGAGTGAGTAATATAAAAAACTAAATTTTTTGGAACAATTTGTCACTTGTAAGTAAATGTAATTGCACTTAACTAATGAATAATGAAACTGACAGAGAAAGAGAAACTGATTTTGGATTACTTTCACTCTGTAATTCTTGGATTTCTAGAGTCCTAGCTCGCACCAAAATATATTACAAAGACTTGCAGGTGACGTTTTTAAGAATAGTAGAAATAGTAAAATTCGTTTAAAATCTTGGTAGCACTAAAGAAAATCACTTAAATGATGCTCGCTAACTTGGGTGTAACATAATTTTTTGTGTTCAAAAAATAACGGGAATTAAAATTTTTTTTTTGGTTCATTTGTAAGTGTTCAATTGTCAAAATATATTTTTTATTTTTTTTTTAGGTTGCTATACTGATATACCCCTGTAGTACAATCCAAATTTCAGCTGTATTCATTGCTTATTTTGCCATTTTTGATAAGAGAGTGGCACTGAAGTCGTCTTATACCCCTGACAGACGGCTTCGTTAATTCGGGTTAATTGCTTTAATCGGGGTTAATTCGAGAGTTATCTCAGTTAACTCCGTTTGCTAACTCCCATTTAATCCTCAAAATTTTGGAGAGTTAGTGGGAGTTCGTGGCATTTTCGTTGGTAACATTGTTAAATATGGCCGCTTCTTATCTATTGTGAATGAAAATATGCAATACTGACAGCTGTTTTTCAATTAAATGTAAACAAAAACATACGCATGCTAAGTTTTTCTAAAATGGAAGTTTTAATAATAACGTATTTATGTATATTTTTTTAACAATTAGTGATTTTGTACTAGTTGTGCGGCTAACAACCGCAATATTTCCTTTCTATCCAATTTTATTTCACCAAAATGGAAATATTATTGCCAATCAGCTGTTATGGGAGTTTATAACTCGCTTTGCTGCCGTCTGTCACCCACAAAATTGGAACTGATTAAAAGCGCAGTTAATCCGAGTTAACTCTGCCGTCTGTCTAGCGTATTATATTTGCTTTTAAATAAACAAATTTTAGTGAAGAAGCCAACTATTTTTATTCAAGTCTATAAAATTTTCAAATTTTGCCTCTTAATCTACTATGTTCACTGCTTAAAGTAAAAGCAACAAATTACTTATTTTTATTTTGAATTTAAAGCGCTTTTAAAAGAAGTGGCAACCCACTATATAACAAAAATTTAATTATGTAATTAAAATGGTTTACTGAAATGCAAAAACAAATTGAAAAAATTTCGAAATTTTTTGCCATATTCCACCCATAAGCTATTCAAAATGCACGCACACTGATTACTCCACACCCGGTTAATTACCGTTAATTACACATACGCATAAGAGTATCCCTGCTTGTGTTTTCGAAAATTCCACAAGCATTTGCGTTTTATTTGAAGTTTCTAGTATTCACATCAGCCGTCACAATTGTTCAGTCAAATATTTAGCATCACTTGTCATTTCATTTGCGTAAACATTTGGGAGCGCAAACAGCGCTTACCATCTCACATGGCAAGTCAACGGCAAACACAGCTGCGTACAAAAGCAACAACAAATAGTTATAGGCAGTACCATTTACATATATGTATGTATGCCGTAAATTAATATAAATATGGTTATTTTTGTGCACTGGAAGCGGCTGAGGGCTGACTGCCTGTGGGCAAACTACTCACATATATTTATTTCCGCACATTTATACACATAAATACAAGCATAAATATATTTTTAATTTTTAAATTTTTTATTTTTAACGCCAACTTGCCAAAAGTAAACACAAGCACTTTCGCTGCAACGGTTGTGATGGAGCCCCCGTTGTTAAGCCCTTCTCTGTAACGCTGCCGCTCACTAGCCAAGCGCTTGGCTGGCTGGTGTTGATGTGCTGGTGACTGTTGTTTTTATTGTTATTTAACGTATTATTGTCGAATTTTATTAACTGCATTGTTGGCGTTATATAGCAGCTTACATAAACTTTTGTTTAGCTAAGCCTAGATCGGTCTTCCCTCTAACTGTCTCTCCAAAAAGTTCATGCTTTACTCGTGACTTGTGACGGTTTTATAATATTTCATGTATGTACTTGCAATGCTTCCTACCTTTCACAATTCGTATTTAACATCTCTGAGGTTATTGTTAACAGTCAGTTGTGACCTTTCATTGCATTTCTTCATTTTGCGGTAATTCATAATTAAATTGCATTTAATAAGAAAAAATATTTATGAAGACGCCCAAGCTTAGCTGAAGTCACGGTTCCTACTTATATATGTATATATTATCGTGACCTTTATTGAACTCTATTGTTATACATACATATACATATACATATACATATGGTACGAGTATGTCTACGAAGGAGGGTGGTTCGATAAATGTTTAACATACAAAAGAAAAAAATTAAATTTTGAAAAAATATCTGAAAAATTTACCGGATTTAAGCAATCGATCGGCTGAAGAGAGTGTACTTTAGGTACGACTAGAGTAGTTATTTTAGATATTCATATACAGTATACTCTCGAAAAGTAAATTCTCAGAAAGTAAATAATCGCGGAAAAGTTAATCACCTTTAAGATTACACATGCACCTCGAAAAATTAAATTTTTTATTTTACTTTTCAGAGAGTGTGATAAAAAATTTGAAACAAAGCAAGCAGTGTTTTTCCTTTGTTGCAAAAACACTTACTCTCTTGTTTATCGCGTCTTTTTAGTAAATAAACTCTCCTACTTGATCCACTGGTTTAAAAATGAAAACGGTGCAAATCAGGTGTCAGACTTTTTGAATTGTCGTACAAAAATGGTGAGAAAATATATTGCATAAGAAAAAAAAACAAAAGAATATTCAAGATTTTTTCTCTTCATAGTAAATACATATGTATGTATGTAAATGTAAATATGTTTTTCATGTAAATCCATATGTTTTATTGAAGCAAATAAATGAATGATTTTTTTAAGTTTAAAAATGCATTTAATATTATAAAAACAGATAATTTATGTATATATTTGGAAAAGTAAATTATTCGAAAAAGTAAATTACCCAAAATACCAATCGATTTACTTTTCGAGAGTATACTGTATATTACTAGGATCTTCTTTCTTTAAGATAAAATGTGGAAAATTGGAAAACTAGTCCCTTCTACCGAAACTTGGGTTTCGTCAGTCAAGATGGAGTTTTTTGCGGTGCTTGATGAAAGACCATATATGTTCTAAGGCTCAATCCACACCGGATTAGTCAAAAACATCTTTGACTAATAAGACAAAAAAAGCATTTTGCTCTAGCCCAAACAAAGCGAACATGCGCTTTGTCTCGTCTTGTTCGGTGTGTCTTGTCACATTTGAAGCTATGGGATATTGTCGTGTCAGACAAGAAAAGTAGTCTTGACTAAAACGGTGTGGGTGCCCTGAACCAAAACTAAGGATTCGCGGAGAGAATGTGCCTGACCGCAAACAGCCACAACTAAAAGCACAGTCGATTTGACGAGACATCTAAAATTTTTCGTCTCAGCTACCCAATTTCTCTTAGGTTGGAGTTTTTGAAAGCCGTATCCTTTCTTAGCCGACTGAAGGTTGGGCATTCGCCCAATGTCTAGCGTCTGTCTCATCATATACTATACTAAGTTTTTGCAGGTGGCCTCTTAGTACACCGAAGAAAATTTGCATAAATCTTCATTCACTGACGCAAAATGTCACTTGTACTTATGGAAAATACTATTAGATGCCAAGAAACCGGACAAAATGACTGCTGCGATGATGAATTTCGAGCTTCAACAAACAAAATAAAAAATCAGGTTGCTCTCTGGGGCAGCGAATACAAGAAATTTTAATTGCAAAAACTTGCTTTTATTTATTAGGTGAATATTTGTAGCCTCTTCCACTTGTATTTCGTAATAAAGTATTACAATAATTTACAAGCAAAAAATGAAATAATAAAAACTAATGAGTTTAGTGTGACATTTCACACTTTTCACCTGCTGACACCAGTATTACATTGCGGTGCTATTGCCACATACAAATGTTAAATGTAAGCTCAAACATAAATATAATGTGTACATAGAAGTGTCATAATATCCAGGGTAATAATTAAGCTTTTGCAACATACATATTTCATTTTCATTTTTTATTTTTCGTTTTTTTTCTTCAAACGCTAATATTTCATAAAGTGTACATGAGCTTAGGAGTGAGACTAAGTAATCGCAATAAACTCTACTCTATGTGATCTACAATGGGTTGATAAGTTTGTAAGCGAATTATCGTTTCGGTTATAAAAACATTAATGTCTCGCTACATTAAATAAATATGAGAATTTCCCTAAATCATCCATAATACCCTAATGATAACATTAATTTTGTGAGTGCGACCTCAGAGAATATATATTAATGGAAAAACAATTCTGCTTAAAAATAAGTTCGAAATTTGAGTGAATCAGTATTTTTTAATAATCTTCACAAAAAATCGAAATTAAGCAAATTAGTGAATTTCCATAATTTAATTTCTAATTGTTCTCAATTAACTATACAATGAAGCAATTAATTAATTGCTCAATTACTACTTAATTGAAAAACAATTTGCAAAAAAAAAGTTCGAAACTCGAGTGAGTTGGTATTTTAATTAACAATTTAATTTCTAATTGTCAAGTCTCTGAAATTAAATAATTGTTCAATTAGTACTTAATTGACAGTGACGTTCTCCCATTCAAAGTCTGATAACTACCTTTGCCCACAGATGTTAATTGATCAACTAATCGGTCTTTACTCTATTAAAGCGCTGATTTAGTTCAATTTACCATATAAAAGAAAAATCTTATTTTACTAAATTAATTTTCATTCGAATACAAATTGATTTGAAAATGGAATGCAATTGTGCGAGTTGTTGTTGATAAAATAACAGTACCAGTAGGTGTCCACGCTGTAAATTTGTCTGTGTTTATTGATAAAGTAGTAATCAGCTGATGAAACTTAACAACTATGAAACTAATTTTGTGTTAATTGATATATTTAAAAATTGTACCAAAATGGGGTACATACTAAAAGAAACCCGAAAGCAACTTGCTATGAATATAATCTCACTTTAAACAAATACCCACGAAAGGCGAACACTGAGCATTCCAAATATTATATTACTTAGGATTATTGCTATAGATAGAAAGTCCTAAATACAGTTGGACCTCGATTATTGATCGATGTTCGAATACGGTTAATGAAGTTGTTTTTATTTTAAGTATCGAAAGTTACAATGATACAACATTTTTTTATTTAAGGGGTTAGGTAGGTTTCAGAGGCTGAACACAAGTGTATTTTTAAAGTTTTTTTTTTAATATATATAGAATCTAGAATATATATTTTTTCTACTTATACTGATTTGGAAAAAATAGTTTTAATAAAAATAATAAATCCTTCGTTCGTTAACTGATAATGTTATTTCAAAGATGTGTGAAAAATTTGAACAAAATCGCTTCATAACTTTTCGAGACGTCATGTCCATCGACTTAAAAAATTGATTTTTATTTTATATTCTAACTAACTTGGCTTGATGTGCGAAATTTGCAAAGGGAATATTTCTTAGAATTTTACTCGGATTGATTCGATGTTTTGTATAATATTTTAAACATATTGAATATTTAATAAGACAAAAACATTTTTTTCCAAATTTTGAAATTTGAAACCTACCTAACCTCACCAATTGTAGATTCCTTACAATTTCTTGAAAAATACATGTAAAAACTTGATAGCTGTCAAATATCAACTCAATTTAAGACTTAATTGTCTCAGCTAATTGAACTAAATATACACTAGTATAATTTCCTACCGGGTATTACCGTTATGTAGTATGACTTGTTCGTCACACCTAGTTTTTTCTCTTTATTTTATTTTTAACATGAATATGTTATTTTACCAAAGCGTTATGTTAGATATTACCCAAAATTTGTAAGAGTTTGTTGACAAATTCCTAATTATGGCTAGGAAGTAAGCTACGGAAACGATAACGGCTGGAACTATGCGTGACTATCAGTTGTATTTATCGTGTGGCAACATTTGTAAGACGAGTAAAATGAACAAATATATAAAAGCATACAAATAAATGGAGCACTGAAATATATAGGGTGCGTCATATTTTACAATGTGAATAAATCTGAAAATTGTTATATTATAATATAAAGAAAATTATAAACAAAAAATAATTTTTATTTGTGGTATTTTGATATAAATATCTTAAAAGAAAAAATATTTCTCTTTCCTTTCACATTACACACGGTTCACCAGTTTCGTGCCGGCCAGCGTGTTTACTCACCAGTCAAACGACCTTGGTTAAAGCCGGAATGTTCGGTGAAAGATTACATAATGAAAACATTTCAAAGCTTTAATGTGTCATTAAACCTTAACAACATGTAAACAAATCCTAATATGCAAATAGCAACAAAAAGTGGGCAACACTTAATTATGCCAAATGATATAACACAAAAAGTTGAACTTGACTGACTGACAGGCCAAACGAAGTCGATTCTAGTGCACCTACCAGAAGCCACAAGAAATAAACACATTCATCACTGTGCCCTCGAGACATCGCAGAAGTGTCAAAAGAAAGCCGCAGCCACTGCTTTTTTTTTCAATATATTTTTCACTCTACTCGTTGATTGACAGCAGTCAGTAGATTTAGCTACCTTTTCGCGAGCGCACAGCAGAAATCCCTACTGGTGATCAAACATTCAATTCGTATGAATGAATGCATGTATGAAGTGTGTGTGTACACTAAAGACTTAAGCGCCGAACTCGCTGCATGTGGGCCGCACAAAAATAAAAAAACAAAGCTCACAAAAAACGAGTATCGGCGCGCTACCGGCGCTCAAGTGTGCCGCTGAGTAGTTTTCAATGCTAATTGCAACAATAACAAAAACCATACAGCATTGCTGATGGGACGCAAAGTTGTTGTTGTGGAGCCACCGTAGCGCAGCAATTATGTAATTTCTAGGCATAGAGGAATGCTGCGCTGGGTTTTTCTTCGACGCATGCGTAGATATATGTACATATATGTATGTATAAACAAACCCACATATGTATTTATATAAACTTTTATTTTGATTTTAATTGATTTTAAAGTTACGAAAAAAGCACACAAACAAACGATTGGGAAACCATTTTAATGCAGTGATTTAGCATTTAGTTCAGTTCAGTTAATAATAAAAACTGAATTGATATTGCTGCTTACATCGTCAAGAGTTGTTGGTTATTAAAGCGTTCGGATTTTCATGCTTGTTTTTCCTGCCAAGTGTCACAATTTCACAATGCACATCCAAATAGCTGTTAAATATGTGTGTATGTATACATACATATATGCATTTGTGACACATAAACAAGTACCATTACTGATGCTGACGATCGACGTCCGGTTCGTTGCGACAGCACTCAAGTATTTTTAAAGTTTATCAGTGGGTCAAAATTGAATCTCAATAATCGCAAACAAGCAATTATTTTAAAAAGAAGTTAACCGAAACATGCGGTTTGATTAGCAACCATATATGTATGTATTTATGGATTTATATAAAAACTTACCTTCTAGTTGCCAAATGATTGGTTTCACAATGTTTTTAATTATTTTTAAATGGAAAATATTTAAAATTATTTAAAATCCTTAAAAGTAGGTCGGTAGTTAGAAGAAGTGATTAGTTTCTTGTTAGAACAATAATAGTTTGCGGCATAATGACTTAATTATGTAACCAATTTTAAAATGTTTACAACAAAAACAACAAAATTCAGTAATTTGTTCTCGAACAGATTTACTTCATATTTACTTAAAAAAAAATAAAAAAATAATAATAGGTTAGGTTAGGTTAGGTTGCAAGGATGTTTCCCAAATGGAGAAACACACGTAGACTTTAAAATGTAGTCCTTTGTGAAGCCTGGATCCCCCTTAGATTAACAAAATTAGGAGTCGACAAAGCGCCCTGAACCTACTACAAATCTGCAGAGATTCTTAACCTCTATATTCGCTATTTCGCGCGCCTGCTCCAAAAAGTGAGAGCCAAGAAATCTCTTTCTTGATCTCGCAAAGGCGGGACATTCCAGAAGAAAGTGATGAGACGATTCCATCTCATCCTCCTCCATTCAGCTTCTACAGCTAGCATCCGGTAAGATTTTTAACCTTACAGCGTGGATCCCAATGGGGCAATGGCCAGTAAGAACCCCTACGACTAAGGAGAGGTGAGGTTTACTTAGGGCGAAAAGTTCAGCAGACCTACCGCGGTCAACCTTAGGCCAAAAGGATCTTGCGACTAAGCATGTGTTGGCAGCTGACCAGCGCCTACCCAGCTCAGCCGAAGCCCATCTGTCCAATAGCAGACCGCAGTAGGACAATGGTGCTCCTACATGCTTCCATGCTTCCAATAGTGAGTCCGTCGTCCCTGACCTTGCAAGCTCATCAGCCTTACAATTCCCCGCGATTCCGCAGTGGCCAGGAACCCAGACTAGTCTGATTGAAAAGTATAGCGATGCCACCGATAGTGAGGATAGGCATTCCTTAACCAACCCTGAGCGCATGTTCACTGAACTCAGAGCTAGTATCGCCGCTCTACTATCCGAGTGGATCACCACCTCCCTAAAGGTTGTTGCACTTCGAAGCAATATGTCCGTCGCTGCTTTAATAGCAGCCACTTCCGCTTGAAAACCGCTGCAGTAATCAGGAAGCCTGAAACTAAGGTTGATGCGGAGCTCACGACAGTGATAATATAATTATAAAAATATTAATAACAAAATAAAAATATTATTATTATAATAAACGTAAAATTATTATAATAAAAATATGTTTATAATTTCACTGCAGAAATAATAAAATTATATTGAAAATTAAAAAAAAAAAAAAAATTTAACCAAGGTAAATGATTTGTGCTCCGTAAGACAGATAGCATTAATAAATAAACTCATTAATAAAATAAAAATATATATTTATAACAAAAACTATATACATATTTACATACTTTACTAAAAATAAATTCACAATAAAATTAAAACTATGCTACATACTATAATAAAGAAAATAATAAAAATAAGGGGTTTACAAATAAACAATATAAACTAATTTATTTAAAATATATGCATAGAAAAAACATACTAAATATGTAAAAAAAAAACAAATAAATAAAGAAATACAGAAATATTCCAGTTGGAATAACAAAAGAACATTTTGAAAAAAAAAAATAAATTTTTTAAGAGTACTTTTTAATAATAATAATAATAAATAATTTAATTGTTAATTTGTTTAACAAATAATTAATTAATTGAAGATGAAATAAAAATTTAAATAACATAAGGAATTAAGATTCTGTAAAGTAAACTTTGTTTACTGAAAAAAAAGCCTCAAAATATGAATTTTTCATTGTTCTGATGCTTTCGAATAGGCACGTTTCCTGAACCCTCAAATCTTTGCCCTTGTAAAACGACGGGCCTTTTAGAATCTCTTTATTTTTGGATTAAGGAAAAAGAGTAAACAATGAAAGTTTTATCGTATCGTTCAAGGGAATGTATATTAACATAATAATATATTTATATTTTAATATTTATATTTTAATATTTATATTTAAGCCGAAGGCCTTGGCAGCCAGTGCTTTAGTTGTTAAGTGGAATAATTATTTATAATTATTACTCTTGTAAATAAATAAATAAAAAAATATTTATATTTTACATTTCCCGTCATTTTGAACATACCACTTATATGAGAATCAATCAAGATAGTTCACTAACTAGTTGGGCCTAACAAGAAACATAATTTTTAGATAGAATAGAAAAAATTTGCCTCATATTATATATATATATATATATATTAGAAAAGTCACTGTGGGTTTGCCGTAAGGTTTGAAACATGATTAGATTTTCTGTATTACTTTTGAGGCAGTTAACTTATGCGCAAAACCGCAATATTTTCCATCTTTATATATTATATGTATACATTTAATTTCTTCGTACATTTCAACCTCTTGACATGTCAAATTAAATGATATATTGCAAAAAAATAAGAAAAAACCCATAGAATCATTGGAGTCATCATTCCAAGTTAGGAATAAGTAAGACTGGACTGGAAGTTATGCTAGAGTTAGCACTGTACTCTCCTCTACAGTACAGCACTTTATGTATTTTACAAGAATGTTATCGATATAGGTCCCCATATAGGTACCCAACTTATAATAAAATATTGACTTAAGTAAGATTGAAGTAAACGGAGCAGCTATGCAATCTATTTATAAGCATACTAGCTGGCCCAGCGGAGAAGTTTCTTCCGCCTTAGAGGCAGATTTTTGATCTTATTAAGTCCATTTTCATACATGGATTAGGATAATAAAAAAATCAAGTATTTTAATGATCCTTTATTAGCTATGTATTTTGGTGCAAGGGTTGCATGGTTAGTGAAGCACCTTGTAACTTATAATCAGACCTTTTTCATTTTATAATCAGGCGCAAGAATAAGTATCGCAGAAGGTCTTCTGTCCCGTGAACATGCCACATACATATAATTGACCATTGGAAAAACATGAATTTAATAAAATCAGACCACATACTTTCAAGAAGTAACCTTCTCATTTGTTAACGGTCCGGTCATAGATAATGCAAGACAAATCAGAAATTGAAGTTGTTTAAACTCAAACGGCAAATCGGTTGGTATCACCGGAATGAAAACTTCTTCACCTTCGAAATTTCCTTTGAGTATCATGGCATAGATCACATTGTTCTTACATTTTTTTGTACCACTAAACGCGTTCAGTTAGCCAGTTTTAGTTGGTTTAAGTTTCGAAGCATGACTACTACGGAGCCAATCTTTAGTCGTAAATTGTGCGATGGTAAGACAGACTCAAACATTTAATTTTATTGTCGTAAATTAGTATTAAACTTTTATAATAAATCATCAGACATCTATAAACTGATTTGTCTTTCAGAATTTGGTCTAAAGATTATGCTTTCGCTACAATTAGAGGGCAAGGAATGTTAGGTCAATGGATACAAAATGTTGACTGATTACATTTAGGATGACTTGGACCGATTATCTACTACAACTGTTTTATTTGGTGTCTTTAAACACGTTCTCGCAATTTCTTTTGGACTGTGGTTTAGTTTTCTTCAATCGTACATATTTGAAATCCATTACGTGAAGTAAAGAGATCAGCATTTCAATATATACAACTGAATAAGGTAATTAAAAACACGGTTCCAAGGTATAAGAAATGGTATTGGTATATCTGCTACCATATAAAACTTTTTGAACGGTTTTCTGAATATAATAATAGAAAAACATTAACACCCAAAAGAGTGAGAAATCTATTTACTTACCCAATTTTGTATAATCAATCACAGACAACATTAAGTTTGTTGTCATTTGTGCATATTTTTATTTTCATCATGCAACATTATTATGTTTGTTTATTTTTTTTTATCAAATTGATGTTGTGATTGATATTTTTTTCGGTTTTCAGTTTTGTTTTAAATTTTATGAAAAGAAAGCCTACTCAGATGTTTTGAACAATAAATTTGTATTTTATATGAAATGTCAATTGCGTTTTTTATACCACAGATCGTGAATAGTCTCGTCACTGGTATGGAATAAAAAGTATCCTATGTCCGTCTCCTGGCTCTAAGCTACCTCTCTACCAATTTTCAGCCAAATCTGTTCTGCCGTTCTTGAGTTATAAGTGGTGTAACTAACACGACTTTCTTTTATATATATAGATTACTAGCTGACCCAGCGGAGAAGTTTCTTCCGCCTTAGAGACAATAAATGAGGAAATTTTATTGAGTTCATTTTTGTATTAGAATAACATAAGAAATAAAGTATTTCAATTATTCTTAGTTTGTTATTAATTTTTCAGCATTGGTTTGCACTCTCCAGTCAAGCACCTTGTGATAGACGGCATTTTTCGTTTTATAATCGACTTTCAAGGATTGGCCTGTCATTTGTTAATATTTATAGCGAATGCAAGACGAATCGGAAATTGAAGTCGTTTAAACCCAAACGTCATATCGGTAGGGATTATCGAGATCCTCGAAATGAGAACTTCTTCCTTTTTACCATCAAATGCGTTTCGGTGCACAGTTTATGTTTCCCAATATGATCACTACGGAGCCAATCTTTAGTCGTAAATTGTACGGCGGCAAGCCAAGCACATCCAAGGAGTTTAAAAATTCAATTGAATAGTTGGTGGCTTCATCTTCATTTATTACGTAGTCAATAGATTTGAATGAATGAGGTGGACCAATGATCCCATTCTGAATTTTGTAGTTTAAGTCATCTATGTCTTTATCCTTAGAAATCCGTTCCGAAATTCAGCAATTGCTCAGATTTATCTTCAACAGACATATATTTTAGTAACACAACTCTCATGTCAGTTGTCATTGTGTAGATCTTTGACTGTTCGGTTAAGTGCTTCTAATGCAGTTTTATGCATTATTATGCATTCGTCCTATATGAGAACTTTTGATGTCTTTCAAACTTGGGCCATCACGGATTGTTTTGCATATTACATGTTGAATTGAATTATAGTCTTGAATGAGCCGTACGTCATCTTTCGAACAATGTGGCTGCTATTCACGCGCAAACAATGGCTAAAACTATTGGCATGAGGAATGTCTTTTCAGAACTGTCCCTGGTATATGCAGGATATATCAACTACCATTTCCTTTATAAATTAGTGTATCATAAACTTCTTTTTGTTGGGTATTCAGCAGGGGTCATTTGAACTATTAAATCTTTCTGGAGATTACATTCCCGTTCCCGTTTATGTTATATCCTATCTCATGTTAATAAATGTTACGTTGCCCGAAGAGCGAAGAGAATAACAGTAAGAAAAATTTTACTCAATAAAACGATTTGTAATATAACTATCACACGGTTAGATAAAGGGTTAAATTCAAAATTTCAAATCTTCAAATGTTCAACCATAGGCAACATTATTTTTTTTGTCAAAATGAAAATGTTTTGACTGAATTTTTTTCGTTTGGCTATCATTTTTTTTGTTTTAATTTTTATGAAAAGAAAGCCTACTAAGATGTTTTGAAAAATAAATTTGTGTTTTATATGGAATGTCAATTGCGTTTTTTATACCACAGTTTATTCACGTTCTTGTCACGAAAAACGTATAAAATGTATCCTATGTCCTGCCCCCGGTGCTAAGCTACCTCCAAACCAAATTTAAGCCAAATCGGTTCAGCCGTTCTTCAGTTATAAGTGGTGTAACTAACACGACTTTCTTTTATATACATATATAGATTAACGCTTACAGGTTAGTTTAAAAAAAACATCCAGACCAAAAAAAAAGAAAATCGTAAAAACCTAACTTAGTTAAATCCCCAAAACAAACGCTATTAACTGCACGCACGCAAAGGCAAAATCTTTTGAAATCCTCAAAAAAAAGTTCGCGTTAATGCGCTCAAAACTAAAAATAACAAAAAGTCAGCGAAAGACTACGCACGCTGACCGTTAGCTTTCATTTAAGCTCATTTTAGTTAACTTCAGTTCATTTCGTTTTGTTACACGCACAACTCTAATGAATTTGCCGGTCTAACCTAGGTTAGGTTAGGTTATACTGGTAGGCCAATACGCCTCACATAGACCTATTTAGGTCCTTTGCGATACCAGATGGAGTGCCGTCACGTTGTCCACGAGGAGTAGTCATCCTTTAGGATGGCTGCGCTTGACGCGAATTTTAAAAGTTTTTGTGGCTTCACTTTTGATACCTCTTCCAGACTCTCATATTGTGAGGCCCCCAAGTAGCGAAGTCGTTGTCTTGACAATGCAGGGCAGGAGCACAGAAGATGCTTTATTGTTTCTATTGCACCTTGCTCCTGACATTTCCTGCAGTCTTCCCGATCCGTAAGTCCCATTTTGTAGGCATGTGCCGCCACCAGACAGTGACCTGTGAGTATTCCCACCAAGCTCCTGCAGTCCCTTCTATCGAGTGACAGAATGAGTTTGGTGTATTTCTGGTCTACGGCTTTACACATGGCTTTAGCGGTTTTACACCCCGGTATATTTGTCCACCGTGTTAGGATTCTCCTTTTCATGCCCCTGTCCAGATCATCGTACAGACAGTGCATGGGTTTGCCAATGTCGGTCGCGTTTCTGGAAGACAGTTTTACGCCACTCTTGGCAATTTCGTCTACAATCTCGTTGCCTTCAATGCCTTTATGCCCTGGCACCCAGTAGAAGTGAAGACACGTGTTCCTAGCAGCCCTCTCCACTGCCACCCTGGTATCCAAAACACTTTTGGCCGAAATGCAAACTGAGGTTGTTGCCTTGATTGCAGCTTGACTGTCTACGTAGATATTGACTTTGGAGTAGCCGGCTTCTGTGTTGAGGGCTAGCTCTGCGGCTTTCCCAATAGCAAACACCTCCGCCTGAAAGATACTGCAGTGGTTCGGAAGTTTAAAAGGCTGCCTTACACCTAACTCCTGACAGTATATTCCCGCACCTACTCCGTCCTCCATTTTCGAACCATCCGTGTAGATATTCAGTGTGCTACGCGAGGTTATCATTCCCTTACGCCAGCCGTCTTTCTCCAGGTTCACTCGAAATCTTCTTTCCCAGTTCATGAGTGGGGTTAAGTAGTCGGTACTTGCCAAAACTCCCCTACCCACTGAGCTGTGCCCATAAGTTCTATACGTAAATTCTCCTGCCGCCAGTAGTCGTCCCGCAGATTTTGCCGCATAGGTTTCGACAAAGAGATCTATCGGCGGCAGGTTAAGTATCCATTCAAGAGCTGCCGTAGGGGTGGTTCTTAGAGCTCCCGTTATGCAGAGCGCTGCGAGTCGCTGAACCCTTTCCATTGGCTTCCGGTAGGTTGATTTCTTTATGCCTGTCCACCACACAATAGCACCATAGAGCAGTATTGGTCTCACTATTGCTGTGTAGCACCAGTGCATGAGAGAGGGAGAAAGCCCCCAGGTAGCGCCGAGCAGCTGCCTGCATGCATAAAGAGCATTACTGGCCTTTCTTACCCTTTCTTCCACATTGTGCTTCCACAGCAACTTACTGTCCAAGACGACTCCTAGGTACTTAGTGCGGTCCTTCGGTGATATTTCTGTTCCGTTTAGCGAGGGGAACCTCCATTGAGGGATTTTGTATTTCCTTGTAAAAACAAGCAGATCGGTTTTTTCCGCATTTAACCCTAGGCCTGCTTGTGTTGCCCAAATTTGGACAGTATTGAGTGTGTTGGTCATAATGCTGCTAATAGTATGCAGACACTTTCCTGTTATTACTATGGCTATGTCGTCTGCATATGCTACTATCTTGGGGGCTTTACCTTCCAAGTTCTTCAATAGATTATTCACGACCAGTGTCCAAAGGAGCGGAGAGAGTACCCCGCCCTGCGGAGTGCCCCTACCAACTTCCTTGGTCGTTCTGGCATCGTTCCATTCCGCTGTTATCCTTCTAGAAGTCAGGAGGCTTTTTACCCACCGTCGTATGACAGGTTCAACCCCTATAGACTCGATACCATTCAAAATGGATTCCGTTGAAACGTTATTGAATGCACCGGAAATATCCAGAAAAGCTCCGAGAGCATATTCCTTATATTCCAGGGCTTTTTCTATGTTAAAAACTAGTGAATGGAGTGCAGTTTCTACAGATCTGCCTTTAGTATACGCATGCTGTGCTTTGGACAGGCTGCCAGGAGGCGCCGTGTCCCTAATATGCACATCTATGATTTTCTCTAATGTTTTTAGAAGGAAAGAGGTTAAGCTTATGGGCCTAAACTCCTTTGAGTAGGTTGGGTTGTTCTTACCTGCCTTTGGAATGAACACTACCCTAGCCTCTCTCCACGAGTGCGGCACATAACCGAACCTTAGGCATCCTCTAAAAATCGTTCTTAACCACGGCACAACTAATCGTGGAACATTTTGTAGCATGGCTGGGATGATTCCATCCCTTCCTGGGGATTTGAATGGACTGAACGAGCGAATTGCCCATTCAATCTTGTCATCCATGATAATGTGCTCAGGAAAGTTCATAGGATATTCCTCTACACACTCAGGAGTGACTGTATTCCTACAACCTGGGAAGTGCACACTAACAAGGTCCTCTAATGAGTCCTCACAGTTGTGTGTCCATTCTCCGTCATTTTTGCGAATCAGACCCGGTGGAGCGGGGCTCTTTGATAACAACCTCCTAAGTCTTGCCACCTCATTGGTCTTTTCAAAACTTCCACAAAAGCTTTTCCAGGACTGACGTTTGGTCCTACGCACCAGCTTTTTGTAGTCTCGTAGAAGATCTTTATATTCGCCCCAGCATTCCTCATTCTCTGTTATTTTGGCCCAGTTGAACATCTCTCGTACCTTGCGTCTGCAGGATCCGAGTTCTTTGTTCCACCAGGGGGGCTTTGTGTTGTGCTTCAGTCGTAATTGAGGACACGCGGATTGAAATGCCTTGTTAAGAGCATTTGTAAATACGTTTACGCCCTCTTCTAGTTCTTTATAAGAGTTGAAAGTGCAAGGTCTGAGTCTCTTACACAATAGTATCCGTCTATAGAGGTCCCAGTTTGCCTTTCTGGGATCCCTTCTACCTACACCTCTTATTTTAGCTTTCGATTGAATGGAGAAGTGGATGTACCTATGATCAGAGAATGATGGTGCGTCTAACACCTTCCAATTCTCCACCAATACACCTCTACTTGTAAAAAGAGTGATGTCTAGAACGTTTTTTGATGTGGGTCCTATGTAAGTAGGTTCCTCACCTCGATTGGCTAGCGCTAAACTACTTTGAATGATGAAGTTGAATAGTGACTCACCTCTTTGGTTTATGTCCGGGCTTCCCCAGATCGAATGATGGGCGTTAGCGTCGGCGCCCACCACCAGCGCCTGCCTCCTGTTACTGGATGTAGCCGCCAGTTTTTGGAGCTCCGCCGTTGGGGCCTCGCTATCGTGTGGCATGTAGCAGGATGCAAGGAGTATGAGCTCATCCTTGACACCCTTTACACCCACCACCGTTAAGTCATCTGTAGAAAGATTGAGATCAACATGAGAATACAGTTTTTTGCTTACCAGTATTGCCGTTCTTACCCTGTTGGTTACGCTCGGGATGTAAGTTATATAGTTTTTTGACTTTAGCCCAGAGACCACGTTACCCGAAGCTATCCATGGTTCCTGGACTAGAGCCACGTCGTAGCCGTCCTTCTCTAAATTGAGAAGGAGCTCGGCTGAGGCGATCCTACTCTTGTGGAGGTTCACCTGAAGTACCCTCAGCTCCTGATTTCGCTTCCTCAGATTGCTGGGTTGGTGCCATCTCCACCTCCTGTAAGACCAGTGAAGTCGCCATGATCTCTTCAATGCCGAGATCCTTCTCTACTTCACCTTTTTCGAGAGTGTTCTCGTTGCCGTCCGCGGGGTGGCGCTTTTTGAGGCGAAGGTATACGCTACCAACGCCCCATGCCATCTTCCCGAACCTCGCGTAGAGTATGTCATCCGCCGCTTTATTGATCTGGAGGATATAGCTTTGGCCTCCGTCCTCGTTCGAAGATTTCGCCACGCTTAGTATCCTCCAGTCGCTAGTCGGCACGTCCGGGTTTTGTCTTTGCAGCAGCCGCAGAGCATGATTCGGGTCCACCACTCTAGGTATTATAACCTTCGCTTTGGGCACCGAAGGAATGCTGCTACGGTCCACCACCTCCAGTTTGGCGTTTTCCCATAGGTTCGGAAGCGTTTTTACCGCTTCTTTCACCCATGTCAACGACGGATCGTCCTTGCACTTCAGGATTTTGACCCCGGCAAGCCACCCAGCTCCATCGAAAGTTGGCATGGGTGCGCTTGGATCGGAGTCCATCCTCGCGAAGAGGGCTTCCAGCAGCTTCATCTCCACTGCTTTCCACCGCTCTTGTGACATCTGTCCCAGCGGGTTGCTGCGATCGATGAGCGCAACGATCAGGTGTCGTTTCGCAATCTCATTGATCGCCGCCGCTGCCTTGGACGTTGTCGGCTTCTCGTCCATATGCCTGACGTCTAGCTTCTCGGCTGCGTCTTTGCATTTCCTCTTTTTCGTCGGTGCCTTCGTTTCACCTTCCGTGGAGCGCTGCCTCTTTTCCGCAATATGCTCCTCAATGCGATTCGCAAACGCCGGATTTGAGGCATTGCACCAATTTCGAGTGGCGAAATGTGCTCGGCCGTTCTTTACCTCCTCTCTGGCCCAAGCCAACCTTTTCTCTTCATCCTCATTCAGGTCAGGCTTGCCTTCGAGTCGGCTGCAAATCCCGACCGCCGCCTTATATCGCGCCTTTGCCTTCAACCCCTCCTTGCTTGGCTTCTTCCGGGGCCCTCTCTTGTTGCCAGAGTTGGTACCCTCGGTCGAAAGCACCGGAGAGCGGAGAAGTTCGTCCTCCTTTTCCGTGCTTACACTTACGGCGCTTTCCTGGTCCGAGTCTTCATGGACTGTGGCACCGGTGCGACGTAGAGTTGGTTTGGCAGTAACAATACAACCACCGCAACCTGCTCCCGTTGCAGTGGAGGTGCGGCCGCTGGCGACACAGCTTGTAGTCTCACTGTGCCCGCCGGTGGTAGCAGCCACGTCTCCCACCGACGTTTGGGCTAATATCCTAGCCCGCTTTTTTTCCTCATTAGTGTCCTCCATATTGAGTTTTGGAAATTCGGGGGACTCTACCCCTAGCGCTTTATACCTATCGCCAGGTACCTCATAAGCAATGGCCAGTGTAGACCCTCATCCACCCCCTCATGAGGTTGCATATGGAGCTGACCACCATAACGAGGTGGATGAGGGATTACACCAGCCTTAGCTAGGTGACGCCTGCTTGTAATGCAGTAGCTTAGCTTGTCCATGGACAGCTTGAGACCACCACCGTACAAGCAACGCCACCCATTGCCCAGTCGACACCCGCGCGGAGGGTATAGCTACGAGGATTTCCGTCGACCCGGTCTAACCTACACCGACCTTTTTCTTTTTTGATGGCTCCACATTTTTTCAAAACCAAATTTAATTGAATAATTTTCAGTAACAATTTGAGTTGATTACCATTTCACAGGTGTTTAGGCAGACAGTAGTTAAGTGAGTTAAGCAGTTTTGTCGGCGCCTCGGAAGCTTTCTGCAAATGACAGTTAACTCGACTCGACATAAACAAATATTAATGCATTTAATGAGCAGTTATTTAGTACTGATTACAGTTATTTGCCAAGGTCGTGAGGTAATTGAGTCATTACGTATTCACTGACTGCAATTTGAAAACAATTTGTTTTTTGGATTTTTGAGTGACTATATTTTAGTTCTACAATATTTGTGGATTCCAAATTTTATTACAAATATAATATTTAATAGAGTTGCTAACTGTGTATTCACAATATGGATATTCAAAATTTTGTAGACATATTTCGTTAGATACTTTAAATTCAAAGCATTTTTAGATTTAAAATCAGTAATTCAAATCTTCTCTTTGCATTTCCAGCACACAACCGCAGAACACGGCATGTCAAGCGATGAAGGATCGTCGGTGCTGTTGGACGCGTGGCAAAGTCATTGGCGGCAGCTCCGTACTCAACACTATGCTCTACATACGCGGGAATCGACGCGATTTTGATCAGTGGGCATCGTTTGGTAATCCCGGTTGGGGCTACGAAGATATACTGCCTTACTTCCGCAAATCTGAGGATCAGCGTAATCCCTACTTAGCGCGCAATAAACGCTATCATGGCACAGGTACTTTCGAAAACATTTTCGATTAGAGAGCTTTTATACTAAACACACATTCCTTCATTGCCTAGGCGGTCTCTGGACTGTGCAAGACTCACCATACAACACGCCACTTGGACCGGCTTTTTTGCAGGCTGGCGAGGAAATGGGCTATGACATTGTGGACGTGAATGGTGAACAGCAGACCGGTTTCGCTTTCTATCAGTTCAATATGCGACGCGGTTCACGCGCCTCCACTTCTAAGAGTTTCTTACGGCCCGCGCGTTTACGCAAGAATTTAGATGTGGCGCTCTTCGCGCACGTCACAAAGGTGCTGACGCACCCAGAAACTAAACGCGCCATCGGCGTGCAGTTTATACGCGATGGTCGCTTGCAAACTGTCTATGCTACACGCGAGGTCATACTATCGGCTGGCGCGCTAAGCTCACCGCATTTGATGATGCTCTCGGGCATCGGTCCCGCGGATGAGCTACAACGTGTGGGCATACCACTAGTGCAACATCTACCCGGTGTGGGTCAGAATTTGCAGGATCACATTGCGGTCGGTGGCATTGCATTCCTCATTGACTATCCGATTTCGATTGTCATGAAGCGTATGGTTAACATCAATACCGCCTTGCGTTATGCCATCACGGAAGATGGGCCGCTCACATCCAGCGTGGGTTTGGAGGCAGTAGCTTTCATTAATACCAAATATGCCAATGCCAGCGACGACTGGCCCGACATGAGTTTTATGATGACCTCAGCCTCGGTTATGTCCGATGGCGGTTCGCAGGTAAAGACTGCGCATGGCTTATCAGATGAATTCTACAAAGAGGTCTTTAGCGAAGTGAATGATCGTGATGTTTTCGGCATCTTTCCGATGATGTTGCGTCCTAAAAGTCGCGGCTTTATAAAACTGGCATCGAAAAATCCGCTGCGTTACCCCTTACTCTACCACAACTACCTCACACATCCGGACGATGTGAATGTGCTGCGCGAAGGCGTCAAAACCGCTGTAGCCATGGGCGAGACACAAGCGCTGAAACGCTTTGGCGCGCGCTTCTGGAGCAAACCCTTGCCGAACTGCAAGCATCTGCCACAATTCACCGATGAGTACTGGGATTGCGCCATACGTCAGTACACCATGACCATCTATCACATGTCGGGTACGGCAAAAATGGGTCCACCCAGCGATCCTTGGGCGGTGGTCGATCCACAATTACGCGTGTACGGCGTGCCGGGGCTACGTGTAATCGATGCCAGTATTATGCCCACCATCACTAACGGTAATATACACGCGCCGGTGATAATGATTGCCGAGAAGGGCGCCGACATGATTAAGGAGCTCTGGTTGAGCAGCACGCAGTGGCGTACGAAGCGTGCGAAGTCCGATTTAGAGCCCATTTGTAATGTAACGGAAGCTGTGAATAATACGTTGGAACAAAGCAACGACGCGGCCTCTTAGCGGCTTGGCTGGAAGTAACATGCTACATTAACTTAAGTTACACATTTCAGGCTTTTCGCAATACCTCTTCACCCTCATGAGCTTCACTTCAAAAGACTAGTTGATAAGTGTTACTTTTAAATTAAATTTAAATTAATATAATTTATATTTTTAGCGTATAATTATATTTTAATTTAATTTTAGTAGCCACTCCTTCCAGCTTCATCGCAGTCCTGCCAAGTCTTTAAGAATATTTTCTAATTAATTTATATGTGTTTACAGTTATGCATAGTTTATGCAATAAGACTAAACAAAGATTATCTCATAAGCCATGTTTTGCATTGTACATATCGAGTCACGGTTTCGATAGTTTAAGTTTACTGTTAATTTTAGTTTTTAGCCTTGACGATTTGTTATCTAATAAATAAACCAATAAAACAAAACGAGCTATCGAACTTTTCTTGGTTCAGGGACGATAGGTTAGGTTAGGTCAAGGGGTAGATCTCCGCAGCTACCAAGAATCTCACTGTATAACATCGACTGTTGCATCCAGCTTCCTTTGTGACACCCAAATACAATTGACGGGTTGTCAAGACCCTTATGATTGGACAAAGCGCTTGGACTCTATTATAAAGTTTTTAAGTCGGCTAATATCAATTCCAGTCACTTCACTGGGTCAGCCGAAGGTGTGTGTGTTTGATTTGGCAAAGGACGATAGGTTAATATACAAATTATAGAGAAAAAATGATTTGGCAGCACAGAAGGTTTAGTAAAAACAATATTATTTTTGTAAAAATTTATTTATGTGTTTAATTTATTAATAGTCATATTAAATTGTTATGTCAAATTTTCATAGTGCGTATGTAAATTTCACCACCGCTTCATCCACATACACCACTTTACTCATTGTTGCTTTTGTTAACTTCCAACTTTAATGTTTATATGCCACTCTGTACTCGTTTACTTCATTAACATGCGGAGCACTCTGTTAATGCTTGTAGCACATACAACAACCGCTATGTTCATGGTAAAATATCTCGCAGTGGAGAATTGTAGTAACAGCACACTTTGTTGAAAGATAAACTGGTACTGTGGTAGATAGGTTTGGCGGAGCATGTCTTTGCTAAGCAAGTTGCCACACATATGGTGGGGACTTGATTAAAAATATCAGAAAATATCCATAAAGTAATAGCGGGTTTAGACAGCCAAATTAATTGATAAATTAAAATTTTGATTGAGAAACCCGTTTTTGCCTTTTATACTGTCGGCTGCTACTCGATAACCGATCAGCTGTTATACATTTTTGTTTTTGCTTTTCATAAGAAGTTGGTAAGTTTCATCAGCTGATTAATATTTTTAGCAGCGACATCTATCGCATCTTTTTTTATCAAAAAATTCAGCCAATCGTAGACAAAGAACGTATATCGTACGTCTTTGTCTCAGAGTTGCATTTGATTTTCAAGTCGATTAAAATTCAATTAAAAATAAATGTAGATTTTATTTTGTATGGTAAATCGATTTTAATAAGCGTTTTAATCGATCAGAGGACGGTTATTTGATCAATTAGCTCCTGTCCAAAAACGCTATAAAATTGATTATAAATTAATTACCAGCACATGTTTGTATTGTAAATAGAATTCAGAAAAAATAATCCCAGGCCTCTAGAAATAATCAAGCAGCATCAACTAAAGATTACCTGTAAAGAAAAGAATAATAAAAAATAAAATTAGTATCGATAGAAATATTTAAAATGCGAAAAAGTGCTCAAACAAATTTAGGGGTACAGTAGCAGTCAAAAAAATTGCAGCTATAATAACGTATTACATTATTGTTAATGAAGTAAAAGAAAAGCATAAGATTTTATTTGATTCAATCTTTCCATTAACTGATTTGGATCGCTCAGTCCTGAATCTGTTAAGTTATTTATAGAGGTAATAACAATTATCTTCGAGAAGTAAAAACCGAGGATTGCTTGGAATTTTCTATTCAAGAACGCAGTTTTATTTATAAACATTTCAATTTAAGTTCAACCGAGAAACAACTCTTGGTCCAAAAAATAACGTTTCTGACAATTAAAAATAAGCATTCCATTTAAAATCATCGTTCTACAATAGAAGGTCACCGATTTCATTCTAGAACCTCCATATTTAACCAATTATGATTTTGAGTCTTAGAAATGTCCTGAGCTTGTTTAGTAAATTTCAGCGTAGAAATGAATTTATTTTTCATGGTTTCCAGCATTATTTTGACATAATTCCAACGAAAATAAGTCTTTATTTTATCAACTACATCCTATTCTCATTGACTCTCATTGGCTCCAGTGGATCTCAATGAGTCTTACTGCCTTCCCTAAATAAAAGCGTTGTCGCTGCTGCTTTTATTTAGGGAAGGCAGTTACTGTGGTTCTCTCCAACTCTCATTGGTTGTATCGTACTATCTGTGGATCTCTTCATGTTCTCTCTGATTTTCAGTTGTGTTCAGCGGTTCACACTCACAATCGTCTGCTCTTACTGGATATCGGTCCCATGTGGCTCTCTTCGCTTTTACCGGTTCTCAGTGGATCACACTGACCCTCTCCAAATATCAGTGACACTCTTCATATCTCTAGCTCGAATGGCCCATTGACCTAGGTTTTTCAAATTTTCAACGGCTTTCACCGGTCCTCGCCGATTCTTACTGAGCCCATCCGGTTCCTGTATTTATATTCTGATCGGCTTTTAGAAACTCTGTTGTCTTTCCATTGGCTTTCTTTCGAGCTCTCATTGACTTTCAACGGTTCTACCTTTCTCCCACTGACTCTTCCTTACAATCACTGGTGCTGTCCGGTTCTCTTACTGTGGCTTTCAATTTCTTTCATTGCCACTGCACATTTCTCACTAACTCTTCCAGGCTCTCACTGCCTCTCTCCGACTCGTAGTGGCCCACTGGGATTCTTTTCAATGCTCATCACTTTCCATCGATCTTCAAAAAGTATGACTGGTTCACTCGATTTCACTGACTTTACTGGGTTTTTCTGGCTATCTCGGATCCTTAAATTACTTGCTCTTTCCGGCTCTACGTGACTCTCATACCATCCTCATTCTGCATTCTAATGGAATTACGATAGTACATTTTAAGCATTATTGGGCGCGTTTGTGTGTGCTTCCAACTGGGTTGCATGATACCGCTCTACCATCCATCTGTGATCTATAGGTTATTGCTATCGCGCTGAGGAAGTGCGTTCACAGCAAATGTAAATTGTTTCAAAACATTAATTGCTGTATATTTGTAGGGGTTTGTGTTAATTTGCGTCTACAACACGCACTTAGCTGAGCGCAAACATTAATAATTGTGCGGTAAAATATGATTTCTGAAATACCGACAGCCACAGATACTTGGCTCCTTGCACAGATTCTTCCTTGCAATTAAATTTATGGCTGTATGCACGAGCACGACGATAAACATAATTAATTGGTAATAATGTAATGCTTCGGTGCGTTGCATGGCCACGCGTTTTGGTCAGCAATCGCCACTGACTGCTGAAATGATAAACGCGCGCACCCGCACACGCTCGCTCACTTAATCAGCTACGAAACCCATAATTACGCGAGTGTGTGTGACTGCGCACTTCACACTCTGCTACATACCGAATTGCACACAAACATATGCGACTGCCTTGCCATATTTATTGCAGATGCGTTGCATTTAATTGCATCAAATCGTGGAGATTTCCCAAATCATGCCTGCTGCAACTGTTGCAAGGTTTTCAAGACCTAAGTAATGAATTGCAAATCGGTTGTTAACAAAATGCCAAACACGCGAACGCGTAAACACCTCGCGTTTGTTGCTGTGTGCTGCGGGTGTCGGTGCAATTCGTGTTGTATGCGCGCGCAGCGGCATTGATACAATATTTTGTAATTACGCTCAAATTACAAGCATCTCTCTACGAATAATTACTATTTTTTTTGCTTTAGCGCGTTTCATTGAAGTTTTACGAGTTCCATATAGATGAACGTAGCCAAGCAGCACGCATGCGCGGCAACAGGTGGTCAGCAAAGCAAATAATATGGAATAAACCTGTCAGCTTACGCAGAGAACGCGATCTTAAATTAATCTTCATGACGCCACATTGCAAATTTTTACTTTTATTTTTTATAACAGTTATCGTTATCATTAGCAATGGATAACCCGTAAGCAACTTTAAATGATGCCTTTAAGCTTATAATCTTGTAGAGAACTCAGTTGGTCTTTTTGCATCGATTAATTGTTAACAAGTAGCTGCCGAACGCAATTTACACTGTGAGGTAATAGAAAACTAAAAATTACAAGCTTTTGTTTTTTTTTCAGGAAAAGAAGAAATAAATAAAAGACCGACTTGGCTCTCACGTACCTGTTGGCATTCATAACTTTGAAGTTGTAGATAATTTTATCTATCTTGGAACTTAACACAAACAATAATGTCAACCTTGAAATCCAACGCAGAATCACTATGGGCTGAGTAGGCAATTGAAAAGTAAACTCCTCTCTCGACGTACAAAAACAAAACTGTACAAGTACTTGTCATTGATATTGAAATGTATGTATGTGATTGGCGTTGCAACCGTTTAGCCGGTTATAGCCGAATCGACGATAGTGCGCCACCTCTCTCTCTCCTTCGCAGTTCGGCGCCAGTTGGAGATCCCAAGTGTAACCAGGTCGCTCTCCACCTGGTCCCTCCAACGGAGTGGAGGCCTTCCCCTTCCTCGGCTTCCTCCGGCGGGTACTGCATCGAACACTTTCAGGGCTGGAGTGTTTTCGTCAATTCGGACAACATGACCTAGCCAGCGTAGCCGCTGTCTTTTTATTCGCTGAACTATGTCAATGTCGTCGAATAGCTCGTACAGCTCATCGTTCCATCGTCTGCGGTATTCACCGTTGCCAATGTTCTGAGGTCCATAAATCTTGCGCAAAATTTTCCTCTCGAAAACTCCTAGTGTCGTCTCATCTGATGTTGACATCGTCCAAGCTTCTGCACCGTAAAGCAGGACGGGAATGATAAGCGACTTGTAGAGCTTGATTTTGGTTCGTCGAGAGAGGACTTTGCGGTTCAATTGCCTATTCAGTCCAAAGTAGCACCTGTTGGCAAGAGTTATTCTGCGCTGGATTTCGAGGCTGACATTGTTCGTGTTGTTGATGCTGGTTCCCAGGTATACGAAATTATCTACGACCTCGAAGTTATGACTGTCAACAGTGACGTGGGAGCCAAGACGCGAATGCGCCGACTGTTTGCTTGATGACAGGAGATATTTCGTCTTGTCCTCATTCACCTCCAGACCCATTCGCTTCGCCAACTTATCCATGCGGGAAAAAGCAGAACAAACGGCGCGGTTGTTGCTTCCGATGATATCAATATCATCGGCGTACGCCAGGAGCTGTACACTCTTGTAGAAGATTGTACCTTCTCTGTTTAGCTCTGCAGCTCTTATAATTTTTTCCAGCATCAGGTTAAATAAGTCGCATGATAGTGAGTCACCTTGTCTGAAACCTCGTTTGGTATCGAACGGCTCGGAGAGGTCTTTCCCAATCATGACGGAGCTTTTGGTGTTGCTCAACGTCAATTTACACAGCCGTATTAGTTTTGCGGGGATACCAAATTCAGGCATCGCGTCGTAAAGGCAGCTCCTTTTCGTGCTGTCAAAAGCAGCATTGATATTGAAATAGTACAGCAATAACAGCGACTACGCTGGCTAGGTCATGTTGTTCGAATGGCCGAAAACACTCGAGCTTTGAAAGTGTTCGATACAGTACCCGCTGGTGTCTATACAATTTCCAGTTTCAGTTTCACTTTTCTCCAATAATTATTTAGTCTCTACAGTTTATCCAAAAACTAAATAATTAATGTTTCCTTAAATTTTTGTTTAAATGTGTTTCAGTTTTTTTTTCATAAAAGAATACTTCCAAAAAGCGAATAAGACGTTTAAACCATTTACACTGATCATAATTTCTCCGTGCCTTCGTCACGTCATGCAGATATTATTTAATGTTCATTTGCAATTGCCGCTGCAACAATCCTGTTATGTCGGTGTCAAAGTCACGATCAACGAAAAGTGATTGACAACGACCAATAAAAACAGCTGACATAGACAGGCAATTTATTGGATTTACATACATATGTATGTTACCAGGGATGCCAATAAAACAAATTTGAGATATAATTCATTAGGAATTAAGAAATGTAAAGGATGTAGCCGAACATTGTATACTCTCGCAATTTATTTATGTGATTTTATTAAGATAACACACAATTTGATCCAGATATTCGGCATAAAGTCCATTGGAATATGGAAAATCATTCCAATCAATCCGATTTCACTCATTCTTTCCACCAACCTACAGCCTCTGGCCATCGAATTACGAACGATTACGAATAATAAAAAAATTACGGTTACAATAATTGTCAGCCGATAACTATAAAGTAGGCAAGCTTATTCGAATATTATACCGTTAATTATACAGTAGAAATATAGGCAAAGGATGCCACCCAGATTGTAATTTTGTAACTTTCACCATAAATTAAAAACATTGTCAAAAAAATTCGTTCGTAATTCGATGGCCAGAGGCTGTACATTATATGCAAGGTTCACTTATTTTGGTTAAGATATATCACATATTGACTGATATATACGGTATAAAGCCCACCGAATCTTTGAAAACCCTAATATTAGGGGAAGTAATGACTCGATTTTAACCATTTTAGGCAAAGAGGAACTTTATTAATAGATAAAGATTCTTTATGAAATGAAATTAATGTTAATGAAGCTAATTTTATTCAAATAAAT
Organism: Zeugodacus tau; assembly: GCA_031772095.1. Taxonomy (NCBI): domain Eukaryota; kingdom Metazoa; phylum Arthropoda; class Insecta; order Diptera; family Tephritidae; genus Zeugodacus; species Zeugodacus tau. The sequence continues at coordinate 17,981,657 of CM062650.1, read as the reverse complement.
ATAAATGTATATGGCAACTCTGCTTTAAATGCTAACAAATTTACATAACATATGAACTATTCGAAACAAGTTCAAGTGAATTTTTCCAATTTCGCAGACGACGGAAATGACGTCGATAGTTTTGTCTGCATACAACAAAAACAAAATGATTGCTTATGTCAAACCGGTTGCAATATTGGTGATGTATCCCACAAATTATTGATAATGAAGGTGAGTTTTCACGATTTTTTTTAAAATAAATTTATGTTTTATTTTCGTTTTTTGGGTGCAAAAAGACATGTGTGTGTGTTTTTTCGTTGCAGGTGCTGTGCGCGGAAGTCACAATTTGTCAGTGTTTTAAACGGCAAATGTAGTTTTGGTAAAAAATATGTGTGTTGTTTCGTCTACTACACGCTAATTAACGCACAGTATACAAGTAAATTAATAATATGTTTGCAGAGTAATATTTCAAGGTTAAAGATAATACTAATTATTTAATTTCTAAATTACATACGGCTGGGCTGAATATATAGTAATTGTGAATAATTACATATTATTTTCTTTCGTTTGTTTTGGCTTTGAAAAGTGATAGTGCGTTATAAGGCATTACAATCTTTGGTAAAATTTATAAGGCATATCATTGTCTCTAAATGAGTATAATGTACTATATCTCTCCAGAATAAATTATAATAAACAATATTAAACACTAAAAAGTAAATACATTTAATTGTCTGTACTATATAAACACTAACACCCATATTATGTAAGGCCACTAGTGCTAGTAGTGCTAATAGTCATATTAAAAACTTTCAATATGCCTGGTATCTGGCTAACGAACACAGAGTAGCTTTTCGATCTATTATTCCTTACTATAGTATATAGTAGTATATATGGTTGATGTCCTCATACAACTAAAGGCTGACATCACCGCCGTCCAAGAAGTGCGATGGACGGGACAAGGACGGAAGAAGGTGGGTCCTTGTGACATCTACTACAGCGGCCATATAAAGGAGCGCAAATTTGGTGTTGGATTTGTGGTGGGAGAGAGACTACGTCGCCGAGTCCTGGCATTCACCCCGGTGGATGAACGTCTTGCCACAATCCGTATCAAAGCGAGGTTCTTCAACATATCGCTGATTTGCGCCCACGCCCCGACGGAAGAGAAGGACGAAGTGATCAAAGATACCTTCTATGAGCGCCTAGAACGCACCTATGAGCGTTGCCCCCGCCACGATGTCAAAATCGTGCTTGGCGATTTTAACGCCAGGGTGGGTAAAGAAGGTGTCTTTGGCACAACAGTCGGAAAATTCAGCCTCCACGACGAAACATCGCCAAACGGCCTGAGGCTGATCGACTTCGCTGGGGCCCGAAATATGGTCGTCTGTAGTACCAGATTCCAGCATAAAAAAATACATCAAGCTACTTGGCTGTCTCCTGATCGAAACACGCGGAACCAAATCGAACACGTTGTGATAGACGGAAGACATGTCTCCTGTGTTTTAGACGTGCGTACGCTCCGAGGACCAAATATAGACTCGGACCATTATCTGGTCGCAGCTAAAATACGCACCCGCCTCTGTGCAGCAAAGAATGCCCGTCAACAAACACAAGGAAGGTTCGACGTTGAAAAGCTGCAATCGCAACAGACAGCCACGAAATACTCTACTCGACTTGCACTCCTGCTCTCTGAGAGCACTCATCAGCATCTCGGTATAAGGGAACTGTGGAACGGCATCTCAAACTCACTGCGTACCGCTGCAGCCGAAACAATTGGTTTTCGGCAACGACAAAAAACAAGCTGGTACGATGAGGATTGCCGTCTCGCAGCGGAGAGAAAACAGACTGCCTACCACGCAACGTTGCAAACGACCACAACACGTGCGGGATAGGATAGATACCGAGAGCTGAAGAGGGAAGCGAGACGCATCTGCAGACAAAAAAAGAAAGAGGCCGAAATGCGTGAGTACGAAGAGCTTGAGAAGCTGGCAGACAGAGGGAATGCTCGAAAATTTTATGAAAAAATTAAGCGACTTAACGAAGGTTTCAAGACCGGAGCATCCTCATGTAGAGACCAAGGTGGTAATCTGGTAACCGATGTCCAGGGCATACTGGGATTATGGAGGGAACACTTCTCCGACCTGCTGAATGGCAGTGAGAGTACAACACCAGGAGATGGCGAACCCGATCCCCCAATCGATGACGATGGAACAGATGTTCCATTACCCGACCATGAAGAAATTCGAATAGCAATTACCCGCTTGAAGAACAACAAAGCAGCGGGGGCCGATAGATTACCGGCAGAACTATTCAAATACGGCGGCGAAGAACTGATAAGGTGCATGCATCAGCTTCTTTGCAGAATATGGTCGGAAGAAAGCATGCCTGACGATTGGAATCTCAGTGTGCTCTGCCCAATCCATAAAAAGGGAGATCCCACAATCTGCGCCAATTACCGTGGGATCAGCCTCCTAAATATCGCATACAAGGTTCTATCGAGCGTACTGTGTGAAAGACTAAAGCCCACCGTCAACAAACTGATTGGACCTTATCAGTGTGGCTTTAGACCTGGAAAATCGACAACTGACCAGATATTCACCATGCGCCAAATTTTGGAGAAGACCCGTGAAAAGAGAATCGACACACACCACCTTTTTGTCGATTTTAAAGCTGCTTTCGACAGCACGAAAAGGAGTTGCCTTTACGCCGCGATGTCTGAATTTGGTATCCCCGCAAAACTAATACGGCTGTGTAAATTGACGTTGAGCAACACCAAAAGCTCCGTCATGATTGGGAAGGACCTCTCCGATCCGTTCGATACAAAACGAGGTTTCAGACAAGGTGACTCACTATCGTGCGACTTCTTTAACCTGATGCTGGAAAAAATTATAAGAGCTGCAGAGCTAAACCGAGAAGGCAAAATCTTCTACAAGAGTGTACAGCTCCTGGCGTACGCCGATGATATTGATATCATCGGAAGCAATAACCGCGCCGTTTGTTCTGCTTTTTCCCGCATGGATAAGAAGGCGAAGCGAATGGGTCTGGAGGTGAATGAGGACAAGACGAAATATATCCTGTCATCAAGCAAACAGTCGGCGCATTCGCGTCTTGGCTCCCACGTCACTGTTGACAGTCATAACTTCGAGGTCGTAGATAATTTCGTATACCTGGGAACCAGCATCAACAACACCAACAATGTCAGCCTCGAAATCCAGCGCAGAATAAAGTGCTGAACACAAAGACGACGACACGACAAATGTCGCTTTGAAGCCAGCGTCTTGAACATTTTGAAGACGGCAGCGACATATCAAACAGCAATTTCATTGTTGCCGTACTAAAATCTTTCGCTTCAATTAAATTTACATATTTAGTTTAAAGTGAAATTATTTATGCAAAAAATGTAAAAATGGTCGATTTATTTGTTTTAAATAATCGATTGTTATTATAAATGATATATCAAAGTTATTTTAGGTTTCTGCTGGCAAAATAACGTCATACTTGTTAGAACTTTGAATAATTTTATATTTCACATATTAGTGGCAGCTCTACAGCGGCCATTGTCGTCGGCAAAATTAGAAACATTTCTAATTTGGCGACAGCGAAGACTTCAACCCTTTTGTCGTGAAGTCGTGCTGTTGTCAAAAAATCTGTGCCCATAAGAACGCGTGCATTTTAATATTTGACAGATGTCGCTCGTCGCTTGTCGTCTTCTATGTGTTCAGCACTTAACTCTTGCCAACAGGTGCTACTTTGGACTGAGTAGGCAATTGAACAGTAAAGTCCTCTCTCGACGAACCAAAATCAAGCTCTACAAGTCGCTTATCATTCCCGCCCTGCTTTACGGTGCAGAAGCTTGGACGATGTCAACATCAGATGAGACGACACTAGGAGTTTTCGAGAGGAAAATTTTGCGCAAGATTTATGGTCCTAAGAACATTGGCAACGGCGAATACCGCAGACGATGGAACGATGAGCTGTACGAGTTATACGACGACATTGACATAGTTCAGCGAATAAAAAGACAGCGGCTACGCTGGCTAGGTCATGTTGTCCGAATGGACGAAAACACTCCAGCCCTGAAGGTGTTCGATGCAGTACCCACCGGAGGAAGCCGAGGAAGGGGAAGGCCTCCACTCCGTTGGAGGGACCAGGTGGAGAGCGACCTGGTTACACTTGGGATCTCCAACTGGCGCCGAACTGCGAAGGAGAGAGAGAGGTGGCGCATTATCGTCGATTCGGCTATAACCGGCTAAACGGTTGCAACGCCAATCACATAGATACAATGTACTAACGATTAAATGGGCTTAAAACTTATAAGTCCTTCCATTTATTTGATAATTGGAATTGCCATAGAAACAAAAATTATAACAGTTTCATTTCATTCACTTCTTTGGATTGCTATTAACAGAAAAATAAGTTGATTCGTGACACCATAAACGAAAGAAAATTAACAGTATTATAGAAATATTCGTTTCATCTTGACTTCAATGTATAATGTATGGCTTTTGTGGAAAAGGTCAAGCTATAGTTTATAAATAAAATAAATTAATGGTCAAGCTATATAAAAGTATATGGAATATTTTTGTCAGAGTTTTAAAGATCACAAATCATACTAATGAAAAATATTGGTTTGTGAGCATAGAGTTTTATTATAATTGACTTTAAAATCAATATAAGAGTCTACGAGGAAGATCACCTAAGGGAAATATTTTAACCATACAGATATGTCAAAAGAGTGCTGTTTGATAATTTAGACATATTTTGATAAAATGCCGATCATCTGTGCTCAATATAAAAACCAAATCTACAGAACTTTGTTTAAGGAGTTAGTATTTACAAAATTTCCTTTGGCTTAAAATACATTGCAACATTTTTATAAACATCAACATTTTCGAATCTACATGTCTCAAACATGACTTTATTTCTCTGATGGGCACTAAGTTCTTTTTAGTACGTAATGCGGTGCTAAATATTGTCGAAAAAATGTCTCATTTATCAAACTGACCTCGTAGATATCTATGTATCTAGCCTAAATGTGAGTCAATACAACAAACTTGTCTCATTGTGGTAATTTGTAACGGTTCATTGCATTACAAAATAATATATATTTGCACACATAAAAGATAAAAACAAATTAATAAATCAGTAACACGTTGGACTTGTGAACGTCAGTCAGGACCAAGCGCCTGCAGACAACCGATAACATTTTTTATCACACATTTATTAGATGGAAAGCCTGTAAATAAGTGCTCGCATGCAAGATTGTTGCAAAGTAGGCGTCTGCGTTGAATTTTGGAGGATGTATTGAATGATTTGCTATACATATTTATATATATTTGCAACAGGTGTTAAAATTCATTATTAACACCGATATCATTTGTAGTCCTAGACGCTGTAACAAACTCGCTTCACAGTGATTTATTGAACTGCGTGAACAACTTGATGTAATTTGTTACGAAAAATTCATTATTAACATACGAGTATAACACTAATTGGTGTGGTATGTACAATCCTATTAACAGTCGAAATTTGAGTGTTTGCCACATATAAGTCAAAGTATTAGTTTTGCGCGACTTTTAAGTGTTTTGATTCGCGCTTGACAAATACTAAAAGCCGGTAAATGCATATGTTTATAGAAAAAAACATATATATATATTTGAATCGAAATAAAAATTATCGAGTTCAATCTTAATTGAAATACATTGTAATATCCATTAATTAATGAAAATGAGGCGTCGAAAGCCAAAAATTTCAATTAAGCCACTTAAATATATAAAAAAAAATTAAATTGGATTTCGTTTAGATTTAAAAGTTTTTTCTGTAAGACAGGGATATAAAGCTTTACTCAAACATAACGACCAAAAAAGTGGTTAATCGAAAACGATTTATTTTTCATATTCCATTCGTATTGTTCGGATACAGCTCAGCAGCTTACGACTTTAACAGTAATTACAAACGGCCTAATGTAAAAATCGTATAGGGATTGCAGTCTATTCAATACCCGCTTTCCAATTACTTCAGAAATATACATTTTTTATCAACACTAGGAGTAGTAACCTTTCCTAAGGTCATAGAAAATTATGGATTTCATATAAAAAATAAAAACAAATTACTTTCATTAAAAGTCAATGCGTTTGTGGTTTGAAGAAGTAAATTATATTTACTTAAATTGCTCGAATCAAATAATTTGATCGTCCACAAAGTCACGTAGTCCCTGATGCGCACAATTCACTTCGAGCAGAAGCAATGAAGAAATTAGTAGCGCTTGCCACTTCGGTCGTCACTTGACACAGTGCAATTGAGCAATTTGCAAAATTTTCGAGTAAACCAAAAGCAATTTCAAATGGAAGTAATGGAAAAATCATAAGCAATATAGGTACGAGTATGATAAAGTAGACGAGTGAAAGAAATGAAAATAATAAAAATTGAGCAATTTATTTACACTACTACACTGCGTCTTCTTCGGCTTCTGCTGTTTCTTCAAACGCAGCACTCTATGTGTGTTTATTTAGCCCACTCTTTGATGGTGCTGTTTGACTCAGCTGCGAAGCTGGGCCGGTGGATTAGCCAACGAAAGTGAAATAATATTTGTTAACCGCAGAAGCACGCATTTGCAGTTGCTTACAGGGTGACTCTATTGAGGGTCATATGCAAGTAATATGTCAAATTTCAACTATTTTTTCGTTACTTAAAAAATAGTACGATATAATGATAGTTATTGTTGTTGCTTCTACATGTATAATTTTTCATAGGAGAGTGCAAAAAAAATATGCAAGTGAGGATTAGAAAGAGAATTATTATATTCCATTATACTATTAAGTAATTTTGACGGAGAAGTTTTATACAATAAAAATAAAGAAATCAATTCGATAAATTTCACGAATAAAATTAAACAACATATTCCTATTACATACATATACTTATATATAAATTTTCGTATTGGATTTTGTGTTATAAAAATATTTGTATTTATAAAAAAAATAAAAATATAATATTATTTTTTCCTAATAGAATACCCTTTATGTAAACGTGTACATGTAAATATGTGCTGAAACCATTAGTGAACGTGATTGAAATGAAATTGAAAGCGCACATATAAACAAAACACAGACAGAAGCTAAATTTCTGAGTCATATTTACAAAAGCAAAAAAAAAATAGTTTGAAGATTCAACTTTTATATGTAAATATGTTATAAGGATAATATGTAGTCATCAATCTTAGTTTAAAAACTACATGTCTGATTGAAATTTTAGAAACAAGAATCGATCTTGTTAGCGATCGCGTCTAGGACAGTTGCCATTTGCTCAATATAAAATAGATGACCTTAAATGATAGCTGGAATATACGAAATCAAAGGCATTAAATCCTTATCAATGGACTTTTCTAGAATAAAGTGTAGATCCAACAAAATATATTTCATATCGCGTTCGTTTTCTCGTATTCTGATATCGTATAATATCCACTCAAAGGGGCAAAATCAGATCTCCACTTTCCTTTATTCCTCCATTTGTTATGATCTTGTATTAGCCTTTTGATTTGACTCCAATTTTTTTGGACATTAAATATTTCGATTTCCAAATATCTTCTCCAGTTTAGAAGCGGTACGGCCTTTTCTTCGGTCACCTGGTAAAGTCCATTCGCTTATGGCTTCCCAATTATTTGGGAGATTATTCCTGATTATCAACAAGAGATTTATAACTCTTTTTTTTTGTGGTCGCAATGTCAAAGTTTTTCTTAACTCTGGCGATGAGAGTTACCTGATGAACTGATGTAAAGGATCCTAGAAACTTGGGTTAACCACTTGATATACATACATTAAATAAAAACATTTTAAGTCAGATCTCAATTGTTTAATGAGTAAGATCGAGGCACATTCGAAGTGATTGCTCTGTGTGTTTCTTTAGATGTTGAGGGTGCTTCACAAAGTACTATCTACAGATTTTTATCACTAGTAAAAGAAATTACATCATTAACAGAGGCGTAGCTGCACATCTTCGGCCATTAATACTATTAGAGACTGTTAAGAGACGGCTCTGTCCTCGTTTAGATGCCTTAGTGACTCAGAACACCTAATTGCTATTGTCTCAAGATAAATTAGCAGTACTGTCTCAGTGCTTGAGTTCATAAAGGGCAGCACTCGATATTATTAGCCAAAGCGACCGTTTCATACACGCCGACACGGTCAGCTTCTGAGATGAGATATAGACTTGATCGTGTTTACCATGAGAGATAAGAAGCCGGTAACTTGAAAATGGATATGGATATAGTAATATAGTATAGACAGCGGATTTGCTGGCTCATTACAGATATTTGATATTCCAATACGACCAATAAAAATGGTCAAATTCTAAGTAAAATCAAACTCAAAACACACATAACAGCACTTTTTAAAATGAATTTATATTAACAATTGCTTTATAATTAGATAGGGTCTAATTGATAATTCAGGTGTTGATCCGCGTACATGAGCATTAAGACGCTTATTAAACATAGCTAAGTGACCATTTAAAAATTGCCGAAACCAAAAACGATTTTCATTCAATTGTCAGTAAATGCGCTCGGCATTTGTAACCCACAACATTTTTCACTTGCTCTTGTCCACAGTTCCGCATATTGCATTGCCCTTAGCAAAACTCCAGCAAAAAGCTATTCCAGCTATGCGACATTGTAAATATGGATTTCGTTTTTTACACTTTAAACTTGATTTGGTAGCCGAAAACGAAAAATAAAAATTCAAAACTAAAATTCGGATTTGGCCTTTCCATTTTGGCCACAAAAGCTGCAACGCAGAAACCGGAATACCAATACACAGTTGTTGTATTTGGCAGACGTGAGCCCATACCGGCCAGCTCATTATTGCCAATGTAAAGCAGCGCAAGAGCCAAAGCAAAACATAAACACGAACGGAAAGTGAGAGTGAGAGCGGCCAAAGTGATGTTGGTGAGTAAAGGAGAAAAGCTTTCGCCAGCGCTGCGTGCTGGCCGATGATGGCCGTAACGATGGCTCTGCAATGCTTAGGAAATGCAGGCAATGAAGAGTGTTTTGAAATTACCGATCATTGGCCAAATTGCAGCCGAGGAGTGAACACGCGCGGGAGGCGCTACAAGCAGACAGTGAAGTGTGTCGTGTGCGAAATAAATATAAGCAACAACAAAAATAAAAACAAGAAATATATATAGACATTATGTGTGTTAAAAACAGCGTAAGACGTTAATTGAAGATAAACGTAAGTGTAAAGTGGAAAACCAAAGTGTTGAGTGATGCATTGCATACCAAAAACAAACAGCAACAACTACAGCAAAGTATAGTACTCTCAAAGTACAGTAAAAAGTAAAGTAAAGTAAGAGAAAACAAGCTAACGGAAAATTTTTAACTTTTGGAAACACCAATCAAAAACAAATTTCGTAAATTTAACACAAAATCATTTCGGGAAGTAAAGTTCCTTCCTTTTGATACACTTTACTTTTGCCGAAGCTAGCGTGTTTTCGCGAAATTACATAAAATTTAAATACAAAAAGCTCACGGTGTTCCGTCGCATGCGTGACGCGTGCGTGACCAAATCGTGGTAGGCCCAGCAAACACACCCAAAATAGAAATTGTCAACTATTAAACGGACGCAGTTTAACGGCGAGTTACCAAAACACGGAAGGGAAAACCGTTTAATGGTGCGACAAAGCAGCTGTTGATGTTGAAATATAAGTTGGAATTTGAAACGTGTATTCAAATTTAAATATTTGGTGGAGAGATACATGCTATGGATAGAGGTCGTGCGGCTCAACATTTTTAGCTTGTGTAGATGTTCGCTTGAATTAAGAAGGTAAGTTGGTGATCTTAAAAGATGACTAAGCAAATTATCCTCATATGATAAAATACTAAGTGTCCGACCGATTCTCAATTTTTGGTCGATGCTGATGCCGATTATTCAATTAATTAATGAACAAATCTATTTAGTCAAATAGAATCATAAATTTAAAAAGCTGCGAGTTACTATATGTACGAGTAAGAGTATATGAACATTTGTTTGAATTTAATTAATAAATAAGCGTTGCCTTTTACATCCAGAAGCTATGAGTTTTCACAAACCTTCACAAGCCTTTGCAACATAACCCGTTGCCATCTCTAACACGGACTTATGATCACGCACAAACCCAACACACCTGTGGCTCGAAATTTTCAAAAGAAACTGGTGCTGGCTCAAGCATGTTCTGAGACGAAATCTAGATACCAGCCGAAGAAATGGCATACTCATTCTAAAATGGAGAAAAAATTTGGATATCGAAATATCTGAGATCCAAATAATTAAACCCAGATCAGGAAGATTTTGCTATGTATTTGGTGTGTTTGGCAGAAAGTGAATTTCTTTGATCTGCCCCATCATACGCCAACTATTAATTCTGCAATGCAAACAATAAGACTATTTGGGATGTTTTTTGTTTCCATTTATAGTTTGCCACAAAATAAATTTGCCTACCTATGTCAGTCTATAGCGAATGTTGTTGGTTGAAAAAATTACCTCAAGAGAAGCCTTTAAAAATCGTCAAATCGACTGTATACATATTTTATCGATGCTGAATTTTTTGGCCGATGCCGATCGATGGATATCTTTTCAAGTATGTTAAAATGTTAAAACAAAGTTCAATCCATATTAGATCAACAGACCAACATTTTAAGAAAAGTTTAAAGCCTTATTATTAAGTAAAAACTGGTAATTTTTTTCTCAAATCCCAAACCTTGTCTCTCAACTCAACTCATAGAATTCTCAAAAACATAGGCGTTTAATAACAGTTTTAATACTTAATCATAATACTTAAGAAAACTTGAACCGATATGATTCCAAATATGTTATATGGAAACCTAGCTCATTCGACATAGCTGGGAAACTATATATGAAGCTACAATCCGTGTAAGTTAAGATCAACAGATGAAATGTGAGTTGTCTAAATGGATTTAAGCTTTTTGCGAGCTTTAAGCTAAAAATAATCCTTCTGGTCCAAAATAAACCGCAAGACGTCAAGGGAATTCTTTGCCCTTAGCAAGATCAATCTGTCATTGAGTTCTAATTGGCCATTGTCCAATCGGGATTCACGCGATCAAACAAAAAATTTTACCGGATTTTAAAGGGTGATTTTTTAAAAGCTTGATAACTTAAAAAAAAAAAAAAAACGCATAAAATTTGCAAAATCTCATCGGTTCTTTATTTGAAACGTTAGATTGGTTCATGACATTTACTTTTTGAAGATAATTTCATTTAAATGTTGACCGCGGCTGCGTCTTAGGTGGTCCATTCGGAAAGTCCAATTTTGGGCAACTTTTTCGAGCATTTCGGCCGGAATAGCCCGAATTTCTTCGGAAATGTTGTCTTCCAAAGCTGGAATAGTTGCTGGCTTATTTCTGTAGACTTTAGACTTGACGTAGCCCCACAAAAAATAGTCTAAAGGCGTTAAATCGCATGATCTTGGTGGCCAACTTACGGGTCCATTTCTTGAGATGAATTGTTCTCCGAAGTTTTCCCTCAAAATGGCCATAGAATCGCGAGCTGTGTGGCATGTAGCGCCATCTTGTTGAAACCACATGTCAACCAAGTTCAGTTCTTCCATTTTTGGCAACAAAAAGTTTGTTAGCATCGAACGATAGCGATCGCCATTCACCGTAACGTTGCGTCCAACAGCATCTTTGAAAAAATACGGTCCAATGATTCCACCAGCGTACAAACCACACCAAACAGTGCATTTTTCGGGATGCATGGGCAGTTCTTGAACGGCTTCTGGTTGCTCTTCACCCCAAATGCGGCAATTTTGCTTATTTACGTAGCCATTCAACCAGAAATGAGCCTCATCGCTGAACAAAATTTGTCGATAAAAAAATTTCGAACCGAACACTGATTTTGGTAATAAAATTCAATGATTTGCAAGCGTTGCTCGTTAGTAAGTCTATTCATGATGAAATGTCAAAGCATACTGAGCATCTTTCTCTTTGACACCATGTCTGAAATCCCACGTGATCTGTCAAATACTAATGCATGAAAATCCTAACCTCAAAAAAATCACCCTTTACTTAGCTGCGGGTATTGTCTCATTTTTTCCCACAAGATTCGGCAGCATATAGTAACTTATTAGCATACAACGAAAATACAAAAACAAAACGAAATAAAATGTAATAAATACAAATATACAATAGCGCATTGTTCCTTCCGCTTTGTTTTTTGTCTTCAGAGACACAAGTTCAATGCGCTTACGTAACGTTACACCCGTATCTGTTTTAGTATTACAGCATGTGAATTCAATTGTGTGGCGGCTAAAGGCGCAAAACTATCATTGCAACGCTGCAAGCGCCTCTCCCAGCTGCGCGCAAAATCAACAAAACATCATGCATAATATATACGAGTATATATATATTTTGGATATGCATGCTATGTCTGAACCACAAATGCAGAGGAAGTGCAATTGCATATCCAAGCAATGTGGAAATTTGCGCGAAATTGCTAGCAAAAACAATAATAATAACACACACATAAAAAGTTTCGGAGAAGCGACGCGCATGCGCAGCTGCACAAATGCGTTTAAGCACAATGCGATTGCGTTTAATGATATAATTTGACGTAACTAAACCGCTAATTTAAATGCAAATAAATCATTGCTTATTTTTCATTTGTGTATTTAACGCAACTCTGGCAACCACGAGGCGTGCACTCGTTTACGCACTGTTTTGACAGCGCTTGCCGGCACGAGTGAATCGTTGCATTAGTCGTTGCTTTGTATGCAAAATGCAGCTAACGGGAAGTAAGTGCAGGCAATTTAGTCATAAATGACGCTCGTGATTTGGGTGGGAGAAAGCGTGCCAAATTACCAATTGATATCGCTATATTTCTGTTGCAAAACCAATTCATATTAGTGTCATAAACTAAAAAAAAAATGATAAACCCCAAAATTAATTGCTATTCTAGCGCTGCAACTGACAAACCCTCAAAATATTTGCTGAATTATTCACCACACACCGCTTTTGTCTCGCTTTCTAAGGTATTTATATTGCCTATCATGTTTACCTACTTTTCATTCACCTCGCACCTTATTTGCGTGGCAAAGTGTAAAATGCGCACTTTCATAAAAACAACAATAATTTCTGCTATAAAACAATGTTTATGACCACGCAAACGTTTAATTATAATGGCCAAGGCATAACCGCCCAAGAGGTCGCTTGAAACTGCGTACCGGACACACAAACACAACTGAAAAGACAGCTCATCTTCGTTAAATACTTCATTATCTTCATAAAAATATTAAAAAAATAATATTGAAGTGTCTATTATTTTTATGACATCAATAATTGTCTGGGTAAATTTGGATATTGCATAATGCAATAGCAACAACAATTATAAATATATGTTAAATATAATAATAATGGCAAGCGTACATAGCTTGTGAACAAAATAGTGTCAAGTGTTGTGCGGTTTTGAAGTTGAAAGAGGGTACAAAAAACAAGTAAGGAAAGGCTAAGTTCGGGTGCAACCGAACATTTTATACTCTCGCAATTTATTTAGAGATTTACCTATATTTTCGGTGAAAAATTACCCTTAGGCACTGAGTTCTTCATGTTTGATATCAGGGGCCTTGAAAAGTCATGGTCCGATTTTGACATTTTTTCCATAAGTTATGTCACAGCTCAAATACAGTATTTGTGTAAAGTTTTATTTCGCTATCATCATTGGTTCCTAATGTATATATTATAAAGTGAAGGATTCAGATGGAATTCAAAATTGAGTTATAAAGAAAGTAGTCGTAGTTGTGAACCAATTTCATCCATTTTCCACACATGTCATCAGGGTGTCAATAAAATATTATGTACCGAATTTCATTGAAATCTGTCGAGTAGTTCCTGAGATATGGTTTTTGACCCATAAGTGGGCGATGCCACGCCCATTTCCCATTTTGTAAAAATATCTGAGTGCAGCTTCCTTCTGCTATCATTTCTGTGAAATTTTGTGTTTCTGACGTTTCTCGTTAGTGAGTTAACACACTTTTAGTCATTTTCAACCTAACCTTTGTATGGGAGGTGGGCGTGGTTATTATCCGATTTCTTTCATTTTTGGACTGTATAAGGAAACGGCGAAAAGAAATGACTGCAGAAAGTTTGGTTTATATAGATTTATTGGTTTGCAAGATATATATAAAAAGCCTATTTGGGGGCGGGGTCACGCCCACTTTTCCAAAAAAATTACATTCAAATGTGCCCCTCCCTAATGCGATCCTATGTTCCAAATTTTATTTTCATAACTTTATTTATGGCTTAGTTATAGCTCTTTATGTGTTTTTAGTTCTCGCCATTTTGTGGGCGTGGCAGTGGTCCGATTTCGCCCATTTTCGAACTTAACCTTCTTATGGTGCCAAGGAACACGTGTTCCAAGTTTCATTAAGATATCTCAATTTTTACTCAAGTTACAGCTTGCACGGACGGACAGACGGACAGACATCCGGATTTGAACTTTACTAGTCACCCTGATCACTTTGGTATATATAACCCTATATCTAACTCGTTTAGTTTTAGGACTTACAAACAACCGTTATGTGAACAAAACTATAATACTCTCTTTAGCAACTTTTGTTGCGAGAGTATAAAAATATAGTATCAGATTTAGAGTTGCCATATTTTAAGATTGACTTCATAGACTTTATCGCTTGCCATAAAGCGAATTCATTGAAAGATCTACATTATGGCATTACCTAATCTAAAAAAGATAACAAATATAATATATTTTTTAGGTTAGGTTAAGCTATAAGGATGGTCTCTCACAGTAGTGAGAGACTTAATTGGTAGAAAATAACACAGGATAAGGAAAATGTATATAAAAAATTATGAGGACCCATGTAAAACCAACAACTAAAATCACTGGTAAACTCGGAATATCACAGTTAAAAATTTGTCCAGATTTGTTTCATACCAAAGAATACAGAAGTATCCGACAGATGGTTTATCACACAATTACAAAACTTGTTCCTAATAAGAATTGACATAAGACCTATATAAAGAACTACTTACATCTTCATTCAAAAATTCTGATTTTAAGAAAAGACTAAAGGCAATAGAGCGTTGCTGACAATTAAAGCATTCCCTTAAAAACTTAAGATATATAAATGTTCGAAATCAAACTCGGAATTTCCTCCTATTTTTAGTTCCTGTAAAGTTTTATTCAACTTGGAAGCATAAAAATGGCCGAAAAGGTTTGTCTAAAATCGTGAATAAATTATTCTTATCTTATATCAGAGTCGGGTAAATTTATTATGCCAAGAGATTTCCATCAAAGCTTCGTCACCTAAAAGATAAGGAAACACGACACATGGGCGATAAGTACAGTATCCGGTAAAACATTTGCAACTGAAATATGATAATGACATTACTGTTACGCTGGAGATCTATTATTTTACTTTAGTTTCCAAAACAAACCAATTTCAATAAAATTTCATAGCTTATTATATATAACCTCTATCTTCAATAAGACAAAACAATTGTAACTCAAATAAAACTGTACATTATCTTTAATAAATTGTGGTAAACCTATTACTCTCAATATTTGTTTTAATTCGCCAATGCATTAAAGCTATAAGCTTAACGGATATGGTTTGGGCTACATGCCTTAAGTTCTCTTTGTAAAAGTTTATCAAAATTTACCAGATTCCTGTGATCAATTTTCTTTCCCATACAATTTTTATAGGGTTAAGGTCTGGGAAATGTGTGGCCACTCCATTTCATACCTTCTCTGAAACCATGACGATTTATATCGCATGCTTTCGGCTTTTTGCCCTTTCTGATTATAAACCATAACATAGACACTATGTTTGACTGACTTTATATAATTCGAATTTGAAAGAGTTTGAGTTTGTTTCGTGGTCATCGATTGAAGCACCCGAGATCACTTCCTACTTAAATAAATGTGAACTCATCACTGAAAAGCTCAGTCGCGACGAATCGTCATACATTTATCATACAATTATATAACCGAAAAAAGTAAAATAAGATCCCAACAAACATTTCAAAATATGTAACTTAAATGATGTAAATTTCAAATCAATAAAAAAACAATTCAAACTGGCGAAGATTTGGTGAAAGGTGATGTTGTGATATTTTTCATGGCAGTAATTAAATAAGTAAGCTTGAAATGACAAATGATTAACAGATTTCTTTTTTGAGTAAATATCTTGGATATATCCTAGTCTTTTATTACAAATATTTTATTTTGTTCATGTTTTAAATTTCCGGAGACTAAATAGATTTACATTTGTTTGGATTAAGTAAACTAACAACACTTATAAACGACGAGTTCACCAACTTGCCTCATTGAAGAACTGGAAATTCTCTAGAGCCTTTACTGAGTCGTTAAAGCTATAATATCTAAATCCAATACCCGTGATTTGACAACAAAATTGGAAAAGATGTATATATATATATTTCCTTGAACATTACATTAACATTTTTAATTTTAGATTATACCGAATATATACAATATATATAATCTGCATATATATAATATGCATAAAAATATAGTGCGACAAAAATTGCATCAAAGAAAAATTACATACGTTACAATTACAGACAAAATGAATTAAATTTATTTTTTATTAGTTCAAAGTCCATGAGATAAATGCCGTGGGAATAAGATGAATGTGGCTATTGTACATAAAAACAATTGTTGTTGTATGAAAATGCACTAAAAATTATGCAGACATAAAACTGATGGAAATGCACATACGATAAACCGTTAAAGTTCATTTTATGTTGACGAGTCGCCATAAAAACAGCTGGAGAGCAGTTGGAGATGAAACGTCAAAATGTTCATAGCATTCAGTATGTATATATGTATGGATGTCACAGTGCAGAGAGACAAAGTTTGATTGTCATTTGATTTTATTATATTTTTATTGTATTCGGCATGGACGAGGTTAATAAACTGCTGTCGGTTTGACAGTTTGTTATGCAAATTAAATTTAATAAATGAATTAACAGATACAAGAATATCAAAAAATAAAATAATGAAAAACAATAATAACAAAAGTTGATAGACTAGACCACTTTGCATGCACAACGAACCCGATTTATCAACACCTTCCTACCTATGGTACAATCCCGTCGAACAAGCTCGTTGTTTGAGTATCCAACGGGAGACTTCGATGATCTTTCACTCTAATAGCGTTTTTAGACAGCCAAATTAATTGAACAATTAAAATTTTTATTGAGAAACCCTTTTTTACCTTTTATACCTAAGACAGACATGAAGTACATATTGTAGTATGCTACAGAAACCATATGTATGTCTGGTGTTCTGAATTTTGTTCGAAAGCAAATAGTGTTCCGTACTACAATACGGTACTAGAAACCATTGAAATTATTTGGTGTTGTGAAATATACTACAAAGTATCACATTGAATAAATCGAAAGCTTTAAACTCCTCTCTCACAATCATATGTTTTCTGACATTTTGGCCTCTAGAAAATATATTAAATTCAAAGTAAACTGAAATGAAAAACAAAATTTTACAAAATTGTGAGAATAATATGTTGAAAACTAATAATTATAATATAAATAATATTTGCATTAATATTTTAAGATTGCTTGCAGTTCTAACTATGTCGGGATCCACTTTCCTGCCTTTTATTCATAACTATATTTTGCTTGAATTTATTTGTATCAGCTGTTGAATGTAAACTGTACAATACTACGTGTATGCCACTATGCTGGTACATGGTTTCTTGTCTTTTATTGTAACACGGATACCAAATGTCTGTCTTTGGCATTATACCCCCGGCTACTCGTTCACCGATCAGCTGTTCTACATTTTTGTTTTTGCTTTTCATAAGAAGTTGGTAAGTTTCATCAGCTGATTAATATATTTAGCAGCGACATCTACTGTAGATTTTTTTATCAAAAAATTCAGCCAATCGCAGACAAAGAAGTGATCTGCTCACCGAAGTGTTCTTTCAATAAATCAAACGATTCGATGTGAGGGAAGTGGCGCCGTCTTGTTGAAACCAAATGTCGCCGAGATCAATTTCAGGCATTAAATAGTCGGTTACAAAGGCGCAATAATGGTCGCTATTGACGATTACATTCTCACCGGCATATTCTATAGAAAATAAATCCATACCATGACTTCCTAACTTCAATGCTTGTCTTGAAGTCTAATTATTTATTGTAAATTTCGCAAACTTTGAACACCTGCTCGACAGCGGAAGTGCTGCAATTTAACAGTCTGAAAATCAAACATCTAAATAAATACACCAAAAAAGTAACCTTAAAGAGCTGTATTAAAAATGAAAGTTTAGCAGCGAGTGTTGAGTGGGAAAAACCACGATTTCGTTTGATATTCGCAATGGTTTAAGAAAAAATAAAAAAGAGTATATTTTATTGCCAAAATAATAATCTAGCTCAACCAAAGTAATTAATTCGGTGCAAATACTCGTACATGTGAGTGTAGCTTAGCGCAGACCGCAACATGGCTAAAAGTCAAGAGTGGGCAGCCAAAGTTGCGGCAATAATGTACATATGTATGTATGTATATACACACAGGCGCAATAATTGCAAGCAAATATGGTATGTGGCAGCAATTATCAAATACATACACTCCGAGCGCCGATATGGTGGCCGCGCAAGCGTCGCGTCGCCGTCGTCTTGGCGCTAAACGAATGCGCCTGCCACACGCGGCGTTCAAACAAAGCAACAAACAAAAAAAAGCATAAAAACAAACCTGTCAAACATATGGACAGTTGCAATTGTTGAAACCAGCGCTGCTGCTACTGATGGTTGGCCTGTAGCTCTATCGTGTGAAGACATCGATTCTTCGACGCGCGTCGCTTTGCGTGTCGGCCTCCGCGGCGGCGCAATTGTTGGGTCATTTGTTAGCCGCATTGTCTGCTGCTTGGCTGGCTTGACTAAATACCCGCTTACTAGCTGTTGTAGCTACTGCAGCGGCAATCGTCGGTGTTAGAGCCACTCAGTTTCAATTGAGACGTTTTGGCGTGCAGGTCGTATACGTAACCCGAAGCCGTTTGGCGCGTACAAGCAAGCTACAACTCCCAACACTAATTGCACACACAAGTTTTTCGAAAATATTTCGGTAATAAAAAAATATATTAATAACAGCCATTAAAAATCATTCAATTAACTATAAAATTTATAACATTTTGATAAAAATCAAGTGCAAATCGCTTATAATTTTGAACTGTGCGTTAAATTAATTCAAATAAAAACAAATTCACTCGAAGTTTAAGCGATTTTGTGATATGTGTGGTGAAATGGTTTGGTTTTTGTGGCAAAAAATGTGAATAGTGTGCGCAATTAGAGACGCTGATTTTGTCGGTGCAATTAAGCTGCAGGTTTTAAATAAAAATTTACTGAAAGCATTAATAGCAGTCGTGAAATATTGAACGCAGTTTGTTTATCAATTTGAGTTTGGTGAATCGGACTACTTAAGTGGCCGTGAAGAAAATTAATTAAATGTATAAACAAAAAACCATAAGCTGACATTTAGCTTTTAAATATTGGACTATTATCTTGTATATTAAAAAAAATATATCTTTAATAATTAATGCAAAAAAATAATAAAAAACAGTATTGTAATAAAAATTGGTTAATTGACTTAATTAAATGTACAACATTTTGAGTCTTAATTTTATGGATGGTATAGCAAAAAAAATAATATAAAAAATAAGTGCTAAATAAATTTATTTAAAAAATTGTGTTCATTCATTGATATTATTTTTAAATTTTAAATAAAGAAATTGTTTTGTGAAACAGATTAAGGGACATTATTATCAAAAAAAGCAACAACACATTTTAAAAAATGGGAAATTTCAAAATTTTGAAAAAAATAATATCTTCGTGTCGAATAAAGATCGGAAAAAAACGGTTAGGGTTGCCAGATGAATTTTACGCTTGTATTCCTCAACTGATTTTATGTTAAAATAATATTTTACATTTATGTGCAGTAATACAATGTAGAAAATTGTATGTTTTAACTTTAAAACATTCAATTAATTTTTTTTTTAATTTTTTATATTTTTTCATAAAAAAATTCAAAAACCTTTTTTTATTGTAAATAATTTTTATTTGCATCATATCGAAACCAGTAAGTAAACCAGTAGTAAATTGATAATTCTAGTTCATAAATGAAGGAAAATAAAAAAATTAACGTAAATATTAAAATTTCTGTTTTTGACAGATTTTAACAAAAAAATCACCGTCATTCGCTCGAAAAAATAGTTGAAATAAAAATAAATTCTTCAACTGGATAATGTTATTCCACAAATGTGTACAATTAGAATAAAATAACTTTCATAACTTTTCGAGATATCGTATCCACCGACTTAAAAAAATGAGTTTTGAGATAAACGCATTTAAAGTTTTACATTCGAACTGGCGTGGCCTGATGGGCGGAACTTCCAAAGGTTCTATCCGTCGATTAGATATTTCTGTAAAATATTTTAAAAATTTCCAAAATTTTAACCGTTGGTTAGGTTAGTCTGGTAGGACAGAAAGCCACACATAAACCAGTTTTGGTCTTTTGCGATACCAGATAGTCCTAACCCCTTTATTTCGATACTAATTTTGTAAAGACTATTCCTAATTAAAAATTTTAGTCTCTACAAACATTATTGCTCTGTTTTATAACAACTCTGTAAAACTCAGAAATGGTGTATCAGTACAAAAACAACTCAAAATAATGATTGATTATAAAGTATTTTGATATAAGCCACAATGATTGTCTTCGTTTCGCCACTCTCTAACATATATTTAATTTATACCAGTTGCTTGTTCGATTCATGGCTAGCTAAAGGTTGCTTTCGTGTCTGGTAAATGAAAGAGTATAACAAGCATTCCCTACTGTTAAGTGATCACAGTTGTACCGCACTGAAATTGGTAGAATAGACTCCCGACGATTGAGTAGATTATATTTCAATTTGCTATTGGGTAACTGAGACTAAGGAACGTAATCAATGTCTATAGTGAGCAGATAATTGGTGAAACTCTTATTCTTACTGAATAAAATTTTAAAATATGCAAATCGAAATAATTCACTAATAATTTAGGGTAGAAAGAAAGCACATAAAATTACTTATATATTATTAAAATATTGATGAAACAACAAAATATATTCCAAGTAGTTATTGAATGTTGCTACAATAGTAATTTCTGCCTCAGAAAGATTTATACATTCCATATTTGCAACTGTATACAATTCTCAACAGGCTTACGTAAGCTTAATTTAGAAATGCAGTGCCAAACATTTCAAAATCCAAATAAATGCTATTGCGAAATGGTCAGAAAATACGGGAATGTACATTTGCAAACTCACCTTTTACGGCATACTAAATAAAGCTGTTCAATAGATGAATATTACACGCGCACCTGAATAGTCCGCCTTACAACCAACGACTACTCCACTTAAGCGCTAGCAATTCGCTATGCTATAATACAATGCTATACAAAACTCATTGACGCTGTTTCATTTTGGGGCAAGTGACTTAGTTTGCCTAAAAGAGAGTAGCAAGCCATTTACGGATGCGATTGCGTCAAGAAATGTCGTTCGCATGCTTCACCATACAAAGACATTTTCAAAGCGATTTTGTAACTCGCTGCAGCACAGCTGTCTTGTTGTCTTGTAGATCGATAGATAGTAAGAGTTATCAGCAAATAAAAATATATTTGCTTTACAACACCGGCAATAAATAGTGGAAAAATGCAAAGGAAACGTAAAAGAAAGGCGAACATGCGCCATATAAAATCGTTTAGTTGGAAATGTTGGTGGTGTTGCAACGAGATGTTGACAGCGCCGCGCCGCTTCCGCATATGACGGCGCATAGCACACATGCACATATCTGTGTGGACCACTTGGAGACATGGCTGCAGGAAATTCGAAATGCAGCAGTCAACGAGCTGGCCAAACAAACGGACGCGTTGTGGCATTGAACTTGAAAAACGTGATCCTACAGAAAAAAAATTCGCAATAAAATAGAAAACACTTGACAAACATAAAAATAACGGTACACATGCAGCATGCTGAATAGCCTGATGGATTTTGCAAAGAGTTAAAATAAATATTTAGTAGTGGCGAGTAAATAAAATTTCTTTCCTCAGGAGTAAATCAAAAAAATTGTTCAAAAGCAAAAAAAATATATGTACATGTACATATGTGTGGTCATGTCTGCTTCTCAATGAAATTGTACGCTGCGGCTACTGCCTGAAAGAAGCAAAAAATAAAATAAAGCGCGCTAAATGAGACCACTCTCACAGCGCGCGTCGCTTATGTATGACGCGCCACTTTGAAACAAGTTCGTTGCTTAAGTCTTTTGTGCGCCATCCGTTGCGCGACGTTGGCCCATGAGGTGCGCACGCGTTCAAATGAGGCAATCGATAACGCCGCTGTTAGCACCGTTAGTGCGGCTATTGCAGCAAGCAAACACAAAGAAATTATTGTTGTTATTATTATTGTTTTTTTGTGTTTTTTCCTTTTTTGCTTTAACTGCTTGCTGATTGTTTGCCTGAAAGGGCATGATGATGAACAAAATTAACATAAGCTTGTTGAAATGACTTGGTTGTTACATTTCATTCACATCTCAGCTTGACTGCTGCTGCTGCGCACTGTTGACAAATAACCGCCAACATCAACGCAACATATCGACACCCCATTGTGCGAGCGCGCGCATTTCACACACACACATAGGTGGTAAAAGAAAGCGAAAATCTACCTTGTTTGGCCCATTTCTGGTTTATGCATTTCTATTGAGTAAATGTGTGTGTGTCTTCAATATAATTTGCGCGCGCTCCCTATTGCATAAGAGGCCTAGTTTGCAGCGCGTTCGCGCACTTTAATGAAATTCAAATTGATTTTACTCATGCGATTTTGTTGTGGTGGCGTTGCGCAAAAACCCAACAAAACAAAACAAAAAATAACGCTTCAGGAGTTTCTCGAACATCTTGGCGTGCACCTGCTGTATTTGTTATTTGAATATTCATCAAATGGCGCAGGAAGTCGGCACTTTTGTCTTTGTTTCAACGCTGGCCCGGGTTGATTTTGTTGGCTTGCTGCACGCGATTAAAATAAGATTGGCATTTAACAACAATTCGAATCAGATATGTAAATAGAGAATTCGCGGAAATACGCGAAAAAAACAACTTAAGTGGAATTGCTGCAAATATTTGCAGAAAAAACAGCAGTGATTGATCTCTAAAAATATTTTCTTACATTTATAGTTATATTTTGACTATTATTTAGTGTTGCAATTTTATTGTACAAAATATTATTATAATTTTAATTTATTTATATTAATAAATGATTTATAGTGTACCCCTCAACTTCCTCAAATAGCGATTTTCCAATATTAATATTTCGATTACTCGGTAGGGAGCGTGCTTGTTCAATGATATCGATATCAGTTCTCCAGCAGCTAATCTAATCTTATCCTTATTTGAAAACTAGACCAGACCGCAGCTGTGTATTTTTAAACATACCATTTTTAATAAATATTTTTATAAATATATGAAACATAATAAAATTTTACTTTCATTGCAGCTCCCAATATTCCACCTAAACAAAATATGGGACAAGAGATATCTCAACAGAAAAAATGCAGCATTATTAATCGACACAAAACTCACCAACAGGCACCGCAATCCAAACAACTACACCCGCAACGAGACGCAACGAAAAATCTAAAACCTTCATCCGATTTCACAACATCCAACGGCAAATACACCAGACACTCACAGGAATTCCAAAGCGTCTATGCACCGTCCTCCAACATCTCGACTACCTCTTCCAGCTCCACCGATGACGAGCACTATCGGCTGCGCCAGAAGTACAATTTGAATAAGCAAACTTATGAGAAATTCCGTGCGTCAAAGAAACTCAGTCTCATCAGCAATACCACCGATCAGAGCACCAGCACGAGTAATTCCGCTTCGACTAATAGCAGCTCGACTACTTATCAAAATTCAAAAACCACTGAGCCGACGTATAATAATATCATACGAAAACACACGCAATACAAACGCAAGAATTCTTCGAGCACCGATAGCGGCATCTATTACGCTTCCTGTCGTTGCACCTCTTCTTTCCTGTCATCATCAGCTACATCCTCGTCTTCGCTTTGCTCGACAAGCGCTTGTGCCTGCTCTACTTCGGTAACATCGTCCTCCAATCAGTCGCGCAGCTCACTCGATCAAAAGAAAAACTACCTCTGTCGTCACTTGTATATAAAATCGTATCTGGACATTTTAGAGGAAGACGAGAAGGCGCGTGCACACTTCAAATCGGCTAAACCGGGCGGTATACGCAATTACAAACCGAAGATTTTGGGTGAAACCCCACTGTCGACCAGCGCACCACAGAGCAACGGGTTTAGTATCAGCAGCAACAACTTGAAGCTGCGTGAAAAGTGTAAGGAGGATCCGTGGATTTGACAATTACTGAAAAATGGCGTTTGGCACAATGACATCTTTGCTTGGCATGATTCCCCTGTTAGCGATCGGCATGAACTACTATCGCTATCAAAGCATCGATCCGGAGAACAAAGTGCAGGAGCCGCAAATGGTGAGTACGCGTACTTTCAATATAACAAGAAACTAAGTCTATAGCACCACATTTTACTCTTTCTTTCATTCACTTTCACTAGACTCGTCGCCAATATGACTTCATTGTTGTTGGCGGCGGTTCGGCTGGCGCAGTTATAGCCAATCGCCTATCGGAAGTACGTAACTGGACGGTTCTATTGCTCGAAGCTGGCGGTGATGAGACGGAGATATCGGATGTACCCGCGCTTGCCGGCTACCTGCAGCTCACCGATTTGGACTGGAAGTATACGACAACACCTTCACCAACGCGTCAATACTGTCAAGCGATGAAAGGCGACCGCTGCTTTTGGCCGCGTGGCAAGGTGCTCGGTGGCTCAAGTGTGCTCAATGCTATGGTTTATGTGCGTGGTTCGAAGAATGACTACAATCACTGGGAGTCTCTCGGCAATCCCGGTTGGGGTTATGAAGATGTGCTTAAATACTTTCTGAAATCGGAAGATGTGCGTAATCCCTACCTGGCAAAGACAGCCTATCATGAGACTGGCGGATATCTGACCGTGCAGGAGTCACCTTGGCGTACACCACTTTCCATCGCTTTTTTGCAAGCCGGCATGGAGATGGGTTACGAGGTGCGTGATATCAATGGCGAACAGCAAACCGGTTTCATGCTCACACAGAGCACCATACGGAGGGGATCGCGCTGCAGCACCGGCAAGGCATTTATCAGACCAGTGCGTTTGCGTAAGAACCTCGATGTGCTGCTGCACGCACACGCTACCAAAGTGCTCATCGATAAAAACAAGCGCGCCATTGGCGTGGAGTTCTTAAAGAACGGCCAAAAGAATGTGGTTTTTGTGCGGCGTGAGGTGATATTGTCTGCCGGCGCTTTGAACTCACCACAACTGCTGATGTTATCAGGCATCGGTCCAGCCGATCATCTGCAGGAACATGGCATCAATGTAATATCCGATTTGCCCGTCGGTGACAACTTGCAAGATCATGTCGGTTTGGGTGGACTAACCTTTGTGGTGGATGCACCGCTTACAGTCACACGTTCACGCTTCCAAACTATACCGGTCGCGATGGAGTATATTTTGCGTGAGCGCGGACCCATGACATTCTCCGGTGTGGAAGGTGTCGCTTTTCTAAATTCAAAATATCAAGATCCGGCCGTCGACTGGCCGGACATCCAATTCCACTTTCTACCCAGCTCCATAAACTCGGACGCTGGCGAACAGATACGTAAAATTCTAAATCTACGTGATGGTTTCTACAACACTGTCTACAAACCGCTGCACAACTCTGAGACCTGGTCTATCTTGCCATTGCTGCTGCGTCCCAAGAGCACCGGCTGGGTGCGGCTCAATTCACGTAACCCTCTGCAACAGCCCAAACTGATACCCAACTACTTTGCACATCAGGAAGACATCGACGTGCTTGTGGAGGGCATTAAATTGGCCATAAATGTCTCGAACACACAAGCCTTTCAGCGTTTCGGTTCGCGTCCGCACAACATACCGCTGCCGGGCTGTCGTCACTACGAATTCATGTCCGACGCCTATTGGGGTTGTGCCATCAAACAGTTCACCTTCACCATATACCATCCGGCGGGTACGTGCAAAATGGGTCCCAGCTGGGATGTCACCGCCGTAGTGGATCCACGCTTGCGTGTTTATGGCGTGTCCGGTATACGTGTGGCGGACGCAAGCATCATGCCAACCATCATGAACGGCAATCCCAACGCACCGGTCATTATGATTGGCGAAAAGGCGTCTGACCTCATAAAGGAGGATTGGGGTGCGCGGCCGATACGGCAGTATGGCTAAGCCG
The DNA here is from genome assembly GCA_031772095.1 of Zeugodacus tau. Taxonomy (NCBI): domain Eukaryota; kingdom Metazoa; phylum Arthropoda; class Insecta; order Diptera; family Tephritidae; genus Zeugodacus; species Zeugodacus tau. The sequence continues at coordinate 17,955,292 of CM062650.1, read as the reverse complement.
CTCGGCGCTGTGTATGTAGCTGTCATGCGTGTTTCTTACAAATTAACACTTTCGTTGTTCCATTTAGTGTTTCGTTAATGCTTTCGCAAACTATATGTATATGACTAGTCAATTTTTCTTCCATTTTTAGGTTTTACATTACCATTCGTTCGCTTTGTGAGAAAAAATTATTATTTTTTTATTTTTGAAAATTGCGAAATCGTCTTTAAGCTGCCTACATCAGTAAAATATTTGTGTTTTGTTTACTCTATGGCAACCATCATTCATTCATTTATGTTTGTTTATAATCATTGATATGCTCATTGTAAATTCATCGCTGCCTACTTAGCTTCGTTCATATTTTTAAGACTTACGCGCGTAAGATACAAAAGTCGACTCTTTTGTAATTTAATTGTATATTTATTTATTCATTTAGTTTACAAATAAAAGTACAGTTGTAAGATAAACCTGAGTTTTGTTGCTTTTATTTGGAGAAGAAATAAATTAAAGAGGGAGAGACAAATATTTTTACAGCCGAAGAGTAAATAAATATATATGGTATGTATATATAGCTAATATATTTAGTTAATTCAAATTAAGTTTTAAGTGAAGTATTACGGATATTGAAGATCGCATAAGTATTATAGAAGTGTAAACTTTTAAAATAATGATGATTGAGATAAAATTTGACCACATTGTGCGCTACATGGTAGTTCGGCATGCCTCACAAAAATTTAAATGGCGTTTTCTCACAACTAAATTTTCAAAGGCGGTTGTCAAGATTTCTCGAGACCTATTCTACTGATATTGACTAAAGAGGTCTGTAGAGAAACCCCCAATGGAGGAGTGCTATCTTCGCTCCTATGGACACTGATAGTGAATAATTTGTTAAGGAATCTAGACGGTAAAGCCCCAAGATAGTACCATATGCGGACGACATTGTATTAACGGGAATGTGTCTACACTATTAGCAACATTATAACCATATTTCTCAATACTGTCCACAGGTGGGCAAAGCAAGCTGGTCTGGTTGAATGCGGAGAAGACTGATCTACTTCTCTATACAAGATAATACAAAATCGCGGGGTATGCGTCGGGATATAATGCCCAGAGTTAGATGAAAGGCACCGTTTCAAACTACCGAAACACTACACTACCAGTATATTTTAAGCGGAAGTGTTTGCTATTGGGAAAACCGCAGGGCCAGCTACTCTAAAGTTAATATCTATCCAAAAGTGTTTTGAGTACCAGGGTGGTAGTAGACGGAGTTGCCAGGAACAAGTGGATACACTTCTACTGGATACCATGCCACAAAGGCATTGAGAGCAACGAGATTGTTGGCGGGATTGCCAAAAATGGTGTACAATTGTCATCCGGAAGCGTCCGGACCAACATTGCACTGTCACCCATGCACTGTCTATACGATGATCTGGACAGGAAAATAGTAAGGAAGATCATAATGTGTTGGAAGAATATACCGAGGTGCAAAACCGCTAAAGCCATGTGTAAAGTGGTAGACCAGAAATACACAAAATTCCTACTGTCGCTCAATAGAATAGGAGCATGGTTCCACAGGCCACTGTCTGGTGGTGACACGCACCTGTAATATAGGGCTGACAGATCAAGTTGACTTAGGAAATGTCAAGAGCAAGGTATTAGAGAAACAATGGTTTGTCCTGCTTTGTCAAGCCCATGTCTCCAGCATTTGGAGGCCTCACAGTATGAGAATCTGGAAGAGGTATCGATAGTGAAGTGAAACTGCGCGTCAAGCGCAGGCCTCTTAAAGGATGACCACACCTCGTGGAGTACGTGACGGCACTCCATCTGTTATCGCAAAGGATCAAAAGTGGTCTATATGCGGCTTTTATTGGCCTACCAGACTAACCTAACCTATCAGACACAACTTATAAGGACTTGGAAAAAAATAAGAACACTTAATCCGGTAGTATTCAATTGAAAATTAATTATTTACCGCAACTTTTTTGTGTGAGGGTAAAGTGGCGCATCATGCACTAAAAAATATGTTTGGTAACTCCGTTTTTGGGAAAACCTCGACTCTTATTGAATGTTAAGCATGTGAAGGTGGACAATAAAATAAGAACAGCAGATCAAATCGGTTATTCATGATATATTACGATGAAATTAGTATTTGTATTGGTAAGCATAAACAGAGATGAACGAAAAAGTTTTATTACATTAACTGCAAATAATTTCACTCTTTAGGAAAAAATTGGGTTGGGCGAAGCATGGCTTCATTGAAGAGCGAGAAATAGTAAAAAAGGCATTAATTTCGAAATGTGCAAGATTTATTGGAAGTACATCCACAATAATTGTATCGTTGTGGGGTCTATTTAAGTCAGCTGTTGCAATTAGGGGGGCGACAAGAGTTCGAATTTATGATATGTCAGTTGTTAGATGTCAGGTTTTAAATAAACGTAAAACTCATATCAAATAGAACAGCTCAATAGAATATAAAAAAATTTAACACACTATGGACAGACAAAAGCAAGGTATATTTAGTTGCAAGTGATGCTAAACATTGGTAAGAAGATGAACCATTTAACCATAAATATACAGCAAATGATATGATAATTGCTAAAAATATGCCAAGTGGTGTTGGAAATCAATGGCTATTCAATAATATATTGAATAAACACCCTATTCGCATTCTATTTGGATAATATTTATCAATTATTTGAAGAGTACTTATTTTTTGTCTTCTCTCAATATGATACAGCATGCCATTTAATAGTAAATTTTTTTACACAAAAATGTTTTTGATTTTATTTTTAGTAAAAAAAATAATAATAATAATATATATATTTTTTTTTAATTTTTCATGGGTTAGCATAGACCTTTTTTAAAGGTTTTTGATCTTAACAGGAACTTTTCTTATTTTTTTATATTCGAATTAATTTTCTAAGATATACACTGCAAAAATTAATGGAAAAGTAAGATTTTCAGATCTGATTTTATTTCGGAACATTTGATGCATTTTGGAGGATGGAGTCATATGTAGAAGTTCACGTAAGTGAGGAAAGTTTCTGATTGTCATTCACTTGGGAGTGGCCAGGAACGATTCTTCTACATGTGGCTCAAGCAGCTCACGACTTCCGGTCTTAGACCAAGTATCCTCTGGGTAGCCAACAGACATCCGTTTGGAGGCGAGCTAAAGTGAGAAGGCGAAACCCGCCTATGCGGTTGTGCCACATAAAAACACCCCCCAATGAAAAGAACAAAACAGCCTCGGATGAGAGACCCCAATTTTGATGACGACCACTGCAAACGTTTAAAGGACTACGATTTAAGGGCATGCACCTGGAATGTCCGGACCCTTAATTGGGAAGGTGCCTCTGCCCAGCTGGTTGATGTCCTCGTAAGAGTAAAGGCTGACATCACCGCAATCCAAGAAATGCGATGGACGGGACAAGGACGGAAGAAGGTGGGTCCTTGTGACATCTACTACAGCGGCCATATAAAGGAGCGCAAATTCGGTGTGGGATTCGTGGTGGGAGAGAGACTCCGTCGTCGAGTCCTGGCATTCACTCCGGTGGATGAACGTCTAGCCACAATCCGCATCAAAGCGAGGTTCTTCAACATATGGCTGATTTGCGACCACGCCCCGACGGAAGAGAAGGACAAAGTGATCAAAGATACCTTCTATGAGCGCCTAGAACGTACCTATGAGCGCTGCCCCCGCCACGATGTAAAAATCGTGCTTGGCGATTTCAACGCTAGGGTGGGTAAAGAAGGTGTCTTTGGCACAACAGTCGGAAAATTCAGCCTCCATGACGAAACATCACCAAACGGTCTGAGGCTGATCGGCTTCGCCGGGGCCCGAAATATGGTCGTCTGTAGTACTAGATTCCAGCATAAGAAAATCCATCAAGCTACTTGGCTGTCCCCGGATCGAATCACTCGCAACCAGATCGATCATGTTGTGATAGATGGACGACATGTCTCCAGTGTTACTGATGTGCGTACGCTTCGTGGTCCCAACATCGACTCGGACCACTATCTTGTAGCAGCTAAGATACGCACCCGCCTCTGTGTAGAAAAGCGCACACGTCAACAAACACAAGGAAGGTTCGACATCGAGAAGCTGCAATCACAACCGACAGCCGAACGATTTTCTACTCGACTTGCACTCCTGCTCTCTGAGAGCACTCATCAGCATCTCGGTATAAGGGAGCTGTGGGACGGCATATCAAACTCCTTACGTACAGCTGCAACCGAAACCATTGGATTTCGGAAAAGCCAAAAAAACAGCAGGTATGACGAGGATTGTCGTCTCGCAGTGGAGAGAAAACAGACTGCCTACCTCGCAATGTTGCGATCGACCGCAACACGAGCGGGATGGGAAAGATACCGAGAGCTGAAGAGGGAAGCGAGACGCATTTGCAGACAAAAAAAGAAAGAGGCCGAAATGCGTGAGTATGAAGAGCTTGACAAGCTGGCCGACAGGGGTAATGCTCGAAAATTTTACGAAAAGATCCGGCGACTAACTGAAGGTTTCAAGACCGGAGCGCACTCCTGTAGGACCCCCAGAGGTGATCTAGTTATTGATGACCAGAGTATACTGAGTTTGTGGAGGGAACACTTCTCCACCCTGCTGAATGGCAGTGAAAGTACAACACCAGGAGATGGCGAACCCGATTCCCCAATCGACGATGATGGAGCAGATGTTCCATTGCCCGACCGTGAAGAAATTAGAATAGCAATTACCCGCTTGAAGAACAATAAGGCGGCGGGTGCCGATGGATTACCGGCCGAGCTATTCAAATACGGCGGCGAAGAGCTGATAAGGTGCTTGCATCAGCTTCTTACCAGAATATGATCGGAAGAAAGCATGCCTGACGATTGGAATCTCAGTGTACTCTGCCCAATACACAAAAAGGGAGATCCCACAATTTGCGCCAATTACCGTGGGATAAGCCTCCTCAACATCGCGTATAAGGTTCTGTCGAGCGTATTGTGTGAAAGACTAAAGCCCACCGTCAACAAACTGATTGGACCTTATCAGTGTGGCTTTAGACCTGGAAAATCAACAACAGACCAGATATTCACCATGCGCCAAATTTTGGAGAAGACCCGTGAAAATAGGATCGACACACACCATCTCTTTGTCGACTTTAAAGCTGCTTTCGACAGCACGAAAAGGAGCTGCCTTTATGCCGCGATGTCTGAATTTGGTATCCCCGCAAAACTAATACGGCTGTGTAAGCTGACGTTGAGCAACACCAAAAGCTCCGTCAGGATCGGGAAGGACCTCTCCGAGCCGTTCGATACCAGACGAGGTTTCAGACAAGGTGACTCACTCTCGTGTGATTTCTTTAACCTGATGCTGGAGAAAATAATACGAGCTGCAGAGCTAAATCGAGAAGGTACAATCTTCTATAAGAGTGTACAGTTACTGGCGTACGCCGATGATATCGATATCATCGGAAACAACACCCGCGCCGTTAGTTCTGCTTTCTCCAGACTGGATAAGGAAGCGAAGCGTATGGGTCTGGTGGTGAACGAGGACAAGACGAAATATCTCCTGTCGTCAAACAAACAGTCAGCGCATTCGCGTCTTGGCTCCCACGTCACTGTTGACAGTCATAACTTTGAAGTTGTAGATAATTTCGTCTATCTGGGAACCAGCATTAACACCAATAACAGTGTCAGCCTGGAAATCCAACGCAGAATCACTCTTGCCAACAGGTGCTACTATGGACTAAGTAGGCAATTGAAAAGTAAAGTCCTCTCTAGACGAACAAAAACCAAACTCTACAAGTCTCTCATCATTCCCGTCCTACTTTACGGTGCAGAAGCGTGGACGATGTCAACATCCGATAAGACGGCACTAGGAGTTTTCGAGAGAAAGGTTTTGCGGAAGATTTACGGTCCCTTAAGAATTGGCAACGGCGAATACCGCAGACGATGGAACGATGAGCTGTATGTGTTATTCGACGACATAGACATAGTCCAGCGAATAAAAAAACAGCGGCTACGCTGGCTAGGTCATGTTGTCCGAATGGATGAAAGTGCTCCAGCTCTGAAAGTATTCGATGCAGTACCCGCTGGTGGAAGCCGAGGAAGAGGGAGACCTCCACTCCGATGGAAGGACCAGGTGGAGAGGGACCTGGCTTCGCTTGGAATAACCAATTGGCGCCAAACTGCCAGAAGGAGGGAGGCGTGGCGCGCTGTTTTGGACTCGGCTATAACCGCGTAAGCGGTGTCTACGCCAGTCAAGAAGAAGATTTGATGCATAATGATATGAAAATTTTCAAGGGAATGGATTATTTGTGAAGAATGTCAAATAATGTACTATGGTTAGTAATTGTGATGAGTTTCACAAAATATCGTTATTTTTTCGTAAAAATTGTAGTTTTTGCTAAGGAAATTATTATATTTTTCAGCATTTGTAACGGGAGTAAGGCGAACTCAATTGTCAAATCACATATTTTATTTTGCAAACAGTAACAAATGTAATCATATTGCAATACAATCTAAAAAATTTAGAGAGTACAATTGACTTATATGCAAAAAATCAGAGCTTTAAAGTTTAAATATCTACTTACGAAACGCCTAAAAGTATGCAAGATAATTCCAATAAATGTGTGCAAGTTGTAATGCAGTGGTATAGTATGAAAATTTTATACAGGTGCGAAGTCATTGTTATCCGTTTTCAAATCTTGAAACATTTACGCTGGTAATTACTGAGAAAACGCACAAAGTTATTGACTTTTAAACTAAGAAATATTTGAAAAATATCTACAAAAGTATAAATATGAATAAATAGAAAATAATATTAAAATACGCATCTTGGCAACTTTCTCAGGGAAGTCCAGTGAAAGTGTTGAATAACATTTGACTTATTATACACATCTTCATCACCAACATCATTTGCAACACCAAATCTACTGACAGTGCAACGAGACACAAAACATTTTAGCATTTTCGCGCCGCTCACAAGCCTACGACTCACAGCTGTTGTAAACGTTGTCGTAAGCACGTAAAAATACGCACATACCCACATTCACGCCACACACCGCGCCTTTTTGACGTACAAATTTATAGCTTCTTCAATTACATGAAGCTTTGGACATGCCTAAAGCTCCAGTGATGAAAGTACATTAGTCAAACAATGGCTGAAGAGTGGACCTGACATTTAATGTTTGCGCTTTCAGCAATTGTCATAAGTTCATAACGGTAGGTAATTGGATTCAACGCAGTGGTGTGCCCAGCGACTCATTGTCCATTCGTGTGTGGCGCTGGCGTCACCAATTAGCTGTTGGTCACGTCACTCGTGTTGTGTCGAATGCACTCACCTTGACTTGCCTACCTATAGGAGTATGTGACAGTAATACGCGACATCAAACTATGACACATTCCCTCCGTTTTGTGCTGAGTTGAATAACTGGGCGATTCGAAGACTTACCTGTAAGTACAAAAAATAATAATTATTAAAACAAGAAAATATTTTTATTTATCTATAAAAATAAATCTATGTACAAGAAAATATAATAAATTTTAATATTTACTTTATAAAATTATTTTTAATGTGCTTCTCCGCCTCTACTTTACTCAACCGCTTCGCATAGTGCACTTCCGTAATTTTACGCTCACCTCCCATTTGGTAGCCAGTTAAGGTTTTTATGTAAGTAGAAGTCAAAAGTCAAGTAATTTTCTGACGCTTATCGACTAGGACCAGCGTACGGACAAGAGCAAATCAGTTAAAGATCTTTAGTACCGCTTATTGCAACACTGATCACCACCGCGCGCACAGTCGCAGTAAAGCGAATACGAACACCGCGAAGCAATCATTGTATGACCGTTAACTAAGCGCGCAGGCTCTACCTTTTAAAGTAGTTAAAAGCCTTGCCGGATAATCGGTTGAATAGTTGATGAATCACGAATCAATCAAGCGGTGAATTTAATGATATTATCAACGGATCAAATGGTGCGGCACACTCATTCGCCAATCAAGGGATTAAAGAGGAAATTTGCGCCAAATTGAAATGGTGCCAGCATTTACTCGTATACAGCAATTCAAAACCGCCAACGATTGTAGGTGGGCGCATAGTTAGTGGTATTTGTTAAATTTCCGACAAAGGTCTGTAGTCAGTGGAAGTCATTGTGGCAACGAAAAGCGAAGTATAATGCAGTATGAGGAAATAGGTGGATACAAAATAAACTGATAGGTAGCAGGTCAGTGTTGTAAAAGTTTCTGATTATTTTTTTATTTTTATTGGTGGTATAATCGTGATAGAGTTCAGGCCACTGATGACAGATAATTTAATTCTATCCGAAAAACCAAATATTGGGTAAAGAAATTTTTTTTCTATAACAAAATAAGAAAGGGTAAGAAATTACAAATTAGATCTTTCGAGTTACCCATTTTTTTTATCAAAAACTCACTTAGTCAAAATCAAATTGCAGTGGCTCACTGAAAACTGCACTCCGGTGATCAAGTGAAACCGTTTTAGAGCAATTTTGTTTAATGAAATGATAATAGGTATAAAATGCTACAACAAAATCATAAATAAAGCTATAAAAGTGAAATTTAATACAAATGGTCATACTAGGGAGGGGCATATTCGGATGACTTTTATCGAAATGAGCGTGGCCACGCTCATAGGGCTTTTTGTTAATATTTTCCCCTCCCAAATCGGAGAAATTGGATAAAAACCACGTCAATCCCCCAAACAAAGGTTATGTCGAAAACTGCTAAAAGTGCATTAGCTTAAAGATGATACAAAAAAGTTGTACTAAGATTAGTATTAAAAATTGACTATGGGCGGGCGCGATATGGGTCAGAAACCATATCTCAGGAACTACTCGACCGATATCAATGAAATTCGACAAATAAAATATTTTCTTGACACCCTGATAAGCGGATGAAAAATGGGGGAAATCGGTTCACAGCCACGCCCACTTCCCATATAACTATATTTTGAATTTCATCTAGTTCATTCACTTTATAACATATCCATCAAGCACCAATGAAGATATCGGAATAAAAATGTACACAAATACCGCATGTGCTGTGTGGCAACACTTACTGAAAACTTGTCGAATTCGGACTATAACTTTTGAAGGTCTTAGATAGCGAACATGAAGAACTCAGTACCTAAGTGTAATTGTGTAATTTTTCACCAAAAATATCGGTAAATCTCTCAGATATTTTAATGTAATTCAGAGGAATCTTTTTCTTTTAATAGTGTTAATATCGGGTCATAACTTCCCCTAGCTCCCTTACATATACCTAATTATTGGTTTTCAACAATACGATGTTACAAGAGCTCTTGGTATTCGACTAATCGACTAACCGAATTAACCGAATAGGGCATTATTCGAATAATAATATTCGGTTTGCACTATTCGGATAGTCGTTAGTCATCGACTATTCGATTAACCGCTACTTTTCGACTATTCGGTTAACCGTTCGTTGTCGACTATTCGAATAGTGCAAGTTCATTAATTTTCTTATTTTTATTGAAAAAAGTGAAACATTAAAACTAACAAAAAACTCGCTATTTTTTTATGACTGTCATACCAACACTGTTGTTGTTTCACAAGCAAAATTAAAATATGACTGATACAACACTGCGTGGTATGTTTCATGCGTTCGCTATTCTATACCCCTACCCACTTGCTGCCGAATTTTTTCGGTTTTTTGCGGCATATGCCTAGTACTACAGTAACCGGTTACTTTTTGGAACCGGTTTTTTTGGGACTCAAAGAACCGGTTTTTTTGGGTCGGTCAGTGGTCGGTTTTGCTCGTGCCCTTCTGCCCGAACACTTCTCAACCGATTTATACCGCACATTGTATATATCTGGAAAATACGGACATATATGTATCTGGTTTTGGCTTTAGCAAAAATCGCTGTTTTTTTTCATTTATTCGAATAGTGACAGTATAACTATTCGAATAACCGCAGTAGAACGACTATTCGAATAGTCGGAACATTGCGACTAACCGAAAAGTGCTAACCGGTTAATATTCGTACGAACGGTTACAAACCGGATATTCGAATAATCGGTTTTCAGGTTAATCGAATAATTTTAAGAGCCCTACTTTATACATTATAAATCGGTTAATATCTGAAATATCTTAGCGAAGTTAAATGAGCGTATAGTCTTTCGAAATCGAAATCGGAATTAATAAAATTAAATAAATAAATAGCGAGAGCATAAAATGTTCGGTTACACCCAAACTTAGCTCTTTTTACTTGTTTAGACTCGTTTAGTGTTACTTTTGTTTTATATGTTTTCTATTTAACGATTTATGGCTACATCAATAACTGCATGAGTACCAGCTGATCTTTAATGATGAGAAAGATCACAGACATTAAAACTGTGCGAATTTGACGTAATCGAAGTCGTTAGATAACTTTGCATAATATAAGAAGAAGAAAAGCAAGGAAGTAAGCAACAATAAAATATTAATGAGGCACCAAAAGCTCCAAAGCAAAGCGCAGTCTGTGGATGTGTTGAGAATCAAAACAAAGGAAATATATGCCAGTATCTGCCGTCGCCATCATCTCACCGCTAAACAAGTATCTCTTTAACTGCTGTCTACTCATCCCGCTGCCTGGGAATTTGGGTCATTAAAAGGCAGCATCTGTCGTCTATCAAATAACTGTGTACGAGCCCAGCATCGCCGTTAGCTGTATAATGTAAGCAATACGACGTAATAACAGCAATAACAAAACCAACAACTATAACAATACGCAATGCAAACGATAATCATGCATATTGTCGCGCAATCAGCAAGCTGCCAAGCAACGGATTGCAACAACAGCAACACACATACATACAAATGTACATAGAGAGATATACATATGTATGTGTAGCACATGGCAGATTTACGTACGTGCATTCACTCACAAACAACATTGACAGCAGATAACCAAAAAAGCAAACGAAACCGAAATTATTCGTAACACCGTATAATGCGAGGGGTATGGGAAGGCGGTAGCGGCTGCCAGCCGAAAAGCTGCTGAATAACCAAGTGCGTGCGTATGTATGTTTGTAAGTGTGTAACGGTATGACGAAAACAGCGCGCCAATTCGTATAAGTATGCTCTGTGACCCAGATAAGCGATTGCGGGTGCTGACTTCATCGCATCCATAAGTATTGTCTCGACGAAAAGCCGGTTCAAATTGGCACCACACATCCACAAACACACACGCACACACTCATAGTTGCCAAAGTACACTTACATGCATGTGTAACTGCTACATTTGACGCGTAAAATACGTGGGTTACAAAATAGTTTGCGAGTTTGGGTTTAAAATTTTGAATTTTTATTTAAATTTCAACAAAAATTGTTAAAATAAAAGTACTTCTTAATAAATCGTTAAAAACAGTGGTGTAAACAATACTAGCATGGAAATATGCTTGTCACTTTTCGAATATATCTTACACCGAAATTTTCGATTTCAATAAAAATAACAGTTAAATATGATAATTATGTATAAAAAAATGCCAAAAAATCTTTCGTATTCACAATATTTTCCTAACAATCTTCGGAGATTGTTGGAAATTTATTTCAGATTAAAGTCCCTTACTGACTGTCTAAGTTTCGATGGCGCCTCCTCGTAAAAACAAACGAGAACGTCATGCTCCACTGGGTTACCATTTATCATTTATCCTCCTCTCTGCCTTCGTCGCATTACTAATTTCATTTAATACTGTGGACACTCGTGTCGTCATCTGCTCGTGTGTATGTCCATCGCTAATTGATAAACCATCGATAAATTACACATTACACATTAAGCAATTACATTTACGACAATTGTTCGATTAATGTAATGTTTGCGCATGGCACTTTAGCTGTACATACATTTATTTGGATTTTTATTTATGGGTTGTAGTCTGGTGTTAAAAATAGTGCTAAACTCGATAACTGGAATAGGAACGCGTGGCAATAGTGACAACCTGTAATCTTGACCAATGGTTAAAATTGTTAAAATGTATGTCATTTTGGAAAGAGTGGTGCAAGTTGAAGTATAATTTGGCGCCGCAACACTACATTGACAGTTTTAAATGGTTAGTGGATTAGTTATTAACGGTTAAACGAAATAACCGGTAATTGTAATATTTTTAAATTGAAGTAAATAGTAATTAGCTTTATTGATGTAAAAATTATTATTTTTTTTTTTTTGAATATTTGTATTTGAAAAATAAATCATTTCAAAGTTTTAAAATTTTAAAAACAAATCTTCTATAATATAAAAATGAATCGCAAAATGTGTTGCTAAGTGCATAACTCGAGAACCGCTGGACCGATTTCGCAAATTCTTTTTTTAGAATGTTTCTAGAGGTACCGGGATGGTTCTTACGGAGAGTAAAGAACAATTTTCCACAATTTTCAAATCTCCCATACAAACAATATGTGTCGTTAGTCTCGCAAAAAGTTGAGAAGGGTCAAACCGATCTGGCTAATTTTAGTTTTGAAATATTTATGGAAGGCCAGGGAAAGATTAGAAAGTAAGTAAATATGGAAAAATTATGAGGAAGATAACAAGAAGATGATTTTATTTGAATTGACAACAAAATTATAAAAAAAAGAAAACAAAAAATAATAATACTTTCAAAGTTGTCATTGTTGCTTTGTTAAAATATTTTTATCATTATTCAATTGTACAATGCTGTATCGAAAGCCCAAAACAATTTGTAACAAGTAGGGAAAGGCAACTAAACATTTTATACTCTCGCAATTTATTGATTTAATTTTATTACACACAATTTGAAATAAAGTCCAATAGAATAACGAAAATTCTCTTATATAGTATATAAGGGCTGATGTAATTCCTGAACCTATTTCACTCATTTTCACCACTAAGGTTAACGGGAATAGGGGCAACTTGGCACCTGTTAGTAGGCAGACAAACGGTACTTTCGGCCTTCAAATTACTACTAAATTGCAAATCAACAAAGACCAGTCTGCAAACTCGCCAAAAAGAGCTACAAAGGAGATTTTCCAGATATTCAAGTCGTTGGAAGAACTGCACAGGACTTTAAAAGATTTACGCGACAACGAAAATATTTTTGGTGAAGCCATGATTCTGGCAGGTGATTTTTGCCAGACTATTCCAGTTATTCCTGGATCAACTGTTGCTGACGAACTAATCACATGCCTAAAATCATCTACTTTATGGCGACACATAAAAAATCGTCAATGAACAAATAACATACGAGTGTTGTGTTTTTCCAACAATATCATACTGCGAATGTAGAAATAGTTGGAAATGGTAGCGACGCAGTTGACACCTCAATGTATTAATAACATTTTTAACGGGCTTCTGTCACTTCATGGTCTCGAAAGAGGAGCTTATTCGTCGTGTTTTTCCTGACATGAAACCAGAATATAATAACCTTAAATGGCTGATTGAATGGCCTATATTGGTGGTGGTTAGATGTCGATGATCTTAATGCGACAATTTAGGATTTCGTTCCAGGAGAGTTGACACAGCTACAAACCCGGGTGACGTAGTTAATTATCCCACAGAATATTTAAAATTGCATTGACTATCACCTCTCACTTTGCAATTAAAATTAGTGTAAGCTGTCATGGCTATAATGTTTTCGTCTTTGCGCGTAAGAATTTTTTGACTATATTGAAAAAAATTCTAATTTAATGTATACCTTAGCCACAAAAACGTGTGGGTGGGTCTGCTAGTTCTTTATAAAAAAATTAAAATTTTTAAGAGATATACCCTTGGCAGCTCCGCCACGTCAGTTTCAATTGAAAACTCATTTTTTTAAGTCGGTGGACACGATTTTCCGTAAAGTTATGAACAGTTTCATTCAAATTTTGCACACATCTTTGAAATAACATTATCGAGTTAATTAACGAATGATTTTTTTGTTTATGTACAACCATTTTTTCGAGTAATATGTGGCGAAAATTTTACCAAAAAAGTGATTTTTTGTTTAAAATTCTGTCAAAAATTCAAATCTTAATGTATTTTCAACTTTTCAATGATTTCCACGCAATTAAAAAAAATAAACTTTAAAGATTTTTTAAATCTTATATTTGTTCGCTATAGTGGCGGCGTTTAGAATAAACTGGCAACACTGTTTCAAATTTTGTTTAAATCATTGGTAACCTTAACTGCCGGAATATTTTCGATTTTACTTTTTCGAACTTACTTTTATTGTGACCTTAATCTGAGTGGGAAACCATGTCGTAGATCATGAAGACAAGTAAGTTCATTCAAATTAATGATAGGTTATATTTGGTCTAAATTTAGATACATACATAGATTAGCATTGGTTTATTACTATGTTTGACTATTTGACTAAGAGTTCCTCAAGCGCACATGGAACTAGAGATACGAAAATGTGGCAACTTTAAAACAAAACAAACAAGAGTGAGAAACAAAAGCCATAAAAAATATAAAGACAATAAAAAATAAAATAAAAATGAAAATAAACAAAAAAAACTACGTCATTACGAATCTTTTCGCTAAATATGATGATAGTGAATGCCTTGGGGGCACTGCACTGTGAAGCTGTGCGTTGGCGGTGACGGGGGTCTATCATTGAAATGTTTATATATTTTTAAGATATGCTCCAACCATTTAGTTTCAATCATAATTTGTGTTTATTATCAAAAATTCATTCAATCAGAATTAATAATGATTAACGTAATGGTTAATAACGGGTGATTTTTTTGAGGTTAGGATTTTCATGCATTAGTATTTGACAGATCACGTGGGATTTCAGACATGGTGTCAAAGAGAAAGATGCTCAGTATGCTTTGACATTTCATCATGAATAGACTTACTAACGAGCAACGCTTGCAAATCATTGAATTTTATTACCAAAATCAGTGTTCGGTTCGAAATTTTTTTATCGACAAATTTTGTTCAGCGATGAGGCTCATTTCTGGTTGAATGGCTACGTAAATAAGCAAAATTGCCGCATTTGGGGTGAAGAGCAACCAGAAGCCGTTCAAGAACTGCCCATGCATCCCGAAAAATGCACTGTTTGGTGTGGTTTGTACGCTGGTGGAATCATTGGACCGTATTTTTTCAAAGATGCTGTTGGACGCAACGTTACGGTGAATGGCGATCGCTATCGTTCGATGCTAACAAACTTTTTGTTGCCAAAAATGGAAGAACTGAACTTGGTTGACATGTGGTTTCAACAAGATGGCGCTACATGCCACACAGCTCGCGATTCTATGGCCATTTTGAGGGAAAACTTCGGTGAACAATTCATCTCAAGAAATGGACCCGTAAGTTGGCCACCAAGATCATGCGATTTAACGCCTTTAGACTATTTTTTGTGGGGCTACGTCAAGTCTAAAGTCTACAGAAATAAGCCAGCAACTATTCCAGCTTTGGAAGACAACATTTCCGAAGAAATTCGGGCTATTCCGGCCGAAATGCTCGAAAAAGTTGCCCAAAATTGGACTTTCCGAATGGACCACCTAAGACGCAGCCGCGGTCAACATTTAAATGAAATTATCTTCAAAAAGTAAATGTCATGAACCAATCTAACGTTTCAAATAAAGAACCAAATTTTATGCGTTTTTTTTTTAAAAAAAGTTATCAAGCTCTTAAAAAATCACCCTTTATTAGTTCTCATGGAATGATACGAAGCATGATAGGGAATGGTAATAACATTGTGTGATATTGGTCGATCTCAAAAGCTCTGTTTGATTATAATGAGTGTAAACAAGTATCAACTAAGCCTTATTGGTCAGGTTTTTCATAATTTTTTTAGTTTTTGTATGTAATGTATCTATCTTACATATGTATATCTTTCGTGCATATATGTACATATGTACATTACATACACATACACCTTATTTCGTGGTAATTTTATTGTTTGTAAACTGAACATAACACAAGTCACATTTCTGTTATTGTCCCTACTTCGCTTTGCTTTGTTACCCGCTTCTTCGTAAACACAATTATTTTGTTATGCTCCGGTTAAATAACGAAAAAATAATAAAATACGACTTGCAAATTTCCGTTATGCCATTACACTGCCATATATTTTATGATTTATCGACATATTGAACTGATTTGTATTGCTTGGATGAATTAAATCAAATGAGAGTTGTAGATTTTCGTAATAATTGGAGTTTATTTCAGTATATATATGTATATGCGGTACCGTTATATCCGCATAGAGATATACATATAATATGCATGTATTTGCAGAAATTTAAACTCTTTTATGTAACTTTACGTTTGTTTTGCTTTTTATTTCGAGCCTATTAAACATAAAATTAGGCTAATAATTGTATATGAATTGTATCAATTTATTCGATCATATAGTGTCAATTTAAATCTCAAGAAAGCTCTTTTTAGCTCGATTCACTTGACTCAGACACGGATGCTCCAACTTCTTTCACTCTTCCTGGAAGTGGACAAAGTGGGCCAACAGGGCGCCAAGATTATTCTTGTCCGTCCTAAATTTCTTCCCGACGATATGACTTCTAGTTTGCAAACAAAAAGAAGTTGCACGGGTCTAGGTAGTTCTAACCCAATTTGACCTGTGGGACGACGGAGATGTAAACCGGTGAGTTCTCATCATTGAGGAAGCGCTTTTTCTTCGGCAAATGAAATAATTTTTTCTGAAATTCAGTGTCGAATCGGCCTAATCATTTGGCATTATAGAACTCTATGATCGGTCACCCAACGACGCAGAAGCTGCTTGGGATTAAATACCTGTTTTGCAGGGTTGCAAAACGCGATATCTTTTTCATATTTTCGTATTTCGGTCAATTTCAAAATATTCTGCCAATACGAGATCGTGGTGTTGTCACGTTATCCTCTATGGTAGCCCTTTTCGGAACATCTGGGCGTTGCTCAGGCCATATTGTTAAATGTACTTAAAGCAAGACTTTCTCTTGGTGTTTTCCATAGGCTTATATGACAACAATCGCATAAGCTACAAAATGATTATTCATAAACCTTATGCCCTCCATCGGTACAGATGTAAGGGTATTATCGTGTATATACAAGTAAATTTGCAATAAGTCACACACAAATCACCACAAAACCAGAAAGAAAACGAAATCGACCTTGAAATCACCATTGGTGAAAATTATAAGTGAAAATAAATACCGACCAATTTTATTTCTTTAGTGTCCCCTTGAAATTCGCAAACAAATATGTATACGAATTTGCAATATTTTCATAACATTGATCTTCGAATTCTTGCAGGCATTCGGAGGCACCGCTAATTGCATTTTCACGAGCGTACGGCCATTATGCATTGATAAATTAGGAAAAAACGATTACGAAATACGATAACAAATCGGCACCCGAAGCGCAGTTAACAATAATCAGTTTGGTTTTATTAACACAACCTTGACACATATTCGACGAACGAGCACTCATACATATGTGTTTTGTGGTTGTTGCTGTGTTAAGCAGCAGCTAATGGCCTGCGACACGGTGGCCCGGAATGGGCGAAATGCCAAATGTTACTGACCAAACAACGAACAGCTAAAAAGTAAATAAACGTTGAAAACATAATAAAGTGAAATAAATGCAACAACAAAAACAACAGTAAATTACAAACAACCACAAACCAAATCAAGTGGCTGACAAATGCCGGACAGGTTGTGTGCGTTTGTTAAGTGCGCCGACGTGCTGCCGAGTGTGTGCGATGCGTTGAAATTCAGTTTCAAATGATTGCAGGCACACACATGCTTATACAGAAATTGTTGGTTAGAAGAGGCTACGCGTCATACGGTAATTGCAACGTCAACCGCAAGCTGCATGTTGCGGCGGCCTTTGGTAATTTAATTGGATTTCGTAATAAAACTATTTTAAAAGTCAGGTGTTTAGTGTGGCTTTGATGAGCGCTAAAATTGCTGTAAATTACATTCGAAGAAGAGGCATAAAAAAGGTGAGTGTAAACAATGTTTGGTCGCTTTAGGTGTTAAATGTCAAATGAGGGTAATTAAGCCCGCTTAAGGTGGGTAATCTTTGGTGTAATGGACATTTTAACTACGCTTGACATTCGCAAATTTACAATAAGGTGATATAAGGTTGTGTGGGAACTCTGGTTATATTATTTGCTTTCAATAGCAAATATCTGCACTTTCGAGTTCAGGTTTGAAATCAAATAATGAAATATAAATTGAAATGAACTAACATTGTGATAATATTGACTAATATTATCAAACAAGCCTTCGATTATCAAACTAGAATGGCAATCATTTAGGTACGATCTGTTATGAACTCGTAACTTACGACGGGTATTAATTTTTTTACCGAACATAATGGGATTTAACAGTAAACAAAGGTGTTTTGAAATATTATTGGATACCATTGGAACCTAGAAGAATTTTAGCTCTTAAAACTACGCCTGAAGCTCAGTCTAATGATTTATTTTGAATAGTCAGCTTGAGTGTGTCCAGTAAAAGTCAACACATTTCAAAGAAGTTTCGTAATTAACCTATGGAACTACTAATACCAGATGGAGAAACGCAATAAAGTCCACTGGAAGACACACATTAAGGTCGATTATTGTTAAGAACTAAGTCTCTGTTGGTAGCTATAAAATTGGAAAAAGTGAAAGACTTCGTCTATCTCGGAACCAGCATAACGACCACCAACAATCTAAGCCAAGAGATCAAGCGCAGAAAAACACTTGCCAACAGTAGCTATTATGGGATCTACTTTGGGATCTGTAGGTAATTGAGAAACAGACTTTCAGTCTTTCGACGAACGAAAATTATCATTTCCGTTCTATTATACGACGGCGAAACATTGACGATGACAAAGCGAGATGAGAAGGTGCTTGGGACATTCGAGAGAACTGTTCTCTGCAAGATCTTTGGAGCCGAAGATGGAACCATAAACTTTATACTGCCACATTGGGATGTAAAAAGGTCTTTTGAACTGCTTGCTCTTAGTAACATTCATCTCAGCGCTATCGTAGGTGTATTCACTGGATACACATACGGTGAGACTAGGGATTCTGGTACGCGTGAGCTGCGAAAGCGATTTGGAGGAAAACAAGGTGGAACCATCTAAGCATTTCCACCTCCTGACTAAGGTTGAAAAACCTTGGTAGCCCACCTTCGGCTATCCTAGCGAATTGGCTAGAATAGACATTAGCCGACTCAAGAACTTTGTAATAG
The DNA here is from genome assembly GCA_031772095.1 of Zeugodacus tau. Classification (NCBI taxonomy): domain Eukaryota; kingdom Metazoa; phylum Arthropoda; class Insecta; order Diptera; family Tephritidae; genus Zeugodacus; species Zeugodacus tau. The sequence goes on along the minus strand of CM062650.1, from coordinate 17,936,202 downwards.
ATTCCCAGTGCTTGTGGAACCGTGAGAGTATTTCTGATCCATTAGGAGTTTTTTGATACCAGAAAGGACAGTGCTCATAAACTGTCCAAGTGAGATCTTTTGCAAATGCTGAGAACTGCCTTCTAACCTAATCTAATCCAACCTACTGTCACATGGATATAGTTAAGCGCATACAAATCCAACAAATGCGTTGTTTGGGCCATATCTCGTACGTATGGAAGACGATGTTCCAGTGAAAAGCTGCTTTTAGGCACGACTGTTAAGTTTGGCAGCGGGTATTTGGCTATGTCACTAATAATTTGTCATCTTATGTTGACAACTTTTCTCTCTTAGGCTCAATCATTAAATTACTTCATTAGCACAGTTCAATCAATTTAAAAAAACTGGATTTTTGTTATAAAAAATACACGCGTTTGTGTAACTGTTATTATCTTTCAATTTGTATATGTCTAGTGATGAAGGTGAATATAATTGAAACGTCATTTCGTACAATTACCGAATGAAATTAGCGAAGAAAAAGAGCAATTTTCACTGTGCGTCAAAGAAAAAAATAAGTTGGGTGTGGAATGATGGTCTGAGATGTGCATGGTTTGTATGTGTCAATAAAAGTGGCATAGAAAAAAATATATATACTAAAAAAAATTAAGAAGAAAAATTTAAAAAATATACAAATAATTATAAAATAAAATAGAATTATATAAAATATTTAAAATAGAAATTGACATACAAGCAACACTATTTTCCTTCTGCGACTTTAAACTGTCAAACCACTTGCCATTTGTCTATGTCACGAAGAGGAAAGAAGCAACTCGCTATCCTCCCACTGCAAAGCTACCTCATAATCATATAATTTAATGAAATACAAACACAGTTATACTCGTATTAAAAATGATACGGTATTCACTTTCAATGCAGAAATTCGAGTCACCTGTCACAGATCTTCTTTGCCACCGCAACATTTGCAGTTTCTGCCGTCATTTTGCATGCTTTCTGCACGTCTGTATGTAAACGTGTGTGTGTGACTTTTACTTTCAATTTCCATTTACATCTTCATGTTATGACTGCTGCACTTTATTGCCGGCTATATACCGTAGACTGCACAGGTACGCAACCCTGCTGTGTAGACAGGCTTCTTTGTTTGTTTTGGCATGTTTTCTGTTGATTTTGTCTTCTTTGAGTTTCTTACGCTTTTTTACTTTTTTATGTTTGTACTTTATATTGCATGTGGTGGTAATGTTGTTATTGTTGTCTGTTGTTATGTCAGCAAAATTGCGTTGTTTGCAATGTCGATAAACCAGGAGTAATAAAGGTAATGAGAATAACGATGGGAAGCAGCTAAATATAGGAAATGTTGTAAAAGGAAAAGTATACTCTTTGATAATCCAGATATGTGACTCTCGAAAATTAAACTGATACTATTTAAAACTGCAGAGTATGTCTAGTCCGAATTATTCTCTGGGCTTTAGACGTTATTCTGGACTGTCTTCAAATCCATTTTTATTTGATTGAATGATTTCTGAAAGCCGAGACCCTCTTAGCACTCACTGCTGGTTCGACGCTCTAACAAAGCGGCGACTGAGGTCTCAAGACTATCAAGGAAGGTTTGTCATTGAGAACCTACCGAAGGAATTTCTAATCGACTTGCACTCCTGCGCTCTGAGAACACTCATCAGCAACTCGGTACAAGGGAACAGTGGACGGCACAATTGGCTTTCAATTATGTCTAAAGAACAGCGGGTATGACAAGAAAGTTTGGCGTCGAGCGGAATGTGATAAATACCGAGAGTTGAAGAGGAAAGCGAGACGCATATAGAGACAAAAGGAATATAAATTCTACTGCTAATAACATGATAGCATAATTTCATTTACGAAGAAATCTGATTGCTCAGGAGATGGTCCTTATGAAATTAAGCTAGTACTAAACTTTAAAGTAAATAACTACTCATTTACACACTCTGCAACTCACCAAACAACAGCTACTTCTTGGACGCGGTGAGTAATTTGCCGCGGGCGCTGTCAGCACTACTAGCACCCAACTACTTGAGCATTTTCACGTACGCATTTACAAGGCAATAAAACTACGGTACTCACTCATGTACACGTAAGGTAATCGAAGTTGCGAAAATCCACACGCTCGTAAATTAATGCGCATACAAAGCGAATATTGTTTGATGCCGAAGTGGGTCACAATCGAATATGTTTCGAGGGGCACAGCTAGTCTTCGGAGATTCGCTAATTTTGAGAAAAAACATATTTCACGCACGTTATATAATCCTCTCCACGAAATTAAGCTATGATATTGTTTGGGCAAGTGCCGGTTATGCCTTGACAACGATGACTCTTGCATTTTTGCAATATCAGAAATCTCAAAAAAATAAGTGAAAAAATATGCGAAACTGGGCAGTGGACTGCTTATGTCTTATTTCCTTGAAAAATAACTCAAAAGTGATGGCAGTCGCTCTGGCTGCGGCTCGGTTATGGCGATCTGGCTACGGCACATAAACATAGTCGGCACAAAGACCCGCAATGCACGGTATGTGCTATGTGTACGCTATGCTATGCACTCACAGCCAAAAGCTACAATCTGTGACGTAATCAAAGGTCGGTCGTCGCAGTTGTGCAGCTTTTCATGCCCAGAAAGTGAAAATTTCAACAACTTTTCTTCGGAAAAGCGACGACGCGCAGCTGCAGCTGGCAGTTGTGGGTAATTTAGTGTAGCCAACGTTCGTATTACAAAATGATTACAAGTGCTAATTTTGCTAATTACACATTAACGCTACGTAAAAATGTGTGGCAGTTGGCGATGCCGGTTGTCTGTTTGCTTGGACCTGGTGCTTTGTTATATGCGAAGAAACCATCCAATTTATGAATGGAGACTCTACTAAATAAGTGTCTTTTTCTTTGTGTGTTGTTAATAGAGTGCTCAGTAGAAGACAATTTACGGATTTAAAGTTGAATGTATTTACAGTAGTAGTTGCAAGACCTTCACACGAGTTGACTGCGTTAACTTTTATGCCTAGAATCAGGCTCGATTTTGTTCCGTAAACTGTTAAAATAAAGCAACTATCTCCTTTCAAAATAACAATAACATTTTCGTTTATTACATGGAATGAAGCATATAGGTAGATTGATCTAGTCCAAACGAAGTCAAACGAAGAGTATTAGGTTGCGATACATTACTAAGTTAGTTTTGTTGAGGCAATTAATTTGTATTCGGAACAGTTCAATTGGTTCGTCCTGCTAAAATATTTCAGCCTCAGTCTAGCGATAGCTGAGCAGTGAAACAGAAAGTGTCTCGATGTCAATTTTTCACCTTAGCTCGCAGTCGCACATATACTGATTGTTACCTGGCCTACCGTGTTTATTCGAAGACCACTGACCCAGCGCCAGGAAACAGAATGAATGTACCACCTTGTTCCCAATCTGATGATATTGTAGCTAGATTGCCCTTATGCGCAAGCTCATCGATTCCCAGCGATACTGCTATGACATAGAACCCAAAGGAGTCTGATACTAAAGTAGCTAGAAGTTATTGATAGTGAGATCAAAAACTCCTTGATTATTGATGATTAGTTTTGAGCGAACAGTCAACGTTCACATGGCCAGGAGAGCCGCTCTGCTCTCCGAATGATTGCTCACCTTCCTGACAGAGGTAACACTTCTGAGTAATCTATCAGATGCTACCATAATAGCAGCCACTTCTGCTTGAAAAACGCTGCAGAGGGCTGTAGCCTAAAGCTATCCTTTACGCCGAGCTCCTTGTAGAAGACTCCTTTTCCAACTTGCCCTCTGAACTTAGATCCATCCGTGAAAAAAGTCACGCACCTCTTCTCCACTGGAGTCGAAACATTTCTCAAACTCGATTTTTGGGATATTCTTTGACTCTTTCAGCGGATTCTCATATGTTTGTATAACGACGGTCCTCTAAGGTTATCTTTATTTTTGGAAATTTAAAAAGGTCATACGGCGCCATGTCAAATGACAATTGGACTCGAAACCTAAACCCGTAAAATTTGAAATTTTACAATTCCCGTTATTTTTTGAACACTACACGTATTATGAGATTGTATATCAAATATGTATGAATGTATCAACAATTTTCAATGGAAGAACATTTTTCATATCGAAAACATAAATTTAATAGAATTAATTTCCTCCAGAATCTCTAAATGGTATTAAAAATTAGTAAAAAAAGCTTTTACTGCTCGCTTCACAAGTGAACTCCTATATCTCCATAATTTAGTCTAGGGCATCTTAACAAAAACTGTTCAAACAAGCTTTGAAATATCCCTATATACAAAAAAAAAAACTACAAAATACTCCAGATATCTAAATAAAGAAATCATAATACGAATCAAAACAAAAATAATTCATAAACACAAACCGAAATTCGTACGGAATGTAGCGAAACGGGTTGCTCAATAGGATCAAACGAAGCAAACCCACAATGTTTGTTGTATTTATAAGTAGTGAGTCTGAGTCTATGTAAAGCGAACGGTATGAATGCGATTTTTGTGTCGTCACTGATCACTTGGTAAAACAAAGAGTGAAGCAAGATTTGTATATATTCAAAAATAATTCCAAACAACAACATCAACGTAGGCAACGTGCATGAAACGCAAAGCAAAAATGCCGTCGCCAAATTCCACGCAACTCCGCAATCAAGTAGCATTTTGCAGACTTTGAACGCAAATCAATGTATTTTTTGCTATTTTTCTCCACACTTTCGGCTTTTCCACACACAGTCGTGTGCCTTGCGAAGCGCAGCCACAGAAACAGACAAGTTTTGTAAACTATTTATGCCAAAAGCCAAACAACGAGCATATTTCCACATGCAAACATATTTACATTCAGGCATGCAATGCTTCATACAAGTTGGCAACGTGCTGTTTCGGCGGGAGCCGCCATCGAACCACAATCAGCACTATGGCTTAGCGACTTGCATTTAATGTTGTCGCTTGTGCGCATGCGCCATCAGCTGTTTGTTGCCGCTGCGTTGCTTCAGGTGTCTAAGTCTAGGTTGGGACGTTAAAGCTGCGCACTGAAGACAGTTCGAAACGAACAGGCGCGCGTTGATGGTCTAAACGCGGACAATGCTACGCTAGCGAAAAGGGATTTAACGGTTAACGTGAGCAAATTTTTGTGTTTAGTTTTTGTAAGTGATAAGCATTTGTGTTTTTTTTTTTGTTTTTGGAATTATTATAAGTGCAATGTGTTATAATTAATGTTGGATATACATAATGGTGCTTCTCTAATTTAAAAGAGACAATAACAGATGGAATTTGTGTGATAAAAAAGAATAAATAAGAAAAAACAATAATTTATATGAAACAAAACAACTTTTATATTTTTTATATATTTTTGAAATGGAAAAATATAATAAAATAAATTAAAAAGATAGATTGATCTGATTAAAAATAAAACAAAATAACTAAACAAAATATAAAATAAAAGCCAAAGTAAAATGTTTTTAGATTATTTAATATACGTTATAACTTCAAGAAATAAAAAAATAGTATGAATAAACAAAAATTCGCAAATTAAAAAAAAAATAAAACTACAAATAAAATATTTAAAAAACACAACCAGGATAAATATTAAATAAAATGCAAGTGGAATATAAAACATTTTAAAAATTAAATATATAATAAATAAAACATAGAAATAAACAAAAATAGGGCACAAATATAAAAAAAATAAATTATTGATCAAAAATAAAAAGTAATGCTAAAGCAAAAAATATATTAAACAAATATAAACGAATTAAGACTAGAATATAATATTTTTTATATAAAAATTATAAAAAAAAATAGTAAACCTGCTTATATTTATAGCTGAAAGACAAAATAAAATACAGTCAATTAAATGTAAAATATAGATTAATTTAAGAAATAAAACAATTTTAAATAAATAGAAAATTATTAATTAAATAAATAAAAAAAATGTAAATGATAAAGATATAAATACAAAAAATAAATCAAAACTTAAATTTTTTTGTCGTTTATTAAATTAAAAAATTGTTAAATACATAAATCGAAAAATAAAATTAATAGTTAAATTTAATTTAATTTTAAAAAAATTATTGTAGGAAAAAATTAAAAAAAGTAAGCTATTATATCATTTACCAATTTCAATGAAACAATATAAAAAAATTACCGTATAATATTTCAAAATAAAATAAACAAAATATGGGTAAAATTATTTGTATAAATAATAAATTAATTTCAAATAAGCAAAACAGTAAAATATAAAAATATTATAATTTTAAAAATATATGTTTTTAAAAAACACGTATTTGCTAAATAAGCAAAAAATATAAACATATATTTTTAAAATTAGTATGAAATTTTTTTAGAACTAAAAAATTAAAACTTTATTTAGTATGCAATTATTAATAAATATATTATATTAATATCATTAAAAATTTTTAAAGCAATTATAATAGTTATAATGAAATAAAAGCTGAAAAAAAAAACAATTTCCAAAAAGGTGTTTAAAAATTCAACAATTTAATTACTAATTATTTATTTGTTGTTTTTTTCACTGTAATATGTTTTTGTTCAACAACATTCACATCTTGTAGCAACAAATTATTGCAAAAGAGAAATTCCACAGCGTTCAAAAAAAAAAATACAGTGCAAATATTAAGAGCTTAAAATAAAGCCAAACAAAAACAAATCCTGCAAAAAATATGCCAGTGTGACCTACTTAAACCAATACAACAATTCTCGCGCAACAACGTCACCATCTTCGGTGTTGAACTCGTTTGTGCGCACTCAACAGGACGAGTTTTAGTGTGATACTTGTTTGTGTTTCTTACTGCTTGTAAAACTCACAAGTACACTGTGTCGAGATAATAACGAAAATAAACAGTAAATGTGTTAATCGAAAGCAACAACAAAGCAATAGAGGTGACAACAGCAGCAGCAACAACAGCAAAAACAGCAGTGAACACAAACAGTAAGTCACCAATATTGGTTTTAGGCTTAATACTACACACACGAACTAAGGCATTTATCGTAATATATAAGTATGTAGAGGAGAGTGTGCAATAGCAGACACGCGAAGTGTTTTGGCCACTGTATTGCAAAATTGTGCTTGTGCTTTGTAAAAAAAATATAAAATAATGTAAATTAGAAAATGTTGTAAACTCCCATGGAGGTGTAATTTTGCAATATTTTCCCATAGGCACGCGAGATTTCGCATGCCAAAGTATTGTGGCAAGCGGCATTTTGTTGTTGTTGAATTTTGGTTTCGATTTCAGATACGGCTTCGTTAGCTTACAACAATAATAACAATATTAATACAACATTAACTTGCCACAACATAAATATTACAAAAAAAAAATACAAAATGTATGTAAAAATTATTGCGCGATTTTTTTAAATTAGTTTTCAAAATCGTTTATTGGTGGTATTATCATTTCGTTTTCTTTTCGATTTTTCAACAATTGTCTATAGTTTGCCGCGCTTTTTTACGACCACAACAGCTATAGAGCGCATAATACAGCTATTTGAGTATAGTAAATGAATAGCAAAGAGCCTGAGCCCACCTTTTTATTTTTGTAATTTTTCTGTTTTAATGCAAATATAACTGTTTTTTGTGCCATTTTTATAACCAAGCACACATATAGATGCATTGTATAAGCTTATTTACATTACATATTCATATGTAAATACACAAATACAAGCATATATATATTTATAACTAAATTACAACAATACCAGCGAAGATAAAGCACTGCAAATGCATTAAATCCGTATTGCAAACAAAAGACTTAAGCGACAAACTTGCTACGACCCATACAACCTAAACGCTTCGGCGCTCCAGCGCTCAGCATAATACCCATATTTGTCATGTAATATCGCTTTATTTGCGCCAATTTGCATAGATTGCTGAAATGCTGAAATTGCACGCGATCGAATGGCGCCAAAAGCGAGCGGCGCAAAAAACTTAATCACCCTGCAGTCGTAAAGTGAAAATGAAAGGAAATTATGTAGTTGTAATTGCGGCGAAGGCAAATAATCGTAACTAATATGTAGACTGTGGCGAAGAAAGCAAATATGTTTTGTTTTTTTTTTCAGGAAAAAAATACAAAAAAGATGCATAAGAAAGCTATTACATATGTAGGCATTTTTTACGCTTTTTTGCATGTGGAACTCATAATTTTTTTAGGCAACTATTTCTATGGTTGCATTGAAAAATTCGTAATAAAATTGGTGAACAATATCAAAAATATTCCTCTAGTCAACCCCTGATTTTTTTATTCGCTCAAAATAGAATACACAAATGTGCAAAAAAATGGTTACACCAACTAATTCTGAAGAAAGGAGGTAACATTTATTATTCTAAAATATATTACCTAGCTTGTAACTATATCAATGACATATTAAGTGAGATATAAAACTGAAATAACGTGATGCAAAACGACAATGGTTACTGAAGAAATTTACAAAAATAAAAGTTACCACTTGAAAGTGAAGAAGTGAACAGTGAAGAATTCAAAAAACAACAGGCGTGTGAAACGGCGACGATTATAGTGGTATATAATTGGAAAGAAGAGTTTATTGAAGAGTTCAATAAGAAGAAATATTTTTGGAAACTGAAATGAGCGTTCGTTTTGTCAAATCGTATGAATTTCAGAACATGTCAGTATGTTACAGCAAATTTTATAGCTAAAGGTTTTAACAGTATGAAGTTATAAATATCATCTTTATATTTCCTTTAATCGGAGAAAAAATAGTTTATAATAGCAATTAAACCATCGTCTTCGTTTGCCATAGTAGTTCCTATATTTTTAATTACTTTATGGCTTCTACTTTGTCCATACTCATCAAATATACAAAGAATAAAGAAAAAATCTAGTAAAAGTAAAGTTATCAGCCATGTTCTTTTAATCGTTTTCGACCAAAATATTTTGATTTCGTTTTCAAATCACATAATATGTTTTGTAAATTTTTCAGTTTTTTTTTATTTTCGAAAATAATCAAACCGTTCTGTTAACCGGTATGTTAGAATTGTATTTATGCTAAAAACTTTTTATATCAAAAAATATGGTGAAAAGATATATGTATGAGTTCCGAAAAGGCAACATGTAACCTGCCACAAAAAAAAAAACATTTTATTTTTCAAATCAATTCCTTTAAATCAAATTTCAAACTTTCATTAGAATTTAATAAAACAGAAACGAATTACAGAATACTTGACATAAAATTGTACAAATTCTCACTTCGGCACCGAATTCAAATCGTATGCATTTCAAAACATTCTTGTATGTTAAATTTTAAATCTGAAGATTTTAACAGTATGAAGTTCTAAATATCTTCTTAATATTTCCTTTAATCGGAGAAAAATAAGTTTATAATAACAATTAAACCATCTCATTTTGTTTACCTAGTTGGTATAGTTAAATTATTATCTATACTAATATTATAAAGCTGAAGAGTTTATTTGTTTGTTTGTTTGAACGCGCTAATCTCCGAAACTACTGGTTCGAATTGAATAATTCTTTTTGTGTTGGATAGTCCATTTATCGAGGAAGGCTATAGGCTATATAGCATCACGACCAATAGGAGCGAAGAAACAGTGGTAAATGTGTAAAAAACGGGATTTTGGCAACAATTCGATCTCAAAATGGCATTACGTTGGCTCTCGCATCTACTGGAATTGCAGCAACGCTACTTGAAGTTGGAAGAACGGCACATACGACACTGTAGCTTCAGTTAAACATGCAAATCTATGAAACATCTATGAGATGAGCGCAATTTTCTAGAAGCACTTGACAGAACAATGAAAGATCTGTGGAATAATAATCGTCGCTTTGGTGGCGTAATGATACTGTTATTGACAAACACATTCTGTTATTTCGAAATCAACAACGGCGGAGGAATTGAACGCATGTCTCAAGTCATCGTACTTGTGGCGGCACGCGAAAACCATATGATTGAATATGCGTGTGTTCCTGCAACAGGATAGCACCGCAGAAGATTTGCAAAGAACTGGGCAAATTCCGGTTAATACTTCTAATGGTTTGATGTCAATCCGAACATTAGCCAAATTTATCGTAACTACGATTGGTTGAGTGCACGGAGATTTTTAACTGTCAAAAATACCGATGTCGATGACTTAATCTATACGACTAAAAGTCAACTTCCGGGATATTTGTGTTCATACACATCGATCGATCATGTTGAAAATGAAGACGAAGCTGTGAATTATCCAGTGAAATTTCTAAATTCTTTGTCATTATAATGTTTTGTCATTTATTATGCTTCGCAATCTTCAAGCAGCTATCGAATAATGTAATAGTTGCAAGAATTTTTTAAAGGGACTTACAAGGGGGCAGAATGCTTAATTCCACGAATTTCTTTGAGTTCCAACGATTTGCCATTTAAGTTCAAACGTATTCAGTTTCTAATGAGACTTGCCTTTGGGATGACAATCAACAGGTCTCAAAGACAGTCGCTGGAGGTGTGTGGCATAAATTTCATTCACGAGTTGAAAAATCATCTTCTCTGTACATTTACGCACCGGAACAGAAAACAAAAAATATTGTTTATTAAGCTGCGTTACATTGAAAAAAAAAATTAGAAAAACCGCAAATAAATGTTTTCCAACACTATACAAATTCAACTTTGTTTTCAAAACAAATAATTTCATGTAGTGCAACGACTGCGGAGTCAGCTAGTCGATGAATATGGATAAAAACGTTATAGCCAGTTTAAATTTCTACTTAATGTCAATATAATATTATATACATATTAATTTTCTAAATAATAACAATTTATTTTTTACCTATAATATTTTGATTTAGCAAGATTTTTAATTCTGCACTAACCGATGCACAATATTCTAGGTTAACCTATCTCTAGTTAGGAAAAAAATAGGAATTCCCTAAATCTAAATCCAAATGGACATTGTTTGGATTTGATACTTATTTATAGCATTAGCGTATGTTAAACGAATTGGAAACTGTAGCTTTCTGAAGAATATCGTATATTCTGATGTTATGATTAGAAATGTGACAAACAGACTTGATTTTTTACCGTTCGCATAATCAATGTGAATTCAAAATTTTCTGAAGTATAATAGGTCATCTAATCTTCAACCGAAAATTTGAGCCTTCCCATTATATCAATTATTATTAAGAAATTTTTCGTGAATCGGTCTTGAAAAAATACCTTCCCGTACTCTGTTCCTCTAATTAAAAATTTATAACTTAATTTGTAGCTTTGTTTGTAGCTCTTTTTTGTTTAATTGAATTTTTCATAATTCTACTCTATAATTACTTCAATATTCTATAGAATTTGTTCGATAAAAGGAAATTAATTAAGTCAATTAAAATTAAAGAACAATGAAGAATGAAGATACTGATCCACTTAAATTACCTCACAGCAAATACCTTTGCAGCCAAAGCACTTCCATATGACCCAGTGTGTGTGGCAAATGTCAATGACGTGTTGACGCGCTGCTGATTACCTTACATTGACTGCGACAATTGAGGGTTCAAGTTGAATGTTAAAAGCCATGGCACATAGTGCCACCAAAGTCACAGTTGAGTGTGTGTGGTATTTCAACAGCGTGTAGGCATGTGGGCTATATACATACCAACAAAAATATATATATGTATATATACTTTCCTACGCATTTCATGGCACATGTGTGTCATTAAAGTAAACAATTGCAGTGCAACTTTGGTTGTTCAATTGCCATACAATTTGTTTTTACTGAACGCCATGTCAGCGGTTAGCTAATTTTATTATACACATACATAAACACTCTTCATTTATATATTTGTAGGCAATTATATGCTTTAGAAGTATTGTTTAAATCTGCTTTTTTAATTAAATATATAGAAAGAATCATATTCTGAGTAATAGCAACGAAACTTAGAAAAACAGAAGTCGGATATTTCAGGCCCTGTTCTTTAAATAAATAATTTGAAGTTTTAAATTTGTAATTCTTCGAGTGGTTGCGCGTGAAAATTGCACTTTTAAATAAAGATAATTTAAAAAAATTAAGTAATGAAATTTGAACTTGAATTTACATTGTTGTTTAAATATGAAAACGTAATTTCCTGGTTGTTAAATGCAGATGATCAAAAAGTCTGGCATCAGCATTGTTCACTTATAAACGAGCTTCCAAAAACACATTCTCTAATATAAATGGAAAAGAAGAATAAATGGGTTCAAAAATGAGATGTGTTAAAAAACTAACGGAAAAGGGCTCGTTTTGACAAACATACTATAAATTATTGATTAATGCAGACGATTTTTTTTCTATTGTAAATTTCAATATATTTAGAATCTGTTGAATTATAAAAAACAATAACTAAATTTAATGGAAACACAATGAGGATGAATTGTGATAGAATTTGCATGTCTCAATACGAAAAAATAACAGTTGCTTCAGAGTCAGCAGACTAGTTGGCTTTGTACTTCATACTATTAGAAAATTGTTTTATAACCAGTTGACTTTACTGCTGGGCAACTATAGATTTTGTTATATGTATGTGTTATACGCAATCACATTAAGCGCTTTATCCAATTTTTCTAATTAATTAATAATTCGATGAAAAAAGTGGGACACAATGAAATATGAAATGAAAAAGGTGTGTAGATCCACATTTACATGCTCTACATATTATCGCAATCATATTTCAAATATTATTTGCATTTCATTTGCCTTAATGGCATGCTAGTTACAAGCGTGTAACCGAACACCAACCAAAGATATGTAAATGGAAATGTTTTTACGACACGCAAAATGTCAAACGCACACACACACACATATATATATATATGTATGCGAACACACCTCCGCACACATACTTATATGACAATCAATACGCATCACGCCAATGAACGGCGACGAAACGACCTTGACAGACTGACCAAAACAACCAGCGAAGAAAGACATATGTGAAAAACACGCACACGAGCGCATGCGAATGCTAATAAAATGAATAAATAAAAAAATCATTTCACTGTCGATTATCGATGACATAACTAGGCGCGACACAGAGTGTGGTTGGTGGCCAGCGACACACATATTTTGAACGCTTGACAGCTGTCACCAACTACAAAGCAGGCGCTCACTAGTCACTCAGCGGAACTTTTGTTCGTTCAAAATAGTGGAATGCATTGCTAAATACATCACAATGTTAACGGTTATCCCAAAAATATTGACGAAATTAAAAAAAAAAAACAGGCAAAAAAAAGGACCGTTTAAAAAAGACCAATTTTGGGTTGGTTACAAAAACTATAAATGCGATTGGACGAGAGTGAATTTGGCAATGTGCCAAGCTAACAACAACAAATAAAAAAGATGTGACTGCAACAAAGTAGAGGAACGAGTGTAAAGCGAAAATGAGATGAGTTATTGTTAAGCGAGTAAAGTAGGTGAGGGAAAGAGTGTTATGAGGGAACGAAGGAATGAGAAGAGCGCAGTAAACATGCGTTGGGAAAACACAAGCAGCACTAAACTGGTCGAAGTTATTGACATGCGATGTGTTACAGTGATTGTTGTTGTAGTTGTAGTTGTCAACGTGGTACTCGTCAGTGGAAGTGGGTCAAAAAGCCGGTTCATTGGGACAAGTGTTTAGAGGTGTTTGTTTTTTATGTATGTATACACAACCAAATGTCACTACACTTGCAATTAATGATACGCATCGCAAGTATTCACGCAAATACTTAAAAGTTTAAATTGTACAAAAAAATCAATAAATAAAATTAAAAATAAAAATAAAATAAATAAATAATAAAATAATAAATAAATAAAGAAATGAAATTAAAAATTAAGATAAATTAAAAAAAAATAAAGAAAAAATATTAAAATAAAAAAAATAAAAAACAATTATTAAATAAATAAAACAAAAAAAATAAAAAATAATAGTAATTAATACCTTAAGTTTACAAATTACATACAATTTATTTAGTAATAATTATTCCGTTATCACACAGAAAGTTAGTTTAAAAAGATTATGTAGCAAAAAAATCGCATAAAAGGATATATTTTAAGTACTACTTATTTTTTGTTAACTGTTTTATTTGAAGTTTCGAGTGAAATAAATTTTAGAGACGGCAACCATCATAAAAAAAAAAACAAAATATATACATTAACCCTTTCATACCCAATGTTGCCTATAGTCAACATTGTACTTATCAGCTTCTAATTCTCGTTATTTAAACTTTTCTGACCAGCGGTTTTTTCAATTATGTAACTTAAGTGTTGTCCAAGCTTGCAGTTATTTTTTTTTTGTTATGAGCTGTGCACGTGTTCATTCAGTAGGCGTTCTCGGCAGAGTGGAATTGTCAAAATCGGTTTCGCGAAAAAAGTTATACTGAAGTGTGTATAACCACTTCAAAGTGTTCAAAAACATAAAAATAATTGTTTTATTTTAAAACAAAGTATACTATATAAATAAATACAGATAAGAGAGTTATTTAAAAAAACTCAATCATGCGAAAAGTGTTTAGCTTATTTATAATAATTTAGTTCTAGCCTATAGGTAACATGCTGTAACTAATGAACCAGGATACAAAGGACTTTGTAAACTACAAAGTAACTAATGAACCAGGATACAAAGGACTTTGAAAATTTTGTTACCTCATATTTGACTCAAGACTAATCTATATCTGTACTAAAAAAATGTTACCTCCGCTCATTTTAATTAGGCCATGAGAGGGTTAATATTCGAGTTTTTTCGTCTTAAAAAGTTTATTAAGCTACATTTATTAACTTTTTATATATATTGAAAACTCTAAATAGTCGACAACCTTGCGTAAACCACATAAATTTAAACTTGTTTAGTCTGAAGCCAATATTGCAAGAATTGATTTATTTAATTATTTGATAGAAAAATCAAGCGCAAAAAATCTTTCAGCTGAAAGTTTTCTTAAACCTATTTAATTTAATATCCATATTTTAGTATTTGTTTAGTGTTGTTTAAATAAATCACAACTCTATTCTATATTTAAATCTAACTACGAATTGAGAATGAGCAGCAATATTTTAAAACTTTAAAATTTTATTTTTTTTATTTACATTCAAAGTTTCTTTTCAACAATGCGTAACTCAGACGGAAATTTGAAAACAGATAAATCAAAAATAAAATACGAAACGTTTTTAAAATTATCCTTATTCTTTTAAAAATTAAAATAAATACTGTATTTGTAATCTATACTAATATTATAAAGCTGAAGAGTTTGTTTGTTTGTTTGTTTGAACGCGCTAATCTCCGAAACTACTGGTTCGAATTGAATCATTCTTTTTGTGTTGGATAGTCCATTTACCGAGGAAGGCTATAGGCTATATAGCATCACGCTGCAATATGAAGCAGTGGTAAATGTGTAAAAAACGGGGAAATTATTTATCTTTGAGGGCTTGCGTTCCTTGCGCTGCGAAAGCGGTTCAAGATACACAAAAGTTATGTATACAATGATGGACTAATCATAATAGAAGATAAAATTCATGAGATTTGCGACAAATCCCTAACTGATTTTGGGCTTCCTGCATCAAAAAGAAATTATTCGCTTTTGGATCCGTTAGAAGTAGCATTGCGAAAACCATATGATATAAATGAATTAAATTAGTATATTATTCAAAATGAACCAAGATTAGTTAATGACCAGGTGACAGCGTATAATGGTGTTTTGCAAAGTGTTCATTTCAATGAAGGAAGATTTTTTTTTGGACGCTCCCGGTGGGACCGGCAAGACATTCATAACTATCTTATATTAGCAAAAGTAAGGTCTCAGGGAAAGCTAGCTAGCAGTAGCGTAGAAGCTCTAGACAAAACTCTTAGAGATCTTAGAAGCTGTGATAAAATCATTGATGGGATTACTGTTATGTTTGCTGGGGACTTTCGACAAACTTTATCCGTAATAGTAAGGGGAACTAGAGCAGACATTGTAAAGTCTTACCTTAAAAGTTCTCCATTATGGAAGTTTGTAAATATTTTAAAATTATCGACAAATATGAGAGCCCATTTGGAGGGAGGTAGTATAACTTTCCCTTCAAAATTACTTTTAGTAGACGGGAAAATACCTCATTTTTAAAATAAAATTGGAATTGACCTCGATTTAGGAGTAAGAGTAGGTAACATTGAGGATTTAATATTAAAAGTTTACCCTGACATCAGAGAAATAGAAAATAAAGATATAGTCACATACACATCTATTGATAATGTAATGGATCAAGATGTGGTCCATCACCCACAGGAGTTTCTAAATTATTTGAACCCAAGTGGCCTTCCTCCACATTCTCTTAAGCTAAAAATAGGCGCCCCCAATAATTTTACTTAGAAATCTGAAACCACCTAATTTATGCAACTGGTCCCGACTTCAAGTCAAATTTCTTCGCCATAACTTGATCGTTGCAATAGTTTTGACTGGTCCAGCGGTTGGTCAAACAGTACTTATACCTTTCACCCCGATGATCCCAAATGATATACCTTTTAATTTTAAAAGAATTTCCCCTTAAGCTATCTTTCGCCGTTACAATTAATAAATCGCAGGGGCTAACATTTAAACACGTGGGGATCGATTTACGCAAAGATTGCTTTTCACATGGCCAATTATATGTCGCGTTGTCAAGATCAGGTTGCGGAGAAAATCAATATGTTCTTCTGCCACCAGAAAATAAAACAAAAAATATAATTTACGCAGAAGTTCTTTGATAACAGAAATTGACGCGGACGAAGATAAAGACGACCAAAATCACTATTCCACGCGGACGAAATCGCGGCCACAGCTAGTAAAATATATAATACTAAAAAATATGTAAAAGCACTCAACACTTTATTACTGAAACAAGCTAGTGCAGTAATGTTGAATACATAGTTATCCACCACTCATTTGAAAAAAAAACCGCCTATAACTATGCTTAAAATATTTAAGTTATCAAATATACCCAAACGAAAATAAAATGATTGCATACTTTCAGGCACGCAAGTTGAATATCCGATTATCGCATACTGTCGTTCAAAATCGATATTGTCACATACATAAATCGATGCATAGAATGGCACTCGATATAAAAAAACGTTAAAATTATTAAAAATAAAAAATAAACGTCATTGTGATGAACCCAAAATAAATTAAACTAAAATTTACAATTAAAAAAAAACAAATTTCAAATTAAAAAAAAAATATTTTTAATTTAAAATTAAAAAAAAAACTAATTTAAAAATAAAAAAAAAACAAATTTACAATTAAAAAAAAAACTTAAAAATTTAAATAAAACAAAGAATTTTAAATAAAAAAATATGTTTAATTTAAAATTTTAAATTAAAAATAATTTTAAAAATAATTTTAATTAAAATTTTAATTTTAAATTTTAAGAAATTTTGATATCCTTTCATTCAGTGACAAATTTTTATTTAATTTGCAGAATCTTCGGAGAATCTTCTCATGTATAAAGACTTTTGGCTGCGGCGTGAAGCAAATAAATTTTAATTAACTTAGCTCGTGCTTTATAACCATAAATTTATAAATTTCAAATAACAGAAGCAATTAGCAAGCCAATATATCTTGCAGGCATATGGTATCATTCTATATACATACATATGTACATATATATTTTAATACACATGAACTTGACTTTGATCTCTAAGTATATTTAAACAAATTATCAAGTATGCAAATTTTGCCAATAAAAATTAATATTTGGCAATGTTATAAATTGAAAGCATTATTAGCAAAAATAAATTGATATTCGCATACATATATACCTAACTCTAAACGCAAATAATTTAAATAATAAGCGGTAGAGACAGTTTTTCTCTAAATATTTTTTTATACATCATATTTTTTGAAAATAACCAAAAAACGTATAGAAATTGTATAAAAGTCGACATATTGATGTAGTTAATATGATACTTTGCTCTTTGTAGCTGCCAGAAAGACACAGAGTGGGGTTTATGATTTCAAAATATTTTGATCTAATATAAATTGTTTAAAATTTCAAGTTTTATGTTTAATTAAAATTATGATTCTAACTTAAAAATTTGAAAAATATTAAAAATAAACTACACCGAATTAAAATTTTATTATTATTATTATTTTTTTTCAAATAAATTTTTTTTTATTTTTATCTGCCAGCCTCCCATAGATCGGTAGTAGCCAAAAACACCACAGCCCACCGATGATCAGTCATGCACTCTAATCAATTAAGCAACTAAATTAAATTCATTTTATTTAATAAAACAATTTGAAATAAGTAGTAGCAAAATACAGTACAAATAATTTTTTAAACTTTTTAGCAAAAAAATAATAACATCATAACCAAAAAAAAAAAAAACAAAAAACAGTAGAAATAAACATACTTGACCTTGCCCAGCGATTTCAGCTATACGGAAACGGAAGTTTACCACCGCTTAACACAACAACACACACACAAAAACAAAATGCTAATTTGTCGATACGTGTATCAACGCTGTCGCGAATGCCGACTTCTGCAGGCAAATATTTAGTATGGCCTTTTACCGCTAAATTTGTTTTCTTTCTTTTCGACTGCTAATTCTTCAGCGCCAACAACACACAAACACATGTCCGGCCAATACAATTTTATAAATAAGCATTTTATTAAGTCGGATTTGAACTTGAGATGCGTGATTTTTAAGCAATTCATTGTTGCCAATCAAAATACTCAAACACAAATATTTTATGAGTGTGAGTGAGTGTGAGAATCATTGATTTTGGAAATTTTTCGCTTAGCTAATCGCTGAAAAAAAACTGGATTCTTACGCAAAAATACGTTGACTTAATAAATGGGCACAAGTTCAAGGTGAGCTTAAATACAAAAGCATTCATTCTTAAAGAACATTATAGAACGTTTGTCAGTAGACAATGATACGCCATAAATTGAGTTTTATATAAGTGTTAATAATATGCAAATCAGATGCTATAGAACCTGTGCTAGAACTAGTAGTGAGAACTAGAATTTTTGGGTTTTTTACGAACTTTACTTTTGATCGTTCGTTGAGAGCTTTCTAAATGTTCTTTATTTACTCTCGATTTCAGTAACATAAGATATATACATTCCTTTTTATTGTTTTTTATATAAATTAAATTTTATTCCACCGTTTTTTTGTTTTTTACTACTACAGCAAAATTTTTTTCAAAAATATGTTCAACCATAGAAAAGGTTATGCACTCAGAGAAAAATACTGTAAATTTGATCATTTAACTATTTAATTTCGACAGATTTTGTGTTTAAATAATTCATATAAGACTTGTTGAATGCCATTGGACTAACCTTTGTCGATTTGACTACCAAATATCTGTGTAGAAAAATGAATTTTATGACTAATATGAATTTTTCCTTGTCTTCGGTGTTGGAACCCAAACTTAAATTTAACGCAATTGAATTTTGACATTTTTAATAGTCTTGAAAGACTTCATTTAACATTTTATTGTTCTTAATTTAGCTTTAAATGAAACAATAAAATAATTGCTAAAATAGTATTTAATTGATAATAAATTAATTTAAATATTGTTGTAAAATTCGACCCAAATTAAGTGTATTCAATGAGAGCAAAAAAGCGAAATTAACTGTTTTTAATTTATGATAAATTGAAGCAATTAACGAATTGCGCAATTAGTAATTAATTAATTAATTAATTAATATAAATTTATTTAAATATTTTTGTAAATTTCCATTAAATTATATGTATTCAACGAAAGCGAAATTAATATTTCAATGTTCTTATTTTAGCATAAAATTAAGAAAATAACTAATTGCTCAATGAATAATTTTGATAAATTTATTGAAATATTTTTGTAAAATTTCACCAAATTTTAATTTCTCATAAAATGAAGCAATTAACTAATTGCTCAGTAAGTACTTAATTGATAAAAAATTAATTTTTGATCATGTATTTTCAATGAGAACAAGAAAGAAAAATGAGGAAGAAAGTGAGAAAATTGTATTAAAAAATTGTTTCATTAATTGCTGTCTCATTACAACTTGAATAAAAAACTGTTTAGCTTAGCGAATAGAATGACTTGCAAGACGATTTTCATTTTCAGATTAAGATTCTCTATCAAGGAGTCTTTTTGATGCCCTCACCTGGGAACTATATCCAGAAAGTTGAGATTCTAGCAATAAATATAGCCTATTTTACTCGGGGTGAATGTAGCTTTCCAATGATGAAAGAATTTTTGAAATCGGTACAGTAATTTTTAGTTTATTCATTACAAACATACACACACAACTTTCTTCTTTATAATAGTATTCTAGATTAATTTACTATATTTCAAAGTCAATCTGCTTTATAGCTTTTTCGCACAGGAGTTAATTAATCAGTTAACCAGCCTTTGCTCGATTAAAGTGCAAAAATAAAAATAAAAATTTCATTAATTCTTAATTGAATACAAATCGAGTTGAAGCTGGAATGCAACTCTGAGAGTTGTTGTCTACGCTGTAAATTTTGCTGTTTATTGATAAAATAACAATCAGCTGATGAAACTTACCAACTCCTAATGAATAGCAAAAATAAAATGTATAACGGCTGATCGTTAATCGAGTAGCCGGCTGTGCGAAAGACTGGTTTCTCAATTATAATCTTAATGTATTAATTATATTTGGCTGTGCGAAAAGGTTATTAAGTACTGATGAACCCATTAACTTTAGGAAATAATTTCTGTTTCCATATTTAGTGATTTTGAACCACCAGCGTTGAACATATGTATCCCGTATACTTTATATAGTGTAGTTCCTTCTATTATGCTTAGATAACGCCACGTAATAAAATATAATATTTGTAGCCCAAATACTTTTCTACTTAACTTTACAAGGATGCGCTTGCGTCAATGACTTGACTTCTAAGCTTAGTGCCGTCAACTAGCTTGGCAAACCATGGCCAACGTCTGCATTCTTATTATAGCAATACTTTACTATGTTTTCGTTTCTTCACAAAATATTTAACTTTCAGCAAAGTCAAAAATTAGCAAATAAGCAATTGCTCGATAATGTCTTTCTAGATATTTCCAATGCGAAATTCCTTGAAATAACCGCTTATGCATATATGTACATATGTATGTCTGCATGTGTTCAATTATGAACGTATGCAGAATATAGAAAATCACTAAACTAGTCAAATACAGTTATTGAAGCGAATTCGATTGGTCACTGCTAATAACTGTTTTCAAATAGACAAAGTCAAACAATAATAAAACGCGAACAAGTAAAGCGTTTCAAACCAACGCGATGAGCAAATCTAATTTAATAACAACAAGAAGGTAAAAACAAACGCGGTCTTTAAAGAAATAAAAAAAAAATAAACAACAAAAAAAAAATAAAAAAACAATAACATACAAATCACTGCAAAAACTGACGGCGGCGACTACGTGACTGCAACTGTGTGGTGCTGCAAATAAATTTGCTTTGCATGACTAGTAAATCTTATTAAATTTATTTGTTTATTAAGTATGCCGCATGGAAATCAAAGTAATATGCACAAAATAATTGATAGACAACAGTAATTGTAATCAAGTGCACAGTGGCACAACAAATGTGTCAAGTAATTGACTACCTCACTTATATATGGGAAAACTGCAAATTCAAATGTGTATCACCCTTGTCTTAATATTCTTGATTTCTATATTTTTTGTTTCATTTACTTGATTTTGCCATTGTGGCAAACGTGATTGCTTTAGGCAATAACTGGGTCAATGACTATCGGTAATGTAAAGCAAAGAAAATCATAAAACTAAATTAAAAACAGAAGACTAAAGCAACGAACTTGGTATTGGCAAACGCTTCCGATTATGCGAAAAATTGAATTTATTTAAATTTAGTGCGCATGCGTAACTAACAAAAGGTTAATCAACTTGAATATGCCGCTTTAAATATCGATTGGTTATTGTTTGCAAGGCATTTTGACACGCAACGTGAGTAGAGCGAATGACAGAAAAAAAAATGAAAATAAAAAAATTAAAAAAATAAAAGAAGAAAATAAAAAATAACGAATAAAAAGCAAGATCACTTAATTTTGCTAAGATATATCACATATTAACCAAAACATATATGCGGAATAAAGCCCAACGAATTTTTGAAAAACCTATAATTAGGTATATGGGAGCTAGGGGATGATATTTTTGAAAAACCTATAATTATGTATGTATATGGGAGCTAGGAGATGTTATGACCCGATTTTAGAAATTTTTGGAACAGAGACACACTATTGAAGGAAAACAATTTCCTCTGAATTACATTAAATTATCTGAGAGATTTACCCAAATTTAAGCTTAGGCCCTGAGTTCAACATGTTCGATATCTGGGGCCTTGAAAAGTTATAGTCCGTTTTCGACAATTTTTTCATAAGCGATATCACAGATCATATACAGTATTTGTGTAAAGTTTTATTTCGCTATCTTCATTGGTTCCTAATTTAAAGTGAAGGAATCAGATGGAATTCAAAATTTAGTTATATGGGAAGTTGTCGTAGTTGTGAACCGAATTCATCCATTTTCCACACTTGTCATCAGGGTGTCAAAAAAATATTATATACCGAATTTCATTGAAATCTGTCGAGTAGTTCCTGAGATATGGTTTTTGACCCATAAGTGGGAGATGCCACGCCCATTTTTCATTTTGTAAAAAAATCTGAGTGCAGCTTCCTTTTGTTATTTCTTCTGTGAAATGTTTCGTTAGTGAGTTAACGCACGTTTAGTAATTTTCAACGTAACCTTTGTAGGGGAGGTGAGCGTGGTTATTATCCGATTTCTTTCATTTTTGGACTGTATTAAGAAGTAGCAAAAAAACGACTGCAGAAAGTTTGGTTTACGATCTTATCTTAATTTTTACTCAAGTTATCGCTTGCACGGACAGACGGACATCCGGATTTCAAATCCACTCGTCATCCTGATCATTTATATATACATAACCCCATATCTAGCTCTTTTATTTCTTGGTGACACAAACAACCGTTATGTGAACAAAACTATAATACTCTGTGCAACATGTTGCGAGAGTATACAAATTAGAAATACAATTTCGATGGGTTCGAATTATTTTGCTGCACAGTGTTATTTAAAACTGAACATACAGTTATCTTGATGATTTAATAACGATTTTCAATAGAATTTTTTTAACAAATATACATTGAATTTTGTGGACTTTGAACGCTCCAAGCCAACTGCGCTTTTATAGCTTGTGATATCATTTCATTGTTACATATGCAGCAATTTATAATTATTAACTAACTATTTACTTATAATTAAGCCTCAAATTAGGCCCCTACGCGGGTAGTAATGCCAAAGACCTGTCCGTCAATTATACACTAAACTACTTACGCTTTAATTTGTTGCAATTGAAATGTTTGTATACAGACAGTGTTATCTCAGCAATGCAGTGGAGAAAAATAACTGTATAATTAACGATAATAAAACCCAAATTAATTGCAATCAATGCAATTAATTGCATATTCGGCTCAATAATTCTTCGAAATCAATAAAAATATACTAATAACTAGCACGTGCTTAGTGCTTGGAAGAGGATTGGGGTGATATATTGATTATCTTCACTGACTTCTGAAAAAATCCCTAGAGTGCTTATAAAATTTTATTTATTTTTATTTACAAAGTTGGTAGTAAAAATTTACCTAAACTAAAATTTAATTATTAAAAAAATAAAATATGTCACGTTTTCTGTATAATTTCTGTGAACTGAAATCACTCAAATTGATTGATTATTAGCTAGATACGTGTTCAATTCCGCATACTTAATTGCAAGCAGAATTGTTTAGGTGATGAGATTCGGGTTTATCTCTACCTCAAATATTCATCTTATAACAAAACAATGAAACGTTTCAGCGTTCCTTAAACAAAAATTTAATTTAAGTTTCACATTTAAGTATACAATTTCATTTATACAATTCAACAACAACTCTTTATTGGTTCATCCAAAATCAAAAAAACAAAAATATTTCCATAGTACATAGACAAATTTAGTTAATAAGAAAAAGAGAAAATATTAAAATTTGAATTTTTGACAGAATTTTAACGATTAAACTCACCTTTTTGCCAAAATGTTCGCCATATGTGGGCACAATAAAGTATTTGTAATACAAATATATTAAAATCTTCGTTCAATAACAAGATAATTTTATTTCAATGAAGTGTTCAAAATATCACTGCATAACGTTATGAAATATCGTGCCTACCGACTTAAAAAATTGAGTTTACGCGTTTATAGAATTTTACTCGGATCGATTTGATAGTTTTAGATAATATTTTAAACATATTGTACTACTGAATAAGACAATTAATTTTTTCAAAATTTAAAATCCCTTAAGTGACAATTGAAAATTCTTTATATTAAACTCCGCTTATACTTATAAATTAATATTATTTGTAGCAATCCAGTTGTCACTTATTTTATAAAACGCACAAAACAGATTTGTAACTCACTGAGAACTTTACGTTTGCAATTAACCGGTTTCATCAGGTCATATTTTAACAGATATAAATCGCTCACCTGAAAGAAACAAAAAACAATAACATTAATTACAAAATATTTTATTAATTGCAAACAGCTTAATTATTTAAACAAGCAACAATTTATCCCTAACAAATTTTCATTTAAATATTATTTCTCATTTACAGCAACACCGTCGGACGTCGCTTCGTCTACTTTAAAGCACACACACTTCTACAATGAGCAAGCGTAAAAAGCTGCTGCAAAGGTTTATAGCGTGATAACAGTTACTAAAAGTACTACATAACTCCCAAAAAACAAAAGAAAATACAACAACAAAATCACCTCTTCTAAATTAAACTCTACTAAATACTGCACGGAACTCGCAATCCAAAGACAATGGTACTCAATCTACTCTTCATAACGACTGTGATAAAGTCTACGTTCGGCGTAGTTACCACCGGCCTTTGGCTCATACCGTTACTGCTCGCCGCTATTACCTACTACCGCTACGATAGCGTCGATCCAGAGGCGCGTCCGATCGATCAACTGAATCTGTATCCCGAGTATGATTTCATTGTAGTGGGGGCGGGATCGGCCGGCGCTGTGGTGGCTAATCGGCTGACGGAAATGCGTAAATGGAAGGTATTGCTCATCGAAGCGGGTCCGGATGAAAATGAGATTTCCGATGTGCCCTCGCTGGCCGCCTATCTACAGTTGAGCAAACTCGATTGGCAGTATAAGACGCAGCCGTCCAACAAGGCCTGTCTCGGCATGAAGAATAATCAATGCAATTGGCCGCGCGGAAAAGTGCTCGGCGGCTCGAGTGTGCTCAACTATATGCTGTATGTGCGTGGCAATCGACACGACTACGATCACTGGGAATCGTTGGGTAATCCCGGTTGGGGCTATGACAATGTGTTGCATTACTTTAAGAAATCGGAGGATAATCGCAATCCTTACCTAGCGAATAACCGTTATCATGGACGTGGTGGTCTAATGACCGTGCAGGAATCACCTTGGCACTCGCCGTTGGTGGCTGCATTTGTAGAAGCGGGACGCGAGATTGGTTATGAGAATCGCGACATCAATGGTGAGAAACAGACCGGTTTTATGATTGCACAAGGCACTATACGTCGTGGCTCACGTTGCAGCACCGCTAAGGCCTTCTTACGTCCTATTCGATTACGTAAGAATTTCCATCTCTCCATGAACTCGCATGTAACCAAAGTGGTCATAGAGCCAAGCACCATGCGCGCGCACACCGTGGAGTTTGTGAAGAATGGCAAAGTGTTCCGCATACGCGCGAGACGTGAGATTATTTTGTCCGCTGGTGCCATCAATACACCGCAAATCATGATGCTATCGGGCATTGGACCTAAGGCGCATCTCGAGCAGCATGGCATACGCGTGCTGCAGGACCTGCCGGTTGGTGAGAATATGCAAGATCATGTCGGCATGGGTGGTCTCTCGTTTTTGGTTGACAAACCTGTTGCTATAATACAAGATCGCTTCAATCCCACGGCACTCACCATGCAATATGTACTGCGTGAACGTGGACCGATGACAACGCTTGGTGGCGTGGAGGGTTTGGCTTTTGTGCATACGCCATACTCGAACAGCACTATCGACTGGCCTGACATACAGTTCCATATGGCACCGGCCTCCATTAATTCGGACAATGGCGCACGCGTGAAGAAGGTACTTGGTCTCAAGGAATCACTCTACCAGGAAGTTTACAAACCGATTGCAAACAAAGACACCTGGACGATCATGCCATTGCTGTTGCGTCCACGCTCACGTGGTTGGGTGCGTCTGAGCTCCTCAAACCCCTTCCACTATCCGCTCATTAACGCGAACTATTTCGATGATCCGTTTGATGTCAAAACTCTAGTGGAAGGTGCAAAGATTGCGCTACGCGTTGCAAACGCTAAAGTCTTCAAGCAGTTCGGTTCACATGTGCATCAGCGTCCAATGCCAAATTGCAAGAAATATAAAATATACTCGGACGACTACTTGGAGTGTCAAGCGCGTACCATCTCTATGACGATTTATCATCCATGCGGCACTGCCAAAATGGGACCGGCTTGGGATCCAGAAGCGGTTGTTGATCCACGCCTACGCGTTTATGGCGTACGTGGGCTACGCGTAATCGATGCCAGTATTATGCCTACTATCAGTAGTGGCAATACAAATGCGCCGGTCATTATGATCGGCGAGAAGGGTGCTGACCTCATCAAAGAGGATTGGTTGAAAAATCCCGAATATCGCGCAGCGGCACCGAAGAGTTAGCCAGCTATTGTATAGCTGTAGTTAAGTGGGCAGTAAGCGCGAGCTTCTTTCGGGGAACTTTTTGGCTGTTATGCCGACAGTGCATTGAGCGATCATAAATCAGGGGCGTACGTGAGCTTTATACCGTAAGCGGTGCCATCGAGCGGGATAGTGTTTCCAAACACTGTCTCTTATAGAAAATATATTAACTATAAACATCTGTAGATTAAGTTTCTTAGAAGCTAGTTCCATTCGAGTCATATATCTTTGTTTTTAAGTCGTTTTCCCTGCCTAAGTGCCTACATATTCACCTTCACATTTACACATTTATCACTTTATGGTAATTTAACATTATTTAACAGTGCGTCATTATAATTTATTGCTGCACTCATGTTATTCGCAAACATTTATCGACTACATCATTAGCTTTCGCATATAAGAAATTATATAATAATAATGTAAATATTATTTTAAGTTATTTAAAATTATCAATTTACATACAGATTAAATATAATTGTTATACTGAATAAACAAAAAATGCAAATTATGCTCTTTGGATATTTGTTTTATTTGGAAAAATTGAAAATTTCATTAAAGTAAAATAATGGTAAGTCGGGAACAGCTGATGTTATAAAACATACGAATTGTATTCATAAGAAACGACTAAATTGATCTATAGTGAACGGTGCGATCATTCCTGTTGCTCTGCTTAGGAATTATCACGCTTCACAAAGCTCGTACAATCCAAATATGATCCTCCTTATGACCATCAGCCAAAGATCGATCTACAGCTGTCAGGTGGTGCTACAGTTTTCATTTAAAAAATTGGACTTTCCAATCCCCCGAGGGAAAAATGGTTAGGACGAAGCCGTTGGAGAATAGGCGCAGCTATCAATTATGGTAGCAGTAGATGAACTACCCCGATGTGTAGCCGCCTTCAGGGAGTTGAGCATCCACTCCGATAGTAGATCTACAATTATGGCCCTGAGCTTGCTGAATGTGTGCTCAGAGCTAGTTAAGAAATGATTTAGGTAATTATTGTTAGCTATTTCACTAAGGGAATCACTGGGAACTGCAGTGCGGATGAGTTCGCAGGAAGTTGCATCCATCGTCCTGTTTCACCATTCTGGATGATGCAGGGTATCCTGTCGTTCGCAAACTGCCATAGTTGTACGGAGGAAGGCGATATGGAAACACTAAGTAATTTCCTGCTGCACTGTTCAGTGTTCGCAAGACTGAGGTTGGAACATCTCGGCAGTCATACTTTAGGCGAACCATGTGAATTTTCCGGATTATAACAAAATTTCTCATAGACTCAAAGCGCTTCGGCGATACGTAAGGGACTTCACTGTGATCCATATCTAGGACTTTTAGCTGTCAAAGTTGGATCCATCACGAAACCAGTTCTTAAACTCACCTAACCACCCTCAGTACAAAAAGCACACGCATATTAACACCAATATTACAAATCTAGCACAGACTCGAATATCCTCCTCTTAGCAATCTTCACGTTTCTCGCAACAAATCAGGCCAGAGATTTCTTTTGTGTGAATTAATCGCAACTGACAACTGTGAAGTCCACTCTCGCTTAGTTTAAGCTAGGTAAACATCTGAATTGGATTGACCGTGAATTCACACTTGCTACGAAAATTTAATGATTTGGAAAGATTAGTCAATTGATAAGTGATGTATTTATTAAATCCAATAGTCCCATATTTTAATCTATAATCTATTAATTGCTTCAGCAATTATAATATTCATTCAATAAACAAATTTATTTGCAATTAACAACCATTACACTATATAACATTTTTTTTTTTCTTATTTTTCACGAATTGCCAGTACTTGTTGTTTTACTGAAAGCTTTCGAAACATAAAAATTAGCAGCTTGAAACGAAAAGCTTTGGTTTAAAACTGATCAAGTATTCTGTTGGCTATCGGAAAAAAGGTTATGAAGTACTTAATAATCATATGAATTTTGTCGCAAGTCCAGATAACTAGGGATCGGACGTAAATATCTATAAAAACCTCCTTCTTCTGAATATATATTCATCCTTTTCGCTGTTTGGCGCCAATTGAGGATACCAAGTGCAGTCAGGTCATAGTATACTCTCAGAGTGCTCTCATCCATCTGAACAACCTATCTTCTATCTAAATTTTTCGCAAAACCTTTCTCTCGAAAACCCCTCTTGCCACCTCATCGGATGTTGGATGTCATAGCTTCCTTACCATATATCAAGACGTGAATAATGAGCGAATTGTAGTGTTTGATTTTGGTTCGTCAAGAGAGGACTTTATTTTTCAATTGCCTACTCAGTCCTTAGTAGCACCTGTTGGCAAGAGTGACTCTGTGTTGGATGTCAAGGCTAATATTGTTATTGTTGTTAATGCTGGTTACAAGATAGGCGAAATGGTCCACAACATCAAAGTAATGACTGTCAAACGAATGTCTGAATATATATAGAAACTCCAACTTTTATGTTTACTTCGAACCCTGGATATATTATAGAATACAAATGATGTTCTTTTCATACGAGTAATCCGATCTTTTGAATTACTGACAACAACCGGTACTTTAGTTGAAAATTCGATTTTTTAAAAGGGAAAGTCAAATCTGGATATCTAGGTGTACAGTCAACGTCACTTCTTTTTAAAATCAGTAGTTATAGCGATGCATGTTGGAGCAACTAAATTGTTTTATGCGCAGTGTATAGTAAAAGATGACGTAAAAATAATGATTTAAAAACTCTCTCGACCCCCGTGTTATGTAATAGTTATTTATTTATCTTCAAGCGTAATCGTACCAAAGTACGCAGCAACTTAGTAGACAGAGTTCATGACTTCGTTATGACATGACGAGCACGTTATGATTACATGTAATTCATGTATTTACATTTTCAATGGCTGTCAATTACAACATTTTAAATTCTTATGATTTAAGTTTACATTTTAATTGCTTATAAGAGACACTGGTGGTTTTGAGTTGTCAAAAATAGATAAACCTAAATACGGGTACATATTTACAACGGTAAGTACGAGCAGCAAGGCATGTAATTGTCGAGAAGGTAGTGTGTTGTAATTACTTTAATTTAGCGCCGCTTGAATGCTCAGCAGTTTTATAGATTTCAATGATTTCAATGTGGTTGCTTGATGCGGCGGGAAATCACATAGCCACAATAACAGCTCATTAAGTACACCCGCCGTCAGCAAGTCATTTGTAGTTTTTTTAACTTTTAAAGGCAAGACAAAATAAAATGAAATAAAATAATATTATAATTGCAATCAAAGAATTCAAAATCTACATATAGATAATTGTAAGACACCACTTGAGACAGGAAATGTTTGTCTAGATAATCACTCTATTGAAGTCGCACACACATTTTTCATAAACGACAACAAACAATTCAAAAAGAATAGTTATAAATGTTTATAATCGCCATTTACAGCAATCACCGAGATACTTGAGCCCGATAAAAGGTATATACAAACACTTAAGAAACGTAATAAATACTCATATATGTATGTATTTACTTCCTGGTAGGCGAGTGTTTCGTTTGCTTGCATTTTTCTTGCACATAATGCAAAAGATTGGCGGTATTAAGGCTAAGAAGTTGAAAAACTTAATAAAAAAAAAAAACAAAAAAAATTTAAAAAGGTAAAAAAATCTAATCAAAAATTAAAGCTTAAAAATCTCAAAATAAAAATTTCACACTTAACAAAATAATTGTATTTATTTTTTTACCATTCTTTTTATTGTTTACTTCTCTTCGCGCTGCCTAACTTCATTTGCTAAACGTTCAATGGCCACTGAAGAAGTTGTGTCGTGAATTATTTTTGTGGCAAAGTGAAACGACGCATTGGAAGTGAATGAACCGCCTTGCAGTTTATATTTTATATTATTTTATTTTATACTTTGATTTTTTGCCACTCGCATTACGCATACAATCTTGTAATGTGTATTATAAATACTACAAAGTACTTGAAATGTCATTGCATTCGGTAAATACGTGCGATTTAAAAAAAAATCTGCACTTTTGTAACGTAATTGTCATTTAGACTGTATTATTTCTTGATGTTGTATGGAAGAATAGCCTAAATCGACTTGAGGTGGAATGAGACTATATTGACAACGTATTAAACGTTAATATGTATAAAAATTTAAGTTAGGTTTTAAAATCATCAGTGAAGACATAACTTTAATCTGAAAATTCCGATAGTGAACTTTCAACTTTTGAATAATTCCTTGATCCAAAGGCTGATAAACTAAAGTCGTGTTAATAGATCTTATCTTCATACTTTTTAAACTTATCCCGCGAGGGTGAGGAGTTCGCGTCCGCCAAACAGAAGTTTTGGTTGGATTTCTTATGAAAAAATAATCTCGTTGTCAGTTGATAAGAGATTCGCTTCGTCTCAGTGGAGGTTTTTTGTTCAATGTTAAAGTAAATAATTGTCCGCGTCTATCCAAGACAGAGTTCGCTTAAGAGATGGTCATTTGTACTCAAACTTTAACTTAAAACTGGGTGCATGAAAAAATGTCCGTGTAAGGGAGGTGTCCGTTAGAAGAGGTTTCTCTGTATTACTCTAAAATATATACAATATTGCCATATTCGACATCATTTAAGGAACCACTATCAATTCTAGAGTCATTCTTTGATTTTTCAGTTTTGAGTCAACTGTAGTAGGCTCAATTCGATATAATATAAGGCAGTCTCATCTCATGTTGAGCTTACATTGTGGACCTAGAAATAGGATATGATACCGCTAATGATTCTGTCGTTCCCAGGATTGAAATCAACAATTTAAATTAAAAAAAACGAT
This sequence comes from Zeugodacus tau, assembly GCA_031772095.1. Lineage (NCBI taxonomy): Eukaryota > Metazoa > Arthropoda > Insecta > Diptera > Tephritidae > Zeugodacus > Zeugodacus tau. The sequence goes on along the minus strand of CM062650.1, from coordinate 17,904,693 downwards.
TAAAATAGAAGAATTCAAAAATTAAATAAAAAATATTAAAATAAAATCATCAAATAAAATCGTTTTCAAATAAAATGTTGAATACCCTCACACCAAAAAATATTGCATAACATCTTTAACTTGTGTTCTTCGGCAGCTGCAAATCTAGCTAGATTTTGATTACTTCAAAAAATATTTAACTGGGAACAGGTTTTCGTTCTCAAGTGGCCTTGATTGCTCACTTTCAACTAAATTTACTGAATTCTGACTCACACCAGATTAGTCACACTTGGTTTTGAATGCTTATAGAATTATGGTATTTGCAGTTTAATGCCGTAAATATTGAGAAAATGCTACACTGAAGCCTCTGTCAGTTTATTGGTGTTACAAGTTTTAATGAGGCAATTAACAACTTCCCAATAAGATGAAATACAAACCTTCGAAGAAATATTAATTTAAAACGAGTAATTGTCGTGTAGTAGATCAGCTGACTGAGACCAAAAGGGGTTGTTTGAAATCATATGATTGAAGAGAAATAAGAGCAAAACAAACAAATGACTTTTTTCAAAGGTCTAGAACTTCAAAGACTTTAAGCGTTTTGTTGTTGAACAGTGGTTAACTGTAGATGACTGCCTCTTTGCGTAATTTGACTCGCTCAAAATTTGACATGCTTATTCCTAAACGCTTTTACAATTATGGTGTTCTGAAATATTCAGAGAACCAAAACAAAGAGGACTAGCAGTTTCTTAAAGAATACATTTGTTAGAATATTCAATTGATGCATATAAAAGGAAAGACGTTAAACAAGATCCAGCTAGCAAAAACGCGCAGATATTACCCTTTGAAACAAATATTGTTAGTACGAAGTTAAATTTTTATAACACCAATATAAACAACCACGAAAATCGCCAGCGCGTACATGCAACCTGAGAAAAATAGTCATAATTTAACCAAACGTGAAGTTGGCACGCCAAGGCAAGTGAAAAACAACACCAAAACGCCAAAAATACCGATAAACCACAAGACGCGAGACACGCGAACAGCTTGAAGCAGAAGCCGCTGCAGAAAAGCAACAAGCACGCGCCCCTCCGCAGTCGGCGTTGCAACAAGAAAATTGCTAAAAACTCGGTCAAAGCCAACAACATAGCAGCAAAACGGCAAAAATATCTATCCAACAAGATTCTTTAGCGAATGCACAGGTTCTTTATTTCTATTTGTTTTTTCGCTTTCAATAACCACAAACTGCTGTGAAAACTTGAAGTACCGTAAAGTCAAAGCTTCGAGACTCATTGGTGGCCTGTCAGCAGAACGCCATATTAGCGACGCGCAGGCGTACACAGCCAAAGACAAGTTCTTAAAATTTTACTTTTAATGTCAGATTTTGACACCGTTAGTTATTGCCTTGACTAGCGTGCACTGACACGTGCTCAACGTCGCATGAATGCCAGCTCGAATGCAATTACTACTGCTAGCCGCGACTAAGAATTAGGCAAAATGTTGTTTGTAATGCTAAGCCGTTTGTTGAAATCACTCACACTTGACCGTTGACGAAGAACGCCAAGTTGAAATTATTTGTGTGTTTACATGGATATATTTTTCGCTGTAATGCATGAAATGATATCAGCTGTTCGGGTTTGCTTCAGTCGACTCAAGGCAAATCAATCACAGTTACTAACTTGATTTTTCATGCGTATTTGGTTAAGAAAATTGTGTTTGGTACTTCAAACGGTTGATTGGCTCTTAATTATGGTTTTTTGTGGTTATTAGAGCAGACCAGCATATTGCGGAAGGGGTTTCGGAGCATGCTACACTGATAATAGTACTGGTAAGGTCGAATGTAGGCCGGTTCTAGGCACTGAAATCCAACTATCTTGGGCAAGTTGACTCAGTCACTGGTCTTCTACGTGTAGAAGATACAATGATACGCACTGTGGTGACAGTTTTCAGGTGTACTTTATCCTTCCTTCTATCCAGGGTAACGGTAAGTAAATTTCTAGACCTACTTTAAAAATACCGCTGTTATAAAGTTCTTAAGTCGGCTATTTTAAATATAAAAATTATTGTATTTTTGTTTTTTTCAACAAAAAATTGTTTATCAAACTATTGTTTAGTGTGATGAAGGAAAAATTGTTTTCTGTTACAAAAACGTATTGAAAACGTATGTATATTTTTGAAAAAAAAAAAATCTAGATAAAATAAAATTTCCTAGAATCTTCATATTATTTTATATACATAAAAAACGCGTTTTGAATTTTAATTTGTATACTCTCGCAACAAAAGTTGCTAAGAGAGTATTATAGTTTTGTTCAACGGTTGTTTGTAACACCTAAAACTAAAAGAGTTAGATATAGAGTCATATATACCAAAGTGATCAGGGTGACGAGTAGATTTGAAATCCGGATGTTTGTCCGTCTGTGCAAGATGTAACTTGAGTAAAAATTGAGATATTTTGACGAAACTTGGAAGACGTATTTCTTGGCACCATAAGAAGGTTAAGTTCGAAAATGGGCGTAATCGGACCACTGCCACGCCCACAAAATGGCGAAAACCGAAAACCCATAAAGTGTCACATCTGAGCTATAAATAAAGTTATAAAAGTAAACTTTGGGAGAAAGGATTGCACTAGGAAGGGGCATATTTAAATGTAATTTTTTTGGGGAATCCAATGTTATTCGCACTTTTAGTAATTTTCAACATAACCTTTGTATGGGTAGTGGGCGTGGTTATTATCCGATTTCCACTATTTTCGTGGTGTATGATGGGGTACGTAAGGGAACCACCAAGAACTACTCGACCGATTTCAATGAAATTCGGTATATAGCATTTCCTTAACATCCTGATGACACGTGTGGAAAATGGGTGAAATCGGTTCCCAACCACAATTACTTGCCATATGACTAAATTTTGAATTCGATCTCATCCCTTCACTTTATAATATATGCATAACGAATCAATGAAAATAGTGTAATAAAACTTTGCACGACAGACCATAACTTGTGAAAAAAATTTTTGAAATCGGACTATAACTTTCCGATTCCCGGATATCGGATATGAAGAACTCAGTGCCTTAGGGTCTCCTTCTTCTAATAGTGTGTCTCAGTATCAAAAATGGTTAAAATAAGTTTATTACTTCCCCTAGCTCGTATATACCTAATTATAGGTTTTTCAAAAATACGATGGGCTTAATAGTGAAATCAGTTCAGGAATTAACTCAGCCCTCATATACTATATATGATGATTTTCGTTATTCTATTGGACTTTATGCCGAATATAAGGGTCAAATTGTGTGTTATCTTAAATAAACTATATCAATGAATTGCGAGAGTATAAAATGTTCGGTTGCACACGAACTTAGCCTTTCCTTACTTGTTTTTTTTTATAAAATCACTTTTTTTCTGAAAATTCGAATTTTTAAAACATTTACTATATTTTATTATATGAATGCTAAATAAAACAATTTTTTTCATTGAAAACATTCGTTTTTTTTTTGTATTTTTAATTTTTTTAAAGTTATTTTATATATTATTCAGATTCTTCTTATTCAATACATTTTTTGAAAAAAAAAAATCGTAAGTTGTTGTAATGAAAAATTAATAATATATGTATTTATATTATTAATCTTTTCAATGTTCTGAAAAATATTTTTATTAATAAATGGTAATTAATATTTCAATTTTATGCAATAACTCTGCAATAATTGACTTTTAAAAAGGTTTAACTTCCATAGTATTTTCAAATATGGAATTCTAACAATCCCAACTCACCCTTTAAGGTGAGTGTAGAAATACATTTCATTACTCAACATAACATGCCATGTTGTTTTTTCGCATTTTTATGCAAATTTATTTGGCATGATTGACTAATAAAATAAATTTCAACAATTTGTAATATTTTAGAGTTTGCTCTTTTATACATTCACTTTATGTCGCTGAAATTTGCATGCAAATTGTAGCTGTCATGATAAAGAACGCAAAAACTATTTGACTACTTCATTTTGAAATTTCCTTGTCATTCGAAGTTGACTCAATCAATAATTCTATGCATGCCTGTCGCACATTAGTGTCCGCACATAGTTGTTTACTTTGAGCCATTGTAAATGAAATGGCAAATGTATAATTATTGTGAACACACTGTGCTACCGCAAACCCATATGCATTATTAGTGCCACACAGCGGCCTCACAGAGGGGAAAGAATTTGTGTGGCATTAAACTTAATTATATGCGGGCCTATGCATGTGTGTGGGTGGTGATTCACAATACAATAAAATATGCACACATGCGCGCACCCTCATAAGTGTGTGTAAGCTTCATGCACATCCGTTAGTCCAAGCACAGAGTGACTATTACAAAATTCGCCATTGTTTGTTGACATTTATATGAATTTACTGTTGTTGTTGCTGTAGTATGATTTGACAGATTATTGTAATTGTAAAATTCTGCAAGTTGGTCACGAACAACAATTTCGTCGTTCGCCCGATTGTCGGACCGCATGGACTATACGTCTACGGCTGTGTCATTAAAGCGCGCAAATGACATGCAAAACAATTAAGAAATTCACAGCAAGGTTTAGTTTAAGTTTAAGCATCATTTATATTCGTTAGATTTCGTCGCGTCGGTTTCAAAACACGATGAGCTTTGTAAAGCGTAGAAACCGCAAAAATTCACCAGAATCATATGTAATCGGAGGGAAGTAGGGGTGATAAAGATGTAATGCGGGAAATACCGGTCTATATTAATAATATTCCACAAAAATAAATAGAACGATTACCGCTTGGAACTTCAGACTTAGCTTATGTAATTTTAGGATTACCCAGATTTACAAGAAACTTTTATTGAAAGTTGTAGGGTAACTAAATTAACATACAAAATTTAAATAGTCGTAAGAATACATTGCCGTCAAAAGATTTGAATAAAAGCGACAAATACGCCGGAACTCTGTGAGAGTTATTAAAAAAAGAGTTAAAGCTTTCTGCTATCAGAAAAGCGTTACTTGCGTTTTTTATAAGCATTTGCTGATGTGACGTCAGTATAGGAGCAAAAGAGAACTTAATTCAAGAATAAAACTATGATGAACGAGACTGTTATTGGATAAGAACTATCGGGTGATCTAAGTAGAATTACTTTTTTCAATAGTCCTTTTTTGACAGATCGTTTCGTCTCGTTCGGAGCAACTCGGGCTGCGTATGCCATGATAACTCGGCGACATTTGTTTTCAACGGACGCCACTTCCCACATATCGCATCAATCAATGTTTTTATTGAGAGAACACTTCGGTAAGCAGATAATTTCAGGTTTTGGGTCGACCGATTGTGGGATATGTAAAGTCTAAAGTCTATGCGGACAACCCCGCTTCGATTCAGGCCTTGGAGCAGAACATCACGAGTGTCATTCACCAGTTATCAGTCGAAATGGTCGAACGAGTCACGATCGATAGAATTGGACTCAACGGAACGGCCAACATTTGAAAGACATAATCTTTAAAAATTAAATGTCAAAGAATGTTCTTTCGAATGGAAATAAATATTTCCTATTAAATTTGAATTTTCTGTTTTTTTTTCTTTAAAAACTAGGGAACCTCGAAATGGATCACCCTTTAAATTAAGATTTATTGATCCTTAATGAGAGGACGGTAAATATATTTCCAGCTAGCATTCGTCTGTGGTCTGAGAACTGTATTTAATTTAAGCTTTCGTGGTATGAACAAATTCATTCTACATAAAGCCTTAGATGCTATTATTATTAGTGCTATGCGAGAACAAAAGTCGAACATCAAGGCAATAAACATTTCAAATTTCTAAGTTGTTGTGAAATAAAAATTGTTTTTTATTTATATAAAGCGTATATATATACATATGTATATCTATATTTTTTATTTGTATCATGTCTATCTATGGTATTTTATGTATGTAATTTGGTGCTTTGTTCTAATTTCTGTCTTTTTTTATTTTTTTATTGTGTTGTGTTATTGTCTTATGTCACAGGTTCAACTTTAATAAGCTGTTATAAGTGATATTTGGGAGTGTTTTCTCAATTCGTGTGCTTTAGATAATATTTAAATGTGTCAGATAATTTAGCAGGACTATACAGGGTGTAACAGGGTTTTTAAAACATATTCAATGCTTATATATCAACATGACGAAGGCGCTCCATGGATAGCTTGCACTCGTAACACAGATTTTTGTAATTCTCAACGAGCGATATAAACCAAATCGTAACTAGAGACAAAACAATTCTCAACTCTCGTTTTTTTCAAAACTTATACGACTTTACGTAAATGACATAAAAGTTGGCGCACCCTGTATATATGAATCTGTATTTGTCAAGCCATTTACGTAATTTGTCTTTGTTGTGGACGATCCGATGAGTAGTCATTATCTTTTATGATAATGTTAATGGTAAATTGCCAACAAGCAAATGGTTTTTAGGTTGGTCGCAAGCTCGTTGAAATCCTACGTGTGTCATACAAATGTGCGCAAAAGGAGTAAGTAAATATCCATTAATATCCAACGGAATTAAAAAAATTCGCACATCATGGATAATTCTTACAAAGAAGAATCACCACACTCAAGGCCAACACATGAAGGAATCCCAACCGCAGTTCTTAGCACGAATTATTCATAGGTAGCAACAACACTCCTTAATTTGAGAATGTTTATTGAAAAAAAAATAAACTAGATTTAGAATGAGAGCCGTCATTTACAACAAAAACACACACACAGCTGCAAAAGTCCGTATGAAAGTAATTTTTAATCAAACTGTGCATACAAATTAAGCGAGCAAGCCTTAAATGCTGTGTTAAAACACGTCTGCAACAACAAAAAAGACGACTCACAGTAAGTGGCAGCCGCCGCAGCGCTAGCGCCGATCTGTGTGGTGACCATGACATTGACACTCGTGAAAACAAAAGTAACAAAACAAAGCTAACGCTTGTATTTGTATTTGTTATTATTTTTTGCTTTTGCGTTTTGCTGAGCGCATGTAAACGAGAGAAAAGAGTGTAAATGCTCTAAAACAGCAAATAGGTACAAAGGTACAAGCTTTCTATTAGCTGCACAGTGTTTAAGAGTGCCTTAATATTTGAAAAATCTAATATTTCAAGGAGTAAATTTTAATACAAAGTAGTAAAGAAATTTTAATTAAAAAATATGTAAAATAAAAACAAAATACAAAAAATCATTAAATTTTTTTTTTTAAATAATATATAGTATAAAAAATAAGTAAAATAAAAACAAAATACAAAAAATAATTAAAACTTTTTTTTTAAATAATATATAGTATATAAAATAAAAATAAAAAAACATAAAAGCAATAAAAAAAGTATATTAAAAAACTAAAAAAATTTATTAAAATTAAGTAAGTAAATAAAAATATTATAGAGAATATTATTTTATTTAAAAATTTATTATTACCTACATTTGGAGATAGTTCTATGATCGATACTGCCGATGAAAAATAGCACTAAATTACATCTTTTCTCACACTTTTTCTTTACCATAGTTTCTCTCATTGAACACATTGAATTTTCAGTTCGAAATGAGAGCGTCGAATGTTTGAGGCAGACATAAGCTGTCTACGATTGACCATTTCGGTCACTATCTTTACGCGCTGCTTTCTTGTCATAAAATTTACATGTAGAAGCAACATGATCACATACATACACAATATTGACTCAAACAAAACCTTTTGTAAATATTTATAACTTTGTGAAAAAATAGAATTAATAAAATATAAAATATGGCGGTAATCAAAACTAAGGGTTCAAAAATGTATTACGTAGATTTAATTATTACTTCAACAAAGACAACACAATTGCGCATGCGTCAGAAGACATGTTAGCGCGCAGGATCACTAGTAATGTCCGTTTGTTTGAACACCTGCATAGTTTGTTCGATTGACTTCTCTATAAAGCTTGGCAAATCGAAGACAGATATAATTTCAGTTCATTTAAACTAGACACTAATCTCCAACTAAAAATAAATGTTCTGAAGGTAGCCTAACTACTGCACAACGATTATACAAATGTATGTATGGAGCAACATCTTTTGTGTGAACGAAGGCAAGATTGCGATTTATGATAGGATGCTAGAATTCAAAATTAATATAAAAGAAAAAAGCTAATTGACGTGTGATTTCAACACTTTCATGCCACTGTGCAAACTAATCCTTTGCTTGCTAAATGTCAATTTTAAAAGCTTTGTGTTTCACAACTTAAAATACGCTAGAAGTTAAGAGAGCAAGTATTGCGTTCAATGAACCATTACACGTTAGAGCGCTTGTAAGCGACCTCTCAACGATGAGCATGACAATACAAATGCGCCGATTTATATAAGCTTAACTGCTTACATCAAATATACATATACTGCTGTATATGAAAGCGCTTTCGTTTTCTACACAGATATTCTAATCAACTTTATAACATTTGAATCTTTATATGGAATCACCGGCCGGTTAAGTGGCACAGAATTGCGCGGAACAGTGGCGCATCCACACACGGCTTACAGAGCACTCCAAAACGCGCGTGCGCTGAAATACGAAATATCAACATATACGGTGCAGTGTGACCCATATAAATTGCGCTTAATGAATTTAATAAATTTCGAAAACAATAGACCGCAATAGTTAAATAAAAGCTAAGGCTACGATGTGGACGCGACTTGTGTTAATTGTATTTGTACTCACAATAGTCGGTCGCGTTTCGCATGCGCAACGCGGTAATATCATAACGACGTTATTCGAATTTTTGCGACGTGGCCAAAGCGATTTAAATATCGAGCATGTGGACGATAATGTGCAGCTCTTAAATGAGTATGATTTCATTGTCGTCGGTGCGGGTACGGCGGGTTGTACGCTCGCGGCGCGTTTGTCGGAGAATCCCGCTTGGAAGGTGCTGCTCATTGAGGCCGGTGGTCCTGAAAATATGGCGATGGATATACCAATCCTAGCACATTTCCTGCAATTGACCGAAATCAATTGGAACTATCGCACGCAGCCGTCGGACAAGTATTGTCTCGCAATGAATAACCGTCGTTGTAATTGGCCGCGCGGTAAAGTCATGGGCGGTTCCTCGGTGCTCAACTACATGATGTACACACGTGGCAACCGGCGCGACTATGATCACTGGGCAGCGTTAGGCAATGAGGGTTGGAGCTACCGCGACGTGTTGCCATATTTTCGCAAATTCGAAGGCTCCGAAATACCCAATGCTGAACGAGACTACGTGGGACGCCAAGGACCAGTGAAAATCGGTTATCCGGGCTGGCGTTCACAAATCTCGGCGGCGTTTGTGCAAGCAGCACAGGAGGATGGCTTGAAGTATCGTGACTACAATGGGCGCATACAAACTGGTGTGTCCTATCTACAGGCCACAATACATAATGGTATGCGCTGGAGCTCAAATCGCGCGTACCTCTATCCGCATAAAGGCAAGCGCGCCAATTTGCATGTGAAAAAGAACACATTAGTTACTAAAGTGTTGATTGAACCGCGCACGAATACTGCGTACGGGGTGGTGCTAAGCATTGGCGGTCAATCCTATCAGGTGCGCGCAAGACGCGAGGTGATACTCAGTGCAGGCGCTATCAACACACCACAGCTGCTTATGCTCTCCGGTATTGGTCCTGCGCAGCATTTACGCGATGTGGGCATTAAGCCAATTGTGGATTTAGCCGTCGGGTACAATCTGCAGGATCACATTGCACCCGCGGTTTCGTTCACCGCAAATGTTAGTTCTATCAGAACGACAGATTACTTTGAAACCAGCAATATAATGAAATATATAGATGGCAAGGGCGTTTTCGGTTTACCCGGCGCTGTGGAAGCGATTGCCTTCTGGGATCTCGGACAGCCATACTTAGAAGATGGTTGGCCCGACTTGGAAATGTTTCAATTAGCCGGTTCTTTCGATGAAAATCCAGCGACGCTGCGCGCATTCGGCATACAACCGGACACGTATAATACCATGTTCGGTAATGTGAAGAGCGATGGTTTCATGATATTTCCCATGATATTGCGTCCAAAGAGCCGTGGACGCATAATGCTTAAAAGCAGTGATCCCTTCAAATACCCACTTTTGTACGCCAACTACTTTGCCCATCCGGACGATTTGGATATAGCAGTGCGCGGCGTGCTGAAGACAATTAGTTTGATTGAGAAACCCGCATTCAAAGCGATAAATGCGCGCGTGTTAGAACGCGTGATGCCCGGTTGTGCGCAAGTGCCTTACAGATCGCGCGCTTACTGGGAATGCTATGTGAGGCACTTCACTTTCACTATTTACCACTACTCGGGCACAGCGAAAATGGGACCGTCGACAGATCCAGCGGCTGTGGTTGATCCGAGATTGCGAGTTTATGGCGTGCAGCGTTTGCGTGTGGTGGATGCCAGCATTATGCCAGAGATTATAGCGGGACATCCCAATGGACCGGTGTTTATGATAGCTGAGAAGGCGGCGGATATGATTAAGCAGGATCACAACTACATTTGAGTTGATAAGTGACACGTGTGTGGAAGTAGGCGACGATATTAAAAAAGAATAAATGTTTGTCATAGTTAAGCAATTCTTAGCAAATTTATCTCAGGTATTTAAGGGACGCTGTCGTTAGGGAAATAAACCTACTTTAAGTTATAAGATTTGTGGAAGCAACTACTTAAAACAACTGCAGATTAATTACTTCAACCAACGCTCTATTGTGTTTGTGTAGTATTCAGTATTGTCACTTCGGTTATTCTTTGCGCCGTCGAGGTCGAAAAAGCGCCACACAAGTTCAGTAACCAATTAAAATCGTGGAACGACGCGCAACGCTACACCGCGCGCTGTGTTGCGTGTTGCGGTTAACGTGTCCACCGTCAGGCAGCAACGGCATAAAAGCGAAAACGCGAAAGAACAAAGATTGCCATGTGTTACACGCTACAGCGCTTAGAAAATCACCGACTGTTTGCACTTCACTCGCCATATACCAAAACCAACAGGCACACACAACGACACTGGCAGCGGCGCGTCGTGTGAAGGCATGAGCTTGCAAGTTCAACAACGTTGTCGCTGCTGGCGCAACTTAATTTGCTACAAAAACCACATCGTCATTACGTACGACGACGTCAGCGCGCGTTGTGTCGCGTTAGCCGCCGTCGACGCTGAGCTTGAAGTTGTTGGACAACCTGTTCGATGTTGGCGCGCATTCGCATTGAACTATTTAGTTTTGATTTTTTTGCGCTTATCAAGCCAATCGTTGAAGAAGCTGACTGCCGAAGAGTAGGCAGCAAGCGTCGTCTATTCACTACGATTATTAAAACCACATACAACAGCCGAACGGCAAGCATTCCAAGTTACGTTTCCTCGGCGTTAAGACGCGCGTTTCCGAGAACACGACGGTACACTGCAGACGGCGCAGACAACGGGCTCGCGGTTCTAACAAACACCAAGCCTAAGCAAAGTGGCTAGAACGCGTTCGCAGCGTTAAGAGGCTTATGAAAAGTCATACGAAATCGGTTAAATAAAAACTGGACTAGTGCAAAGTGCAATAAAAAAACATTGAAAATAACAAAAAATAATAAAAACGAAAATTATTAAACAAGAACTGTAGAACTTTGAAACTTGTGTGCGCGCGTAGTCATAAAAGTGTCGCGAATTTATTGAGCACAGCATAAAATATGTGCAATTTTTAAATTTGCCCCAAAATCTTAAAAAAGAAATATAATAAAATTGTGTGTGCGAAAATGTTTTGCTTACTACAACCACGTCTGGTACTACCTGCGCTAGTTTGCCTGCTGTGCGCCTTTACTTGGGCGCAGGAGCGCAATGTCATACTTGAGGCCTTCGACTTTCTGCGTCGCGGGCAGATAGACGCGAATTTAGAAAACTACGACAATAACCTGCAAATGGATAACGAATATGATTTTATTGTGGTAGGCGCAGGCACAGCGGGTTGTGCCATAGCGGCACGTCTGTCGGAGAACCCGAAATGGAAAGTGTTGCTTCTGGAGGCCGGCGGTCCGGAGAGTCTTATAATGGACGTGCCCATTGTGGCGCATTTTCTACAGCTGGGCGAAATGAATTGGAAGTATCGCACACAGCCTTCGGATCGCGCTTGCTTGGCTATGAACAATAATCGTTGCAATTGGCCGCGCGGCAAGGTGATGGGCGGCTCGTCCGTGCTCAATTACATGATGTATACGCGCGGCAATCGACGCGACTACGATCGCTGGGCAGAGCTGGGTAATGTCGGCTGGAGTTGGCGTGATGTGCTGCCTTATTTCAAGAAATATGAAGGTTCTAATGTGCCAGACGCTGATGAGGATTTGGTGGGACGCGATGGTCCCGTGAAAGTGTCATACGTGAATTGGCGTTCAAAGATTGCCGAGGCTTTTATGGAGGCAGCGCAACAGGATGGTTTGCAACATCGTGACTACAATGGACATATACAAAATGGCGTCAATTATTTGCATACTACTACACGTAACTCAACGCGTTGGAGTTCGAATCGCGCCTATTTGTATCCGCTCAAGGGTAAACGCCGTAATTTGCATGTGAAGAAATTCGCTTTAGTCACAAAAGTGCTCATTGATCCAACTACAAAAACAGCTTACGGCATAATTGTGCGCACCGACGGACACGAGCATAAAATACTCGCACGCCGTGAGGTAATCGTTAGCGCTGGCGCCATTAATACACCGCAGCTGCTCATGCTCTCCGGTGTTGGACCTGCCGAGCATTTACGTGAAGTAGGCATTAAACCGATTGTGGACTTAGCCGTCGGGTTTAATCTGCAAGATCATACCGCACCTGCAGTCACGTTCACCACCAATGCGACATCTTTGCACTTCGAAGATTTTGCCGATCCAACGCTGGTGAATCGCTTCAATCGGCAAGAAGGTCCTTACGGCTCACCCGGCGGCTGCGAGGCTATGGCTTTCTGGGACTTGGATCATCCGCAACTGAAAGATGGCTGGCCAGATATTGAACTGTTCTTGGTAGGCGGTTCGATGTCCTCCAATCCGGCAATATCACGTGCCTTTGGTCTAAAAAAACTCATCTACGACTCCATGTTTGCAGAAATCGAAGACAGAGAACTCAATGCATTCATGATATTCCCCATGATATTGCGTCCCAAAAGTCGTGGACGCATCATGCTCAAGAGCACCGATCCGCAGAAATATCCACTGATCTACTCCAACTACTATGCGCATCCGTATGACGTCGACATCTCCGTGCGTGGCGTGCAGAAGGCGATCAGTTTGGTCAACTATCCGGGCTTCAAGAAGATCAATGCTAAAGTGTGGAACCGCAGAATACCCACATGTAAGGGTATCGAGTTCGGCACCCGCGACTATTGGGAGTGTCATGTACGCCATTTCACTTTCACCATTTACCACTACTCAGGCACAGCGAAAATGGGTCCGGCTACCGATCCAGCGGCTGTGGTGGATCCGCGTCTGCGTGTCTATGGCATAAAGAATCTGCGTGTGGCCGATGCGAGCATCATGCCAGAAATCATGTCTGGCCATCCGAATGGACCGGTCTTCATGATAGCCGAGAAGGCGGCGGATATGATCAAGGAGGATCACGGCTTCAAGCAGTGACGCAACGCAAATGTTGGAGTACTTTTAAGTGGAACATAAACTGTATTTATATGCCAAGCTTTCCAAAGGGAGACTACAGTAACTTGTAAGACAGGGTGGGGGCACTTGCTAACTCGTAGCCAGCAGTTCATGTAAATAAATCTAATTAAGTTTTTAGCCTTAAGTGTGAAAAATTTGTTGCCAGATAAGTTAATACCATGAATTTAAATATTTAGTTTATTGTTGAGAGCATCAATGAAACATTCTAAGTCTAAATATTTACTGTTACTTTTAGTTAAATAAGAAAATCAGTGCACTGAAAATTAATCTGTAAGTTTTAAAGTGTAAATAATAAATATGTTTGTAAGCGTGTGTGTCTTTAAACTGTATTTGTAACATTGTCATTGACAGCTGTCCGTCCGTTGCCTTCGGCGTGTGCTATTATTATTAACTGCTGTTGCTGTTGCTACTATTCGTCCGCTTTGTGACTCAGTTTCGGAGCGAATTCGATTTGAAAATCAAATTTCGGTCATTCACTTGCTTTGGCGTCTGCAAAGTTAATTTCATTTTCATTCAACTTCAGCGTTTCGCTCGATTGACCACAACTCTTTGTCACTCTTCGCTTTGCGGCTTTTCGCCAAACTTTATTTGAAGATTATGAAATTGTGTATAGCCAATTTATGCGTAATTTCAGCTGAACAAGTTTTTTCGAGGGTGTTCGCATAAAATGCCAAAATTTTAACAAACGGCATAGGGTGAGCATGCGTAAAAACGTACTGAGTCACGTAGATGGGCATACAAGTGATGTCAAGTGTAACAAAATTTATTGTCGTACAAAGGGAATTATTTTGTAGAAATAAAAAGAAATAAATAACTAATTTATGAAATTTATTTCTGCCAATATATACAGGGTGCTTCGAGTGTTTTGAAAATACTTTGTTAAAAATATTTAAATAACTCCACTCAATACGTTATAGGAAGTGATGAGGAACCACTGAAAAGTTTTATGATTGTCATTTAGGTGTCTAATAAACTCGTTTTTATGACATTTGTTTAAGGAACTTGAAGTTTAATTGATTAGTTAATGGCGCGATAATTTGTTTTCCGAATTTATTACAAAAGTATTAATTGATTTGTAATATTTTTTAAAGGGTAACCGTTAAATAAAAAAAAGGTCATGTAAAATCAGAGAGGTAAACTATATTAATTGTTGTGTCATGATTTTGTTTAAAAGATCTTAATTGAGTTATCGTATTTTCCAAATAAACCTAACTGACCCATAAATTAATGTTATTAAGACTTACTAAAATAGTATATATTCAAAACTCCTTTGTCGCTGCATACTAGAAATATCCTTGAAGTACTTCCCTTATCTGCTTAATCAACTGATCAATTAACCGGCTTTTGCTCGATTAAAGCTCTGATTTAGACTGATTTACCGTACAAAAATATCTTATTTAACAACTTTAATTGATAATCGAATACAAATCGACTTGAAACTGGAATACAACACTGCGAGTTGTTGTCTATACTGGAAATTTTGTTGAGGTTTTTATTTAAATAACAATCAACTGATGAAACTTACAAACATCTTACGAACAGCAAAAACAAAAATCTATTAAGCTGCTCGTTAATCGAGTAGCCGGTTGTGCGAAAGGCAAAAACTGGTCTCAATTATAATATTATTGTATTAAATTTATTTGGCTTGCGAAAAGTGAGTCATCACATCGAATAGTAGACAGTTTTCCAAAAAATAATTATATTTTGCAAATGAAAAATCGAGTCCTGACTGTCATCTAGCATTTCGCAGTAAACAAATACGACTTGGCGGCTATTTAAAAGTTCAAAAGTTGTTATAATTAGAAGTCTGATAGTAGTAGTAGTTATTTTAGTATTGGTTGTAATAAATATATTAATATTTCATTTCAGTCAATTAAAAAAAAACTACTATATGTAGTCTATTAACACTTTTTTAATTATTGGTTGTTGTTATATCTTTAATTCTAAATTATTTTAAGTATACTTTAATTGAGTCAATTAACAAATTAAATTATAATTTTAACAAAAAACAATTAAAATTTGATAATTTCTTTTGTTGTTATATTTTTAGTTCTAAAGTTTCTTATTTATAATTTAATTGGGTCAATTAACAAATTACGCTTAAATGTAGTCAGTTATCATTTTTTTAATTATTTTATGATGTTATATTTTTTATTCAAAATTTTTTCTTTATATCTTAGTTGAGTCAATTGTTTAATTAAATTTAAATTTTGTCAATTAACAAATTACGCTTAAATGTATCCAATTAACATTTTTTACTCATTTATTGCTATATAATTATATAATTTTTTTTTTTAAATCTGATTTTTTTTTATGTCATCATTGAACATTGCACAACCATACCACTGTCATAACAACTTACATCCATACTACACTGATTGTCAAAGTGTGTTCAATCAATTAACATATAAATATTAATTAATGATTTCCAATAAAATTAAACGCACTGTTGACACTTTCGATTAAGCATTCTTGTTAAGAAAACGAGCAATTAACATATTTAAATAAAAGCTATTTAAAGTGTTACCTGTGGAATAATAAATATGTAAATGGCGCGCGAGCGTACTGCAACAAAAACAACAAACTGCATGCACTTTCAAGCAAACTGAGTTGGAGAAATAATTTTGCCGGCACTTCGACACGATCTGCTGCACAAACAATGCAGACGAACACACACAGTTACATATACATACATACAAACGGTGCATAATTTATGTGCCTATGTTGGAATGCGCGGCATGTGCATGCCGAACGTGTGTAGGTGTGCGCGGTAAACAATTTTTTCCTTTACCGTCTGACATTGACTTTGAAATAATATTATGCGAGCGCGTTCGTGTTATTGCCATTTAATTGCTTCATTTCATTTTACTTTTCGGTTTATCTGTTTCTTCCCACCTTTTTTGGTCATAAGCAGTTTTTGTTTGGTTTTTTTTTTTGCTTTTCCTCTCATTTTCATTTCATGACGTATGCTGTTGTTTTGATCTTGTTTTGGCTGAATTATCTCAAGCCGTTTTATTATTTTTGTTATTGTTGCTGTTTGTCGTATGTAATTATGATTTCATGCCAATCGGACAAGTTTTTTCAAATAATTTTGCGCATGCGGAAATGATTTGCCGATTCGTATTGAAGAACTGTAACGTTAATTTGGCAGTTACACCGTAAACAATTTGCCAAGTAGTATTCAAGAGCTTAGTAAGCTGAGGGTTTGAGCAATGAAGGTGTCTGTCGAACAATAACAAGCTTCAAGTATATTTTTTATTGTTGATTAAAGAAGCTGTGTTTAGCAATAACCAGTTGTTGTCAACATCGATTGTCTTGTAAAATTTATTAATTCACTTGTATCACGAAGAATACTTGTCGAAAAACTAGATTTATAACAATCGGAAGAAATGACTCATACTACGAAGAGTTCTGAATATAAAATTTTCCAAGACATGGTAATCAATTCTGTAATTATTTATTGAGACGAGCCCTTTTGTTATGGTGTAATGTATTGTGCAAAAAATTATGTCTTTCCGTTATGTGAAAAATTTACATTTCTTGCATGTGCTAAAACTGTAAGATTGCTTGGACCTCTTCAATTTATAGTACTTTTTTATATCAATAATGGTCTCAACTAAAATATGTCCTTTATTTGTGTTTATTTAAATAGGTGGCAACCCACTCAAAAATATTTTGTAAGGTAAAGGGATGATGGAGTCATATGTAGAAGTTCATGTAAGTGAGGAAAGTTTTTGACTGTCATTCACTTGGGAGTGGCCAGGAACGATGCTTTTGCATGTGGCTCCAGCAGCACACGACTTCCGGTCTTAGACCAAGACCACCACATAAAACCGAATTACCAATGAACAGGAAGCAACAGTCTCGGATGAGAAACCCCAATTTTGATGAAGACCACAGCAAACGTATTAAGGGCATGCACCTGGAATGTCTGGACCCTTAATTGGGAAGGTGCGCCTGCCCAGCTGTCCTCGTAAGAGTAAAGGCTGACATCACCGCCATCCAAGAAATGCGATGGACGGGACAAGGACGGAAGAAGGTGCTACAGTGGCCACATAAAGGAGCTCAAATTCGGTGTGGGATTCGTGGTGGGAGAGAGACTCCGTCATCGAAACCTGGCATTCACTCCGGTGGAAGAATGTCTAGCCACAATCCGCATCAACATTTCGTTTATTTGCGCCCACGCCCACACGGAAGAGAAGGACGATGTGATCAAAGATAGCGCCTAGAACGTGCCTATGAGCGCTGCCCCCCACTGTGTCAAAATTATGCTTGGCGATTTCAACGCTAGGGTGGGTAAAGAAGCCACTTTGGTACAACAGTCGGAAAATCTATGATGAAACATCACCAATGAGGCTGATCGACATCGACGGGGCCCGAAATATGGTCGCCTGTAGTACTAGATTCCAGCATAGGAAAATACATCAAGCTACTTGGCTGTCACCTGATCGAATCACGCGCAACCAGATCGATCACTCGATCGATTGTCCAGATTGGGTGAAAAGATCCGGCGACTTACTGAAGGTTTCAAGGCCGGAGCACACTCCTATAGGAGCCCCAGATGGCGCACCCGAAATCCCAATCGACGATGATGAAACAGATGTTCCATTTCCCGACCGTGAAGAAATTCGAATAGTTATTACCCGCTTGAAGAACAACAAGGCGGCGGGGGCCGATGGTTTGCCGGCCGAGCTATTCAAATATGGCGGCGAAGAGCTGATAAGGTGCATGCATCAGCTTCTTTGCGGAATATAGTCGGACGAAAGCATGCCCGCAGATCGGAATATCAGTGTACTCTGCCCAATCCATAAAAAGAGAGACCCTACAATCGGCGCCAATTACCGTGGGATAAGCCTAAATATCGCCTATAAGGTTCTATCGAGCGTACTGTGTGAAAGACTAAAGCCCACCGTCAACCAACTGATTGGACCTTATCAGTGTGGCTTTAGACCTGAAAATCCACAACTGACCAGATATTCACCATGCGCCAAATCTTGGAGTAGACCCGTGAAAAGTGTATCTACACACACCACCATTTTGTCGATTTTAAAGCTTCTTTCGACAAGGAGCTGCCTTTACGCGCGTATGTCTGAATTTGGTAACCCTGCAAAACTAATACGGCTGTGTAAACTGACGTTGAGCAACACCAAAAGCTCCGTCAGGATCTGGAAAGACCTTTCCGAGCCGTTCGATACCAAACGAGGTTTCAAACAAGGTGACTCACTATCGTGTGACTTCTTTAACCTGATGCTGGAGAAAATAATACGAGCTGCAGAGATAAATAGAGAAGGTACAATATTTTATAAGAGTGTACAGCTGCTGGCGTACGCCGATGATATCGATATCATTGGAAACAACACCCGCGCCGTTAGTTCTGCTTTTTCCAGACTGGATAAGGAAGCGAAGCGCATGGGTCTGGTGGTGAACGAGGACATCTAAAGCCAATATTAACGTGAGTACCTGCCGACGACGGCCTTACCTCACGGTGCTCAAAAGCACAGCGGATCAAATCAATGCGATGATCAGCGCCCCGAAAAATGCAATGCATTATTCGGTACCAATTGGCATGTGGAATGGACACACTAACCACCTTGGTGGGGTTCGAGGCCTATCTAAAACCTCTGCCGTACTTTGGGTCCGGCACCCGGTTGCAATGCAACTCCACATTGAGTGACAAATATCACTCTCCCCGCATTCGGGTATTAAACCACAACCACCACGATACTCCCCGAGGGGCCAGTCCGCACGAGTAGGTTGGAGCGAACTCCAAGGGCTCCTACTCCCCGTGGTACCAGAATTAAGTCTCCGGTCAGACCTCGTAGCCAAAGGTGAACGAGGACAATAGGAAATATCAATATCCTGTCATTAAACAAGCTGACTGACCCCCACGTCACTGTTGACAGTCATAACTTTGAAGTTGAAGTCTACGCCAGTCAAGAAGAAGAATGTATTGTGTAAAAAATTATGTCTTTCCGTGTTATGTGAAAAATGTATATTTCTTGCATGTGCTAAAACTGTAAGATTGGTTGGACCTCTTCAATTTGTAGTACTTTTTTATATCAATAATGGTCTCAAATAAAATGTATCCTTTATTTATATTTATTTAAATAGGTGGCAACCCACTCAAAAATATTTTGTTAGGTACCTTAAACTCCATCAGGTTGTAATGTTTTTTTATTTTGTTAACTTCAAATAGATGAATGTTTTAAATACTTCTATTATGTTCTATTTAATATATTTTAAAATTTGGCACACTAATTTTTTGGCACAGGTTACAACTCTACTCAAAAATTATTTGGACTGTAAGCTTTCTTAAAACTATTCAGTTTGTGTTCTATCTATTCAGTAGTGTTGCTTTACTTTTTAAATTTTTTTAGATATAATTTAAACAGCTGACACAACCTTGTCAATTTTGTTTTATTATTTTAAATCAGTTGAATATTACAACGCACAATCCATAATAAATTTTCAAATAGATTCAATATTCACTGTATATACAGCAAATGTGACAGTTTTTTGTTGCGCTACACAATTTCGTTGCAACCGATTAATATTGAATTGATTTAGAATTAAAGTTTGTTTTCGGTAAAAAAATTTAAATTTTCTTTCATAAGAGATATACGAATGTACACATATTAAATACGATAAACAAAATATAGTGGATCACTCGAAGATCAGTGAAAGCAGTTCGTTTTCATAACTAATGGATATATTTATATTTTCAAATAAATCTCGGCTAGTCATATTTAATTTTTTTTTTTGATTTTTCAAAAACATAAAACCGTTATAAAAATTTTTATATAATGACAAAGTGTAATAATCACTACCAAGAAACTGTCAAAGAATGTATAATAATAAGAAGGAGCAAATGTTAGCTGTGCTAAAATGTTATTTGACATTAGGGAACATCGAAAAAATTTCGAACGCTATGAAGGAACACACCATTCAAAAGGGGAAGCAAGCCAATGTTTACCACTTTATAAGGGAGCTGATCAATTGCGTGCACCACGATATAAAGGAACATGAGAACAGAAAATGTATGCATCAGAGAAACTACACCACACTATAAGGGACTACTCTATAGAAATTGCCCACGCAGATGTTCTTCGATATGCGCATAAGGGAAAATTTGAATAATGTGTATTACAAAAAAATAATTATTAATCGCACAAGATTTACGTATTTGCCTCCTCATCAACCACAAATTCGCACACAATTCTGTGATTTCTAATTGGATATTTTTCATATTCTCTATTAATGAGGTGTAGTTTGTCGTGTTCCCTCATAAGTGGTGGAAAAATTGCGTTGAGGAGTATATTTCGCTTGTGTTACACTACATATATCACAATAAATGCGTTGGTTTCAAAGTTAACTTTGGTGCTGTGTGCCTAGCAGCTCAACATTTTGCAACTCCAAAAATTTTGTTCGAGTTCAAATCCTACATGAAATATTAATGTATTTTTGACTTTTTTGTTTTTTTATTATATTTTATTTTATTTCCAATTAATTATTATTTATTTGATTATTGGTGATTTCGTTATATAATTATTTTTTTTGCAAATTCTATTTAAAATATGATAATTATTTACATAAATTTGTTTATTTTAATTTTTATATTTTCTCAATTTATATTTATATTTTTTTATTCCTATGATAAATAAATTAGAAATTTAATAATAAATAAATAAATTAAAAATAATAAAAAATAAAACTGTCCATATTCAGCATATTTGAAGTTATAATAGTATGGAATTTTTTTCTTTTTTCCACCGCATTTTGATTACACGTAGCAGCGAAAAATAAAAATACAAACATATACACATATACCAAAATCTCAGTCGGTATATGTTTATATGTATCAATCGTACGTATGTAGCATCATATACGTATATATTCATTCATTCATAAGTATATTTGTATGTAAGCATAACCAGGGAATCCCTTCATATGCGCAATCACAAACGCACAATATGCGCAAGTGACTGACGAACTTACAAGTGTACGTACATATGTATGTAAAATATTACGAATTGCCAAGAGTCATAGGAACAACAATAACCTTCCTTCATATGCGCAAAAGCAAACGCACAAATTAGAATATGTGAATGTGAATGACCGACAAAAAACAAACCAACGCATATACAAACATACATACATGTGTAGCTCACGACGAAAAATATGATCATCAAGAAGCAGAAACAACAATACGCCAACTCTCTTCCCCGCTGCAGACGTCGCTGTCGACAAACTGTCTCATCGCGACGATGGTAAAAATTATAAATCATTTTTCGTTGCTGATGCTGAAGTCTAGTGAAATGTGGCAGCAGTGCAATCAGCTTGACAAAATTCACAAAAGAATCAATTTTCATATTTGCCATCAATTGTGGCAGAAATATAAAAATATGCGAAAAATAAGACTGCGGCCAGGATTCGAACCCGAGCACCGTCTAAAAAGCGGATGTGTGCGTACCACCCGCACCACGATAGCTATTGTAAACCAATCAGCTTAATTGATATTTTATAATCCACAGCATAAGATGGTAGTTCTAATAAAAATATGAATATGATTCTCGGCCACTGCCAGTTTTCTCTTTTGAAGGAAATATCAGAAATTATTTGAATTTGTGATTTTTAGCATCCCAGACAAGCCGCTTTTAGGCAAGGCATGCGCGGAGATGTGCGCGACGCTTGCGCTTATGAATGAAGTTCACATGCTTTGTTGTTGATACGCATGCGTTTCAACATGGAAATGTGTTGTAATTTTTTGTTGTAGGCGAGTTGCTTTTTCCGAAGATGTGTCGAAGTGACAAATGTGAGGGATGTAGATTTGTATGTTCACATTTATACGTATGTATGTACATACATATATATTTCTGCACGCGTATGGTAGCAAGAATATTTGAACATACGCATTGTTATGAAATTTGCCGACGGCAAATCAATGATTGCTCGAGACCATAATGATTTTATAGATTATCATATACATATGTAGTTCATTTATATAATTAATGAATAAGTCAGAATTTTTAATTAGATATGAATAAAAAGTAAAGTAATATAAAATAAAAATGAAATGAAAAATAGATAGAAAATTAAATTAAAAAAAAATATTTATGAATAATATATATGTAAATATAATAAAACATGACTATCAGAATTGCCTACCATCAATCGGCGAATTCTCGCACAATCTATTCAGTGAACTATCATTCATACATTCACACATACATATATGTATGTACATATTTTGCTACTTTGCATATCCATCAAATTCTCTAGGTTCGACGCTCATCGTAAACATATTTTTTTTATTATTTAATTAATTTGAGTCAAAATGTATTTTTAATTATTAATTATATTAATTTAAAAATTTCTATTAAATAACTTAAAATAAAAAATAAAATTCAAATGTAAATCTTAATAAGCAAGCATATGAAGAATTGATGTGAGAACACCCATTTCCCCTTTGTTCTTATTGATCTCAGCTCGCTCATGCTGTGGTGTATTATTTTTCTTTCGAAGTGGCGAGTTTTCGATGTTCCCTTATATTTTAGCACACAAAAAGCTGCGAGTTAACATTTGCTCCTTCTTATTATTATACATTCTTT
Organism: Zeugodacus tau; assembly: GCA_031772095.1. Taxonomy (NCBI): domain Eukaryota; kingdom Metazoa; phylum Arthropoda; class Insecta; order Diptera; family Tephritidae; genus Zeugodacus; species Zeugodacus tau. The sequence goes on along the minus strand of CM062650.1, from coordinate 17,881,492 downwards.
GAAACTGTTTGATGCATTTAACATATCTGTATAACTGTTATACACAACTAAAATTTCAAGCCTAAAAGTATGCAATACTTTTAACATTTTGCATACAGTGGTACTCAAACTATTTCTTTTTTTAGTTATTTGCAAAAATAATATGATTACTTGCTTATGTACATATAATCAATATTAAATAATGGATTTTATCATAATTAATAAACAAAAGAATTACGATTACAAAATTCAGACATGATAATCAATGAATAATACGACTTACAGAACTCTCAAATGTATTAAATGTGTCTTTTAATATTTTTTATATACTCCTCAATATACATAAGTATATAAATAGGCACTTATGCATGCTTGTGCTTAAAATCTGCGGCTCCACACAATCTGCCGCAAATGTCATTTGTCAATGCAACTCCCTGGCGACCATTTCAATGTCATGCCATTTACATGCATAAACCAACAATGCGCAACGAATTCACCGCCCAACGAGTTGTGAAAATAATGCAAACAAAAGAAGGACTTCATTTGGCGCAAAAAGGAAGCCACACATTCATTTGTTCAAGTGGTGCTTTTGTCGAAAATGGGAAATCGTTAATTAAAAACCACAGCGCAACGCACGACAAATTTCAATAAACAATGGAAACGCTTAAGGAATCGCCTACAAATGCGCATACACATTTACATTCACATACATACATTATAAGAATTGCATAGCAGCAGGTGAAAGGGTTGAGGAAGTTGAAGACAGTGAGAAACAACAATATATTCAAAATGCAAGCCAAAAGTGTGTGCGTGAGGAAGTATATAAAGAGAATGAGAGAAAAATGAAGTTGGTAAAAGAAGGAGGTAGAAAAAGGAGTTGCCGCTTTTAACTGCAATTTAAGGCATGAGGTATAAGTTAATGACTCTAACAGTCGGTTTCATAAAATTTTTTAATTGAAAATTAAGTTCCATTTAATTTTAATTTTTATTTAACTTTGCACTTAAGTTTCCTGCGTTTCACCATTATTGACATTTAATTAAAAGGCAGGGATGTTAGTAAGAATAACAGCTGATTTATGTAAACAAATAAATTGTATTTCTTTGTCAAAATGGTAAACATAGATAGAAAAGCGTAACCATGGTTACATATGACAGTATTTAAATAATATTTAAATGTCAAAGCGTGACCATTTAAATAAAAATTAAGTCAAATGGTGAAACTGAAATTAATTATTTTTCACTTAAATTTGTTTCGTGAAACCGGCTGTAAGGGACATATACATATGTAAATCTAATTTAGTCATATAAGAAATTATGGTTCAATTTAGTCAATCAAAATATTATCATCTCTTCGCACTGCCAAATTAATTTAAAACATTAAGATTATAATTAAGAAACCAGTTTTTGACTTTCGCACAGCCGGCTACTCGACTAATAATAAGCTACATTTTGTTTCTACTGTTCATGAGAGGTTGGAAAATTTTATCAGCTGATTGTTATTTTTATCAAAAAACACAGCAAATTTTACAACGTGGACAACAATTTGAGGAGTTCATTCCAGTTTCAACTTGATTTCTATTCGATTAAAAATTAATGTAGTAAAATAAGATTTTTCGATCAGTAAGATAAATCGATCTAATTGAGTGATCTAAAGATCTAAAACTATAATTTAATTTAGTCAATTGCAAATTTAAACTTTAATTTAGCAAAGAACACATAAATCTAATCAATTAAAAAAAATTATCAATTATTAATTATTAACATGCTACACATTAATTTAGTCAATTAACAAATCACAATTAAATTATATTTTATTTCAATGAATTAAGAAATTATGCTTTAATTTAATCAGTTCATAAATTAAACTTTAATTGGGTAAATTAAAAAAAATACATTTTAATTGAATCAACTCACTAATTACACTTAAATTTAGTCGTTTCAAAAATTACAATTTAAGTTAACCAATTAAAAAATAAATTAAAATTCAATTTAAATGCAATTAATTGACAGACATACATACATATTAATTCAGTAAATTTATGAATTACCCTTTAATTTAGGCAATTAACAAATCACAATTAAATTATATTTTATTTCAATGAATTATTAAATTATGTCTTAATTTAGTCAATTAACAAATTACAATTTAATTGAGTATATTAAAAAATTATTGTTTTTATTTAACCTATTCACTAATTACACTTCAATTTAATCAATTTTAAAGTTACACTTTTTTTAATCCATTAACAAATTACACGTTACTAATGATCTTGTATTACAAATAAATTGTGAAATCAGGTGATTTTTTCATCTAGTGTGGTGAAAAATAAAATTGGAGGTATTTATGACTTTATTTATATGATTTCCCTACCATGTGCCTCAAATTATGTTGAACAAATTGTAAAAAATCTCTTAATCGAATAACGGTTTCGTAACCTCAAATTGATTTATCGAGAAATTTAGCAATTAATGTTTTTGTAAATTAGACCATGACCTTTATTGTGAAAAAAATTTAATTCAATAGAAAAATCGATTTTCACTTTGTTTTCAGCGCATGTCGTATTAACTTTCATCAAATCGAAATGAGCACCAACTAAATAGCGCATAAACAGGGTAACAAAAATGAAATATTGGTATATTATCGCGTGTGTGGAAAGATAAAATGCAGCCTTCATCTAAATGAGTATGCAATATTTCAACTCGCACCCGCTTTCAACACAAAATGCAATACATAGCTAAATCACCCCTAAAATTCATTAAAATCTTACCACAAAATTCACTTTGTTTTCGCAGACGAGTGCACAAACAAGAGAGAGTAACGGATGGCCGCCTGGCTTTCCCGTGACCAAAGTGCAAATGCTAGAAAAATGCAACACAACCGCGGCGTGCTGAGTGGGGTGGTGCGGCGATTACGTGAATTGCATTACCTAAGGGGATAAATTTCATGCGATTACCACGAGTGAAAGTGGTGACTGGCGTCATGGGAACAGCCGCAATAGCAACAGCGCCGGCTATTTGAATAACCTGTACAGCTGTAGTGATGTAGATATTTAGATAAATAAAAAAAAAAAATTACAAAAATAAGAAAAAAGTTAATAAAGTCGCTTATGTGTTCACCCTAAAGTCCGGTGCCGCTCAGCAAGGTAGGCAGCGCCAGGGGGTGGTTCACCAGAAACGGATTCTGGTTTATTTCAAAATATGTTTTGATTTCATTGTTCAAAGCAAAGGTGGTGGCACTTCAGCATGTTTTTTATACTCTCGCAACAAAAGTTGCTAAAGAGAGTATTATAGTTTTGTTCACCTAACGGTTGTTTGTAAGTCATAAAACTAAACGAGTTAGATATAGGGTTATATATATCAAAATGATCAGGGTGACGAGACGAGTCAAAATCCGAATGTCTGTCTGTCCGTCCGTCCGTCCGTCCGTCCGTGCAACGGATAACTTGAGTAAAAATTGAGATATCTTGATGAAACTTGGAACACACGTTCCTTGGGACCGTGAGAGGGTTGCTTTCGAAAATGGGCAAAATCGGACCACTGCCACGCCCACAAAATGGCGAAAACCGAAAACACATAAAGTGTCATAACTAAGCCATAAATAAAGTTATAAAAGTAAAATTTGGAATAGAGGATCGCACTAGGAAGGGGCATATTTGGATGTAATTTTTTTGGGAAAGTGGGCGTGGCCCCGCCCCCAAATCGGTTATTTGTATATAACTCGCAAACCAATAAAGCTATATAAACCAAACTTTCTGCAGTCAGTTCTCTTACGTACCCCACAACACACCATGAAAATAGTTGAAATCAGATAATAACCACGCCCACCTCCCATACAAAGGTTAGGTTGAAACTTACTAAAAGTGAGTTAACTCAGTAACGAAAAACGCCAGAAACACTAAATTTCACATAAGAAATGGCAGATAGAAGCTGCACTCAGATTTTTTTACAAAATGGAAAATGGGCGTGGCATCGCCCACTTATGGGTCAAAAACCATATCTCAGGAACTACTCGACCGATTTCAATGAAACTTGGTTTGTAATAGTTTTCTTACATCCCAATGATGTGTTGTGGAAATAGGCCAAATCGCTTCACAACCACGCCTACTTCCTATATACCAGAACTTTGAAGACGATCTGAATCGTTAACTTTACAATATATAAAGGTAGCACTAGTGAAGATATCGATGCAGAACTTTGCACAAATACTACCTTTATAGTGTGGAAGCCCCATTCTAAAAATCGGACCATAGGTTTTCAAGGCCCCATGTATCGAACATGAGGACCTCGGTGCTTCTAACCTAATAATATGGTTTCCAACTTTCAATGGACTTATAAAGGGTGATTTTTTAAGAGCTTGATAACTTTTTTTTTTAAAAAAACGCATAAAATTTGCAAAATCTCATCGGTTCTTTATTTGAAACGTTAGATTGGTTCATGACATTTACTTTTTGAAGATAATTTCATTTAAATGTTGACCGCGGCTGCGTCTTAGGTGGTCCATTCGGAAAGTCCAATTTTGGGCAACTTTTTCGAGCATTTCGGCCGGAATAGCCCGAATTTCTTCGGAAATGTTGTCTTCCAAAGCTGGAATAGTTGCTGGCTTATTTCTGTAGACTTTAGACTTGACGTAGCCCCACAAAAAATAGTCTAAAGGCGTTAAATCGCATGATCTTGGTGGCCAACTTACGGGTCCATTTCTTGAGATGAATTGTTCTCCGAAGTTTTCCCTCAAAATGGCCATAGAATCGCGAGCTGTGTGGCATGTAGCGCCATCTTGTTGAAACCACATGTCAACCAAGTTCAGTTCTTCCATTTTTGGCAACAAAAAGTTTGTTAGCATCGAACGATAGCGATCGCCATTCACCGTAACGTTGCGTCCAACAGCATCTTTGAAAAAATACGGTCCAATGATTCCACCAGCGTACAAACCACACCAAACAGTGCATTTTTCGGGATGCATGGGCAGTTCTTGAACGGCTTCTGGTTGCTCTTCACCCCAAATGCGGCAATTTTGCTTATTTACGTAGCCATTCAACCAGAAATGAGCCTCATCGCTGAACAAAATTTGTCGATAAAAAAGCGGATTTTCTGCCAACTTTTCTAGGGCCCATTCACTGAAAATTCGACGTTGTGGCAGATCGTTCGGCTTCAGTTCTTGCACGAGCTGTATTTTATACGGTTTTACACCAAGATCTTTGTGTAAAATCTTCCATGTGGTCGAATAACACAAACCCAATTGCTGCGAACGGCGACGAATCGACATTTCACGGTCTTCAGCCACACTCTCAGAAACAGACGCAATATTCTCTTCTGTACGCACTGTACGCATTCGTGTGATTGGTTTAATGTCCAATAAAGTAAACTGAGTGCGAAACTTGGTCACAATCGCATTAATTGTTTGCTCACTTGGTCGATTATGTAGACCATAAATCGGACGTAAAGCGCGAAACACATTTCGAACCGAACACTGATTTTGGTAATAAAATTCAATGATTTGCAAGCGTTGCTCGTTAGTAAGTCTATTCATGATGAAATGTCAAAGCATACTGAGCATCTTTCTCTTTGACACCATGTCTGAAATCCCACGTGATCTGTCAAATACTAATGCATGAAAATCCTAACCTCAAAAAAATCACCCGTTACAATATATTATATGATGAATATGTGGGTCAAATTGTGTATTATATAATATAAATAAAGTTAAATAAATAAATTGCGAGAGTATAAAATGTTCGGTTACACCCGAACTTAGCCTTTCCTTACTTGTTTATTTATACTTACATTTACAAAGCAACATTGTAGCTACAACAACATGCAGTGCACATTTGTTTAATACATACCAACATGTAATTTCACAACTGCTATAATTTACCTTTGTAAATGTTTGTACCATACTTGCTTCCTACACTTTTCCACCTCTCTTTATCCCATATATTGCCCGGTTTCTATGGTAAGCAAGTGAAACGAGTTTAAAATTGTTGTCATGAGGACATGCATAACTTTAGGCGCAAAGGCGTTAACCGGTATTTACAGCGCGGTGTTGAATTGATTCGTTAACGGTAAAAACCTGTCACAGGGCTTAATGAAGTATTCACTTCTCATGTGGACGATTAAAATTAAGAATAAAAAAAATAGAAAAATTATGCATATTCTTGGTTGAAACTCTATGCTTAAGAGAAACAACTATTGTGAATGAGTCATGACAAAATCTTGAGAACCGCAGCCACTTTACTAACATTATTAACATTTATGTCGCTATTTCTTTGTAGACCTCTTTATATGAATATTCTCATTTCTCTTTCCTTTTAGAATCTATATCCGCACCTTCAAGCAGTAATGAGCACTTGAACTTTCTCGTGGGAGAGATCTGACGTGTACGTGTACGTCAGTGCTGACGTAGCATGTTTTGTCGCGCAGTTTCATGAGAAATCTGAATATTGCACTCTTCCAAGAACTCTTTCGTAAGACCACTGATCGAAATTTTTGGAATTTGGTCAAGTTTTCGAGACATTAAGCACTGTACATGTCCACTTATTTATAATTTAGGGCCTTTTTCTGACTTTGGTTCTTGTATTTCCATATTTTCCGATCAATTTTAGCCATTATACACTATTTACAGGGTTAAAGAAAACATTGCTGTTAGATCTCAAACGTTTTTACCCCATTGGGGATTATGGGGCAATAGTTGGACATCTTCAAACTAAACCCTTTGCATGGAATATTAAAAAGACAATAATGGGTACTTCAGATATGAAAAAAAGCAAAATTTAATCACCAACTAATTGACAAATTCATTGTAAATGCCTTTGCGAAGAATAGGTAACGGTGAAGTACGGTTAACTGTATAACACGTGCTTAACAAGTAAAATAATCGAAGTGTGTAAAGTTTTTCTTGACACTAACAAAATTGAATGATTTTAGTTTTTTGTTGTTCTTGGTTGGTTTTTGCATTGCTTTCGCAGCTTTTTTTGCATCACATCTCTTGAAATACTGTAAGTAACCATCCCTGATTCAAAAAATATGTTGAACTGAAGTAAAAAGTAAAAAATTTTGCTGCGGAAAGTGAAAAAGTGTATTTATTTTCAATGTGTAAACTGTTTCTTGACATACTGTAGATTCAAGTATTTATATTAATATATTTTATAGCCATAAGTAATCTTCTTAATTCTGATAACAAATAAGGTTACAAAAGTCAGCAATATTTTCTCACCTCATTGTTTAATTATTTCATAGTTCAGTGCGATTAAGTGTATAATTGTCTACAGTGGAAACGTACCTGGAAAATAAAAAAAAATATTTATTAATGAAACAATTAAACACACTTTAACTTTTTATTTTTATTTTTTTACATTTGAGTGGCCTCGACATGAAATCATAAATTTTGATGAAAGAAAATTTTTTTGATGAAAATTTGTTCAACTGGCATCGCAATCTCAGACAGTCCGATTGTTGAGAGTACATGTGCGAATTAAGACTTTGCTCATAGTAGATAATTGATGATTCAGTATCAATTCCATCACAACCCATAGCAAACCCCCAACATGACAACCACTGCAAAAAATTTAAGGATACTCATTTAAGTGTGCTGTGATGTCCGGTCCCCGACAGGAGAGATGGACTATGTGAACAAAGATGCATTCAATGAGCGAATGGAAAAGATATGTAGAGAGATAGGGATGCGGGACGCATCTTCAATCTATTGCTGAAGAAAATAATACAAGTTCCAGAACTAAATAGAGAAGATACAATCTTCCATAAGAGCGTACTGCTGCTGGTGTACGTCAATGATTTCGATATCTGAAAATAGAAAAGGTACAATCTTCTATAAGAGTGTACAGCTGTTGGCGTATGCTAATGATATTGATATCATCGGACAACAACCGCGCAGACGCAATATCTCCTGTCATCAAACAAATAATCAGCGCATTCGCGACTTTGCTCTCACGTTGGCAGTTGCTAACAGTCAAAACTTTGAAGTTGTAGATAATTTCGTCTATCTTGGAACCAGCATTAACACTAATAACAATAAATTGATATCAAACGCAGAATCATTTTTTCCAACAGGTACTACTCTGAACTGAGTAGGCAATAAAGTCATTCCTCGACGAACTAAAACCAAACTCTACAACTCGCTCATTATTCCCATCAACAGCGAAAAGGAAAAATGTATGGTGCGCTGTTGTTAACTTGTCTATAATCTCGTAAGCGGTGTCTACGCCAGTAAAGAAGAAGAATGGTCCATTTTTGACATGAGCGCGCTCCAACAATACTGAGCCAAACAATTACAAAACTTTCTGAGACGTTTTTTAATTTTAATACGATATCTTATATTTCTATAAGTCAGGACACGATCGCACTTATACGACGCGAGATGCACAGATTATTAAAGCCATTTTTAGTGCATAGATTCACTGTTAAACATTTTATCGTATACCAAATCAAATCATAGCGATGACTGGCAAGTTGCCAGCAATAAGACGTACCAAAAAGACCTGTCAAAAGAAGCCAATGCCTACGCACCAGCCACAAACAAACATAAATATTTGTAATTGAATTGCAAACGTAATGCGGCGGCAAATTACTCTTAAATTCAAGATCACTTCATGGACACTGAATGACGAAGAAACAACAAACGTTGCACACGTGCTCGCACCGCACTTGCATTACATACAAACGGCGCAGGCAAACAACTGCAGCATTGCAAGTCTTAAATCAGCAAATGAAATGATCGAGCTTTGTCGTTTATATTCATTAGCCATGAGAAATCGCTCAACCGGTTTGGTAAGCGCTTCGCTGGACCACGTTGGACAGGTGGATAACCAAACCAGATGGACTGTCCATCAGAAATGCGGTATGTAGTGCCAACAAAAACCACTATACCGGTAAATAAATAACTATTGGCATAAATTAACCGAAAGAAAATAAAATTCAAAATATTTTTGGATTTTTAATTATGTTTATTTGTGTGTGTTGTAAATATAAAATAAAACTTGTTTGCTTAAGGGCGTACAGACGCGCGTACACATGCGTACCACAGCATGCAGTGTAAGAACTTCGGCAGAATGTAAGCGCTCGCAAAAGGCCAACGCTACGCGAGTCAACCAACGGTAGTTTTACTACCAAAAGTGCGTTCGAAGAGTGCGGTAAGAATCTCGCTGGTAGGGCGTTGAACCGCAAAGCAAACGCATCGAGTGCTGTAGAAAGATGCAGAAGAAATGGCATGGAAACAATAGCAAAGCATAAAATTACAACTACAACGCAGCAAAAAGAAAGATTCTCAAAAGCGGCAGCTGTAACGCGGCACACGCAGTCGCAACTTAGACGGCAAGTTGGGTGGACGTGCCAGTATACGGTAAAAGAAAAGGGACTAAAAATTACAAAAGTAGAAAAAAGTGCTGAGAAGGTGAAGAAGTATCGCGTTTTAATTTGAAACAACATTTAAAGTGCGCGGGCGTTTTATTGGCCGCATTTTGTGTTTAGACGCACCCTCAAGTTGCTTATTTATTTAGTTAACACAACTGCTGCATAACGTCAAAGAACGCGCCAAACCACTTTGCACACCTAAAGTCTACAAAATGAACGGGGATTTCTATGGGCTGTTGCGTTTTCTAATTGTAGCTGCAGCGCTGGTGGCGCCTAGTTGCGCGCAGTCACCGCAACATTTACGGCAAGCGCTTGGTATAGGTTTGGAAAATCTGATTTTGTCTGCGCTCTACAATGACGGTGAGACGACTTATAGTAAACCAGAATGCAAAAGAATTTATTTATGTTTTCTATTCACACAGCGCCGCGGCAAAATGCCAGCTACGACTTCATTATCGTTGGCGCCGGGCCAGCAGGTTGCGTGCTTGCCAACCGGCTGTCCGAAAACCCCAACTGGACGGTGTACTTAATAGAGGCTGGCGGTGTGGAGGGTATGTTTCATCAGATGCCTGTGCTCGCCGCATATCTGCAGGGCACACACTCCAATTGGGGCTACAAGTCGACGCCGCAGAAACACGCCTGCTTTGGCATGAATAATAATGAGTGCTTTTTGCCGCGCGGCAAGGTGTTGGGCGGTACCAGCTCCATCAACTATATGATCTACAATCGTGGCAATAAACGCGATTTTGATCGCTGGGCTGCTGCCGGCAATAAGGGTTGGTCATACGCGGAAGTTTTACCGTATTTCCTTAAATCGGAAGCCGCTAACTTGGCCGGTTTGGAAGACTCACCATATCACAATCATACTGGACCGCTGAGCGTGGAAGACGTGCAGTACCGCACACCGGCAGTGCATGCGTACTTGAAGGGCGCGCAACAAGCGGGACATCCGCGCACAGATTACAATGGTGAGTCACAAATAGGCGCGTCCTATGTGCAGGCCAATACGCTACGCGGTAGGCGACATAGCGCATATCGTGCCTATATAGAACCCATACGTTATCAGAGGAAAAATCTACACATTGTGACAATGACGCGCGTAACGCGTGTACTAATAGATCCCGTTACAAAACGCGCGACCGGTGTGGAGCTCATGTACCGCAATAAATACTATAAAGTGCGTGCACGCAAGGAGGTCATTCTTTCGTCAGGCGCTTTCAATTCACCACAACTTTTGATGCTGTCCGGTGTTGGACCAGCAGATAATCTCAACGCAATCGGTGTGCCAATAGTGAAGGAGCTACCGGTGGGCAAACTACTCTACGATCATATGTGCCACTTTGGACCTACCTTTACGGTCAATACAGATCGAAAGTTGCTGAGCCTGTCGAATCTGAATTCCACTGTGGTAAAGTCATTTCTGCTCGGCAATCCGGCCACCATGCTCTCGTCGATTGGCGGCGTAGAGGCGCTCACCTTTTTCAAGGTGCCCAGCTCTAAAGAACCTGCGGATATGCCAGATATGGAGATCATTACAGTGGCCGGCAGTTTGGCCGCCGATCAGGGCACTGCACTCAAGCAAGGCGCAAACTTCAAAGACGAACTCTATGACAAAGTTTATCGTCCTTTGCAAATCTCACAGCAGGATCATTTTAGTTTTCTCATCATGCAATTCCATCCGAAATCTGTGGGTCGCCTGTGGCTACACAACCGCGATCCTTTCGAATGGCCACGCATGAACCCTAAATACTTCCACAACGAGGACGATGTACAATTCATGTTGGAGGCCATTAAGGAGGCCATACGCATCACGGAAACACCAGCAATGCAGGAGTTGGGCACACGCATACACGATATACCGTTACCTGGTTGTGAACAGCACCAGTTCGGTACAGACGATTACTGGCGGTGCTCCATACGCACACTCTCGTACACGCTGCATCATCAGGTGGCCACCTGTCGTATGGGTCCCGAAAGTGACCCCACCACCGTTGTGAATGCCGAGTTGAAGGTGCACGGCATAAAGCATTTGCGTGTAGTCGACACCAGCATCATACCATTCCCGCCTACCGCGCACACGAACGCTGCATCGTTCATGATCGGAGAGAAAGCGGCCGATATTATACGCGGCGAATGGCAGTGAAAGATAGACAAAGAATGTAAGAGTAAAAGTTGTTTAATCTAGCTAATAAGCTCCTATAATAATTTGTAACTTTAATTGACGTGAAGTCTTCGTGTATAAGATTTAGGTTAAGTGTCACCCAATTTGCTCAATTTGCTGGAGGGCAAGAATAAATGTGAAACGTGTTTCTAGTGAATTAGATATGTAAATATGAAATGTGAATAAAAACAATAAAATATACGAAACAGGTATTTGAATTCGATATTATGCATCATAAAAGAAACTAGAAGTGAAACGCCTAAAAACCTTTGGGCGACATCCACCGTTGTTTATGTCTTATGTGGGTACAAGTATGCTAATGTATCTGCAGACAAAGTTATTTTTAATTGATAATTAATTATGTGCGTATCTGAGGAAATGGAAAAGAATTTGAGGTCAATTTAGATCAATTTATATATAGATGCTTGTTGGTTGACGTCAGCTGTGGTGCGTATTTGTAACGCTTAAAGAATCTATTCTCTTAATTTGCTGTGCGAACAGCGCAAAAAGTAGTGAAACTGTATATAGTTTCACAGTAAAACCGCGATAAGAGATCAATCATCAATTTAATATTGTATATCGTTCAAATATAATATATTGAAGATTGAACCGAATATAAATCCGTAAAGTCATCATACTGTAACTCGGAAAAGTAATTTAATTAGACACTCTGATTAGAATACCTGTTACTAGTGAAAAATTATCATTACTATGACCTAAGAGCTCAAATACGGATATATTTGCAATCAGCCGAGTAGTTCAGATGCCTAAAAATACACAAAATAGCATTAAACAGGAACTTCCGAAATTGGCGATAATAGAACAACGAAGTAGATAGTAATGGGCTACGGAGTCAATGGTGTATTAACTAAGCTTCTTTGAATTGCTTTTTATAAAGCGGATGTTTGGTCTAACCTCCGAATACTGCTATCGACCAGAATGTTTCGACAAGTAGAGGCCTTTTTTTGACAGATCCCATGTTATTTTTGTTCAGTATTGTTCAACTTATGGTCAACATAATCGGCCTTCTGATCGTACTATTCGCAAGACCATCATCCATCTTGAGAACCAACATTTATTATTGAATAATATTCGACCGAATAGACCACGTCCAGCACGCAGTGAAGAAAATATAGCAGCCGTAGCCGAGTACTCGAAGACCGTGGAGAGTCGATTCGGCGGTATGCAGCAACTCGGACTTAGGAATGGAACGACTTGGCGCATTTTATGTCGAGATCTTAAATTGAAAGCGTACAAAATACAGCTTGTGGAAGAACTGAAGCCGCTCGACCTACCTAAGCGAATTCGCTCTATGGGCTCTTGAAAAGTTCCAAGAAGATACGACGTTTTCGAGAAAAATTGTGTACAGCGATGAGGGCCATTTCTGGCTCAATGGGTATGTAAACAGGCAAAATTGACGCATTTTGAACGAAGGACAACCTGAAGAGATTCAAGAGCTACCATTTTTTCAGAAAAAAACAACGAATTTGAGTGGTTTGTGAACCGGTGAAATCATCGGTTCACATTTCTTCAAAAAAAGATAACCGACTATCTGTTGCCTGAAATTGAAGCTCGTGATCTCGACAACATTTGGTTTCAACAAGACGGCGCCACTCCCCACATATCGTATCAATCAATGAAAATATTGAGAGAAAACTTTAGTGAGCAGATAATTTCACGTTTTGGTCCGGACGTTTTGTGCACCAAGATCGTATGATACCTGTTAGACTTTTTCCTGTGGGGATATGCGGACAATCCCGCTTCGAATCAGGCCTTGGAGCGAAACTTCACGCGTGTCATTCGTCAGTTATAATGCTCATCGAAAATTGGACTCAAATGATGGACCATCTGAGACGTAGCTGCATCCAACATTTGAAAGAGATAATCTTCAAAAAATAAATGCAAAAGAATGTTCTTTCGAATGACAATAAACTTTCGTCATTGAATTTGAATTTTCTGTGCTTTTCTTAAAAAATGTAGGGAACCTCGAAATGGGTCGCCCTTTAGATGTTGAAAATAATTCCGCATACTTACGAACTGCCTCAACTCCAAATACTGACATTGGTCAGGACAATCGGACAATTTTAAAATAGTAAAATATATAAATATCGGCCGAAACAAATGCATGGACGATCACAAAATCCACAATCCTTCTTCTGTTTTTTCTGGAATGATACTAACGACCCAATAGTACAATGAGTTAAAGAGAAGCGCAACATGAGGCACCTTGAGTAATTAAGATAATTTTATTGACCTCACGGATGTTTGTAAACGTATTAAGAGGAGGTCGTTGAACACCTAACAATCCAAAAAGTAGTTCAATCGAAAATTGGCTACTGAATACTTGCAATGTAAACAATAAGCATAAACAAAAATAGATATTTGTAAATAAACGCTCAAAAAGCAAAAAAAAAATTAAAATGTGTGAAGTTCAATATTTGAGTGCAAGTGTTTAAACAGGTTTTCTGGACTTTGTAAACAAAGCAAGATAAACTGACCGACTGACTGGGCGCATAGTTGAATAACAAACTTGTGCTAGCTAGCCAGGCGAGAAGACAAGATCTGCAGCTGTTACATATTTGTTTAGTAAACAAACGAATTTTAGCCGGTCTCAAACGATTTTGGCACAATGCTCTTTGTTGTGTGCGCTCTCCCGCTCACGCTGACTTTGCTCACGCGCTGCACAGCTGATCGTTAAAAAGTAAACAGATTATTAACAGTTAAAACCGCTGTTAGCCACTGTTAGCGATTAACCTATGTAACTTAACAGCGCTAACTGGTTTAGCAGTGTTGCTTGTTAACATTAAATGCTAATTGAAATTAGCATGCGTACGCTTACTACACGCGCGTCAGATTCCTTGATGAACTTATAAATTAAGACGCTTCGTGATGCTGACCCCCATAAGTTGATATGCGCCCGACGAGCGTGTTTACGTAAATTTTAATATTTTCGAATTAAAAAATAATAATTGGGTTTGTAAAATTCAATGGAATTCATACGATTAGCGCTTGCTTTTATTGCACTCTGTTTGAACTCAACGACTGCCAATACGCTTTTGGATAACGTTTTCGAATTGGGACTCGCGAATGTAGTTGAACAATTCATTACGCCAAGTAAGTTGTGCTCTGCGTTACCATAACTACTTTATTAAATAGTGACCCTTTCACTTAACAGCACCCCAACACAATGCCGCCTACGACTTCATCATAGTGGGTGGTGGTGCGGCTGGCTGTACGCTCGCCAATCGGCTGTCGGAGAATCCGAACTGGTCCGTAGTTTTGCTCGAGGCAGGCGGCGTCGAGAACATTGCACATCGTATTCCTATTGCGGCTGGCTTTCTGCAAGGCACACACTCGAATTGGGGTTACAAGTCGGTACCACAGAAACGCGCTTGCTTCGGCATGAATAATAACGAGTGCGCATTGCCGCGGGGCAAGATTTTGGGCGGAACCAGCTCCATCAATTATATGATCTATAATCGTGGTAATAGACGCGATTACGACAGCTGGGCGGCTGCAGGCAGTAAAGGTTGGTCATATGATGAGGTGTTGCCGTATTTTCTCAAATCCGAGAATGCACATTTGGCAGGCCTGGAATGGTCGCCCTATCACAATCATTCGGGTCCTTTGAACGTCGAAGATATCGGTTTTCGTACACAATTTGCGCATGCCTTTGTACGCGGTGCACAACAAGCGGGGCATCCGCACACCGATTACAATGGCGAATCACAGGTGGGAGTGTCCTATGTGCAGGCGACCACACAGAATGGGTGGCGACACAGCGCATATCGCGCATTCATAAGACCGGTGCGACGTGTGCGACCGAATTTGAGTGTTTTCACTTTTGCGCACGTTTTGCGTGTACTCGTGGATCCCGATACAAAGTTGGCTTATGGCGTTGAGTTTCTGCATAAGCAGAAACAGTACATTTTCAAAGCGCACAAGGAGGTCATACTGTCCGCAGGCGCTTTTAACTCGCCGCAACTGCTGATGTTGTCCGGTATTGGACCGGCGGACAATCTCAACGCCATCGGTGTGCCTGTGATACAAGAACTGCCTGTGGGTAAGCGCTTGTATGATCACATGTCACACATAGGTCCTGTATTCCTGACCAATACGACCGGACAAACGACATACCCGACGAGCCTTAGATTGAGTGATATCAAACGTTTATTCTTATTCGGCGATCCAAATACGCGTCTCTCCAGCATAGGCGGTGTCGAATGTTTGGCTTTCGTCAAAATACCTAACTCACAAAGACCACTCGATTGGCCGGATGTCGAGCTGATAACTGTTATGGGTGGCATGGCATCCGATGATGGTACCGGTCTCAAGGAGGGTGGCAATATACGACAAGATCTTTACGATCAACTCTACCTGCCGCTACAGCTAACACGTCAGGAGCATATTACCGTGCTCATCATGGACTTTCATCCGCGTTCGGTGGGACGCTTGTGGTTGCACAATCGCGATCCGCTACGTTGGCCAATCATCGATCCAAAATATTTCTCCAACGAAGAGGATATCGAACATCTATTGGAGGGCATCAAAGTCGCCATACGCATCGGCGAATCACCCGCTATGCAACGCATTGGTGCGCGTTTGTATGACAAACCTGTGCCCGGTTGCGAGCATTACCACTTCGGTAGTGACGACTATTGGCGCTGTTCGATACGCACTTTGTCGTATACGCTGCATCATCAGGTGGCCACCTGTCGCATGGGTTCGCCCACGGATGAGACCACAGTTGTGGATCCGCAGTTAAAGGTGCATGGCATACGAAAATTACGCGTCGTCGACACCAGCATCATACCCTTCCCGCCAACGGCACATACGAATGCGCCGGCGTTTATGATTGGAGAGAAGGCGGCGGATTTAATACGCGCCGAGTGGGACGCGAATTTTTGGTAGCAATAATTAAGTTGTTGAACTGCGCTAAACAAATTGCGGCATTTGACAAATATGAGTTTATCAGACGCGCGAAATGTAAGATTAAGATAATATGCTAAGACTCAATTATATATTTTAATTGATATTTAACGCTCCCAAGGTGTTGAAAGATACAAACAAAACCTGTTCTGTAAGAATTTTATTATGACCTATAATTGTCATTTGTTGTGGTTTTTGCAGTGTTTCGTGTTAAATGTGATGAGTTCATAAATCATTGGAAAAAAATTTCAAAGGGTGAGTAACCAACATAAGGCGGCAAGTGAAGATCGCGTGAAAGGAACTCGCATCATATAAATACGACCAAAAAGCTTACATTAAAATTAAATGAGCTAATTAACAAAGCGAAAGAAATAATTAGATTTTTTTTTGAGGGTAAATGAGTGGGGAACAAAACTTAAGATCACAAAAACTGTACATTAAAATTAGCAGCTATTAAAAAATATATATTTTTATATTATAAAGTATATAGACAATAAGAATATTTTAATTTAACCAAATATATATGAGTATAAGCAATGAATTATCGCAGACGAATAAGTATAAATTTTATGTGATCCACGAGTTGGGAAGATAACTTTATAATGTATATGCCGTAAAGCTTGCATAGAAAGCTGCCCATCTTGCAATTTTTTTTTTTTGACTCTGGAATAAAATGTCGAATTGTTCACTATTTTATTATACTGAAAATTTACTCTAACATAAAGGGTGATCCAAGGCTTTTTTCAATAGCCTTTTTTTGACAGATCACGCGTGAGTCGTTTCAAGTTGTCAGTATATTTTTGTCCAGTATTGTTTGGAATTTCATCATGGAAATATTTACAAATGAACAACGTTCACAAATTTTCTACAATATTACCAAAATTCACGTTCGTTCGCAACACCAAAACCCATCTTGAGACCCAGCATTCATTATTGGATAATATTCGACCGAATAGATCCCGTCCAGCAAGTAGTGAATAAAATATAGCAGCCGTAGCTAAGAGTTTACAATAAAACCGATTCGGCGACGTTCTTTGGGACAGTCGATCGTGTGATATCACACGGTTAGCCTTTTTTCTATGGGGATATGTAAAGTGTAGGCCTCGGAGCAAAACTTCACGCATGTCATTCGCCAGTTACCAGACGAAATGCTCGAATGAGTCATCGAAAATTGGAAAAAAATCTTTAAAAAATAAATGCCAAATAATCATCTTCCAATGATAATAATCATTTCCCATTAAAATTGAATTTTCTATTTTCTTTAAGTAGTGAAATGGATCACCCTTATAAATAACATTTTATGTCATTTTTTAGACTCCTAGGTAGCTTTAAAGGGGAAATAATTGACGAGACTGTGAACAAATTCTTATATTATATTAAAATTCGAGTTAGCGCTTCGTTTCAAGTCGTTAATGTACCCGATCTTTCTAAAATAGCCGAATTTCTCGCTTGCTAGAAATGGGACTATTAGGGACGCTCTAACACCTGTAGATATAACAACATAACACTGCCATCAAAAGCGACTCAGTAGTAAAATAAAATAACAATTGACAAAGCAAACTAAATGCTTCTTATAATTGTCGTTTACCCAAACAACTTACTACATTTAACATTTTCATATTCCACATCATAATAATTTAAGAGTAAATTACACTGAAATTATTAAGACAATAGCTTGCGAATAATAATGTGCTTATCTAATTTAATGAACGGTAAATAGTAAAATGTAAACATCAAAACGTATAACTCAAAGCGAAGACCGACAAAATGCAACTGCTCTACATTTAGACGCACATTTATGTTGATTTAAGTGCCAAGATTGCACAAAGGTCGTCTACAAATTCGTCTTACTTCAATTAAACAATAAGTACACAAATAAGATGCTCAGCTTATCAATGTTAAAAGCATTACGTAACATAGAAAATAAATGTTACATTTGAGCATATGTTAAGGTCTAATAGTGGTGTAAAATGAATAATGAATCATGCTGTTAGCAAGGGATTACAACAGTATGGCAAAAGTGTTTATTTAACAAATTCATTTAAGATTGGCTTAAAATTTTGTTATGAAGTAAAAGTTGTAGCTGCATTTTGACATTAACTTTAGAAAAGTTTTCACGATTCACTCAAATGAGGTTAACTAATATTTGGAATACGAACAATCTCGAGGAGACTCAGGGTTTTCTTGCATGATACTGTCTGCAGTGGTTTTAGATACCCAAAACATTTGAGGTCCATACTTTTTGGAAATTTAATATGGAGTCAACGACACCGTCAATGGTGAACGAGCAATTCGGTTGGCCAACTAATTTATGTTATTTATCACTCTTAAACTTATTTTTATAGGGCGCAAAATAAGTATTCTTTGCAGAATATGGTCGGAAGAAAGCATGCCTGACGATTGGAATCTCAGTGACCTTATCAGTGTGGCTTTAGACCTGGAAAATCAACAACAGACCAGATATTCACCGCGATGTCTGAATTTGGTATCCTCGCAAAACTAATACGGCTGTGTAAGCTGACGTTGAGCAACACCAAAAGCTCCGTCAGGATCGGGAAGGACCTCTCCGAGCCGTTCGATACCAGACGAGGTTTCAGACAAGGTGACTCACTCTGGTGTGATTTCTTTAACCAGATGCTGGATAAAATAATACGAGCTGCAGAGCTAAATAGAGAAGGTACAATCTTCTATAAGAGTGTACAGCTACTGGCGTACGCCGATGATATCGATAACATTGGAAACAACACCCGCGCCGTTAGTTCTGCTTTTTCCAGACTGGATAAGAAAGCGAAGCGTATGGGTCTGGTGGTGAACGAGGACAAGACGAAATATCTCCTGTCGTCAAGCAAACAGTCAGCGCATTCGCGTCTTGGCTCCCACGTCACTGTTGACAGTCATAACTTTGAAGTTGTAGATAATTTCATCTACCTGGGAACCAGCATTAACAGCAATAACAATGTCAGCCTGGAAATCCAACGCAGAATCACTCTTGCCAACAGGTGCTACTATGGACTTAGTAGGCAATTGAAAAGTAAAGTCCTCTCTCGACGAACAAAAACGAAACTCTACAAGTCTCTCATGATTCCCGTCCTACTTTACGGTGCAGAAGCGTGGACGATGTCAACATCCGATGAGACGGCACTAGGAGTTTTCGAGAGAAAGGTTTTGCGGAGATTTATGGTCCCTTAAACATTGGCAACGGCGAATACCGCAGACTATGGAACGATGAGCTGTATGTGTTATTCGACGACATAGACATAGTCCAGCGAATAAAAAAACAGCGGCTACGCTGGCTAGGTCATGTTGTTCGAATGGATGAAAGTGCTCCAGCTCTGAAAGTATTTGATGCAGTACCCGCTGGTGGAAGCCGAGGAAGAGGGAGACCTCCACTCCGATGGAAGGACCAGGTGGAGAGGGACCTGGCTTCGCTTGGTATAACCAATTGGCGCCAAACTACCAGAAGGAGGGATACGTGGCGCGCTATAACCGCGTAAGCGGTGTCTACGCCAGTCAAGAAGAAGAAGAAAATAAGAGTGACAGCAAACCAAAAATTGTCTCTTCATTTTTTCTATATATTTGTCATAAAGGTACGTTATATCCGAATATTTTCATATCTCAAGCATCAAAGAGAGAGTTTATTATTATTCGAAAGAACATTCTTTGACATTTATTTTTTAAAGATTATCTCTTTCAAATGTTGGCCGCTGCTACTTTTCAGATGGTCCATCCGATGACTCGTTCGATAATTTCGACTGGTAACAGGCGAATGACGCGCGTAATGTTTTGCTCCAAGACCTAAATCGAAGCAGGATTATGTGCATAGACTTTAGACTTTACATATCCCTACAGAAAAACAGTCTAACGGTGTGATATCACAATATCTTGATGATCAATCAACCGGCCCAAAACGTGAAATTATCTGCTCACCGAAGTTTTCTTCCAGTGAATCCATTGATTGATGCGATATGTGGGGAGTGGCGCTGTCTAGGTGAAACCAAATGTCGCCGTGATCACGAGCTTAAAATAATGTCAAAAAAAGGCTATTAAAAAATTACCTCTACTTGGATCACCCGTTATTTAACTAGTATAAATAAATAAATAATTGTTGTCACAGCTACTAAAAACAAAATAGTCCAAAAATTAACTTCTGTTTCTTTAATGTAAGGTCTTACACAATCATATAAACATGTAACACAGTGTCAACTAACTCTTTAGTAAACATTTGCTTTATAAGCATTCTCTCACAATTAAATATTAGTTTATATTCATTACATAATAGCACGATAGAACACTTATAAAATACATTTCCACAACTGTCTACCATAAATTAAAGTCTGTAATCTTTGGAGGTATTACATTTCATACTCAGCTATTCAAAAAACTTTACATGTTAGACTGTTTATATACAATCACCGGGCGATTGTAACAGTGCTACAGAACATCGCGAGACGGTGGTGAAACCACACGCGGTTTACAGAAAGTTCAACAAATAGGAAGAACTTCGGAAGAACGGTGTAACGAGAAATACAGTGCAGTGCGGAACGATTTCATATGTGGACGAAACTTGTGTTAATTGGTTGGCTGCTCTCAAATGTCAACCGGCTGTCCCATGCACAAAGTGCAGAATATGACGACGTGCAGCTCTTAAATGAGTATGATTTCATTGTCGTCGGGGCGGGTACGGCAGGTTGTACGCTCGCGGCACGTTTGTCGGAAAATCCCGCTTGGAAGGTCCTGCTCATCGAGGCTGGTGGGACCGAACATTTAGCTATGGATATACCAATACTGGCGCAATTCGCACAACTCAAAGAAAGCAATTGGCAGTATCGCACACAGCCATCAGACAAGTATTGTCTCGGCCTGAAGGACCGTCGTTGTAATTGGGTGCGTGGCAAAGGAATGGGCGGCTCATCGTCAATCAACTACATGATGTACACACGTGGTAATCGTCGCGACTATGATCGTTGGGCAGCGCTAGGAAATGAAGGTTGGAACTACAGCGATGTGTTGCCATACTTTCAGAAACTCGAAGGCTCCGATATACCTGACGCTGATAGTGAATACGTGGGACGTCAAGGACCAGTGAAGATCAATTATCCCAGTTGGCGTTCACAAATCTCGACCGCTTTTGTGCAAGCAGCACAGGAGGATGGTTTGAAGTATCGTGACTTTAATGGGCGCATACAAACCGGTATATCCTATTCACAGGCTACAATACAAAATGGCGAGCGTTGGAGTTCCAATCGCGCCTATATATCTCCGATTCAAGCGACACGTGACAATTTGCATGTGAAAACAAACTCATTTGTTACTAAAGTGTTGATTGAACGGCACACAAATTTCGCGTACGGTGTGGTATTAAGCACTCACAATGAATCAAATGAGGTGCGAGCAAAACGCGAGGTGATATTAAGTGCCGGCGCTATCAACACACCACATCTGCTTATGCTCTCCGGTATTGGCCCAGCGCAGCATTTACGCGATGTGGGTATCGAACCAATTGCCGATTTAGCCGTCGGCTACAATCTACAGGATCACATTGCATCAGCGGTTTCATTCACCACTAATGTAAGCTCTATCAGGCCTACAGAATTATTCGAAACTAGCAATATAATGCAATACATGGATGGCAAGGGAGTTTTAGGTGTACCGAGCGCTGTGGAAGCGCTTGGTTATTGGAATCTAGCGCAACCAAACTTAGAAGATGGTTGGCCCGATCTGGAAATGCTTCAATTAGGCGGCTCCTTTGTAGATAATGAGGTATTGGTTCGTTCCTTCGGCATACGACGGGAAATCTATAATACCTTGTTCGCTAATATCACAAGCGATAGTTTTGTAATATTACCCATGGTATTGCGACCCAAGAGCCGTGGACGTATAATACTTAATAGCAGTGATCCCTTCGAATACCCACTTCTATATGCTAACTACTTCGCAGATCCGTATGATATGGATATAGCAGTACGCGGGGTGCTGAAAGCAATAAATTTGATTGAAAAACCCGCATTCAAAGCGATCAATGCGAGCGAGATCGAAAGCGTAATGCCCGGTTGTACTGAAGTGCCTTACAGATCGCGCGCATACTGGGAATGCTATGTGAGGCACTTCACTTTCACTATTTACCACTACTCGGGCACAGCGAAAATGGGGCCGTCGACAGATTCAGCGGCTGTGGTCGATCCAAGATTACGCGTTTATGGTGTCCAGCACTTACGTGTAGTGGATGCCAGCATTATGCCAGAGATTCCATCGGCACATACCAACGCAGTGGTGTATATGATAGCTGAGAAAGCAGGCGATATGATTAAAGAGGACCACAACTACATTTGAAGTCATAAGCGTTAGTGCAGTGTGTTATAATGTATATAGACAATAAGAATATTTCAATTTCTCTAAATATATATATAAGAGTATAAGATATGAGTGATCGTAGATATCGTTCATATAAGATATCATCTTATTATCTTTATCTACATTAATAAACCATAAATAGTAAAATGTAAACATTAAATGTAACGTTAAAAAACGTATAACTCAAAACGGACAAAATGCAACTACTCTACATTTATACGCACATTTATGTTGATTTAAGTGCCAAGATTGCGAAGGTCGTCTACAAATTCGTCTTACTTCAATTAAACAATAAGTACACAAATAAGATGCTCAGCTTATCAATGTTAAAAGCATTACGTAACATAGAAAATAGATGTTACGTTTGAGCATATGTTAAGGTCTAACAGTGGTGTAAAATGAATAATGAATCATGCTGTTATAAAGGGATTACAGCAGTATGGCAGAAGTGTTTATTTAACAAATTCATTTGAGATTGGCTTAAATTTTTTAATGAAGTAAAAGTCAAATTTTGACCTTAACTTTAGAAACGTTTGCACGCTTCACTCAATAGAGGTTAACTAATATTTGGAATACGAACAATCTGGAAGATACTCAGGGCGGTTTTTCTTGTTGGTTTTAAATACCCAAAACTTTGTGCGCATAGAGTTTAGACTTTACATATCCCCACAGGAAAAAGTGTAACGGTGTGATTTCACACGAACTTGGTGGCCAATCGAGAATCAAGTTTTCTCAATAAATCCATTGATTGATCCGATGTCTTGTTAAAACAAATTGTCGCCGAGATCACGAGTTTCAATTTCAAGCAGTTATCATTACATTATAATGGTCGCCATTGACGGTTACGTTCTCACCAGCATCATTTTTGAAGAAATGTGGATCGATGATTCCACCGACCCACAAACCACACAAATCCGATGGTTTTACTGGATGAAATGGCATCTCTTCAGTCTCTTCAGATTGCCCTTCGGCCCATATGCAATTTTATTTGTTCATATACCCTCTGAGCCAGAAATGGGCCTTATCGCTGAACAGAGTTTGGCTCGAAAACGTCGGATCTTCTTGGAACTTTTCAAGAGCCCATAAGGCCCAGGAAGGTCGAGCGGCTTCAGTTCTTACAGAAACTGTATTTTGTACGCTTTTAATTTAAGAAATCGACGTAAAATGCACCAATTCGTTCCATACGTCAGTCCGAGTCATATTTAAATCTTATTAATAACCAAAATACTTACTAATAACAATAAATATGGAAAAATACATTACAATACTCAGCGCATTCAATGTCAAAAAATGTCAAAGACACTTAAAAGAGGAAAATTGCAAACAATTTCGTCTTTGTGGCTTAAATATTACAGGCTTAAGCGGAAGCTCTTAAGCAGGGAATTTTATATGTAAATTATTTAAATTTATAGAAAACAAAAACAACGATGCCGCAAACTTAAGCAGGAAAGGCACTTAGACGGGGGGCACTTAAGCTGGGATCACTGTAGTACGATCAGTAGGCCGATTATGTTGACCATAAGTTGAGCGAAGCGCGCGAAACACATTCTTTACAAAACTTCAATTTTCATAATAAAGTTGAAGTTTTGGATCATCCGTTAATAAATATTTCTACGGGAATTAAAGGGTGCTGTTAAATAATTAATTTTACAGCGAGTAAAGTTCCAACAGAATCTTACGTTTATTTATTTGAAATCAGAAAAGAGAAGGACTAGTGCATGAGAACAAACATACATGCACTATTAAATTCGCGTAAACAAATATCATAACAAATAGAAGTGGATGATAAAAGTTTAATATCACTGTGTCAGCTAAACAATTGTTTTATAATCTTTCTCTCACAATTAAATATTAGTTTATATTCATTACATAATAGCACGATAGAACACTTATAAAATACATTTCCACAACTACTTATCGCAAAGTTTGATATATAGTCTGTAATCTTTACAGGTATTAAGGTTTATACTCAGCTATTCAACAAACTTTACAATTTTAGAATCTTTATATGAAATCACCGGCCAAATAAGTGCTACAGAACACCGTGAGACAGGTGAAAATACACACGGTTTACAGAAATTTCATCAAATACGAAGAATTTCAGAAGAACAGTCGTCTACAAATTCGTCTTACTTCAATTACAATTCAATAAGTACACAAATAAGATGCCCAGGTTATCAATGTTAAAAAACATTACGTAACATCGAAAATAAATGCAAAATTTTAACATTTCACATTAAATATAAAAAGATCACCAGACTTCAAGGATGAGGGAATAAAAGGCTAAAAATTATTATATATACATGCATATATTCAATCATTAAATAGACGTGGATATCTTTCAATGACTTCTAATAGGCGGTTTTTCATTGACCCAACTAGTTCAGATGTGGTTTTCGGACTTAAAGCCATTTTTCTTTAAGTGTGTCCTTAAGCATTTCCTTGCTGGTTATAGTACACGACCTAATTATTTTCTCTAGTATGTACTTCCAATAAGTGATTTTTATATGGTTTAGGTCAGGTGAATGTGGAGGTATTGAAGTTGTTTTGGAATATTACACAACAACCACAGCTTCACAATTTCTGTTATGTGCCACGGGGCGTTGCCATGTTGGAAAATAAAACGTTCACCTATTCCCAGTATGACTATGCTTTCTTTTAAATACATATTTTAAATATTCAGTTTTCGACCAGGGTTATTTTTTTAAAGCGCGGTCGAAGGCGGCCAATGCAGAAATAAGTTCTAACCAAAAAATAATAATTTCAATGAAGGTATTTCAGTCTCTTTGAAACTTAATTTTTTAACGGATATTATTACTACTACTTTTTTACCAAAGTATCGTTTCCTTTTTTTGTCCGTTTTGCTATTATTTTTGTATTTGGCAATTCAAACTGAATTTTTCCAAGTGAATATACGTCAAAATTTTAGAGTGCAAATTCAACAGATATGCTACTACAGAAGTTAAATTGTTTAAAATATTCCGAGACAAGGTGACTCGCTATCATGTGACTTCTTTAACCTGATGCTGGAAAAAATTGTACGAGCCGCAGCCGCAAAACAGAGAAGGTACAATCTTCTATACGGGTCTACAGCTACTGGCGTACGCCGATGATATTGATATCATTGAAAACAACACCCGCGCCTGGATAAGAGCAAATATCTCCTGTCATCAAACAAACAGTCAGCGTATTCGCGTCTTGGCTCCCACGTCACTGTTGACACGTCATTACTTTGAAATTGTAGATAATTTCATCCATCTGGGAACCAGCAATAACAATGTCAGCCTGGAAATCCAACGTAGAATCATCCAACAGGTGCTACTTTGGACTGAGTAGGCAATTGAAAAGTAAAGTTCTCTATCGACCAACAACGTCCTACTTTATGGTGCAGAAGCGTGGACAATGTCAACATCCGATGAGGCGACACTAGGAGTTTTCGAAAGAAAGGTTTTCCGGAAGATTTATGGTTCCTTAAGCAACGGCGAATACCGCGGACGATAGAACGTTGAACTGTACGATTTATACGATGACATTGACATAGTATGTATGTGATTGGCGTTGCAACCGTTTAGCCGGTTATAGCCGAATCGACGATAGTGCGCCACCTCTCTCTCTCCTTCGCAGTTCGGGGCCAGTTGGAGATCCCAAGTTTAACCAGGTCGCTCTCCACCTGGTCCCTCCAACGGATTGGAGGCCTTCCCCTTCCTCGGCTTCCTCCGGCGGGTACTGCATCGAACACTTTCAGGGCTGGAGTGTTTTCGTCCATTCGGACAACATGACCTAGCCAGCGTAGCCGCTGTCTTTTTATTCGCTGAACTATGTCAATGTCGTCGTATAACTCGTACAGCTCATCGTTCCATCGTCTGCGGTATTCGCCGTTGCCAATGTTCTGAGGACCATAAATCTTGCGAAAAATTTTCCTCTCGAAAACTCCTAGTGTCGTCTCATCTGATGTTGACATCGTCTAAGCTTCTGCACCGTAGAGCAGGACGGGAATGATAAGCGACTTGTAGAGCTTGATTTTGGTTCGTCGACAGAGGACTTTACTGTTCAATTGCCTACTCAGTCCAAAGTAGCACCTGTTGGCAAGAGTTATTCTGCGCTGGATTTCGAGGCTGACATTGTTCGTGTTGTTGATGCTGGTTCCCAGGTATACGAAATTATCTACGACCTCGAAGTTATGACTGTCAACAGTGACGTGGGAGCCAAGACGCGAATGCGCCGACTGTTTGCTTGATGACAGGAGATATTTCGTCTTGTCCTCATTCAGCTCCAGACCCATTCGCTTCGCCTCCTTATCCATGCGGGAAAAAGCAGAACAAACGGCGCGGTTGTTGCTTCCGATGATATCAATATCATCGGCGTACGCCAGGAGCTGTACACTCTTGTAGAAGATTGTACCTTCTCGGTTTAGCTCTGCAGCTCTTATAATTTTTTCCAGCATCAGGTTAAAGAAGTCGCACGATAGTGAGTCACCTTGTCTGAAACCTCGTTTGGTATCGAACGGCTCGGAGAGGTCCTTCCCAATCATGACGAAGCTTTTGGTGTTGCTCAGCGTCAATTTACACAGCCGTATTAGTTTTGCGGGGATACCAAATTCAGACATCGCGGCGTAAAGGCAGCTCCTTTTCGTGCTGTCGAAAGCAGCTTTAAAATCGACAAAAAGGTGGTGTGTGTCGATCCTCTTTTCACGGGTCTTCTCCAAAATTTGGCGCATGGTGAATATCTGGTCAGTTGTCGATTTTCCAGGTCTAAAGCCACACTGATAAGGTCCAATCAGTTTGTTGACGGTGGGCTTTAGTCTTTCACACAGTACGCTCGATAGAACCTTGTATGCGATATTTAGGAGGCTGATCCCACGGTAATTGGCGCAGATTGTGGGATCTCAGCTCTGAAAGTGTTCGATGCAGTATCCGCGGGTGGAAGCCGAGGAAGAGGGAGCCCTCCACTCCGATGGAAGGACCAGGTGGAGAAGGACCTGGCTTCACTTGGTGTTACCAATTGATCATTGGAAATATTATGGTTTTATGGTGTTCAACAGTTGCATGGCTTCACTTGGTGTTACCAATTGATCATTGGAAATATTATGGTTTTATGGTGTTCAACAGTTGCATGTGGTGGATGACGGCATAATTACAGAGATTCCAACGGGACATCCTAATGCAGCGGTGAATATGATTGCAGAGAAAGCAGCTGACATGATAGAACAGGATCACAACTACACTTGAAGTCGTGAAGTCGTATTATAAAATAAAGTGAAAACTAATAAATATTAGTGCTAATTAACTAATTTTTTATTCATAAATGTTTGCAAGCATTTCAGGGGTGTTGTTCTGTAAAAAATCCCTTTTAACTAGCAAAGTTCCCTGTTTCCTCGGATGTATCACATGTTGCGGATTTCCAAATCCTGCATTCAGTTCAATGGGTGGGATGTTAAATGCATGTTCATCCAAAGCTCGCGAAGTGCCCACTTTTCACAGCGGTTTGGCGTACCGAATTATACGTAAACGTCTCACTAATATTTCAAATATCTTTAGAGTGTGTCAGCTGTCCCGATCAACCTCACGGCTCGCAAATCCTAATGGACCGTTGATTATATTTATATAGATACCTACATATCTACATAAGATGTGGAGATGAATGACAGAGTTGTCAAAAATACAAATGATGTCATGTCCATTATGTAACAACGACTTTTGTCGTCCGTATTATATTTCACTCAAATAACGATACGCACACTACACCATTCATGGATATTATTAGCTCATGCTATTGATATCACATTCTCTTAAAAAAAGACACAGACAGAGGAGAGTCTGCCACAACCCTTGCATTGTCGTTTTTATGACACAGCCTCTTTGGAAGATACCACTTACTACAAACACATGCATATATTTCTCAGCAGACAGTAGGCATATTGATAATGAGCAGCGGTGATGAACATTATCTGCATTGGCCTACGCGTGTATGAGGGCCAGACAACCCACAAATTAGCAAACCACCCCACTGCGAGCACAACCACGTCGCGCAATCTTTTCTGGCGCCATAGACACATAGCGGCTTATAGAGAAAGTTACTCATATTTCGTCTTACAATATCGGATATTTTTGTTTACAAAATACCAAATCATATTCGAAAGTACCGTATTCACTTGCTTCATGTCTTTGTCTTATTGTGGCTGCGTGTTTTTTTTTGTTGCATTCTCTGCGAAAGAACCCTTCGCTTGCGATGCGCCGTTTTGGCTTGACTTCAAAAGGTTTTCAACCCTCAGTTGTCGTGTGTGCCAGTTATGTAGTTACAGCCACCGGCGTATTTTAGGTGAATGCACTGTTATACATAGCGCTGTTTTGTTGTTGTTCATCTTCATTGTATGTACACGATCTTATGACCCTTCTAACTTTGTAGCGATTATTGTACAATTTCATGGCTGTACCTTGGCAAAGCCTTGCGGCATTGAGCCTATTCGGTAGCGAACGTTTTGTCTCCAACTTGTTTCGGTTACTAACACGTTGGCGAAATTGTTACCATATTGTTGTTGCGTGGTTTGGTTTTTGTTGGGGGTGTACTAAATGATATTGCATTTGACAAGCAGCGTTGGGTTTTCAATTATAGCAATGTGTTTTGGATAACTTCGATGAAAATGTCATAACCTCAAAAACAATTGTATAGAGTAAAGAGCACTTTTGGAAGCAAAATACAGCGGAAGTAAAATTTAAACTTACTTCTACAAATGAAACTTTTCTTATACACATTTTTGGACGAATTCTTAGTTTTTGTTGTGGGCTAATAGATAATAATATTATTATATATTATATTATACATAATATACATTATACCGGAAACTTAAAAATAAAAAACTCTGAATATATATACATACATATATACAACTTTGGTCTGAATCTTAGTAGTGTGCAACCGCAAAAGATAAACTTTTAAAAAAGTGTGTTTAATCGCTTTGACAAAAATTTTTTTTCGTTATTTCCCAAAATGTACTCAACATTAAACAATAAAAACCACAAAAAAAATGCATGGATTAACTCATTTTGAAAACATTAATAAATAAATTTTGAAAACTGTGCATAATAAAGCGGTCAAAATCTTAGCAGTATGGCAAATTATAAACACTTTTTTATAAGGTTTTAACAAAATGGGACTTATATATGTACATATATTGATGTTATTTTCTTCAAACTATTTTCTAATAAACAACAAACAGCATTTCAACACTGGCTTATGTTCACATGATATCCCTCATTAGTTGAACCTATAAGGCACCAGTCATGTTTTTTAATACTATCAATAGAACCTACGCCTTACCGATGAAAAACGCCCACACCATAATGTTTGAGCCTACATACTGTTAACAGTTTTCTTTGGGTACTTCGGATGATATTTGGTGTTTTTATGATCCCCTTACGACACACATGAAAATATTCTACTTGTCCGACCATAAAATGTTGCGCTCTTTGGTTGTGGGTCGATTTAAGTGCTCTTTGACGAATCGAGTTCGTTTCTATACGTGCGTTTTGGTCAGTAACAGCACTTTTCTTAGATAGTGGACAGCACAATGTTATGTTATGTATCATAAGTTATACAATTAAGCGAACTAGCCTCACTGATATTTTAAAATTTTTACGAATATAGTCCAAATAATTTTAATTTTTCGTACACTTCTATCACACACTACTAACATTTTAACCGAACAGAGTTGACTTTTCATTCCTAAAAATCGACGTAATAAAAAAATGCGAAAAATTAAAATGATAAGCGCTACTAAGATTTACTTGTATACTAAGATTTCGACCGCAACTGAGAGTACACCACTACAGTTATTATTAAATATGTAAGTAGCAAATCCCTTCGAGGAATTGTGTAAATAATAAAACATACTATGAATCACACATGCCTTCATAGATATGTAAGTACATATGTACATAGAAATTTACTTGTTCGCTTGTTGATCCACAAATATCATAAATATTATAAGCATGAAATAAACCACGATTATGAGTACCAATAAAGCTTTGTGTAAATGAAATCTGGATTACGCTATTGACCGTACAATAGATTATTAATAGTTTTATTGATATAATTATATCAGCAGGCAAGCACACCATGGCTCGGTTAAGTACATAAATTACTACGCTGCGGATAAGATAAGCAGACGAGAACTGGTTAACAAATCATAACTAAACGCTATAAGCTACAAGGTGTGAACACAAACAAATAAACAAACATGCATAGATAAATACTTTACTACATGACTAACTGTTGGTGTAGCGGTAGCATTCATCAATAATTTGCGAATTTGTGATGAAATATGCATATGGGTTAAATTTTGTGGGTTTTACTGTATTTAATTAAAATATCAATTATTTGTAATAAAATCCCCACATTAGTTAGAAGTAAGAAATACGTATACAATATTCTAGCACTTATCTTACTATTAGTCACATTCATGGAAAAAGTCATACATACATACATACATACATACATACATACATAGAAAACAGTAAAAAATAAAACTTGTAAAAATGCACATGTCTACACCGATGCAAACTTCTCAATCAGATGTTTTCATAAAAACATAAAAACAAGTTCTGTTAGAAGTAAATATTTTTTATACTATATATTGTACTAAAGCATTTGCACAAGATACGAGCCTCGTACACATGCCTGTGGTAATACGATTGTATTTGTATTTATGCCGGCATGTTCAAAAAGTTAAAGTTGAAACAGTAAAAAGCAACAAATGAGGAGCGCAAAGTTTCTCGGCAACTTATCGATTTTTTTGCATTATTTATTTATTTTTTTTTTTGAAATATGCGGCAGCGTACATAAATTTATATGTATTAATGTTCAGACGTTTTCGGTTCCATCCGTGCTTTCACATCAAACACATGTTGCCAGGCGGGCAATGCTACACATTTCCGTTTGATAGAACTTTTTTAGGATTTATTGCATACATATGTACACGTTGCCAGGCGGGCTGTGCTACACACTTCCGTTTTATAAAACTTTTTAGGATGTATTGTACATATACATTGGTATTTTGATTTAGTCAATAGGATTTGTACATGCAAACTTAGGAAAAGCCGGTCTCAATTCAATAAAATTCGCAGAAGGTAGCAACATTTTGGTGTAACATGTAGTGTAAATCATATACTACTTGCTTGAGTAATGTTAGGAATGCGACTAAACTCACCTGAAACAATTAACGCCTCATTTGGTCCAGTCGTATGAATGTTACCCATCTTGGCTTTTTGCTGATTGCTGAATCCTTTACGGTTTTAGTAAATTATTTGTATTGTATTTTGATTTTTTGGTTTTGTTTTATTTAAATTCTATAATTTTACTGCACAAATATACACACTTTCAATATGCACTGACACTATTTCACAATGATTTTACACGGTGGGAAAAAAGGGAAACCTAAACAGAAAAATATAAAAATTATAAATAATAAGTATATCACACAGCATATTAAATTTATGTAAGCAAATTGATTTTAACAAATAGTCTATTGTTGCGAAATATTAATATAAATATATCTTATTTGTTTTATTAGCACAAAGACTGTTCTCGCAAAAGCGTACAGATAAAATTATTTTTGTCTAAATGCACTAACACATACAATTAGTAAAAAAATATCAAGAATCGCTCACATCGTTTTAGCGCACCGCATTAAGTTGATTAAATAAAAATTCAACTCAGAGGCACTCGAAAGTATTAAACACATACATACATACGTATGTACAAGCAAACAAGAACAACAAATATTTAGGGTGTTGGGTGTTTCGACGATATACATATGTATAGTACTACGTCATCCCATACATCGCCTTGCTTTTTGCAATATGTATTAATTGGAACATGTTATTAACTGATGGCCTCAAAAAATTTCAATTAAGAAATGCAAATTGACGCCATTTATCGACTAAATATCATTCACAAAGTCATTTGTACGGCGTAAGATTACAATCTATTGCTTATTTAGCGTAAGAAAAAAACAACAAATTCATTAAAAATTCTAATTGGAAATCGTAGAATCCAACCACTTTGCGTTTGTTTTGTTTTCATTACGCTTTCCTTAGCTGCGTTGCTGCCGCTTACAATTTTCTTATCACATTCAGCTTATAAACCGGTAACACTTACTTTTTCAGCTTTTTTCAGTAGTTTACTTTTTGCTTAACTATTTTGATACGTTTTTTTCCCTACTTTTGCTTTTTAACCAACAATTTACACTCTCAGCACACAAATGTACGTAAAAGACGACCAAACGACTACACGACCGCACAATCTCAACTCAACTCTCGACTGCAACTCACACAGACGCGTTTGTGGATGGCGCGCCTGAGAAAATTAACCGCTCCGTCCATGACGTCATCGAATACAATCCACACACAGGACTGCCAAATGCAAACGCTGATTTAATTGAAACTAAAAAAAACCTGGAGTGCTTCTAGAACGTCTCAAGGTCGCTTCACAAAATAATGCTAAAAGCGAATTTAATTAAAATTATTTTTGAAAACTGTATTTTATTTTTTATTTACATGTATTGAAACGTTTTTCCGAGAATTACTGATAATTTACTTTTCGTATTACTTCAATAGAAACAAGTTGTAAGGCGTAACTTTTTTGATTCACGTATGACAGCAAAGACGTCATTAAAGGTAAACATTTTAAGGAAAATCTGATCATCTATGTATCATTCATTGAATTTGCAAAATAATTCAAATTTTACATATTAGTCTATTGTGAGTTCCATTCGACCCTCTCTGTTGATCGAATGTCAAATTCATGTTTTGTGTTGTCGAAATCGTATCATTGAATATCGAATTGTCTATCAAATCGAAATCGAAACATAGACATCGAATATTCAGTCAAACCGAATATTGCTTCGGATATTGGCCGGTAAATTTAATGCATTTGCATTTATTTGTTTATTCTTTGCTTGAACCGTTCAAATAACAGAAAACTCTGATATTCAAGACATCTTTATCATTTAGCAAAGGATTGCACTAATCCTGAGTAAGAATTATTTTATTTAATGCCTGGGTTGCAAATTCCCCTACGAAAGCAAAGATTCTGATACTAGTTCTGTTTCTTTTGACTAAAGAGAAATTGAAATTTATTTTTGAAAAACATATTTCCGCAGATATATTTTCAGTTCGCAAAACCTACTAAAACTGTCAACTACCGAAACCAAATCCCGATACAAATTTGCATGAATGTAATACATACTCACGTAACAACGTACTCTACCCATGTGTACGAAAGAGATGAATGCAAATACGTACACAAGAGTTTCGATTAGTTTGTCGATAGCTGACTTGCAGGTGAGTTACCAATGGTAGTACATTTTTTACAAATTAATTGTAAAATATTTCTAAAAGGGTACAACTCAACAACAAAATATAAATATTTAAAATAATGATTCACATTAAGCTCATCATCGACGATAAATTAAGACATCTGTTTACCTTTGGCAATTTGCTACGTGACTGACTGGCTTCACATTAATTATTCGATTAATTTCGTATGGCAGCGTCAAAATGGAAATATGTTATTCGATATCGAAAAATGCGAAAACAAAGGCAAGAGAAAAAGAAAATAGTTACCATATCTGCTTTTATTATTAATATTATGACTCAATGTAATACATAATCAATAACAGCAACACTGATAACCATTTTTAATAATTTTATTTTTTTTACGTTGAACTAACATTAAGATAAGCACGTTGTTATGTTATTAAAATATCAAAGTTATTAATTACGCAGATAATTTGTTATATCGTCCAAGCATCTGGCAGCACTTGTTTGGCGAAAGAAGCCAACAAGCGCGGTGATTTTTCATGATTGTGGACAGTAACCAAACGTATTCTTATAACATTTACAATAATAAATAATTACAAAATATTTAAAAGTATTAAAAACATTAAACAATTGCAGTTAAATTACACTGCATTGTTTGCGTTTTGAGTGGAGGGTGTAGGACTGTGTGCAACATAATTTCTTCCGCAAAGGAAAATCGGTGAAAAACGTGAGACAGCCGCTGCAAAATATACCAACAATAGGTAAGCAATAAATGTAAATTGAGAAAACACAAATGGGCTCATGGACTTCTGTTGTTTTCGAGGTCGGTTTCGAAGTAGGTACCTTCAAGTGGTTATAATGTTTAATGTAATTGCGCTTATAATAATTGTGTTACAGTAAAAGTTATGTTACAGTAAAATTGAAATATTAAATAGTACAGTAATTATGTCCACAATAAATCTATAGGTTTATTTGTAAAGCACATTACATTATAATTAGTTTATATACAATTATCAAAATACTTTATAAACCTTACTATTACTATTTGAAATGAATTTATATATCATAAAAGCACTAATTAATCTGAGTTCCAAATATTGTGTAATTCAACTTTCACTTCACATCTAACTATATTATTTCTTATAGAAGTTGCATAAACCGGAGCAGCACTTGGCTGCATAGCTTTTGAAACACATGTCTACTGCCCAACTGTGAAACGCGACCAATACCAAGCCACTTCCAATTTTTTGTACTTGCTACATAAAAACGCCACAAGATCACCGTCAAAACTTCACACAACTTGACAGACTCCTCCTCCGCAGCGAGCAGTCGTAATAGCAGCAACCGCAGCCTCAGTTCAACAGCGGCATCAGTAACTAATTACTCATATCCAGCCTCCAGCAGCAACAGTATGACCGATTATAGCGATTTGGATCGCCAGATTGAGCAGTTGAAACGCTGTGAAATAATCCGAGAAAATGAAGTGAAAGCACTATGCGCCAAAGCGCGCGAAATACTCGTTGAAGAGGGTAATGTACAGCGTGTTGATTCGCCAGTAACAGTGTGTGGTGATATACATGGACAGTTTTATGATCTTAAAGAATTGTTTAAAGTTGGTGGCGATGTACCCGAAAAAAACTATCTGTTCATGGGTGATTTCGTTGATCGAGGTTACTACAGTGTCGAAACATTTTTGCTGTTATTAGCGCTTAAAGTACGTTATCCAGATCGCATCACATTAATACGCGGCAATCACGAATCACGCCAAATCACACAAGTCTACGGA
Source organism: Zeugodacus tau (assembly GCA_031772095.1). Taxonomy (NCBI): domain Eukaryota; kingdom Metazoa; phylum Arthropoda; class Insecta; order Diptera; family Tephritidae; genus Zeugodacus; species Zeugodacus tau. Next base: position 17,845,605 of record CM062650.1, on the reverse strand, counting down.
TTCTATGACGAATGTTTGCGTAAATACGGTTCGACGGCTGTTTGGCGCTATTGTACCGAAATCTTTGACTATCTCAGTTTATCTGCTATTATTGACGGAAAGATATTCTGCGTGCATGGTGGCCTCTCGCCATCAATACAGTATTTAGATCAAATAAGAACGATCGATCGCAAACAAGAGGTACCGCATGACGGACCCATGTGTGATTTATTATGGAGTGATCCTGAAGATCAGACGGGTTGGGGTGTTTCGCCACGCGGCGCTGGCTATTTATTTGGTTCCGATGTGGTGTCTCAATTTAACCGTACCAACGACATTGATATGATCTGCCGCGCCCATCAACTGGTCATGGAGGGATTCAAGTGGCATTTTAATGAGACTGTTCTGACTGTTTGGTCAGCGCCGAACTACTGTTATAGGTAAGCGATTTGAATTAAATAATTTCTATATGTTTACATATATAAACTTGTAATTTATGCGTATGTTTTTTGCAGATGTGGAAATGTGGCAGCAATTTTGGAATTAAATGAGTACCTGCATCGAGACTTCGTTATCTTTGAAGCCGCGCCTCAGGAAAGCAGGGGTATACCATCTAAAAAACCACAAGCCGATTATTTCCTCTAAAAACGTAAAGGCAAACTGATCAATTAACTGGACAGCAACTCAAATTGACATTTTGCGGACTAACTGATGCAGAGAAACGTAAATACGATATTGCACTGGAGGGAATATCAATCAAATTTTTGGAGCTGTTTAGAAAACCACTAGCAACATTTTGTTAGTATTTTTACTTCCTTTAGCCTATTTTATTTTAAGTTATTTGTGCGTACTTCTTATGTTAGAGCAAAAATCTCCGGTTTTATTTACCAACGCAAATTTACCACTTGATCATACATTTTTACAAGAAAATTCAAACAACTGCCCGTGTTATGCCCGAGAGTGTGCAAGTTTTTCAAAAAAATCAATATGTGCAACGTTTGCGCGCACCCACGGTTAGTTAAAATGGTGTCAGTTTCAGATCACTCCACTAGAATATACAAGGAACAAATTGTTCGCGATTGCTACAAAGTTCCGTAATATAACAAAAAAAGAATGTATTGCTGAAAGTCGTACGAGAATAATAGTAATTTTCATAAACCTTATATCATTTTTAAATAAGCATTAATACGTATAGTAAAGTAAAATCTTAAATATATTGTAAATTGATGAAACAAAAAAAAAAAAACTCGAGAAACTACGTCGGATGTTTAGTGAAAGAAAATAAACCTAAATATAGACACATAGTAACTGCCACAGCTCGTATTTTGTCTCACTTTTTGCTGGAAGCAACGTTTTTTCTATTCAGCGCCAAATACGCCAAAAATATAAATAACAATATCGGGCGCAGAATAATTGAATTTTTTTATAAACAATAACCGAAATTAAATGGAACTATATATTACAATTTTGTTAATTGAGTTTTAAAATTGTTACAATTGGCGCAGTGCAGTTTGTGTTTCATCACCAAGTAATTCGCGGTCTTGTTAGTGGCATTTTTACTCACGAGTCACTTTGTTTTTCCTGCATTGAATATCCATTGGAAAAGTGAAACAAAAAATTCAAAATCAAAGCGTTATGCGTTAAAAATCAATAGAAATGTTTACTGACGCCGGACCGCAAATAAAACACTTACAATTAAATGTATCAAGACCCGAAGATTGTAATTATACAGTTGATTTTATTATAATGTGAACACGAGTAAACTAAAGTAAACGCAAACGTAAAAATATATGAAATAAATTTAAATAGGCATAAGAAATGAGATCAAATTGCTGTTTCTTTTTAATTGCTGAAGACTGTTGGGACTTATCGTTCTTCCGCACTTTTTTTGTAATCGGGAGAGCGTTGCATATTTATTATTGGTATAATTTCGGTATCCTACTCAAGTCTTTAAACGAATGAAAATTTTTGCAATCTGAACTGACTCGGATTTTTATTCGGCGAAGGAATGTCAACTCGGCAGCATTTCTAAAAAGTATTTGGATATTGTGTTTGTTATTATTGTTGTAATCATTAATTAGACCTGTATTAGATGGAAAGAGCATATTCATTGTCATGGATGTCATCTAACCGTATGTTTTCTGTCGCTGCAGATATCATTACAAAACAATTCTGTTTTCTTAACTGAAGTTGTTCTTCTGCAATGCCACGGAATGCAATTTAGTGCTCCGCAAGAGAAATGAGAAAAGATATTTGAAAATAGCAACAACGAATCTACGTAAAGACTAAACCGTTATACCGTCGTTTTTCTAATAAACATATTCATATACTACCTGCTAGTTAATCAACACGGTTTAATTCTTTGGACATAATAATTCAACGTCTCTCAAATGGCCCATAGAACGTCATTGAAGTGTCCAATGATTTAAGTACGACCGTTAAGGTTCAAATAAGTTTGTTGTTGTTATAATAATAACGTAAACGGAAAGTCTAAATCTAGTTGTTATCGAGGCCATCTAACATGATGTCCATCTAACGAGCTATTTGAACAGGGTCGAACCATAGGGAGAGGGGTAAAATGAGTCGGGTCGTTGGTTCGTTGATATGGTTAGTATCATGTGGATATTCGTTGCATACAGGACTTATATGTATGTGTAATCTGGTCGGTTATTTCGACGCTTTGTTGGTGTTGTAATGGAAGAGGCGATATAATTTTAGTTACGTAAGCGCATACATATGTATATCTAAATAAAATATGTATATTCAAGTAATTAACATTCTCTAAAACTAATTATAGCGCGATAGCCCTTTTTGTAACACCTTAATTGCGGATGCAATTCAAGTTCAAGATTTCATGCAACCGCATCATTGCCCTTTAAGTGCAACGATTAACTGTATCACCTACTTACATACAAATAAATGCACTCGCTTTAACGAATGTGATTACAAACTGTAACAGGCAGCACGTAGTTTGTGACTCATAGGCGCATACGAGGTAGTGTTTTTCAGTTGTCGGATCTTCTATTTGTCTATCTTCTCTTTTTCTTCTCAGCATATCATTCTATAAGGATTAAAGAGGACACGCTATGTACGAATCTTGTTTTATATTCCTTCTATAACGGTTGAGTAGAACGTATTTGGTACTACCGAATGCCTAGCGTTTCCAGAAAAAAAATTCTAAACTCATTATAACATAATACAGTATACTCTCGAAAAGTAAATCGATTGGTATTTTGGGTAATTTACTTTTTCGAATAATTTACTTTTCCAAATATATACATAAATTATTTGTTTTTATAATATTAAATGCATTTTTAAAGTTAAAAAATTCATTCATTTATTTGCTTCAATAAAACATATGGATTTACATGAAAAACATATTTACATTTACATACATACATATGTATTTACTATGAAGAGAAAAAATCTTGAATATTCTTTTGTTTTTTTTCTTTTGCAATTTATTTTCTGACCATTTTTGTACGACAATTCAAAAAGTCTGACACCTGATTTACATCGTTTTCATTTTTAAACCAGTGGATCAAGTAGGAGAGTTTATTTACTAATAAAAAGACGCGATAAACAAGAGAGTAAGTGTTTTTGCTACATCGTAAAAAATGCTGCTTGCTTCGTTTTTATCACACTCTCTGAAAAGTAAATTAAAAAATTTACTTTTTCGAGGTGCATGTGTAATCTTAAAGGTGATTAACTTTTCCGCGATTATTTACTTTCTGAGAATTTACTTTTCGAGAGTATACTGTATAAATTACAGTGGAACTTCTCTAACTCGGATCGCCATAATCCATAAAAAAACTTCGAGTTAGAGAGACTTCGAGTTATAGAATTTTCATTAAAACAAATAAATTTTCAAAAAGCTCTAAAATTTACATTCATGCTCTGTTTTATTTATTTACTTCGCATACATTTTTATGGACATACGATAAAAGAGGTTTTGAGGTTTGTTATTGTTTGGCTCTTGGCGTCTATATCCCATGTATTTGTTAGATGATTTATGAATTCTATAAATATAATATTATATTTTTTTTTCGCCTCCGTGCGATATAGAGGGACTCTTTTAAAATTCTGCCTTGATAGTAAAATTTTAAATTTTGTATTTTGGTCTGACCAAAAAGTTCGATTTATGGACGGAACTTTGTATGAAAGTTGCCTTCTATTGCCACTTCAAGAGTTCGAGTTATGGAGAACTTCGAGTTATAGAAATTCGAGTTAGGGAAGGAAATTTGTATGAAATTTGGTTTCTAAACGCTATTGTCAATTCAAGAGTTCGAGTTATGGAGATCTTCGAGTTATGGAAGTTCTACTGTAAATTCCATTCAGAGAACTTACAAATATACCCTATTAAATACGACACTACTTATACTAGTAGTACTAGTAAATAAATTATGCAATTTTTTTTTTTTCAATACAAATAGAACTATTGATATAGACTTATATATTAAATTTCTATAAATATATACATACATATATAAGTACGGATGTAGGTTAAGTTCGACTTGGGTGATTAAGAGCTGGTGTAAAGCAGTAATAATGAAAGCGAAAAATATATATAAAATAATTAAACTAATACGAGTTATAATTACAGTAAGTAATTGCTAAACAGTTAAGCAATTGAAAAATTTAATATATAGTTTTTGTATTAAATACCCTTTAGGCGATTTAAATACAATGTAATAACTAAATGAAATTGTCTGAATTTCATTCTGATATTCAGCTAATTTAGCTAGGGAATGTTTCTAAGAAATTCGATCTTTGTCTAAGAACTCAATCGTTCCACAAGTCATCTGTTATTTCTTTGCACACACGGATACAGAGTTGTACGCCCCCAAAGAGTTTTCATTGCGGCGACACAGTTTTACTTAAATTTCAGAGAAACCCCCGTTCTATTTTGCTTTTGAGTCCAAGAGGTAAATCAATTTGTGACAGGAAATGTATGGAAAATAATGTGGGAGAATCTCACATATATCTCAAATAGAAGTCATTCGCAATAGTGTTATTGTTACGGATTAAGTGTGTCGAATCTTAGTGTTCCTTTATAATATTTCTAATACTTTCGTGGTCTATAAAATCATTTCAGGTGTTTAATCTAATCTACCAAGTTTAAACCCACAATAAGGGTTAAGAGGCGACGATGGGACGGCACGGGTTAGGCACGATCTCTGAATATGGCTAGATTTTTACCGAACTTTGCTCTAATTTTAATCTAGTTAGAGGAGGAACGTTATTCAACCATAAGCGTGTCCATAAAATAACTTGGACATCTCCAGATCGTATGACTGAAAACCAGATTGATCACATAGCAATATGTATGTAAGTCGTAAATTACGCGGTTCTCTTATGGACACGCGGAATAAACGTGGAGCTAATATTGCAAGCGACCATCATCTTCTATTTGCGTCAGTCAGACTCAAAGTGGCTGCAGTTAGCGACTCGAAAATCAAGATACAAAAAATCCAACGTATAGGAACTGAAATACGAATCTTTATGCTCAAGGTTTATCGAATCGTTAAATATATTTGCCGAAACGTAACACACACTGACTAACGTCTGTAAAAGGATAAAACCAACTTTCCTAAAAACAGCGGAAGATTGTATTGGATTCAAATTATATAAACGAAAATTCTGGATTTCAGACTAGACATGGTGGTCATTAAACGAACGCAGAGAAATAAAAACTTTAACGGCATCCAAGTCAGACAGAGGTGATGCGTCAAGCGTGTTCGACTAACAGAGGAATATCTTGGGGTTTTATCGGTTGCCTAAAAGATTTGGATTTTGGATGCGGACGATATCTGTATATTTTCCCATAAGTATTTGCTCATCTACATACTAAAAACTTGAAGCTGATGATGATCTCGCCGCACATATGGGACTTAAAATCTGAACTCATGTGGATCAGCACAATCGAAACGCCAAACCTACAGATCCCTGCCACATGTCTCGGAGAAGTCAACGAGTTTTGAAAAATTATACGGAAATTCTGGCCTAACGTTATTAGTAATGCCAACGGTCACACTTTGCGAAAACCTCACGACGACATAAGTTGAACAGCGCTAGATTGGAATCCTCAAGGAAACCTAATACGCGGAAGACCAGTCAATCCCTGGAGACGGGAAGTCGAAGCAGAAGCAGAGAGAAATGGTTATACTTGAAGAGAAATTAAATTCCCAGTTTTAAATAAAATTAATTATAATTTGTTTATTGATGTTTATTATTTATTCGTTATATTACTAATTAACTAAATTCTCTCAATTAAAACCTGGAGTTGGATGTTGTAAACTTAAAATTCGTGACAGACTGAAACACGGAACATCACGAGTTGCTACCATTAAACTACCATAAAAACTGGGGTTGAGTATCAAAAGTATTTATAACACCATAACATTTATTTTCAGCAAAGCCAAACTATCAACAGTATAGTACTTTACGAACAATCAAAGGGTATAAAATATAATAATTGCACGCCGTGAGCTTTTTGCATGCCAAACAATGCATTTAATTGTGCCTATGTATGTACATATATTCTATGTTTTATTTTTAAAGCGATTATCCCCTCATAAAAATTCATTTATTAAGAATTGAATAAATTAAAAAGCTAATATGTGCGGTGGATATATAAGATATTCGTATGTAATAGAAGTTTTCAGCTGATATAAAAGTACATCGAAGTTGTGAGAAAAATTTAGAGAGCATTTTGTGTTCGTCAAATCTAGTGGTTTTACTTGCCGGTTCCTAAAAGTGTGAATTGTTTAAAATGAAGTACTTCGTAATGTGCCTGGCTATCTGCAGCTTAGTCATCTCCCATACTGAGGTACAAGGATTAAGATTATATTAAAAACAAACTCTAATCGACGATTTTGTGGATAGTGTCCGGAAATTATATAATTTTAAATTTTAACGGGAAACTGAAAATTTTGGTAGTGCTCATAGAAAATTCTAACTCGGTCAGTTTGTAATTAGTCGTGAATTATACTCTACCGGCTGTTTTCACGGCTTTAGTTATCGAAAGACCAAAATACACTAAATTTCAGTGATCCTGGAATAAATTAGACTTGATGAAGCTCTGTAGGAATAATAGAAAAAACTTGGATCTCCATAGCAATCTTATCTGTTATTGAAGTTTTAAAATCTCTGATAAGCTAATTTAAGGGAATATGTACTTATTTAAGGATATTCTATCATCAACAGTATTAATCGGGTTCAATGTCGAACACAAAATGATAGCTGAATTGAGAAGAGTCGATTGTTTGGTGTAGATTTTCATTCATTTGAGTGTAGACCACAGTAGATGGATCCTCGGTTAACATTTGGTAGAATTTTTTTGGAAAATTTTCGAAAGAATGGGTTCCTTAGGCCGCTAGAACCAATCTCAATGCGAATACAGTTTTTCAATGTTGAAAACATTGCATAAAAGTTGTACCAGCTTCTGGTATAGTGTTAGAGATTCTTCTTTTATTAAGAAATATATGATATCTGTTAGGGATTAGGGTGAGGAATAAACACTCGTCGACTTTTAATGAATTAAAAAAAAAAAATTAAATTTATTCTCAATACCTTTTTCAAAAATTTAGGCTCAAGAGCTACTGGAGAAAGTTAAGCAGATTGCTGAGGAGTGTAAAGGGCAAGTTGGCGCCAGCGATGGTACGTTCTGGCATACAAATGTATGTACATATTTACTTTGAATACCTTTAATTTTTAACTTAACTTGCAGATGATGTGACAAGAATGTTAAAATATGAGCCGGCAACTAATGACAAAGCTAAGTGTCTGCAGGCCTGTATCATGAAACAATTCGGCATTGTGAGTATGCAGTGTGTAGATTCTTTAAACTTTAATTCTTCTTTAAACATTTAATATTGTATTTTTTTTCTTTTAATAGCTGGATGACAATAACAAACTAGTTGAAGCTGGTGCTATGGCCTACATAAAGTCGCTAGCTGCTGGCGATGCAGAGTTGGAGAAGCTCAGCACCGAGGTTTACAATGAATGCAAGAACACCCCGGCAAGCAGCAATGAGTATGTGAAGATTTCATTAATCTTTTTGGCAACTTGATTGCTGAGCACTTTATTATTGCCTTATTGTCTCAATTTGCAGATGTGAGTACGCTGAAGCTGTTCGTGTCTGCACTATCGAAAACTCAAAGTCCAAAGGCATTAAGCTTTTACCTCAGTAAAAAGGTTTTTTCGCTGACCGGCTAAGAAGTACTTTAAGTACGTGTATTATCGAAATAAAAAAATAGTTTTCTTATGAAATCTTTTAATAAATATAATGGAATGCAAATGTAAAGGTTTTTGATTTATGACTAGAAGTTTAGAGGATTTAAGACTCTAGGCCAGTGCTTCCCAAACTTAGTTTTGCCATGACCCGGTAATTTTCCCACTGTCCTTTCGTGATCCACTTAATAATATTCAACTCAAGACGGTTACATGAGATTAAATTTTAAACGTTTAATAATAGTAAGAGAAATGTTTTCACATTTGTAAGTGGTCACAAAAGTCATTGCTTAATGAGCTAGTATTGTGTATTCTTGACTACAAGATAACTAAAACTCAATCAATGGTCTTGTGTCAAATGTATCCTTGAATGCTGTATCAGCTGACAGTTCAAAAAAATTTGTTTCGGAATCTAACTTGAATGTAAATGGGTTCCTTATCCAAGCTTTGTTGCCATCGATTGGAGGAAAATATTCTTGAAGATTCCTCTCCAGCTCTAATAAATGCTCTTTAAATTGAGTTAAGATGTCTTGTGGCAATGCAGTAATGTTATACTCTTTTTATACTCTCGCAACAAAAGTTGCTAAAGAGAGTATTATAGTTTTGTTCACCTAACGGTTGTTTGTAAGTCCTAAAACTAAACGAGTTAGATATAGGGTTATATATATCAAAATGATCAGGGTGACGAGACGAGTCAAAATCCGAATGTCTGTCTGTCCGTCCGTCCGTCCGTCTGTTCGTGCAACGGATAACTTGAGTAAAAATTGAGATATCTTAACGAAACTTGGAACACGTATTCCTTGGCACCCTGAGGAGGTTGTTTTCGCAAATGGGCAAGATCGGACCACTGCCACGCCCACAAAATGGCGATAACCAAAAACACATAAAGAGCTATAACTAAGCCATAAATAAAGTTATGAAAATAAAATTTGGAACATAGGATCGCATTAGAGAGGGGTACATTTGGATGTAATTTTTTTGGAAAAGTGGGCGTGACCCCGCCCTCAAATAGGTTTTTTGTATATAACTCGCAAACCAATAAAGCTATATAAACCAAACTTTCTGCAGTCGTGTTTTTCAGCCGTTTCCTTATATAGTCTAAAAATGAAAGAAATCGGATAATAACCACGCCCACCTCCCATACAAAGGTTAGGTTGAAAATGACTAAAAGGGGTTAACTCACTAACGAGAAACGTCAGAAACACTAAATTTCACATAAGAAATGGCAGATGGAAGCTGCACTCAGACCTTTTTACAAAATGAAAAATGGGCGTGGCATCTCCCACTTATGGGTCAAAAACCATATCTCAGGAACTACTCCACCGATTTCAATGAAATTCGGTATATAATACTTTCTTGACACCCTGATGACACATGTGAAAAATGGATGAAATCGGTTCATAACCACGACAACTTTCCATATAACTCAATTTTGAACTCCATCTGATTCTTTCACTTTATAATGTATACATAAGGAACCAATGAAGATGGCGGAATAAAACTTTACACAAATAGTACATATCATCTCTGGCTTCACTTGAGAAAAAATTGTCGAAAACGGACTATAACTTTTCAAGACCCCAGATATCGGACATGTTGAACTCAGCGTCTAAGGGTCAATTTTAACCGAAAATATTGGTAAATCTCTTAGATAATTAAATGTAATTCAGAGGAAATTGTTTTCTTCTAATAGTGTGTCTCAGTTCCAAAAATTATTAAAATCGGATAATAACATCTCCTAGGTCCCATATGCCTAATTATAGGTTTTTCAAAAATACGGTGGGCTTTAATCTACATATATGTATTGGTTAATATGTGAGATACTATATCTTTGCGAAATTAAGTGCGTGTATAGTTTTGAATATAGTGTACCTAGCTGGTGAAAAGGAATGAAATCGGTTCGGGAATTACGTCAGCCCTCATACACTATTATAGGACGATTTTCCGTTATTCTATTAAACTTTGTGCCGAATGTATAGGTAAATTTGGGTGTTATCTTATTAAAATTTCTTCAATAAATTGCGAGAGTATAAAATGTTCGGTTGCACCCGAACTTAGCCTTTCCTTACTTGTTGTATTTCACATAATTACTAAATGCTTTAAAGTTCCCTGTCTCCGCGCATTGCAACCACAATATAAGCTTTTTTCTTGCAGCTTCCACTTTGTCTTGAACTTTAAATATTGTTACATTGTTACCTTGCAATGCCATGTTTAGATTATTTAAAAATTCAAAATTATCAGATATGTAACCACTTTTACCAACCAGCTAACATCATGAAATCTGTCCTTGAATTCAAATGTAATATCTCTAGCTGTTCTTCTTTTAATTCAATAAGCCTTTTTGAGACATTACCTCTTAACAGCCATCACACCTCATAGTGTAAAAGAAGATGTTCGTGATCACTTCCCATTTCTTTGCACAAAACAGAGAACAATCTTGAGGTAAGTGGACGAGATTTTATGAAGTTAATGAACTTTACACACTCTTGCATCGTTGCTGTCAAGGGTAAAGGCATTTTTTGACGGCTAATGCTTCCCTATGAATGCTACAGTGCGTCCATACACATTCCGGAGCTATGGCTTTTATCCTTGGATAAATTCCAGTACGAATACCTGACATTGCTCGTGCGCCATCACTACTTAATCCCACACATTTCTTCCATTAAATGTTATTTTTGTTGATATAATCATTAATCAAGTTAAAGATTTCTTCGGAGGTCGTTCGTATTGGCAAAGATTTATAGAACAAAAACTCTTCATAAATAGTATTATCACAATCATATCGTACAAAACATATCAGATTGGTATTATCGGAAATGTCTGTACTTTCATCGACTTGTAAGGAAAAATAATGACATAATTTCAGATGGCTTCAATTTGGACCTTCTCTATATTTTTAAGTTCTCTGTCTGAACTTTCGCCTCATTATTTTGTTTCAACTTCAGGTCAGTCATCAGCGGTGAGTGACACGTGCGGGCGCGCGCGCCTATCATCCGCTTACGAATATTACGATGCATCGATCGATCGATAGTAGGTATTATTTTGAAAACAAGGCGGGAATGTTGAGGCCCGGTATTTTATTTTGATGGCCTGGTACCGGGTCGCGACCCGCCATTTGGGAAACGCTGCTCTAGGCTGTTCCAAGAGTTTATTCTACTATAATTGAAGTCCTTCAGTCTCTCCTAACATTACTTACTCAATGAAATGATGAGGTTATATTTACAGAAAGTCTTGCCTTCTGTGACTTTGTGATGGCACTTAACAATGTTCTTCCAAAGTAATCATTATATTAGTTGCTTTCTGAGCGAAAGAAAATGGAAGAATCTATAAAGAGGAGTAAAAGAGGTGGAAGGAAAATGTTGTCACGATCTGATAAAAGCTTTTAATTACACATTGAACGAAGTGATTGTCCTCGGTATGGTGTTTGAATACCTGTTATGAACTCGGGTATTACTTGAAGCTAGTGAGAATGTGTTCCGCAAATTTTAAACTAGCTGTTAACCCAATCAGTAAATTAGTAGAATAAAGTTTTTATAAAGGATGTACTGTAAATTTAAAGAAATAAAACCCTGAGTGAGACACATATAATAATGTTACATATAAATGTGTAAAGTGTAGTCTTCAAATATCAAATTACCAAGTTTCAAACATTGTGATTTTATATACATTAGATTTTTGCACTGATCTCTTATAGAGGTCCGATCGGTAAGCGCTATGAATTAAAGAAAATTAGGGGATGGCTATCGCTGCATAGCTGGTTCTGATTTATTTCTCTGCTTAGCCATCATCCTTAAGATAGCTTTCATAGATATCGCTGTCACTACTGAATATTAATTTTTTTCATATGTACATTCAAGTTTGGTATTCGTATTGCCTTCTCTTTTAGTTTTTCGAATACCTCGAACGGTGATATAATGATTTTGGCTCAAAGTTTGTCAATAGTCCCAAGATTACTGGCGCACTCTTTGCTTTTGAAATTAATCTAAAACAAGTAAGGAAAGGTATTGAAAATTCACCAAGGTACACTATAACCAAGACTATACGCTCACTTAATTTTGCTAAAATATCTCGCATAGAGGATGGGATCATGTATAGAAGTTACGTAAGTGAGGAAAGTTTCTGATTGTCATTCACTTGGGAGTAGCCAGAAACGATTCTTCTCCACATGATCCAAGCAGCTCACGACATCCGGTTTTAGAACAAGTATCCTCTGGGTAGCAAACAAACATCCGTTTGAAGGCGAGCTAAAGTGAGAAGGCGAACCCGCTTCTGCGGTTGTGCGTAGGGTTTGGTTCCCACCACATAAAAACGAAGTACCAATGAGTACCAATGGCTAGGATGAGACACCCCCCTTTTGTACACGACCCCTGCAAACGTTTTAAGGATAATGATTTAAGGACATTCATCTGGAATGTCCGGACCCTTAATTGGCAAGGTGCATCTGCTCAGCTGGTTGATGTCCTCATACGACTAAAGGCTGATATCACCGCCATCCAAGAAGTGCAATGGACGGGACAAGGACGGAAGAAGGTGGGTCCTTGTGACATCTACTACAGCGGCCATTTAAAGGAGCGCAAATTTGGTGTTGGATTTGTGGTGGGAGAGAGACTCCGTCGCCGAGTCCTGGCATTCACCCCGGTGGATGAACTAGCCACAATTCGCATAAAAGCGAGGTTCTTCAACATATCGCTTATTTGCGCCCACGCCTCAACGGAAGAGAAGGACGATGTGACCAAAGATGCTTTCTATGAGCGCCTAGAACGTACCTATGAGCGCTACCCCCGCCACGATGTCAAAATCGTGCTTGGCGATTTCAACGCTAGGGTGGGTAAAGAAGGTGTCTTTGGCACAACAGTCGGAAAATTCAGCCTCCATGACGAAACATCGCCAAACGGCCTGATGCTGATCGTGTTCGGTGGGGACCGAAATATGGTCGTCTGTAGTACCAGATTCCAGCATAAGAAAATAAATCAAGCAACTTGGCTGTCTCCTGATCGAAACACGCGTAACCAAATCGATCCCCACGTGCGTACGCTCCGAGGACCAAATATAGACTCGGACCATTATCTAGTAGCAGCAAAAATACGCACTCGCCTCTGTGCAGAAAAAAAGCCCGTCAACAAACACAAGGAAGGTTCGACGTCGAAAAGCTGCAATAGTGAGAACAGCCACGAAATACTCTACTCGACTTGCACTCCTGCTCTCTGAGAGCACTCATCAACATCTCGGTAAAAGGGAACTGTGGAACGGCATCTCAAACTCACTGCGTACAGCTGCAGCCGAAACAATTGGATTTCGGCAACGACAAAAAACAAGCTGGTACGATGAGGATTGCCGTCTCGCAGCGGAGAGAAAACAGACTGCCTACCTCGCAACGTTGAAAACGACCACAACACGTGCGGGATGGGATAGATACCGAGAGCTGAAGAGGGAAGCGAGACGCATCTGCAGACAAAAAAAGAAAGAGGCCGAAATGCGTGAGTACGAAGAGCTTGAGAAGCTGGCAGACAGAGGGAATGCTCGAAAATTTTATGAAAAAATGAAGCGACTTAACGAAGGTTTCAAGACCGGAGCATCCTCATGTAGAGACCAAGGTGGTAATCTGGTAACCGATGTCCAGGGCATACTGGGATTATGGAGGGAACACTTCTCCGACCTGCTGAATGGCAGTGAGAGTACAACACCAGGAGATGGCGAACCCGATCCCCCAATCGATGACGATGGAACAGATGTTCCATTACCCGACCATGAAGAAATTCGAATAGCAATTACCCGCTTGAAGAACAACAAAGCCAATAGATTATCGGCCGAGCTATTCAAAAACGGCGGCGAAGAACTGATAAGGTGCATGCATCAGCTTCTTTGCAAAATATGGTCGGAAGATAGCATGCCTGACGATTGGAATTTTAGTGTGCTCTGCCCAATCCATAAAAAGGGAGATCTCACAATCTGTGCCAATTACCGTGGGATAAGCCTCCTAAATATCGCCTATATGGTTCTATCGAGCGTACTGTGTGAAAGACTAAAGCCCACCGTCAATAAACTGATTGGACCTTATCAGTGTGGCTTTAGACCTGGAAAATCCACAACTGACCAGATATTCACCGTGCGCCAAATCTTGGAGAAGACCTGTGAAAAGAGGATCGACACACCCCACCTTTTTGTCGATTTTAAAGCTGCTTTCGACAGCACGAAAAGGAGCTGCCTTTACCTCGCGATGTCTGAATTTGGTATCCCCGCAAAACTAATACGGCTGTGTAAGTTGACGTTAAGCAACATAAAAATCTCCGTCATGATTGGGAAAGACCTCTCCGAGCCGTTCGATACCAAATGAGGTTTCAGACAAGGTGACTACTATCGTGTGACTTCTTTAACTTGATGCTGGAAAAAATTAAACGAGCTGCAGAGCTAAATAGAGAAGGTACAATCTTCTACAAGAGTGTACACCTGCTGGCGTATGCCGATGATATTGATATCATCGGAAGCAACACCCGCGCCGTTTGTTCTGCGTTTTCCAGACTGGATAAAGAAGCGAAGCGTATGGGTCTGGTGGTGAATGAGGACAAGACGAAATATCTCCTGTCATCAAACAAACAGTCAGCGCACTCGCGTCTTGGCTCCCACGTCACTGTTGACAGTCATAACTTCGAAGTCGTAGATAATTTCGTATACCTGGCTTTCGAGAGCTTTCGAGAGGAAATTTTTACGCAAGATTTATAGTCCTCAGAACATTGGCAACGGCGAATACCGCAGACGATGAACTGTACGAGTTATACGACGACATTGACATGTATGTACATATGTGATTGGCGTTCAACCGTTTAGCCGGTTATAGCCGAATCGATGAGAGCGCGCCACTCCTCTCTTTCCTTCGCAGTTCGGCGCCAGTTGGAGATTCCAAGTGTAACCAGGTCGCTCTCCACCCGGTCCCTCCAACGGAGTGGAGGCCTTCTTTTTTGAAATGTTTGAGTGAAATCTGTTTTCAGTGATCTAATTTTAAGTCTGGGAAAGAGGAAGTAATGGCAGCAGTTCATATCTGGCAAGTCTTTTTAATTTGAGACCAATAATTTGTGAATGAGTGGATGAAGAGTAATGTTTAACCATATTATAGTTAGTGTTAGATTTCGAAAGCTGGGATAGCCCTGTGTGGTCGTCTATAAGTAATCTCTCACTAGAAAGTGTTAAGATTTTGGACACATTATGTTGTAGAGTTATAAATTTATCGCTTACCACCTTCAATACAACAGACACGCATCAATCAGCTGTCACAGACACATATCGCTAATTATAAACCTCCAATTTGATCTATAATTTCCCAGCCTTTTAAATTTTAATCAATCGCACTTGCATTGTCAATTGTCTTTTATTAACTGAATGTAATTTTATTGTGTGAAAATCCTTAATGATTTGCTGCATAGAACTCGTTAAAGACCAGTGATTTGTGCAATCAATTCGCCAAATGTCACTTTAATTGTTTAAAAACATACAAATATACATAGATGTTGACATAATAACAAATCTGAAAAAATTAATTTTAGCTTGCACGCAACTTTGATTACTTTTTACAAGTTCTTAATCTCTTGCTAAGATCATCACTTGATTTTTGCTATATAAAGGTGTAGCAAGCGCCCTTAAGAACCCAATATCCGAACTGTTGTCACGCAGTTTGAACGGTCGTAGTTTCTTAGTTTAAAAATCATTTGGGGAGAATTGATAAAAATGAAGCTCCTTAAAATTTTTCTGATTGTGTGTGTGGCGCTCATATCAAACGCTAAGGTAATTCGAAAGTGTCGTAGTAAGGCTCAAGTGTTAAAGTGAAGATGGTTTCCATATGAAAAAATTGATATATGGTAATAAGTGAGTCTCGGTACTACATATTAGAATAGCTTCCAGGAAGAGGGTTCATAACTAAAAAATAAGAAACATATAAACTTCTTCTCTCCCTTAGTATTTGGCTTACAAAAGAGAAATTAAAATCTGGGAATATAAGTGTACTTGACTTAAAGGTGTTTCGCCATCTTTAATAGCCTGAAAATATGTTTTCTGGAAATATGCAAAGTAGGCGGTGTTCACCTCCTCATTCGACTTAAATTTTTACTGGCCGACTGACGCTTAAAAATTTGAAAACAAAAAGAAATCACACTGGGATGACCAACGCGGTCTTTTAAATTATCTAACTTAAGTACTCGTAAGTGGTGCTAAGTTACTAAGGAAGCAAATAAATCCTGCCTACGTAGAGTACGATTATTTTTTAATTGCCGGTTTTCCTATACTAAAGTTGCCTTGAGTACCAGTTTATGCTGGTGTCACTCATTCCTAAAATTAGGGGTTGTACAAGACGCCTGAACATGAAAATGCTTCTGCCTCGACTGAAGGAAAGTTATAATTGACTAATTCTAAGGATTTCTTTCGGTTGAACTATCCGTATCCCGTGATCTTTGTGGAGGTATTCGACCCACTCGTCTCTGTCACATATATTACAATGTGACCACTCCGCTTTTCCCGACAAATTGTTAATCCATTTACAGCTAACATCCATGTATAGGGCGTTTATATGTACATTATCTTCCAGAATAGAAAGTTCACTAGCAAACTATGACAGATTAGTAAACGATAGGTAGACCTATTGAGCTTGGTACTCTCCAAGAGACACCTTACTCCGAAATGGTCTTGTTATTTGGTTGGAGTCTCACGGATTTAAGTCCATAAGTCAAACCAGCACACGTCTATATACTCTATGTACATATGTATGGATATAAGAATTTGTTTTTATTTCAAAATAGTGCAGTTTCGAAGAGGTTAAAGCTGCTGCAGAAGAGTGTAAGGAAGAAGTGGGTGCAACAGACGGTAAATGAGATCCGTGATTTTAAAGTACAAAAATGTTTAACTAATATTGCGAACTAAATTATAGATGATGTTGCTGCGATGTTTAAGTTCGAATCTGCTGGCAGTATGGAGGCGAAGTGCTTGCACGCATGCGTTATGAAAAGGTTCGGTTTGGTGAGTTGAGTATTTCTGCATTTTAAGTACAAATCAATAATTGCATGCATATTTTGCTTTTTACTGCTATTTCTATCAGATGAATGGTGATGGCAAAATGGATAGAGATAAAGCTATTGAGATTTTGGAAAATATCGCCAGCGGCGATGAAGCCCAACAAGCCTTGGGTGTTGAAGTTGTAGAAGCATGCGAAGGCATAGAAGTAGACGAGGATCAGTACGTGGTTATTGTATATAATTTTAAAGATTTCTAGTTAATCCAAAAAATAATTGCAGTTGCGAGGCTGCTGAGGAATATCGCTCCTGCATGCACGACAAAGGGAAGGAGAATGGCTTTAAAATGGGACGTGTTTAAAGTGCAGACAAATAGACAACTTACTTGGATATATGCGATGACCATTTTGGCTTATAAATTATTATTCATTAACTCTATTTTAAGTTTGGCTGTTTCTCTGTACTCTCTGTTTTATAAATGCAAAACGGATGTAATGGTTTAGTAATAAAATAGTATAGCAAGCTTGAAGTGTAATGTGTAATACTCATTATTTCGTAGAATAAGGGAGAAATGAACTGTCAACTATACCTTGTAATGATTGACTGATGCTAATTGCCAAAATTGACTGCAACCTGACACTATTAAAGCTAGTTTCCTCGACTATCTGCGAGATGAATTTGATAAAAATAATAAATTCCTTACCACTGAACAGAAACAAATCTACTTGTTCCCCCCATCACTTAGGGGACGCTTAGAAAAAAGTACTGTAGAGCTCGTTTCGGATAATTAATATTATTAATACTATTAAAATATTAAAGAAATATTTTTGCAAAAACTTTTCTTCTAAATGTGATCGCCTCTCACCAGGAAATTTCAAATCTCCAAGCAAATGTTGGACAGACCAAGAAAGATATAGGAAAGCATGTTCAAGGGTTCTTTTTTGTATTTGTATCATTTCAATTAGTCTACTACTGCGATAATAACCCCTGTACTCATACATTATAGTGTACGATCATTTAATAAAGTAATTACAAAAAAGTATATAAAATTAATTATAAATTTATCGCCCTTTTTATAGCACTTTAATTGCGGATGCAACTTTTTGAGTTCAAGTTTTCATACTACTACATATTATTGACATTTAAGTGCAACGACTAACAGTATCACCTACAAACAAGTAAATGCACTTGCTTTAACGAAGGTAATTACAAACTCGTAGTGAGTGACTTAGAATATACAAGTTAGCGTTTTTAAGTTGTTAGAATTTATTTCTCAACAATCATCTGCTCTGCAAATCTTTAAATATACATATCTAAAAAGCATCATGCAATAAGTTACGGGTCGTATTGCCAGTTAAGAATCATGTTGACTGTAAAACATTAAAAAAAAATGTTTATATCGGTTGTTCTAAGAATTGGATGTTACTTAAGGTTTTGGTGGGTTTCAAAATTTTTTAATTTGAAAAAAAAAATGTTTGCCTTAAATATTATCCTGTTTAAAATATTATCCAAAAATATCAAATCAGTCTGACTAGTATTCTAAGAGATATACATACCCTTTTGAAGCTCCGCCTATAAGGCCACGTCAGTATTAATGTAGATGGACACCTAAGACTTGAAGCCAATTTTATTAAATTAGGCGTGGATTAAAGTTATGATTTTGATTTCTGAAAATGCATGCTTACTTAACCAATATCTGGAAACAAACTTGAAACAAAAGTAAATCATCTCAAGTCGAAAAGTAGAAACGTTTTAGCAAAACTCACGTGGAATCCGATGCAGACAGGGGATTAGAATGGCCTTTCAATTTTTATTTATTTTTTATTTTATCTTAATATTGTATTATTTTATAATAATCATTGTTTCTTTAACAAAAACTGTTTCATTTCAAATAAGTTAATATTTTGGACAAACAAATTCTCTTTTATTTGTTTTGTCAAACTGTCAAATGAAATCGCACGAATTGCAGAACACCTGAAACAAAATCGTACGAATTGTAATTTCGAATCCGAATTCAAATCGCGCGATTTCCAGAATATGCCTGTATATTCATTAAAAACAGCTAAGATAAACTTATCAGCTATTTTGGATTTATACTTGGATTTCTACTTTGTTTCTTTCAAGTTATCAATATATCCCCGTATATAAGAAAGAAGCAGCCAATTTGATACCCTGAATCGAAGATCTGTATCATGACCAAAACGACAAAATGTTCCAGGACGATGCTGACCCAAGCAACAGGTCCAACATCGTAAGTATTTTGTTTTTTTGACAATTTTTTATGCCCGAAATGGGAATCAATCAGTTGACGTGACTTAAGAACAGCCCCGATTTAATCCCGATCGAAAATATGTGGGCGATTATGAAGATTCAGTTAGCCGCACAGAAGCCAAGGAACCAAAAAACCTGCATCTCATCCTTTTGAATAGGTGGTATGATGAAATGGATGTCGGATTACTCGTCATTTCGTCTATACCAGCAAGGATTAGAGCGGTAATTAAGGCAAAAGGAAGCGCAACAAAGTATTGATTGAGATATTTCCTATTACATAGACTAAAATTAAAAAATAAATAATAAAAAAAAATAATAAAATTGAGTAAGTTTGTATCGATTAAACTTTAAAATTAGAATGGGCTTGCTGAAAGTCTAATTTATGATAGTGCCAATTTTTCAAATGAGGCTCTTCTATCTATCTATCTATTTATCTATCTCTTTGCTTATAGACGATTTAAAAAAAATAATATCCGGCGTCTAATCCAATATAACTGGATAGTATGTAACTAGTTCAATGCTAAAATTAATTTGGTCGTTGCTTTGTTAAGAAGAGTAGTAGAGTCCGACCGATTAATCGGCCTTGGCATCGGCATCGGCCAGTATCGGCCATATTTGGCCTATTCTTAACCGATTCTTTCTACTTCTTTTGAATTACACTTACATTAATTTTTTTACTTTCTTGATTTCTTAAGAGCCTAAAATACCACCTTATAAAACACAGTTTGATTCATATTGGCCTGAAACAATCATTCATCACGATGTTAATATGAAGTCTAGTATAAAGAACTTCATTATTTTTGTTTTACATTTATTATTACATTATTTCATCCATTTTGTTCAATAACTTGTTGAGATTTTGAAGATAATTTCATAATGCCACTCGTATAGAAACCCTTGTTGCTATTGGAAAAAAACTGGGGGAGTATATTTTTAAAAATTTCTCTTGAGACAAATTTTCATTATCAACATCAACAAGTGCTACAGCTTTAAGCAACGAAGTGTAAAAAATCCTTGGGAAGAACTGCCATCTCAAAACCACAAGAAGAATGCTCAGAGAAGCTGATTTCAATGGCCGCACAGACCGAAATAAACCATACATCAATGCTACAACTGGAATTGCAAGGTTGAAGGTTGCAAACGAACAGTTATATAAGCCTGAAAGCTTCTAGAATACCGTAATTTATGCAGATGAGATTAATTTCAACCTGTTTTGATCGGATAGAAATAGATATGTATGGCGTCCATACTATGGACAAAAGCAATTGCTGAGCTACAACCGCCTACGTAGAACCGTAAAACATTGGTGAAGGGCATTTAATGATGTGTGGATGCATTTCGTCTTCTAGTGTCGGGAATGTGGAATTCATCGATTGTACTATGTGTATTTGAACATTTTGAAACGAAATTTGCTACAAAACACTGCGAAATTAAATACTTTTGATAACATTCGATGCTATCAAGATAAAGATCCGAAGCATAAATTCGGAGTTGTGTAAAATTGGCTTATTTGGAATCTGTGGTCAGTTTTGGAACGATTTTAGTATTTCTTGTACGGTTGCATCACTTTGGCTGAGAGCCACTGTATATTTTATAAAAAAAGTTATCTAGTTTTGAATATTAATTTAATTAATAAACACTTTCATATTTACATTTGAACTGATTTTTTTCTTTTGTTATTATACTACAGTGGAACTTCTCTAATTCGAATCACCATAATCCAAAAAAAAAACTTCGAGTTAGAGAGACTTCCGAGTTACAGAATGTAATTTGTATGAATTTTGATTTCTATTGCCAATTCAGTTCGAACTATGTAGAACTTCGAGTTATGGAAGTTCAACTGTAGTTTACTTAATACATTTTTTCTTGAAAGAATCGGCATCGGCCGATACTTTGTCAACTGGCCGATTAATCGGCATCGGCTTCGAAAAAAAATGGGTATCGGTCGCACACTAAAGAATAGTGATCAATGAGTTGATACGAAAAACTAAGTTCTAATGCTATAAACTTAAACTTTTATTTCCGGAGGTGGAATAATGAGGTTATTTAATAACATTCGGAACATCACGAGCTGTTACTATAAAACTACTGCTGGAGGTGAGTATCAAAAGTATTTATAACACCGGAACAATTCATTTCATCAGACCAAAACTATCATTAGTGTAGGTACTGTAAGAGCAAATTAAGGGTATTTTGTAGCCTTTGCACTACGTGAGCTTTTTGCATGCTTAACAATATCTACCTACATATGCATATTCCATGTTTTTAATGTGATTATTTCCTCATTAAAATTCATTTATTAAGAATTGAACTCACTAAAAAGCTAGTATGAACGGTGGGCAAGATATAAAAGTACGTCGCAGTAGTGCGATAAATTTAGAGATTATTTCGTCTTCGTCTGATCTAGTTTTACTTGTGGGTTTCTAAAAGTTAAAGTGTGAATTGTTTAAAATGAAGTACTTCGTAGTGTCCCTGGTTATCTGCAGCTTAGTCATCTCCTATAGTGAGGTATGGGGACTATATTAAACAAAAAATCTGATCGAAGAATTTTATGAATCGTGTTCGGAAATGATATAATTTTAAGTTTTAACGGAAAACCTGAAGTTTTGGAAGCGCTTACTGAAAATTCGAAATCCGCCAGTTTGTGTTTTGAACCTGATTAGTCGATCGCCGTGATTTGTCTAATCTTTTTCTCGCCAACAGTTGGTGAAACTGCGAAATTTTATATTTTTCGGAGATCCGAATTAGTATCGGTTTGAAATAGATTATATGTATTGACAGTATGGACATATGTATGTATCACAGAATTTGGTGAAGCTCTAAACGACTAGTAATACCTAAGTTTAGATCTCTAGCTTTTCGCTCCACGCAAGCATATCTGTTGTCACCGATGAGTTAAAACCTCTGATAATCCAACTTTGGGAATCTTAAGTATTATAAAGAGAATTATTTCGGTGCAGATCTTCATTTCTTTGAGTATAAATATGCTAAAGTAGGAGCGGCCAACTATAAACGAATCTTCGGGTAACGCCCGATAGTTCGTGAGTACGATTTTAAGAGTATTGTTGACCTTACAAATTTGGTTTAAAAGTATGAAACAGTCATAATTTATAAGGCTACTAGCTGTTACGCTGTGTGCTTCGCCACATCTAAATCGATTAAAACTCTTAAGGGTTTTTACTTTGTGTTTTATTTATTGTTGTAAAATTGTTACTTATTTATAAAACATTTATAAAACATATTAGTATACAACATTTTTGGTTTTTCCACCTGGTGCGTAAATGAATAAGCACCTTGGTGTTCCCACTCTCGAGCATGCGACGAACAATTGGCCGTGGGAGAAGCACGGTTCTTCCAAATTGACGCCGCATACTTGAAACGTTTGCCCTTGCGATTTGTTGATGGTCATCGCAAAGGCAATACGTACTGGGAACTGCAAGCGCTTAAATTCAAACGGCATGTCCGTTGGAATCATGTGAATGCGTGGTAAGAGTACAACTTCACCTGCTGCCTTGTGCCATTACACAAAGTCGGATTTCAGATTTCGTAGAAGTATAATGGGTGAACCGACTTTCAGGACTAAACGATGCGGTGGCAGACCGGGGGGATCCAAAGAATTCAAGAATTCAGTTGGATAATTGACTACTTCATCTTGATTCAAAACGCTATCAATCGATGTATATGTTGTAGCTTCTCCTGGCAGTTTTTCTTCAATGGCAAAATTGATTTCGTTGACGTGTACATTTTTCGGTGCCAATATTGCGCGTTCACTTAAATAATCGTGGCGTTGATAGTGTTGAACAATATTCGGAAATACACTTTCAATCAATTCTTCTTTCGATTGTAAAAGTGTACAAAACTTGTTCGGCAATGTTATCAAACCGGTATCATCGATTGGTATTTTGCCTTAGCCAATGTCCAACAACTGCTTCGAAAACCCTGATGCGGATCGATCGATTTGCAATTGGACTCGCATGTTGACGGTAAGAGTCAGCCTTTGAACATGTCTCCACAAAACTGACGACTTTAAACATGCGTTTATTTCGTCGGCAGGAGTTGATCGAGGAATGACTGGCAAAGTTTGCCGAAAATCGCCGGATAATAAGACTAATGCTCCGCCAAAAAGTTGTTGCTTTTGGCGTAAATCTTGCATTGTTCTATTGAATGCTTCTAATGACTTTTTGTTAGCCATTAGGCACTCATCCCATAGAACTATTCCAGCTCCTCGCAAAACTTTTGCATTGCTGAATTCCTCGATATGTTGCACGTTGGTATTTCAACGACTTGGATGTTCAACGGTAATTTCAATGTGCTGAATGTGCTGTTCGACCGCCATCAAGTAGAGTAGCAGCGATGCCTGACGAAGCAATTGCCAGCGCAATTTTCTGCTGTGACCGTATAGTAGCAAGAATCAAAGAGATCAGAAACGTTTTCCCTGCACCACCGGGCGCATCCAGAAAGTAGAATCCACCGGCATTATTGTCAACCGCTCGTATAATCTTATCATAAGCATTTTTCTGCTGAATATTCAATTTGGTAATGTTAGCTTGTATGAAAGCACGCAATTCATTGCAATCGTATTGTTGTTCACGTTGAAGCTCATGGTCAAGCATATCAATCGCTGAACGATTGGGCGCAGTTATGCCAAGTTGCGCTAATGCCTTATTCGCAATAGTAAGACACAGATCTTCAACCAATATCAAAGCATCATTATACATTTGTAATGCATATAGCAAGTCTGCGTCCGATGCTCGATTACGCGCCAAAATTAATAAGTCCTCGGTCATGCAGTCTTTGTACTTATTCCACAGTTCTTGCGGATTTGACGGAAGGCATGTAGATATTATTATGGCGAATAGTACGCGTATTTGTTTTGGATGAGATGTGAGTAATGCGTCATGAAATGCGATGTTCCAATGCATATCATGTTCTAACAAATGCAATCGCTGACATGCTTCACGATACGTCGCACACAACTGACCGTCAACAGTTTTCAAATCATCAAATGATCTTGGTCCGCGCACGTTGACTAATAGCAGACGCAAATAGAAGCATTCGGCATTGTTCGGATGGATGGTGTAAATGCGTCCTATGGCATCGGTTTTACAGACATTTGGATAACCGTCAACACGCTCCCCTTGCTTTCGTCGTTGAAATGTTTTCGATAATGGATTCCAAGTGAAATATTGTGGTATTTCGGAATATAGCAATGTTCTTGCAAATTCATCGTTTTCACACAACTCGAAAAAGGTAGTTAGTGTGGTCCCCGGTGGTCGTGCTGCGCTCTGACAGGACTGCCAATCGTGCGGCAAAACATTATTTCATGAGAATTTGTATAAGCGGGGTGTATCATTTTTTTTTTTTGCAAAACGTGCAATGATACACACATTAAATTTCTTATGTAAACCCTCCAAACAGACCCCAATCACCCCTGAAAATGTCATTGAAATCGGGCAAGCCGTCTAGGAGGAGTATACGAACAGGAAGTTTTGCCACTTAATTTTATTATATATATAGATTTTCTTGTTGAGTGTTATATTAATTCTTTTTTATAATATTTAGGCTCAAGAACTACCGATGAGACTGAAGAAAATCGTTGAAGAATGTAAAGCGCGACTTGGTGCAGGTGATGGTATGTTCATACAGATTTACTTCAAAAATCGGCTATTAAAAATATCTTAATTTTCACTTAATCTTTCAGACGATGTGGCTGCAATGTTCAAATATGAACCGGCAACTAATAAACAAGTTAAGTGTCTTCATGCCTGCACCATGAAACTACTTGGCATTGTGAGTATACAGTGTGTAACATTTCCCAAACGTTAAAATCGAATTATCGTTTTTAATTATAGTTGGATAAAAATAACAAACCGTTCGAAGCTGGAGCTATGGCCTACATAAAGTCGGTAACCGCTAGCAATGCGGAATTAGAGAAGTTGCTCACGGAGGTTTATAACGAATGCAAGTACATCCCGGCAAGTAAAGAGGGGTATGTTAAAGTGGCATTAATCTTCTTGGCGACTTATTTGCTGAGCACTATATTATTTTATTTTTTAATTATTTGCAGCTGTGAGTTCTCTGAAGCTTTTCGTGTCTGCATTATAGAAAGGTCGAGAGCCAAAGGCATTCATATGTTACTTCATTAGAAAATCAAATTCGTTTTTTTTTTTCAAGAAAATGCTGAATAAATATAAAAATGCAAGAGGAAATGTAATTATAAACAAATGTGAGAGTTGTTATTAATTTATGAACGCCACACCCGGCGGTTTCAAGGGTTTATTCGTCTATATTGAAGTTCTTTTTAGAAATAACTTCTGGATGTCTTCAACTGAATTAGTCAGTGAGTTAAATAGGTTATGTGTACATTTGTTTACGTACTTTAATGCTACTACCGACTAAAGAGATGACTTACACTATCTGCTCGTAGGTAAGTAGAATTATACTCCGATAGCACACCAAGAAACACCTTCAACACTTAAACACACATCAATCAGCTGTCACAGTTACCTACCACTAATTATAAACCTCCAATTTGATCTATAATTTCCCAGCCTTTTTCAATTGTCTTCTCATTAATTGAATGGCATTTTATTGTGTGAAAATCCTTAGTAATTTGCTGCCTACAACTCGTTAAACACCAGTGATTTGTGCAATCAATTCGCCAAGTAAATGTCACTTTAATTGCTGAAAAACATACATACATACATATATATTGATATATTGATAAATATACATGTGAAAAAAAAAAAATTTAGTTTGCACGCAACTTTGATTACTTTTTACAAGTTCTTAATTTTTTGCTAAGATCGTCACTTGATTTTTAATATATAAAGATGCAGCAAGCGCCCTGAAGAAGTCAATATCCGAATTGTTGTCACGCAGTTTGAAATTATTCGTGTAGAATTGATAGAAATGAAGCTCCTTAAAATTTGCCTGATTCTGTGTGTGGCGCTCATATCAAACGCTAAGGTAATAGGAAAGTGTCATAGTTAGGATCCAGAGTTATTGGTGAATTAATGTATACTTTGGAAAATTAGTCTTAATAAAGTGTACCACAGACGTCCGATCTAAAGAAGATCAGAAGCATATAAGCTTTAAAAAAACTGTCGAATCACGGTCCAATGAAATTGTATAACTTTTTTTTATCAACAAGAATGAGGATGTACTCGACTGAGATGTGTTTCAACTTCTATAAATTTACAATATTAAAAAATTACGTTTCCTGGAGGTTTAAAAAGCGCTTTTATCTCCTCTTTCAATCAAAATTGTTCAAGAGTGAGCGACTTTCAAACATTTGAAAACAAAAAGGAGTCACATGGGGAGGACCAACACGGCCTCAAGTAGGTGAGTCAAAGTTGACATTTTTATACCAAGTCCCCCAGTTATCGTTGCCAAGTAAGGAAAGCAATCCAGCCTTTCTAGAGTTCCAGTGCCGTTTTTGCACTCTATGGTTAGTGCACTTGCCTACTTGGGTATTTTCGTATACACATGGTGATTGCTGAACATCCAAACGCCAGTTAGGGACCCGGGATCTATTTGAATCTCAACTTCTGCCTCCGCTGAAAGAAAGGATTGAGTCACTCTAATTATTTCTTTCGACTGCACTAAACGTATTCCGTGATCTTTGTGGTGGCGTTCACACCACTATTCCGTTGTATATTGAGATGTTGTCGTTGTCCTTGACGTGTTCTTTAAAACGTGAACTTTCGACTTTTCACAAAATGTGAATGCATTTACGGATAACTTTCATTTCAGAACTTAAGAAATATTCCATATAACTTTCTTAATTAGAAAGTTCAATAGAGACCATTGACAGATCAGTGAACGAGCGGATGTCCTGTCGAGCTTAGCGGTACCTTACTCGAGAACGCTATTTTTATTTTGGGTGGGATCTCTAGACTTTAAGTCAAACCAGCACACGTCTATACACTCTATGTACATATGCGTATACAATTAATTTATTTTTCTTTCAAAATAGTGCGGTTCCGAAGAGGCAAAAGCTGCCGCAGAGGAGTGTAAGGAAGAAGTTGGTGCAACAGACGGTAAATGAGATCCGTGATTTTAAAGTACGGTATGTTTAACTAATATTGCGAACTAAATTATAGATGATGTTGAGGCGATGTTTAAGTTCGAATCAGCGGGCAGTATGGAGGCGAAGTGTCTGCATGCATGCGTTATGAAAAGATTCGGTTTGGTGAGTTGAGTACTTCTTCAATATAGGTACAATACAATTATTGCATGCGTATTTTGCTTTTTACTGCTATTTCTATCAGATGAATGGTGATGGCAAAATGGATAGAGATAAAGCTATTGAGATTTTGGAAAATATCGCCAGCGACGATGATGAGCAACAAGCCTTGGGTGTAGAAATTGTAGAAGCATGCGAAGGCATAGAAGTAGACGAGGATCAGTAAGTGTTTATCGTATATAATTTTAAAGATTTCCAGCTAATTTAATACTATCTATAAATGCAGTTGTGAAGCTGCTGAGGAATATCGCTCCTGCATGCACGACAAAGGGAAGGAGAATGGCTTTAAAATGGGACGTGTTTAAATTGCAGACAATTGGACGACTTACTTGGATATACGCGATAACGAGTTTGGCTTATAAATTATTATTCATTAACTCTATATTAAGTTCGGCTGTTTATCTGTACTCTCTGTTTTAAAATTGTAAAAATGGTGTAATGGTTTAGAAATAAAATAGTATAGCAAGCTTGAAGTGCAAGGTGTATTTTGCATGATTTCGTTGAAAGAGATTGTCAGCTATACGGTGTAATGATTGACTGATGTTAATTGTCAAAATTGAATCCAGGCAGAAAACATTACTAGCTCCTTCGATTTTTAAGTGTCCAACTGTTGTCCGTCGCGGAGATCAACGCTGAAACATAGCTTAATATAAACTGTATATTATGATTCAAATACTTTCATTTCTAGACTTTAATGCCTGCCGAATCTGTTGAAAACCTTAACCCTTTAACCCTTAAAACGCATATATGGTATGGTATATGAAATTTAAGGCAATTGTGGCTTCATAATTCGATTAAATTAATTTGTATCGCAGTTTGGTTTACACATAAATGGCGTCATAAATGCTAACGATTATTTACAAATTACCACAGTTTTCAGAAGTTTATACTCACTTAAGGGTTAAAAATGTCGGCATTTTTAAAACATATCCGTAATTTACTTTAGGGTATATATGTAGGACTTATCACAGGTTTGAAAAACCTTTCCTATAATATCGAGCAAAATATAATGGCAGGTGCCTTTCAATGATGATCACAATAGGTAAATGATGCACATCATTACGGTATCCCAGATTAATATCAATTATTTAAGGGCTAAATAGTTCCAGCATGACGGTGTAAAACTTTTTGGTGACTAAAGTTAATAGATCTAATGATATCAAGAAATATACTGTTAATTTGTCAGTTCCTCAAACAAATATGTAAATGTGCATAAAGTTTTTGCAAAAAAAATTAAACGATTAGAAAATTGTAAAATATTTCTGAGTATGCAGGTTTGTTATAACTATTATATCCGATATAAAAAACAAAAAATTAACAAATAACAAGTAAGGAAGGGCTAAGTTCGGGTGTAACCGAACATTTTATACTCTCGCAATTTATTGATGTAATTTTATAAAGATATCACAATTCGACCCATATATTCGGTATAAAGTTCAATAGAATAACGAAAATCATCATAAATAGTATATGGGGACTGAGGTAATTCCTAAACCGATTTCACTCGTTTTCACCACCAAGATACAATGTATCGAAAACTATACGCTCACTTAATTTAATATTACTTATAATTAGGTATATGGGATCTGGGGGAAGTTATGACCCGATTTTTACCATTTCAGGTACAGAGAGAAACTGTTATAAGAAAAAAATTCAGAGGGAATGAATTACATAAAAATATCTGAGGGATTTACCTATATTTTCGGTGAAAAATTTCCCTTAGGCACTGAGTTCTTCATGTTCGATATCAGGGGCCTTGAAAAGTCGTGGTTCGATTTTGACAATTTTTCCACAAGTGATGTCACAGCTCAAATACAGTATTTGTGTAATGTTTTATTCCGCTATCTTCATTTGTTCCTAATGTATATATTAGAGCTCTTGGTATTCGACTAATCGACTAACCGAATTAACCGAATAGGCCATTATTCGAATAATAATATTCGGTTTGCACTATTCGGATAGTCGTCAGTCATCGACTATTCGATTAACCGCTCATTTTCGACTATTCGGTTAATCGTTCTTTGTCGACTATTCGAATAGTGCAAGTTCATTAATTTTCTTATTTTTATTGAAAAAAGTGAAACATTAAAACTAACAAAAAACTCGCTATTTTTTATGGCTGTCATACCAACACTGTTGTTGTTTCACATGCAAAATTAAAAAATGACTGATACAACACTGCGTGGTATGTTTCTTGAGTTCGCTATTCTATACCCCTTCCCACTTGCTGCCGAATTTTTTCTGTTTTTTGCGGTATATGCCTAGTACTGCAGTAACCGGTTACTTTTTGGAACCGGTTTTTTTTGGGACACACTCGTGGCAGTGTGGGCGGTCGGTGGGTGGGGCTTTGGGGCGTTTTGGAGCAAAACTTCGACGAGTGGGTAGTCGGTTTTCTGTGAAGAACCGGTTTTTTTAGGTCGATCAGTGGTCGGTTTTGCTCGTGCCCTTCTGACCGAACACTTCTCAACCGATTTATACCGCAAATTGTATATATCTGGAAAATACGGACATATATCTGGTTTTGGCCTTAGCAAAAATCGCTGTTTTTTTTTTCATTTATTCGAATAGTGGCAGTATAACTATTCGAATAACCGCAGTAGAACGACTATTCGAATAGTCGGAACATTGCGACTAACCGAATAGTGCTAACCGGTTAATATTCGTACGAACGGTTACAAACCGGATATTCGAATAATCGGTTTTCAGGTTAATCGAATAATTTTAAGAGCCCTAGTATATATGTATTATAAAGTGAACGAATCAAAAGAATTCAAAATTGAGTTATATGGGAGGTAGACGTAGTTGTGAACCGATTTCGCCCAGATTCCACCCGTGTCATCAGGGTGTCAAGAAAGTGTTATACACCGAATTTCATTGACATCGGTCGAATAGTTCTTGAGATATGGTTTTTGAACCATAAGTGGGCGACGCCCCGCCCATTTTCCATTTTGTAAAAAAATCTCAGTGCAGCTTCCTTCTGCCATTTCTTATGTAAAATTTGGTGTTTCTGACGTTTTTCGTTAGTGAGTTAACGCACTTTTAGTAATTTTCAACCTAACCTTTGTATGGGAGGTGGGCGTGATTATTATCCGATTTCTTTCATTTTTGGACTGTATAAGGAAATGGCTAAAATAAACGACAGAAATTTTGGTTCATACAGCTTTATTGGTTTGCGAGTTATATACAAAAAACCTATTTGGGGGTGGTGTCACGCCCACTTTTCCAAAAAAATTACACCCAAATGTGCTCCTCCCTAATAGGATCCTATGTTCCAAATTTCATTTTCATAACTTTATTTATGGCTTAGTTATGACACTGAATAGGTTTCCGGTTTCCGCCATTTTGTGGGCGTGGCAGTGGACAGATTTTGCCCATTTTCGAAAGCAACCTCCTCAGGGTGCCAAGGAACATATGTTCCAAGTTTCATTAAGATATCTTAATTTTTACTCAAGTTATCGCTTGCACGGACGGACGGACAGACGGACGGACAGACATCCGGATTTCAAATCCACCATCATCCTGATCATTTATGTA
This sequence comes from Zeugodacus tau, assembly GCA_031772095.1. NCBI lineage: Eukaryota > Metazoa > Arthropoda > Insecta > Diptera > Tephritidae > Zeugodacus > Zeugodacus tau. Next base: position 17,814,348 of record CM062650.1, on the reverse strand, counting down.
TATATAACCCCATATCTAACTCTTATATTTCTTGGTGACACAAACAACCGTTATGTGAACAAAACTATTATACTCTGTACAACAGGTTGCGAGTGTATAAAAAAATTGTTTTAAAGTATAAAACATATTTTATGTTTAGGCTTATAGTATATATTTATATGTGCATGTTACTATTTGTACCAGTCATCCAATACATTTTGGTTTAACTGAAATTATTATTTATTATTAATAGTCAGTAGCATTATCCATATATTTTAAAACTAAATTAAGCCGCTTAATCAGAGAATTAACTAATGAGTGTAGAACAGTTATGTAAATATTGACAAATTCTTGCTCTATGGCTAATTTAATATGGCTCAAACTGCTTTCCGTTTTGGAAAACAGTAGCAGAGAGGATCCCCAGAGATCCTCAATAGGATTTAGATTCGAACTCAATGCTGCACATTGTAATACGGAAATTTTCCGTTCGTTAAAGATGTTCTTCGTGAATATGTCTTTTGTCACTGCAGCAAAATGCAGCGGATGAAATTAAGGTACCGCTTCCAAAACATCGCTTTTAGCAGGACCGTTGTTCTTGATGCGAATCTCTCCAATATTTCTTGCAATGATCTGGGCCGACCAAATTTAATTTTTTTCGTCACTAAAGACTATATTCTATCCCTTATCGGTCCGGAATTGGTATTTATTTGCAAACCTCAAATGTGTTTTATTGTGCCTTTCTTTAGCGTTGGTTTAGGAACTATGGAGGTGTGTTTGAGAGACTGATTTTTATGTATAATTGGAAAAATTATAACATAATATATTAGATCCTTATTTGACCGCTGCTTATCAAGTTCGCAACTGCTAGCCGTCGAATCATCCTTTTGCACCGATCATCAATGTTGTTTTCCTTCCGGTATTGTACAATAATTAGTGGGTTTTTTAAGAAGTTTTGATATACATTTTTGCGATATTGCTTTGTTCTAGATGCATTTTGGAACCGCTTTTATGTATTTCTATGACTATTGGCTGACAAACTAGTACCACGATGCATTTTACGCTTAAAGGTAAATGAATCTGATCAACTCTTTAATAATTCTTTAAATGAATACACCTACAATAGTTTTACAAACAAATTTTCAAGCAAAAAGATTTTGCCGGTACACTATCAGCAAGAAAGATCAGCTAAACTTATTTTACACATATAAATATTTACTATGCAATACCCAATTCACAAGTACATTCTTAATGTAACGGTACAACGAATGAGAAAAGTATGAACGAATTTCCGTTGCATAGTAAAGGCAATATATCAACCTTTGATTCTTCATTTACCGAAGTTCAAAAAATAATTTTGAACAAGAAATTTAAATATTAACAAAAATGCACATATAAATATTTGTAAGTACATACTTTTTTTGGAATTATGTTAAGACAACTTACAATTTAACAATTGGGAAAAAACATGCAGTCAGTTAAGGTCGCTTATGAAGAACAAAATGGTCCAACAAGATGGTTTTCATAAACAAGTCGCAGAAGTTATATGACCAAAATCATCTATCAATCACAAGTTGAGGATGTATTCATTCAATTGCGGTTCAATTAAAACTAATTTGTGCTATTAAATTATAATCACACATATCACCAATGCATTGTTATTATTAGCTGCCACCTTATTCAGTTTTAATTATTTCATATGCTTAATACATCATTCAGTAGCTCCCACAGAGATTTTATCATGAGTTCAATAATCTTGTCTATTTTATTTGTTTTAATTTCCCACGAATTATTTTTACACAGTATAATCGTGATATATAGAGTAAGTTTGGGTATTGTGATATGGGTGTGCAATGTGATATGCCAGCATATTTCGTAAACTATTCATGTTTTGACATGAATCTTTCCGAGAAAACAAAAGTAACTGTAAAAAACTGTTGCTGCAAAGCTGCGCGTGCTACTGAACGCTTCGTTTGCTCTCAGTGTGCCAAAAAGTTTATAGTAGTGCGGTCACCAATATTTCAACGCGCGTTTCGACAAACGATTATTCAGAGTTTAATTCATATTTTAGAATTCTAGTAATTTTTTCTTGATCTTTCGTTAATATAATTAACCGTAATTCAGGTAATTTTTAGCCCAAATAATTTTTTTTTGTGAAACAAATATTTTATTATTTCACACTCGAGTTTGGCTAATGTGATATAGTCAATGTTGTCTATTGTGATATAAAGGGTGATTTTTTAAGAGCTTGATAACTTTAAAAAAAAAAAAAAACGCATAAAATTTGCAAAATCTCATCGGTTCTTTATTTGAAACGTTAGATTGGTTCATGACATTTACTTTTTGAAGATAATTTCATTTAAATGTTGACCGCGGCTGCGTCTTAGGTGGTCCATTCGGAAAGTCCAATTTTGGGCAACTTTTTCGAGCATTTCGGCCGGAATAGCCCGAATTTCTTCGGAAATGTTGTCTTCCAAAGCTGGAATAGTTGCTGGCTTATTTCTGTAGACTTTAGACTTGACGTAGCCCCACAAAAAATAGTCTAAAGGCGTTAAATCGCATGATCTTGGTGGCCAACTTACGGGTCCATTTCTTGAGATGAATTGTTCTCCGAAGTTTTCCCTCAAAATGGCCATAGAATCGCGAGCTGTGTGGCATGTAGCGCCATCTTGTTGAAACCACATGTCAACCAAGTTCAGTTCTTCCATTTTTGGCAACAAAAAGTTTGTTAGCATCGAACGATAGCGATCGCCATTCACCGTAACGTTGCGTCCAACAGCATCTTTGAAAAAATACGGTCCAATGATTCCACCAGCGTACAAACCACACCAAACAGTGCATTTTTCGGGATGCATGGGCAGTTCTTGAACGGCTTCTGGTTGCTCTTCACCCCAAATGCGGCAATTTTGCTTATTTACGTAGCCATTCAACCAGAAATGAGCCTCATCGCTGAACAAAATTTGTCGATAAAAAAATTTCGAACCGAACACTGATTTTGGTAATAAAATTCAATGATTTGCAAGCGTTGCTCGTTAGTAAGTCTATTCATGATGAAATGTCAAAGCATACTGATCATCTTTCTCTTTGACACCATGTCTGAAATCCCACGTGATCTGTCAAATACTAATGCATGAAAATCCTAACCTCAAAAAAATCACCCGTTAGTATATCATATTAAACAAACATAATATCACACAACGTATCTTGTAGGTAAAATTAATACTCTTCTTAAATTATAGTTTTTCGCAATGCCGAAGAAAGGGGAAATTCGTAAGTGGAATGCAGAAAACATGAAAAAAGCCATACAGGCTGTAAGAGCCGAAAAGATGGTAATACTTCTGGCATCGAAAACGAATGGTGTCCCATTTGCAACCTTGCAAAGAGCTGCCCGCAGCGATAAAACAATCGACGAAATATTAGCTATTCCATTGGGACGTAGGCCGGTTTTTAACCGAGATGTTGAATTAGAGCTGGTAAGATATTTGAGTTTTGGGGGCTCACTCGAAGTGATGTGCGTTCGCTTGCATTTCAATTAGCAAAGAGAAATAATATTGAGAACCCATTTTCCATAATCAAGGAATGTGCCGGAAGAGATTGGTTGCGTAGCTTTCTAAATAGACATAAAACGGAAACGAACGCTCTGCCACAGGTACCTCAATCGAGAGAATCAAAGGATTCAATGAGGAAAATGTGAGCAAGTTCTATAATTTATTGGAGCATTGCTCCCCCTGGTTCCGATTCTGCTTGTCATATATAGGGATGGATACAAATACCAATATTTACCGCGTGGTTTGATCACGTTTTGCGATTCACTAATCCATCAAAGGAGAACCCAATCTTGCTTATTTTAGATGGCCACTACAGTCATACGCGAAATGTTGATGTTTTGGATAAGGCTCGTCAAAATGGCGTTATTATCTTATCATTGCCACCTCATTGTACACACAAAATGCAACCCTTAGATAAAGCATTTATGGGTCCTCTTAAAACATATTACAATGACGAAATAAGACGATTTATGCGAGAGCAAGGCCGAAAGGTGACACAATTTGATGTAGTTGAGCTGTTTTCAAAGGCTTATCTGAAAGTTCAAACGGCACAGATAGCAATTAATGTGTTCAAATGCACTAGTATCTATCTCTTTGATAAAAATATTTTCCAGGAAAGTGATTTTATGGAGCAACGCCAAGATTTCGTCACATGTGATATAGTATATCACTTTACCTGATATAGTATATCACATTACCCATACATTTTGGCGAAGTCGCTTTTTCGACCATCTATACTTTAATTGAGTTATCTTTCAAAGTACTTGAGATACCGAAATATCCCTTTGAGATATATTGCGCAATGAAGCAAGGAATAGTATTGCATAATTTTTGTAAGTATTAGTTTATGAAATTTTTAATAATTGTAGAAAAACTTATACCCATATCACAATACCCAAACTTACTCTACTATGTATGTGCGCCGAAACTTATTTAGTGATGGCCCATCTAGGAATTACTAACTTTTAGTAGTTACAGTTATATGGAAGAGGTGAGGTCATAAACGACTATTTATGATTTCACGTCGTACCACAAATTAGTGATTTTGGGTCTTCATAGTACGGTTCAGGAAGTGCAAGTAAATGTTCTCAACAACCGTTATGTAAAAATGATTAACGAATTGTCCATTCAATCGCCGTTATAAATTTTTTCGCATGAACTTTGCTTTCTTATTTGCTAGATGAGTACTGCTTTCGTTAGTTTTTCTTGTAAGTATTATCACGTGAATATCTCATGTAAATATAAATCTAAGTACAAATGTTCACGCCATGAGAGTTTTTCTCACGCATATTCAATCCACTAATTGTAAATTCAAATCAGAATAATTGACCTTAATGCAAAGCTTCACACCTTAGTGAAATAATCTTCGATTTTCAGTTGGTATTCAGTGGTTCTCTGTAACACTTCGTCGAATTTGGGGATCACAATGCATACTTTTAAAATACTACCAATTTTTGCTGCACTATCTTCAATATATAGTATTTGTTTATTATCTTCAAAATTATTTATTTTCTGAAATAAATTTATTTTTGAACATTTTATAGCAATAACAATGGCTTCTGCTGACGCCAAACCGCCACATTACAGTGCACTCCGAGTTATGGCAGAGGCAGCCATTGCCGATTGTTATGAAGATGCGGCTCAGAGTGTCAAAGTGCAGATAACCGATGGTAATTAAATAATGCATTAAAGCGTAGACATGCAAGTTCTTAAATTTTTCACTAATATGTTATAGCGGGATTCGATGAGATAGTGAAGGGTTCCCGTACTAATTTATCTCACAATGCGAAGTGTATACGTTACTGCATTATGCGCAAAAATGGCTTGGTGAGCATGAACTGATTTTGTTTTATTAATAAGTTGGGGGGATATGCATAGACCTGATTGTAGTTATTATTTCGGGGAAAAAAAAAGTCAACGTTTGTTCGAGATTTACATAAATTTATATTGTTATCATTATTTATTTATTTTTTTTCAACGAAAAAATCGGTATTTTGAACTATTATAATGAATTTGTGATTAATTTATTTTTCGAATAAGTGGTATTTAAGATTGAGGAAGTTTAAGAAAGCTTAAAATATAAAATCAATTTACATATAGTTAAAATTAAATATCACCAATTACATTAATACTAAATAGGTTTACCAAATTTTTAATAAACTTGCAATGTCATATTAAATATAAAACGTTCTCTCTATAGATTCCAGTATATAGTAATATACATAGTAGGCAACAGCTTCGTGACTTGAACCAAGCTGGAACATTTCAAATAGAGAGAATCTTATATTTTAAATTTTCAACCTATAATACCCGGATTTTCTGAATGAAATATAGCAAATTATGGACCCAGTCATGAAGAAACATTTGTATGCAGACTCATACCCACAATGACAATTCAAACAATATTTCTGTTTCTCTTCACGTAAATAAAAAAAAAATAGATAGATATTATGTTGAATATCTCCTTCTATTTGGAGGATGATTTAAGCTGTCATGTTATCCGACAAAGAGTTTTATATATTGTAAGCCTCCGGGAATGTGTAATGGCTTTTATAAGTGCAATTTTTATGGAAGAAATATGCCTTTAAGTTTTGTTATACTTTTTTAAAGCATCATGTAATATATACCATTATTATCTCGTTTCTTTCAGTTAAATAACGATATTTCCATCGATAAGGAAAACATTCTGCAAATATTTCAAATAATTCATCCACAAATTGAAAAGGACTTACTACTGAATGTGCTACAAAAATGCTTCCAAGAAGCGGATAAACAGGCTAATAAGTATGTTCTGATTGTATGTAACGGGTGATTTTTTTGAGGTTAGGATTTTCATGCATTAGTATTTGACAGATCACGTGGGATTTCAGACATGGTGTCAAAGAGAAAGATGCTCAGTATGCTTTGACATTTCATCATGAATAGACTTACTAACGTCAACAACGTCGAATTTTCAGTGAATGGGCCCTAGAAAAGTTGGCAGAAAATCCGCTTTTTTATCGACAAATTTTGTTCAGCGATGAGGCTCATTTCTGGTTGAATGGCAACGTAAATAAGCAAAATTGCCGCATTTGGGGTGAAGAGCAACCAGAAGCCGTTCAAGAACTGCCCATGCATCCCGAAAAATGCACTGTTTGGTGTGGTTTGTACGCTGGTGGAATCATTGGACCGTATTTTTTCAAAGATGCTGTTGGACGCAACGTTACGGTGAATGGCGATCGCTATCGTTCGATGCTAACAAACTTTTTGTTGCCAAAAATGGAAGAACTGAACTTGGTTGACATGTGGTTTCAACAAGATGGCGCTACATGCCACACAGCTCGCGATTCTATGGCCATTTTGAGGGAAAACTTCGGAGAACAATTCATCTCAAGAAATGGACCCGTAAGTTGGCCACCAAGATCATGCGATTTAACGCCTTTAGACTATTTTTTGTGGGGCTACGTCAAGTCTAAAGTCTACAGAAATAAGCCAGCAACTATTCCAGCTTTGGAAGACAACATTTCCGAAGAAATTCGGGCTATTCCGGCCGAAATGCTCGAAAAAGTTGCCCAAAATTGGACTTTCCGAATGGACCACCTAAGACGCAGCCGCGGTCAACATTTAAATGAAATTATCTTCAAAAAGTAAATGTCATGAACCAATCTAACGTTTCAAATAAAGAACCGATGAGATTTTGCAAATTTTATGCGTTTTTTTTTTTTAAAAGTTATCAAGCTCTTAAAAAATCACCCTTTATAATGAAATAAATTTATTATAACAAATTTTTTTAGTTGTGACAGCGCTTTTGTGACGTCCAGCTGCATTCTTCAGGAGTTGAGTAAAGATGGTGTAACCGATATTTAAAGGCGAATTTCATTAAATCCCGACCAAGAAGCATACACAACATATTATATTATCATATTTGTTCATATTAATATCAGTGCCAATTATCACATGATTTAATTTTAAACCCTAATCTATTTGCTATAGGAATATCATTTGAAATTGTGTTTTAAGATTCACATAACGGTACAGAAAATGATTATTAATTTGAATTTGCGCAGAGAACGTATAATATATATTATCAATCAATATACAATCAATGTAAACGTCTGAGCATATTTTTCATTTAATGCTCAGCAATGTTAACGTGACGCTGTTCAAATTTCTCCTTCCGCGTTGGCTGTGGTGAGACTGGCTCATAGTGTTTTGTTAGCTTTTGACAATTCACACGCTGGTCCGCAATTGGACTTTCTCTTTGTTATACGTTCTCTGATTTGCGTAAGGAACGTAACGTTGATCGTCCTTTTTGCGCTGTTCATAAGTGCTGTCTTTGTTGCGTAAAAAATATTATATAATTCTGGGGTGAAGCGTATTATTACTCCAAAGACAATTTAATTGTAATTGATTCTGTCAAATGAAATTATTATTTGGTAATATATCAGAGTGTTCTAAGTTCAACCCTGATGGAATTTTAAATTTAACAAAAAAACTTAAAAAATATCAGCAAATATATTTCATATTTATAATCAGCAAATATCGATAAAAAATAAGTGGTGTTCCACGAAGTAGTGTCAAGTTGCCTAAAAATAAGGAATAAACTAAAAATATCTAGCTTGAAACGATAGAAGTAGGAATAAACTGGCCCACATATCATAGAATTAGTGTGAAGGCAACCGAATATAAGTTCTCAGAAGGCTTGGGGTTAACTCAATTATAATATGAGTGTTGAGGCAATTAGAAGAAATTTGTGATCCATTTGAAAGCCTTAAAGCCTTAAACCCACAAATATTTAGCAACCTTAAATATGAGACGCTAGAAAAACAGATACCTCAGGACACTCTTAACGCCGTAAAGGGTGAAGGACCTCAAGAAGTGGTTTGAAGCTGCTTTTCATACAATGATGGATGGTAAATAAAAGTTATTCAAGGCATTAGCAGCTCAAATATATTAAAATTATAATAGGTTTATACTTCATTATGAAAAGAAAAAAAATCGAAAAATGGATCTTCCGACTTGAACACCATTGAATATGTGTGGAGGGATACTATATGATATTTTTTCAGAAAAAAAATAAAAAAAAATCTTTTTGCAGAATGTAAAACACGAAAATTACGGAAAAGAACTATCTGATTAAATATTTGTTGAATTATTGTTTTACTTTAGTTAACGATAGACATTTTTGATTTTTCTGTGAATTTAAAGACTTTTGTTGGTGCATTGCTTTTTTTGTGAAACCAAAAGCAAGTCTTTGTTAATTTATGAAAACTCAGTAGTTTTTCCTGTACCTAAATGGGCACTTCTGGTTTGTATGTATATTTTTATGAAAGAAACTTTGAATTATGTAAATAGTAGATCGCTTTTAGAATTATATTTGTATATCACATAAGTTTCGTATTATTTCTTAATAATAATTATTATTTTGAAATCCTTTTGATGTACAGCTACACTATTAATTACACTATGAAGTATTTAATGAATTTTAAGTAGTCTTCCAAGCGGCGCTCCTCAACTACGTCCAGCAGCTGCGATACACAGGCACTGTACTCCAAAATGGCTTGTAGCAGCTCCAGCGATTCCATGTTAGCGCCAAACATATCTTGCGAAGTGTCGAATTTAAACTGCAGCACAACATTATTGCGCAATGTTTCAACACTTAAATAAATATACTATATACATACATATGTGTGTATATATGAGAGAGTGTGCTTGTCAATAAACGCATCCATACGCTCTAGCTGATTTGATTGGACTACTTAAACTTAATGCAATTGTTTAGTGAGTAGGAAATTACTAGCTGTTCGAAGTGTTCGACAAGATTACACAGTTAAAAGTGGTCGACCTTTTGCTGCATTCGCGCATGCGTCTTCATTGCACAGTGCACCTTGCACGCCTGTGAGGTAGCTGACCATATATGTATGTATGTACAAAAATCTTCCTACATCTGGTTCGTTTTTTTAATTTTAATTTTAAGGTCAATGTAGAGTGCTGTGATCTCTTGTAAAGTCCAATAATTTGTAATCGATTCTCATTTCAGATATCTTTCGATTTCAAAAATACCGCTTCAAAGCTCTTTTTATTTTTATAATAAACTTTTATGAAACTTTCTGTGCCAAACTGATTGTTCAAATAAGCTGGAACCAGCTGTAGTACATACAGGATGGGACATATGCTATTTTTAGTCGTTTTAAATTCTAAATTATTTTTACTTTTTTTTGGAAAACCTTTGGGAACTCACTTTACCGAATTGATTTCTTTCATTTCTTTAGGTTTATTGTTTAAAATGCAAAAAGCACTATTAGTGGTCTAGTATAGTATGTATGTATATTTTCCTTATAGTCCCTAGATAGATTATAGGGTCTCAATTAACAAAATAAAATATAATAAAGCTAGGAATTCAAATTCCCTCCACCAATAACCGCTTTTCTGTGCTTCTGTTTTGTTTGCAGCGTTTGAAAAACATTAGTATATTCCAGGTTTCGCAGCCATATAAGACAAAATATTTCACGCTTAAACCTAATATTTTTAGCATCGTACATATGGATATATGTGTCGATCTGTAGGATTGGCGTTTCGGTTGAATTGATGCACACGGTTTTTGTTTTCACCATACTGATTGTAAGTCCCGTTTATGCAATCCTTTAAACTCCAAAATATTCCTCTATTCGCCGCCCACGCTTGACGCATCACCAATCCCAATACCAAATTATCAAAAGTCCGTTGCTTAAAAATGTTTACACCATAAGCGATAGCAAGCTCCTGATTTATGAGATAGTGCCGACCATTTTCACAAAATCGATAAAGCATAAATAGAGAAAAGTGCGCAACTCTATCGACTGCTCTACAATCACTCTTAAGGTGTTGATGTGGTCGACACATGAACAATGGGGTCGGATACCACTTGTACTTTACGTAGCCCCTGCATCAATGAGTCAGATAGCCGTTTGTGAATTATATGAGTTATTATTTTATGCACCATACTTAGAAGTGTTATTCCTTTCCATTTTTCACAATCTGATAATTTTCGAAAGAAGACCGCGCGGTCGTCTGAGGATTAGCCTTTAGGAGTTCTGGATTGCTGTTGTCCGGTCCAGGAGCTTTGTTCTTATTAATGCAATTGCTCTTATCTCATTATTATTAATACCATCCATCTCATTCGGGTACGAGGTGTGATGACTGAATAGCTTCCGAAGAAGTTGGTGAGGGTAATTTTTTCATAATAACATTCCCAGATGATAGACCAGCAGGATCTAAGGGTTTCTTAAGTAATTTCGTTTTAAAATCGCCATTTCGCATATATGATATTAACGGTTCTCCGGATGTATCGGGTGATTTTTTTGAGGTTAGGATTTTCATGCATTAGTATTTGACAGATCACGTGGGATTTCAGACATGGTGTCAAAGAGAAAGATGCTCAGTATGCTTTGACATTTCATCATGAATAGACTTACTAACGAGCAACGCTTGCAAATCATTGAATTTTATTACCAAAATCAGTGTTCGGTTCGAAAATTTTTTATCGACAAATTTTGTTCAGCGATGAGGCTCATTTCTGGTTGAATGGCTACGTAAATAAGCAAAATTGCCGCATTTGGGGTGAAGAGCAACCAGAAGCCGTTCAAGAACTGCCCATGCATCCCGAAAAATGCACTGTTTGGTGTGGTTTGTACGCTGGTGGAATCATTGGACCGTATTTTTTCAAAGATGCTGTTGGACGCAACGTTACGGTGAATGGCGATCGCTATCGTTCGATGCTAACAAACTTTTTGTTGCCAAAAATGGAAGAACTGAACTTGGTTGACATGTGGTTTCAACAAGATGGCGCTACATGCCACACAGCTCGCGATTCTATGGCCATTTTGAGGGAAAACTTCGGAGAACAATTCATCTCAAGAAATGGACCCGTAAGTTGGCCACCAAGATCATGCGATTTAACGCCTTTAGACTATTTTTTGTGGGGCTACGTCAAGTCTAAAGTCTACAGAAATAAGCCAGCAACTATTCCAGCTTTGGAAGACAATATTTCCGAAGAAATTCGGGCTATTCCGGCCGAAATGCTCGAAAAAGTTGCCCAAAATTGGACTTTCCGAATGGACCACCTAAGACGCAGCCGCGGTCAACATTTAAATGAAATTATCTTCAAAAAGTAAATGTCATGAACCAATCTAACGTTTCAAATAAAGAACCGATGAGATTTTATTAAATTATTTTATTAAATTTTATGCGTTTTTTTTTTTAAAAAGTTATCAAGCTCTTAAAAAATCACCCTTTATAAGTCTAAGCCGTTGTCTTGACATATCCTCAGAAGAGGTAGAATAGCAGAATTAAAAGAAGTGGTTAGGTGGTCAATGGACCACACCAATTATTGAAATTTTCTGAATGTTAATAGCTTAAAATCCTTGTATCAATATGTGATCAAAAGGTTTTCACTAAACGAAATATATGATATATTTATTAAGTCCGGTTTTTAAATTATTATCCGTCTGGAAGATTAATAGACCCAGGCCACATCTACAAAACAAGCACTACTGAGAATTAATGGTTCAATATCGTAGCATGGTTGAAACACGTTATCCAATCCTTAATCCTTTGTATGTTGTCACAGTCAATGAATTATTTATACGAAACACTATTTATATATTTATATACATATATAGTTTGATTCTGCACTATCACTAAACCGCTTCAATGAAAAAAATTATGGATTCCCATTGTAGTGAACTCACGTTTCATTACTTAATTCACATTTATTTAGCGTATACAGGTTTACAGTTAGCTTAGATCCTTAACAGTTTGTTGGTTGTTCTGGTGCTTACTTGCCACCACCGCCTCCACCTCCACCTCCGCCTCCACCGCCGCCGCCGCCGCCACCACCACCTCCTGGATAGGGTTCAGGATTTGGCAAAGGATTTGGATTGGCTGAAATGATATATAATTGATAAGTGGCTTGAAGAACAGTTATTTTAAATATATTTACCAAAAGCCACAGCGAGTAACGCCAGCACGAAGCCGATGAGCAGTTGGAAATTCATATTGCAAGAGTTGCAAGTGCAGTGGTTGAACTAACGTTTATGAGTGCTTTTTATATGCTTCACCAGCTTCAATGTACATAGAACTGTTCTTGATTTGTGCAATGAATGAGAAAACGCTTAGCCAACTATATACGATACTTCTTAAACGTTCCGTAATACGCATTTAAAACGGGTATTGGCAATAACAAGCGGTTCTTCCCTTGTCTGTAAAATGAAACATGTAAATTAAATATAAACAAATATATATAGAAAGATATGTATGTCTATATAGTCGTAGGTAAATCTTATAGTTCAACAACAGTCATTTAAACATCTTTCTAGTGATGGACGTTTAATGTGAATACAATGAAATTTATTTCACTGTTAGTTTGATTTAGTAAATGTAGGTAAACGTTTGGATTTCAATTAAGTTGCTAAGCGCACAGTGTTTTGTTCGCATAACAGAGTAAATGAGAAAACATTTTCTCAGTAATGGAGGCCTAGTAAACTGAAATTCATTATTTATCCATTTGTCTACATTAATAGTCCCCATTCTTCTTCTTCTACTTCGACACTATAACCGTGAGTTGGTCTGGGCCGAGAATACAAAACTTCACCAGTTGACTCTATCCTTGGCGAAGTCACGCCAATTGTACATCCCAAGTGCAGACAGATTCCTTTGTACTTGGTCTTTCCATTGGTTGCGTGGACGCCATTGCCTCCGTTGTCCACCCATGGACTCAAAATGAGATTTTGGAGCATCCTCTTTATGCGTTTAATTGTATTCATGTCACTTTAGAGCTCATACAGTTCATGGTTCCATCCTCTTCGGTACTCATCATCAGCTTAGATTGTTGGTAGTATTTCTGTCAGATCCAAGATAGACATATCCCAGTAGAAATGTCCCTTTATAATAGATAGTGGTGCCCCTGCGACTCAGATTAGCGGCGCAATTGCGAATGCAATTATGCCAGCGCTTCTACGATTTTTGGAATACCCTTTAGCTTTTTCATCAATGCTTGTAAAACGCCGGCACTTTAAGGTTCTCTTTATTTTTGGAAATAGTAAAAAGTCCCACGGAGAATAGGCCTAGCGAATATGGATGCTGGAACATTATTATAATAATGTTTTGGCCAAGAATTTACGAACAAACAATGAAGTGTGGGGTTTTAACAAAGGATACTCGCTAAACTCTTAAAAATACAACGAAATTTATCGTCTGCTAGAGACAACATAAGCAATGAATATAATTGCCATGCCCATTTTTTATAAAAATCACAGCTCTCTTCTGCTACTTCTGTAAAATTTAAAGTTTCTGACATTTTTTCTTACTGAATTAAAACACCTACTAATGCCAACTTAACTTTTGTATGGGGGGTGGGCGTGATTATAATCTGATTTCATTCAGTTTCATGTTACATGAAGTACCTAAAGGAAATGACTCCAGAAAGATTTGCTGATATAATTTTAGTAATTTTTGAGATAAATATGTATATACAAACAACTTGTAGGTACGTATAGGATTTCGGTTATCGCCATTTTGTGGGCATAGCAGTGGTTTGATATTGCCCATCTGGTGCCAAGAGGAATACGTGTACCAATTTTCATTAAGATATCTCAATTTTTATTCAAGTTATCGCTAGCATGGCCGAAAAATAAATATAAATATCTCAAGCTCCATTCTTCTTCAGAAAACATTTTGTCAAGCTTCGAAAATTTATATCTTAAAAATATGTTAATTTTTTTTCCTAGGAGCTGAAAATTATAATGTCACTTGCTCAAATGCACTTTTGTTCCACTGTACATATGTATATGAACCTACACATACAGTCTATGTATTCGAAACTGAACGTTACTTGACAATAAACACTTTCATCATAAAGGTAAATTACTCGCGTTTCTATGAACATACTGACATACATACGTATGTATTCGCCATAAAATGCAATTCTATGGAAATCATTAAACAATAATATACATTTTATTACTTGTCAGAGTACTCATGTACATATATTGTGTTTACAAACGTGAGCAAATTAATTATCGCAACATACCCATGCGATAAATTGACATAAACATAATGTCAATTGTGATAAACTTGCTCTGATTGATTGCCGCAGTTTAATTTGCATTTGTTGCAATTGCGTTGGAGCAATATAAATTTTTATATGAACATACTATATACAATACTTAAATAAGTCGTGTGAACACTTCAACCCCACGTGTGGCATTTCTAAGAAAAGTATTTTACATATTATATTGTAAATATTAGAAATACCCTTCGCTGAGTTCTATATCAATTTGCGAGTCGAATTTCACATATTCTTGTAAACTTGGCAGTAGAAATGCCTTTAAACATTTCATCAGTATATTACCTTATATCTATAAATATCTATACATGTACATATATACATACATATTTCATGGCACGTTTTTTTCCGGGATTCACACCTAAACTACTGGACCGATTTTGATTGAATTTTTGAACTACTGTACTGCGTGTGCGGTTTTATCCAACTTCAGAAATAGTATAGTATATGTTTAAAATATTGGTCGTAATGTACATCCGTTTGTATAGTCAACTATTTGGTCAAGCAAAAACATGATCTAGATATCTTAATAAACACTTAATTGTCGGCACTATGAGAAGGTTGATGGTCGAAATCGGAAGACTGCAATGAAGAAATATAACAAAGTTACAAATTCAGTATAAAAGTTAGAACGTAGGATCCCAATAAGGAAAGGTATTTGTGGTTTACAATTTGTAGATAAATCGGCGCGGTCACTGCCGAAAAAAAAGTTTTGGAAAGCCAAAGCTGATGAAAAACCAAAAACAAAAGTAAATGTTAGAGTAAAGATAGAGAGTTCCACTAAAAATATGAACAATGGGCGTGGCACTGTCCACTACTGTTTGACCTATTTGGTGCAAATTGGGTACATAATATTATTTTGGCATTCTTATTCGACTACATCTTCCAATATAACATAACTTTAATTTCTGTTAGATCAAATGAAGACATCGGAATAAAATTTGGCAAAATCTTTGATAATTAATTTGTGGGTAACTATAAACTTTTGCTTTGGGATTTTGCTACTGTCTGATGAATTCCGACAGATTTTGCCGTCAAAAAAATTTCTGTCTATTCGCATACATTTTCACCAAGTGTGGTTTGTTCCAATATATACCTTCGGGTTGTTCAAATGGCTAAGCATTATTATGTCTGAACTTATCTTAAAATTAGTCATATTTGATAAACGAGTTAGATATAGGGTTATATATACCAAAGTGATCAGGCTGACGAGTAAAATTCAAATCCGGATGTCTGTCTGTCCGTCCGTCCGTCTGTCCGTCCGTGCAAGCTGTAACTTGAAATATCTTAAGGAAACGTGGAACACGTATTCTTTGGCATCATAAGAAGGTTAAGTTCGAAAATGGGCGGAATCGGACCACTGCCACGCCCACAAAATGGCGATAACCAAAAACACATAAAGAGCTATAACTAAGCCATAAATAAAGCTATGAAAATAAAATTTGGAACATAGGATCGCATTAGGGAGGGGCACATTTGAATGTAATTTTTTTGGAAAAGTGGGCGTGACCCCGCCCCCAAATAGATTTTTTGTATATATCTTGCAAACCATTAAAGCTATATAAACCAAACTTTCTGCAGTCGTTTCTTTTAGCCGTTTCCTTATACAGTCCAAAAATGAAAGAAATCGGATAATAACCACGCCCACCTCCCATATAAAGGTTAGGTTGAAAATGACTAAAAGTGCGTTAACTCACTAACGAGAAACGTCAGAAACACCAAATTTTACATAAGAAATGGCAGAAGGAAGCTGCACTACGTCTACTTCCCATATAACTCAATTTTGAATCCTTCTGATTCGGTTACTTTATAATGTATACATAAGGAACCGATAAAGATAGAGACATCACTTGTGGAAAAATTGTCAAAATCGAACCATGACTTTTCAAGGCCCCTGATATCAAACATGAAGAACTCAGTGCCTAAGGGTAATTGTTCACCGAAAATATAGGTAAATCTCTAAATAAATTGCGAGAGTATAAAATGTTCGGTTGCACCCGAACTTAGCCTTTCCTTACTTGTTCTATTTTGCGTATGGGTATATTGCATTAAAAAATTAAATTTATATATTGTACATTTGAACTATTTTTTGCAAAGCACGCGATCGTCTGAAAAAGACAAATATTTAACAACGACAAAAGTATGGATACCCCTATATATTATAAGGTTAGCTTCTAAATAGAACATCAATATTTAGTTTTGGCACCTTTAGCGTTAATTACAGCCAAAAGACTTTGAGACATGCTGCCTACCAGATTCAGGAAAAGTGATTGTGGTATGTTTTCCCAGGAGTCCTTCAATCTATTTAAAATGTCTCATTTATTGGGACGACAAGAATATCGGACGAGCTTATCATTCAAATATTGTTATAAATACTTAATAGGATTTAAGTCAGAGGTTTTGGAAGGCCATAGTAGGAGCCTTATCGATTTTTGATCGAAATAATCTCGTAATCCGACTTCTATGTTTGGGCTCATTGTAATGCTGGTATATATAGTTATCTTCTAAGTCTATTTTTTGTACTGAGGACTCTAAATTTGTACTCAGCATCACTCCGTAGGACTCTCCCGTCATTTGCCTTCCATTAATCCCAGATTTGATAGACCATTGTAGCTACAGCAACCCCAAACTAAAACATTTTCAGCTCCGAATTCAATGGTGCCTTGGGTGTACTTACTTTGAAGCCTCTCATGACTTTTTCGTCATACTTTTTGACTGCCTTTCGTATTTTTATACTCTCGCAACAAATGTTGCTAAAGAGAGTATTATAGTTTTGTTCACATAACGGTTGTTTGTAACACCCAAAACTAAACGAGTTAGATATAGGGTTATATATACCAAAGTGATCAGGGTGAAGAGTGGAGTTCAAATCCGAATGTCTGTCTGTCCGTCCGTCCGTCCGTCTGTGCAAGCTGTAACTTGAGTAAAAATTAAGATATCTTGATGAAACTTGGCACACTTATTTCTTGGCACCATAGGAAGGTTGCTTTCGAAAATCAGCATAATCGGACCACTGACACGCCCACAAAATGGCGAAAACCGAAAACACATAAAGTGCCATAACTAAGCCATAAATAAAGTTATGGAAAAAATTTGGTATGAAGGATCGCACTATGAAGGGGCATATTTGGATGTAATTTTTTTGGGGAAGTGGGCGTGGCCCCGCCCCCTACTAAGTTTTTGTACATATCTCGTAAACCAATAGAGCTATATAAACCAAACTTTCTGCAGTCGTTTTTTTTAGCCACTTCCTAATACATTCCAAAAATGAAAGAAATCGGATAATAACCACGCCCACCTCCCATACAAAAGTTAGGTTGAAAATTACTAAAAGTGGGTTAACTCACTAACGAAAAACGTCAGAAACACTAAATTTCACATAAGAAATGGCAGGTGAAAGCTGCACTCATTTTTTTTACAAAAAGGAAAATGGGCGTGGCGTCGCCCACTTATGGGTCAAAAACCATATCTCAGGAACCACTCAACCGATTTCAATGAAACTTGGTTTGTAAGAGTTTCTTTACATCCCAATGATATGTTGTGAAAATAGGCCAAATCGCTTCACAACCACGCCTACTTCCTATATACCAGATCTTTGAAGACGATCTGAATCATTTACTTTACAATATATAAAGTAAGTACTTGTGAAGATATCGGTGCAGAACTTTGTACAAATACTATGTTAATAGTGTGGCAGCCCCATTCTAAAAATCGCCGAAATCGGACCATAGGTTTTCAAGGTCCCATATATCGAACATGAGGACCTCGGTGCTTCTAACCTAATATTATGGTTTCCAACTTTCAATGGACTTTATACAATATATATGACGAATATGTGGGTCAAATTGTGTATTATATAAAATAAATAAAGTTAAATAATTAAATTGCGAGAGTATAAAATGTTCGGTTATACCCGAACTTAGCCCTTCTTTACTTGTTCTATTTTGCGTATGGGTATATTGCATTAAAAAATTAAATTTATATATTGTACATTTGAACTATTTTTTGCAAAGCACGCGATCGTCTGAAAAAGACAAATATTTAACAACGACAAAAGTATGGATACCCCTATATATTATAAGGTTAGCTTCTAAATAGAACATCAATATTTAGTTTTGGCACCTTTAGCGTTAATTACAGCCAAAAGGCTTTGAGACATGCTGTCTACCAGATTCAGAAAAAGTGATTGTGGTATGTTTTCCCAGGAGTCCTTCAATCTATTTAAAATGTCTCATTTATTGGGACGACAAGAATATCGGACGAGCTTATCATTCAAATATTGTTATAAATACTTAATAGGATTTAAGTCAGAGGTTTTGGAAGGCCATAGTAGGAGCCTTATCGATTTTTGATCGAAATAATCTTTCGTAACCCGACTTGTATGTTTGGGCTCATTGTAATGCTGGTATATAGAGTTATCTTCTAAGTCTATTTTTTGTACTGAGGACTCTAAATTTGTACTCAGCATCACTCCGTAGGAATCTCCCGTCATTTGCCTTCCATTAATCCCAGATTTGATAGACCATTGTAGCTGCAGCAACCCCAAACTAAAACATTTCCAGCTCCGAATTCAATGGTGCCTTGGGTGTACTTACTTTGAAGCCTCTCATGACTTTTTCGTCATACTTTTTGACTGCCTTTCGTATTTTTTAAATAAAGCTTGCTCCCATCACTCCAAATTAGTATTTTACAAAATCTTAACGGTATTTGATAACACTTTTGGGCAAATTTCAATCAAGAAATATTCAAATAATAGTAAAAAATGTGGTGGGGTATCCATAATTTTGTCGGATACTGTATATATCCAAACGAAAATTTGTTGGGTGACGGATAGGCAAAATAAAAAATGAAAATACTTACACATCTAAACGGTTTTTTAGAACGTGGTTTTCAATAATAATAAAACGCATATAATTTTAAGTTATGGCCAATAATTTATTTTTTTAAGGGATAAAACATATCGAAGCTAGGTCATGTTCGTTTCACACACCTCATTTTGAAAATCTCGGATTGAGTCTAACAAATACGCGCCTTTAAGAAGATCTCTAGATCTAAACTTTATAAAAATTTATGAACGTGATGCGAAAATAATTAAATGCCAAGATCATGATATTTTTTCATCGTTTAAGTTTATTTGTGATACCGTTCATTATCTCTATGAAATAGAACTCTTTCTTCATCAGATAACGTCGCATTTCAGTGAATTCGTCCTTCAATCATTCCTGATGGCTTTTCTCTTGTATGAAAATTATACAATCATCATCCTGAAATATATTCGCCATAACTTTATCAGCTAGGTGTCGCATCAGATTTGATTTCAATTCTAGATTTGAATAGGCTGAAGCTGAGCTGATGTGTTTTATGCTTTTACATACAACTATCGGATGATAAAACCTTGTGACTGTGTACGATTTCTTGCTTTCAACATTTTCGAATAATAATAGTGTATAATAATTCATTCGGGGAATGTTAAAATTTTATTAAAGCACAGAGGCATAGATTATATGCTCTAGTATAAATTCATATTGAACTTTCACTTCATCTTGCACACTTGTAAACTGAAATTGTAAATATTTATTAAAATGTCAAAATAATAATTTACGGCATAAAAAATTATAAACAATTAAATGAAAACTGTTGAAAAGTGTTTGTTGTTGCTTATACAATGATTCGTCTTCTGTGTTGAAAGTGCATAACTGCATATCATTGTGTATATACAAACATATAACCACCTGTATCATACCCATTCAGTTCGGCAGTCGAAATGTACATATGTTTGTATGTATGTATTCAAGTGCAACACTTTGCGCGCCAAAAATTAAAAACACATAACGGTTGTGTAAATCATATCAAAAAATAACATTAATAAAATCGTTTGTGTATTTCTGTAAATATGTTTGTATGTGTATGTCTTATGAACTGTAGGAGTCCAGCTACCATACTGTCTGCTGCGGCCGCACCATTGTAGGCAATGATGTAACAAGCTACACCGACAGGTTTTGACGCCCAGTTGCAACGCTGCATCGTTGCAGATGTTATGTTGCACCGGTCTCAGCAGTGATGCCATAAGCAACGAACGCGTTGGTAACTCAGTCAGTGAGGTAGGCAATGATTTTGATTTGTGAGCCGCATTATAATGCGGCTTTGTTACACATACACAAAGACAGTTAAGTAAAGTCAAGAGAAAACATGCAATTTTGTCCGCCAAATTTTCATTTGCCACGGCCACAGTCAATAGTCATCCAGACAGGTTTGTTTTCACACGCAGATATTTTGCGATGCATTGGAGGCGATGGCAAGCTGAAATCTTTGTCAGGAAATATCTATTAAATGTCGGCTGGACATTACTTGCAATTTTCCGAAGCAAATTCAAATAAATATATGGCACAAATAAATATACATATGTATACACAACTAAGGGCATATTAGGTTAAGTTTTCAAAAATCGTTTATTTTTACTAAAGCTCGTAATAAGTGAATAATTTGAAAACATTTGAAACGAAAGATCTTAATTTCTTTCAAAATCGAATGATTAAGTATATATGATTAAGTATATATCGCATGAGAAATGAGAAATTTACTATTGTGTAGTATGTTAATAGTGGATGAGTGAAATGGTTGAAAGACAAGGTATTTAATTTTTGAAATATTATAACAGTAAAATTCCAAATTTGTTAATTTATGGATAATGGTATATTCCACGAAATACTCCAATTTAACATAGCAAGGTAACAACACGGTTCTCTACAAATCTGTCTTGGATAAAAGACTGACATCGCATTAAGTTTTTCTGTTGCGTAAAAAGTCTAGTGCTGTGACACCCCTAGGTGAGTGAAACCCCTTAAGTTATAAAATCTTGAATTTAGTCTAACTAATACGCGCTTTAAAGAGGATATTCGTATACTCTAGATCTAGACATTATATAAATATATGGACTGGATGCGAAAATAATTATAACTTCAGTGGTGTGCTTGTAATTTTGAGCTCTTGCTTATTCAGTTCCATTCCGCCCATCATATCCCAAACGAGATATTTTGTCTCCTCGTCTCCCAGTCACTTGCATTCCGGGTCTTGTATTTTTGGCAAAATTTTGCCGCAACTTCCTGTATCTCTCAGTGAAGCATTGTATGGCCTTTTAGATCTGCATTTCGTAAAGTTCTGCGAATTGTCTCTGCAGAAACCTTTAAATTATTTGTTTATTCCAGACTGTAGCAATTTTATGTTCCTAACAACGGATTTGGATTGAATGCGTATGTAACTAATGAAAACAGAAATGACTATTCAACTTAAGCGTGATCAATTTTCTGAATCACGGTATGTTTTTTGAAAATCTGCAAAGTTTATCTTCTTTTAAGAGAAATGCTCCTTTTAATCGGCTCAATAATTTGGTTTGGTCTGACCTATTTGTCCTTCTCCAGGTGATTGTTAAAGATCAAATGTTGTGAATTCCAAGAAATGGTCTTTCTGACCAATGAGACAATCTAAGTCCATTTCAAACAATATCCATCATCCACATAAATATTTTTAAGTATTAACTTATAAACACGCAACAGAAAAAGATAAAAGTAAAAATTTCATTAATATAAATTATGCAGAAATCCATATTCATTGTATATTAATATGCATCCACAAATTTATATTTACATTTTTTGATTGTAGGTTATTTCGTTGTGCACAAAAATTCGTAAATATGTAAGCAATGGTACTGCTATGTTAATACCGTTACATCATTTTTAAATAAATCGTAAGTGTTGACCAAATTTTTGAAAGATGTAGAGAGGGGATCGATATGCATAAATATCTTTTAATGTGTGTATGCATGAGTTTAACAGCACGTGTTTTTGGAGCGCCACCTAGACCTACTACATATTTGTTTACTAATGAAAACAAATTTAATCGAATTTCATGGATTAGGCACACATTTGTATAAAGTAATGACGCTGCAGGGTAGATATCCCAAGCATAATTTGGAAAAGATAATTTCAGGAAAAACACAAACTTTTTGGAATGTGGAATGAGATTTTAAAAATTAAAAGTAGACTCTATTAAGTAAATATTTGTCATTATAAAGAGGAAAGGTTTGTTTTTTTGTTTGTTTGTCCCGAATAGGCTCCGAAACTACTGAACCGATTTGAAAAATTCTTTCACCGTTGGAAAGCTATACTATCCCTGAGTGACATAGGCTATATTTAGTTAAAAAAAATAGGGTTCCTTACCAAAACTCCGATAATGTAAAAAAATACCAAAAAACTTTCTTTAATCGCGAATACTGCGAAAACGATTGAAGATATAACAAAGTGATGTACTACAATTTTGTAGAACTTATCATTATCTACAAAAAACGTCCCGACATCATATCTCTAACTATTACAGTTTTGTCACTATAAGCGATTTTATATAAAAAAATTAATTAAAATACCACTACTTGAAAAGGCTCTTTATTTGTACCTTAGTATTATTCCTTATCGAAATAAATGATTCATTATTTAAGATCGCTTCAAAACCTTTATATAACTTTTTGAATTTTTAGATTCTGACATTCCATTCAAAAGATATCACGAGTTAAAAATTTGGCTAATTTTAGTCTTGAAATATTCGTGGAAGGCCATAAAAAGATTAGAAAGTGAGAAAATATGGAAAAATTGCGAGGAAGATAATAATAAGAGAATTTTATTCGAGTTGAGAAGAAAAATACAAAAAGAGAAAACAAAAAAATAATATTTTGAAGGTTGTCATTGTTGCTTTGTTAAAATATTTTTGTTATTGTTCAATTGTATAAGAATGTGTCGATAGCCCAAAACAATTTATAACAAATAAGGAAAGGCTAAGTTCGGGTCCAACCGAACATTTTATACTCTCGCAATTTATTGATGTAATTTTATTAAGATAACACACAATTTTACCTATATATTCGACATAAAGTCCAATAGAAAATCATCAGATAGAGTATATGAGGGCTGATGTAATTCCAGAACCAATTTCACTCATTTTCACCACCATGGTTAACGGGAATAGGGGCAAAATCGCAAAAAATAGCGCTATAACGAAGATTTTCCAAATATTCAAGAAGTCGCTGGAGGTACTGCACAGGACTTTAAAAGATCTTGATTGTCGATGAACGTTTTTGGTGGAGCCAGGATTCTGATAGCAGGTGATTTACGCCAGACTCTTCCAATTATTCTTGGATCAAATGTTACTAACGGGCTAATCGTATGCCTAAAATCATTTAATTTGTGGCGACACATAAAGAATCGCCAATTAACAACTAACATATGAGTGTTTTTGCAACAATATCAAATTGCGATTGTAGAAGCAGTTGGAAATGGGTCGCAGTTGACACCTCGATGGATTAATAGCATTTCCAACAGATTTCTGTCACTTCGTTGACTCGAAAGAGAAGTTTTCCTGACATGAAACCTCAATATGATAACCATAAATGACTGATTGAATGACCTATATTGGTGGTAAAAAAAAGATATCGCTGATCTTAATGCGACAATTTAGAATTTCGGTCCAAGAGAGTTGACACAGCTACAAACCAGGATGACGTAGTCAATTATAACAAACTATTTAAAATTGTCTGTACTATCAAAAATTTTTTTTTTTTTTTTGTTTTTTTGGTTTTTGGTTTTTTTTAAATTATTACGTAGATTAGATTCAAGTACGGGATAATTTTAAATAAAAAACAAAAACCAAAAAATTAAAAATTTGAAAAATACAAAAAAAAAAAAATAAAAAAAAATATTAAAAAATAAAAAAAAACAAAAAGTGATTAAATGTCTGCTACGTCCACGTCGTTGAGCCTGGGTTACGCTAAATTCTGATAATAATAGTGCGTAAATCAATGATTTTTCATCATGTTCTGAGTTGGTTCTTTATTTGTAGCTCATACAAATATTGCTGTCCCAAAATTCCGTTTGGGGGGTAAAAATGTGATGAAATAAGGAACATTTTAAGATATTTTCGAAAAAAATCGAAGAGGGCATAAGTTGTTAAAAATTCCAAAACAATTTTTTTTTTCTTTTTTTGCTATGAAATATTAATTTTAAAACTTTTTACGATATACAGTTTCAAAGTTTGAGAAATTCTGTACAAAAAAGTCACATGGTGTTTTAAAATCTGTTCATTAGTTTTAAAGTTATGGCGGTTCGAAAATTTTTTTACAAAAAACTTTGGCCCCTTATAATATGGCACCACGCGTTACACAGACCTAAAACCATATGTTTTATTTTAGGTTTTACATGTACTATAAGATATATAATTGCCAAAGAAAATAAAGAACTTTTTTTTCAAGTGGCTTTTTTTCCAGAGAATGCCCCATATATAAAAATAATCAAACTAATACAATGCTTCCTCTATCTGCTTACTCTGGACACCCATATTTATAAGATTTTGCTCAGTTTAAAATTTTTTAGATAAATTGCAACTATGTTTCGAAATAATTTATTGCATAAACCGATAGTTTTGGAAATTTTTGTTAAGCTCCTCTTTTTCGGACATATTTCCAAATATTATTAAATTTACATGCCACCAATTTTTCTAAAATATATTTCGGTCGAATATTTCTCTAATTTCTGATTCCCTATGTTTTCTTTATATTTTGTAAATCTGAAGTTTATCAGTTTATTGATCGATGGCAAGATTAATCAATAAATACTCGAAAAATATAAATTTCTGTTAAGTTAACTCTATTATCTCTTATATAAATGTATATGTGTATATGCGTCTGAAGATTACCTCAAATTCGCATCATTTTGCGCTGCGAATACCCACAGTACCTGTTCAAGCTGAAGATGCGCATAATTGATTTAAATTTGCATTTGGTGTTTGCATCATTTTCTATATTCGTGCTCAAGCTGACATGAAAACTTGTACTCTCAAATACTTACATATTCAAACAAGCATAAATGAGATCTGTTGACCGAGGTGAATTTGTTTACTCAATCTATATGGAACACTTGTACACATACATATTAATACAAGGTGGTTCAAAATGAGCATTTACATAATAGGGCATTTTATAATAAAAGTGTGTGCGATACATGGTCCGCACATATCGAAACTTGCTTCCTTATAGTAATTATATAGTTTTAGTAATTAAGGGTTTGTCAGTGATCCTCCAGATTTGAATCAAGGAAGAAATTGAGTGTCAACAAAAGTGTGGTATTTTTCTTTATATTGTTGCACTAAACAGTCCGGGAAATAGAGCATAAGTCAAGGTCATAATTAAGGAACAATAGCGTTATATGCCGAGAATTTTGTTCTGGTTATTGGAAGAAATCTGTCACAGGGGATGCTACAAAATTTGTCTAACCAGTTTCAACGTGGACGCACTTCTGTTTTTCAAGAATCAATGGAGGATAACGTGACAAAAGTCTATGCCCTTGTATTGACAAGCCGCCAAGATAGCTGAGACTGTAGCCTGAATATACCGCGTGGTCTTGGACTGCATATTCGACATGAGAAAGCTTTCGGCACATGGATCCAAGATCAATGAACATTTGAAACAGTGGACCTACCCGGTGAACCTGACCTGAAGAAGGCGAAGATGGACCGATCGAGACACACAAGCTGTGATCTACATCGAGAACTTCCTAAAATTCTATCGAAATTCTCTTTTTTCGTTTGTAGGTTGGGTTCTTTCCTGATCGCTCTCGTATAATATATTATTATATTTATGACTTGTGAACCGACTTAATGCTCAATGTGTAACATCTTCAGCGCTTTCTGTTTCTCTGTACTCGTATTACGTATATTCCTGTTGTCAACAGTACCGCTACCGGCATGTGGGAGGCGTTAAAATACCTCAAGCTCAGCAATGTGTCGCTACGTAATCAGCGGCACATGCAACGTGAATGAAATGTTTTGCGACGCGTTATATTTTACACAACAGAAAGACAATAATGAAAGTCATAAATTTGGCACAGCCCAACTACGCGTTACACTTCATGTCGACGACAAACACGCCGTTGCGGCCCGCCGGCGATGGTACGTAGTGCATGTGTACCCATCCACTTCGCAATGTCTACGCCGCAGCTGCTTTGCTAATAAAATAATTTACAACCTCTTCATTTCTTCCACTACCATCCCAGCCAAAAGGCTTCCTCTTCATCTCAACCGGTTGGCAGATTACACAGCGAATTCATTCGCATGCATAGCAACGAGTGCCTCTTCTCGCCACTACTGTTAACGATGCTTATGATGCGTTGCAACTTGCCCAATTGAATGATTACATAATGAAAATAAAAAAGAAGACACGGAAGCAAAAGAGTTCCAAGGTAAAATGTTGTTTGCATTATAGTAACTGTAAAAATATAAAAAAACAGTAAAAGATAAATACTACAATACAGCCACAAAAAATATATTAAATACATCATTGACTTTGCAATAAAATGAAGTTGAATATCACACTAAAAAGACAGCGAAGACCAAATGCCATTCCAGTTTGTGGATCATCTTCAGCGCCACCAGCGTCGGCGCGGACTTGTATTGAGAAAAACTTGTCCAATTGAACTCGCGAGATGCTATCTCTTTGTGTAGGAAGAAACGGCTGTGAAGATGCAACAACGGCATTATGCAGCGGTCGCAATCCAAGTTCAAGTATTGCCGCCGACAAAATTCACTTTCATTTTCAATGCGATTTATACAGACTTTCAATGCAGAGCGCAGATAGTACGTGAATGCTTTGTGGACTTTTTATTGAAAGGAAATATTGTTGTGTATATCACAGTGTTTATTACGGAAGATGGGGGTTGAATGAGTGTTTGCCAATAAATACGAAGTGAATGAAATAGGTGCATTCACCACTAGTCAAAATGGTACCGTTTTATGCCAGTCAGTCTATTGTAGTAGTTGGAGACATTTACCTTCACCTTGGTCGCAACTTTATGAATATGAAATATGAAATGAACGGTGAAAAATGCAACATTATATTTCTTATCCATAAGTTATCAACTTAAATAAATGGGATAGTAATTAAGAAGTTAGACTGAAACTTCATAGTTTTTGTAAATTGTCTAAAATTCCATCAAAATCGGCTGAGCAGTTCTCGAGAAATCTTGTCTTGTTTCAAATTTTGAGTGACAATTAAACAGGGAACAATTTTTTCTAACTTTTCTATCTACAAAATTAATAGGTCTTAGGTTAGTAGGCAGATCTCTGCGTATGCTGGAAGATACAACTTGTGCTGAGCGCTGTTTTTTGTCATGACAAACTCTCCTAATGGATGGTAAAGGCTCTTACAATTCGGCAATGCGCTTGGAATGTGTTACAAAATTTTTGAGTCGGCTATTGTCAATTTTAGCCAATTCGTTAGGTTCGCCGCAGGTGTGCTTCAACCTCAATCTGGCAAAAGCTGGACGTTGGAGGAGAAATGTTCAGATTATTCCACCTCGCCTTCCTCCAAACAGCTTTGGCAACTTGCATCTGCCAAAAGCTCCAGTCGTGTTTTTTGTGCAGGGCTTGGTGAGCTCTTACGATGTCATTATGAAACCACATTTCCCCAATAGCTCCTCTACAATAGCCTACCAAAGCCTTTCTCATTCTCTCCACAATGCTTGGCTTCCCCGGGTGCTTCCTATCTAAGATAAGCAGCAAAACTATTACTCGGAATTAAATTCTAGTGCAATATTCTAGTGATGTTATACATTTATTAAGAGTATTTTGTAGTGTTAAAACCCGTAAGCTGATTAAGCGCTGAAAGATTAACTGCCGGAAAAATATGTTTCGGAGTTGACTCTAAGGATTTTTCTGAGTAAATGCTGCATCTCAACAGGCTGTTGTGGTGTGTAAGTGATAATACATAGACAATGTACAAGCAATAAAACAAAGCTCATATTTCGAGATTTCGCGATTTCGAGGGAAGGATTATACCACTTCAAGGTGGATTCGTGGATAATTAAATAAAATATCACCAACTAAACCAACATAGGATTTTATTGTTTTAATTGAAAAATATTAATCAAGTTTTAAAAAAATGGAAACGTCTGAAAATGATTTCCTACCCGGTTTTATCCTTATTGCATAACAGCAAGAAGGCATTGAACTCACTAGAAGACAAATTCCAACTAGACTTGATCTGGGTTCCCGGACATAGGAACATTTTCGGTAACGGAAAAGCAGACGAGGCAGGAGACTTTCTAGACGAATCCGAGGAAGAGTTAAAACCATGCCCGCTGGGATTGATCAAGACAGAGCTCAACTCACAATTTGAAAAATTAGCTGAGAACAGATGGAAAAATTCAACCAAATGTAAAAGAACTAAACAGATATGGCCTACAAATCTATCACACTTCACGAGATAAAATATAATTTAGAACCAATTAAATTGAATTAGGTCTTATACCATATGTAGAAGAACCCTAACAAGTGTTTTCAACTTTTGTGAGAGCTGAATCATTGCACATTATCGAGCTTCACTTCTTGAAATACGATAACCTTACAAGAAGTATACGTACAGTGGCAAGAAAATTTTAACAGTTATTTAACAATGTACGGATAGCCATCCATTGGTTTGAAAGTGGACATGAGTTCAATTAAATGTACATATACTATTAAAAAATTATGGCAATATAATTAGTTATATGTAGAAGATCTAATAAATTGTTAAAGGTACAACGTTTTTAAGAGCTCTAGTCTAGGAGGATGGAGTCATATGTAGAAGTTCACGCAAGTGAGGAAAGTTTCTGATTGTCATTCACTTGGGAGTGGCCAGGAACGATTCTTTTACATGTGGCTCAAGCAGCTCACGACTTCCGGTCTTAGACCAAGTATCCTCTGGGTAGCCAACAGACATCCGTTTGGAGGCGAGCTAAAGTGAGAAGGCGAAACCCGCCTATGCGGTTGTGCGTTGGGTTTGGGACCCACCACATAAAAACACCCCCCAATGAAAAAGAAAAAACAGCCTCGGATGAGAGACCCCAATTTTGATGACGACCACTGCAAACGTTTAAAGGACTACGAAATAAGGGCATGCACCTGGAATGTCCGGACCCTTAATTGGGAAGGTGCCTCTGCCCAGCTGGTTGATGTCCTCGTAA
Organism: Zeugodacus tau; assembly: GCA_031772095.1. Lineage (NCBI taxonomy): Eukaryota > Metazoa > Arthropoda > Insecta > Diptera > Tephritidae > Zeugodacus > Zeugodacus tau. Next base: position 17,784,703 of record CM062650.1, on the reverse strand, counting down.
GAGTAAAGGCTGACATCACCGCAATCCAAGAAATGCGATGGACGGGACAAGGACGGAAGAAGGTGGGTCCTTGTGACATCTACTACAGCGGCCATATAAAGGAGCGCAAATTCGGTGTGGGATTCGTGGTGGGAGAGAGACTCCGTCGTCGAGTCCTGGCATTCACTCCGGTGGATGAACGTCTAGCCACAATCCGCATCAAAGCGAGGTTCTTCAACATATCGCTGATTTGCGCCCACGCCCCGACGGAAGAGAAGGACGAAGTGATCAAAGATACCTTCTATGAGCGCCTAGAACGTACCTATGAGCGCTGCCCCCGCCACGATGTAAAAATCGTGCTTGGCGATTTCAACGCTAGGGTGGGTAAAGAAGGTGTCTTTGGCACAACAGTCGGAAAATTCAGCCTCCATGACGAAACATCACCAAACGGTCTGAGGCTGATCGACTTCGCCGGGGCCCGAAATATGGTCGTCTGTAGTACTAGATTCCAGCATAAGAAAATCCATCAAGCTACTTGGCTGTCCCCGGATCGAATCACTAGCAACCAGATCGATCATGTTGTGATAGATGGACGACATGTCTCCAGTGTCTTTGATGTGCGTACGCTTCGTGGTCCCAACATCGACTCGGACCACTATCTTGTAGCAGCTAAGATACGCACCCGCCTCTGTGTAGAAAAGCGCACACGTCAACAAACACAAGGAAGGTTCGACATCGAGAAGCTGCAATCACAACCGACAGCCGAACGATTTTCTACTCGACTTGCACTCCTGCTCTCTGAGAGCACCCATCAGCATCTCGGTATAAGGGAGCTGTGGGACGGCATATCAAACTCCTTACGTACAGCTGCAACCGAAACCATTGGTTTTCGGAAAAGCCAAAAAAACAGCTGGTATGACGAGGATTGTCGTCTCGCAGTGGAGAGAAAACAGACTGCCTACCTCGCAATGTTGCGATCGACCGCAACACGAGCGGGATGGGAAAGATACCGAGAGCTGAAGAGGGAATAACCAATTGGCGCCAAACTGCCAGAAGGAGGGATGCGTGGCGCGCTGTTTTGGACTCGGCTATAACCGCGTAAGCGGTGTCTACGCCAGTCAAGAAGAAGAAGAAGTCAAACCCTACTACTTAAGATTGTTAACAATAACTTTTTGGATACTTTGGTTTCAACAGATCCATTTTACTGTTCAAATTTTAATAGATAGTTTTTCTTTCATTTGAAGCATTTCAATTATTCTGAGTGCCATTCAACATCATTTCGTTTCCCTTTCCACAATTTTAATTTAAATTTTTGAATTTTGAGTATTTGGCGTTTTTTATCGAATATGGTCATATTCTTACTATTTAAATAAACCTAACTTCATTTGTTTATTTGTACAATTTTTTTCTTTCGGATTTTATGTCACAAACTCTAAAACTGACCTATTGATCTCAATTTACCAACAAAGAAAGTGAAATGTATGGCTTTATGGGTAACTTCGTGGTTTTACGGTAAATGAACTTTTATAAAAATTCCTTTCATCTTTTTTTATAAATGACTTCACATTGGTAATTTTGCATATTCACGTTTGACCTATAAACTTGATGATATAATTTATGCAGATTTATCGCTTATCCACACACATGTTTGTATGTTGTTATTAGTCTACATGTGTGTGAGTATATGTTTGTATAATGAAATATCTTGCTCAAAATACCAACTCACGTTCAAGTGTTCAAACGAAAATCGATTTTTGGGTCAACAAGAAAATAAGATAATTATTACAAAATAACTTTTGTTAACACAATTCATCAAAGGCGGATACGGTTTACGGCCGCGGTTCACAACAAAACAAAACAAAACAACAATTAGTGCTACAAAACAAAAACCGATGGAATATAACACAGTCAGGGAGCTGGCTGGCTCAGCAATCAAATCAATGAACTCACCTAATCTTCATTCACTTTTACAACGGTTCACTCATCTGCATATGCCTGTATCGATCTACATATGTCTGTATGCATGTGTGAATGGCTTAAAGTAGCGCTAACAAGCGAGTTCAGCAGATCATCGACTAACTGAAGCGATGTGAGAGAGCGTAGACCGGCAGTAAAATGAAAATAGAAATTTGGGTGAGAAACAGCGTAAAGCATAATGAACACACTACATGCATACTCCAGGAAGTAGAGCGGCGAGACAGCAGCGTGCGGCAGCTCCACGATCTTAGCGGCACCCAACATGGCGTTTAATTAAGCACAAATGCGACCATGACCTCGCCCATGATGTGCTGATTTGGTTTATAATGAGTGACGACACAAACAAAATCATAACAATGCAGTTTAGAAAGCAAAAGTGGCGGAGAGAATACGAAAGTGAATCAAATAAAAACTAAATATTTTTTTAATACATTAAGCCACTGGTGTCATGAGTCTTAGGTATAGATTTATAAAAAATAACAAGTAAGGAAGGGCTAAGTTCGGGTGTAACCGAAGATTTTATACTCTCGCAACTTATTTATTTAACTTTATTAATATTATATAATACACAATTTGACCCACATATTCGTCATATATAGTGCATAAAGTCCATTGAAAGTTGGAAACCATAATATTAGGTTAGAAGCACCGAGGCCCTCGTGTTCGATATATGGGGCCTTAAAAACCTATGGTCCAATTTCGGCGATTTTTAGAATGGGGCTGCCAAACTATTAACATAGTATTTGTGCAAAGTTCTGCACCGATATCTTCACTTGTACTTACTTTATATATTGTAAAGAAACGATTCAGATCGTCTTCAAAGTTCTGGTATATAGGAAGTAGGCGTGGTTGTGAAGCGATTTGGTCTATTTTCACAACATATCATTGGGATGTAAGGAAACTATTACAAACCAAGTTTCATTGAAATCGGTCGAGTAGTTCCTGAGATATGGTTTTTGACCCATAAGTGGGCGACGCCACGCCCATTTTCCATTTTGTAAAAAAATCTGAGTGCAGCTTCCATCTGCCATTTCTTATGTGAAATTTGGTGTTTCTGACGTTTTTCTTTAGTGAGTTAACCCACTTTTAGTAATTTTCAACCTAACTTTTGTATGGGAGGTGAGAGTGGTTATGATCCGATTTCTTTCATTTTTGGACTGTATTAGGAAGTGGCTAAAACATACGACCGCAAAAGTTTGGTTTATATAGCTCTATTGGTTTGCGAGATATGTACAAAAATCTTAGTAGGGGCGGGGCCACGCCCACTTCCCCAAAAAAATTACATCCAAATATGCCCCTTAATAGTACGATCCTTCATACCAAATTTCATTTCCATAGCTTTATTTATGGCTTAGTTATGGCACTTTATGTGTTTTCGGTTTTCGCCATTTTGTGGGCGTGGCAGTGGTCCGATTTTGCTCATTTTCGAAAGCCTATGGTGCCAAGAAATAAGTGTGCCAAGTTTCATCAATATATCTTAATTTTTACTCAAGTTACAGCTTGCACAGACGGACGGACGGACAGACAGACATTCGGATTTGAACTCCACTCTTCACCCTGATCACTTTGGTATATAAAGGGTGATTTTTTAAGAGCTTGATAACTTTTTTTAAAAAAAAAACGCACAAAATCTCATCGGTTCTTTATTTGAAACGTTAGATTGGTTCATGACATTTACTTTTTGAAGATAATTTCATTTAAATGTTGACCGCGGCTGCGTCTTAGGTGGTCCATTCGGAAAGTCCAATTTTGGGCAACTTTTTCGAGCATTTCGGCCGGAATAGCCCGAATTTCTTCGGAAATGTTGTCTTCCAAAGCTGGAATAGTTGCTGGCTTATTTCTGTAGACTTTAGACTTGACGTAGCCCCACAAAAAATAGTCTAAAGGCGTTAAATCGCATGATCTTGGTGGCCAACTTACGGGTCCATTTCTTGAGATGAATTGTTCTCCGAAGTTTTCCCTCAAAATGGCCATAGAATCGCGAGCTGTGTGGCATGTAGCGCCATCTTGTTGAAACCACATGTCAACCAAGTTCAGTTCTTCCATTTTTGGCAACAAAAAGTTTGTTAGCATCGAACGATAGCGATCGCCATTCACCGTAACGTTGCGTCCAACAGCATCTTTGAAAAAATACGGTCCAATGATTCCACCAGCGTACAAACCACACCAAACAGTGCATTTTTCGGGATGCATGGGCAGTTCTTGAACGGCTTCTGGTTGCTCTTCACCCCAAATGCGGCAATTTTGCTTATTTACGTAGCCATTCAACCAGAAATGAGCCTCATCGCTGAACAAAATTTGTCGATAAAAAAATTTCGAACCGAACACTGATTTTGGTAATAAAATTCAATGATTTGCAAGCGTTGCTCGTTAGTAAGTCTATTCATGATGAAATGTCAAAGCATACTGAGCATCTTTCTCTTTGACACCATGTCTGAAATCCCACGTGATCTGTCAAATACTAATGCATGAAAATCCTAACCTCAAAAAAATCACCCGTTATAACCCTATATCTAACTCGTTTAGTTTTGGGTGTTACAAACAACCGTTATGTGGAAATCTCCAAATATACATATGTGGAGGGTACATGGAAGTACTCTGTTTGCAATGTTAAGATCAAATCAGTATTTATCATTAATTATTCAGACTAAAAATAAAAATATTTATTTTCACACGATTCATATTTGGATTTAATCAATATGACGAAATATTTTTTTATATAGGTGAGTCAAGTCCAGTGCTGTGAGTTTGTATCTAGTTAATAACAGTAATAATATTAGAGAATAAAATATTTAATATTTTTTTGAAGAGCATGGAAGGTTCGATCAATAGATCAATGGATTAATGTTATTGTAATTGATTACATAATCTTTCATCGAGAGAGTTGAGAAAAAGAACCAGAGTTCAAAATATATTCTCAATTTAATTCTGAGAAATAAAAAATAGTATAAACAAAGAAGTACGATTGGAAACTAATTATTTAATAGTGTAAGCACAATATTTACCCTGCAAACATTTAGTTTGACTTGTACCGATTTCACTTTTATATATTAGTTATCTACTATAACAGTTTTTTTTATTACTGCATTCAGAAGGCATTCTGGCTTTATACCACAATTGTATCTCTTTTATTTTGTCATAGGCCTCCAGGTCTTTAAATCCATTACGTAAAGTAAACTTTGTATACAATTTTTTGAATATATTTCGAAAAGACATTATTGTTTAGCTAACGCAGAACGAGTGTCAAAAATAGTAAGAAAGCTGTTTAGTTACCAAACCCTTTAATGTTGAATTTCTATAAAAGTGGTACAGTTTTTACTTATTATTATATTTTGCCCAAGATCATACGACAGTGTCTATATTTGGCTCCTTTTTCCAATTTTTTCATCCATTTTTCACCTATGTTCATTTGCCTCCGATTTAGGTATATTACTGATACTTTACTTGCTTTACTTTATTATGGGCATGGTCTTGAAAGGATTATTGTATATATACATATGTTTATCTCTTTCCGGCCATCCCATCCTATCTTGGTAATAATTTAACCATTCACCATCTTATCATACGAAGTGAGAATAAACAAAAAAAAAGCACTATAAAAAATAACACAAAAAAAATATATGAAATCCCTTAATCGATTTCAACCAAAATCTTTAGTGCAGGTAATAGGTGTTCATAAAAGAACGGAAATTTTCGTGTTTTGGATAAAGTATTTTTTTTATTCGTCTACATTAATGCTGTCGCCTTCAAAATAGCCCCTCATTGGATATTATGCAGTTATGTTAACGCATCTACCAATAGTCGAAAAACCTCTTAAACTCAATTTGGGGATTACATTTGGCTCTTTCGGCGATTTTTTGTATGATTGTAAAACAATGGCCTTTATTTATTTTGGAAATAGGAAAAAGTCACAACGACCAATGTTTGGGGAATATGGAGAATGTTGAATCGTTACAGTATTGGTTTTGGCCAAGAAATCACGAACAAGCAACGAAGTGTGCTTTTAGCAAATGAAAATCGCAAAGCACATAAAAACACGTACAACTTACTTACATATTTAGGGGCATTTATTATGTATCAATGGATCAAAACGCAATAAGAATAACAAAGTTACATTATCGAAACTTTGTCTTTGCAGCCATTATCTACGATGAATGCGATTTGGTCGAATCAATGAAAAAAATTCAGAGATGTTGTCACATTTTTTGATAGCGCTTGGAATAAGTTGGGACAACAGACCCTGGTGAAGTGCTGGACTATATTTTTTTATATATATTTTAAACATTGCGAAACTGAAAGACGATGACGTTCCGTTTAGTGTTTAAAAAAACAGAAGCTGTATGATTGACACAATAAACTTAAATCCTGAGGTATGGTGGTGATTCAAAACAAAAAAAAATCATGATTAACAACAACAAATTTTTACTAGGTTATTTTCACAGATGAAGAAATAAATAACTAGAATAAAGGCAACTACCTAATTGAACTACAATTCTGAAAATGAATTTGAGTCTGAAGGTGATAATGATCCAGAACGCATAAGTTCATTATGAAACGAAGACGAGAATGGATATAACTTGTGAATATACCTTATATGATACTACAAAATCTATCAAACATCATTAACATTAACTGTTACTATTTTAAGTTGCTGGAGGATCCTTGTCATATAGCCCACGTATAGGTCTATTACTATTATATCTCTTGAAGAAGTTTATCTCTTTATTTATTTCGAAAACTTATATAGATATACACTAGTATCTTATTAGAAACAAGGTGATGATGAAGATGACAAACCATATTTACACCACAAACTTGCACTACTTATTTATTACACTATACGGGAAACACGACTCTTTTTCTAGACCAAACTATTTTTTTAAGAATCATTTCATAAGTAAATGTATTCACAGAGTTTTGAAGTTAGTCTCCAAAAGTGAAATATTCGAAGTTCGGAGCTTCGAAAATTTTTTAGTGATTTCAAGTTATTGTTACTAAAAAATCCAAAATATGCATAAAAAATTAATTTTTCCCTTAATTTAAAGGAGTTTAAAAACTGTTGGGTCAAGCTTGTAAGCAAAATGATGAAGGCTTCGAGTTAGATCTTCGAAAAAAACTAAAAATTTTATTTATCGAAAAATACTGGATCACTTATATCATCTGCCATATAAGATTAACCTAAAGGTTTGATACACCATTAAATTAAGAGAAAAATGTAGATTATATCCATGTTTTGGATTTTTAGTAACTATATCATGATCGGAGGGTGGAGTCATATGTTTCTGACTGTCATTCACTTGGGAGTGGCTAGGAACGATTGCATGTGGCTCAAGCAGCACACGACTTCCGGTCTTAGACCAAGTATCCTCTGAGTAGCCAAAAGACATCCGTTTGAAGGCGAGCTAAAGTGAGAAGGCGAATACCACTTATGTGGTTTTGCGTAGGGTTTGGGACCCACCACATAAAAACGAATTACCAATGAACTGGAAGCAACAGTCTCGGATGAGAAACCCCAATTTTGATGACGACCACTGCAAACGTATTAAGGTCATGCATCTGGAATGTCCGGACCCTTAATTGGGAAGGTGCCTCTGCCCAGCTGGTTGATGTCCTCGTAAGAGCAAAGGCTGACATCACCGCCATCCAAGAAGTGCGGTGGACAGGACAATGACGGAAGAAGGTGGGTCCTTATGGCCATATAAAGGAGCGCAAATTTAGTGTTGGATTTGTGGTGGGAGAGAGACTCCGTCGCCGAGTTCTGGCATTTACCCCGGTGGATGAACGTCTAGCCACAATCCACATAGAAGCGAGGTTCTTCAACATATCGCTGATTTGCGCCCACACCCCAACGGAACAGAAGGACGATGTGACCAAAGATACTTTCTATGAGCGCTGCGCCCGCCACGATGTCAAAATCGTTCTTGGCGATTTCAACGCTAGGGTGGGTAAAGAAGGTGCCAAGTTATGGTCGTCTGTAGTACTAGATTCCAGCATAAGGAAATTCATCGAGCTACTTGGCAGTCCCCGGATCGAATCACTCGCAACCAGATCGATCATGTTGTGATAGATGGACGACATGTCTCCAGTGTTTTTGATGTGCGTACGCTCCGTGGTCCTAACATCGACTCGGACCACTATCTTGTAGTACCTAAATACTACTCCGCCTCTGTGCATGTCAACAAACACAAGAAAGGTTCGACATCGAGAAGCTGCAATCACAACCGATAGACGAACGATTTTCTACTCGACTGGTACTCCTGCTCTCTGAGAGCAATTATCAGCATTTCGGTATAAGGAAACTGTGAATGGACCTGGCTACGCTTGGTATTACCAATTGGCGCCAAACTGTCATAAGGAGAGATGCGTGGCGTGCCGTTGTGAACTCGGCTATAACCGCGTAAGCGGTGTCTACGCAAGTCAAGAAGAAGAAGATATCATGTAACTTCGAATGTATTCTCCTTTTTTTACTTATGGACGCAATTTCCTGGAAAAATTTAATTTGATCCAATACCCAGCCGATTTTTGTACAGTGTTGTGAAGCCAGCAGTGTGATGTGCCCGGAACATTTTGTGATGTTGTGAAATAGTAGGATCTTGCTAGGCACATGTCTCCTTGAAAAAATATTTATATACACAAACTCAACAGGAATATGATCCACCGATTGAAAATTTTACAAGAAATTCGTATAAATTCACATATTTTACTTTAATTACGCTTTGGACGAGCGTCTAAACTCTTTGCTCTATTAAATCCGTTTGCCACCGTGTTTTTTTGCTTGCCATCATGCATGAATGTTTGACTTCAATTAAGTAACACACTCACTAATTCAGGTTTATCGAAACAACAACTACTACTACTATTAACATATTGAACTAGTGTCAGCCGTAACGCATAATTCCGCAATAAATGCAACAACAACGCTACATAGCTAAGCAGTAGAGATGTTAAAATTAGACAAAAACCAACAAACAACAAAAACACTAGAGATTAACGAACAGGCTGCCGCCGCACGAATACCAAAACACAAGAAAGCAGTGAAAGACTATGAATATGGTGATAGCACAGCTGATGTTGGATGCGTTGAACGCACTTGTTGCTGATTATATATGTGTATTTACAAATGTGTGTGTGTGTTGTAATGCGAATGATGATAAACATGAAGAAGACGATGATTCGTGATTGGTATGTGGTATATCGGCTTTTGAAATGTCTCTTAATATTGTAGTTGTTGCAATGTCATTTAACTATTTCGTTTTATTTGGAATTGTTGCAGTTTTATAACTTTGTTGTTATCTCTCCGTTAGCCAACAACATTAATGTAAAGCTTATGTAGACTCTTTATGCGGCTATTCGCCAAGACCAACTCTTGACGATTATCAAGTTTTACACGCTGTTGTTGTTGTTGCAGCTAATGATTACATGTTTAAGATAATGCTGGCATTTGTAATGTATGTAAATGAGGAAACGCTTCCGCCGCACACTGGCTGCACAGCAAAGCAAAGAAATGCGAAGAAACCAAATGAAGAAATGGAATATTTGAAAAATTTTCAAATTTTTAATTTAACAGAAAATTGTCGACCCTTGAGCGCCCAAATATTGCGCAAATATTTGCTATTCCCTTAAACGATGCATGCACACATTCCCACCAAACGTAAAGCACATGTGCACCGGCTATGAGGTTTGCCTGTAGCGCACGTTGTCGTTTCCTTTGCATTTCCTATATAGTTTTTGACAATGTTTGCACTCGCCGACTGTCTTTCAGGCGCGCCACGGAAGTGCTGGCGTGCCAAACAAACGTCGCTGCTTCTGTGGCAGGCGAGCGGGCGGGCGGCGTGCGTCAAAGGAGAGAGAGCGCAATAAAGCGCGCTGCGACGCGCGCAAAGGTCACCGCGCCAAAGCGATTACGTGTGTAAGCCTTGCAACATGCTGCAGCGTCGGCAGCTGGCAACACAAAAAGTACCTGTGAATTACCAACAGGGACTAACAGATAGTAACTAGTGTCTTGGCTGCTGCTGCGGCTTGCTTGCTCTAGGGAAGATTTTGTGCTGCGCTAGCGTTGTTTCAAGCTCGTCGCCGTCGTTCGTTTTTATTATGCCATATTTCAGTTGGTTGTGTGTTTGTGTGCGCTTTTTGGTCGCAGTAGTGCGCCTCTCCAACATTTGTTGTTGGTATTTTATATTTTCGGTTAATGCTGGATTGTACGCTTGCTAGCTTGGTCTCTGGACTGGCTTGGCTGTTGCGCTCGTTGTGACTGCGCGCTTAAGCGTCTATATGCTTACAGCTGTATATTGGTTGTTGGCTGCTGGCTGGCAGACTTACATAATATCCGAATGTGGTGTATAAAACGCTGCACTGTGTCAGTTAGCGTATCATTTGCAGTTTAACATTCAACGAATTCAAAGACCGGAAACGCGACACACAGACGGTCCGCAGCTCCTGGCGTAGTTACAAGAAAGTGTGATTTTGATTTTACCAGCAGACGAAATGGCCAAGTGGTTCATAGTGCGTATTCGATTTTAGTGTTTTTTAGTGCTATTTGTGGATTACCGTTACTAATTTGTTTTCATCTTCCTTTTTCAATAAACCATTGCAGTTGAGCGTTCTGCTATTCGCTGGTGGTGTTGTGCATGGCAAGCCCACATTTGGCAAGGAACACGTGCACATTCGCATCCATCTCGCCGAGGATCATGGCGATCATGGACATGGCGGTGGACATGGCGGCGGCGGTGGCTTTGGTGGTCATGATACCGTCATAATTGATGGCGGTGGACATGGCGGCGGCGGCTACGGCGGTGGTGGTCATGGACATGGCGGTGGCGATATTATTGGACCTTTGACTGGCGGTCTGTTGGGCGGTGGTTTTATCAGTAGCGCTCATGGCGGCGGTCACGATCACGGACACGGTGGTGGTGGTCACGATCATGGACATGGCGGCGGATTCGGCGGTGGAGCTGGTGGTCATCACGAGACCATTATTTTGGATGCTGGCGGTCATGGTCATGGTGGTGGTGGCGGTGGTTTCGGCGGCGGTCATGGTGGTGGTTATAGCGCAGGTGGACATGGCGGCAGCGCTGAAACCCATACACTTATTATCTCAGACGCAGGCGGTCATGGTGGACACGGTGGTGGTGGCGGCGGCGGTTATGGCGGAGGTCATGGTGGTGGTTACGGTGGCGGCCATGGTGGTGGTCACGGCGGTGGTCATGGAGGCGGCGCTGAAGCACATACACTTATCATCTCGGACGCTGGTGGACATGGCGATCATGGCGGTCATAGCGGTGGCGGTTATAGTGCAGGTGGACATGGCGGCGGTGGTGCTCAAGTAGATACCTATGCAATTATTAAGGAATCCGGCAGTGGTTACAGCGCGGGCGGTCATGGTGGACATGGCGGTGGTGGCGGCAGCAGCGGTGGCTACAGCTATGGCGGTGGTCATGGTGGCAGCAGTGGCGGTGACTCCCATTTGGCGAAAATTGCAGCAATAGCAGCAACATCTAGTGGCTCGCACAGCAGCGGCGGTTATAGCGGCGGCGGCGGCGGCGGCTATGGAGGTGGCGGTCATGGTGGCAGCAGCGGCGGTGACTCTCATTTGGCCAAAATTGCAGCAATAGCGGCAGCTTCCAGTGGCTCGCACAGCAGCGGAGGTGGTGGCGGTTATAGTGGCGGCGGCGGCGGCTATGGAGGTGGCGGTCATGATGACGCCCACATAGTGGCAGCCGCAGCTGCGGCAAGCTCGTCTTCACATAGCGGCGGCGGTGGCTACAGCAGTGGTGGTGGCTACAGCAGCGGCGGTGGTTATAGCAGCGGTGGTGGTTACAGCAGCGGCGGTGATTCACATTCCATTGCCAATATAGCTGCTGTGGCAGCTGCCAGCGACTCACACAGCGGCAGCGGTGGTGGCGGCTATGGCGGTGGCGGTTATGACCACGGTAGTAGCTACAGTGGTGGTAGTGGTTATGGTGGCAGTAGCGGCGGTGCTCATATCGACACTGCAGTTATTGCTGCAGCAGCCGGTTCGCATGGAGACTCAAGTGGCAGCAGCGGCGGTGGCTACAACTATGCGCCAGCAAGCGGTGGCGGCGGCTGGCAATCGTCCGGCAGCGGTGGTTGGGCTGCGTCCGGTAGTGGCGGCAGCAGCGGTTGGTACAAACGGAAATGAGCGTCACGCGTAGGCGCCACCAAAGTATAGTTTCTTAAGAAAATGCATAAATATGTTTTCTAATGTTTTTGTAAAGGCATCTTAGATTAAGCATATTTATTCTAGTCCACTAAAGCAGTGAGGTGGAGCAGCTGAACAGTCGGTAGTAGCCAGAGGCAGGCCATGTATAGAGTCTGAAAGTTGCGCACTGCCAATATCACCTCACGCCTTCCATTTTGCATCGAAGTATATGCATGTATATACATACATATATGTACCTTATGCGCTCATCATAAATTATGTTTGACAATCATTTTGTTATAAAGAAATATTTTTATTTAAGATGTTACCATATTTTTAAAGCGAAAAATGTGCTAAATAAAATTAATTTATATTATTAAAATTTTTTTTGTTTCCTTATAAGAAGGAATAGTCATGATAAGCCCAAGCGTTATCTGTATCTACTGCACGCCAGTGTCGCATTTCCGTAAGACAATCGGAATTGTGTGTGAAATCCACTGAACTACATTTAATTGTTTGTCATAAAAGTGTTACTTAATTAAAAGGTATTACAGCAGCAATTATGTCAATTTCCCCCGCAAACAAAAAGTAAAAAATAAAAATAAATAATAAGATAATAATATAGACATTACAAAACCAACACAAATGGAAGCCGCCAAAGCGCGCTCATTAAAGCGCAAGCCAAGCGCCGCGCTTCAACACCGCCCCGCTTGTGATCTAATCATAAGCTCATATTTGCCATAATATTATAAAAAACAAAAGATAGCACACTGTCGCAATTACCGTTATGATAGCGGCTTTTTTTTATTGCTTTTACTCGCATTTTGTTTAATTCGCACATCAAACAAAGTAAATGCCAGTCGGCAGCGCGACAAAGGGCGTACGCGGGACATTGTGGGGGTATAAAACACTCAAGTCGTCGAAAGCAAAAGTGCCGCCAAATAACAGCTGACTAGCGAGCGGCGGGTCAATGACTTATAGCGCACAGTGTAGCAGAAGCGAATAAAATATTTGATTTTTATTTCAAAAATAAATAATATGGACCGCTGATTTGAAACTTATGACTAGTAGACACCATTATTTTCCTAAATCAGGGATTATAAAAAAGCTCATAAATCGAGTCACTGTTTAATCGAATAAAAAAAGAATCGATTAATTTCGGAAGCCAACATCGAAATAATGCAGATGTTCCAATCAAATATTATTAGAGCAATTACTGGTTCACCATGGTACATTCGGAACGAGAATGTCCATAACGATTTTAACGTCCCTATGGTGAAAAAGGAATTAGAGGACAGCAGAAAGAAATATATATCAAAACTCCGTGATCATCCAAGCCCATTGACCAATGCCTTATTCTTCTTCTTCTTGACTGGCGTAGACACCGCTTACGCGGTTATAGCCGAGTCCAAAACAGCGCGCCACGTATCCCTGCTTCTGACAGTTTGGCGCCAATTGGTTATACCAAGCGAAGCCAGGTCCCTCTCCACCTGGTCCTTCCATCGGAGTGGAGGTCTCCCTCTTCCTCGGCTTCCACCAACGGGTACTGCATCGAATACTTTCAGAGCTGGAGCACTTTCATCCATTCGAACAACATGACCTAGCCAGCGTAGCCGCTGTTTTTTTATTCGCTGGACTATGTATATGTCGTCGAATAACACATACAGCTCATCGTTCCATCGTCTGCGGTATTCGCCGTTGCCAATGTTTAAGGGACCATAAATCTTCCGCAAAACCTTTCTCTCGAAAACTCCTAGTGCCTTCTCATCGGATGTTGACATCGCCCACGCTTCTGCACCGTAAAATAGGACGGGAATGATGAGGGACTTGTAGAGTTTGGTTTTTGTTCGTCGAGAGAGGACTTTACTTTTCAATTGCCTACTTAGTCCATAGTAGCACATGTTGCCAAGAGTGATTCTGCGTTGGATATCCAGGCTGACATTGTTATTGCTGTTAATGCTGGTTCCCAGGTAGATGAAATTATCTACAACTTCTAAGTTATGACTGTCAACAGTGACGTGGGCGCCAAGACTGCGCTGACTGTTTGTTTGACGACAGGAGATATTTCGTCTTGTCCTCGTTCACCACCAGACCCATACGCTTCGCTTCCTTATCCAGTCTGGAAAAAGCAGAACTTACGGCGCGGGTGTTGTTTCCAATGATATCGATATCATCGGCGTACGCCAGTACCTCGCCTTGTCACCTTGTCTGAAACCTCGTCTGGTATCGAACGGCTCGGAGAGGTCCTTCCCGATCCTGACGGAGCTTTTGGTGTTGCTCAACGTCAGCTTACACAGCCGTATTAGTTTTGCGGGGATACCAAATTCAGACATCGCGGCATAAAGGCAGCTCCTTTTCCAATACCTTAGTACATTTAAAATACGCTTAAAAAGAAGAAATCTTCCTGTTTTGTTTGAGCACGTCTAATTATACTCTCGCAACTAAGAGAGTATAATAGTTTTGTTCACATAACGGTTGTTTGTGTCACCCAGAAATAAGAGTTAGATATAGGGTTATGTATATCAAAATGACCAGGATGACGAGTAGCGTTGAAATCCGAATGTCTGTCCGTCCGTCTGTCTGTCTGACCATGCAAACGATAACTTGAGTAAAAATTAAGATATCTTAATGAAATTTGGTACACATATTCCTACCACGCCCACAAAAGGGCGAAAACCGAAAACACATAAAGCGACATAACTAAGCCATAAATAAAGTTATGAATCTAAAATTTGGTACCAAGGATCACACTAGGAGGGGGCATATTCGGTAATTTTTTTGTGGAAGTGGGCCCCATTACACACCATTAAAATAGTTTAAATCGGATAATAACCACGCCCACCTCCCAAACAAAGGTTTTGTTGAAAATTACTAAAACTGAGTTAACTCACTACCGAAAAACGTCAGAAACACTAAATTTTACAGAAGAAATAGCCGAAGAGAGCTGCAATCAGACGTTTTTTAAAAATGATAAATGGGCGTGGCGTCGCTCACTTATGGCTCAAAAAACATAGCTCAGAAACTACTCGTCCGATTTCAATGAAATTTGACACATACTATAATATTTTTTTGACACCCTGATAACACGTATGAAAAATGGGCGAAATCGGTTCCCAACCACGCCTACTTCCCATATAACTCAATATTGTATTCCATCTGATTCCATCACTTTATAATATATAGTGTACCTTGGTGGTGAAAATGAGTGAAATTGGGTCAGGAATTACCTCATATACTATGTATAATGATTTTCGTTATTCTATTGGATTTTACGTCGAATATATGGGTCAAATTGTGTGTTATCTTAATAAAACTATATCAATAAATAGCGAGAGTATGAAGAGTTCGGTTGCACTCGAACTTAGACTTTCTTTACTTGTTTTAAGTAGCTTTAATTATACTCTCGCAACAAAGATGCTAAAGAGAGTATTATAGTTTTGTTCACATAACGGTTGGTTGTAAGTCCTAGAAGTAATCTAGTTAGATATATCAAAATAATAAGGTGACGAGTAAAGTTCAAATCCGGATGTCTGTCTGTCCGACCGTCCGTGCAAGCTGTAATTTGAGTAAAAATTTAGATATCTTGATGAAACTTGGCACACGTATTTCTTGACACCATAAGAAGGTTAAATTCAAAGATGAGCGAAATCGGACCACTGTCACGACCACAAAATGGCGGTAACCGAAAACGAAACTATAATACTCTCTTTAGCAACTTTGTTGGGAGAGTATAACAAGTAAGGAAGGGCTGTTAGGGTGTTACCGAACATTTTATATTTAACCCTAGAATGGTAAACACCGCCTGTGAGGCGAAGCATTTTTTTTTTTGCAATATTTCCTGATCGTTCACTCGTATTAAGGCGTGCGCTCGTGCCAACTCAGTTGAGTGTTGTACGAGCTTGGGCACAGACGTATTTTGTTTTGCTACGTTGCGTTGGTTATATATAGATACGAGTGTCGCCTCTGAGGCGAAGTTTACCAACAAAGTTACTTTTTTTGTACATATTCGTTTGCGCATTTGTTTTGTTTTTTTGCTAAAATTTTGAGTTTTTGCATAATTTTTATAGTTTTTAGAGATGGCTCCTCCTGATGTGCAGTTACTCAAATGGCTGGAGGAGATATCGCTTGATGGAAGTGAACTTGATGACGATTTGGGTGTAGATATCGATTCAGATGATAGTGTGGCTGATCCCACTTACGTCGATGATTTCGACGATGACATGCAGTATATTGATGTAGCTAAAGAAAATGATGCGTATATTTCTGCGCAAAATGCAAGAAAACTTATTGCTTAGAGCACAGATCACCAAATTGTTGGCAATGTGATGTGAAAAAGTAGGTGGAAAACCCACAAACTTTATTTTGTCTTGCAGAATTTATTTTAAGTTTTAAGATTTATATTATTTTTTAATATGTTAATTAGATATAAGGTCTACAAGACACTGAAGTTTATTTTTTGATCTCAAACTGTTTTTTAATTTTTTATATATTTTTTGTAAAAGATCTATTCATACTACTGATAAAATATGTGATCTATAAATGTCGCCAATAATATATTTAAGATATTTAAAAAATGAATTGTTTTTTGTTTATTTTTATTACCAAGCATGTAATATATACGTTTTTGTTTTTGTTTTAATAAATTTTTGTTTTTTTAAGGGTAAAATGTGGGTTTTTTATAAAAGTCGCCTCACATTTTATACTAAATAATAAATACATACATATATTTAAATAGCACCGCTATAAAAGTTCCTTTATTGATTCATTTCGCGAATGTTGCCACTCTGAGTATTTCATGAAAATTAAAAATGATCTGTCCCTTCTCTTTTTTCTTTCCAGAACTAAATCCATCTTATTTTATTTTTTTTTTCAGTAAATAATATATTGTTGCTTTTAACTATCCGAACATCTTAGCGACTTAGTGACTCGATTATTTCTTATAATTTTTATACTCTCGCAACAAAAGTTGCTAAAGAGAGTATTATAGTTTTGTCCGCATAACGGTTGTTTGTAAGTCCTAAAACTAAACGAGTTAGATATAGGGTTCTATATACCAAAGTGATCAGGGTGACGAGTAAAGTTCAAATCCGGATGTCTGTCTGTCCGTGCAAGCTGTAACTTGAGTAAAAATTGAGATATCTTAATGAAACTTGGAACACGTGTTCCTTGGCACCATAAGAAGGTTAAGTTCGAAGATGGGCGGAATCGGACCACTGCCACGCCCACAAAATGGCGATAACAAAAAACACATAAAGAGCTATAACTAAGCCATAAATAAAGTTATGAAAACAAAATTTGGAACATAGGATCGCATTACGGAGGGGCACATTTGAATGTAATTTTTTTGGAAAAGTGGGCGTAACCCCGCCTCGAAATATGTTTTTTGTATATATCTTGCAAACCAAGAAAGCTATATAAACCAAACTTTCTGCAGTCGTTTCTTTTAGCAGTTTCCTTATATAGTCCAAAAATGAAAGAAATCGGATAATAACCACGCCCACCTCCCTTACAAAGGTTAGGTTGAAAATTACTAAAAGTGCGTTAACTCACTAACGAGAAATGTCAGAAACACAAAATTTCACAGAAATGATAGCAGAAGGAAGCTGCACTCAGATCTTTTTACAACATAGAAAATGGGCGTGGCATCGCCCACTTATGGGTCAAAAACCATATCTCAGGAACTACTCGACAGATTTCAATGAAATTCGGTATATAATATTTTATTGACACCCTGATGACATGTGTGGAAAATGGATGAAATCGGTTCACAGCCACGACTACTTTCTTTATAACTCAATTTTGAATTACATCTGAATCCTTCACTTTATAATATATATGTACATTAGGAACCAATGATGATAGCGAAATAAAACTTTACACAAATACAGTATATGATCTCTGGCATCACTTGTGAAAAAAATGTCGAAAACGGACCATAACGTTTCAAGGCCTCAGATATCGAATTTGTTGAACTCAGCGCCTAAGGTTAAATTTTAACCGAAAATATGGGTAAATCTCTCCGCTAATTTAATGCAATCCAGAGGAAATTGTTTTCTTCCAAGAGTGTGTCTATGTTCCAAAAATTATTAAAATCGGGTCACAACATCTCCTAGCTCCCATATACATAATTATAGGTTTTTCAAAAATTCGTTGGGCTTTATTACGCATATATGTATTAGTTAATATGTGATATATCTTAGCGAAATTGAGTGAGCGTATAGTATTGGATATAGTGTACCTTGCTGGTGAAACTTTATGCCGAATTTATGGGTAAATTTGTGCGTTATCTTAATAAAATTTCTTCAATAAATTGCGAGAGTATAAAATGTTCGGTTACACCCGAACTTAGCCTTTCCTTACTTGTTTTGTTTTATTTTTATTGCTATTAAGCAAATAATTTAGTACTTTGTACCAAGGCAATTTAATCTAGATATCAACTTTCTGGAAATAGTTCCCACGCGAGGGTATCAAAAAGACCGGTGATGGAGAATCTTAATCTGAAACTGAAAATCGAAAGCCGGAGCGTTTCTTTTCCTTTATTATATAATATAAGATATGCGAATGCGGTTTATGGTAGACGATGACAGGACGATATTATAGTTGTCAGTATGGTTAGAAAATCTTTAACTCGTTGAAAAGACTAGTTTCAATTAAATAAACTAAAGTAGAACCCACTTTCTTTAAGATAACAACTAATCACCCAAGGATTTCGACTTTAGTGCATTTTTTGACCAAACCTGTTGGGGGATTTCTCATAACGCTTACGATTCAGATCAACTTAATTCTCCTTCTGAAATCAGAATAATATCAAATATGTCCAACACCAACAAAACGGATTATTTCATAAATTTGCGCAAACCTTTAAAATTTGTTGTAAAAACTGAAAGGTGCTTCACACACACCCTGTGCACACACTTACAGCCTGAAAGTATGCTTTAATGGTTTAGCAATGGTAAGTTTTGAAATAAATACATATGCATCTATATATGTATTATTGCATTTAAGTATGCAATCGGTGAATGCATACAAAAACAAATTGTACAATAAATTGAAAACACTCAACAATTTGTTTTGAAATAATATTTTATACATAGGAATTTAACTGTTAGAAATTTTGAAAAGCGAGCAAGTGAGTTAATGTTTTAGAAAGTCTTCATAGGTAGTATTATGGACCTCGAGTTCAACCTTTGGACAGCTTCAATATTTGAAACAAAAAACTTTGTTTCGAAAACCAGTTATACCTTTGCACAGTTAATAGCTTTAGAAGTATTATCTTGACATTTCAGTGATTCACAATGGTAAGACTAGACCAAAATGTGAAAAACAAAACTTTGTAGCATTAAAGATAGTTACTAACTACTTTAATGACGTATCTGCATACTCATTTGTTTCAATTGAACTGACTAACTTTGTTGTTGACTTTTCATGTAAATTGTTTAACCAGAGATCAAATCGCAAAGTTAACGAGCAGAGAAATGGCGAGTCGAAGTCAGTTGACTGATTTGACGTTTCGTAATTGCACCAGAAACGGCATGACTGAAATCCCGACAATATAATTTTTCAACGTTTTCCCCCTTTCCTATGTTTAACACTATCAATAACAAAATTCAAAACAAAACAAAATTGTTTAGATAATTGGATAATATAGTACATTTACACGTGGTCCAGCTGTAAAGTGTTGTTTCCAAGAAAAGTTCGGTCTATACGCTAATTTCGTACACAACATTTCTCTATGTGTTTCTGTAGAAAATTAACGCTATCAGCTTTGTTCACTTTTAAATTGTAAATAAATAAAAATACAGAATTGTTTGTGGTTTCAAGTAATTGTGCATGATACAATGGATCAATAATTATTGTAACAAAAGCTAATTTTCATTTGAAGAACAAGTTAGATATGTAAGTAAGGACGAGCTAAATTCGAATGCAGTCGAAAGTATTCTCGAAAAAAAGGGTTGCACACAATTTTATTGAAATAACCTACAATTTGACAAATAAATTCGGCAAAAAATGTTTTGAATGGTAGGAAATTATCTAATATGAACTATTTATTTACGACTGAAATCGTAATTCGGACCTGTATTGTCAACAATTGGACAGTCTGAAAGAAGCAATCAGCCAGAAGCCACCAGCTTTGGACAACAAAAGTGGAATTGTAGGCCAGGCCACACACATCGATAGTGATTCGCCGAGAACTCCGGGATCAAGATCTCTTGATGGGGGGGGCTCTTATACAACCACTTTAGAGACCTGGCTCTAAGTGATTACTTGATTGTCGATAGCAAATGGGAAAACTTGAGATTGGCATTATGAAATATTCTTCAAAATGGCAACAAGTTATCAAACAAAAAGTATATTTGAATAAATTCTCTATGCTAAATAAAACCTTCATTGCATTAAATACAAAAAATTAAAATGGATTTTCTTTTACTTTACCTGTTAAGTAGTATATTATAGTATTAACCATAATTTCATTCATAAATTTTGCATACTGACCACTATGTTAAAGGGTCTAAGAGATGTAGAGAACACATTATCTTCAGTTTTTGTATCAGATATCAATATTGTTAAGGAGAGATACTAACTCAGTTTTCATTTAAATTTGTCGATATTGATATTTTCAATATAAAGTTAGCCATCGGCAATGAGATTTTCATAATGAAACAAACATGGTAAAAGGTATTCGTCCGAAATTAATTAAAATATAAATTCAAGTTTTGTAGCTTAATTTGTGGTTACGATTAATGGGATATTTTTGAAGTAAAAATATTGGAGTTTTACAGTTCCAAGGAACAAGCGTATCCAGCTTTGTTCAGATATCTAATTAATATAACAATACCTCAAGAGATGTTACTGCTTACTATTGCGGCTGTAACTGAACTCAGTACTTCCCTACTTGTTATATATTTAAAATATGTTATCGTAGATCACTACTAGTAATTACTATTTTATCTAGTAATTAGCGAACTAAACTAACTAATTGAAATTTTTGTAAGCAAAATCATTTCTATTTTCGATTTTTTTTTGTGTTACTTTATTATTCCCTCCTATAAAGCGGCGTTACCACCTATTTGCAATTTTTTAATAATTTCATAACAATTGTAAACATAAATAAAAAATGACAGTTACCGTTACTGACTAGCAGAGGCGTGTAATTTGCGAAGCCGTCAAGGTTTACGAGTTAACACATTTTTTTTTAATTTTACACGGAAAACAATATACAGTGGAACTTCTCTAACTCGAATCCCCATAATCCACAAAAAAACTTTGAGTTAGAGAGACTTCAAGTTATAGAATTTTCATTAAAACATATAATTTTTCAAAAATATATAAATTATAGATTTAAACACAGTTTTATTTATTTACTTCGCATATAGTTTTAGGTGCATACGTTAAAACATGTGTTCTGTAACTTCGTTTGTTGCAGTTTGCTATTGTTTGGCTCTTGAAGTCTGTATTTCATGCCTTTGTTACATGAAATCCATAAATGTAATATAATTTTTTTAAGGAAGTTTGAGTTATGGAAGGAAATTTGTATGAAATTTGATTTCTAAACGCTATTGCCAATTCAAAAGTACGAGTTATGGAGATCTTCGAGTTATAGAAGTTCGAGTTATGGAAGTTCCACTGTACATACATTCAAAATATTAGATGTAGTTGTTATTGCTATTTATTTTTAATAAGTTGCAATTTCCAGCTGACGCCTGTCATTCAAATAATGTAAACAATGCAAGTTGCAGTTATTGTGCAAAACAAAACAAAAACGCCTTCACTTTTTGTACCCAACCTATTCGGCGACTTACTGCACAAACTTCGTTTGACGAGCGTCGCGTTGAAAGTCCGAAACACTTTTAATTGTTTTCGTTTTAATTTTCCTCATTGTTATATGCTTAATGCTACGTGCTTGTTAAGTTTTCGCTGTTGTTTTTGTTGTAAAAGTAGTTTTCTCTTAACACCGAAGAGCAGCATGAGGAGCGAACAACTGCATTCATCGTTCGTATAAATAGACGTGTGCTCGCATTATTTACGTAAGAACAGAACGAACATTATGAAGTATCTGGTTGTCTTAGCGCTCTTGGCCTGCCTGTTTGCTTCCAGTCAGGCACAGTTTGGTGGCGGTGGCGGTGGACCGATAGGTGGAGGTGGAGGCGGTGGTCCAGTCGGAGGAGGTGGGGGTGGTGGCCCAATCGGTGGTGGTGGAGGCGGTGGTCCAATCGGTGGAGGTGGTGGTGGCGGCCCAATTGGTGGCGGCGGCGGTGGGCGTGGTTAAGGATTGTATCACACCATTATAAGATTCCTTTGTTGAACATGATGTGCATGTTTGTTGGATTTTACTTTTTAAATTAAATAAATAAATAAAATTATTGTTTTGAAATATTGTTGTTGTATCTTTCATCCGTCGGAATCGACTAGATTTCTTCAAATTTAGTTGAACATAATATTTGTTTTTGTTTTTCCTGAAATAGCTTTTTTTGTCGATTTGGCAGTTCGTGGTCGACTTCGTCCTTTTTCTACTTTCCTGGTAGGAGCTTAGTAATTGGAGTAATACGAAAGTTGGAAAACTGATATTATTAGTCAGTATTGGTTCGGTCCATACTGGTTGATGTAAATGTCTGCAACCGATCAGACCGCTCTAAAATTATAATTTTAAAATAAATTTGGTCAAGAAATGTCAAGTGGCAAAAGTTTTCAATATTATATGCAGCTCAACAACAGTTTAATGTGTTGAATTTCTTAGAACTCCCGATGATCTATAATTTATATTAACTTTTACTTAAAACAAATAAGGAAGAGATTAGTTCGGGTGTAACCAAACATTTTATACTCTCGCAATATAACACACATTTTTATTCACATATTCGGCATATATATGGTATAAAATCCATTGAAAGTATGAAAAGCCTAATATATATTAGGTATATGGGAGCTAGAGGAAGTTATGACCCGATTTCACTCATATTTTGGTACGGAGAAATATTATTAGAAGAAAAATATTCCCCCTGAATTTCTTCAAAATTAAAATTAAATTTTGTATACCATTTTGAGTGCAGCTCTTCTGTACCATCTTTATAATGAAATTTAATGTTTCTGGTGTTTCCGATTTTCACCATTTTTGGGCTGTATAAGGAAATACCTGAATACGTGCCAATAAACACGTGTTACAAGTTTCATTAAGATATCTCAATTATTACTCAAGTTACAGTTTGCACGGACGGACAGACAGATTACTCGTCACCCTGGTCACTTTGGTATATAAAACCTTATATCTAACTCTTCTAGTTTTAGGACTTACAAACAACCGTTATGTGAACAAAACTATAATACTCTCTTTAGCAACTTTGTTGCGAGAGTATAAAAACTCTCATCAAACTTCAAAGGTAGTATATGTATATCGTGAGGATGGATACGTCATCTTAATAAGATTAGGTGTAAATTTAGTTCATGACAAATAATTGAATATTTACTTCAAATACTTGTCGAAACAATATTTTAGGTTTTTCTGCAGTAATGATTATTTTGAATTAAATCTGACTCTCTTTGAAATATATAAATAAAAAATGAATGAAGATATCGGTATAAAACTGTGTACAAATTTGAATTTGAGCTGAGGCATCATTTATTGAAAATTTTTCGAAAAAGAACTATAACTTTTTAAAGCCCCTAGATAACGAACAAGAAGACCTCTATGTTTCTATTTTTTTATAGAAAATATCGGTAATTCTCTCAGATATTTTATAGAAATTCAGAGGAAATATTGTTACCCAATAATGGTTAAATTGGGCCATTACTTTCCCTAACTTCCATATACCCCATATACGGATGTTCAAACTTTCAGCGGAAATGATTCCGTATATATCTGTTAATATGTGAGATATCGTATCTAAATTAAGTGTATGTGTAGTCTTGGGTATAAAATACATATCTTTGGTTTGAAAATGACTGAAATATGTCCAGGCTTACCTCAGTCCTCATATCTACATACATTTATAATGGTTGCGAGTTTCCTCTTAAAAGAGGAAAATTGCAAACAATTTTGTATTTGTGGCAATTAGCGGGGAATTTTATATGTAAATTTAGAGAAAACAACGTGTCGCAAAATATGGTCACTTAAGGGGTTAGGGGTAGTCAGGATTTTCAAAAAATCATTTTTTTTTTTGCATTTTCGATAAGTGTAAGTAAGTTAAGTGTTTGATATCCGATAATTGCTTTAAGAGTTAATCGACAAATAACAACGAGCGCTCGGGCACTCCAACACGCTAGTGTGAAACTTTAAATGCTTTTTTCTCAAAGCTATGGTTTTTGAACTGGTGACAACTGTAACTCGAAAACCGCTCGGTAGATTTTAATGAAATTTCTACATTTCTATTAGAATGCATAATAAACTCAGGCCTGAACCAAAGATTTTTATTATTTTCTAACATTTCGATTTTTTAAGACCAATTAACTGTTGATTTTTTCCCGAAAATCTAGAAAAAAATTTCCTTTGGCCGCCATTTTGTTAATTTTTGGAAAAAAAACATTTGGTTCAGGACCATAATTATATATTCATAAAACGAATTTTTTTCATCCGATTGATTTTAGATGAATCTCCAAGGACTTATAATTGTCACCGCAATTACCTTTGTTTGAAACTGGGTCAACACAGACAGCTATATCTTTGGATATTATACATTTTTTTTTCCAAATTTTGGTGACATTAAGTCAAAACATTGTATAATAACTGTATACGTATGAGAATTAGACAATTATATACTAAACTATATTTGTTTTAAAAAAACTTCCTCTAAAACTATTCTAGGAAACACACGTGAGCAAACTTTTATATTTCTTCTGCGTTCTGTAATACAATGTCACTGGAGGAATTTAATGCCTGTTGAACCTGAATCATCTGCTAAATGACTGAAATATATAGTAACTGGAACATTCCTAATGCTTTTAAATTTTTATACTCTCGCAACAAAGTTGCTAAAGAGATTATTATAGTTTTGTTCACATAACGGTTGTTTGTAACACCTAACTAAACGAGTTAGATATAGAGTTATATATACCAAAGTGATCACGGTGAGGAGTGAAGTTCAAATCCGGATGTCTGTCTGTCCGTCCGTCCGTCCGTCTGTGCAAGCTGTAACTTGAGTAAAAATTAAGATATCTTGATGAAACTTGGCACACTTATTTCTTGGTACCATAGGAAGGTTACTTTCGAAAACGAGCAAAATCGGACCACTGCCACGCCCACAAAATGGCAAAAACCGAAAACACATAAAGTGCCATAACTAAGCCATAAATAAAGCTATGGAAATAAAATTTGGTATGAAGGATCGCACTATGAAGGGGCAAATTTGGATGTAATTTTTTTGGGGAGGTGGGCGTGGCCCCGCCCACAAATAAGTTTTTTGTACATATCTCGCAAACCAATAGAGCTATATAAACCAAACTTTCTGCAGTCGTGTTTTTTAGCCACTTCTTAATACAGACCAAAAATGCAAGAAATCGGATAATAACCACGCCCACCTCCCATACAAAGGTTAGGTTGAAAATTACTAAAAGTGGGTAACCTCACTAACAAAAAACGTCAGTAACACTAAATTGCACATAAGAAATGGCAGATGGAAGCTGCACTCAGATTTTTATACAAAATGGAAAATGAGCGTGGCGTCGCCCACTTATGGGTCGAAAACCATATCTCAGGAACTACTCGACCGATTTCAATGAAACTTGGTTTGTAATAGTTTCCTTACATCCCAATGATATGTTGTGAAAATAGGCCAAATCGGTTCACAACCATCGTTTACTTTACAATATATAAAGTAAGCACTAGTGAAGATATCGGTGCAGAACTTTGCACAAATACAATGTTTATAGTGTGGCAGCCCCATTCTAAAATCGCCGAAATCGTACCATAAGTTTTTAAGGTCCCATATATCGAACACGAGGTCGTCGGTGGTTCTAACCTAATATTATGGTTTCCAACTTTCAATGGACTTTATCACTACATAGTATAAAATAAAGTCGCATTTTCTGTCCCTATATCCCTATGTGCGCTTAAATCTTTAAAACTACGCAACGGATTTTGATGCGGTTTTTTCCAATAGATAGAGTGATTCAAGAGGAAGGTTTATATGTATAATACATGCTTCATATACTAAGGCAGCATTGCTAATTTTAGAGGTTTCTAACATGATGTCGTAAATTAACGTATTTTTTTGTGCTTATTTAGCAATTTAGAAAAACGCTGCCTAAACCCTACGAGTTAGATCAAATTAATAATGTACTACAGTATTGCGATGGTATATGTTTATCTTTTAGGGATAACACATATTAACCATTTTTATTGTTTACTTTTTACGTGAAAAAATGGCTTATTTATACCCGAGACACACATGTAGTAACAATACAAATACCAGCACTTTACTATTACTACGTTTATGCTTCTTTTCTACTCGGTTATATTATACACGGGTAAGTTCAACCCACATGCATAAACACTTTTTCACTATGAGTTAAATGATCTACTCGGATAGAATATAGACATTTTCTTTACGCATGTAGACGAGTTAACTCGGATGCATAAACGGATTTAGAGTTAAGTTGAAGGTCAAATCAGTTGATTTTTGTGCCGGTGTATATGGTTTTGACATATTCCATATACAGGGTTCCCGTATTGCCAATTTTTCGCTAAAAACCCCTACCCCACTTACTACCGAATTTTTGCGGCAAACGCCTGGTACTGTGTAGTACTACAGTAACCGGTAATTGGTTACTTTTGGCACCGGTTTTTGTGGCACACCTGTGGCACTGTGGGTAGTCGGATGGTGTAGCGAAAACCGGTTATTTGCAAAAACTTCGACGAGTGGGTAGTCGGTTTTCGTAGAAAAACCGGTTTTTTTGGGTCGGTCAGTGGTCGGTTTTGCTCGTGCATTTCTGCCCGAACACTTCTCAACAGATTTATGCCGCACACCCCGTATATCTGGAAAATACGGACATATTTATAAAACGTGGCAGCCCTCAATTTAATTCAATTCAGAATTTACCTCGAGTAGAGTATTTGCCGTTTATGCTTATAGGCTTTACCCATGTAGAATATAACCGTGTAGAAATAAAGCATAAACGTAGTATATGTGAGCAATGTAGTATTTTGCTGGTAACAATATATACAACGTTCATAGTTTTTCTGTAGTGTATTTAATTTAGTATCAGCCTTGCACCCGTGCGAAGCCAGGGCGGGTCGCTAGTACAATATATATGACGAATATGTGGGTCAAATTGTGTATTATATAATATAAATAAAGTTAAATAAATTAATAGCGAGAGTATAAAATGTTCGGTTACACCCGAACTTAGCCCTTCCTTACTTGTTAAAACTTCCCGACGTAAAAAAATGGAATTTGAGTTCTTCACAGCTTCGCGATATAACTTGCGATTCGATGAGATAGCATGTATCATATGCTAATAGAATCCCACATATTACTATTCTGTACAATAGAATCTTTGTGAACACTTTTGAACGGTTGTACTGCTTTGTAAAAAGAGCATGTAGCATTAAGTATTAAAAACTAAGAGTTCTAGCTCTTTTTGACATCACGATTGGTTGAGATTTTAAGATGATAAAGATAAGATGTCGTAGGTCAAATTTCTTACCGATTGTCTACATGTTTAAAAGTAAATGACATATTGTAAATAACTTAACTTATCTGAGCAGTTTGAGAACCGGACGCTTAAAAATCTCTTGCCTTTCTAGACTCGGCAAATTCCGCTCGTATGCGGACTGCGCCCCACGCGTCGGTTGGGCGGGAGGAGGGTAATCGTTTGGGTTAATAATAATAATTACAGGCGTTGTATGTCTGATATTATTTGCCCTTTTGTGTCTCACATTCTCTGTTTTCACTTCTTCTTGGAAATTCCCAATCAGCTGTTTTAGTGATATGGGAAATTTAAAGTGCCAATGCGCCTGATTTTTAATTATGTAAGTTAAAAACGTTTTTTATTTAGTTTCCAATTATTTATTCTTGATGTTCACCGTTTCAATTCTACATTACATCTGCCCTAACTAAGCCAAAGCCCAAGCATATATTACGCTGCATTTCTGTGGGGATGCAGCAACAAGTAATTAGTGGCTCCCTTTACACTAGCTAAAATCTCGCTGTTCCTATATGATCTTACTCCTCAGGTGATCTTGCTGTGAGCGGCTTTATGATTCCAACTACAACTTATAAAGGTACCGTAACACTCAGTGTTTTTACCTGACCTTTCGAATGTCACATATCAAAGAGTTACGCAGTTGCTACGCGCTCTTGTTGGTGATAATAATGATAAAGAGTAGGTATTGATATGCAAATAACGTAGCAAGCATTACAACATGAAGAGCTCAGCATGAACTTGCGTAGCATTAATATGTTATGTTAGCTGACTAATTTAGCTTATGTTAGTTAATATGTTAACTAATGTTAACTATTCCCCTCTTAAATCTCGAAGCGTCCTCGATTCGGCGAAGTACTGCATTTTTACATTAGAATTTTGTTGAGCATATGTTGAAGGGGCGACATATTTGCTTGGCTTAAGCTTTACAAAACTTTTAGCTTAATTTTAGTTAAATATAATTAGTGATTAACGTAATATGAGTGTTGAAAAAAAAACTAAACAAATTCATATTAAAATAAACAATATTAAATTTTCACATAAAGACTATCGTGATAATTTAAAAAATTAACAAGTGGTTTATTTATGCACGTACATATCCCTCGATTAATTCAACGTCGCAGATTTTTAATTTTTATAACTTTGTGATTTTTTGTATTTAGTTTGTTTTTGTAAGAGACGATATAGAAAACAACAACATTTTATTTCTAACGAAGATTACTTTTATGAATTTTCCTGCCATTAATTAGAACCGTCGTGCCAAGATCTTTTTCGATTATCTTTTCAACAAACACCTTATCAAATTTATTTCCAAGTCTTTTGTTTCGCCTTATGAAAACCTTTTCTCCACAGATATATGTTTTAGCAGTTTTCCCTTGATTGATTCTTTGCAGAGTTTTTTCTTGAGTTTCAGATAATTTTTTCTTTATGAACCTTAACTTTTCCTCCTCACAGTTGTGAAAGATGTCGGTTGGTCTAGCATCGATAACAGAATGAAAACTGCAATTGTATTTGTGCGTTGCTAAAATAACCAGCTCAATAGTATCTTCTATTTTTTGCTGTTCTTTTATGCAGCGTGCAATTTCCAACAGGGTGGAATGGAACCTTTCTACTTGGCCATTACTTTCGCTGTGAAGAGTAGGAATGAAAAATTGGTCTATAGAAAAGGTATCTCTGAGCATAACTTGAATCGCGTTAGATTGAAAGGCTCTTTCGTTGTCGGAGACAATGACTTTAGTGTTATTAAACACTAATAAGACTTCTAATAGGGCACATTTAATATCAACTGTAGCTCTTGAAGTAATGGGTTTAATTATTCCAAATTTGGAAAATTTATCTATACACGTTAAAAACAATTGCCTGCCAGTTATAAGAATATCCATATGGAGAATTTCACCTGGGAGGTTTGGGATTGGTGTTTTACCTATTCCAGGATCAGGAGGTTTTCTTTGATATTTATTCTCCAAACATATCTTGCAATTTGCTATTGTTGATTTCAATAATTTTTTTATGTTTGGGAAATAGTATTCACTAGAAATCTGGCGATAGTTTTCGTGTAAGCCTCGATGAGCTCGATTGTGCTCCATCGATATCAACTCCATTTGATCATCATTATTAATTAAATCAATTAAGAGAAGCTGAGTGTGAATAAATTTAATGCCAGGAAAAGCCGATATTATTTCATTTTGTGTCTGTGCTAGAGTATGGAGATCGCAAAAAATTCCGTTGGTAACGTTAGGGTTAATATGAATTTTTAGGCATTCAATAAGATTTTTAAGAGTATCGAAAGTGATTGTGTGGCGTATCAGTTTTTTAAAAAGGATTTTAGTATTTTGGCTAAAAGAACTGGACTTAGAAATCATTAACTGGTTTCTAAATTGGTTAATAGGACAATTGACTGTTTTGATAACGTTACTTAAGGATTCTTCACTGTGCACAGTTTCATTTGAAGGGGCTTCACTTAAATTGTTGCAGAATTGTCTAGAAAGCGCATCGGCGACTTTGTTGTCTTTTCCCGGCTTAAAATGAAAACTAGGTGCAAACTCTTCTATGAATGCTCGCCATCTTTTCATTTTTGCATTTGGGTTTTTTTCAGACATTGCGAATATGAGTGGCTGATGGTCGGTAAAAATGTTTATATTTTTCATTCCATACAAATAGTGGCGAAGCTTTTTTAATGCCCATACAATCGCAAGTAGCTCACGTTCGTTAGTAGCATAATTTTGTTCGGTAGCTGAGAGCGTTCGTGAAATCATAGTAATTGGACGACCCTTTTGAGACAAAACTGCACCTAAAGCAGTAGAAGAGGCATCTGTCGTCAGCTCAAAAGGTTGATTATAATTTGGGTATTGAAGTAACACATCTTCGGAAGCTAATATTTGTTTTATTCGTTCAAAAGCTTGAAGTGCTTGAGGGCTAAAGTCAATTCTCACATTTTTTGAATAACGTGAACCTACTTGTCCGTTTTCTCCACGAAGGTAGACTGTCAAAGGCTTGACGATTGCAGCATAGTCTTTTATAAAACGCCTGTAATATCCTGACAGTCCCAGAAATGAACGCAACGCTCGAAGAGTTTGGGGAGGTTCGTAATTAACAATATCACGAATTTTATCTGGGCAGGTTTTAATACCCGTGTTAGAAACAAGAAACCCTAGAAACTCCACTTGGATTTTAAAAAACTTCGATTTTTCAGGCGAGACTCTCATTCCAGCGTTCTCAAGTGTTTGAAGTATGTGGTCGATGTGCTTTAAATGTGATTGTTCATCTGAAGAATAGATAATTATATCGTCGACGTAAACGTGACAATATTTCCCTATAGTGTCGCGCAAAACATCGTCAATGGCCCTTTGAAAAATACTGGGCGCATTTCTTAATCCAAAGGGTAATCTGCAGAATTCGTATTTTCCGTTGTTTATACTAAACGCTGTTTTTTGCCTATCTTTTTCACACATAATGATTTGGTGAAATCCTGACTTAAGATCCAATGTTGTAAAAAACTTGGACCTTCCTAAATTGGCTAGGATTACAGATGTATCCGGAATAGGGTAACGATCTGGAATGGTTTTTTCGTTGAGTTTCCGAAAATCGATCACCATTCTCAGTTTTGGCTTTCCATCTTCATCAAATCCTTTTTTAGATACTACGTGGACAGGAGAATTGTAAGGCGAAGAAGATGGCCTTATTATTCCATTTTTAAGAAGTGTTTTTATTTCTTTATTAATGAACGGCGCTACAGACATAGGGTATGGATAACTCTTGCTGTATATCGGTTCATCAGTATTTGTGCGAATTCTCCCCTTAACTGTTGTGTTATAAGGCAAGGCACTATCTGGGTCAGCAAATGCATTAATATTCTTACTGATTATTTGCCGAAACTGTGCTTGGAATTCGAATGGAACTGAGTTTTCTTCTATTGTAATTAAATTTACTTGTTCACATGGAAGAAAGTGTAATTTTTCTTTACCATTTCGGTAAAATAAATACCCTTCGGCAGTATCAATTTTCGCATCAATATGCTTTAGAAAATCGTAACCTATAATACCGTCAAATGTACTTAACCTTGAAAGCAGGAAGAACGTTGAGGTATTGCCTAACACATTAATTAAGCACTTTTTATTTATCAGATTTTTGCCGTGTATGGATTTCAAATTAAAAGGTTTCTCCAAAGATTTGATTCCTTGAAGGAATGAAAAGTATTTTATATAATTTTTTGAAGTGCCTGTGTCCACTAAAATGCGAAGCTCCTGACCGTTTTTGCACTTTTTCGTAATAAACGGTAGGAGCGACTTTAGTTTAAATAATTTATTTTGTCCCCATATTCCGCAACAGTATCGTCATTGTAATTATGGTTGACATTTCGCGAGTTGTAATAATATTCATTTTCAAAATTGATATCCTGACTGAAATTTTCCTCTTCGTTTGGGAAGGGTTCTAATTCTTCTGGCATAAAATTTACCTTCTGTAATTTCTGAAGGGGTGCACGATCAGAATGGAATTGTTCGCGACCTCGTTTATAGTTTGTTAGCAGATTCTGATTTGGATGATGTGGTTTAGGAATGTACTTGTGTGTAGAATGAGGCTGTTGAGTAGATAGTTTCGGAATACTATTAGGCTGTCTGTAATAACTTGTATTGTTATCGAGTTCCATTGGGGTGGGTTTATTAGAACTTGAATTGAAGTGAATGCCCGCATGCGGTACATTATTGTAATCTGTCTGTCTAAATTGAGACATTACCGGCTTATTGAATTTATAAGTATTTCCAACAGCAAATGCTTCTGCAAAATTATGTCTTCTATGATTCGCTTGGAGCTCCTGAGCAACTGCAAGAGCAGTTGGAAGATCTTTGGGTCTGGTGGAAAAAAGGATATCGCACAATGGACGTCGAAGTCCTGATATGAAGACGCGTAAAGCGTTTTCTCTAGCGCGCTCATTTAAAGTGGCAATAATATCTTTATTCCCGCTATACGTCATGATTTGTTTATTTATGATGAGGCACAGCTTTTTGTCCACTTTATTATAATAGTCAGTAATAGAAAGGCTATCTTGTCTAAGGATACTTAGTTCATTCTCCAAAACATAAAGAGGCCTTTTATCGGCATATTCCTGATCTAGTCTAGCTATAATTGCCTTGAAATTAAGCACCGTGTTAAAAGACGCAAGTGTGGTGTTTGCGGAACCAATAATTTTGTTTCGGAAAATACCCATAGCGATGTAATATTTTTCCGAACCTTCCGAGTAATAATTAATGGCGAATTCAGCTGCAGTTCGCCAAGCTGGATAGCAAACAGAATCACCATTAAATTCAGGCAGAGATTTTATTAGGTCTAAACTTGCATTGTTTTCTACTATTAATGGATTAATTGAAACGGGTAGATGTTCTTCAACGCCACGTGGTTTCAATTGATTAATTGCCCAGGTCAAGTTACCTAGCTGAGCGTATAACCCTTGTTTTACCTTTTCAATGGCTTCATTAACAATATCTTCTACTTGCTCTCTATTCAGTGACATTTTATCTGTCTATAATTTATAATTTAAGGCCTGGTAAAGAAAAGTTGATAAGTTTCGTTTCTAATTGTTGAAATTATTTAAAGCAACTATAAGTATGTACGTAGTCGAAGACTTTTGTTTTTTCGATTTTTTTTTAAATATTACTTTTTTAATATTTAAAAAATTATTAATTATTACAAAACTTTTTCTCAGTTTTATGATTAGCAATAAATTAATGCAAATACCAGAAGCAATATTCGTTATGTAACGTGACGTTGTTGTAAATAGCACTCTACTTAACACGTGTCTTTTTTAAGGTTATTTCGTTGAACGCTAACTTTAATCTGTGTTGTAACACAAGGAATTTTATGCAAAATATCAATTAGTTTTAATTGGAAATTACAAAGTCTTTTGCTTTGCTATTAATCTTTTAAATATTGTAAAATGTAGTTTTTTTATAATTTATAAGTTTTTATATAACCACTTGAAAATTGTTTAAATAATCACTCACACTTTTAATATTTTTAATGATGATGAATTTGTTGGTCCGTAGTCCTTCGGGATTCCTTATGTCCTTTCAAAATATGCGGGTCTCTGCTGCTTCAGAATTGCTATGTTTTCTTTTGCAGGTCCTTGGTCCTTCAGAATTCGTATGTTCTTTTTGCAGGACCTTGGCCTTTGAGTTGGGCGCCAGTTAAAAACGTTTTTTATTTAGTTTCCAATTATTTATTCTTGATGTTCACCGTTTCAATTCTACATTACATCTGCCCTAACTAAGCCAAAGCCCAAGCATATATTACGCTGCATTTCTGTGGGGATGCAGCAACAAGTAATTAGTGGCTCCCTTTACACTAGCTAAAATCTCGCTGTTCCTATATGATCTTACTCCTCAGGTGATCTTGCTGTGAGCGGCTTTATGATTCCAACTACAACTTATAAAGGTACCGTAACACTCAGTGTTTTTACCTGACCTTTCGAATGTCACATATCAAAGAGTTACGCAGTTGCTACGCGCTCTTGTTGGTGATAATAATGATAAAGAGTAGGTATTGATATGCAAATAACGTAGCAAGCATTACAACATGAAGAGCTCAGCATGAACTTGCGTAGCATTAATATGTTATGTTAGCTGACTAATTTAGCTTATGTTAGTTAATATGTTAACTAATGTTAACTTGTATAACAGAAAGAAATTAAATAAACAAATAAAATAAATGTATGTTTGTAAGTGCATGTGTATAAATTATTTCAAGCGATAATAGATTGGGACGGCGTGTGGCTTTTTCGTTGCGTTTCGAGTATAAAGATTTCTTATTTCTATACGGCTGTGAATATTTTATACCTACATACCTATTAAGAGTAAATAATACATATATATATATACCAGTATAAACATATATGTATGTACATACATTTGAAGTTGAAATGTCTACGCAAATGATGTTCCGCCTCCCAATCGCCAATGGGGAAAATACATAGAACCGATTAAAACTGACCTAACCTATACGACAGCAGAATTTATAATGGGCAAAGATGACTGCCATGTTGTTGTATACGCTTTATATTTACTAACACTGCTCTTTGTCACGAATTTCAGACTGTTGCACATACCTACTACATACATACATACATATAAGGAAAATAAATACCCGTATAGTACTAGAAGTGTTTATATAGACTGAAAGCTTGTGTTGTTATTGTTATTAGTCATATAACCGCATATCAGTGAGTATATAAAGCCAATGAAACTGACTTATTTTACTTCAAATCGTTCAGTATGAAGTTCTTCGCTGCACTGTTGCTGTTGGTGTGTTTGGCTGTTGCGTGTCAAGCGCAAGGAGGAGGCGGTGGTGGCGGCCGATTCGGTGGTGGAGGTGGTGGACCATATGGTGGCGGCGGTGGTCCCTATGGTGGTGGCGGTGGAGGGCCTTATGGTGGTGGCGGCGGTGGACCTTATGGTGGAGGTGGTGGACCTTATGGTGGAGGCGGTGGTGGTCCGTTTGGTGGAGGTGGTGGCGGTGGCTACAAACGTTAAACACTTGGACAATTGGAAAACATTTATATTTTTGACTTATGAAATAAAAAATATCAAAAAATCACGAAAAAAAGATTATAAATTGTTGAATATAAGAAATTACCCAGCAGATTTTAGGATGATCGTTTGAGACCTCCTGGATTAATCCTTTAGGAGATATCCTATACTCCCTATTACTCCTAATACTCGTGTGTAAATACACGTAAAATTTTATACTCGTTTTTAACATTGCATATCATTGGAACGCGAGTACTCCCTTTAACCTCCTAATGGAGATCTCTATGAGTACTGCTATAGGAGATCTCTATGATTACTACTATAGGAGATCTCTATGATAAATCCTATATTATTTTCAACCTGCAATTATTTTAACAAAAACAAATTTTTATTTATTTTTTTTTTTTTCAATATTTCTTTATTTATTGAATCTGCTTTTACTTTAAGCCTAACAATAAGTTATAAAATCTTAAAACTATTTAAAAAACTAGACAAGCTCAAACAAGTGGTTGAGCTGTATTGGTGAAACGTTGCTCTTTAGTACGCAGGCATATCCCTTCTTTTTAGGCGTGTTTGATCGCAGGAATGTACTAAGGTATTAGCCAATGGGTTTGGGTGATCACGGAGTTTAGATATATATTTCAATCTGCTGTCCTCTACTGCTTTCTTCACCATAGGGATACCAAGATCTTTATGGATATTTTCATTGCGAATGTACCATGGTGAGCCCGTGATTGATCTAAGCATTTTCGATTGGAACCTTTGTATTATATCAATATTAGTTGCACAGGTCGTACCCCACAGTTGAATGCCATACATCTAAATCGGCTTTATGACCGCATTATATAAAAGTACTTTGTTGTCTAGGCTAAGTTTAGAGTTTTTATTTAAAAGCCAATTTAAATTTGCAGCTCTTATCTTCATGCACGTTATTTTACTAGATATATGTTTTCTCCACGTAAGCCTTCTATCTAGGTGAATACCAAGATAGGTAACTTCATTCGCTTGAGGCACTAGAATATTGTTCATTTTTATTGCCGGGCACATTTTTGGTCTTAGCGAAAATGTAACGTGCTTACACTTTTGTTCATTCACATTTATACGCCAGTTGGATAGCCATTCTTCGACAGATCTTAAGTGCTCTGATAATATTCTTGATGCTATAATGTGGCATTTGTTACGGCTCACTAAAGCTGTGTCATCCGCGAAAGTTGATGTCAAAACATTATTAGCTGTTGGAAGATCGGCAGTATATATGATGTACAGAGTTGGGCCTAAAACACTACCTTGTGGTACACCAGCCCTTATTTGTCGTTCATCAGATATGAAGTCTCCCACTTTAACCATAAATTGTCTATTTTTTAGATAAGACTCCAATATTTTATACAATTCTAAAGGCAGAATGTTTTAATCTTATATAAAAGCCCTTCATGCCACACCTTATCAAATGCCTGAGCTACGTCTAGAAATATAGCTGAACAGTACTCTCTGTGCTCGAATGCTTTTCTTATTTCGTTAGTTATTCTATTTACTTGTTCTATTGTACTATGTTTTGCACGAAACCCGAATTGGTGCGTTGGTATTACATTATTTTCGTGGAGGAAAGGAGACATCTTTGATAGTAGCACCTTTTCAAATATTTTCGAAAGGCAGGGTAGAAGACTGATTGGTCTGTATGAAGACGGCTGTGTCAAGTCTTTCCCAGGTTTATCTATCAGGATAATCTGCGACTTTTTCCACGAAATTGGATAGTATCCGAAACTTAGAATTGCATTGAAGAGCAAAGAGAGCACCTCTACAGCAATATTTGGTAACTCAATTAGCAATTTTGGGGTGATATTATCATGTCCTGGCGACTTTTTTGGATTAAGTTCTTTTATGATGCCAATAATTTCAGAAGTTGAAGACTTAAAGGACTCGGGCGACTCATTTGCTGTGTTAGGTAAGATTGACAATTTAAAGTTATTCTTTGGGCAATTTGGTTGAAATACCTTTTCTAGGTGATTTGCAAAACAAGTAGCCTTTTCCTCGTCACTTCGAGCCCAATTTCCCCCCAAGTCTCGTATAGGCATGTTGGAGTCGACTGGTGGCTTCATGGACTTTTGGGCTTTCCAAAGTGAATTTTGCTTGCTTGAGTTTGGACACAGCTTCTTTATATATATTTCATTGTTGAGTTCTTCCTCGCGTTTAAGCGCTTTTTTTAAATTTTTATAATTTTATTTTTATACTCTCGCAACCTGTTGCACAGAGTATAATAGTTTTGTTCACCTAACGGTTGTTTGTGTCACCAAGAAATATTAGAGCTAGATATGGGGTTATATATACATAAATGATCAGGATGACGAGTGGATTTGAAATCCGGATGTCTGTCCGTCCGTCCGTCTGTCCGTCTGTCCGTGCAAGCGATAACTTGAGTAAAAATTAAGATATCTTAATGAAACTTGGAACATATGTTCCTTGGCACCCTGAGGAGGTTGCTTTCGAAAATGGGCAAAATCGGTCCACTGCCACGCCCACAAAATGGCGGAAACCGAAAACCTATACAGTGTCATAACTAAGCCATAAATAAAGTTATGAAAATGAAATTTGGAACATAGGATCCTATTAGGGAGGGGCACATTTGGATGTAATTGTTTTTGAAAAGTGGGCGTGACCCCGCCCCCAAATAGGTTTTTTGTATATATCTCGCAAACCAATAGAGCTATATAAACCAAACTTTCTGCAGTCGTCTTTTTTAGCCACCTCCTAATACAGTCCAAAAATGATAGAAATCGGATCATAACCACGCCCACCTACCATACAAAAGTTTGGTTGAAAATTACTAAAAGTGGGTTAACTCACTAACGAAAAACGTCAGAAACTCTAAATTTCACATAAGAAATGGCAGATGAAAGCTGCACTCAGATTTTTTTACAAAATGGAAAATGGGCGTGGCGTCGCCCACTTATTGGTCAAAAACCATATCTCAGGAACTACTCGACCGATTTCAATGAAACTTGGTTTGTAATAGTTTCCTTACATCCCAATGATATGTTGTGAAAATAGACCAAATCGCTTCACAACCACGCCTACTTCCTATATACCAGAACTTTGAATCGTTTAGTGAAGATATCGGTGCAGAACTTTGCACAAATACTATGTTAATAGTGTGGCAGCCCCATTCTAAAAATCGCCGAAGTCGGACCATAGGTTTTCAAGGCCCCATATATCGAACACGAGGACCTCGGTGCTTCTAACCTAATATTAGGGACTTTATGGACTCTATACTTCAATGGACTTTATACAATTTATATGACGAATATGTGGGTCAAATTGTGTATTATATAATATAAATAAAGTTAAATAAATAAATTGCGAGAGTATAAAATGTTCGGTTACACCCGAACTTAGCCCTTCCTTACTTGTTTATTAAAGTTTTTTAATTAAATGAATCTATAATTTTTTTTATATTATAAGTGTTCCTGTAGAACTGAACCTACTCAATAGATATAAAACTCTTACGTCTGCACGCTTTAAAAAACACAGTTGAAATGAACAATTGCTTGAAGACAAAAATTAACAGTTATTATTTCCCGTTGAATTGTAATTTTTGAAACAAAAGTACGATTTTTAAGCTACGAAAAATTAAAAAATCTCCTTTATTGCTCCTAAAGGAGGACAAAGGAGATCAATACTGAAATGAAGTAAAAAAAAATCACAAAAGAAGTATAAAATCTCCTTTTTTGCTCCTAAAAGATGACAAAAGGAGGTCAACACTAAAATAAAATATAAACAAGTAAGGAAGGGCTAAGTTCGGGTGTAACCGAACATTTTATACTCTCGCAATTTATTTATATAACTTTATTTATATTATATAATACACAATTTGACCCACATATTCGTCATATATATTGTATAAAGTCCATTGAAAGTTGGAAACCATAATATTACGTTAGAAGCACCGAGGTCCTCGTGTTCGATATATGGGGCCTTGAAAACCTATGGTCCGATTTCGGCGATTTTTAGAAATGGGCTGCCACACTATAAATACAGTATTTGTGGAAAGTTTTGCACCGATATCTTCACAAGTGCTTACTTTATATATTGTAAAGTAAACGATTCAGATCATCTTCTAAGTTCTGGTATATAGGAAGTAGGCGTGGTTGTGAAGCGATTTGGCCAATTTTCACAACATATTATTGGGAGGTAATCAAACTATTACAAACCAAGTTTCATTGAAATCGGTCGAGTAGTTCCTGAGATATGGTTTTTGACCCATAAGTGGGCGACGGCACGCCCATTTTCCATTTTGTAAAAAAATCTGAGTGCAGCTTTCATCTGCCATTTCTTATGTGAAATTTAGTGTTTCTGACGTTTTTCGTTAGTGAGTTAACCCACTTTTAGTAATTTTCAACCTAACTTTTGTATGGGAGGTGGGCGTGGTTATGATCCGATTTCTTTCATTTTTGGACTGTATTAGGAAGTGGCTAAAAAAAACGACTGCAGAAAGTTTGGTTTATATAGCTCCATTAGTTTGCGAGATATGTACAAAAAACTTAATAGGGGGCGGGGCCACGCCCACTTCCCCAAAAAAATTACATCCACATATGCCCCTTCATAGTGCGATCCTTCATACCAAATTTTATTTCCATAGCTTAATTTATGGCTTAGTTATGGCACTTTATTTGTTTTCGGTTTTCGCCATTTTGTGGGCGTGGCAGTGGTCCGATTTTGCTCATTTTCGAAAGCAACCTTCCTATGGTGCCAAGAAATAAGTGTGCCAAGTTTCATCAAGATATCTCAATTTTTACTCAAGTTACAGCTTGCACAGACGGACGGACGGACGGACGGACGGACGGACGGACGGACAGACAGACATTCGGATTTGAACTCCACTCTTCACCCTGATCACTTTGGTATATATAACCCTATATCTAACTCGTTTAGTTTTGGGTGTTACAAACAACCGTTATGTGAACAAAACTATAATACTCTCTTTAGCAACATTTGTTGCGAGAGTATAAAAAACACAATATAAGAACAAAATTAAAAAATCTCCCTTACTGCTCCTAAAAGAGGCCAATAGGAGGACTCCTTCATTCCTCCTTTCAGGAGATCTCGCTTTTAAATCTGCTGGGTAGTAGCTGATGTATTTTCAATCATAATCTTAATCTAATAACACGCTAATTTAGTGCAGTAGTAATGAGCGATATTGCTATTTTTAAATCACTGTGGTTTCAGTGATTGCTTTTTAAATCACTGTGATTTCATATTGCTATTGCGATCGCAACAAATGAATTTATCAGAATTTGTACTCCACATTTTTTTTTAATTTCTTCCATTTTCATAATAATTAATTTTAACAAAAAATTTATTTTTCCAAAATTTACCTGCTTTTGTAATCACCGCACCCAAAATTATCTAAATCGGTATTAAAATTGTTACTGTGATTGCTACTGAACTGTGATTGCTACTTTTCGAACTGTCATTGCTATAGTGATCGAATTAGAATTACTGAACTCATATACTTATGTATGTACTGTGATCGAACAAAAGCACTGAACTTCTCTAAAGCTACTGTGATCGAATTTAAATTATCGAACTGCCATTGCGATTGTAATATTTACTATTTTCAAAAATTGATCGCAGTTGCTATATGCGATTTTTAAATCACAGTGAAAAAATCACCGATAATGGATGTGATTAAACAATGGTAAAATTGTGTCATAAAGTAAACCACTGCTCAAAAAGTGGTATGGTTTACTTCATACGATTCCATCAGAATGTTTGAAAGACCTACTTCCCCCATGTGTTTATTGTAGCTGTTGTCGCAGCGAGCCTATGAATCTCTAAATCCTTTTTTTCTGTGCGCTCCAACGTCTGCAATTGCCAATTGGTTCAACTCCCATACAAGACGATAAGTAACGAACCCATATACATATATTAAATTGTGATTGATTTCACATTTATTGTCATAAGACCCTCTTTCACGTTTTTTCAATTTAGAAGGCACTTCTTAGCTTTTCAAATTTATTAATTGATAAAAAGTTTGGAATTATTGCAAGATCCAGGTCTGCGGATCAAACCATTTTTAATAGCGGCAATTTTAGTACACCGAGATAAAACAGAATTCTAATATAGCGCCTTATATCCTCGTGGTGCATTTTAGTTTAATTCCGAACTTTTAAAGGCAAAACATAAGGTTAATTACTTTATTATCTAAAAAAGTTGTGAAATGACTACTAGAGATTTTAAAATTTTCACCCGTAAGATAGAATGATGTTTCCGCAAATTAACATCAGTGAAATATTTCCTTCATCATATCCACTGTCTTCATTGTCGAAACATTCCAATCAAACTGCAAAATATTGTTGTATAATATTGTTTATTTCAATTTAAAATATATCTTTCTTTTTTCTCATAACTGAAAACAAAAATTTTTATTACCACTATGGACCAACGTTGCCCACAGGCAACTTGAGGGATTCAAAAAATCCTCACTTAATACACAAACAACTAAGGATAAACTTACTTTCCAACAAATATTATTCAATATTCGAACAAAAATACATACTCACTTTGCTATTAAATTAGATTTTCCTTTGTTAAAAGCTGTCTTGCTTGGCTTGTTTGTTAATTCTTGGCCGAAAACAATACTCTAACGATGCTTCAGCTTCCATATTTGCTAGACATGACTCCGATACTTGCTTGTATTCCACAAAACATTTCTCTTTTAAACTTTCAAAATTATAACTTCAATTTTCACAATGGAAATGTTATATTATCTCGCACGATACTGCGGAGAAAATTAAACGAGTTTGATTTGTAAACATTGATTACGATGCGTTAACGTCGAAATACAGGCATTATGGTATCATCGTCGCCAATAACCAACAAATGGGTTATTCAACATGTCTGTCATCGAAAACAATATACTCGTACTAATTATTCGGTATCACTTTATAGATTAGGCTTTTGTCTCAGAAACGAACATCTTGGTGATGCTGAAGCTATTTGAAGCCCAATTTATCCCACTTTGTCATCGTTTCCATTGAATTGTGGCGCGGTGAAAATCGAGCTTGCGAGGCACCTACATAGTTTGAACAGAGTACGTTTATTTTTGTTTTATTGAAATATGGAGTGTGTACTTCCCTCGTTCATTACCTCATAATATTACGTTGCATTGTTTATTAATCCATTAGCGAAATTTATGAATTTTTCTTGATTGCTGAATATTTAAATATTTATTAAATTTATTTGCAAATGAAATAAGCTTTTAACTACATTATTATACACATATATATGTGAATGTACAGTTAAGAGCATTGATATATTAGTGTAGTGCTTTAATATTTGAAACCTTCCTTATATTTATCAATCTGCGGGATATATATTTCTTTTAAGCCCTCCCCCCATTATGTATAGTTTAAGGCCCTTGACCTGGAGGAATGTTTTATGGACTGAAGATACATTTTTTTGTAAAGGGTTAAAAGACGTAAGAAGTTCACCAACTATATGATGAAAAAAAAACTTTGAAGCGTGAAGAATTTAGTATAGTTTTGTGGAACTATGTGAGACACAACAGTGTAGGACTAATATGTTGGATAATATTTATGTGAATATCAACTATAAAGGAAATTTTACTCAAATGGGTCCTTGAACTAGTTTAATGAATTGAGGCGTACAAATAAGATTCCGGTTTCGGGATCATGAAATTGAAATCAAGAGGTGACTAGCTCAATTCAGTTATCTGCATCCTTAAGATAGCTTAAGGACAGATGTCAAGAAACAGTCAATAATTTGTTGGACAATATAATATTACTTTTAAACTTGAAAAATGTATGTTATATAAGTAAGTACCCATTTCATTGCTCGCAACTGTACGTATTTCCAGATAAAAGTGTAAAACTTTCTTATAAAATAAATATTTAGATATTTATGCGAACGTTTTTACAGGCGCAACCTATTAAAGAGCTCTGTAGATATGCAAATGAAATCAGTTTAATTTATAATGATTGTTCTCATCATATTTTATGGCTAGACAACTGCGCTTAAATAATATAATTATATTATTTATTGTGCTGTAATTGCACAAATCATTTCGAAATCTACATACCTAACTGATTTGTTTGCTTCTAAAATTACTTTATATTTATTAGATTACTTAGCAATACTATTAGTTCACGAGAGAGAAACGATATTAAAAATTGGCACGTTTTATCTCACATTTTCTCAGTTATAGAGGAAGAAGAGCGTGGCCCATCAAATCTTGTGGATACCCAATGAAAAAATCAGTAAGGTGAGATTTGCTCATATAATAGTGTCCATCTGTGAGCCTGAACGTAAATCAGTTTTTAGTTTTACAAATATTGAAACTGACCTAACATATACGAGAAAACAATGGGTTAATATGAATGTTATTGTTGTTGTATTCACTTTATATTTATTTGCACTAATCTTTGTCACGAATTTCAGACAGATGTACTCACATACGTATAAGGAAAATACATATAGTACTCGAAGTGTTTATTTAGACGGAAAGCTTTTGTTGTTATTGTTAATGGGCAGTGACTTCATAGAACCGCATATCGCCTTGAGTATAAAAAGCCAATGAAACTGGCTTATTTTACTTCAAACCGTTCAGTATGAAGTTCTTCGCTGCACTGCTGCTGTTGGTGTGTTTGGTTGCTGCGTGTCAAGCGCAAGGAGGAGGCGGTGGCGGTGGCCGATTCGGTGGTGGAGGTGGTGGACCATATGGTGGCGGCGGTGGTCCCTATGGTGGTGGCCGTGGGGGACCTTATGGTGGTGGTGGACGTCGTGGCGGTGGTGGTGGTGGCCGATTTGGTGGAGGTGGAGGTGGTCGTTTTGGTGGAGGTGGTGGCGGTGGCTACTAACGTTAAATACACAGGAAACAAAAACACATTTATACCTTTGTTTTATTAAATAAAAAACTCTCAAAAAAATGGCAAATTATTACAGTGTACGAGTACAAGATACTGACACCAGAAAACGAAGAGCCTTTGTAATATGGTGTGATCCTCCGAAAACAGTAATAAACTTACGTGAATACTTTTGACATGAAGTAGCTTCTTCTAAAATCCTTTAGCCGTGTTGAGTTGGACCGTATCTTGTAGTGAACGCGCTCAATATTACATTGAAAATTAAAATCTAAATCTATAAATAGGCGGGAAAACTCTGACAAACACATTTTAGAGGCGTAACCGCCATTTCTATTATGTAATTAAA
Source organism: Zeugodacus tau (assembly GCA_031772095.1). Classification (NCBI taxonomy): domain Eukaryota; kingdom Metazoa; phylum Arthropoda; class Insecta; order Diptera; family Tephritidae; genus Zeugodacus; species Zeugodacus tau. Next base: position 17,740,210 of record CM062650.1, on the reverse strand, counting down.
TGGACTAAATATAAACTATTTTACAGCTAGTATGAATCAGAACCCCAACTAGTCACTGTTTTTTTCCACACTATCAACTGGTATTTTGTGTGTCGATGTCCTACGAATGGACACATTTTTGTTACAAAAATAACAATGCCATACTAGTTCCAAACGGATGCATAACTATCTAGTTTAATGTATATATGTATATTCAAAGGATTATTTCGATTTTATTAAGGACCTCCATATTTTATGATGCTCACAAAGCTTTAATTTCTTCCTGAACTAATTATCCATATATATTGATATATTTTTAGATTGAAGAGATTTAGTGTTCTTCAAACATTTACAATGTCCATATATATTGGTTAGCAACCGATTTATACGTTACCTACGGAATATAATGGAGTATAGGAAGGCAAATGAGCTACATACGTATATATGTATATTAACTATATGATAACATGAACCTACTAAAGAACGATTATGCTGGCTCCTGAATGTATGTAAGGTCTTTAGTTCTGAAAGTAGTTCATTGAGGTACCAGTACTAGTGTACTGAAGCTTTCAAAAATTTCCAAATTCACGCTCTGACAATATGTGTAGTAACACAAAATACGTCTTTCTTACTGAAAAAAAAAACATGCCTAATTCTGGCACTACTGAGATGGGTCGTTGTTGTGGTTAAAAAATAATGCAACATAACAACTTTAATAACAACACATTCTTATTTCACGGTTTATTTTCTTATGCATCATAATGAAATTTTTATACAATGTAGTCGATGAAATTTGTTTTTAACTCTAATTCAAATTATATTCTAATAAACACCTCTATTTTCAATTAATATTTTAACTATGAGCTTTGTTGGATTCATTATTTGATGTTGAGATTTATTATTGAACATTTTCGATAGCACTTTGTACATATAATTGTATTTCACTTTAAAATAATATCGATCATTCCTTTGGGCTATGAGAACTGTAATAAGTTTCTTGGGCCCGAACATGTAGAATGACCACCGCATTGGGAACATTTCGAGACTCAATTCGTGCACTTTTGTCATTTTCATTGTGATACTGTCCACTATATTGATTAAGAACTGGTGAGGCACACATACGATCTACATATTATAAGCATGTGAGGTACACAATGGATCTTTTACTGAGACGTAGAAATCATATTTTATTTGTTTTGTTTCACTAACTAGAGATATAATTGAATTTCTTTCAATCTGCGCCAATATTCTCAAAATAACTATTAACTGTGTGCTTTACCTAGAAAGAAGACTCTACAACAAGGTTCGTTTAACTCAAAACTTTAACTAAACGTCTAAAGAGCACAAATATAATAAAATTTTGAATTTTGAAATATTAAGATTTTCCACTACTATTTAATTAAGTATATTCCTTGATCGTGGAATATTAAAACAATTATTATTTACTTGCAAACTAGTATATGTATGTACAGTTGCGAGCATTGTAAAAGTAGTATTCCCTTGGTATGTGTATATTTAAAATATTTTTATACTCTCGCAACAAAGTTGCTACGAGAGTATTATAGTTTTGTCCACATAACGGTTGGTTGTAAGTCCTAAAACTAAACGAGTTAGATATAGGGTTATATATATCAAAATGATCAGGGTGACGAGTTCAAATCCGGATGTCTGTCTGTCCGTCCGTCTGTGCAAGCTGTAACTTGAGTAAAAATTGAGATATCTTGATGAAACTTGGAAGACGTATTTCTTGGCACCATAAGAAGGTTAAGTTCGAAAATGGGCGTAATCAGACCACTGCCGCGGCCACAAAACCGAAAACACTTAAAGTTCAATAACTAAGCTATAAATAAAGATATGGAAGTAAAATTTGGTATGAAGGATCGCACTATGAAGGGCACATGTGGATGTAATTTTTTTGGGGAAGTGGGCGTGGCCCCGCCCCCTACTAAGTTTTTTGTTCATATCTCGCAAACTACTAAAGTTATATCAAGGAAACTTACTAGAGTGATTTCTTTTAGGTACTACCTTATACAGTCCAAAACTGGAGGAAATCAGATAATAACCACGCCCACTTCCCATACAAAGGTTATGTTGAAAACAACTAAAAGTGGGTTAACTCACTAACGAAAAACGCCAGAAACACTAAATTTCACATAAGAAATGGCATATGGAAGCTGCACTCAGACTTTTTTACAAAATGGAAAATGGGCGTGGCATCGCCCACTTATGGGTCAAAAACCATATCTCAGGAACTACTCAACCGATTTCAATGAAACTTGGTTTGTAATAGATTTCTTACATCCATATGATATGTTGTGAAAATAGGCCAAATCGCTTCACAACCACGCCTACTACCTATATACCAGATCTTTGAAGACGATCTGAATCGTTTACTTTACAATACATGTATAAAGTAAGCAGTAATGAAGATATCGATGCAGAACTTTGCACAAATACTATGTTTATAGTGGGCAGCCCCATTATAAAAATCACCGGAATCGGACCATAGGTTTTCAAGGCCCCATATATCGAACACGAGGACCTCGGTGCTTCTAACCTAATATTAGGGTTTCCAACTTTCAATGAACTTTATACAATATATATGACGAATATGTGGGTCAAATTGTGTATTATATAATATAAATAAAGTTAAATAAATAAATAGCGAGAGTATAAAATGTTCGGTTACACCCGAACTTAGCCCTTCCTTACTTGTTGAACTAGGGAATATTCATTTCATATAAAATTATCTTCTTTAGCCCATTCATAAAATTTTCTATAACCGTCGGTTTTCAAAGTGCTAATAGTGAGCACTAAAATTGTTGTGAAGGGAAAACAAGACAAAATAGACTCGAAGTTCATGTATAGTTCCCCTATGGATATCGAAATCCATATATATTTCACCCAACAATACCTGGCTTGACTCTTGCGAATTTGCAGACGACTGAGTCCAAACATTTGTTGTACAGAGTTAAACATTCCCACGAATATGGGTAGGTATGGCAACATCAAATAGAAAATATAGTCCACAACATCTCAAATAACATCTCTACTATTCCAATGCTCGCTGCTGTAGGTATTCGCAAGCAAAGTCAATTGACTTATAAAATAAATATTTAGATATTTCTTCGAATGTTTTTATAGGGTCTACTTATCTACATATATATGTAGACGCTATATATGCAACCGAAATCGGCTCAATCTGCGTATATAATGACTATTCTCATCATAATTTATGACCATTATTTATTATTATGTAATTTGATCATTTGTATTGAAATTTACATACCAGACCAATTTGTTTATATTTTATATACTTTGGACTGTTAATTAATAATACTACAATAGCTTTTATACCATTCATGATATTAAAATCATGGCAAGGTTTTCACATTTTCTCAGTATCAAAAAAAGAAGCGAGAGATCTATAAAATCGTATATCTATTATAAATTTAGAAAGAAGAAAGAAATTTATTTATACATTTTACTTGCTCAGGAAATAAGCACAGTTTTGATAGCAATATGCCAAGAGAAAAAATTCTCTCAGAGAGACCGAATTCATACGTTCGGTATAAGGGATCTAGGACCAGGAATAGTCCGATGTAATACATTTTGGCGCCAAATTAAACTATTGTGTTAAGATGTCTAAGTTAATACCTGATACGGTATATATACCGTGTTTATATTAAGTATAAGGTATCTAAGGAAGTGGACCAACTACGTCCATTTTTGGAAAAGCGTTATAACATATCCAAATTTCTACATGTTTCAAGTATTGGTAGCATGATAAGGGCAGCACGTCTGGGTGTGTTGAGTTCTCTTAAATGTTTGGGCAACACTAAGAGAACCTTTGTCTCCATTCGTTTGGCAAATTCAAGAAAGCTACAGTTTTATTCACCTAGCTGTGTATATCAGTTCTGCTGCGCCGATGCATGGACTACCCTACGTATCCCAACAGGGGTTCTATATATATATACCAAGTAAGGAAAGGCTAAGTTCGGGTGTAACCGAACATTTTATACTCTCGCAATTTATTTATTTAACTTTATTTATATTATATAATACACAATTTGACCCACATATTCATCTTATATATTGTATAAAGTCCATTGAAAGTTGGAAACCCTAATATTAGGTTAGAAGCACCGAGGTCCTCATGTTCGATACATGGGGCCTTGAAAACCTATGGTTTTCGGCGATTTTTAGAATGGGGCTTCCACACTATAAAGGTAGTATTTGTGCAAAGTTCTGCATCGATATCTTCACTAGTGCTACCTTTATATATTGTAAAGTTAACGATTCAGATCGTCTTCAAAGTTCTGGTATATAGGAAGTAGGCGTGGTTGTGAAGCGATTTGGCCTATTTTCACAACATATAATTGGGATGTAAGAAAACTATTACAAACCAAGTTTCATTGAAATCGGTCGAGTAGTTCCTGAGATATGGTTTTTGACCCATAAGTGGGCGACGCCACGCCCATTTTCCATTTTGTAAAAAAATCGGAGTGCAGATTCCATCTGTCATTTCTTATGTGTCATTTAGTGTTTCTGACGTTTTTCGTTAGTGAGTTAACCCACTTTTAGTAATTTTCAACCTAACCTTTGTATGGGAGGTGGGCGTGGTTATTATCCGATTTCAACTATTTTCATGGTGTGTGGTGGGATACGTAAGAGAATCGACTGCAGAAAGTTTGGTTTATATAGCTTCATTGGTTTGTGAGATATATACAAATAACCGATTTGGGGGCGGGGCCACGCCCACTTCCCCAAAAAAATTACATCCAAATATGCCCCTTCCTAGTGCGATCCTTTATTCCAAATTGTACTGTTATAACTTTATTTATGGCTTAGTTATGACACTTTATGTGTTTTTGGTTTTCGCCATTTTGTGGGCGTGGCAGTGGACCGATTTTGCTCATTTTTTTTGCTCGAAAGCAACCCTCTCATTGTCCCAAGGAACATGTGTTCCAAGTTTCATTAAGATATCTCAATTTTTACTCAAGTTATCGCAACTCCACTCGCCATCCTGATTATTTATATATATAACCCCATATCTAACTCTTTTATTTCTTGGTGACACAAACAACCGTTATGTGAACAAAACTATAATACTCTGTGCAACAGGTTGCGAGAGTATAAAAATATGTACATATAATTATAATCACGTCAAATAGGATCACTTGCATTGTCAGTTTTAATTATAAACTAAATGTATATAGTACAGATGCTACAGTATAATTAGTCACGAATTTTAAATAGTGTCAATAATCTTCTTACAAACATTATTAATTGTAATTTATGTTTGCTATATCCAGAGCATTTGGATGCAAATAAGTCGCAGTAACTTCTTGACGAGTATAAAAGGGCATATAAGAAGCAAAGTTTTAGTCTGAGTGCACAACATTTTAGACTTTTCATCATGAAGCTTCTCTATCTGCTGTTACTTTTTGTGTGTCTAGTTGTTGCCGGTGAGGCTCAACGTAGAGGAAGCACCGGAGCAGGTCGCGGCAGAGGTAGTGGTCGTGGTTCTGTTGCGACCGGTCGCATAGGTGGAGGTGGAGGTGGTGGACGTGTCGGTCGCCTTGGCTAGGATTACTTCCATTGAACACTTCTAATTAAAACTAAAATAACGGACCCCTGAAATACAAATATATTACATATGGGGCATTCTCTGGAAAAAAAGCCACTTGAAAAAAAAAGTTCTTTATTTTTTTTGGCAATTATATATCTTATAGTACATGTAAAACCTAAACTAAAACATATAGTTTTAGGTCTGTGTAACGCGGGGTTGCCATATTATAAGGGGCCAAAGTTTTTTGTAAAAAAATTTTCGAACCGCCATAACTTTAAAACTAATGAACAGATTTTAAAACACCATGTGACTTTTTTGTACAGAATTTCTCAAACTTTGAAACTGTATATCGTAAAATTTTTTAAAATTTATATTTCATAGCAAAAAATTAAAAAAAAAATTTTTTTGGAATTTTTAACAACTTATGCCCCCTTCGATTTTTTTCGAAAATATCTTAAAATGTTCCTTCTTTCATCACCTTTTTACCCCCCAAAGGGAATTTTGGGACAGCAATATTTGTATGAGCTACAAATAAAAAACCAACTCAGAACAAGATGAAAAATCATTGATTTATGCACTATTATTATTAGAATTTAGCGTAACCCAGGATTAACGACGTGGACGTAGGAGACATTTAATCTCCTTTTGTTTTTTTTTTTATTTTTAATATTTTTTTGAATTTTTTTGTATTTTTTAAATTTTTAATTTTTTTTTTTGTTTTTGTTTTTGCTTTTTTTAATTATTACGTAGATTAGATTCAAGTACGTGATAATTTTAAATAAAAACCAAAAAAAAAAACAAAAAAAAATTAAAAAATTTGAAAAATACAAAAAAATTAAAAAAAAATATTAAAAAATAAAAAAAAACAAAAAGGGATTAAATGTCTGCTACGTCCACGTCGTTAATCCTGGGTTACGCTAAATTCTGATAATAATAGTGCATAAATCAATGATTTTTCATCTTGTTCTGAGTTGGTTTTTTATTTGTAGCTCATACAAATATTGCTGTCCCAAAATTCCCTTTGGGGGGTAAAAAGGTGATGAAATAAGGAACATTTTAAGATATTTTCGAAAAAAATCGAAGGGGGCATAAGTTGTTAAAAATTCCAAAAAAAAAAAATTTTTAATTTTTTGCTATGAAATATAAATTTTAAAAAATTTTACGATATACAGTTTCAAAGTTTGAGAAATTCTGTACAAAAAAGTTACATGGTGTTTTAAAATCTGTTCATTAGTTTTAAAGTTATGGCGGTTCGAAAATTTTTTTACAAAAAACTTTGGCCCCTTATAATATGGCAACCCCGCGTTACACAGACCTAAAACTATATGTTTTAGTTTAGGTTTTACATGTACTATAAGATATATAATTGCCAAAAAAAATAAAGAACTTTTTTTTTCAAGTGGCTTTTTTTCCAGAGAATGCCCCATATATCAAAATAAATGTTTACTAAATGCTTTGATAAAGTGTTTTTTTTTTATTTTAAGGTGCGGTGAGTAAGTATTGAATGAAAATACAGGTTTTTGAAACTTTTATGAACATTTGAGCAGCTGTCGTTTTTGTGGCTTTCAGCTACAATTACCCTTCGATCCATTGTGTCTAAAGGGAATAAAATCTATTTAGTACTTCCACTAGGTCCCAAATACTTTGTGCTTCTCTTGACTACAATACGGTTTATCATTAGATATGAATGAATTCGCCTAGACCTTTGCCAGATTTCAGATATATAATCTATTACCGCAACTGTTTAATTGTTCTCCTTCATCACTCCTTGCATAAGTTTCGGATCAATCTTAATAAGGTGTCGGTGGCGGTGGAAATATATACTTATAAAGGGGTTTTCAATAAGAGCGCTAAGTTTTTTTTATTAAAACAAAATCGGTTTGAGATATCAATGAATTTATTTATTCCTGTGAAAGTATACTCAATGCCATTATGTATGGAACTCGATTTCCCTCCAGACCACGGTTTTATGCATAAATCGGCCGATACTGCTGAAATTTCCCGTTTGATATTCGTACGTCATCAATCGTCTCTGGTTTGTTGCCATAGTTCATAGACTTGGCGTAGCCCCTCAAGAAATAGACTAACGGCGTCAAATCCAATTGACTGGACAATTTCGTGTGATAAAACGTTCATCAAACTTGGTTTATCAAGTAAATCAATTGCGAAATTCGCTGTGTGGTTTGTGACGTCATCCTGTTGGAATATTGTCCAAGTCCATATCATCCAATTCGGCCCAAAAATAATCGGTTACCATTGAGCGGTAGCGATTCTCATTAACAGTAACGTGCCAGTCTTGATCATCACTGAAGAAGTACGGCCGTAGGCCCATAAACCGCACCAAACCATAATTTGTCTAATGGAGTTCGTTGCTACTTGACTGCTCGTAATAACGCATATTCTGCTTATTGACCGAAGCCATTCAGTCAGAAATGCTGTTGATCAAGCGGCTACAATTATTGCTTCAATTTGATCTTGTAAGGATGTAGGCCAGGATCTTTTCGAAAATTTGCCACAACGTATGAGAGACTGATTTGCGTCTTCCTCAATTGATACGCTAGCGGCAGCAATATTAACACTGTCACAAGAACATTTTGTACTATTCCCTTTTTATACCTTCATATTGGATACCGAGGCTTTTCATAGCTTCGAAATAAGAGTTGAGATTCAATGAGCTGACTTGCCTATTTCTTTATTAATAACATCCCATAATATAGATTTGGTTTCAAAGTGTATATCTATGGAGTAAAAGTAGGTTGCAAAACTGTGACTTTTGGCTCTCTTTGGATCACGTTTGGTTGAGATTCTAAGATAATAGAGATAAGCTGCCACAGAACCCCAAAAATAATGGTTTGTCAATTAATATAACCTCTAATAAGTCAGTTCCTTTGTTCTAAGATGTTGAAAGTATACATAGATGTACACTCATGGACAAAATAAATAGGTGTGTATAGTTTTTACTTAATATCTTTAAAGTGATTGTATTTAAAAGAATTTCGTTATAATTAGATTAATTTAGTTAGATTAATGTTTTAGGTAATTCAACCGAAATATATCTAAAATATGTCATTCTGAAATTTAAAAACGTAATTTTTACATAATTACAAATACCATTGGTCAAAATAATAGGTGTAAAAATAAAAACAAAAAATTGAAGTTTGGTCTATGGGTTTTTAGTAATCAGTATCCATGGTTTTTAATCAGTTTTCCGATTCTATTCGTCATGGATCGTAAATATTTTTGGTAGTTTTTCAATGAGCTAGTCCCTTTGCTTTCAGACACTTTTGCTTCTAATTTACAAATGGCCAATCTGCCAATCTTCTCTTAAGTCCACTCCACAAGCTCTCAATCAAGTTTAGATCAGAGAATTTAATAGGTCATTACATACAGTTCACCTTTGCATCCATGAACCACTCAGATACCAACAATGATTCGGGTTTCAGGTTGTTAAATTGTTGATAACACCATCTCAGGGGCATGAAATTTTCAGAACATGACAGCATAAAATTTTGCAAAATATCCCTGTACTCAATATCGATCATTATATCCTTTATCCTAAATAACGGACCAACACCTTCAAAGATGAAGCATCCCTACATCATTATGTTTCCGACCCCATGATTAATTTTCTTTGTGGTGTTTCTACAATCGTTTCCATAGTTATTAATCTTAACTTAAATCCTGGATAAAATATTTCACCCCAAATCAAATTGTGTTCAGCAACAAAAACTTTCCTCTTCTGTATAACAATCTTCCGTCGAAGTATATTGTTTTACTTTGAGTCCTTGTATTCACTAATGGATGACAAATTGTCCGCGTGCTAATTTTTAGTCCAACTTGTCGTCAAGTCACAAAAGGGTCCTTTCTTGCTATGAGAAGATCATTGATCATGTCTGTATTTCTTGGACGACAAGGGATTTCTTTTTAATTCTTTTGCTTATAGCATTAGTTATAAAGTTTTACGATTGCCCTAACATACTGAGGGTGAATCTGTGCGTTTTTCATTCATCACGCAATCTTTTACCAATCTATGCTCTACATCGGTACAGTGGCTTCTAGGGCCCATTCTGAATAATTTCTTCTTTTCAATTTATGGTGTTCAAAGAAAGATAAAATTCCAAATACACCAATGCTATATTGATATAGTAAATACTCGAAATACTTATACTTACACCTATTTTATTGGCCGAAAAAATTTAATGAAACATTGATAACTAATGTCCAAAATACAAAATTTACAAATGAATAATGTAATTTGTTTATAAAACTACCCTACTATTTCCCCTTCATCATAAAATTATATAAGTATCAATAGAATTTGGAAAAAAACAGTAACAGCTTATGTATTTCTGTATTTCAGTTTTCATTACTTCTTGGAAATTTCCAATCAGCTATTTAGATGATATTGGAAATTTTATATACCAATGCGATTGTTTTTTAATTATTATGTATAATAGTAAGACATTAAAATATACATGCATACATATAAAAATAACACTGATTGCAAATGATGTTTCATCCGGCAATCTCCAATGGGGAAAATACGTAAAAACGATTAAAACGGACCTTACCTATACGACAACATAATTTATAGTGGGTAAATATATGCGTTATTGTTGTTGTATACTCTTTATATTTACAGCATTTATATAGTCCGAAAGTTTTTTTGTTATTGTTATTGGGCAGCGATTTCATAGAACCGCATATCGCCTTGAGTATAAAAACCCAATGAAATTGACTTATTTTACTTCAAGTCGTTCAGTATGAAGTTCTTCGCTGCACTGTTGCTGTTGGTGTGTGTGGTTGTTGCGTGTCAAGCGCAAGGGGGAGGCGGTGGTGGCGGCCGATATGGTGGAGGTGGTGGTGGACCATATGGTGGCAGCGGTGGTCCCTATGGTGGTGGTGGCGGTGGACGCTATGGAGGTGGTGGCGGAGGTTCTTATGGTGGTGGCGGCGGTGGACCTTATGGTGGAGGTGGTGGAGGTCGTAGCGGTGGCGGAGGAGGTCGTGTCAGTGGCGGTGGTGGTGGTGGTCGGTATGGTGGAGGAGGTGGTGGTGGTGTCTACTAACGTTAAATACGCTGGAATCGGAAAACATGTATACTTTTACATCAAGAAATATTAAAAAAATCTCAAAAATTGAAATTAATTGTATCATTATTTAGTTCAATTTTTATTTAGATCTAATTTCAAATTATTCTTCTTATGTATAAAAATATTATATATTCTTGCATATGTGTAAAAATCAGGGACCGGAAATAAGAGTTATTTTACAATTTTTAATAAAAAAAATCATAAATAAAGGAACATCGTAGAAAAGTTTTGATTACATCATCATGATTTTTAAGTGAACTATATCCGAAATATTGTACAATTTTTAAATTTTGATTTTTATATATTTAGATCAAAAATAAAAGTTATTTTTGATTTTTTTTTTTTACATCAAAAAATAAGAATTATTTTTGATTTTTATATTTTTAAATCAATAAATCAAAATCAATTCAAAATTTGTGACATAATATGAAAAAAAACCTCTTAACACTGACTTGAATGGCAGCCAAAACTTATAAGCCTCTCGCAGTAGTAACCATTACTTTTTAAGTTTTACGTAAGCTAAGAATTTTAGAATTTTTTTTATTTCGCTTTATTCACGTTTTATAGCTGATACATTATCCATGATATTTTCATAATTTTCTATATTTTAATTGTCAGTTTCTTCTTTATCACCACGCCTAAATTTGCTTCTTCTAAATACTGTTTTAATTAAAGCAAGTAGCAATACAGTGAATATATCTACGTAAGAGTTTATTGGACGTTTGATAATGGATAAGTCGCATATATTCATATATAAAAATTGGAATGATGCAGCATATTGTAATACATACGGCATAAATAAATAAATAAAAATTGTGTATTGATTTTTATTATAGATTTAAAAATATTAAAATCAAAAATAATTCTTATTTTTTGAACTAAAAAAATAAAAATCCAAAATAACTTTTATTTTTGATCTAAAAAAATAAAAATCAAAAATAATTTTTATTTAAAAATCAAAAATAATTTTTATTTTTAATCAAATCAAATTAAATCAAAAATAATTTTTATTTTTACGATATAATTTTTATTTTTGATCTAAATATATAAAAATCAAAAATAACTCTTATTTTTTGATTTTTTTGATAAAAGAGGAGTTACGGTCCCTGGTAAAAATACATTCTCGTAAATGTATATAATTATAATCTTAGTCTAATTAAAACACGATTTTGTAGTGCAGGGATCTCACTATAGAAATGAAAAAACCTATGTAATAGGGTTTGTCACTCCGAAAACTATAACAAACCTACAATAATATTTTTGACATGAAGAAGCTACTTCTAGAATCCTTCAGCAGTGCACAGATGGGTTAAAACTTGTAGTGGATACTTTCCATATTTCGTTGAAATCTGAACTGTAAATGTGAGGGAAGCTGTGACAAACACGTAGTGCAACTTATGTGAACTAAAAGTTTATCTAGTTAGTTGTCTCTTTTTTCACACTAATTAAGGGGAGAAGCATTTTTTATTTTAAACCAATACAAAGGGCCAATGTGCAAAGGAGAGAAATAATTGACTGGCCAAAATAAAAAAGAATCACATTTTATTTTTCATTAAATTAACACATCTATTTTCTAAGCACCTCTCAGTTATAAGATATATCCGACTAATTATCTGCTGTTTCATTACCTCTTCGATATTAGTCTGTAATCCTGTCGCAGTTTTCGTAGTAAATTGTTGATTATCGCCAGTTTTTAACGAAATTCGCTATTATTATTAACATATTTGCCATCGTAGGCTATATACCGATTATCTCGATCTTGAAACTATTCGATATCACTTTGAGGTTCTAAGGATATTCATCGGCCTTAGCGGTTTAATCTTCATTTTTGAAAAATAAAAAAAAAAATCAGCGTCCTTTTTCTATCGATCTGAGAACAATAAAAGGCGTCGTTGCTGTCACTGGATCTAATAAAGTTTTTCTGGTATATTGAATTTCTATTTTATGTAATTTATTTCACCAAACCAAGTTGTCACCAAATATATATTTTATATTAAAAGCTGCTAGTAACTCCGAACTTTAACTTAACGTTAAGACAACTCAAATATAATAAAACTTGAAATATGTAGTTAAAGTTTCCATTGCTATCAACTCGTAATACGTTGTATTGATTCTATTATTGAAGTGTAATTGCATATTAAAATAATTATTAAATTTATTGCAAACTAACATACGTATGTACAGCTGCGAGCATTGCAAAAATAGTGTTCACTTGGTATTTGCAATATTCTTTATATTTTGTAAATTACGGACAATTTTTTTCATTATACAATGTTCCCCATGCACAGCGTAAGCTCACTCCTTTGGGTTTGTTTTGCATATAATGGTTTAGGATTAATATATTGGATGAAATCTATTATGGATTATTATGTAAATGTGAAGATCAGATGGAGACAAATGCCACTCAAATGCCTTGGTAAAATGATATAAAGTCGAAGTGAATTGACAAAATTGTGCTTTCAGGCCACTGAAATTGAGATCATGGCATACTCAAATTTAAAGTTATACTAACTACCCACTACTATTTCAATGATATGTAGCTGTACGTATTCGCAAGCAAATCTAATGTATTAATGAAAGTAATATTTTGATATCAACCTACTACTTAAATGTAGAATCCGATATAGGCAAACGAAATCAGTTCAATTTACGTATATAATAATTTGTCTCATCATATTTTATGGCTATAATTTCCTAGTAGAGTAATTTGATAATTTGTATGGAAAAGTACACACCTAATTAAATTGTTATTTGTTTTGTATTTAAAATAACTTTGTACTTAATATTAGATTAGTTACTTACCTATACATGGGATATTTGAAGACACGTATTTATACTCCCGCAACAAAGTTGCTTTGAGAGTATCATAGTTTTGTTCACATAACAGATGTTTGTAAGTCATAAAACTCAACGAGTTAGATATAGGGTTATCTATACCAAAATCATCACGATGACGAGACGAGTTGAAATCCGGATGTCTGTCTGTCCGTCGTGCAACGATCTTGACGAAACTTGGTACACATGTGCCTTGGGACTGTGGAAGGGCTGCTATTGAAGTTGAGTTAACTCACTAACGGAAAATATGAGAAATTTTTCACAAGAAAGGACGGAATAAAGCTTCACTCAGATTTTTTTTAAGTGGAAAACAGGTGTGACTTGAATTTCATCTGATTCCTTCACTTTTAAATATATATATTAGAAATCAAAGAATATATCGGAATAAAACTTTATACAAATATTGAGCTGTGGCACCATTTGTGGAAAAAGTGTTAAATCGGACTATAATTTTTCTTTCATAAAGCTGCATTCAGATTTTTTTTAAGTGAAAAATGAGTGTGGCTTATTTTCCATCTGATTCCATCACTTTATAGTGTATATATTAGAAACCCATGAAATAGGGGAATAAATATAAATTTTCAAGGCACGGATATCGAACAGTAAGAATTCAATGCCTAAGGGTAATTTTTCACAGAAAATATCGGTAAACATTTCAGGTATTTTAATGTAATTCAGAGAGAATATTTTTTTCTAATAGTGTGTCTCTGTGCTAGAAATAGTTAAAATCGGATCATAACTTCCCCTAGCTCCCACGTACCTAATTATAGGTTTTTCAAAAATACGGTGGGCTTTATTCATAGGTTAATATGTGAGATATCTAGCAAAATTATGTGAACGCATTGTCTTGGATATAGTGGTGGTGAAAATGAGTGAATCGGTTCAGGAATTACCTCAGCCCTCATATACTATATATAATGAGTTTAGTTATTCTATTGGACTTTATGCCGAATATATGGGCCAAACTATATTATCTTAATAAAATTACATAAATAAATTCAGAGAGTAGAAAATGTTCGTTTGCACCCGAACTTTGTCTTTCCTTACATGTGTTACTTATTTTTATGACGTTTAAAATGATAATGTACCAGATTTATTAATATCGATGGAATAGCAATAATTCGTGAACAAATTATAATGACAATGATACACCCTGTACTACAATATCTTTTAAAGATCTCACAAACCTCATTATCTCACCTCAGCAACATATTGTTCAAGAGTATTATGCTCCTTGTAATTTTTCGAAGTGATATACAATTAATATTCTAAGAACCAAATTTTGAAAGACCGGTGTATACAGTATATAGTCAAAAAGAAGAAAGGAAATAAAAATATGCATATTACTACATGGGTCCTTTCCCAAAGTATAAACCAATTGCACACAGTTTTGATAACGAGATACTAGATTATATTTTCACAAAACTCTATTAAAAACTCAAAATGAAGGATAATGGAACGAATCAATGTTAACTAGTTTGTTTAAAATTTCTGTGATAACTACTGAAATATACGGTGTTAATATTTAGCATATGTGATATAAAATAGGTAGGTAGGTAAAATGGATGTCGTACGACGCACATAGACCTTTAGCAGGCCTATTGTGACTCCGCCCCCACACTACTTTGTCCTCTACATAGGAATCCATCCACCAAATAAAGTTTTGAAATTTGAGAAGTTTTATAAGTGCAACTTCGGAGACATCGCCAAGAAAATCGTGACCGATCGTTGTCTTTCTTTTCCTGTGCAAAGCCTTGCATCCGCATAGAAGATGTTCTACAGTCTCTTCGCCTTCTACTTCTTAGCAGTTTCTGCAGTAATCATAGTTAGTTATCTCCAGGATCTTAACAGTCCTAATGCAGTTCTTAAGACGTTTCTTTTTCACCGAGACTTGGCTGTGTATCTAGTTTGTTAAAATTTTTGAGATAACAACTGATATATAGGGTGTGAGTATTAAGTATATGGGTTCTAAAGTAAAATATAGACCATTTTTGCAACAGAGTTGCCACATATTTGAATTTTTCTATATATTCTACCTTATAAGTTATTTAATATAAAGTAAATCATAAACTGATGAGGTTCCAAATGGCATTCTAGACATCCTTACTTACAACAACAAACTTTCTATTTGTATAAAAAAGTCTATATAAACACATATAATTGACGTACTTCCTCATACAAAGCATCCGTAGAGACTAAAATAAGTCAATCAAATCTAATAGAAGCATATAACCCCAACACCTGCGTATTGCCAGTTTAAATTAATAATTAGATGTTTCTGTACTATGATGCTGTGGTGTAATTAGTCACGAATTTTAATTACGCAATTTATGCTTGTTATCTCCGGAAAATTTCGATGCAGATAAGTCGGAGTAACGTTTTTGACTAGTATAAAAGGGCATATAAGAAGCGAACTTCTTGTCAGATTTTTCATTATGAAGCTTGTCTATCTGCTGTTTCTTTTGGTGTGTCTAGTTGTTGCCGGTGAGGCTCAACGTAGAGGAGGTATGGGTAGAGGTATGGGCAGAGTTGGTGGACGTGGTTCTGTTGGAGGCGGTCGCATAGGTGGAGGTGGTGGACGGATCGGAGGCCGCATGGGCTAGGATGAATTGAATTAAACAATTCTAATTAAAATAAAGTAACGGACCCCCGAAATACAAATATATTACTTATATCTAAATAAATGTTTATTAAATGCTTTCACAGAGTGCTTTTTTATTGTATGATACGATGAGTAAGTATTGAAAGAAAAAAATTGTTTTAAAAATATTTAAGAATAATTGTGCAGCCGTAGTTTTTGTGGTTTTCAAATACGAGGGTCATAAATTTTGTGCTTCACTTATGTTCCTTAAATAAATGCGCAAAACCGGATGAACTAACAGTATACTATAGAAAAACTTATTCACCCAGTGAACTACCATTCCACAGCCAGCTTTACTAACTCACAATGAAACTTGAAACCTCGAAATGATAGAACAAACAGTATCAGGTATTGAAAACAAAGTATGAGAGGCAGCAAAGCGTCCTAAATTCAAGGGTAACTCAAAGTCAAAGTAAAAAAAGCTGCACAGTATTATTTATAACTAAATTTTCATAATTATTTTAAAACAAAATATTTTTTATTTAATCTGTTCAAAACATCCTGTTGCTCAGCACCATAATTTGTCTAAACCGTAAAGAACTCTTTCAAATCATTTTAAAATGTTTTATTTTTAAACAATATAATTTCAAATGTATTAGCATTTCGGTAGTCCGTAATTTCTACTAAACCATGGACGGACAGAAGTACTTTTGGTGATACTCTGAGCCTCACAACATTGCTATGTGTATTATTTTTCAAAACACCATCCAGATCCGTTACCAAAGGTTCTTCACTTTGAGCACTTTGAAGCTCATCGGCAAAAACTAGATACACAAAAAGAAGTAGCAAATAAATAAGCTTCATGTTGACAAATCTGAGGTACTGTGCTGTCACACTATAATTCCGTCCTTGTATACCTTTTAAGAACCTTATGATAACGAAATTTTCCAGAGATGAATGTTAGGCACGAAAAATTTCGCAAAAAGTAAGATTAAAAACAAACAGGTTAACTAATTTATTCAGACAGGTAAAACCAGAGGAATTTATAAGGAGGTGTGCACATGGAGATGGCGAACCCGATTCCCCAATCGATGACGATGGAATAGATATTCCATTACCCGACCATGAAGAAATTCGAATAGCAATTACCCGCTTGAAGAACAACAAAGCGGCGGGGGCCGATGGACTACCGGCCGAGTTATTCAAATACGGCGGCGAAGAACTGCATGCATCAGCTTCTTTGTAGAATATGGTCGGAAGAAAGCATGCCCGACGATTGGAATCTCAGTGTGCTCTGGCCAATCCATAAAAAGGGAGATCCCACAATCTGCGCCAATTACCGTGGTATAAGCCTCCTCAATATCGCATATAAGGTTTTGTCGAGCGTATTGTGTGAAAGACTAAAGCCCACTGTCAACGAACTGATTGGACCTTATCAGTGTGGCTTTAGACCTGGAAAATCGACAATGGACCAGATATTCACCATGCGCCAAATCTTGGAAAAGACCCGAGAGAGAAGAATCAGTACTCACCATCTTTTCATCGATTTTAAAGCTGCCTTCGATAGCACGAAAAGGAGCTGCCTTTATGCCGCGATGTCTGAATTTGGTATCCCTGCAAAACTAATACGGCTATGTAAACTGACGTTGAGCAACACCAAAAGCTCAGTCAGGATCGGGAAGGACCTCTCCGAGCCGTTCGATACCAAACGAGGCTTCAGACAGGGTCACTCACTATCGTGCGACTTCTTCAATATATTACTGGAGAAAATAATACGAGCTGCAGAGCTAAATAGAGAAGGTACAATCTTCTACAAGAGTGTACAGCTTCTGGCGTATGCCGATGATATTGATATCATCGGAAGCAGCAACCGCGCCGTTTGTTCTGCTTTTTCCAGGCTAGATAAAGAATAAGGACAATACGAAATATCTCCTGTCATCAAACAAACAGTCAGCGCACTCGCGTCTTGGCTCCCACGTCGTCTACTTGGGAACCAGCGTTAACAACACCAACAATGTCAGCCTTGAAATCCAACGCAGAATCACTCTTGCCAACAGGTGTTACTTTAGACTGAGTAGGCAATTGCAAAGTAAAGTCCTCTCTCGACGAACAAAAATCAAACTCTACAAGTCGCTCATTATTCCCGTCCTGATGTATGGCGCCGAAGCGTGGACGATGACAACATCCGATAAGACGACTCTTGGGGGTTTCGAGAGAAAGGTTTTGCGCAAGATTTATGGTCCTCTAAACATTGGCAACGGCGAATACCGCAGACGATGGAACGATGAGCTGTACGATTTATACGACGACATTGACATAGTTCAGCGAATAAAAAGACAGCGGCTACGCTGGCTAGGTCATGTTGTACGAATGGATGAAAACACTCCAGCTCTGAAAGTGTTTGATGCAGTACCCTCTGGAGGAAGCCGCGGAAGAGGACGACCTCCACTCCGGTGAAAAGACCAAGTGCAAAGTGACCTGGCTTCACTTGGTGTTTCCAGTTGGCGCCAAAAAGCAAAAAGGAGGAACGAGTGGCGCGCTCTGGTGGATTCGGCTTAAAGCGGTTTCTACGCCAAATATATATATATAGATTATGCCACATATTGATCTATGTATATACAAATGTTCCAATGTTTCAAAATAAAAAGTAGTGTCCTTAATTACGTGACCATCAGTGTGTATGCATAAATTCATCCAGAAAGACCGGTATACAATATGCTAAGAGATATGTACTCATAAAATTTTGTTGAATTATCTCTCATACATACTGATATACGAGTATAAAGAATAATGGGTAGGGACAGATATGCCGATTCCGCTCATTTACAAAAGTAGCCTTGTTAATAACATTGTGAAGTATTTTCATTGCAGTATACATCTTCTAGCCTCCAGATACCGAATATGACGACTTCCATGACTCCGACTAACAATATTACGAAAATATCGAATCTGGCAAATTATTGCATAAATAAAATTTCCCTGTACCTCATAAAGCTAATTAAATAATCTAGGTTGACATTATACCGCAATGCAGTTACGTAGAAATATGTTATTGAATATATTTTAGTTTAATAGTATAAATAATTAAAATCGATCCTGACGTACCCTCAATATACCTAATATAATAATTTTTCCTGCTTTTACAACGACATACATACTATGTATATAAATTATATACGGGTCCAAGATATCATATTCATATTCATCAAATCTAAATGTGGAAACTGCAATGTTGTTTCTTGTGAAAATTTATAAAACCTGTGCTCATTTTCACCATCTTTGAATAGTGGAACAAAATATTTTGCTTTAATTTAGTATTATTCTGTAAGACCCTAATTGTAATTACAATATACATATAATAATATGATTCGGTTAAGCATATCATTCATGCATTGCATATCATACAATAAATCGACCGAATCTGCCGAAACAAAAAAAAAAAACACAGAACCTATTTAAAAAACTATGCCTAATTAGACATTTTATGTTTTTTTACTAAGCAGTAAAATAGAAAAATTCAAAGATAACAGCTTTTGCATGTGAGATATATAATATATATACCAAGATACCCTGCAGTCAATTGATTAGCTACACATTTCTTTACATCAAGCTTATATTTAGTTTGGGATTTGATAAAAGCTCTATGGGTGGATTGAGATCAGCAGAACATCTTTAATATAAGCCCAATCTCCGATTATTAACGTTTATCTTAATGTCTCATCCAACAACATTCATTTAACATCGACGTATTTAGAAGTGAGTGAATTTCTCAAAGTAAGAAAGATAAGTATTTCAAATAAAATACAGTCATGTTCGATTCGCCATGTCTCTGCTCAATGCAATTGAGTTTTGCTCTCTTGTCAAAATATTTAGGTGGAAAGCAAAGCTATCAAGTTAACTTGAATATATAGAGTATGAGAATAGCTGCCATTCATTCGCAAGTTCTCTGCTTATATCTTTGCGATTGTCAAAAATTTACATTTGAAAGAAACAACAACGTTTTTGAATTGAATTTTATACCAGAGAGTATGCGGATATCTCATTATAGTAGGAAAACCCCTATCTTCAGTGGTACTATGTTGTGTTTAATATATTTTAGGTGACTCTAACCAATGTGAATGGTTCAAATGACAAATTATTGTGAAAAATATCAGAGAACCTGTAAGTGCTGCCAGTTTGTTTGAACATCTGTTATAATTTGTTCGATTCGATACTCTCCAACGTTTGGCGAATCGAAGGCAGCTAATATATAAATATTTATATCAATATCAATCTGAAGACAACTAGTACTTCTCTTCACTTAGCTGGCTAAGCCTATGCCTCAACTTTCTTACTTTCCTCATCAGATATTCTGACTGTATTAATGTGTATTATTTATAGAGATAAAAATAAACGATTCACATCAAATAGGAGCATACCAGCCCAGCCCCGATCAACGCCAGTTTTACTTAATTAATTTTAGCCGTTACTATAGTTTGTCACGAATTTTTTTATAATGCCCATAATATATTTGCTAAATGTACATAATTTATATTTATTGTCTCCGGAAAATTTCGATGCAAATAAGTCGGAGTGCATCGGAGATGTTCTCGACAAGTATAAAAGGGCATATAAGCAGTGGAGTTCTAGTCTGATTGTTTATTACTTCAAATTTCTCAACATGAAACTTCTCTATCTGCTGCTACTTTTTGTGTGTCTACTTGCTGCCGGTGAGGCTCAACGTAGAGTAGGAGTACGAGGCAAAGCCGGTGCCCGTGTACGTGTACCTGGTCCATTTAGAGGCGGTCGCCTAGTTGGTGGTGGTAAACGTTTTGGACGCATAGGTTAATTTCTTTGAAAATTTGTAATAAAAATTGTAATTTTGGATACATGAAATACAATCATGTTTTAAATATCTAAATAAATACTTATTAAGTGCTTTCAGTGTTTGCTTTGTGATTTGTAACAAAATATAATGTTAAAGTTCAAAAGAAAAAAATATTCAGCCTAATTGTAAATTTCACCTTTTTTTAGCATAAAAGCATGAATTATCCACATAACAATTATCAGTGCAGGCCCGAATTGCGTTCTCCACCACGGAAGAAGATGTAATGGTACATACATACATATATTTGAAGAGAAAATCTTGTTGTATTCTCAAATCGATTGTAATTTCTCTGGGAAAGAGGAATAATACACTTAGACTATAAGGACAGTCCTTTGTGAACTCAGCAAAAACCCGAAATAGATAATAAGACTCGTCAAAGCACCGTGAACCGACAACAAATCTGCATAAGTTGTTATATTCTAAATCCGCAAATTCGCGGGATTGTTCAAAAAGTGAGATTAGTGGGACAATGACCCCTTCAAATAAGAAAATAAATATTATTGTGTGTGAAAAGCTTCCTAGGCATTTTACGATTTTCCTTGTGTTCGAAGGATCTTGCGACTGACCAACGCTTGTCTAGTTCAGCAGAAGCCCAACTGTGTACTAGAAAATCAAGAGGATAGTAGAGAGTAGGAGTAAAATTAATATTTAGTGGAATCCTTGAGTGGTGGAGGCTTCAAAAGGCGACTATTTTAGCGTTTTTAAAGCGCAAGTGTCTGCTATAAAGGTAGCAGCGGATCTATTGTTTCGAAGCGCAGCATCCTTCAGTGATGTGACGATTCAGTCTGGTAGTAAGTGCTCGTTACTTACGCGATTGAGACTGGTAAAGAAATGTCTACCCTCACTTTCAGTCGATACTAGTTAGATCTTCACGATTAGACTAGTTTGGGTGCCTGTTCACAGATGAATCCCAGGTAATAACGTAAGTCTAATGAGCTTTTAAGGCTAGGCACATCAGTCTTAACTACAGTAGAATGCGAACCAGTAGGAGCACCTACGCCCTTATGATCTACTGGACAGTTGGGCTTCAGCTGAGCTGGGTAAGCGCTGGTCAGTCACAAGACCCTTCTGACACAAGGAAAATCGTAAGATGTCTAGGGCACTCAACAATTCCTTATGGAATGCCCCGTCTATTCAAGATCAAGAATAAAATTCCGTGAATCTCACTTTTTGAACATCCTCGTGAATCGGTGGCGAAGTGAACAACCTATGTAGATTTGCAGTAGGTTTCCAGCGCTTTATTTGAGTTTTAATATATAATTAAGGTTTTTTTCTGACTTCACAAAGGACTGTTCTTATAGTCTGAGTGTTTTCCCCTCCATGTGAAAACAGCCATAAAACCGAACCTAAGGTCTATTAACAAAATACAGTTGAAGGTTTTGGTGGAAAATCCTGATATAGTAAAGAGCTTTCACAAAGAAAATAACACATAAGTACATGCATTTAGGAACAATCAAATTCTGATCGTTTCAAGATTCTTATGTTGCTACCCAATGTGCGTCCGTTCGACTTGTTTTATTGCATTATCTCTTCGAATATGCTATTACGTCCCTTTCCATGGTGGAGAATGCAAGCCAAAATAAATTGATAATTTATCCTTTTATGCTAAAATAGTCGCGCTTTATTGGCTTTATAAACGGAATCTTCATTTGTAGCCCCAAATATATATATATATATATATTTGGCGTAGGAACCGCTTTAAGCGATTATAGCCGAATCCACCAGAGCGCGCCACTCATTCCTCCTTTTTGCTTTTTGGCGCCAACTGGAAACACCAAGTGAAGCCAGGTCACTTTGCACTTGGTCTTTCCACCGGAGTGGAGGTCGTCCTCTTCCGCGGCTTCCTCCAGCGGGTACTGCATCAAATACTTTCAGAGCTGGAGTGTTTTCTTCCATCCGTACAACATGACCTAGCCAGCGTAGCCGCTGTCTTTTTATTCGCTGAACTATGTCAATGTCGTCGTATAAATCGTACAGCTCATCGTTCCATCGTCTGCGGTATTCGCCGTTGCCAATGTTCAGAGGACCATAAATCATGCGCAAAACCTTTCTCTCTAAAACCCCAAGAGTCGTCTCATCGGATGTTGTCATCGTCCACGCTTCAGCGCCATACATCAGGACGGGAATAATGAGCGACTTATAGAGTTTGATTTTGGTTCGTCGAGAGAGGACTTTACTTTTCAATTGCCTACTCAGTCCAAAGTAGCACCTGTTGGCAAGAGTGATTCTGCGTTGGATTTCAAGGCCGACATTGTTGGTGTTGTTAATGCTGGTTCCCAGATAAACGAAATTATCTACAACTTCAAAGTTATGACTGTCAACAGTGACGTGGGAGCCAATACGCGAGTGCGCTAACTGTTTGTTTGATGACAGAAGATATTTCGTCTTGTCCTCATTCACCACCAGACCCATACGCTTCGCTTCTTTATCCAGTCTGGAAAACGCAGAACAAACGGCGCGGGTGTTGCTTCCGATGATATCAATATCATCGGCATACGCCAGGAGCTGTACACTCTTGTAAAAGATTGTACCCTCTCTATTTAGCTCTGCTGCTCGTATTATTTTTTCCAGCAATAGATTGAAGAAGTCTCACGATAGTGAGTCACCCTGTCTGAAGCCTCGTTTGGTATCGAACGGCTCGGAGAGGTCCTTCCCGATCCTGACGGAGCTTTTGGTGTTGCTCAACGTCAACTTACATAGCCGTATTAATTTTGCAGGGATACCAAATTCAGACATCGCGGCATAAAGGCAGCTCCTTTTCGTGCTATCGAAGGCAGCTTTAAAATCGATAAAAAGATGGTGAGTATCGATTCTTCTCTCTCGGGTCTTTTCCAAGATTTGGCGCATGGTGAATATCTAAAGGTCTAAAGCCAGACTGATAAGGTCCAATCAGTTCGTTGACGGTGGGCTTTAGTCTTTCACACAATACGCTCGACAAAACCTTATATGCGATATTGAGGAGACTTATACCACGGTAGTTGGCGCAGATTGTGGGGTCTCCCTTCTTATGGATTGGGCAGAGCACACTAAGATTCCAATCGTCAGGCATGCTTTCTTCTGACCATATTCTACAAAGAAGCTGATGCATGCACCTTATCAGTTCTTCGCCGCCGTACTTGAATAGCTCGGCCGGTAATCCATCGGCCCCCGCCGCTTTGTTGTTCTTCAAGCGGGTAATTGCTATTCGAATTTCTTCATGGTCGGGTAATGGAACATCTATTCCATCGTCAAGCAGCCCCAATATGAATCAACAAAAATATTTGTGACAGAATGCCGAAATTCAAATATAAGTTTTCATTCACACGAAATTCAAGATACGAAATAATCTTTCGTGTGGAAAAAAATATTCATGGGAATGTTTTATGTTTTGTTGTGTTGTGGCTATTGAACGCATTCCTTTTGTGGTAAGCTGTATACATATGTAATTTTGTAGTTTTCAGCAGTCTAACTGCCTTAGTAATTTTTGAGTTCTGTTCTGTTGTCATACCTGGTGGCAGTAACATTGTTTTTCCAGTTGAATTAAACACAAGAGAGTATGTGGATTTCACATTAAATTGGTATACATGTTTCCTTTTCTATGACTTTGTCATTTTTATAGCATTTATACTAGTTGTTTGTTTGATTCGCAACTCTCAGAGGTCTTGCAAGGCTACCAAGTATTAGCAATTCGTCAACGAAACTCTAGCTATCTCTGCAGGGTCATTCAATGAGGGTGTAGATGTAAGTACATATTATATAGTTTTTAGAATTTTAATAGCTTTGAATGAAAAATAAAATACATACATTTTAATTTAATATCATTTGCAATATAAAATAAATTGACTGCATAAGTAACTACAGTTGCTCAAATAGCAGAATACTGAATCGAGGCAAACAAAAAAACAGAAATGAAACTTGATTCAAAAACTATATAATTAGACATTCAAGATTTCTTTACTAAATCTTAGAAAATGTAAACAATTCAAAGATGACAGCTGCTGCACGTGAGATGTATATGTATGTGGTTTATATATGGACTCATACGAGTAATTTGTTTTGTTCAATATGACGTTCGTTATTGCTCCTATCAGCTGCAATCTATTGACGGCAGCAACATATTTGCCTCGATTGCAAGGCAGCAAACTATTGGGTTTATGACCCATTACATGCAAGCCGGCATATATACCTACATATATATACTTAAATATATATGTATATGTATATGAGCTTATCTATGTAAAGATGCACTTTGTTTTTATGCAAATTAAGTTTTCTTAGAATATGCAATAATATTGAAAATATTGCGACTTATTGGAATTGTCGAGAGAAATATAAAAAATAACAAAAATAATAAAACTAAATTGCATACTAAACAAGTAAGGAAGGGCTAAGTTCGGGTGTAACCGAACATTTTATACTCTCGCAATTTATTGATGTAATTTTATAAAGATAGCACAATTCGACCCATATATTGCGTATAAAGTTCAATAGAATAACGAAAATCATCATAAATAGTATATGGGGACTGAGGTAATTCCTAAACCGATTTCACTCGTTTTCACCACCAAGATACAATGTATCGAAGACTATACGCTCACTTAATTTAATATTACTTATAATTAGGTATATGGGATCTGGGGGAAGTTATGACCCGATTTTTACCATTTCAGGTACAGAGAGAAACTGTTATAAAAAAAAAATTCAGAGGGAATGAATTACATTAAAATATCTGAGGGATTTACCTAAGTATATTTTCGGGGAAAAATTACCCTTAGGCACTGAGTTCTTCATGTTCGATATCAGGGGCCTTGAAAAGTCATGGTTCGATTTTTACAATTTTTTCACAAGTGATGCAACAGATCATATACAGTGTTTGTGTAAAGTTTTATTTCGCTATCTTCATTGGTTCCTAATGTATATTTTATAAAGTGAAGGAATAAGATGGAATTCAAAAATGAGTTATATGGGAAGTTGTCGTGGTTGTGAACCAATTTCGTCCATTTTTCACACGTGTCATCAGGGTGTCAAGAAAATATTATATACCGAATTTCATTGAAATCTGTCGAGTAGTTCCTGAGATATGGTTTTTGACCCATAAGTGGGCGACGCCACGCCCATTTTCCATTTTGTAAAAAAATCTCAGTGCAGCTTCCTTCTGCCGTTTCTTATGTAAAATTTGGTGTTTCTGACGTTTTTAGTTAGTGAGTTAACGCACTTTTAGTAATTTTCAACCTAACCTTTGTATGGGAGGTGGGCGTGGTTATTATCCGAATTCTTTCATTTTTGGACTGTATAAGGAAATGGCTAAATTAAACGACTGCAGAAAGTTTGGTTTATATAGCTTTATTGGTTTGCGAGTTATATACAAAAAACCTATTTGGGGGTGGGGTCACGCCCACTTTTCCAAAAAAATTACATCCAAATGTGCCCCTCCCTAATGGGATCCTATGTTTCAAATTTCATTTTCATAACTTTATTTATGGCTTAGTTATGACACTGTATAGGTTTTCGGTTTCCGCCATTTTGTGGGCGTGGCAGTGGACCGATTTTGCCCATTTTCGAAAGCAACCTCCTCAGGGTGCCAAGGAACATATGTTCCAAGTTTCATTAAGATATCTTAATTTTTACTCAAGTTATCGCTTGCACGGACAGACGGACGGACAGACGGACAGACGGACAGACGGACGGACAGACATCCGGATTTCAAATCCACTCGTCATCCTGATCATTTATGTATATATAACCCCATATCTAACTCTTATATTTCTTGGTGACACAAACAACCGTTAGGTGAACAAAACTATAATACTCTCTAGCAACTTTGTTGTTGCGAGAGTATAAAAATAGGCCATAAAATAGCATATGATAAGCGCAACTGATTAAAGGCGATGGTGTTTATTAATAACAGACATGTATACATACATAATAGTATATAAGTAAAATATAGCCATTACCCAGCAAACAGATTCCAACATTAGAGATTTTTTGAGTATTACATGAGCAGTCTAGTCAGATAAATGAAAAAAAAACACGATAATATATAAGATCTAGTAAAAAAAAATTAATTTCACATTAAGTTGATGGTTTTAATTGGCATAGTTAGAGTGGTCCGATTTTGTTCGAATATGCTACGTTTTCTTCTTTATATATTGATCTCATAATGCCACTCTAATAGAACCCATCGTCGATATTGGAACTAGGACAACCGATTGTCGCAAGCTTCTCTTCTTTTTCATCAGCAAAATCTTTCGCTATCGACAGGTAAAGGTAGTAATCTCTTGGTACCAGTTTCGGACTGTAAGCTATATGCATAAGAACTTCACAAACACGATATCGGAGCTTCTGGCGATGGTACTATCGCTGGGTGTATTCTGACATTGCCTTATTTTAACACAATTCCTCTTCTATTGACCAAAGCTGGTAATGCCTAGCCAATCCCACCAAAACCTTCATAACCGTCTATCGTGAATAAATACTTTAAAAAGTATGTATCGTTTAGTTTGAGAACGCTATGTTTTCTTTCATCCCTCCATGTTATATAGCAAGAACGGGACTTTAATTGAATTGATTCCCCACTCATTACCTATTTTTTTTACTTTCTGGGTAGCCCACTAACGAGTAAATAAGAAATTAATTAAATAAGTAGTCGCATGCGACCTTAAACGGTTTACAATTAAGACGAGGCTCATATGTTTACATACTACTAATTTAATCGAATAATGCAATTTACTAAGTAAATAATGAACATTTCATGTTTTTGTTAAAGCTTACAAGGTATTAAAGTCCGCAGTATAACCACAGTTACATATGTATATACTAGACTTTGGTGCGTAACATTCTATTGATATGAATATTTAAGTTATCGGTCTACAACCACGCCTATTTCTAATATAAAATATTCAATTTCAGCATATGGACATATTCTTTCTTTATTATTTTCGTATAAAAAAGTTGAAATATATATTCTGTCTTCATTCATATTTACTGCCAGCGCCTGCGATATCCAGAGGCACCTGTAAATATGCCAAAAACAACACCACCTCTTAGATTCAATAAACCTCCTCTTGATCGGCCATTGCGCCTATTATTGCCTGAACCGTTATCACCACCATTCGTACCAGCCTCGTCAGTTTGAGCTTGCACCTGACCGGCCAAGAAGACCAGCATTAACAACAAAAGTAAAGTTTTGAATTTCATTTCAAGAGTAATTGGTAAAAATTGATTTTATTGAAATTGCACGTTGCCTTCTGAAGAAAGTTCGCAGTTCGTCCCGTGGTTTTATACTCCAGATTTGTTTAAGCATAAAATATAAATAAAATACAATGTAATTAAATTGTCATAATTATAAGGCAATGCTTAAACACAAGGACTTTAAAGTCAGTGTGTTTGGTTACTGACGATCTAAGATTGTGGGTGCAATTCCTAACAATTGTTCAGAGAAAATTATGTACTTTTGCAAGGAAATTGAACTCTATAGTTATAAGTCTCTGAAATGTATACTTCTTCTGATCAATACAGAAGGACACTTCACTACTAGCTGCAAATATTAAAAACGGCCCCATAATTATATACAGCAACTCGGCCTTAAATTTACAATTCCAAGTGTTATAGCTGTTGGTACGAATTGGTGTTACAATTAAAAGACAATTAAGGGTCATCAATATTAAAATATTTTTTATACTCGCTTAAGTATTTATTGCTATAAATCTGGAGTATTTAAATAAATAATCTATAAATATGTAATTGCCAATATTACATGTTTTTTTCTGTAAAGTATTTATAATAACTGTAATGTCATGGGCGAATCTGCGTTTTGAATTTTCTTAGTATTAAGCTTTCGCTAATAGCTCGATCGATTGAATAACAATTATTGTGTCTCTGGTGCTTGTACTCACGTTAAATGCAAATTAGTATGTATAGACATCAGGTTAACACTTACTGTATGTATGTATCTTCAATATGTTATTCATAAGAAAAATCGTGAAATTCGCTTGCAGTTGCCAGACAATCGACGAATTGTGCAAAAGTATAGTGTTACAAGTGATTTGAAAAATTCTGCGAAAGGGTAAAATATTATTATTATATTTCTCAGCAATATATGTATGTACATACAGTATGAATCCCGCTTAAGTGCCTGCATATGTATATGTACATACATATAAGTATAATAAATTGATATGTTCAAATTTTTAGGAAAATAGAGACAAATTTACAAGCACTTGTTTGAGAGTGTTGAATCGAACAAAGAATTGGCACAATATTAGCTAAATTCGTTTTCTCTCACGTACAACACCCCAGTGACTATCAATGTATCGAATGATGCTATTTTTCGACTATGGAATGGTCATTTGCGAATAACGATAGTGTTGTATAATTGGCAAATCTATCTACATATAACGGGTGATTTTTTTGAGGTTAGGATTTTCATGCATTAGTATTTGACAGATCACGTGGGATTTCAGACATGGTGTCAAAGAGTATGCTTTGACATTTCATCATGAATAGACTTACTAACGAGCAACGCTTGCAAATCATTGAATTTTATTACCAAAATCAGTGTTCGCTTTTCCGCTTTTTTATCGACAAATTTTGTTCAGCGATGAGGCTCATTTCTGGTTGAATGGCTACGTAAATAAGCAAAATTGCCGCATTTGGGGTGAAGAGCAACCAGAAGCCGTTCAAGAACTGCCCATGCATCCCGAAAAATGCACTGTTTGGTGTGGTTTGTACGCTGGTGGAATCATTGGACCGTATTTTTTCAAAGATGCTGTTGGACGCAACGTTACGGTGAATGGCGATCGCTATCGTTCGATGCTAACAAACTTTTTGTTGCCAAAAATGGAAGAACTGAACTTGGTTGACATGTGGTTTCAACAAGATGGCGCTACATGCCACACAGCTCGCGATTCTATAGCCATTTTGAGGGAAAACTTCGGAGAACAATTCATCTCAAGAAATGGACCCGTAAGTTGGCCACCAAGATCATGCGATTTAACGCCTTTAGACTATTTTTTGTGGGGCTACGTCAAGTCTAAAGTCTACAGAAATAAGCCAGCAACTATTCCAGCTTTGGAAGACAACATTTCCGAAGAAATTCGGGCTATTCCGGCCGAAATGCTCGAAAAAGTTGCCCAAAATTGGACTTTCCGAATGGACCACCTAAGACGCAGCCGCGGTCAACATTTAAATGAAATTATCTTCAAAAAGTAAATGTCATGAACCAATCTAACGTTTCAAATAAAGAACCGATGAGATTTTGCAAATTTTATGCGTTTTTTTTTAAAAAAAGCTTTTTAAAGCTCTTAAAAAATCACCCTTTATCTAACTAGTCCAAAAGTATTCGTGTGGTCAAACATTACTGCAAGCAAACGGCAGAATAATGCGGTGAAGGCCATGAGCTAAATGATTTGAGAAAACATGTGCCTGCAGTATTTTTACCAGTTGCGTTATAACAGAATTTAAAATAAGATAAGCGTTGTGGAAAAAAATAATCTTCGGTTTACCTAAATATTTGTATTAATCAATCTCTTTAAAACAATATACAGCAAATTTACATCATTTCGTGCATTTTAAATATAGAGAATATTGTGTTTTCATGAGGACTAAAATATATGTAATTTTTTGATGAGAAAAAATAATTCCGTAGATTGGCCCAGTAGCCATCAAATTATAATTATACACTCAAATGCATGTTTAAAATACAATGTAAACTAAAATAAAAACATTGGAATTTGTTTATCCTTATAGTATGTTTACATATGAAAATAATCTCGTTCTAAGCTCGTTCAATAATCTAACCGTTTACATATAGCTAAATGAGATTATCAATTGTCAAATGTGTTGCATTTGTTGTTGTATTACACATATTTCTCTCGCTGTCGGTCATTTTTGTTTACATTTTCATTTGACATTTCTCCTCTTCTTCGCAGTATTATCGAGAAACCTAGGAATAAAACCGAAAATCTAGTTGTATAAAACGAGATAATTTTATAATCTCGGATTGTCCAGAGAAGAATTTTGTATGGGAAATCTCGTTTTTTAATTACAGATTATCGAGTTAAGCTCGTAAATGGAGATAATCTCGTTATATGTAAACATGGTATTACTCCCGAAATAAATTGTGAAAGCTAAGTATTTTTTAGGACTTTTAAAAAAGAAATAAATTATTAAAACTAAACTACGGATTTCTTCAACAATAAATCATACTACTTTACATGTAAAATTTACATTGTAAATACAATATTACATTATGACCTCAAGAAGACTGCAATATGAAGTTAATTTAATAAACTTTATATTGTTCGAAGAATAGACAGTTTCTTAGAAATTATTTTATTCACTATATTACATACATGCTATGAAGTATAAATGTAAGACTGCACAAAGACATGTAAGAATACTTAAGCTAATACTTACATAATATAATAATATAAACAGCGATAACCGATTTACATTGAAATCAAAACTGATTTCTGTGCAGAAAATAAAAAAGGGGTCACAAGCTCAACGCAAATAATTTTATTGTTTTATTCTTTGTTTAGTAAATCTTGAACACTAGGTTATATGTAGATGCTAGGTTCAAAAACTTGTTTCCCTAAAGAATATATACTGAAACTGAGATCCTCAAATTAACCATTGAATTTTTTCCAGGCTAGGATTCATGTTAGGTTACCTGTTAAGTAGGTAAAGTGAGATAACGAAGATCACTCTGAGAAAGAATACCAATGCACAGTGGTTCCTCCCATACGACAAAAATAAAAAAGTCTATGTTTGTAAATTGGGCTTGTAGCTAAATAAATAGTTGCATAAGCCATCAAATTTATGTATTTTGAGTTTGTTTTGATTATTTCTAACGGAACTTCTTGAAGGAAAGCAACATATGTACGGCCTTGCACAGAAGTAAATAGTTGAAAAAAATAAAAGCGAAAGCAACGTGTACATTCAACTGCAAACGTTTAATTTAAAATAATGTCTAAATAAAAATACTTAAAATGGAAATTAAAGTAGACGGTAATAGTATTATTTTTCAGTAATAACAAGTTTTTAAATTGTGCTGTTGTTTTTAGAATAACAAATTTTAATGAAGTGTCTTTTTGATTCAGTTTTGTTGTTCTTTGTTAAATGTATTTGGAGATTTAGTAACTTTGTCAACCGAATGCAGTGACCGGATTAGTGTGTAAATGTTGATACAAGTATATAGTTTAAAATAATATTAAGTTCATGTGCAGGGATTTGCAGGTTTCTAAATAAAGTTCATTAAACTAACCTAACATCATCAGAATTTTTTTTTTAATTTCGCAGAAATAAAGGACTTCCATTTGTTCTGGTAATTGTTCAGGTTAACGAATCAAGATTATTTTTAATGGATTTTGAAGCTAAAGGTATTTACTTTAACTTGTGAAATTAATTAAGACTAACGATATTTGTATTTTTTGTGAAATTAGTGTTTTATATCACCTATATTTTTTGGAGCTTTTTTCTGCGTCTTCAATGTGTTTACATAAAGTTTTAATTGTGTTCCCCCGCGATCCCCCTTTAATTGTATTTCATATAGTATTTAGCAGAGTCTTAAGGTAATAAAAGTGCTAAAGTTGGGTGCGGAAAGTTGCAGATGTATTTGTAATCGTCAAAATAATAATGGCCTTTGAATTAACTATTTTTAAGTTCAAACTCATCATAATTGGGCTAAGGAAGCTTGGAAACAAGGATAAATCGTCTTTATTTCAATCTGTGTACGGTTTACTAGAGGATACATTATAAGTTTTTGTTCTAATTATAATGGCTGTTAAATGGCAGTGAAAAAATGAACTATACTAAATTGGTTGATAATTTGATTTTTCCCTACATTAATTTTTTATATGATATTGTTCTTATAGGTGGAATGTGGGGGTTGGATGAGGGAAACTATAACGACAAATCATGTTCATCTTTTTTCACGCTTTCTTAACTTATTTTCCAAAGCCTTACTGAAAGTTTTGACGCTCCAACCATGGCCATGAGAAGTATTTTTGCACATCATTGCCATATAATAGCAATTACTGTTCTATGGGAGCTATAGGACCTAGTAGTCCGATGGGGCCAATTTTTTTAATATATATTTAAAATATTTTTCTAGATTTTTGGTGAAAATTTCATAGCGATATCTCAACGGGAAGTATTTATGACCGCGCCTTCATACAAGCTGAACCACTGTGCAATGTCAGCCCCCAAGTACTGCTCTCCTTAGTAAAATTGTGTACTTCCGAAAACTTTCCTGTGCTGTATATACATATTTAGCTTTAATTCACCCCATCTAAAGCCCATAAATATAATTGTATGTAAGTCATTATTTTCGCACTCAACATTTAATGTTTATAAAAATACAATAAAATTGTATTGATACCGATACGTGAACCCCACTGAGCCGAGACCGGGCTGAACATAAACAGACAACCGAGCAGAACCATAAGGAGTACAGAGCACTTTACCACTTCAAAAATACTCTTTGTATCCTTGGTATTTCAAAAGCGCAAATGAATTCAAGGATGGAGTGAAGAAACTCACTTTCCATTGTAAATCAACTACAATCATTAACTCTTAATTAGAATTACTCAACGGTTCCGTGATAAGGAGTTTGTAGCCAGAAAAAATGAAATGGTTTTTCGAAAGGGACGCTACAGGGACAGCAAACAAGATTTCTCTTCAGTAAGGTTTGCAATTTCATCATGGAAATATATATGATCCAACAACGAGTCGAAATTATTAAAATTTTCCACCGAAATTCGCAGCCAGTGGCCTTAACTTTAAGAGTCCAATTTGATGTGATTGGCGTTGCAACCGTTTAGCCGGTTATAGCCGAATCGACGATAGTGCGAAACCTCTCTCTCTCCTTCGCAGTTCGGCGCCAGTTGGAGATCCCAAGTGTAACCAGGTCGCTCTCCACCTGGTCCCTCCAACGGAGTGGAGGCCTTCCCCTTCCTCGACTTCCTCCGGCGGGTACTGCATCGAACACTTTCAGGGCTGGAGTGTTTTCGTCCATTCGGACAACATGACCTAGCCAGCGTAGTCGCTGTCTTTTTATTCGCTGAACTATGTCAATATCGTCGTATAACTCGTACAGCTCATCGTTCCATCGTCTGCGGTATTCGCCGTTGCCAATTTTCTGAGGACCATAAATCTTGCGCAAAGTTTTCCTCTCGAAAACTCCTAGTGTCGTCTCATCTGATGTTGACATCGTCCAAGCTTCTGCACCGTAAAGCAGGACGGGAATGATAAGCGACTTGTAGAGCTTGATTTTGGTTCGTCGAGAGAGGACTTTACTGTTCAATTGCCTACTCAGTCCAAAGTAGCACCTGTTGGCAAGAGTGATTCTGCGTTGGATTTCAAGGCTGACATTGTTCGTGTTGTTGATGCTGGTTCCCAGGTTTACGAAATTTTCTACGACCTCGAAGTTATGACTGTCAACAGTGACGTGGGAGCCAAGACGAGAATGCGCTGACTGTTTGCTTGATGACAGGAGATATTTCGTCTTGTCCTCATTCACCTCCAGACCCATTGGCTTCGCCTCCTTATCCATGCGGGAAAAAGCAGAACAAACGGCGCGGTTGTTGCTTCCGATGATATCAATATCATCGGCGTACGCCAGGAGCTGTACACTCTTGTAGAAGATTGTACCTTCTCTGTTTAGCTCTGCAGCTCTTATAATTTTTTCCAGCATCAGGTTAAAGAAGTCGCACGATAGTGAGTCACCTTGTCTGAAACCTCGTTTGGTATCGAACGGCTCGGAGAGGTCCTTCCCAATCATGACGGAGCTTTTGGTGTTGCTCAACGTCAATTTACACAGCCGTATTAGTTTTGCGGGGATACCAAAATCAGACATCGCGGCGTAAAGGCAGCTCCTTTTCGTGCTAGCGAAAGCAGCTTTAAAATCGACAAAAAGGTGGTGTGTGTCGATCCTCTTTTCACGGGTCTTCTCCAAAATTTGGCGCATGGTGAATATCTGGTCAGTTGTCGATTTTCCAGGTCTAAAGCCACACTGATAAGGTCCAATCAGTTTGTTGACGGTGGGCTTTAGTCTTTCACACAGTACGCTCGATAGAACCTTGTATGCGATATTTAGGAGGCTGATCCCACGGTAATTGGCGCAGATTGTGGGATCTCCCTTTTTATGGATTGGGCAGAGCACACTGAGATTCCAATCGTCAGGCATGCTTTCTTCCGACCATATTCTGCAAAGAAGCTGATGCATGCCCCTTATCAGTTCTTCGCCGCCGTATTTGAATAGTTCTGCCGGTAATCTAAGAGTCCAATTTATGGTCGTCATAATCGTCCTGTCAGATCAAAAATTGAGTGTCTAGTGGAAAAATTTGAATCCACAGGCACAGTACAAAATGTTCCCGCGCCAGTGAAGCATAGTGTGTGAGAAGTGCCTGTAGTGTTGGATAATATGAACATAGACTATATGTGGTTCCCGTTAGACTATTTTCTGTGGGAATACGTCAAGTCTATGGTCTATGCCAACGAACCAGCGACGTTTGATGAACTTCCTACGAATATCGAACGAGAAATTGCAGCAGTATCGGCCGATTTATGTTTGAAAACCGTCGAAAATTGGGTTCAGCGCCTGAACTTCTGCTAGCGTGTCCGTGGTGGCCATGCAAAAGAATTCGAATTCCATGGATAATTGCATCGAATGTACATACTTTCACAGGAATAAAGAAATTCATTGATATCCCAAATCGCTATTGATTTATTAAAAAAACAACTGTTATTGAAAAACCCTTTTCATTCAGGAGTTATCTCTCTTCTTATTGAAAACCTCTTTACATTCAGGAGTTGATGCGATCTAACATTAAACAAACCTCTCCAAAATGGTTTAGAATTTTAATTAAGGAGTGTGTTTCAAGGTGCGTATAGTCATGCCATTAATCTTCTGGTCGGAACATGGATAGTATTGACTTTCTTGACAAAGTAAGATTATATGTATATAGTTCAATAACTCGAAGGCAGATGTCTATAAAATGGCTCTGGTCTCCTGGATAGTTCTTCAATTTTAGCTTTAGATTTCTTTCCAGTATCTTCAGAGAATGACTTGGTTTGTATTTTGTGAATTTACGTCTTCAAAATTGAATCTTCGGTCCTAAATATTCTAAACCCAATCTATAATTTTAACGCTTCCAAATTTTTGAAATCAACATAAAAACCAGGAAAGAGGTGGTTAGGAAAAGGAAATGCCTCAATGTCTCATCTTACTAACCCTACTATCATGGAATACTTATTTGGAACTAATTTTTAAACGCTGAATCCATCTCAACAGTATTGCTAAAGACTTTATTCACATTGTATATGGATACAGTGGAATACCGATAAGTCTGAAGATCTTTCCTGAGCTACATATATTTAGGTTTAATCCACCCAATCGAATGCCCTTAAATATATGTAAATCCTTTTATTCGTTTCAAATAAAACTGTATTTACATTTTGTTATTATTTGTGCCTTTGCCAAGGTACATACATACGTTAATATTTTAGTAGATACCTCCGCGTCCACCACCGAATCCACCATTACCACGTCCACCATTACCACGACCACCATTGCCAAAGTATCCACCGCGTTCGCCACTCTCCTCGCTGCTGCTGTCACCGCCGCGTCCACCGCGTCCGCCGCCACGTGGACCCCACTGAGCCGAAACCGGGCTGAACATCAAGAGACAACCGAGCAGAACCATAAGGAATACAGAGAAAGTCTTCATATTGCTGTACGTTACGTTGGGTCTTCAGGTGTAAGGTTAAAAAGTTATACTATTCTAGCAGTTCAAGCGTTTTCTTTGATAGTGCGACAGGTGCGACTATTTATTGGTTGTGTTGTAGGGTTGGCATTGGAGTGGGGTCTTTTATAGTGAATTGTGTGATCGATGTGCTGTGCATTCATTTGCTGTCAATTACAAGGAAACTATTACTAGTTTTACTTAGAACGTACGACTTGTCGTAATGTACGAGTAATTCCCGCTGATTATAGCGAAGATGCTAATATAATATTATTAAAACGTGCTTATATGCAGGTTTGTCCGATGGTATGAATATGAACTTGATACGAGTATGCGCTTGACGGGAATTATTATTTGATTTGATTTGATTTTCATTTTTTTCGTTTTGGTTTCATTTGCGCTTTGTTGCGATTTTATGCGATACGTTTCCAGTTAATTTTTTGCACAAGTGGGTTAAACCTGATGATAACACAACGAAGCCGGCAAAGTGAGACTTAATAAACAACAACAACAACAAACGAAAACTGTAAACGATTGCAACGCAATATAATCGTTGCAGCTCTGGCTATAGCATCGAGCAACAACAACAACAATACTATTTGCACAAATTCGGTTGTACGAAGAGCGATGGCAGCGTGACGTCGCTGTACGCCAACGGTGGCGGCGATCTTCCAGAACACCACACATTATCGAATTCGTTTACAGAATTTCGGTATAAATAGCCGTTTCGCGGGCAAGCTGAAAGTATACGACAACACACTACAGTCGAGAAATGAGAATTTTCGCTTTCGTGAGCTTCTTGTTGGGCCTACTGGTGGCCGTAAGCGGTGAGTTGATTAAAACGCGCTTAGCTGGATAATTAGAATGTTATTTAATTACGCGCCTTACACACGATTTACAAAGGTATTAATTCTAACCTATAATTATTTTTGTATAATTTTAGCACTGCCATATCCCATGCCTGAGCCTTTACCAGGCGGCGGCGGCGGCGGTGGTGGTGGCGGCGGTGGTTTATGTGGTGGAGGTGGTGGCGGCGGCGGTGGTGGTGGTGGTGCTGGCGGTGGTGGCGGCGGTGGCGGCGGCGGCGGTGGTAGCTGCTAAAACGCTTCACAAACAAACAATACTGCACAAACGCAAAGCTGAAACTGATTTTTCGGCCGTGACTGTTCGCACTCATTTCCCTGCACAAAATTACAATTAAATAAAGACTTTTGGAAAAATAAAAAATGTTTTTCACTTTTTTTATTTATTTAGTAATTGTAAAATGTTGGCAGAAAGCAATTTAAAGCAGCACTGCGCTTAATACGGTTGCTTACATATAATTAGGTATTATGTGTGATATGCTGCTGTAAGGCATGTTAAAACTAGTTCTGATATCTTTCTAAAAGTTGCGGCATAATGAATACCAAATTTGATGATCAACCGAATTATGATGAGGAACCTAAATATGTGTATCCAGGCCCGGATTGTCAACTCAACAGCATTCATTAAAAATATCGAGAAGACCAACAGATTTAATCAAGTAACGTATACATACATCGTATCTCGAACATTTTAATTCATATATATTTCCCTATAGTCTGCAATATTTAGGAAGACAAAAACAATTTCAAACTTATATAATGTTAATGGAGTACTTTATATATATACATATGTACTCTGCTGCCTTCGACGAGCTCGTTTCTTTGCGAGGGAAGATGGTTTAAACTTCGGCAGGATAAAACCTCATACGAACTGTACAAATTATATATAATTGGCGATCATTCCATTACTAGATTACATTGTAAATTTTATGGAACAGAGTGTAATTCGTGAGTTTGCTCTATTTGTTGTGTGCATTTTCAAGAGCCTACTATATTCAGTTTACGTGTAAGTATGTCAAAAATTGATCCAATTATCCGAAAACCTAATGCCAACTAAGATTTGCTCAGATTTCTAGTAATCTAGAACAATATTATACTACAGGTAACTACGAAAATCTGGAATTTTTACTGAAACTCGTTTTTACTTATACTCTAATTATCATTTGAAAAGTGCAGAACTCTTTTTCAATTTTATTTTAATTTGATATTTCGAACTCAAGGCCTAAACACATTAAAAAAAAATCAAATAAACTCTTGTTCGACAAACCAGTTGTTGTTCCACAAAAAAGGTTCTATTTACTATAAAAATTGTATGCAGTACCTTGAACTGAGATCAACGCACCAATAAGTGACGACTCAATTAAGTTATTTAAACAGTATATAGAAACAAGTTTTTTCATAATTTTTTTGTACTCACTAAAAATATTAAATATAATTAGTAAGTAAAAATATTGATATTCTAATCTCGAATAGACATCTCTAGAT
Organism: Zeugodacus tau; assembly: GCA_031772095.1. NCBI lineage: Eukaryota > Metazoa > Arthropoda > Insecta > Diptera > Tephritidae > Zeugodacus > Zeugodacus tau. The sequence continues at coordinate 17,701,210 of CM062650.1, read as the reverse complement.
ATTTTAGGCGCAGCTGCATTAGATATGCCGTGAACTGGTTTGATTAAACCATTAACGTCCATTTCTAATTTGCACCATCAGCATGTCAGCACGTGTAATTAATTTAACTCTCACTTACGCTAATTAAATTACTTTCAAATGCATTGAACTTGCTATAAATATATTGTCTATGGGTTCGAGTTCATGTTCACTTTACTCGTTTTCAAACTGACCGTTCCAGCCTAATGCAATTCAGAACTGGTTTATTAGAAAGAAATTTATATCTGCGCAATGCAATTTAAATTGATTAATAAAGTAGGTACATATTACTCTGAAATCGCTTTTGAGCTGGCGCGGAGCCCCATACCTTCTATTGTTATCTCATGACACCCAAAATCATTTGGTGAGTTGTTAGTCCTTTTTTGGATGACAATAGGAACTATGTCATCTACTATGTGTTATTTTTTGTTTTGGGAATCATTGCATCGTGACGCATTAGCAGTATATTCGTCGATTATACAGCAGTATATCCAGATCTATCCGGAAACATTAAAGAAGAAAAGTAGGACAAATAAACTTAAAGATAAATAAACCCTTCGACTGAAATTACATATTTATTATATCAGAATATCGTCCTTTCTGTAAATAAACAATGTCAAGATTGTAATTCAGTAGGCAATATTTAGAATCACTAAAAAATATACTACTACACCTAAGACCATTTGATGATGAGTACTGAAAGTTGGCTTTTTTAACCTGAGAACCGGGAAGGCTCAAAGCAAGTAGTTGTCCGTTACGAGATTGTTATGCTGTAGATTGTTATGCACGGTTGGACTTACGGGAATATGGTAGGCGAACTGAGCAGCGGGCTGAGCCCTATCGCTTTTAGGTCCTGAAATCATTGTCACAACAAAGGAAAGGCACATGAACTTCGAAATCACTTTTTAGTTCAGACCGGAGAATTAAAAAATAATGTCGAAAAATCACTTGAATAAATAAACCAATTAAATGTTTAGACCTCTGAAGCCCTTAGTCGCTAGTTTTGAAGTAATGAGTGCAACCTTTGATTCGCGAAGAATCCATTGAAATGTGGGATCATTTTGACGAAATCTTAAATAAAATCCCAAGTCGTCATTTTCGTTTTCGAATAATATTTTTGACCTCCAAAAATACAGATTTTATCCAACCACTAAAAACTTACTGCAACTTATCTATATTACTATTATAAAGAGGAAAGATTTGTATATTTGTAAAACTACAGTGCCGATTTAACAAATTCTTTCACCATTGGAAAGCTAGATTCACCCCGAGTAACATATGTATGTATATATTGCGAGAATCTCAACTTTCTGGAAATAGTTCCCAGGTGAGGGTATCAAAAAGACTCCGTGATGGAGAATCTTAATCAGAGACTGAAAATCATCTTGCAAGTCATTATCTTCCCATCGCAATCGCGTGCCAGAGACTCGAGTAACGAGCGCTCGCAGTTGCTTGAAGAACAAAATATTAGAAATATTCAAGCTCTCACTAGGTTGTCGAATTCTGAGCGTCCCCAACGCCTTCATAATCAAATAGAAAGACAAAGGACACAAAAGACTTGTGGTCGTAATCAAGTTTTATCTCATTGCAAATAAAACATAATTTCATGTTCGAATTTTCCTCATTTTACTTTTTTAAAATGAACCCACAATATGTATGGGAGTGTGCATAAGTGTCTAAAAACTTATAACTTTAGTTTAGACCCGTGGGAAGCCGGAGCGGTCTGCTAGTATTTTATATATAGAAAATAAACTGTATTTTTTTGCTTAAAGGGAAGGTATTTTTTATTGAATAAAACAAAAACTAAAAATGCTTAAATCGTCAACGAGTATACATTGTAAATGGCTGGACAGCTTATTTGCCGCCGCCGCCACCACCACCGCCGCCAAGTTCGAGCTCCAGACCACCGCCACCGCCACCACCGCCGCCGCTAAGCTCAAGCTCTAGACCACCACCACCGCCGCCGCCGCCGCCACCCCCGTGCAATTGCTCATGATGGTTAATGGCGTTGGGATTGGCTTTAAGCATATACAAAATAAAGTAAAATCATCCAAGTCCTTTCGAGCAATCTGCAAACCGCAGGCAGTCAACACTTACCGAAAGCCAAAGCTATGACAGCCAGCACAAGGCCAAAGAAAAGTGTGAGCTTCATGTTGCAAGTGTTATGGTTGCATTGATTGCCATTTCACTGCCGCAGCTTTTATATAAAATTATATCGAAATCATGGGCGAATTACTAATTGTCGGGAAGAGTTATGCGACAAATGCTGATTTTTAGTTCGTAGGAATGCAAGCAGGTTTCTCCTATTACAATCAGCACTAGACACGTTTAACTTATGATGACACTGGAACCCGACATCTGACAGTTTCAAATCAAAACACTATAAAAATTCATCAACTCTGAACTGGTATTTGCATACAAGTAGTGTTCTACAAGTTATTAATTAATAACGAGTACGCATTAGGTTTTGCATTTAAAACATTAGTAAATAAATAAATCGCCTGTCTGTCATTTTCTTAGAAGCCTTTGATTAATAAATGACACGTGTGGCGTTGCAAAACAAATATTGTTTAGCATATCATTTAGAATTCAATGTAAAAACTAACAAAAATATGTACAACAGAATTGAATTTAGGGTGTACTACCAGCCCCAGAAATTAAAATCTAGTTAAGTCCTCTAACAAAATCAAAAGACGTTTTGAAAATTTTAGTCACCATGGAATGATCGGAACAATTGACTTCAACCGGTGACACGGCTCTTAACAAGTCGAAGACTGTCCTATAGAGCGATAATGTTATAACATCTAAGAGAGAATAGAAACAGTTTTTAAATTGTGTCATGACTGCCAACATGACAATTACATTAGTATACAGCAGAGACCAAGGAATAATGGAAACATTGGTTGAAGTCCGACGAACCTGCGAAGGCAAAGGCCTATGGGAAGGTAATATCCTGGGCGCTATTTTCTAGTTTTCACAAGGTAGTCTACATCTACTACCTAGAGACGGCACAAGCTCTAATATGCCAAACTACTGTGCCGTTTGGTGAGAAAAAGTACTATACTATCATGGTAGTGAATCCACTCCTCAACCGCCGGCTAAATTTGTGTAATTAAGGTAGGAACCCCCACACCATCCATCGTACTTTTCAGATTTGGTTCCGTGTGACATCTCTTTGTTCTCGAACTTGGAAGGAATATCACCGGAGGAATAGGTCGCCGCTAGAAAACGAAATTTGCAGATAAAATGAAACATTATATCAAGTATAATTCATAATTTTCCAAAATTTCCCTTTTTCCTTTGTAGACACTTAGAGAACTAGTAGTTTCAAAAAGTGGTAATCTTTCTCTTCAATAAGTAGTTTATAAAATGAAAACTGCATAAATCAGGAGATTGAGACATATAATAATAATTATTATTTTAAAAAGCTATTTTCAAACTTTGAAACCAAATATTTCGGTTTTGGAAGCTAACTTCGAAAATCGGAAAATGCACTATTTTTGCTTACGTCTCAAGCTTCCAGAACTAAATAGTTTGGTCCAATACCCAGATTCGATTTAGTCGTATAGTGTCATATATTTATTGCACTTCGCTTAAAATTTTCGGAATGTCTTTTTTAACGCTTACCTTTAGTCGAAGTGCAAAGGAGTAAACCTATTGGTGAGCATTTTTGCGCGAATCACAGCTGTTGTTGTAATCATTCTACTTCGAGAAACTGAGTCTTATCAGCGTTCGCTTGCCTGCCGCGTGACTTGAAACCAAAACAAATCCAATTAAATACTGTTATATAATGAAACTGCAAATTTAATCTCAAGGTCACAGTACCATCTCAAACATATCAATAATAAATAAATACAAATTAATTAATATTTTTAAAGTGTGCTATTAATACAATTATTTAGATTACTTTTTCCACATAAATTGATAACGGCATCTCATGCAAGCAGATAATAATAAATGGACTCGTTAAGGCTACATATGACAGAGTTCATGCACCCAAGTCTAGGAAATACCAAGCGCTTAATTTAACGTGCCGTTTATTATGAGATTTATTGCCATTTTAAATTGTCCACATACACATAAACACACACACACACAAGCGCTCTAATAGACCCCACTGATAATAGTAGGCATTTTACCGACGCAGGCATTATCAATTCTGGGGTTTCCGTAGAAATTATATTTTCCCTGAAACTGTTACAAATGTATGTAAATATAAATACATATACGTATCTCTTTTTTGGTTTTCATTTGGTTTTTCCTAGGCATTAATTTGAGATTTCTAATTAGACTCGCATACAAATAAAAAAATATATACTTGAACTTTTGGGCGCAGCCTCTACCTGTTGATAACCTACATATGTATGTCTGATTAGATTTCTGCTTTTCGAACATTCGTACGCGATAACGTGAACGTAAACAAAGAAAGTGACGCAAAACAAACTAGTAAAAAAATACTATGAAAAGAAATTAAATTGGTTATAACAACAAAATCAAACTACTGCTTGTTGTTTATTATTCAAAGCTTTTGTACAAATACATATGTGCATATGTCTGTATATCTGTGGCAAACATAATAGAGGTTTTTTTTAGTTCACTAGCGAAGAACGTTGACTTCCAGTAAACCGGTTTTGGTGGTCAATTATACACATACATATCTACAGTGTAACTTCCATAGCTCCCCATAACTCGAACTTTTGAATTGGCAATAGCGTTTAGAAATCAATTTTCATACAAATTTCCTTCCATAAATAGAACTTTTCGACCAAGGCATAATTCAAAATTAAAAATTTTACTATCGAGGCAGAATCGCATAGAGACTCTTTATATCGTATGGAGGCGAACAAAAAATATGATATTACACTTATGGATAAATCATGTGACAAAGGCATGGGATACAGATATCCAGAGCCAAACAATAGCAAAGTGCAACTAACAAAATTAAAACAAGTAAGGAAAGGCTAAGTTCCGGTGTAACCGAACATTTTATACTCTCGCAATTTATTTATTTAACTTTATTTATATTATATAATACACAATTTGACCCACATATTCATCATATATATTGTATAAAGTCCATTGAAAGTTGGAAACCCTAATATTAGGTTAGAAACACCGAGGTCCTCATGTTCGATACATGGGGCCTTGAAAACCTATGGTCCGATTTCGGCGATTTTTAGAATGGGGCTTCCACACTATAAAGGTAGTATTTGTGCAAAGTTCTGCATCGATATCTTCACTACTGCTACCTTTATATATTGTAAAGCTAACGATTCAGATCGTGTTCAAAGCTCTGGTATATAGGAACAAATGCCCTATCAGAGCATCAAGAGTATTAGCGGAGCACTTAACTTTTGTCGAAGAATGGCTAGCCAACTGGCGAATAAATATTAATGAGCAAAAATGCAAGCATGTTACATCTCGCTAAGATCGGAAACATGCCGGACAGTTGAAATGAATAAATTGCTAGTACCACAAGGGAATGCAGTAAATTACCTACCGCGATATTACACTTATGGATTTCATAAATCATGTAACAAAGACATGGGATACAAACGTCAACAGCCAAACAAGAGCTAACTGCAACGAACAAAAATACAGAACTCTTGTTTTAAAGTATTTAAATAAAACTACTTTTTTTTTACTTGGAAAAGTAAATAAATAAAAGTGGAAGTGGAATTGTATATTTTAATGAAAATTCTATAACTCGAAGTCTCTCTAGCTCAAAGTTTTTTTGTGGATTATGATGATTTGAGTTATATATTTACTATATAGTGATATATCACTATGATGAAAATCTGATATATTCTTCGTCGAAAGTAACATAACAATTCCTAACTTCGCCTGAGACTCTTTTCTCTCGACTTAGAATCTCACTTTAGCAATGTCTTTTGAAGCATTCTTTTTTAAGTGCTTTTACAATAGCACTTTTTTACTACCGCGTCGGGAATCCTATTGTGACCGTTGTACAATATTCAAAAGGATTACACTCTTGTTTCTTGACAGCAAATTTTTCTGCCTCCGGCTGTACTGAACTCCGTTGGAAGTGTATATTGGAAGCAATAGTAGCAATGTGAAGTATGTACACTGAACACTTTCGTGCCAACAACAGAAATTTTACTAGGTTTAAGTACTGACAGAGACTAACAATTTTGTTGTTATTGTATATAAATTACATTAAAGTCGTAACTACTTACCAATTGGCACAAGTAAATCACCTACAAACACACTAACATACCTACTGCTGTTTATATACTTGTAATTGTGTTTAATTTCGGTAATTAACCTTGTGGCATATGTACATATACATATACATATGTTGTGTTATGAACGAGAAGAAACTTGACATTGACATTGTCGAATTAAGCACTTTACGCAAAGTAGTTTTCTATTAGTGACAACGTTTAACAGTGATTTGATTTGATTTGCGGATGAGAAGGTACGTCCACTATTACGCGTAATTAGAATCGAGGAGAACATATTTGGTATAACTCCCTCGCTCGCATTTTCAATGAAATTTTTTGAAAATATCACACACTCGTATGTGTTTTGAAGATTATGTGGATAGAGGAAACTTACGAGCGGTCTACTGTCCTTTGGTAACGGCAATAACATTGAAATGCAGAAGGAAATAGAAACTTATTCCTTATAATTGGTGTTGTGAATAAGTTTTTTATTTTAAACGGATCATATTCATTGAAGTTATGATTATAACCGTAATTTAGAAACTAAGAATTGCATTTAACCACATGGCGTTTGCATGGAGTTAGTTCGTAATTCTATACAGCACTTGTTGATCATCTTCGCTTTCGGTTATAATCTAGCTTAAGGGGTTAGGTGGGTTTCAAAATTAAAAAAAAATAGAATTGGTCTTATTAAATAGTGCAATATAAAAAAAAATATCAAAACAATCTGGGTAATATTCTAAAAGATATACTCTTTGGAAGTTCCGCCCATCAGGCCACGACAGTATGAATGTAATACTTTAAACGTGTTTATCTCAAAACTCATGTTTTCATGTCGGTAAACACGATTTCTCGAAAAGTTATGAAGCGTTTTTTGGTTAAAATTCTGTCAAAAATTCAAATTTCAATATTTTCTTTTTTCCTCCGTTCATTAACGAGATTTATCCATTTACTGACGAAATAGTTTTTGTTTATTGATTTTGGATGAACAAAAAGTTAGTGTTTATTTGGACACGCCATGGGAAATGAAGTACAAACGGCTGAATTTTCGGAATTTGTAAATAAAAATTTCACAAAATACTGTTTGTATATATTTAAAAAAAATTGTTAAAATAGCCTTGTTTTTAGCCTCTGAAACCCACCTAACTCCTTAAGAGTGCAGTCTTCGCCTGGAAACTAACCCGCATCCTAACAAAGATTTACGATATCACGGCACATAGTATAGAATATATGCAGTTCGTGTGTTTGGGATCGTTGTTGTGATAAGAACGAAATATCTTATTCATCATATAGTAATTGGAACTTAGTCTAACCTTTATTATCCAACTCCTCTGTTATTTCGATTGTTGTTTTGAAAAAAAAAGTTGCTAACTGCGTTGAATTCGTTTTTTAATATTAAACACAATTACAGTATCAATACTTTATTCTTTAAATATATATTTATGTATGTGTGGGTATTTTCTCTATATCTCTTTTGTAGAATAAATTTTTGTTTGCTACTGTTTCTCGGTTCTGTTTAACATGGGCACCCCCAGAAATTAATGAGTAACTCCCAGCAGTCTTGGTCCATTTCTCATACTACATACTATAAATAGACAACATTATATGATTGAGACTGTGCAAAAACTGCCTTTTATTCAGAAACCATACATAAATCAGCTCATGATTATGCTCATGTCAATTAAGTTTATTTAAATTACTCACAGAAATCAGTCAGACTTTAAATTTTGTTCCTTTTACTTTGAGATAATTGAATTGAGTCATACTTTTTAACTATCCAAAGATTTGACTGTAGTAGTAGGCTACATACTACATATGAATTATATGTAAATTCTCTGAAAGTCAGATACTCGTATATATCTTTTGTTACGCAATTTATTTATTTACATAAACAAGCCGCACCTTTCAAATTTTCTACATCACTGTTAAATGCTTCATGTATTCTAATTACTTATGTTCGATTGGCTTCAAGCTCGCAGTGACGAATCAAACAAACAACTGGCATAAAGCAAATAGACTGTTACAATCTGATAAAGCGAGAAAGCGAAAGTTTATACAACTTTAATGAGTTGTCTACGCATACTTTAGTATTTATTGAAAGAAAGATAAGAAAGTAAATTGTAAATATTTTATTCAAACACCTCGTAATTCTTTCGAAAATATGCCATCTTCAGATGTACATTAATATACTCTCAATAAGAACTCACAGTGCTTCTAATATTTGTATATTTTGTTATTCTGGATTGTTCTTTTTATACTCTCGCAACAAAAGTTGCTAAAGAGAGTATTATAGTTTTGTTCACATAACGGTTGTTTGTAAGTCCTAAAACTAAACGAGTTAGATATAGGGTTATATATACCAAAGTGATCAGGGTGATGAGTAAAGTTCAAATCCGGATGTCTGTCTGTCCGTCTGTCCGTCTGTCCGTCCGTGCAAGCTGTAACTTGAGTAAAAATTGAGATATCTTAATGAAACTTGGAACACGTGTTCCTTGGCACCATAAGAAGGTTAAGTTCGAAAATGGGCGGAATCGGACAACTGCCACGCCCACAAAATGGCGATAACCAAAAACACATAAAAGAGCAACTAAGCCATAAATAAAGTTATGAAAATAAAATTTGGAACATAGTATCGCATTAGGGAGGGGCACATTTGTATGTATTTTTTTTGGAAAAGTGGGCGTGACCCCGCCCCCAAATAGGTTTTTTATATATATCTTGCAAACCAATAAAGCTATATAAATCAAACTTTCTGCAGTCATTTCTTTTCGCCGTTTCCTTATACAGTCCAAAGAAAGAAATCGGATAATAACCACGCCCACCTCCCATACAAAGGTTAGGTTGAAAATGATTGAAAGTGCGTTAACTCACTAACGAGAAACGTCAGAAACACAAAATTTCACAGAAATGATAGCAGAAGGAAGCTGCACTCAGATCTTTTTACAAAATGGGAAATGGGCGTGGCATCGCCCACTTATGGGTCAAAAACCATATCTCAGGAACTACTCGACAGATTTCAATGAAATTCGGTATATAATATTTTATTGACACCCTGATGACAAGTGTGGAAAATGGATGAAATCGGTTCACAACCACGACTACTTTCCTTATAACTCAATTTTGAATTCCATCTGAATCCTTCACTTTATAATATATACATTAGGAACCAATGATGATAGCAAAATAAAACTTTACACAAATACAGTATATGATCTGTGGCATCACTTGTGAAAAAATTGTCGAAAACGGACTATAACTTTGCAAGGCCCCAGATATCGAACATGTTGAACTCAGCGCCTAAGGTGAAATTTTAACGAAAATATGGGTAAATCTCTCAGCTAATTTAATGTTATTCAGAGGAAATTGTTTTCTTCCAATAGTGTGTCTCTATTCCAAAAATTATTAAAATCGGGTCACAACATCTCCTAGCTCCCATATACATAATTATAGGTTTTTCAAAAATATCATCCCCTAGCTCCCATATACCTAATTTTAGGTTTTTCAAAAATTCATTGGGCTTTATTACGCATATAAGTATTGGTTAATATGTGATATTTCTTAGCAAAATTAAGTGAGCGTATAGTATTGGATATAGTGTACCTTGCTGGTGAAATTGAATGAAATCGGTTCAGAAATTACCTCAGCCCTCTATTAAACTTTATGCCGAATTTATGGGTAAATTTGTGCGTTATCTTAATAAAATTTCTTCAATAAATTGCGAGAGTATAAAATGTTCGGTTACACCCGAACTTAGCCTTTCCTTACTTGTTTTAAATAAAAATTGTTTACCTTTGTTGCGTGAGCAATTTAGACATGAGTTCCATTACCAGTATGCTTGCAAGCTCTTTGTACTCACATTATTTAATTGTGCAAATTCTGAACAAAGAAAAAAGTTGTTAAAGTGAAAGTTTTTGTTATACTGCATATCAATTTACAAGCTTAAAATGCTTTGAGTTGTTTACAAAATGACAAATATCCCTTTCAGTTTATTTGTTTGTAAACATGTGATTACTATTCGAAAGAACATTGCACTTTTAATAAAGAAAATTGCAACTCATATTTTGTAATATTTTCAATTTATTATCGTTTAAAGTCTTAAGTAGGTGTTTCATAATGACTGTCTGAAGACTTCTCATTAAGTCGATTGATCTTTAAAGCATTGACAGCTCACTTACAAATATAAATACACACATGAAACATGAATTTCCGCCCATATACGATGCCTAACAAAGCAGTCAAACAATTATGCGTATTATTTACGAAATTATAAGCCTCTTGTAAGCGAGTAACAAAAGAACACATGCAAAGCAGAAGATTTGAATGGATAGAGTTCAGAGAGGTTCATTGATAAGTTAGCGACTTCAAATGAAGTGTTGTGAAGTAAAAACACGGCTCCATTATGAACGAGTTCTTGAAAAATACCAGCGACATATTGTGCATCGTAAAACAACCACACTTCAATATTATAGTATTTATATATATATGTATATATCGATCGATCGTTTGTCAGTAGTCATAGAACACTGGTTGTGCTCCGCTATATGAAACCATGACACTGAATTATCATTGCCCGCTTTTAGATTTTATACCCTTTCATTATCTCTCCACCATGCTTACTATGCGGAGCTATAAATGTAAATGGACCTTTGCACCAAACTGTATAATTTTTTTTTTTAATTATTAAATTAAATTAAATTATCACTCTACGGATAAACGGTTTCTATATTAAACGATTAATATTTTATTAGATAATTATTGAATTACAAACGAACTACATTTTTCTTGACAATTACTCGCACATTCACTCGTTCAAGCTAACTTGTGATACAAAAGTTCCCGAAATTTTTAACATAGTCCACAGAATTTGAAAAATTTTAATCAATATAACACTCATTTAGGCAGTTAATACACATTTTATCACTTATATTTCCGAATTTTTTGTTAGATCCTTACCTTAAAAGTGAAGTTTTCATCAGCAACTCTATAACATTAGTTAAATTGTGGAATGCATTTAGCTTTCAATAGTGTGGCATTAATACGAGTATTAGAGGAGTCATCCCATGTGACAGCCTATTTTTATACTCTCGCAACAAAAGTTGCTAAGAGAGTATTATAGTTTAGTTCACATAACGGTTGTTTGTAAGTCCTAAACCTAAACGAGTTGGGAAGGCCTCCACTCCGTTGGAGGGACCAGGTGGAGAGCGACCTGGTTACACTTGGAATCTCCAACTGGCGCCGAACTGCGAAGGAAAGAGAAAAATGGCGCGCTCTCATCGATTCGGCTATAACCGGCTAAACGCCAATAACAAACAAACCTAAACGAGTTAGATATAAGGTTATATATACCAAAGTGATTAGGGTGAAGAGTAAAGTCCAAATCCGGATGTCTGTCTGTTCGTCCGTCCGTATGTGCAAGCTGTAACTCGAGTAAAAATTGAGATATCTTAATGAAACTTGGAACACGTGTACCTTGGCACTATAAGAAGCTCGAAGATGGAATCGGAATCGGACCACTGCCACGCCCACAAAATGGCGATAATCGAAAACACATAAAGAGCTATAACTAAGCCATAAATTAAGCTATGAAAGTGAAATTTGGTACAAAGGATTGTTCTAAGAAGAGGCATATTTGAATGTAATTTTTTTTTGGAAAGTGGGCGTGGCCCCGCCCCTGCTAAGTTTTTTGTATATATCTCGTAAACTACTAAAGCTACATATATCAACGAAATTCTCAGGAGTCGTTTTTTCTAGCCATTTCATTATATAGTCCAAAAATGGATTGTAACCACGCCCACCTCCAACACAAAGGTTATGTTGAAAACTACTAAAAATGCTTTAATTCAGTAAGGAAATCCAACAGAAACCTTAAATTTCATTATGAAGAAGGTACAGAAGAGCTGCACTCAAAATGGTATAAAAAATTTTAAATGGGTTTATTTTTATATGTTGTGAAAATAGCCCAAATCGGTTCACAGCCACGTCTACATAATTCCTATATACCAGAACTTTGAAGACGATCTGAATTGTTTACTTTACAATATATAAAGTTAGCACTAGTGAAGATATCGGAACAGAAATTTGTACAAATACTACATTTATAGTGTGGCAGCCCCTTTCTAAAAATCGACGAAATCGGACCATAGGTTTTCAAGGCCCGATATATCGAACATGAAGACCTCGCTGCTTCTAACCTAATATTAGGGTTTCCAAATTTCAATGGACTTTTGCCATATATAAGACGAATATGTGGGTCAAATTGTGTATTATATAACATAAATAAAGTTAAATAAATAAATTGCCAGAGTATAAAATATTCGGTCATAACCGAACTTAGCCTTTCCTTGTTTTTGTACTGTGTTCCTGTTGTTCTATATGTAGATACTAGTAAGTGGTGTACTTAGTGAGGTTTTACTGTAGTCAATATGCATATTTTCTGTATTATTACTTTATTTTTATTTGGATATGTACAAAAAATTTAACTGAATGTGAATAAGTGTATGTATATCGAACTGACTTGTGAAAAACTTTCAAGATATGCTAATATGTATAAGTACATAAATGTATGTGCATATTGTATATAAGTGAGTAACTTCGCATGTAAATTGGCAAGTCAAATGTGTATAATATTGCGGCAAATTGCACTTGTTTACATATAGATACATATATATTCGTATATAGGCATTTATGTATGTATATTTGAGTCAATGTATGTGCTACCTTAATCAGACATGCTATGTATTTATCTACCCAAAGTAAAACAAACATAATTTTTAGCAACCAAAAACCAAAAAAAAAAACGTAGGGAATTAAGAGCGGAAGAGAAGTTACAAGCTGAATCACCTGTGTTGCAAAGAGTGACTAGTGCCTGGCAAAATGTAAAATTAAAGCAAAAATAGCCCGACTTGTGCCGGCTTTGTTTAGTCGACTAGTGTCAGTGTTAGCGGGAAGATGAAGTCAAGTTTGAAGCTCAGACACGGAGGCGTGATTTTGCTGGCATTGAATTGCGTCTTACTTTGCTCAGGTTATTTGCAAACCTAAAAACCTATATACATACATATATCTATCTATATATATACAACTTGTGAGAAAAGTATTGTTTACGAGTTATGCATTAGGCAGTGTCTCTGCTACTGCCATTTGTGACTTTGCACTTTGTTTACTGCATAGTCACTGCACCCATGCAAAAGTGGCGCATTTGCAATGCAAATCAACAATAACTGTCTCTAATGTTTACTAGCAAATTCTAAGAAACTGTTGAGATAAAAAAGCAATTAATTATAAACAATTTTATTGCAGCGCAAGGCGGCAACGGCGGCGCTGGTGCCTGGGGCGGCGCCGCAGGCTCACCTGGAGCGCCCGGTGCACCGGGCAGCAGTGACTTTGGCTACGGCTATGCGGGCGTAGACAGTCGTGGACATGCGTATGGCGGTGCTGGTGGCAATGGTGGCTATTATGTTGGCGGCGTGGACGACCAAGGCAGACGCTTCACATATAGCGGAGGTGCGGGTGGTATGCCGGGTATGCCAGGCGCACCCGGTGGCTATCCCGGAGCGCCCGGCGCACCGATTGGTCCAGTTGGACCCGGCAATTACCCGGGCTACTATGATCACCGCTACCGTTCCGCAGCTAATGTTAAGTTTGCGCAGGCGCACTGGTTGTGGCTACTAATACCGTGCGCGGTACTCTCGCGGTTTTTGTGAAATTAAAAATATTATTTTTATTAATTAAAAAATATTTTTAAAACGTTAGTAATAATATTCTTAATACATTTATATGCTTTTCCTTCCAACACTTGCATAGCGCACTAGTTTGTAATTAAATATTTAAACATATAACTAAAATTAGTCACCGTATTTTATGTTTGTTGTTTTTTTGTTTTTGTATTTTTAAAATAGCAACAATAAAATATATTTAATTGCACTGTAAATTAGTTGCGGTCTGCTGTTATTGCAATTGTCGGCAACGCTCAAGGGCGGCCGCGATGACATCATGCGTCGCGGCGCAACGCCCTGCTCACGTACGGAACGCCAGTGGGTTTTATGTGCTTCAAATGTGTTCAATTCAATTATTTGCATTTGACATGAGAATTCACAGCGTTGCTATTTGTGTCGGCGTGTGCACCGGCTGTCAAGTGTAGGACCGCGCGGATTGCGGTGACACCTGAGTTTATTGTGTTTTCTTGACTCAAACGCTAATTGACGAGCGCACAGAGGCGTGCGCATTTTGTGCAACAAGGGGATTAACATACTTTGTTGTTGGTATGTATGTACTGGCATAAACATGTACATATGTGCGTATGTATGTATGTTTGTAAATTCGCTGTCAATGAAGTTGTTTGTAAATTGTTTGGTTGGCAAACGCTATCGTTTTCACTTGTAAGTTTCTCAAACGAAATTTATCACTTTCTTATTAGCAAGCATAGTTCAAACAGCTCCCTCACATCTGTTATAGTGCTTATACATTTAACCCTTTTTTAAAAAACACAATTGATTATTTACGGTCAGACTTTCAACAAATAAATATAATACATAGAGGTAAATATTGATATGAATTATGATTTTTGACATACACAATTCTTAACATTTTCAGCTCCGTCCTATTTCTAGTATTATTACAAAGAAGGCGGTGGAGTAAGCGTGGTTGTGATCAACATTGAAATACTACTCGCTAAAATGCCAAGCTCCCGTCATGTACTTCGAATTATTCCAGATAAAGAAGTTTATACATAGAGAGAAGAGATTGAGCAATGGTAGTAAAGATAATTGAACAAATGTATACCTTTTTATATCCTTCTGTTATTGCAGTAAAGATGAAATTTACGAAATGTGGTCTCAGATCTTTGTTCTTTCGAAAAACACAGTAAATACTTACAGTTTCATTGAACTAAGTACTTAAAATGTTAGAAAATTATAGTGTAACAAGGAAGGAAAGGCTAAATTCGGGTGTAACTGAACATTATATACTCTCACAATTTACTGATGTAATTTTATTTTAATTTTATTTTTAATTTTATTTCATATTCGATTTGACCCATATATTCGGCATAATGTCCAGTAGAATAATACAAGTCTTTATATGTAGTATATGGGGGCTAAGGTAATTCCTTAACCGATTTTACTCATTTCCACCACCAAGGTACACTATATCCAAAAATATACGCTCACTTAAGATATTTCACGTATTAACCGATTTATAAGGTATTAAGTATCGTGTTTTTGAAAAACCTATAATTAGGTATATGGGTGTTACGGGAAGTTATGACCCGATTTTAACCATTTTTGGTACAGAGACACACTATTAGAAGAAAAATATTCCCTCTTAATTAAATTAAAATATCTGAAAGAAAGATATTTTCGGTGAAAAATTACCCTTAGGCACTGAGTTCTTCATGTTCCAGATCCGGGGCCTTGAAAAGTTGTAGTCCGATTTCGACAATTATGCCACACGTCAAATGCAGTATTTGTGTAAAGTTTTATTCTGCTGTCTTCATTGGTCCCTGATGCATATATTATGAAGCAAGGGAAGCAGGCGTAGTTGTGAACGGATTTAGCGCATTTTCCATCGACAATATCAGTATATCAAAAAAATATAATGTTCCGAATTTCATTTAAATCTATCGAGTAGTTTCTGAGATATGGTTTCGGACCAATAAGTGGGCGACGCCACGCGCATTTTTAATTGTTTACCCCGATCACTTTAGTATACATAACCCTATATTTCACTCGTTTAGTTTTATGACTTACAAACAACCTTTATGGAATTAAAAATAGAATTAATAATAAAATATAATTGTTTTAGGCAATCACGCGGAAACGTTTTATAAAATAAAGAGTTTCGTGTTTTAAAGCAATTAACACCTAACAAAAAACATTTTGTGATATCATATATACCAATAATAGATTGCTAAAAATGTCGAAATATCACTAATATTGCTATGAAATTGCCAAATGGGTGGCATCCTCGGTTCTCGCATTTCTCGACTTATCGATCCTGATGATCATATTCACTCCTTTCAGAAATTTCTTAATCCACTACTCTACAATCACAGATTTCAACATGCAACGAGTTAAAGCTTTTATATCAGAGCTTTTGTATCAGTGGAGCTCTCAGAACAACGCCGAGCCAGGCATTAGATGCGATTCTGTATTTACTGCCTATAGATCTATTCTGCAAACAACAGGCGGCGAAATCGGCACTAAGGCTGAGGGAATCGTCGCTACTGCAAAACTACAATAGGGGACATTCCAGTATACTCGGCAAGTTTCCATTTCTACCGAATAGTACGGACTTTCGAAATCCTATAGAAATGAATCTAAACTCGGACCTACACATATCCTTCCCCTCTAGAGAGGAGTGGGAAATGGGAAAAGTGGACAAAGATTCAGAGATAAGTATCTACACAGACGGTTCAAAACTGGACAAACGAGTAGGAGGCGGGGTATTTTCAGAGAAACTAGATACCAGAATCGCTTTTCGATTACCGGATCACTGCAGTGTTTTCCAAGCAGAGATCTCTGCATTTAAAGAAAGCCTGCTCGTTTTGTCAAAAAGAGTGCTAACGACTAAGCACATATTCATATTTTCGGATAGTCAAGCGGCTTTAAAATCACTAAAGTCGCATAGAATATCATCGAAGATAGTGAAAGAGTGTTTGGATTTACTAATAGCAATGACATCATATTTCACGATACACCTGCAATGGGTCCCGGGACATAGTGACATTCCTGGAAACTGTGTAGCAGATAAATTAGCCAGATTGGGCACAACATTGCAGTTAGATGCTAATAAAGAGGGAATTTATATACCTCTGGCAACGTGCAGATACCTAATAGATAAACATGCTGTTGATATGGCTGAATCACAATGGAAACAATTAACGACTTATTCCGTAAGTAGACAAACATGGCCTGAATGGAGTAAGAGCCGCACTTGTCGTTTACTAAAATTTAGTAGGAATGACACAAGAACCCTTGTAGGGGTGTTAACGGGACACTGTCTGATTGGTAGACACGCCAGCAGGCTGGGGTTAACTAGTACCGATTACTGCAGAAGCTGCCAGGAAGAAGAAGAGGAAGAAACGATTACACACCTTCTATGTGGATGTAAGGCTCTGTATAGGAAAAGAATTGCAACTATTGGACGCTGTTTTCTCGAGGATCTGGGTGAAGTTGCTCATATCAAATTATGTGAACTTTTTCACTTTATTAAGACCACAGGGTGGTTCAAAGATGACTCTATAGTGTGAGGGATCACAGTCCCAGTGGTGTCACAATGGGCCTCCAAAAAGCCTAGGTGCGTCGTTTTGACAACCACTTAACCTAACCTAAAGCTTTTATAAAAAAATGATCGATACGGACTAATTGTACAGATGGCACTTTACTCTACAGCGGCCAGTGTAAAGTCTTGTCTCAGTTTGTTTGTAGGGAGCGCTATTAATTGTTTACATCTTTCCTGCTTATCTCGCCAAGGAAACAATTTGTTGTTGTTGCAAACCCTGTTAAGTTTTTCAATACAGTCCAGAACCAGCCCCGAATCTATTAAAATGGAAGATATTGCATGGAGTGCCGCTTGGCTATCACTTATGATGGCTCGTATAGCCATCATGGTAGTACCTGTCCGATATGACCTCAGCACATCTGCTAATGGCATAAGCCTCAGCTTGAAAGACGCAGGACTTTAAAGTTTCTCCAATAATTCGATTTGCACGTTTCGTAAACTACGACAATCAAACTTGGACATCACATTTCATTTCGTCATTTCATAGTTTATAATGGAAGAAAAGACTAATTACCACGGCCTTATCATTTATAACGCTTATGATAAAAACTAGTTCACAGTGCAGTAACTGTTTTCGTAGTTGAAATCAGAATTAACTATGCATATGGTCCTCTGTTCAAAGAAATTCATATCTCACCAATATGAATCAATTTCGAAGAGTCGCAATTACTACATCTACTCATAACTACATCTTCACATAAAATACTACTTTGAATACTTATTTTTCTTTAGACAATTCAAAGCTTAATTAAGGTATAAAAAATGCGCTTTTCATATGTGGCCCTACAGTCTAAAACTGCTAATAACTCAATAAAATTAGACAGCTCCACTTTGCATAATGAGGTTTGACGCCTCACCTTTCCTAGACCTCCATGTGCTTAATATACCAGTTCAAATGCATATATTATATATACATACATTAAAAATCTGTATAGAATACAAAAAAAAAAGAAATTTCACCTGTTTAGAAATCAATTATTACATGTTTTTTTCTTTTATACGAAACAAGTCAATATTTTATAAAATTTTTTCTAACCATTTAATTGCAAATTTATCGTGTTGATTTCACAAAATTAATTTGCGAGAAAAAACCAGAATGCCTTTTGTGTATGAAATCAATTAACGATTCGCATTTATATTGTATCTATGTATATAGTATATTTGTATTTAGAGAAGCTTAATTTTTATTCAATGAGTAAGTAATAATCACTGAACATCACAGCAACTGATTAGCGCAATAAGACGCATAAAAAATAATTTCGTAAATTTTCAAAATAAAATTATAATCGGATTACTCCTCAGAATTATCAGCCAGCCTAACAGTATAAAAGTGAGCGCATTCGTCTGAAAGTCGTGCGCATTTCAAAAAATGAAGTTCTTACTGCTAACCATTTGTCTGGTGATTATATCGCTCTGTCAAGCGCAATATTATAGTGGCGGCGGCGGAGGAGGAGGCGGAGGTGGCGGTGGTGCAGACGGTGGTTATGGTTATGGCGGCTATGGGCCGAACGGTCCCTATGGCGGATCAAGTGGAAATGGTGGGTTCGGGTATTCTGGACCTGGCGGTAGTGGAGGCGGCGGCAGTGGAAATGGTGGCGGCGGACCGTTAGGAGGCTATGGTTATGGGTACAATTAATTTACAATTAACAAATTAATACAAATTTAGAGTTGTAAATAAAACGTTAAAGAAAAATTAAAAATTGTGCCTAAACTGCATTGATATGTATGTTAAATTAGTGATTTCAAAGAGAAATATGTAGGTATTTGCAAATCGAAAACGGTTAATATATAATATATATAATTTTATCCGATATATATTAAGTCGTATAAGATTATATTAAACTATGGTCTATTGTGTCCCCTTCTCTTGTTCCACCGCTTAATCGAAAAAAATTGCATTCAATGAGCTGTTAAAAGTGACATGGACGGATATCCCAATATGTTGACTTCTTCTTCTTGCGCTAAAGCCCAATCAATGAGTAGGTGTTGTAAGGTCACAGTGTCATCGGCATGATCCTCATTTTGAGCGTATTAACCAGTATACACTGCTACATGTCCTCTTAATAATTAATTTAATACATTTAGATTATGGTATAATTGAGAAACCAGCCCTTTGTCTTTGGCCTTCGCACTGTCAGCTACGCGATAAACGATTATACATTTTTGTTTTTGCTGTTTATAAGAAGTTAGGAAGTTTCATTATCTGATTGCTTTTTCATCAATAACCACAACCGAATAAGTCCGAACTTACAGGGTGGACAAAAACGCGCAGAGTTCCATTGCATTTTCAACTCGATTTGTATTCATTCAAAAATTTATATAGAACAAGTAAGGAAGGGCTAAGTTCGGGTGTAGCCGAACATTTTATACTCTCGCAATTTATTTATTTAACTTTATTTATATTATATAATACACAATTTGACCCACATATTCGTCATATATATTGTATAAAGTCCATTGAAAGTTGGAAACCATAATATTAGGTTAGAAGCACCGAGGCCCTCGTGTTCGATATATGGGGCCTTAAAAACCTATGGTCCGATTTCGGCGATTTTTAATGGGGCTGCCACACTATTAACATAGTATTTGTGCAAAGCTCTGCACCGATATCTTCACTAGTGCTTACTTCATATATTGTAATGTAAACGATTCAGATCGTCTTCAAAGTTCTGGTATATAGGAAGTAGGCGTGGTTGTGAAGCGATTTGGCCTATTTTCACAACATATCATTGGGATGTAAGGAAACTATTACAAACCAAGTTTCATTGAAATCGGTCGAGTAGTTCCTGAGATATGGTTTTTGACCCTTAAGTGGGCGACGCCACGCCCATTTTCCATTTTGTAAAAAAATCTGAGTGTAGCTTTCATCTGCCATTTCTTATGTGAAATTTAGTGTTTCTGACATTTTTGGTTAGTGAGTTAACCCCCTTTTAGTAATTTTCAACCTAACCTTTATATGGGAGGGAGGCGTGGTTATTTCTGTAATTTTTGGACTGTATTAGGAAATGGCTAAAGAAAGCGACTGCAGAAAGTTTGGTTTCTATAGATCTATTGGTTTGTGAGATATATACAAAAAACCTATTTGGGGGCGGGGCCACGCCCACTTCCCAAAAAAAAAATACAAAATGCCCCTTCATAGTGCGATCCTTCATACCAAATTTTATTTCCATAGCTTTATTTAGGCTTAGTTATGGCACTTTATGTGTTTTCGGTTTTCGCCATTTTGTGGGCGTGGCAGTGGTCCGATTTTGCTCATTTTCGAAAGCAAGCCAAGAAATAAGTGTGCCAAGTTTCATCAAGGTATCTTAATTTTTACTCAAGTTGCGAGAGTATAAAAATAAGATCAGCATATATGTACATGTGTACGTAGGATAAAATTGTATGGAGGACCAGTTGACATATGTTTGAACTCCTTGCTGTGGGCACATACAGTTTAGTTCTTGAACCCGCTCTCAGCTATATGTTCAATTGTTTTTTACCTGTAATTATACCATTTCAGAGTGCTCTTTTTTTCTCGGTGAGTGTTGAATCATTCTAGTCACTTGTATTATTTAAAGAAATTATTACATATTAAAAACCTCAGAACCTCAGTGATTCATATTGAGTTTAATAATTGCTTACAACTAGAATTACCAGCCGTTAATAACTTTCTTATCACAGCTAACTCTGGTTGCTAATTTCAGAAATATTCAAAATAACATTTTTCGCATAGTTTTCTTTTAGAAAGCAATTTACATTTTAAACAAATTACTTAATTTTAACAGTTTCTTTATGACTCAGGAAAATAATACATCGATAGTGAGAACATTGTAGATGTGGAAACAATTTGAAGCAATCTCAAACCATATTTTTCATTGGCACGGTCTTGATATTGCCTCATCTTTTTCAATTGGTGCCGCTTTTCGCGAAATTTCATCAATATTTCCAAATGATGAAAATGGCATTTTCAAATTCAAGATGGACTTTATACCGTATATATCGGTTAATAGTAGAAATCGTTTCAGGAATTATTCCTGCCTCCAAATACCATATATAATGATTTTCGTTATTCTAGTGGACTTTATGCCGAATATACGAGACTGACTTGTTTTTCTTTTAATTGGCTAATTGCCCTGCCAGCCAAAGGTGGTGAAAAAGCTGGTTAAACCGAAGTTTTTTAAACCCACAAAAGTGGTGAGTTTGCCATAGGCCAGCATAGCTGCTTGTGAGTTTTTTAACCACTATTCCCCTCACACGTACGAATACAAAAACAAAACAACCCAAACGTGTGCGTTGGTGTTAGTAATTGAAGAAACATGAGGGGAAAGTGGTTAGGCCTGGCTGGCAGGGTGGCTTGTCACATACATATACTTGTAAATATGTATTTGTTTATGAACCGTTGCTGAGAAATCTCCATCATTTAATTTAATACATTATAAATTCCATCCCACAGTCCATTTAAATACAGAATTATATATGTATGAAAGACAACAAATTTATAATTTTTTAGGTTTTTGACTATCTCAGCCCAGCCCATATTAGCTACTACGTTGTGTGATTGTAAGTATAAACACATTCATATGCATACATAATTTTGGGTTTTTCATGAAAATGGTCGAACCACTTATACATATAGTATGTATGCTTGCACCAGTAGCGTCTTTGTTTGGGTTTTGCCGGCTCTGTATTAGAAATCTGTATATTTACATACTGACATACCAGTTTGTGACATAACGCTTTTGAACTACCGTTGAAATGCAATTAGAATATGGTCACCTGTACTGTAAATACTAATTAATTTTCTATAACAACAAGTAAGGAAAGGCTAAGTTCGGGTGCAACCGAACATTTTATACTCTCGCAATTTATTTAGAGATTTACCTATATTTTCGGTGAAAAATTACCCTTAGGCACTGAGTTCTTCATGTTTGATATCAGGGGCCTTGAAAAGTCATGCTCCGATTTTGACAATTTTTCCACAAGTGATGTCACAGCTCAAATACAGTATTTGTGTAAAGTTTTATTTCGCTATCTTTATCGGTCCCTTATGTATACATTATGAAGTGAAATAATCAGAAGGATTCAAAATTGAATTATATGGAAAGTAGACGTAGTTGTGAACCGATTTCGCCCATATTCCATCAGTGTCATCAGGGTGTCAAGAACGTGTCATATACGGAATTTCATTGAAATCGGTAGAGTAGTTCTTGAGATATGATTTTTGACCCATAAGTGGGCGACGCCATGCCCATTTTCCATTTCGTAAAAAAATGGTGCGGCTTCCTTCTGCAATTTCCTATGTAAAATTTGGTGTTTCTGACGTTTCTCGTTAGTGAGTTAACGCATTTTTAGTAATTTTCAACCTAACCTTTGTATGGGAGGTGGGCGTGGTTATTATCCGATTTCTTTCATTTTTGGACTGTATAAGGAAACGGCTAAAAGAAACGACTACAGAAAGTTTTGTTTATATAGCTTTATTGGTTTGCAAGATATATACAAAAAACCTATTTGGGGGCGGGACCACGCCCACTTTTCCAAAAAAATTACATTCAAATGTGCCCCTCTCTAATGCGATCCTATGTTCCAAATTTTATTTTCAAAACTTTATTTATGGCTTAGTTATAGCTCTTTATGTATTTTTTTGTTATCGCCATTTTGTGGGCGTGGCAGTGGTCCGATTCCGTCCAACTTAACTTAACTTCGAACTTAACCTTCTTATGGTGCCAAGGAAAACGTGTTCCAAGTTTCATTAAGATATCTCAATTCTTACTCAAGTTACAGCTTGCACGGACGGACAGACGGACGGACAGACATACATCCGGATTTGAACTTTACTCGTCACCCTGATCACTTTGCTATGTATAACCCTATATCTAACTCGTTTAGTTTTAGGACTTACAAACAACGGTTATGTGGACAAAAATTGGCTTTGTGATCATCAATACTGACATTCACTTTGCCTTAAAATACAAACTTGAGCTTGATTGAGACCAAAAATGGGCTTTTCAGGAACAGAGTTTCATCTTAAAAAGATTATTGGTTTTCAGGACTGATCTTCCATCTAAGATGAGACTGCGCACGAATTTGACTATTCCTTACATAATTTATTTTAAATATAATTCAATTTTATTTTTGTCATTCTTCAACATGGCTGGTTCGTAAATTATAAGTACTATTGATTGAAATTGAAAAATGTGATATTTTAAAAACTCAATTAGTACATTTTTGATTAATGATGCAGACAGAATTGACATGTACACGTATGTATTTTACTATATACATTTGTATACTATTAGCTTTTTCTTCTACCAATTGTATTATATATACGCGATATCCTCTCAAGCCTTCTAGGAAACTCAGAGCCTTAGTGGCACATTTTGAGGATATGTTCCGTACTTACATATATCAGATGATGTTGTCATGGTGTTATAAGAGAAAGTTTAATCCCACAAATATTCATAAAGTCTATACTAGTTTCATCCATATGTTAAGATGTGTATGTTGGACGATTTATTTCTCAAGTAAAAAAATCAGAGATAAAATTTTCATTAAAATCTTTTAAGAAGTAGATTCGTAAATATTTATTTTATCACCGGATAGATTTTTTATTAAACAAAAAACGTTAATTTCAACGATATATTGAACCAAATCTATATTTTTGGTGTCCTTGACTGGGGTTTCAACCTCCTATCTATATGTTATTTTAAATATTGAGTTTAGAAGACGTTTCTAAAGTGAAGTGCGAGTGGAATCTCACTAGGAAGCATAAGGTATGGCATTGCGATGATCGAGATCATGTATGTTCTAGTGTAGTGTGAGTTGAGAGGACTGTTTAAAAAATAAAAGGCAAAATTTTATTTTAAATATTTCAAGTTGTAAATTCCTAAGCGCTTTATTTAATCTCCGGATAAATTTTATGAAAAAAACTTTCATCTTAAGGATATAATGAGAAGTGAAGTGCGAGTAAAATATATCTAGGAAGCATACGGTAATGGATTGCGTTGATTGAGATCATAAAATACGAAAAAATAGAGGGAATCAATTGGGTTTGTTATATCCTTCAAAGGCATGGCAATACTGCGACGAATCAGTTTTACCAACAGGCAGGAAGAGCACTCTAAATAATTACATAACCCTCTCTCTAGAAGAGAGATCACAGCCGAAGCTCATGGCCTTAGATGAGTGAAGAAGTAACGAACTATTTAAAGAATAAAAACCAAAACAACGCAAGCTATAAATATCCAATATCGAAAAAAATTCTAGTGTTAATATTATAAGAAATATGAAATTAATATATGAATTTTCTTTTGAATCACTTATTGAGTCTTCGCGTCATCGTGAATCTAATAATTTTCTACCAATATCCCGTTCTGCACACTCTGCTCAATTTGAGAGGCAGGGAAACTTTAATTTCCAACAGGGTTCGAAAGCGCTCATAAGTATGAGACCAAGTCGTATACTAGATGCATTCGAGATGCAGAGAAGTGTTGTTTATTTGTTATGAAAGTAAATAAAAATCCGAATCGAACCTGATACATATACTATTAATTGCTTGAGATCAATTTCGCATGCTTCACTAACCATTTCGCCAATTTTTTTTCATAAACAAAAATGCTTGTGTGGACCGAAACACTTAAAACTGTTGGATTTCCACCCCGCCAAATATATATATACATATGTCAGAACATATAAAACAAGTACGCGAAGCGTTCACCGTTTAATAGTCGTTCGAATTCAGTAGAAGGCAGAACTTCGATTTTCTACTGAAACGAGTCGGAAGATGCGGCTTTGGAGTATCAGGTGTTTGTCGGCGGCGACGGCGACGGCGACGGCGACGGTGGGGTGTGCGCTGCTGGCGTTGTTGTTAGTCATTTGTTGTGACGCCGCGCATGGTAATGCATATTGTGCAGTTTAGATTTATGTTCTTTGATACTTTTACAACATTTTTGCATGGTAATTATTTTTAATTACATTGTGTTGTATTTTAATTACAGCACATCAAGTGGAAAATGCAAATAGATTGGAAGCAGTGGATTATGAATCGCCTGCTCTGAGTCCGATTGGCCCACCACGCCCAAAGCGATCGCCGGGCGGAGGCGGTGGTGGTGGTGGAGGTTATGACGGTCAACCGGGTCAACCCGGTTATGGTAGTTATGGTGGTCCTGGTGGACCTGGAGGAGGTGCTTTTGGTGGTGCTGGTGGACTCGGCGGTGGTGCCGGCCAACCTGGACAGCCCGGTTATGCTGGCGGTGCGGGTTACGATGGTTACGGCGGTTCTGGTGGTGGAGGTTATGGTGGTTCTGGCGGTGGAGGTTATGGTGGTTATGGCGGTGGTGCAGGTCAACCGGGACAACCTGGTTATGGCAGTTATGGAGGCCGTGGTGGGAATGGAGGTGGTGATTTTGGTGGTGTTGGAGGACCCGGCGGTGGAGGTTATGGTGGTTACGGTGGCCAACCAGGTCAACCCGGGCAGCCTGGTGGATATGGTGGTGGAGGCGGCGGTGGCGGAGGTGGCGGAGGTGGAGCTGGCGGTGCTCCAGGATATCCTGGTTCACCAGGCGGTTATGGCAAATGAAATGTTTATATTTGTTTATAATATAAAAATGCTTAATTCCCATAAATTATATGATTTATTTAGCTTTATAATGACGGCATTTTATAGGTGTGGTTATGACTTTTATGCCATGAATTAATTAATTAAAAGTTGTCTCTGAGTTCTGAGTATATACCTACATACCCATACATACAAATACAGTAGCAGATTGAAGGGCTAGAAAATCAGGAAATCTGAACGGAATTCAAAATTAGAAAGATAAAAGAGGAATTGATGTCAACAGTACATGTGAGATAGTTGAGTCCATTGCTGGATTTGACTGCAATATTTATCTTGTTATACATATTAGATTGAATTGAATCAAGTAAGGAAGGTCTAAGTTCGGGTGTAACCGAACATTTTATACTCTTGCAATTTATTTATTTAATTTAATTAGTATAACACAGAATTTGGCTCACATATTCGGCACATATATGTTATAGAGCCCATTGAAAGTTTGAAACCCTTAATATTAGGTATATGGGAGCTAAAAAAATGTATGACCCAATTTTGCCTATTTTTTCGGTAAAAAAAAATTATTCAAAGCTCTGAGGTCCTCATGATCGATATACATATGTGGCCTTGAATACTTATAGTCCGATTTCGGCGATTTTTAGAAGGGCGATGCCACACTATAATTGCAGTGCTTACTTTATATATTGTAAAGTAAACGAATCAGATCGACTTCAAAATTCAGGTATATGGGAAGTATGCGAGGTTGTGAACCGATTTGGACTATTTTCATAACATATCATTGGGAAGCCAAGATGATATAATATTATGAACTAAACTTAATTTTGTCGAGTAGTTTCGGAGATATGGTTTTTGGCCCATAAGTGGGCGAAGCCACGCCCATTCAAAATTTTGTATACCATTTGAGTGCAGCTTTTCTGTACCATCTTTATAAGAAATTTAAAGTTTCTGGTGACTTTACATACTGAATTAAATCATTTTTAGTAGTCTTAAACATAACCTTTGTATGGGAGGTGGGCGTGGTTATAATCCATTTTCCTCCATTTTTGGACTGTATAAGGATGTGCTTGAAAATATAGCTTTAATAGTTCACGAGATATGTACGAAAACCGTAGTAGGGGTGGGGCCACACCCACTTTTCCAAAAAAAAAAATACATCCAAATATGCTCCTTCATAGTATGATCCTCTTCACTTTCCCTTTTATAACTTAATTTATGGCTTAGTTATAGCTCTTTATAGGTTTTCGGTTATCGCCATTTTATCCTTATGATACATCCGGATTTCAACTCTACTCGTCACCCTGATGACTTCGGTATATATAACCCTTTATCTCACTCATATAGTTTTAGGCCTTACAAACAACAGTTATGTGAACAAAACTATAATACTAATATAATATAATAATAATAATATAATTATAATACTTTGTTGCGAGAGTATAAAAAGAGATCGTGATGTTTAGTATATTTTAGTTAATAATTTTTTGCCAAATAACTAATTTTATGATGTTAAATTCTGTTAAGTATCGTTTGAAAAAATACGATTTCATAGAGCATCAATCAATCGGACCAAAAACCTATAAAGTGTCATAACTAAGCCATTAATAAAGCTATAAATTTGGTATGAAGGATCACGCTAGGAATAGGTATATCTGGATGTAATTTTTTTGGGAAAGTGGGCGTTGCCACGTCCCTAAATAAGTTGTTTATGAATATCACGAAAACCAATAAACCTATATAAACCAAACTTTCTGCAGTTGTTTCCATTACATACCCCATCACACACCATACAAATAATTGAAATCGAATGCCCACGCCCACCCCCCATACAAAAGTTGTGTTGAAAATTACTAAAATTATTTTAACTCTAAATTTTATTTATTATACTCTCGCAACCTGTTGCACAGAGTATCATAACGGGTGATTTTGTTGAGGTTAGGATTTTCATGCATTAGTATTTGACAGATCACGTGGGATTTCAGACATGGTGTCAAAGAGAAAGATGCTCAGTATGCTTTGACATTTCATCATGAATAGACTTACTAACGAGCAACGCTTGCAAATCATTGAATTTTATTACCAAAATCAGTGTTCGGTTCGAAATTTTTTATCGACAAATTTTGTTCAGCGATGAGGCTCATTTCTGGTTGAATGGCTACGTAAATAAGCAAAATTGCCGCATTTGGGGTGAAGAGCAACCAGAAGCCGTTCAAGAACTGCCCATGCATCCCGAAAAATGCACTGTTTGGTGTGGTTTGTACGCTGGTGGAATCATTGGACCGTATTTTTTCAAAGATGCTGTTGGACGCAACGTTACGGTGAATGGCGATCGCTATCGTTCGATGCTAACAAACAACTATTCCAGCTTTGGAAGACAACATTTCCGAAGAAATTCGGG
Organism: Zeugodacus tau; assembly: GCA_031772095.1. NCBI lineage: Eukaryota > Metazoa > Arthropoda > Insecta > Diptera > Tephritidae > Zeugodacus > Zeugodacus tau. Next base: position 17,672,787 of record CM062650.1, on the reverse strand, counting down.
CTATTCCGGCCGAAATGCTCGAAAAAGTTGCCCAAAATTGGACTTTCCGAATGGACCACCTAAGACGCAGCCGCGGTCAACATTTAAATGCGTTTTTTTTTTTTAAAAAGTTATCAAGCTCTTAAAAAATCACCCTTTATTTTACAGCTAGTATGAACCAGAACCCAACTAGTCAGCTGACTGTTTTTTCCATACTATCAACTGGTATTTTGTGTGTCGATGTCCTACGAATGGACACATTTCTGTTACAAAAATAATAATGCCACACTAGCTCCAAACAGATGCATAACTATCTAGTTTAATGTACATATGTATATTCACAGGACAATTTATATTTGGATTTTATTAAGGACCTCCATATTTTATGATGCTCACAAAACTTTAATTTCTTCCTGAACTAATTATCCATATATATTGACATATTTTTAGATTGAAGAGATTTATTGTTCTTCAAACATTTACAATGTCCATAAATATTGGTTAGCAACCGATTTATACGTTACCTACGGAATATAATGGAGTATAGGAAGGCAAATGAGCTACATACATACGTAGTATATATGTATATTAACTATATGATAACATGAACCTACTAAAGAACGATTATGCTGGCACCTGAATGTATTTAAGGTCTATAGTTCTGAAAGTAGTTCATTGAGGTACCAGTACTAGTGTACTGAAGCTTTCAAAAATTTCCAAATTCACGCTCTGACAATATGTGTTGTAACACAAAGTACGTCTTTCTTACTGAAAAAAACATTCCTAATTCTGGCACTACTGAGATGGGTCGTTGTTGTGGTTAAAAATTAATGCAACATTACAACCTTAATAACAACACATTCTTATTTCACGGTTTATTTTCTTATGCATCAGAATGAAATTTTTATACAATGTAGACGATGAAATTTGTTTTTAACTCTAATTCAAATTATATTCTAATTAACACCTCTATTTTCAATTAATATTTTAACTATGAGCTTTGTTGGATTCATTATTTGATGATGAGATTTATTATTCAACATTTTCGATAGCACTTTGTACATATAATTGTATTTCATTTTAAAATAATATTGAGCATTCCTTTGGGCTATGAGAACTGTAAAAAGTTTCTTGGGCCCGAACATGTAGAATGACCACCGCATTGGGAACATTTCGAAACTCAATTCGTGCATTTTTGTCATTTTCATTGTGATACTGTCCACTATATTGATTAAGAACTGGTGAGGCACACATACGATCTACATATTATAAGCATGTGAGGTACCCAATGGATCTTTTACTGAGACGTAGAAATCATATTTTATTTGTTTTGTTTCACTTACTAGAGATATAATTAAATTTCTTTCAATCTGCGCCAATATGCTCAAAATAACTATTAACTGTGTGCTTTACTTAGAAAGAAGACTCTACAACAAGGTTCGTTTAACTCAAAACTTTAACTAAACGTCTAAAGAGCACAAAAATAATAAATTTTTGATTTTTGAAATATTAAGATTTTCCACTACTATTAAATTTTATGCGTTTTTTTTTTTTTAAAGTTATCAAGCTCTTAAAAAATCACCCTTTAGTTTTGTTCACAAAACAGTTGTTTGTGTCACCAAGAAATATAAGAGTTAGATATGGGGTTATATATACATAAATGATCAGAATGACGAGTGGATTTGAAATCCGGATGTCTGTCCGTCCGTCTGTCCGTGCAAGCGATAACTTGAGTAAAAATTAAGATATCTTAATGAAAATTAGAACACATGTTCCTTGGCACCCTGAGGAGGTTGCTTTCGAAAATGGGCAAAATCGGTCCACTGCCACGCCCACAAAATGGTGGAAACCGAAAACCGATACAGTGTCATAACTAAGCCTTAAATAAAGTTATGAAAATGAAATTTGGAACATAGGATCGCATTAGGGAGGGGCACATTTGGATATAATTTTTTTGGAAAAGTGGGCGTGACCCCGCCCCCAAATGGGTTTTGTCGTTTATTTTGGCCATTTCCTTATACAGTCCAAAAATGAAAGAAATCGGATAATAACCACGCCCACCTCCCATACAAAGGTTAGGTTGAAAATGACTAAAAGTGAGTTAACTCACTAACGAAAAACGTCAGAAACACCAAATTTTACATAAGAAATGGCAGAAGGAAGCTGCACTGAGATTTTTTTACAAAATGGAAAATGGGCGTGGCGTCGCCCACTTATGGGTCAAAAACCATATCTCAAGAACTACTCAACAGATTTCAATGAAATTCGGTATATAACACTTTCTTGACACCCTGATGACACATGTGAAAAATGGATGAAATCGGTTCATAACCACAACTTCCCATTTAACTCAATTTTGAATTCCATCTGATTTCTTCACTTTATATTATATACATAAGGAACAAATGAAGATAACGGAATAAAACTTTAAACAAATAGTACATATCATCTTTGGCTTCACTTGAGAAAAAAATGTCGAAAACGGACTATAACTTTTCAAGGCCACTGTTATGGAACATGTTGAACTCCGCGCCTAAGGGTAAATTTTAACCGAAAATATGGATAAATCTCTCTGATAATTTAATGTAATTCAGAGGAAATTGTTTATTCTAATAGTGTATCTCGGTTCCAAAAATTATTAAAATGGGATAATAACATCTCCTAGCTTTCATATACCTAATTAGAGGCTTTTCAAAACTACGGTGGGCTTTAATCTGCATATATGTATGTATTGTTTAATTTGTGAGATATCTTAGCGAATTTATGAGTGTATAGTCTTGGATATAGTGTACCTTGCTGGTGAAAATGAATGAAATCGGTTCAGGAATTTCCTCAGCCCTCATACACTATATAGGACGATTTTCGTTATTCTGTTAAACTTTGTGCCGAATTTATAGGAAAGTATGGTATGTCTTAATAAAATTTCTTCAATAAATTGCGAGAGTATAAAATGTTCGGTTGCACCCGAACTTAGCCTTTCCTTATTTGTTAATTTTATTTAATTTCATATTTAAAAAAATGGAAAATGGGCGTGGCGTCGCCCACCTAAGGGTCAAAAAGCATATTTCAAAAACTACTCAATTGTTTTCTATGAAATTCGGTACATAGTACTTTTTACTGATCACACGGATGGAAAATGGGTAAAATCGGTTCCATCTGATCTGAAATTTGTTCTTCTAATAGTGTGTCCCTGTACCAAAAAATCGGGTCGAAACTTCCCCTAGCTGCCATATAACCTATATTCGGATTCTACATATATCGGTTAATATGTGATATATCTTAGCAAAATTAAGTGAGCATATAGTATTGGACATAGTGAACCTTGGTGGTGAAAATGAATGAAAACGGGTCAGGAATTACCTCCCTCATATAATATATATGACGATATTGGTAATTAAAATTATTAAATATTGCAATATGTTTAATATATTATCCAAAAATATCAATTCAATCCGAGTAGTATTTTAAGAGATATACCCTTTCCAAAGTGAGTTTTTTTATTAAAACTCTGTCAAAAATTCAAATATTTAGTAGTGCTTAAAATTATGTTTGGTAGGTATTTGTACTTGACTGTAGGAGGAATAGGATAGGGGATCTAGTAGGCAAAAGTGTAGCAAAAACGCGTAAAGTCTCAGCAGGTGTCATCATTGCAGCGTAATTTCCCAAATAATTATTTAAGAGTTATTAATAAATCAAACATTAATACTATGTGTATGGCTTTAAGTAGCTATGTAAATAAACTTAATTCAGAGAAATCAGAATATAAAGAAGTCAATAAGTGCACTAATTTACATATGTGTGTACATACAAACATTCGTATATGCATACAAGCTGCACGCAGATCAAATATCTTGTCCACTCAACCGAAGATAAAAATAGAAAAGAACAGCTCAGACTCTTACCTATATGTACATATATAGATATACTGATATACTTATTTATGTATGTGTACAGCTCCACCGCACTGCATTGATATAAAGTTACTCTTATCTCTATAAATATATATTTATGTGTGTATGCATAAAGCGTGCTACAAATCGAATTGGGGAACTACCTATGCACACACTGTTGCATGAGAAAGCGATAACGCATGGGCTTGTGTTGTCCAAATACTTTTATTTTGGTTTTGGTTTTTCCAAAAACTTTTCGTTGTTTCTTTATGGGAAGAAATGGAAATCTGTCGCATATAAAAGCACAACTCGCATCAAATGTAATCATTGTCTTCGCATCGTCTTCAAGATGAAGTTATACGCATTCTGCGCTGTTATATTGGCTATATTCGCTTTGGCTTTTGGTGAGTATTACATATTTTTATCCTTTATTATAAAATAATACGAAACAAATAAAATAATAATCATGACGCATTTAAGATTCGAATTAATAATCAATTTATTTTAATGTTTTTAATTTGTTTCAATTGCAGCAAGCCCTAATCCCTTGCCGAATCCTGAACCCTTCCCGGGCGGCGGCGGCGGCGGTGGTGGTGGTGGTGGTCGTTACGGTGGCGGCGGCGGTGGCGGTGGAGGTGGTGGCAAGTAAACTAACCACAGTTTCTGTAGTGCAAAATAATACATGGATGGAAACATTTCTAGGACGACTCTTTGAATGCAATGATTAAAAACTAATAATAAATGATACAAAAATTAATTCATTAAATCTTTTAATTTTGAAAAAAAATATTACTAGGATAATATATGAATATGTAGGTCTACAGAGTCCAAGAAAAAAATTAACTTTCTTCTTTCTCTAGATATTTTCTATGCAGAGTATATGAAGTATAATTCTGCTGCCAACAATTGTTTCCTAGAACCCATAACTACATATGGGCATTTCCGCCATGTCGAACGTGACAATCGTAAACTTTTCAACTAAAAAAAAAATGAATTAAAATGTTTTTTAATTTTGACAGTAGGATTTTTGCAACGGTTTTAATTTTCAAGATAATTGCAAAAAACCAAGACATTCGCACGGGACAGATGGAAATCGTTTTTGGGGACAACGATTCAAACGGCGATTTCAGCGAATTGTGAGGCAATATTCAAATGTTTTTGATTGTAGAGCGTTGTGAATGGATGCATTTAAAATTGGTATGAATTTCACCCAAAAATAATTTATAGTATTTTTTTAATATTATTATAATATATATATTAATATTATTATTATAAATATTTTTAATTAAATTTTTTCCATCATAATATTTATCTTGATTTTGTTGTTATAATACGGAATTATTTGACAACAAGTCCAATAAAATGGCTTAAAAAAGTAGTAAATGTATTTATTTATTTATTTTAACTAATATCCAACGAGAAACACAACAAAAATTCTATAGTATGAAATAAAAATAGTATAATGAATGTGAATTTTTTTTTCAGAAAATGCTGTCCTCGGATATAAAATTTTTTGGATTTCGCTATCCTTTTGATAACTGCCTCCACTCCATCGACGACTCCTTGCAAATAAATTATATTCTAATGAAGACTATTTTAACTATTTTATAAAATCAACCAGGCGTGTTAATATAAATTTGATTTTAAACTGAGAGCAGTTACATTAAAAAACAATTTTTAATTAGTTAAGAGATTTATCAAGAAAATAATATTTCATGCGTTAACTTGTCACTTTTAAAAGCAAACGATTTTCTCCTGATAACCTTGTTAAAATGAGCACTCTTATTTTGATTTGTAAGCCTACAATTTTCGCCAACATCTATTTGAATAGCTATTTCAGTGGAATTTAAAGTGCGGTTTTGCTCATATGTAAATAATTAATGTAAATGTATCTATTTACATACTTAAGTAAATTTTATAAGACAAAAAATAATTTCAATTTTTAAATTCCACACCTACGATGTCGCACGTGACCAATTTTAAGTAGTTACCGAAACCACAAAACTTCTGATTTTGAACAAGGTTTTTTTTTATTTTAATTGTATAAAAATTTACTGTTTATACCCAAAATTTGGCGAGCTTGCTGCTTATATTTGCGATGCAGTGGGAACAAGTGTTGTTTTTTGATGTCGCACGGGACATTAAAATATAGGACAATAAGAGAGCAAAAACTTACAGTTATTTGCAATCGCATGCTTTCTTATTGCATTTTATTTTGCTCTTTGTACCCTTATAAAGGTTTTATACAAAGCAAAGTTTAATACATGATATGTTTCTTTAACAATTTTGACGAAAAAACAAATGCTGTAGAAAATCGAAATGAGAAAAGTAGCTCCTATGCGACTTGGCTTTCGTATATTCCGTAATTGGTTATGAATTAATTTAAAATTAATTTAATATAAATAAAATAAAATATGCAAAAACTTTGTAATTCCAATTATGTTTAATATTCTGTCTGTGGTGGACCTTCTGGCGGAAATGCCCATATCTGTTTCCGTTGTACTAGGTTGGAATTTATACATATCATTACTGCTTTCATACATATACAGAGAAATCTCTCCACACGGATACCTCCCTTGAGTGGTCAATTTTTCATGCACCAAGTTTTAAGTTAAATTTTTAGAACAAATGACCCTCTCTTAGATGGACTCGGGTAATTATTTACTATAAAATCGGTCATCGGTCGCGAACATCTTCTCAACAGACAAAGAGATAATTTTTTCATAAGTAATCCAACCACCTCTGGTGTGAGTATAACTTAGTTTAACAGTACATAGTAATACGACTTTTGTTTGTTAGCTTTTGGATCAAGAAATTATTGAAAAATTCAGTAAAGTGAAATTTTGCTTCGTAAGGCAGTGAATAATAAAGTTCAATATATTATTATTCCACAATGATCGAACGAATTGTGGTAATCTAAACAATACTCTTTATATCAATTGTTCTTCAGAACATGCTGACGTCTTGGACTTCGTAACTCCCACCGTGTAATGTTTCTACTCAAGTTATCAGATCCGATGATAGCTTGGAAACGCCTTAAAATTGTTGCATAAATATATCGCTATCTTTATACCATACTCATATTAGATCGTGCAGGTACTTAAAAGCCTAAATTTTTTCCGACTACCGAATGGTCATTTGCGAATAATGATTGTATCGTATAATTGGCAAAGCTATTTACTCTAACTATTCTGATATCATTCGTGTGGCCATGACCATGATAAGCGTTGTGCAAAAAAAAATATATTTATTAACCAATAATTTTGTACAAATGTTGGTATTTAGATCATATTAATATAAGAAAATCTTAGTAGAGTGGAAGAGTAGGTTTATGATCTCGCCACTCTCTAAAATATTATAATTGGCTCCAAAAGGGTTAGTTCAGAATATGCGTAAGATTTACAGAATTCAGATTATCAAATTATGTTTTTATACCACTGCAACAAAGTTGCTAAGCCTTTCCCCACGCCCGCTTTCCTCACAATTTTGAAGTCCATCTGATTAGTTTTCTTTACAATCTCTAAATTAAGCACTAGTTAAGGTATCTGGTCAATACTTTCTCCAGCCCCATAAACCTCACATACTGATTTTCAAATTCATATTCACTACATTTATGAAAACTCGCAGCCATAAGTGTTTTGTGACGATTGCTCCATAAAATTATCTGGGGCTTTGAAGATAATTCGAAACTCTTGTTCCTGCTTCATAAGTAAATAAACTCGGAAGTTAAAATTGATTTATCTGCAAAGCGTAACGAGACAGTCTTTATTAATGTAAATAATAGTATAGTGAAACAGAAAACAACAACGCCTGCACAATAATGAATCGGTGGTTGATATATGTAATTCATATCTATACCTTAACAGTCATTTAGCTATAAATAATGAAAAAGTGCATATGTATGTAAGCTCGTGCTTCAGCATATTCTCTTAACATTAATTTTAATGACATACTATTTTATTTAGTCCGATGAGACGCGGAAATTCTGATAATGATTGTCTAGTTGTGCTTATTTAAATTTCTTCATTACATGCAAAATGAAAATAACTGCATGAATAATTACAAAGCGTTTAAGAAGTAAAACCGCATTTATGTGGTAAACTGAGCTGTAACACATACATGTATGTATGTATGTATAATAATTTCATATGTTCCACGAAGCAATTCGTATCTGTAACTGTTAAATCAATTAAATTAAATATAATTAAAAGTTTACTTATTTATGGTTGCGAAATTGCATGCTGCTTAATAGCCAGGAGGTGAAACCCCGACTTCCGAGCAATAAACTCGATATAGTATTGTAGAGAAATAATAAGTTGTCGTCTAAGATTTCAAGTCATGCGTTTAACTGTTCTAGGAAAACAATACTTGTTTGCAATAAAAATTCTAATAGTTGCACACCTGACACTCATAAATATGTATGTATGTATGTATAATTGCAAGCCTATGATAACTGTATTTATATTGACTAATAAACTATAAGACTAAATTAAACGATTGAATATTTATGGTAAATATTTATTATTGGTTGCGAGCATAAGTAGCATTAAAAGTGATAAGTTTGTTTGTACGAGTAAACAAAAGGCACGAGTCGTACACCAACATGTAAATAAATAGTAACTGTAAAGTTAAAAACCTATAATTAGGTATGTATATGGGAGCTAGAGGAAGTTATGAGCCCAATTTAAAAATTTTTGGAATTCAAAATTGTATTATATGAGAAGTAGGCGTGGTTGAGAAGCGATTACGCCCATTTGTAATATCAGGATGTTGAAAAAATATTATGTATGAATTTCATTGAAATCGGGCGAGTAGTTTCTGAGATATGGTTTTTTACCATAGGCAACGTCACTCCCATTTTCCATTTTTTTAATATTTCGATTTTACAAAACCCAGTCGAGTGTTGTACAGTTACTTTGCTCTCGTTCCGGTTTAAAAGAATTACTACAGAAGGCGCATTAAAATCAAGGAATATAATCACAGCACATCGGTTAATAATCCACTTTTCAATTATGTAGATTAATCAAAAAGCATTTATAATAAGTTAATTTATTCCACGAGTTTTTGAAAATTTTAGATTTTTGTTTACAATTTGACAGAGTTTAACATTTCCTCTTCTTTGTCTCTTTAATATTTAATCACCCTTGGTTCCATCCGCCAATACTGTCTCTCCTGCTACCAGGAGACGATTTCCGCTGAATTTCATTAAGATATCTCAGAGATATATGTACCAATATTTGCGAGTTATAGCCACTGCAGACCGGACATTCGGTATCTAGGATCTTGAATAGTGGATATTCGATTTCGACTATTTTTGGATGAGGTGTGTTTTCTGGTCCAACGTTATTAATAATGCTAACCTCTGGACCGTAACCAAACGGATACCGATCCAAATCGAAATTCGACGCCGTAATTGGAAGTGTATAGACAACACAGCGAAAACTTCAGGACAACATTAGTAGAACCGCGCTAGATTGGAATCCTGAAGGAAGCCGAAGACGCGGGAGACCAGCCAACACCTGAAGACGGAAAGTCTAAGCAGAAGCACAGAGAAGCGGTTATTCGTGGAGAGAAATAAAATTCCTAGCTTTAAGTAAAACGATTTATAAATTGTTTATTGAGGCTCTTTGTTACATTTAGAAACTACAGTAATATATATATATGGATATACATATATATAATGGAAGAATCAGATATTTAAAATTTCGTTATATCGCAAGTAAATGTGGTTGTGATTTCGACAATTTTCTAACTCTAACAGCAAGAAATCAAGAAAATGTTATAATAAATATCAAATTTGGTTTGAATTGGCCGAGTAGCTCCGGAGATATAGGAGTTTGACCCAAATGGGCGGTGCAACACCCATTTACAAGTAAATTAATTTAAAAAAAAATATATAGCAGCGATTTTTTAAACAACCGGAAAGACTTTTTAAATACCAGAAACATATTTTAACAGCTGAGATGTTACATTTATTATTATATCCCTTGAATGAAAATATGTAAGTATATATGCATATAGTTTTATTAAGCGCTAACAAAGAACACTATTTACATTACGTAATTATCGCATAATTAAGTTGTTTTATACAAAATAGCCTCAAAAGAACAGTTGATTAAACGCGATTCCATCGATTGCAAGTAACAACAATGCTTACAAAATAACATACGGTTCCAGTATATTACAGGGGATTCTCTTATTACAAAACAACGTATTTCTGTGTGAAATTGTTTGAATGATTAATTGAGCGCTTTGTGAAGACATTTAAATGCTTATAAGATTACAGTTACAAGTTTTACATTTAACTGTTTGTTTACATAAATGCCATTCGCACGAAATCAATAATACTCGTGTATTTACCGGTTTAAGGCGAAACTTGAACCGTTGCATCAACATGTCTTCCAGTTCAACACAGTTGCTACTCGTACAAGTAATAAGCGTGGGTTGGTTCATTCACACCTCCCAAGAGAGTTGGTGTTATTATTGTTGTTTAAGTCAAATCAGGAAGGTACTAGCATTGGCAATGGTCGTAATGAAATATTCTTTACAAAGCTCAGTATATTGTGTCTTGAGACGCAATTGTTTTTAATGCAAACACATTTTTTTATGTGGAAACATATGTATACGAGAGTGTTATGCAATTTGACTCAAATGTACGCATTAAACGTTTTATTTTTATACAAATGCTAATTGTTGTTTACAAGTGTCTTGCGCGTGGTTTTTGTAGTTCCCCAGCCAGAGGTGTGTTCAGATAAACAAATTAAGACAAAGTTTGATTAACCCACTGGCCGTTTAGCCAATATGCGATGAGTTGGAGCGGAAAACCAGTAACCACTTATGTGTTTAACAGTTCGGAGAATATGATTACATGACCCACATACAAAAGATAATTTTACACTTCAGTGGCAATAAATTATATATATTATATTGAACTCAAACAAAAGTTCTCACATATTTCAGTCCAATGATACTTGTTATTACCAAGAACTGAGAGAGTATTCATCATAAAAATTCCCTAATTTTTTAAATACAAAAACAGAAAAAATCAAATTTAAGGGTAATGTTTATTATTCTTTGGCGTTTATTTTTATACTCTCGCAACAAAAGTTGCTAAGAGAGTATTATAGTTTTGTCCACATAACGGTTGTTTGTAAGTCCTAAAACTAAACGAGTTAGATATAGGGTTATATATACCAAAGTGATCAGGGTGACGAGTAAAGTTCAAATCCGGATGTCTGTCTGTCCGTCTGTCCGTCCGTGCAAGCTGTAACTTGAGTAAAAATTGAGATATCTTAATGAAACTTGGAACACGTGTTCCTTGGCACCATAAGAAGGTTAAGTTCGAAGATGGGCGGAATCGGACCACTGCCACGCCCACAAAATGGGGATAACTAAAAACACATAAAGAGCTATAACTAAGCCATAAATAAAGTTATTCAAGTAAAATTTGGAACATAGGATCGCATTAGGAAGGGACACATTTGAATGTAATTTTTCTGAAAGAGTGGGCGTGACCGCCCCCAAATAGGTTTTTTGTATATATCTTGCAAACCAATAAAGCTATATAAACCAAACTTTCTGCAGTCGTTTCTTTTAGCCGTTTCCTTATACGGTCCAAAAATGAAAGAAATCGGATAATAACCACGCTCACCTCCCATACAAAGGTTAGGTTGAAAATGACTAAAAGTGCGTTAACTCACTAACGAGAAACGTCAGAAACTCCAAATTTTACATAAGAAATGGCAGAAGGAAGCTGCACTGAGATCTTTTTACAAAATGGAAAATGGGCGTGGCGTCACCCACTTATGGGTCAAAAACCATATCTCAAGAACTACTCGACAGATTTCAATGAAATTCGGTATATAATATTTTCTTGGCACCCTGATGACACTGGTGGAATATGGGCGAAATCGGTTCACAACTACGCCTACTTCCCATATAACTCAATTTTGAATCCTTCTGATTCGTTCACTTTATAATGTATACATAAGGAACCGATAAAGATAAAATAACGAAATAAAACTTTACACAAATACTGTATTTGAGCTGTGACATCACTTTTGGAAAAATTGTCAAAATCGAACCATTACTTTTCAAGGCCCCTGATATCAAACATGAAGAACTCAGTGCCTAAGGATAATTTTTCACCGAAAGTATATGTAAATCTCTAAATAAATTGCGAGAGTATAAAATGTTCGGTTGCACCCGAACTTAGCCTTTCCTTACTTGTTTGAAGTTAGTTTATTTCAAATGTTGGCCGCCGCTACGTCTAAGATAGTCTATCCGTTGAGTACAATTTTCGATGAATTGTTCGAGCATTCGACTGATAAAAGGCGTGTCATTCGCGTGATTCGTGATGTTTTGCTCCAAGGGCTGCATCGAAGGGCGATTGTCTGCATAGATTTTAGATTTTACCTATCCCCACTGGTGACTTGGTGAACAATCGACCGGCCCAAAGCGTGAGCTCACTGAAGTGTTCTCTCAATAAATTCATTTATTAATGCGATATGTGGGAAGTGGCGCCGTGTTGTTGAATACAAATGTCGCCGAGATCATGAGCTTAAATTTCAAACATCAAATAATCGGTTATTATGACACGATAACAGTCATCATTACGTTCTCACCGGCATGATTTTTGAGGAAATATAGACCGGCCCACAAACCGTGCTGGACGTGGTCTATTCGGTCGAATATTATCCCATAATGAATGCTTGGTCTCAAGATGGGTGAGCGTTTTCTATACCCATCCTTATTCATCCTTAGAAGATAACAGAAAAATTATGGAGTCAGGGCTCCGAAAGAGAATCTACTCCGAAAAAATCTACTTAACTAGTCCATAAAAAATACAACGTCTGTCCAGCAAGTTTTGTACAAGTTTGCAGAGTCTACCCATGCTAGACAGCAGACCAAATAACACGTTTAATAGCAAAAATAAACTTGTTTTCAGACATAATCATATAAAGATCATTCCAATTATAATGACACCACAAATTATACAATTACTCTAGGTCGCAATGGAATCGAAAATGTGAGAAAGTGAAACTTTTAAGTTCTTTGTGCATTTCTAGGTAAAATATAATGTAATAATAATGTTATAGAATAAATATGTTATAGTTTGAGTTCTGAAACTATCTTCCCTAGTTCTTTTAGATCTATAGTATTCTATGCACATAAATTATGTAGTTACACTAGTACTCGTCTTAAAATATATGTATGTAGGTACAGCTATGCATAGACGCTTTGGCGAAATACTTTCATTAGACTTAACATTCCTCGAGTATCCAGCTTATTTTTGATCATATAATGATTAAGGGTAGTCAAGGGGTATTTTCAAAAACTAATTTTTTCCATTTTTTCATTTTCGTTTGTGTAATATCTTTAAAATATTCTCTGTAAATTTGAAGTTGATCCGATAATTACTTTTTGAGTGAATCGGACACTGCAACATGCTACTGTGAAATTTTAAATGCGTTTTTCTCAAAACTATGTTTTTTGAACTGGTGACAACTTTAACTCGAAAACCGCTCCGTAGATTTTAATGAAATTAATACAGCTTTTAGAATACATAATAATCCGGGGCCTGACCCAAGCTTTTCTTTTTTTTTCAAAAATTTCGATTTTTTAAGATAAAGTTGAGTTTTCCCCAAAAATAAAAAAATCCTGAGGCCATTTTGTTAATCTTCGAACAAAAAACGACTTATGATTGTCACCGTAAGAACATTTTTTATTGAAATTTCGTGACTACAAGTCAAAACATTGAGTAATAATGCTATATTATTACTTTTGTAAAATAACATGATTTAAGTTTAACACATATCTAACATTTTATTAAGATACGGATGTTATCTTGCACGAATTTAAATTCAAATCAATCCAGATTATTTCATATTGTAATTTACTCTTTTGGAGAGAACTGCCAACAACTAGGTCTGTCGCTCCGACATATTCTCCACAAGAAATATATCAGGTCTCCGGTGGGTTAACTCCATGACGTGGTTCTCGATGTATAATCATCATCCTAAAAAATCCTTATATTTATCAATTCGTTAGATATATTGTCTGGACAAAGAGATATTTCAATTTAGTAAATTTGAATGAAGGTTTTAAGAAATCGGGAAACAAAGCCTAAATGATATATTTTCAGCAGAATCGGTTTGCTGCCGAAGGAGTTTCAGGTTAAAGCTAAGCTAAGTGGAATTCTCGAAGAACAATATCTCCAAAAGTGACGACATTGCGGTGACAAATATTATCAAAAAATACACACATGTATTCAATATACATTCTTATTTATTTTTAATATTATTAAAGCTTTTGGTTTGGTTAACATTTTTATATACATATATACAGAGGTTTAAGGATCTTATATTAAAAGTGTCTCTAATTAAGTGTGAATCGGAGGTACAGCAGCACTATATTAGTGTCTTTGGTTTGAGATTTATGAGCGATGAAATTATGGAGGACATGGTGGCATCCAAGATGGACGCACGCAATCTGGACCGCCAGCGCCACCTGGGCCGCCAGGACCATTACCCCAACCACCACCGCCACCGCCGCCTCCGCCACCACCACCGCCGCGTTCACAATTGCAACCACGACCACCACCGCCGCCGCCGCCACCTCCACCGCCTCCCGGCACTGGCACGCCTATAAAAAAGGAAATATTTATAAAGTGTGTTTTAGTCAATTACACGATAATTGTACCGTTCACCAACGCCAACACAGCGAATACAACAACTAACAGTAATTGGATCTTCATATTGCACTTGTTAATATTGGCGTTACACTGGCTGAAGTGATACGTTGTTTTATATAGCACCGACCCTTATATACAATCACTGATGAGCATCGCTTTTCACTATTGAAAACACAAACAATTCGGTCGGGTGGGGAATTTTCGTGGGGTTATTCAATTGCGGTAAACGCTCCGAAGCGATGTAACGCACTACAACAACAAAACACGAACATATGTGTGCCGCTGCTCCAATGACGCTGTTGCACAAGTAGTTGGGGCGGGGCATGCGAAGGAATTGTTGTGATAAGACATATGTATGTGTACAATTATCACCTCACTGCTCTTCGGTTTCCGTGGAAAATCCAAACCGAACAAATCAGTAAACAACTGAAATTCAAAGTACGAAAATTCATATACAGTACGTTACAATAGTAGGTGTATATTTACGCTATAAGTTATACGTCTAAGTCAACTATTTGCGCCGTACAGGTCATTGCTGATAAGAAAATTGCATTAAGTGAAACATTTGTTAATTAAATTAATCTCATTTGTGTTAAGCCTATTGACGCGTATTCCTAGAACGCAATTATGCAATAGCTATGCGCATTTATATTTCCAATCATTTATTAATAAAATACGCTAAAATTAGGTCAACGATCTTGTCGTATTTACGTTGAATTTGGAATGAAAACAAAAAGTGAATTTTCAAAGGAAAAATATTTTTATATATAGTATGTATGTATGTATGTGCATATGTATAAACAAAGCGATTTGATTGTTTACACCGTTTTACAACTGAGTCCAGACCCACTGTGTTCCTTTTAGACAAATTTAAAAGTTGTTGAAGAAACTGTCAAAATCGTTTATTGTATTTCTTAAACTGCCAAAATTGCATTTTCTATTACTTCTACCAGATGGTGTAACTATTACTTTTTACGAACATTTTGGTACCTTCTTTGACATAATCTCGATCTAATGTAATGATTTCGCTGTAAGTGTCCAACATGTCGATCTGCTTCGATAGTGTAAAATTTTGAAGATCCTTCCTTATTTAGCCTCTTCATTTGAGTTAATTCCTTTCATATTGCCACTTTTTGAGTATGAGATAAAGAAAATAGTTATTGAGGGCCAAATCTGGCCTACAATTTATCAGTCGTATCACAATCTGAATGAACAGAGCATTGTCTCGATGTAAAAAAAAAAAACGTTGGAACCAATGCCTTTTCTCCTGTAAAAATTTGCGAATGATGTAAGTAACTCACCCATTTTCAATTTGCTGTTATCCAACAAAATTTGTGTTATTTCGCAATGTTTTCTTGCAATATTTATATGTATGTATATAAAACTGGCGATTCTTTTTGTTGAGTTCTTTCAAAAACGCTTTGGTACCGTATAATTGGATAGTACTTGCTTTGAATATTTTGTCATATAATAGGCGTGTTTTATTTGACCACCACAAGCTAATAGCTAAATCATGGACAAATAAAATGCATTTACATAGCTTATTTCAGTTGCAATGCGGGCCCGAACTCTCAGCTGAAATGTATGTACATATGTATGTGATTGGCGTTGCAACCGTTTAGCCGGTTATAGCCGAATCAACGATAGTGCGCCACCTCTCTCTCTCCTTCGCAGTTCGGCGCCAGTTGGAGATCCCAAGTGTAACCAGGTCGCTCTCCACCTGGTCCCTCCAACGGAGTGGAGGCCTTCCCCTTCCTCGGCTTCCTCCGGCGGGTACTGCATCGAACACTTTTAGGGCTGGAGTGTTTTCGTCCATTCGGACAACATGACCTAGCCAGCGTAGCCGCTGTCTTTTTATTCGCTGAATTATGTCAATGTCGCTGCCTAATAGTATCGAAGTTGTAAGTTGTTTCAAAAATTATAAATATGAGTTTTAATAAATATAATATGATCTAGTTATTTCTTCTCGAACTTTTCTCGTCGTCTGAAAACCAATTTATTTTAAACGATTCAAACGTTTTTATTTGTCTACCTTAAGGAGAAGAAGATACATTTTTTTAACCAAGGTTTTTCAAATATCTTGTGATTTTAGTGAAACGGCAACCCTTATTATTATATTAGGAGCTGTATTCTGATAGCTAAGAGACAATAATAAAGACTTATTGACTTAAAAAATCGCAACAAGTTGTCCTAAATTGCTGCCATGTCCAAACATGGACTCGTTTATGTAGACCGGGACTATTCATTTTAAAAAGGGATTGATCCTAATTGGCTTTAGAATTCTGTTTTCTAACTATTTTGGAACAATTTCTTTAAAATTCGTGTAAGGGATGCTTCTAGCGCCAATACATTAATCACAAGTACTGACTTCAGGTAAAGCAGGTTCTTATTCCGAATGTGAAGGATTAATTGATCCTAAGGAATGTTCCCGGGGAAATAAATTTCATTTCATCAAGAAACTTGTTTCCTATAGCGTTTGCCAAACGATTGGTAATGTCAATCCTATTTTGTATTCTACTATAAACCATCAGGATGTTGCATACCATATTTAAGATTTTACTTCCTGAATGGATACTATACCAAAATGTGAAAAATATATAAAAAATTCAAATATTTGTGTTGGTTTATCAAATTATATTTATTAATGTAATAATTTGTTCCAAATCCTTCCGCCAAACAGTGAATTCAATTAACAATGTGTTAAACTATGTGGTTAATGGTTGGGCAATTTACTTGCCACCGCCACCGCCACCACCACCGCCTCCGCCGAGTTCGAGGTTGAGACCACCACCACCGCCGCCGCCACCGCCTCCACCGAGTTCTTCAAGGGTGAGACCACCACCGCCACCGCCGCCGCCGCCACCACCGGGCAGAGGTTCAGGCATGGCTGTAAAGAGAAGACGTTGTATTTGTTATTAATCGAAAATTCGATTACTTGAGTAAATGTATGTGTGTATGTATAAAGTGTTACTTTCTTAAGTATTGACTGAATCCTTTAACTCACCCATAGCCATCGCCACTAAGGCCAGGACAAAAGCAAATAGAGCGAAGAACTTCATGATGCAAATACTGAAGATGCAATGTCTGAAACAAGAGTTAGGGCCGATATTTATACTCAGCATCGTGTAGCAGCATCAGTTTCGTATCAAAAGCAGCTGACGCAATAAACTTGAACCGGTGTGTTGCTGCGATAGGAAACGCACAGCGATAACACCAGTCTAGACATACACATGTGCATATGTATGTATGAGTATATGTGTGTATGTAATTTGGTTTTTCACAGAAAGAATTGAAAACAAATGTCATATGTGTGTGTATATACGCATTGATGATTGGAGATGCTTAATCTACTAATTGTTATGATTTTCTCAAGCGAAATGTGTTGACTTTACAAAAACTACAACTACCCGAACAGTACATAATTGAAACAATTGTTATGATATCAGACTAAAATTTGTCCAAATAATGCCTTTAAAATGTGGCTTAAAAAGCTAGAAACCGTATTATAACTTTCCTAGGCTTCAGACGCATTTGCAGACAAAAAAAGAAAGAGGCCGAAATGCGTGAGTATGAAGAGCTTGACAAGCTGGCCGACAGGGGTAATGCTCGAAAATTTTACGAAAAGATCCGGCGACTAACTGAAGGTTTCAAGACCGGAGCACACTCCTGTAGGACCCCCAGAGGTGATCTAGTTATTGATGACCAGAGTATACTGAGTTTGTGGAGGGAACACTTCTCCAGCCTGCTGAATGGCAGTGAAAGTACAACAACAGGAGATGGCGAACCCGATTCCCCAATCGACGACGATGGAGCAGACGTTCCATTGCCCGACCGTGAAGAAATTCGAATAGCAATTACCCGCTTGAAGAACAATAAGGCGGCGGGGGCCGATGGACTACCGGCCGAGCTATTCAAATACGGCGGCGAAGAGCTGATAAGGTGCATGCATCAGTTTCTTTGCAGAATATGGTCGGAAGAAAGCATGCCTGACGATTGGAATCTCAGTGTACTCTGCCCAATACACAAAAAGGGAGACCCCACAATTTGCGTCAATTACCGTGGGATAAGCCTCCTCAACATCGCGTATAAGGTTCTGTCGAGCGTATTGTGTGAAAGACTAAAGCCCACCGTCAACAAACTGATTGGACCTTATCAGTGTGGCTTTAGACCTGGAAAATCAACAACCGACCAGATATTCACCATGCGCCAAATCTTGGAAAAGACCCGTGAAAATAGGATCGACACACATCACCTTTTTGTCGATTTTAAAGCTGATTTCGACAGCACGAAAAGGAGTTGCCTTTATGCCGCGATGTCTGAATTTGGTATCCCCGCAAAACTAATACGGCTGTGTAAGCTGACGTTGAGCAACACCAAAAGCTCCGTCAGGATCAGGAAGGACCTCTCCGAGCCGTTCGATACCAGACGAGGTTTCAGACAAGGTGACTCACTATCGTGCGACTTCTTTAACTTGATGCTGAAAAAATTATAAGATCGCAGAACTAAATAGAGAAGGTACAATCTTCTACAAGAGTGTACAGCTACTAGCGTACGCCGATGATATCGATATCATTGGAAACAACACCCGCGCCGTTAGTTCTGCTTTTTCCAGACTGGATAAAGAAGCGAAGCGTATGGGTCTGGTGGTGAACGAGGACAAGACGAAATATCTCCTGTCATCAAACAAACAGTCAGCGCATCTTGGCTCCCACGTCACTGTCATAACAGTCATAACTTTGAAGTTGTAGATAATTTCGTCTACCTGGGAACCAGCAATAACAATGTCAGCCTGGAAATCCAACGCAGAATCACTCTTGCCAACGGTGCTACTATGGACTAAGTAGGCAATTGAAAAGTAAAGTCCTCTCTCGACGAACAAAAACCAAACTCTTCAAGTCCCTCATCATTCCCGTCCTACTTTACGGTGCAGAAGCGTGGACGATGTCAACATCCGATGAGATGGCACTAGGAGTTTTCGAGAGAAAGGTTTTGCGGAAGATTTATGGTCCCTTAAACATTGGCAACGGCGAATACCGCAGACGATGGAACGATGAGCTGTATGTGTTATTCGACGACATAGACATAGTCCAGCGAATAAAAAAACAGCGGCTACGCTGGCTAGGTCATGTTGTTCGAATGGATGAAAGTGCTCCAGCTCTGAAAGTATTCGATGCAGTACCCGCCGGAGGAAGCCGAGGAAGAGGGAGACCTCCACTCCGATGGAAGGACCAGGTGGAGAGGGACCTGGCTTCGCTTGGTATAACCAATTGGCGCCAAACTGCCAGAAGGAGGGATACGTGGCGCGCTGTTTTGGACTCGGCTATAACCGCGTAAGCGGTGTCTACGCCAGTCAAGAAGAAGAAGAAGGCTTCAGAGAAACTCAGTATCAATTTCTTTATTTATACTAGAGTCCGACCGATTAATCGGCCTTACCATCGGCATCGGCCAGTATAGGTCATAAAACGCAGCATTGGCATCGACAATATTTACCGATCTTTAGTGATTCCTTGTACTTCTTTCACATGTCATTTAAATCAACGTTTTTTTCCTTTTACTTTTTGATTTCTTCACATATTAAATTATAAATTCTTCTGTTCACCTTCTAAAACACAGTTTGATTCATATTTTTGTGAAGTCTATAATAAAGATGGTGATGGGGTCATAAGTAGAAGTTCACGCAAATGAGGAAAGTTCCTGACTGCCATTCAATTGAGAATAGCCAGGAACGATTCTTTTGCATATGACTCAAGCAACTCACGACTTCCGATTTTAGGCCAAGTATCCTCTAGGTAGCCAACAGACATCAGTTTGGAGACGAGCTAAAGCGAATAAAGCCAAGCCCGAACTACATATAAGGGGGTTTCTAAAGCATATCAACAGCAATCATCCACTTAATATTTTGATATCGATTCGATTTAGCAGGCATTGACAGATGGAAATTTGGTCCACGACGTAAATTTCTCATCAAAAATACCGATCGAAGTTATACAACGCAATATACAAATTACTAAAGTCATCTATTCCGAAAATACTGAATTTATTTTTACTAGACCTACTTTTTTCGGCAAAGTTCCTACTTGCCCTTAAAGGACAGCTATCGCTTTCGGCCAAAAATTAAGAATCAGTTGGGCACTTATTCCGAAAATATCGGTAATTCTGTATAATATCTGAAACAAATTATGTACATCTTTATTGACTGTCAATATGTACGATATTGAAACATGTGGCTATTTTACCCAAAAATAGTCAACAAGGGTTTATACCGACGGGCGACGATGGTCGAACTTGATAGATCCAATTGAAATTTTATTAAACTGCTTTAACTAACCAAATAAAGAATGTAAAGATTTCAGTTAAGCAAGTTCTCAAGATCCTTCAGAACATGTTCATTGTGTAAATACTGAGAGTGTTTTATTATCGAAAAACGTGTACTACTATGTCGATGAAATGAAACATATTTGGGTCTCAAAATAATCACATTAAATTAAATAACTCAATCATATTTAAAATGTGTCCAAATATCTTAATTAAATAAATAATTGTAAGCAATAGGCTTTAAATTTAATAATTTTATTATATTTATAGATTATATTTATTTAGGAATTTCAAATCATAAATAGCTATGGAAAATATATGTCAATTGACGAAATATATGTCAATTGACGAAGTGAAACCTTCTAATAACGAAGTAACCATGTCGACATTCTTTAAGGAGTAGAAGTATTTAAAATGTTGTCTCATGTAGCTAGAATATATTGTATTCGAAAATGAGAGGATTTTCAAAAATTGCCATCATCCTTAAAATTAATATTTGACTATTTACCAGCTAAAAGTATTATCATAAATTTCAATGGAAATGAAATGATATTCGTTCATTGGCAACAATAGAACTGTCATTAATTTTGACGAAGTGAAAACCTCTTATAATTTTAAGTATCATAGGAGCTTCAGACCTTTAAGTTAAAATATAGCGGGATTTCAATTAGATAGAATTGAAAGAGATTGTATGATTGTAATTGTTCAAATTAATAAATTATCCGCATCGTGTACTTAAGCTCATAAAAGATCTTCATATATATAAAGAAACCTTTCGTCCCATATAACACTAATTTAGCTGCTCAGCTATAAATCCACTTTCAATTAATATTATTAAACAAATAAATAAAAAACAAAAAAGTTTTTTTTTGTTTAGATTTATTAATGTAATAATTTGTTCCAAATCCTTCCGCCAAACAGTCAATTCAATTAACAATGTGTTAAACTATGTGGTTAATGGTTGGGCAATTTACTTGCCACCGCCGCCGCCACCACCACCGCCTCCGCCAAGTTCAAGATTAAGACCACCACCACCGCCGCCGCCACCGCCTCCACCGAGTTCTTCAAGATTGAGACCACCACCGCCACCGCCGCCGCCGCCACCACCGGGCAAAGGTTCAGGCATGGCTGTAAAGAGAAGACAACGTATTTGTTATTAATCGAAACGCCGATGATGTATGAAGTGTTGCTTTGCTAAGCTTTGGTTGGATCCTTTAACTCACCCGTAGCCATCGCTACTAAGGTCAACACGAAAGCAAAGAGCGCAAAGAACTTCATGATGCAACTACTGAAGATACAATGTCTGAAGCAACAGTTAGTGCCGATATTTATACTCAGTATCGTGCAGCAGCATCAGTTTCGTATCAAAAGCAGCTGACGCAATAAACTTGAACCGGTGTTTTGAGCGTTTCAGCTCAACGATAACACCCGTATAGATATATACATGTGCATATTTATGAGTTTATTTCTTTGTCGTTTGGTTTTTCACAAAAGAAATTGAAAACAAATGCTTATACGCATTAATGATTGGTGAAGCTTAATGTACTATTTTTTATGCGCCTTAAGATTTTCTCAAGCTAAAGGTGTGCGCCACAGATTGGTTGGAATTAAAACAACTACAACAACTCGACCACTTTATTTATTTAAAATTAATAAAAATCGGTACCTCAAATATCTAATTTGACATAAGTCCACTAAAATAATAATATTCTAATTATCGGTGGTTTCACAACGTACATTTCGGTTGATATATGAGTACTATACCAGATATATGAGTATTATGGTTTGAAAAATGGTTGTTTGGTAGGTAAAATTAGTTTAACTATTGACCTAATATAATATATAATGTTTTTCGATATTTTAGACTTTGTGACGAATATTTTTGGACCGAATTGTGAGTTATCTTACTAAAATTAAGTTGAAACACAAATAGTGTCCGGACATGTGACTACTTTAACCCAAAATAGTCAAAATCGGTTTATATAATATCTTTCTTAATACTACATATATCGATTATATAGACCTTCTATTGGTTATATTAAAGATATTCTATTAAAATTATGTGGGCAGGTTTCCTTTTGTAGAGCGTTATGATAAAATGAAGATGAGATCTGTTCAGACATTCAAGTGCTCATGTATCAAATATAATTATTTACGCACCTCAACTTGCTTTCATACCGAATATATCGGTCAATTCGTAAAAAACGTTCTCTTAAGGGGTTAAAACAGTCTAAGTCTTTTAGAACAATATATTGTTTTTCTTATTGTTTCAGATAAAACGTGTTATTAAAATCACCTTGGCCCGTAGAGATCCTTTTCAAAAAGCTTGGTTTTGTATCAGAAAGTCAATATACAATTTTTTTTCTACACTCAATTTCTAGTTTAATATAGCCTATAAGAGAGAAGTTCGATTTCTTTTTCCCTACTCCCTGAATATTTTGTGGAAGTTATACGTTTTTGCAGTCCCTACCCTCGTCGAAACTCTTAGGCGTGGTTCGATACCAAAAATAAGAGAAACAGAAACAGAAAGTTCCCTTACTAACAGCAAATAAAGATTGTACTAATTTAAGAGCAACATGTTCTTAAGATACCTTTGAACTTATTGAAAGAGTACACGTGAGATTTTATCAAAAATAACACATTTTTAGTACAATAAAATAAAATGTAAACATGTTCATATTAGGTGGCAAATATCTCCCTTTTCTTTACCATGCATCTTTGAAAGGTCTTGACATATCCTGCAAAACGACGCTATGCATGATTAGTTTAGATATAGTGTAAACATGAAGTTCACTAACGCCGAAATTCGCGCTATTTTAAAGTTTTTCTTCGTTAAAAGCAAATCCTCTAGAGAAACGTTCCGTGAGATTAATGGTGTTTTGGGGGATGGTACTCTATCACTTCGAACTTGGATACACAAAAAAGCTTGATATTTGAGTGCCGCATGATTTGACACAAAAAAACCTTCTGGACTGAACCAACGCCGGCGATATGCTGCTGAAACGGAACGAACTCGACACATTTTTAAAGTGGATGGTGATTGGCGACGAAAAATGGATCACATACGACAATATCAAACGAAAACGGTCGTGGTCGAAGGCCGGTGAATCGTCTCAAACAGTGGCCAAGCCGGGATTAACGGTCAGGAAGGTTTTGCTGTGTGTTTGGTGGGACTGGAAGGGAAGCATCCACTATGAGCTGCTCCCATATGGCGAGACGCTTAATTCTACCATCTACTGCGAACAACTGGACCGCTTGAAGCAGGCGATCGACCAGAAGCGTCCAGAATTGACCAACAGGATGTGTGTAGTGTTCCACCAGGACAACGCCAGACCGCACACTTCGTTGTTGACTCGTCAGAGGCTACAGGAGCTCGGATAGAAGGTTTTATCGCATCCACCATATAGCCCGGAAATAGTGCCAAGTGATTGCCACCTGTTCATGTCCATGGCGAACGCCCTTGGTGGTGTAAAGTTGAACTCAAAAGTGGTTTGTGAAAAATGGCTGTCCGAGTCGTTCGCAAATAAGGAGAGGGATTTCTACGAAGGGGGTATTATTAAGTTGCCGTCTAGATGGAAACAGATTATCGAACGAAACGACGCATATTTGAACTAAATCCGATCACTGTAACACTTTTTATAAAGCATTGATTAAAGAGCTAAAAAGATATTTGTCAACCGAATATTTAATAATAGAATCTTAAATTAATCACATAAAATAAAGTAATTGTTTCATATTTACTATGTGTTCGAACATATTAGAAATAATATTGGGAGCTAAAATACTATCCGAATAATGCATTGTTGAAAGGTGTTCTCATAAATCGTATGGAACCATTTATTAGTTCGTCTGTCGTTAATTTTGAAGAGGTGAAACCTTCTTATAACGAAGTAACCTTGTTGATATTCTTTAAGGATCATACGTATTTAAGGTAGTATCTCTTGATGTTAAAATTTGGCTGTATTCAAATAAGATAGATTTTTCTATAATAAGGACCATATTTCTTAGTACTAATTTCTGACCATTTACTCGTTAAAAGTATTATCATAAATTTGTATGGAAATGAAATGAAACGGATAGAACTGTCATTAATTTTGACGAAATGAAACCCTCATACATATATATAACTTGAAGGAGCATATTATAGATTTGAATTTAAAGTATGACGGCATTTGAAGAAGATAGACTCCTTCTAGTTTTCTAAAATAGACACCATCCTTAGTAGCAATTTCCGTTTTGGTTGTTTCGTAAAACTGCTTCTTGGTGAGATTTTTTAAGATGGCCAAAGTTGTTGACTGTAATTGTTTAAATTAGTTAAAAAAAATAGTTAAGTTAGTTGTAATTGTTTAAATTAGTTAGACCGTAATTGTTTAAAGCGAAGCGTATGGGTCTGGTGGTGAACGAGGACAAGACGAAATATCTCCTGTCATCAAACAAACAGTCAGCGCATTCGCATCTTGGCTCCCACGTCACTGTTGACAGTCATAACTTTGAAGTTGTAGATAATTTCGTCTACCTGGGAACCAGCATTAACAGCAATAACAATGTCAGCCTGGAAATCCAACGCAAAATCACTCTTGCCAACAGGTGCTACTATGGACTAAGTAGGCAATTGAAAAGTAAAGTCCTCTCTCGACGAACAAAAACCAAACTCTACAAGTCTCTCATCATTCCCGTCCTACTTTACGGTGCAGAAGCGTGGACGATGTCAGCATCCGATAAGACGGCACTAGGAGTTTTCGAGAGAAAGGTTTTGCGGAAGATTTATGGTCCCTTAAACATTGGCAACGGCGAATACCGCAGACGATGGAACTATGAGCTGTATATGTTATTCGACGACATAGACATAGTCCAGCGAATAAAAAAACAGCGGTTATGCTGGCTAGGTCATGTTGTTCGAATGGATGAAAGTGATCCAGCTCTGAAAGTATTCGATGCAGTACCCGCTGGTGGAAGCCGAGGAAGAGGGAGACCTTCACTCCAATGGAAGGACCAGGGGGAGAGGGACCTGGCCTCGCTTGGTATAACCAATTGGCGCCAAACTGCCAGAAGGAGGGATACGTGGCGCGCTGTTTTGGACTCGGCTATAACCGCGTAAGCGGTGTCTACGCCAGTCAAGAAGAAGAAGTTAAATGTTC
Organism: Zeugodacus tau; assembly: GCA_031772095.1. NCBI lineage: Eukaryota > Metazoa > Arthropoda > Insecta > Diptera > Tephritidae > Zeugodacus > Zeugodacus tau. Next base: position 17,646,772 of record CM062650.1, on the reverse strand, counting down.
GCTGGGTGTATTGAAGTTCAACGAAGATCATCTAGTCTAGTATAAACAGATCCATAAAAAAGCAAAATATTTTTTGTTTATCAATTTAGATTTATTAATGTAATAATTTGTTCTAAATCCTTAGGCCAAACAGACAATTCAATTAACAATGTGTTAAACTATGTGGTTAAAGGCTGGGCAATTTACTTGCCACCGCCGCCGCCACCACCACCGCCTCCGCCGAGTTCAAGGTTGAGTCCGCCACCACCGCCGCCGCCACCGCCTCCACCGAGTTCTTCAAGGGTGAGACCACCACCGCCACCGCCGCCGCCACCACCACCGGGCAGAGGTTCCGGCATGGCTGTAATGAGAAAACATTGTATTTGTTATTAATCGAAAATTCGATTACTTGAGTAAATCTATGTGTGTATGTATAAAGTGTTGTTTTGCTAAGCTTTTGCTGAATCCTTTAACTCACCCATAGCCATCGCCACTAAGGCCAGGACAAAAGCAAAGAGCGCAAAGAACTTCATGATGCAAATACTGAAACTGCAATGTCTGAAGCAACAGTTGGGGCCGATATTTATACTCGGCAACATGCTGAGCAGTTTCATATCAAAAGCAGCTGACGCAATAAACTTGACCTGGTGTTTTGATGCGCCCGCAAACGCATAGCTGATAGCAGCGCTTAAGCCTTACTCGTATGTATGTACATATGTATATTCTGGATGTATGTAGCTTGGTTTTTACACAGTCCAAAGTTGTATAGCAATACTTACACATGCATTGTATTGATTTGATTAAAACTGGCGCTTAAGTAAATATATATATTTGTAGTTATATGTGAGTATTTATATAGAAAGTCTATTTGTTCGTATTTTTATTTGTAAATACCTCTGTATGTGTGTGCACTGCAGACGGTGTTAATTGTCAACACAGACAATATGACTTAAAACGTACAAAATCAATAAAAAAAATACCGGTAATGCCTGCCTAGTCCACAATTTGGGTGTTTGTAACGCAAGCGATTGAAGAATACCGTTCTACGAATAGAAATTAATGCGCAATAAGCGCTTAACTTATTTAGATCGTCGATACAAATATACATACATACCAATATACACACAAATACAACCGATTGCCTACGAAGTGGGCTTATATATAAGCACATACACGTACAAATTTAAATTGAAGAAAAATCTGTATTTAATTTAGTTTGGAAATCACCATTTTCCTGCGATTAATTATCAATAGAAACAATGTTTCCGTGAATTCACTAATCTGTACAAGGTCGTCAATGCCAAACGTGTAAAACAACAACATGTCAACGAGTTGAAAACAAACTCATCAAACTCTTAATGTCATGCCTTCAGTTGTAAATGACATTTGATTAGTTGCATTTTATTGAGGAAATCTTGACTAGAAATTATCACATTAATAAGTAAGAATTTTTTACTGCCTATTAAATGTAAAGAGTTATTTATTCGAACATTAATATGCAAATTATATATAATAAGCATAACCATAACCAATACAGGGTGTTTCTCAAAATTACTTTGCTTTAATTGGTCGAAGGATAAAAAAATGACCACTTTCAAGAAGGAAATAACTGAGTAACATGTTATGATCCTGAGGTCTCACTTTCAGAAACTAGATGATATAGATCGGCAGCAAACAGAGCCGATATCTAGACTATTGCTGAATGAGACAGAGTAACTGCCACGACAAGTTGAAATTTACAGATGGCTTAAGCACGACCACTAGCGATCAGGTGTCATTTAAACCTTTCTTTCTGAAATAACCAAGGAACCAATTAAAGTTTTCCGCATATGCGATATTAAGTTCTAAATGAAAAGTTCTATCAGCTTTTTGATTTTTAATTTTTTACCCAAAACTTTTTGCTTAACTAAAAGAAATAAGCCAATACCTTCACATAGTCAGCCTATAGACCATTTCTTCTTGAAACTATATATCGATATCGAACCGAATAAGAAATGTCTTAATAATAATTTATTATTAAAAGACAGTAGTTTTTATACTATACCCTCAAATTATTATCTTTGTCCTCAAGTTCTTTCTTAGCTGTTAGTCAACCGATTATCATCAGAAAAATGTAGGATATTGAAGATTTTGAAAATAAAAGAAATTTCTCACTGAAATCTCACCAATTTTAAAAATATATTATATCTCAAAGAAAATAGTTAACTCGGCAAAACAAAGAGCTTACAAATGATGGTGAAAACTGAGAAACAACGATCTCCCTTAAAAATGCTAGAAAGTAAAAAAGAAAAGAAACGATCATGGAAATCTTTATAGATATTTTTGACCAGATTTTGTAATGGCCATGCTCGATATATTCGAAACATACAATTAAATTGTTTAATCCATTTATTTCAGTAGATCTATTAAGAAACTCGCTACATATAATTTATTTACATTTTACCCGGGATGATTCCTAAGTAATCAATCATGCTACAAAACCAGACGTATCTCTCAAGATTCAAGGGTTCCTGACTGTTCATTGTACGTTTCCTGCTTATTTTACTTGATCCTTCATCGAAATCTGATCGAAATCTCCTGAAAGATTACAAGGTGAAATCATGAAGCGGTAAACTTCCTTATTGACTGCACGCTTTACTAGATTTAATATCTAAACAGCTTTGGAAAATATTTCTCGCCTCGAAAACAATATCCTTAGTTCGAACTCAATTACTTCATTGAAAAATGTAAGGCCCTTCATATGGTTATGTTGCAATGTTGCAAAATCTGAGTAATTATAATATTCTTGGTGTCATATTCTTTCTCTTAATCGATATAAATTTTCTTGTCCTTCATAGAATAATTTTAATACAACGGAGAATGTGTATAAAGATATAAATAATTTTCATTTTTTTTATAACTGTCCAATAGTTTTGCGAAACACTAACCATTATATACAGAATCAGAGAGAGTGAGAAGTTAAAGTTTTTTTAATGAGACTAATCACCCGATCTGAAATATCATCAATCTACTAATGACTATCGATAATAAATAAATACTAATGCATTCTTAGAAACAGAACAACTCTTTATTTTCGCAAATAGAATTAATGACCTGGAGCACCAGGAGCACCGGGAGCACCATCGTCACCACCTTTACCACCGTCACCTCCATTGTCACCGCCTCCATGACCTCCGTCACCTCCATGACCACCGCCACCATTGCCACCACCGCCTCCATTGCCACCACCACCATTTCCACCACCGCCACCATTTCCACCACCGCCTCCATTGCCACCGCCACCATTACCGCCATTACCTCCGTTATCTCCGCCACCGCCTCCACCTCCTCCGCCGCCGCCATTTTTGCCAGGCTCACCAGGAGCTCCATCACTATTACGTGAGTCGGGTGAACGCTTCTGCCTAATCGGTCCCTCAGGTTCTCCAGCTACAAATACAAATAAATTTAATTTTGTAAAAATTGTCATAAATAATAAATATTTGAAAAATCATAAATTTATATATTATAGGGACGCACCGTAACTCTGGACCACCATAATGGTGACCACCAAACAGAAAACGAGTAAAAGCTTCATTGCAACAATTCTCGCTGAATACTGAATTGCGATTGATGAGCTAATGCAATGCTACCGTGTTTTATACACTGGGCATCACAAATAAACGCATAAAGAGTAGCAACAACGGATAAGGTATATACGCGTATATACAAGTGACATACATATGTATGTGTGCATAATATATTTAAGTAAATTGGAGTAAAGTCAAACGGAATAATGGTGTGCCTTTAAAGCAAATTATATTTGTACTGTGAAATGTGACAAAAGCAACCAGCGTTTGGGAAATTACTAAATTTTCACTTGGGTTGAGTAATTTTTATTCATACAGTAGAGTCTGCTCTTATTAGGCCCGCAAGTCAATACAAGCTTAACTTATTATCCTTTTCGTTACATATTACAGGTTTGCTAGATATATCCTAAATTTTAGCGATCATGCTAAAGAATCGGTATGTCTATAAGGGCTAAATTTCCAATACAAAAATTTAACTCAGTTACAATTTTAACGAGTTCATTCTGTGATATAGGAGTTACATTTTATATATATCAGTAATTAACTAAAAAAGTATCATAATTTCAAAAATGTATCACGAAGTATTACCCTATTACTCCCTTCCAAATTCACTCGCTTATCACAGAAATTCATCATCCCATTTATAATGCTTAAGAACAAAATCATTCAGGGTTCACCATACCTTGACACAATGAAAGTCCGGGGACCTTTACTCACGAAGCCAGTTTTTTGAATCCACAAACAATTTATTATTCATACATAATTGCGGTGTTGGTAATCTAAGTTCATTTTATGCCTCCATTATCTAGTCTCGAAAGCTTTTTTGAAGAGATCACGCTTTCATAATTTCAAAAATTCAAACTTTCCTCATAGCCTAACTTTTCTCTACACAAACCTTCTATTTTCTGGTTTGTTTAGAGAAAGTCTCTGAAGGTTAGAAAGCGATCTTCCAACTTTTCGATACTATTTTAATAGGATTTTTTTTACAAAATAAATTACAACCTGCTTTTTAACTCTTATTTTCACAAAATCTCATTAAAACGCGCAATTTGAGTTCTGCGAGTAGGAAAAAGTCGTTGTACTCAGATCTGGAGAATTCGGCACCAAATTTGTGTAATTTCAACATTGTCATTAATTTTAAAATTTAATTTATGGCACTTTACATTATCTTGCTGAAAGAACAATGTTTTCTTCCTGTCTGGTATATGAGAACAACATCAGTTGTCTGATGAAATCTGTTGTGTTTCCATAGTTAGTCGATCGTTGTATTGAAAGTGAATTTGAAGTAAAGCAAATTAAGAAAAGATAAGTGAAGACTGTGTCTTATCAGTACTGAAGCGTTATAATATAATTTTAGCAATTATTGGTAGCGCAAAATATTGGAGTAACTGATAAATTTGCCAAAAGAGAAAAGTTAATAACTAAAGAACTTATCTTAACAAGCACAAATTATCAGATAAGACTCAGTTTCTTCGTTTCTTCGAATCCACGCATTGTTAAAATTTATATCCCTTTATAACGAGTTATCGAGAATTTACTGTATATGCATTTTTATTGCTTTTATATATAGATATGTTAGTGTAAATATGTAAGTAAGTAAACATATACTAAACTTCATACATGATATATTTAGATTTTACATATGCAAATTCATGAGGCATCTGTTGATATATTTACTAGGGTTGCCATTTTGTGTTTTAATAAAATTCTTTTGATTTGAAGTAACAATGCCGCTAATTAAAAAATATCCCTGAAGGATATATTAGCTGTCATCGATTGGCTAACTGCTATAGACAAGCCAATCGAACAAACTTTCCAAATTTTCATACAAACTGGCAGCACTGAAATCGAATTGTATATACTTGGTCGCACTGAACTCTTCAACCATCGTCTATCTCTAACGTTTTCTGCATCAAATTTAATGTTTATTAAAGTTTTTTATTCAATAAATTCATTACAAAAATACTAACGATTTATCTTCGCCTACCCTTTTCAATTTCAAATTTGTGTATAACAATTTTTATTATTTTGACAGTAATTTGTCCTTTGAGCCGTGCACAATAGTAAAATGGTTCCAAAATGAGTAAAACAAAACTTGGTAGTACTCAGCAAGCGACTATTGAAATTTTAATGAGGTATTCGCATACTCTCCAGCACGAATTCAACTAGATATCTTTGTTGTTGCTTTCACATGTAAAATGTTTGACAGGCGAGCAGCGCCCAAAGATAGCGAGCAGAGCAGTGACCAATCGATGGCAGCTATTATAATGGGAATAGAACAGGGAACCCGTAATCGATGCCTCCAGCTATCGTGAAATCAAACCAAAGCAAGATCAGTCTTGAAATTCAACGTACAATAACCTCTTTCAAAATGTGCTGCTTTAATTACAGAACTGAGAGACAAACTCTTCAAATTTACGTTTCATAGGTCTTAAATCCTCTTATTTGCAATACTTTATAATTTATGATAGAGACAATCGAGGAAGAGCAAGAAAAGTACAACTAAACATTGGAATACGTCCTCATTTGTTCCAAATTCCTAATAAGAGCTAATGGAGTTATTTAAAAATTAGATGGGGTATTCTCCACAATCCAAAATATATGGCAACCTTATTCAACCTATAGAACTTAGCAAATGTGCACTAAATAAATAAATAATTTATAAATGACAAATTTTGCAACAACTGGATGAATCACTAATGAGACTTCATCCATATTAATGTCTAATGAATGGCATCTTTTGTCAATTTATAGTCATATAGACAAATGAGGGATATGTACATATTTATTTTACTTTTTTAGGCTGTGTGCCAATCGGAAATATTTTACTCTATTTTAAATTGAGATGAAAATGTTTGCTATGGTGTAAAAGTTATTTGTATTTAATGGGTTGTAAAATTAGGGTTATCTACTCCAATTTTGATTTAAAAAAAAACTCCAAACAAATGTTTAGTCTAATATCCAAAGTGTTCTAAAAATTCTATTCTGCACATTTTATGAAAATCTTTTATAACTCTTCCACCTCATAAACTGGTTCTTTATGCTTTCTAAGACAATTTTCTTCAGCTTGAAAGTAATCGTTCGGAAGTAATGGTAAATATTGAAGGAAAGATATTTTGAAGAATAACCGGCACTGCTATTACATTTAAGGAATCCATAAAATGCAAAGCATATTGGGAATAAATCAGGGACATGAGGCATAATATCAACTCTAATGTGTAAAGTAAAGTAAGTAAATGTAATATACTTTGCTGCTTAAATTGAGCGCAGAATTGAAATGAAATCTCGGGTGAATAACTTACACGTGCAGCAGTCAGTTTTTTAGGATTTGATAAAAAAAATCATCATTTATCATACTCAAGTTTGGGTTTCCGTACTTATTTGTTCATTAACACAGAACATTCTGAAAAATTTCAAATTTAATTTGGTATTATTGCCTCTTGAACAGGGACAACACATTTGCAGACTCATTTCGAGTTGCATACAATGTAAACAAAACAGTTTTAGCTTCATTTTAAATGTAAATAATAAATATGTAAGTAAATAAATAAAAAATTACAAAAGTCAATATTTGCAAGTAAATGTCGATATATACATATGCACCTAGTACTTAAAAGTTTATGACTGCTTTGGGCAAATAATGATTACTTGCTTACTACTAATATAATAAATAAATAATATCGCTTCTTTATTCAGTAGATATACAGGGTTTTCGCATAGGAACGCAAATAACTTCAAGAAATTAATTTTGAAATAATTTTAATTGAATTTAAGTTTAACCGAAGGAGGCATAGTTGCTATCGATTGCCATACTCCAACTAAAACGTTCTTCTTCTTTATATCACGATTTCCAACTGACAAATTGCAAACAATTTTATCAATATATATTATATTGTTCAAGATAAAAAAGACGGGTTAATGTAAACAAATATATGAATTGTTTACTATTTTATTGTCAAAAACGGGTATGTCAAATACTTAGTTCACTTTGTTGAATACACTTTGGTCCACAGTTTCGACGATTACTTTTTCATTGGCGGTAAATTTATTTCGAGCTAAAATTTTCTTGATTTTACATAATAGAAAAAGTCAATATAAGCCAGATCTAGAGAATACAGCGGATGTGCCTTAGGTATGTCTGCCAAAAAAGTTCAGGAATAAGTCCCAAACTTTTGGTGAAAACAAGAAGCTTAACCATGCAACAAAATGCCTTACGGAAAATAACCTATCGATTACAAAAATTAAATATCGATTTATATTTTTGAAAATAGAAATTATTTTTAGATTCTATAAACCCCGAAGTTGTAAACTACAAAACCGAACTTCCTTATTGCACCAGCTCCTTTCTACCAAAGGATCATAATAGTATCTTATCAAGGAATTTCAGTAACCAATCTCGCCAATCAAAATGTTAACCCTCAAGATACTCCGCTGAAACTTTTTTGCAAAGAGAATCTAGAGAGTGCAGTAATGTTACTAAAATTATCACTAATTTGTAATATTTTAACTTATATTTCACTCTAGGTATAAGAAAGCATATGCCAATTAGCAATATTTTCATAACTTCCAAACAAAAATAGCAAGTTCGTCCCACCTTCTTTTAACCTTCTCAAAATGTAAACATAAACAAAAAACAGCTGAAAATGCCGGCTAAAACGAATTTCATTTTGTTGTGGTTTTATTTATTTTTTTTTTATTGTCTTGTACCGCTTGATATGAAAACCTGTTCTCCAGCAACTCTCAGAGAATGCAAATAAACTATACATGTGTATACAACTTTTTATTGCTTCCAGCCACAGCGATAAGACGAATGAACTGGATTTCCTAAATGGTGACAATTGTGTTCTCGTCATTAGCTATATGTATTTGTTGCTAGTATTATATGTCGCTGTTGACGAACAACTGTCAATGAAATGAGCTTATGCGATAAGAAAACAACAATAAACATATAAGGAAGGCTTGAGAATGGGCGAAACGAAACATTAGGTGTTGTCACTTCATGAGGATAGCGAATTGAACAAATAACTGATATACCAAACATTAAAGCTTAACTAACTAAACATCAGAATACTAAACATCAGAAATACATTTTTTTAACTTTATGAGAATAGCGAATTGAACAAACAGCTGACAGAATGATACCCAATAAGCTTGTCAATATATCCACATACTATATTTTATATGTTATTGAATTCACCTCAAGAATCTTGTTATAGCTTTCACGTGAAACCTTATTATACGAGTATGTATGAAGCTAGCTCACCAACATAGCGAACTGAGTTGTGGCGAATCGAAGAAACGTCTATTTTAATATTGCAACATTATGCGCGGGTAATAAAACTGTACAGCTTTAATAGGAAATTTAAATTCGTAGAAACGTCGCAGTTTCGTTGAGTTTGTTTACAAATATATGAAGTTATTATTATTTATATTAATTAATTATCAGAAAAGTAGGTAAATGTACTTCTTAATGTAAATAATATATATGCATTGTATTGTTAATAACAAAACATGGAGCTCCATAAACAACTCGAAAATTGATAGAATAAACTTATTGCAGGAAATTTTGGGTTAGATTGTGAGTGGATGCCTCAGGAGAGATGTCTTAGACTAATAGGGCTAAGTAATAAGTCCAAAGACAATTTAATCTCAATTTCGGAAGCGATGTGCTTTGATTCAACAAACATCTAAAAAATATTACAGTTAAGTCTCTTACTTGTACCAGACTATGAGAAAGGCTATGAGTAGAGTCCTGGTGTTAAGGGGTTAGATTGGTTTCAAAATTTGGAAAAAAAATTGTGTTATTAATAGTCCAATATGTTAAAAACATTGTCCAAATATATCAAATTAATCCGAGTAAAGTTCTAAGAAATATACTCTTTGCAAGTTCCGCTCATCAGTCCATGTCAGTGTGCATGTGAAACTTTAAACATTTATCTGAAAACTCAATTTTTCAAGTCGATGGACACGATAACTCGAGAAGCTATGAAGCGATTTTGTTCAATTTGAACGAACGATTTTTTTATTTATGTATATTACAACTATTTTTTTCGAGCCAATATATGCAAAAAAGTGAGTTTGTTTTGTTAAAAATCTACCAAAAATAGAAATTGAAAGATTTTATTTTTAATTCATAAACTAGGCTCATGTAGTATCGAAATATTTTTGGGTTATCGATTTTAGACCAACCAGTAATGAGTTATGATGTCCACGGCAAGAGCATTTTTTTTTTGGATACCTCTGAGATATGAGCTACCAACGGCTGAGTTTTTGGAATTTGTAAATAAAATTTCAAAAAAATACTATTTAAATATGTACATATCTTTTATATGCTGAATTGATTAATTGATTTAAAAATAAATTAAAAAATACACACTTTTCTAGCATCTGAATCCCACATAACCCCTTAAGCTAGATTAAATTTGGTGTTTCCACACAACTAGATATACATTGAGATCTGAATACCAACTACTTTTGTTACGTTTTTAACAGAGGTAACTCGTGGACCCGTTAGTCTACTCTTATTCGAAATATTAAAATTAAGGAAAACTCAGGGTTATAGAACCTAACTGCCCACTTTCAAATAAGTGGCGGTATTCTTGTGTAATACGGCGCCCACTTCTGTACGTTACTTAATTAAAATTGCTATGTTTTGGCTGTAAATCTGTACAATAGGTCAACTAAAATAAAGTTAACTAATTTATTGTTCCTCCAAGTTCAGTGTTATGAAAGGTCTGTAAATAGCAGTAATCCAGAAGTAGTGCAGAAATACATACTAGACAACTAATTGAGGCGGCGGATGCTGTCCTCTCAAATAACATTCATAAAAGATACCAATTAAGACTAAAACAACACATAACACGTTTATTACTCTAAGTTGAATTCTAAAGTATAGTCATATCTCCGGATATATTAACAATAAATAAATACCAAAAGTATTCAAGATCGGTGAAAAAAATGGAATTTGTATTTTGTATAGACAGCGATAATGTTTTGAAAATTATGTACAGCAACAGTATCACATAACGATTTTAAGTTACCCTAATCGACTTAATTAGAATTTAAGCCTTTGATTTCTTTAAAAGGCGAGAAAAACAAAGAATCGATTAATGAGTACCAAAGAGGCGTTCTGCTGTGTAGAATCTGAAACTGTATTGCTAAACTGCAAAAGAGCCTCCGAAGTGCAATTGTATACTTTAATTAGCTCTCTTCTAACAAAGAAATAGTTAAACAGAAAGATCGGTTCTTTTTTTGTATATATATGTATGTAGTATGTATTTATTATGCGTTTTGTTTTATATTATTACAGTAATACAATCGATTTCCCAAAATAATTATAGACAGCTCATCTCAAACCGGCTTATTTACCACCACCACCTCCACCGCCACCGCCGCCGCCTCCTCCACCTCCACCGCCTCCGCCACCACCACCAGGATATGGCTCAGGAATTGGGCGAGGCTCCGGATTAGGAATGGCTGTAAATAAATTCATTAGTAAATTACTAAGTTTGCGAAATGAAATCGACTAAGCACTTACCAAATGCCATAGCCAGCATGGCTAGTGCGAAAACGAAGAGCGCATAGAACTTCATGTTGCAAGCTCAAAATCAGAAATGATCGAAGTGCGATGTAGCTGTCATATTTATACGCGAATCTCTGCGTTTCGGATGCGACAGCTTATTTGTTATCAATTCGCGAACAAAGGGTTTAGTGTGAACGTATTCATGTCGCCGTATAAGGAATCCCCATGTGGACGAGTGCCATAAAACTGGATTAGGTAATACTTAAATTCATGTGAAATTGTAAGTACAATATATTCAAGTGTGTTATTTATTGTTGGTTTTACTTAAAGATATTAGAACAACAGGCCGATGTGAATTTCACTTTGTTTTGTACATATGTATTTATTATTGAAGTACTCATTACACCTTTAAAATTTCGTTATTTTATATTGCCTTTTACGACTTAATAATTGTCCGATTGAAAATCGATGTTAAACTGATTTCAAAGTAGTCGAATAATGACTTTTACTTTCTATCCAATCACGCTTTAATGACAATATTAACGCTTATTGCGAAGATTCAGCAATGCTTTTTAAAACTGTGACACAATCGTGACTTCCAAGTTATACATTTAAAACCGTTAAACGTTTGTGGTTTTCTCCGGTAAAGGGGATTTTTCTAGTATCCAGCACTAAACGCTCTATAATTCTCGCAAAAAAGGAAGGTGAGTTAGAATAACAGAAGCTGTCTATCGTTGAAATCAATCCTGTAGTCATCTGTTTGAAACCAAACCGTCTCTCAGGTGCATCAAGATATCATTCCTACAGTACTTCGACGGCAATACGTCGACTAGACTGAGACAACTACAGAAATGCCTACCACGCCCTTTCTTCACTCCCTCTCAGTGATTGGCGTCCTTGTAATCAAATTGTAGATGACAAGCTCGATAAACCAGAGTGACCCTCAGGTTAAACTCCTACTTATCCAGATATATAGAATGCATGAACTCATCCAACACCCCTATTCCTACGGTCCAACACGGTTCTTTTCCTATCTCTCGTGTTAGATGACCTCGATGACAACTAAACTTGCGCTGCCCCCTTCAATCAGGGCTTAGGAAATCGCTACACGAACAAAACAGCTTCGAACCGTTAAAATGCATTCGTCTATGACATTTCGAATTATAGAAGGAGGATGCTTTGCCAGTTGGTTATTCCATAAAATAGCATATCGAATGTTTGTACTCATTCTTAAGATATGAGGAAATACTAAGAATTTCATGAAATATCCGTCGAGCCGTCAATAAAAATGCTCGACATATAATACTCTTTATACATAGGTGAGATATAATTTTTGGAAACGAATATCTTAAATTTTATACTTTCATGGTAAGTAAAGGATTTCTAAACCTTACTGATCTCACTAGTTTAAAACCTGACTATTAAGCAATCCATGATCATTACAGAAACCTAAAATCTTTATAGTGGATAACATGGGGTAAAAAAATACAAAACCTTCTAGGAATATACTCTTAAACGTTCAGTTTTTAGAATGTATGGATAATGTATGACGGCTTTTATATTAAATAGGGAAATACAATTAAGAGTACTTTTGTATCTTCATTGCTTACAGTCTTCTGTAAATACGGGGATACCATAAGCTATTATTGGCAGTCAAAGAAATTAAACAATATAAACCATATAACAGATAACTGAAAGATATTATTCATTATTCCATTGTTTTACAACAGTTCTATAAACAATTTTTTGACAAAAGGGTCTGGAATATGGATGTATAAATATGATATTGAATATTTAACAATATTGATTTTATTAAAATTCATCTCTTTTCACCGATATCATTTAGTTTCCCATTATTAGTTTTTAATATAAATAAAGATAATTAATTCGTTAAGCAATCACTGATCATTTGCAGTTGTTGAACAACATGAAGTTCGTTGTTTATTTTTCGGTTCTGGTCTTACTCGCATTGGTTTTGGGTAAGTGAACCCCTCCTTGAGTTATTTACAAAAACAGTAAAGAAAACATTTAATTCTTTCTCCTTTGAACTTTTAGGTGGTGGTTGGGGAGGTAACGGAGGACGAGGTGGTCGTGGAAGTGGTAGAGGCGGTGGAGGTGGCGGAGGCAGTGGTGGTGGTGATGGCGGCGATGGTCACTGAAACAAAATAATGTTTGAACGAACAATCATATTACCTCAGAATATGTTGATCATAAAAGTAAAATATTTATTGATTGAAAATAAAATTTTAAATGTTTAATGTAAGGTTAGAAAGAAGATAAATTTACATACATACTTAATATTCTACAGAACTGCAAATTAGGACTTTTATATTTTATAATAAAGCTTTCCAATTAATAATTGTTGTTGTTATAAAATCATACAGTTTTTGCTTTTTTTTTTTGCTTTGCTTTCCGCCGTTTTCCAATAGATGTCTAGAGGGTCAAGCACTGATAGATTAAATCGATTAAATTGTCTTATATCGATCTTGGACATTTGTGTTAACATTAACCCAACAAAATATTTGTAAAGATCTATTTGCATCCCGAACTTATTCTCAACTGAAAATGTCACTTTTTGAGCCGAATTCTCGACATTTGCCGGAATTTTTGCTTTTCTTTTTTAATTCCAAGAAAAGTGCGGCGGAATGGTGATTATAAAGTCGAAGACCGACATGGTGGTGGAAGGGAGAAAATTTTCGAAGATGCTGAATTGGTTGCTAAAGCCAAGTGAAACCATCACAGTAGATCGATACCGAACGCAATTGATGCGTTTGAGCCGAGCACTAGAAGGAAAACGGCCACAGTGCGATCTTACCCCACCCGCAGTATTCTCCAGACGTTGCTCCATCTGACTACCACTTGTTCGGATCGATGACACACGGTCCAGCAAACGAGCACTTCAGTTCTTATGAAGAAGACAAAAATGGGATTGATATATGGATCGACTCGAAAGATGAGGAGTTCTTTCGTCTCGGAATACGCATGTTGCCAGAAAGATGGTCAAAAGTAGCTAGCGACGGCCAATATTTTGAATAACATTTTTGTACCCGTTTTTATACAATAAAGCCTTAAATTTACAAAAAAAAGCGGCGGAAGTAAAGTTGTTGACCTAATATTTAACATCTTTAAAATACTTGGAGTCGGACTACAACCACGCCTACTTCCTACATGACACCACATTCGGAATTTTTTACTTTCAAACAAATAAATTCAGCTTTAGCAAAGATACCGGAGTAAAATTTTGCACAAATGAGCACATAAGATGTAGAAACTCTTAAATGGTCGATATTGACCTACATATATCTCCACAAGCAGCAGATCTCTATTAAATAAAGGTATATCCTTGCCTATGGTTGACATTTTTGATGAAATTATTAATTATATTCCTTTGTTTTAGTTTTGAAACTTTTTCATCTAAACAAAATGTATCCCTATGTTTTTATGTTGCTAGTCATTTTAGTAACAAAAACTAAAAAAACGAGTTCGGCTAAATGAAATGCGTGCACTGTATGTCAATCACTTAGTGAGTTATCGGACAAGACTCACCATTAGTCCCATATACATATCTACTAAAATGTTTCCACCTCTTGATTTGAATCTTCCATGCATGTATATTATTCAATGCTGTTAGATAGTGAATTATTCGGAAATTTAAAACAATTCAGCTTTAGCAGCTTGATAACAACACCTCCCAGCAAGAGATAATGATTAAAAGCAATAAGTGTCTATGTTATTGCTGCAAGAGTTCACGCACCTCAAAATGGGGAAATGCCCATCGTAACTTGTATATATGTATGTACATATGAATATGTGTAACAGTTTAAACACATACTTGCTTATATACAAAAATCTACTAATGAGATAATGTCTTAAAGTATGTACATATTTTTCCACCAATTTAAAATAGTAGTTGTGTGCTATCAATCAAGGGTTTTTCCGAAATTTATTTTGTGCACCTTGCAGCACAAGACTTTCCGTGGGGCTTACCCATTTTTTCTTGAAGATTATGCCCGCTCCACAAATTTTACGAGCATTTGTTTGACCTTTTTGAATTGAAAGCATCCGGCTTTTAAACTGGTAAATGCTTGATTAGTGATTTGTATTCTCTCACTCTAGCTCAAACAAAAACATAAACAAAGAATATCAAACACAAAAGAAAAAAGAAACAAGTAAGGAAGGACCATGTTCGCGTGTAACCGAACATACATATTATACTCTCGCAATTTATATATTAAATTTTATTAATAAGAATAGAAGCACATGAGGACCTAATGTTCGATATATGGCAACTTGAAAACCTATGGTCCTATTTCGACGATTTTTAGCAACAACAGTTGCTAAGAGAGTATTATAGTTTTGTTTGCATAACGGTTGGTTGTAAATCCTAAAACTAAACAAGTTAGATATAGGGTTTCAGGGTGACGAGTAAAGTTCAAATCCGGATGTCTGTCTGTCCGTGCAAGCTGTAATTTGAGTAAAAATTGAGATACTTGGAAGACGTATTTCTTTTTTTACATAACTTGTAAACTAATAAAGCTATATCAACCAAATATTGGAGAGTCGTTTCTTTTAGGTACTACCTTATACAGTCCAAAATTGGAGGAAAACGATTTATAACCACGCCCACCACCCATACAAACATTATGTTGAAAAGTTCTAAAAATGCTTTAATTCAGTAGGGAAAACCACCAGAAACCTTAAATTTCATTTCATTATAAAGATGGTACAGAAGAACTGCAATCAAAATAGTATACACAATTTTAAATGGGCGTGGTTCCGCCCACTCAAAAACCATATACTCGACCAATTTCAATGAAATTTGGTTCATAATATCTGTTTGGCTACCCTATGATATGTTGTGAAAATAGATCAAATCGGTTCACAACCACACATACTTCCCATATATCAGTCGATCTTTTATAAAGCAAGCAATAGTGAAGATATTGAAACAGAACTTTGCAAAAATACTGCATTTAAAGAGTGGCATCGCCCTTCTAAAAATCGTCGAAATCGGTCCATAAGTTTTCAAGACCCTATATATCGAATATGAGGGCCTCAGTGCTTCTAACAAGTTTCTTAACGAGAATATAGCTAAGCCTTTCAGATATTTTGAAGAAATTCAGACGGAATATGTTTCTTCTAATAATATGTATCCGTGCCAAAAATTAGTGAAATCGGGTCATAACTTCCCCTAGCTCCCATATACCTAATATTAGGGTTTTCAAACTTGCAAGGACTTTATTCAGATCGACTTCAAAGTTATATAGGAAGTTGATGTGGTTGTGGACCGATTTGGTCTATTTTCACAACATATTATTGGGATGCAAGAAAACTATTATAAACCGAATTTCATTGAAATTGGTCAAATAGTTTCGGAGATATGGTTTTTGACCCATAAGTGGGCGGAACCACGCCCATTTAAAATTGTGTATATCAATTTGAGTGCAGCCCTTCCGTACATTCTTTAAATGAAATTTAAGGTTTTTGGTGTTTTTACTTAGTGAATTAAAGCATTTATAGTAATTTTCAACATAACCCAAATTTTACTTTCATAGCTTTATATATGGCTTCGACATGACACTATATGTGTTTTCGGTTTTCGCCATTTTGTAGCGGAAAATCACAACCACGATTACTTCCCATATAACTCAATTTTGAATTCTATCTCTTTCCTTCACTTTATAATATATACATGAAAAAATTTTCGCAATCGGACAATAACTTTTCGATGCCCCGCATATCGAATATGAAGAACTCAGTGCCTTAGAGTAATTCTTCACCGAAAATATTGGTAAATGGAAAATACGATGAGCTAAATACCTTATAAATCGGTTAATATGTGAAATGTCTTAGCCAAATTAAGTGAGCATATAATCTTGGATATGTTGGTGGTAAAAATAAGCGAAATAGGTTCAGGAATTACCTCAGCCCTAATATACTATATAGGATGATTTTAGTTATTCTAATGGACTTTATGCCGAATATATGGGTCAAATTATGTGTTATCTTAATAAAACTATATCAATAAATTGCGAGAGTATAAATGTTAGGTTGCACCCGAACTTAGCCTTTCCTTACTTGTTGAAAACTAATAACTTACATATTTTACTTTCTATTCTTGGGAAATAAAGGGTTTATAATAATAAATTATACACTATATGTGACCTGGTCTACGGAAAGGGGGCTTAGGTGTCAAAAAATCAATTTTCACTTTTTAGTTGATTCGGATGGAAGATGAGAGTTGTTTATTTTTAACAGCTGTTTACCAGAAAACTAGTTTTCGCACGTTAGCTCCCTTTTCGTAAACCAGGTCACATATAATAAAGCTTAAAAATCATAATAGTATAAAACCTGAATGTACAGGACAATTAAGCAATCCATGATCATTACAGAAAGCAACAATCTTAATAATGGATAAGACGGAGTATAAATATACAAAATCTTCCAATAATAAAAATCTTTATCGAGCAGTTTTTGAAATATACATATGTATGTAGAATTCTCGGTTTTCTGATTTAACAGGAAAATGCAATTTATAGCAGTTTTATATCTCCGGTGCTTACAGTCTTCGGTAAATACGGTGATACCTCAGGCTATTACAAAAGTTCCTGCTTTATTGGCAGTCAAAGGAATTATATAATATATACCATACTTTCATTCAGATAACTGAGAGATATTACACATTATTTCATTATTTTACAACAGTTATATACATAGATATTTTTTCCACAATAGCGGCTGAAACATAGATACATGAATTGCACATAAGTGTAAGTAACTCACTTCGGACCGGAATTTCTTAAATATTTAAACAATATCGATTTTATTAAAAATCATCTATAAAACAACACATTTTTATTGTAGCCTTTGTATGACATTTATTTTTTCATGGATATCATTTAGTTTTGCATTATTAGTCTTTCATATAATTCAAATAATTAATTCGTTAAGCAATCACTGATCATTTGCGACTGTTGAACAACATGAAGGTCGTTGTAATCACTTTTTCGGTTCTGGTCTTACTCGTTCTGGCTTTCATTAAGTGAACTCCTCGTTGGATTATTTATAAAAAAAAGTAAAGAAAACATTTAATTTCAACTTTTAGGTGGTGGTTGGGGCCGAGATGGTCATGGTTGTGGTAGGGGTAGAGACGGTGGAGGAGGCAGTGGTGGTGTTGATGGTGGCGATGGTAACTGAAACCGAATAATGTTTAAACAATCAATCATATGTTTATAATAACAGTAAAATATTTATTGATTAAATATATAATTTTAAATGTAGACAACTAAAATGGCTGAAAGAAAGTATGGTTGGGAAGATATTACATATGCATAATATTCTGAGAACAGAAATTGGAATCTTTGTATATCTAAATACTACATAGTGAAGCTTCTAATTGTAATTGTTGTTGTGGCAACATAAAAATAATACGGAATTTTTGGCGGAATATAAAAGGATCGTTTCTCACATTCAGTGACATTATTTTGGCATCGTTAAAATACAATTTGAAGTCGGACTACAACCACGTATAGTTCTTATAAGATACCATATTAAGATTTTATAGCTTTTAAATAAATCGCGCTAAAGATATCAGAGTAAAATATGTTATACTTTTGTACGCAAAATCAGCGCCTTATTCGATATATTGTATTATTAAATACTGGACAGTGAATTATTCGGAAATTTAAAACAATTCAGCTTTAACAGCTTGATAACAACACCTCACAGCAAGAGACAATGATTAAGCAACAAGTGTATGTACATACATACATATATGTGATTGCTGCAAGACCCTGCCAGCCAAAGGTGGTGAAAAAGCTGGTTAAACCGAAGTTTTTTAAACCCACAAAAGTGGTAAAAAAGTGGTGAGTTTGCCATAGGCCAGCATAGCTGCTTGTGAGTTTTTTAACCACTATTCCCCTCACACGTACGAATACAAAAACAAAACAACCCAAACGTGTGCGTTGGTGTTAGTAATTGAAGAAACATGAGGGGAAAGTGGTTAGGCCTGGCTGGCAGGGGAGTTCACGCACCACAGAATGGGGAAATGTCCATCGTAACTTGTATATATGTACATGCGTATGTATATGTGTAACATTTATAATACAATAAATATTCACCGCATATTTCCGCCCCACAGCTTAAGTACATAAGTCAACTAAAGAGACAATGTCTTATGGTATGTTCATTCGTATCAGCGATTGGAATTTTTTCTACCCACTTAAAATAGTATTTGTGTGTTATACCCACATTATCAATTCAGGGGTTTTCCGAAATTTATTTGTGCCGCTTGTAACACAAGACTTTCCGTGGGGTTTACCCATTTTTTTCTTGAAGATTTCCAAATGTGCCCGCTTCACAAATTTTATGAGCATTTGCTTGACCTTTTTGAATTGGTTTCCACCGACTGATAAGCCGGCTGCTTGTTTGAGCTGATTGATGATTTGTATTCTCTCACTCTATCTCAAAGAAAAACATAAACAAAGAATAACAAACATAAAAAGAAAGCGGAAAAAACTGGATTTCTTAATATAATGCATTTCATATTCAACACATAATAAACTAATTGACTTTTCTTTCCTTTATGGCCAACGCGATAGACAGAGACATAAGAAATATTTTACCGGTTTTTTAGTGTTGGGATGATACCGGTGTATAGATTCGTATGTTGTACTAAAGTAATGAAATTAATATGGTTTCAAATCGTAGATAGATAAATTATCTACTAATGATCACTACTACTGATTTTAAAGCGTACTTTTATAATAATTATATAAAAAATGAATTTTTAAGACCATACCTTTACATATATTATATATCGTTATTTGTAAAAATATTTATTCATTCGTCTACATTAGGTTAGGTTAGGTTGAGTGGCTGCCAAACGACGCACCTAGGCCTTTGGGAAACCCATTGTGATACCACTGGGACTGAGATCCCTCACACTATCGAGTCATCATTAAACCACCCTGTGGTCCTAATAAAGTGAAAAAGTTCACACAATTTGACATGAGCAACTTCGCCCACATCCTCGAGAAAACCGCGTCCAATAGTTGCGATTCTTTTTCTGTACAGAGCCTTGCATCGACAAAGAAGGTGTGTAATCGTTTCTTCCTCTTCTTCTTGGCAGCTCCTGCAGTAATCATTGAAAGGTAGGCCTAGTCTGCTGGCGTATCTCCCAATCAGACAGTGTCCCGTTAACACCCCTACAAGGGTTCTTGTTTCATTGCTCTTAAATTTCAATAAGCGGCAAGTACGG
Source organism: Zeugodacus tau (assembly GCA_031772095.1). Lineage (NCBI taxonomy): Eukaryota > Metazoa > Arthropoda > Insecta > Diptera > Tephritidae > Zeugodacus > Zeugodacus tau. The sequence continues at coordinate 17,626,446 of CM062650.1, read as the reverse complement.
CTCTTATTCCACTCTGGCCACGTTTGTCTACTTACGGAGCAAGTCGTTACTTGTTTCCATTGTGATTCAGCCGTATCTGCTTCATGTTTATCGATTAAGTATTTGCAGGTTGCCAGAGGTATATAGATTGCCTCTTTATCGGCCTCCAACTGCAGTGTGGTGCCTAGTCTGGCTAGTTCATCTGCTACACAGTTCCCAGGGATGTCACTATGTCCTGGGACCCATTGTAGGTCTATCGTGAAATATGACGTCATTGTTAATAATAAATCCAAGCATTCTTTCACTATCTTAGAAGATATTCTATGAGACTTTAATGATTTTAAAGCCGCTTGACTATCAGAGAATATGAATATCTGTCTGACCGCTAACACTCTTTTTGACAGAACGAGAAGGCTTTCTTTAATTGCAGTGATTTCTGCTTGCAACACACTGCAATGATCCGGTAGCCGGAAGGCGATTCTGGTATCTAGTTTTTCTGAGAATACCCCACCTCCAACTCGTTTGTTTAGTTTTGACCCGTCCATATCCCACTCCTCTCTAAAGGGGAATGATATATGTAGTTCAGATTTTAGATTCATTTCTATAGGATTGCGAAAATCCGTCCTATTTGGTAGAAATGGGAACTTGGCGAGTATACTAGAATGTCCTCTGTTGCAGGTTTGCAGTAGTGAAGATTCTCTCAGTCTAAGTGCCGATTTCGCCGCCTGTTGCTTGTTGAATATGTCTACATTAATGTTGTCGCTTTTAAAATAGACCCAATTATATATTATTCACTTATGGCAGCGCTTCCAATCGTCGAAACTCTACTCAAACTCGATTTTTGGAATAGCCTTTGACTATTTCAGCGATTTCTCGTATGCTTATAAAACTACAGGCCTTAAGGGTGCTCCTTATTTTAGAAAATAAAAAAATGTTACACGTAGTCATGTCTGCCGAATATGGCGGCTGGAGCATCGTTAAAGTAAAAACAAGTAAGAAAGGGCTAAGTTCGGATGTAACCGTACCTAATATTAAGTATATGGGAGCTAGTTGAAGTTATGACTCGATTTCTCTCATTTTGGCACGGAGACATGTAATTAGAAGAAAATTAAAATGTTTTTAGAAAGGCGATGCCGCGGTATAAATGCATTATTTGTGCAAAGTTTTTTTCCGATATCTGCACTAGCGCTTAACTTATATATTGTAAACTAAACGGTTCAGATTGACTTCACGTTTGTGGTATATAAGAAGTAGGCGTGGTTGTGAACCGATTTGGCCTCTTTCACAACATATTGAGAAATCAGGAAGATATTATGAACAGAATTTCATTGAAATTGGTCGAGTAGTTTCGAGTATGGTTTTTGATCCATAAGTAGGCGGAACCACGCCCATTTAAAATCGTGTATACCATTTTGAGTACAGATCTTCTGTACCATCTTTATAATGAAATTTAAGGTTTTAGGAGGTTTCCCTTACTGAAATAAAACATTTTCAGTAGATTTCCGATTTCTTCCAATTTTGGACTGTATAAGGTAGGATCTAAAAGAAAGTTTCCTTGATATAGCTTTAGTAATTTACGAGATATGTGCAAAAACCTTAATAGAATAAAAAAAATACATTCTCATATGCCTCTTAATAGTACGATCCTTTATACCAAATTTCACTTTCATAGTTTAATTTATGGCTGAGTTACGGCTGTTTATATGTTTTTTGGATGTGGCAGTGGTCCGATTTCGCCCATCTTATGATACCAAGAAATACGTGTACCAAGTTTCATCAAGATATCTCAATTTTCACTCAAGTTACAGCTTGCACGGTTGGAGGGACAGACAGACATCCGGATTTGAACTTGGTCACCCTGATCAATTTGGTATACATAACCCTATATCTAACTCGTTTAGTTTTAGGACTTACAACCAACCGTATTAAGCGACAGCGTATTAAGAAAGCTTGGCTTTGAAAAGGGATAGCGTTAGGAATGGTTGGTAATTGCCTAATATTACAATTGCATAATATTTCTAAAATAAGCGAATCAATATAATATCTGCAATTAACAAAAGGGGTTTGAGAAAACTTATAGCTTAAAATATTTTTGATAGGAGTTGCCACCAGTTCAAAATATTTAAAAAATGCAATCGGTAAAACAGTTTTAGAGATTTAGCTAGAAATAATTGCGAAAAGAGTTGCCACCAGCTTGTAAATTTTAAAACAAAATTATGAAATAAATTCTTCTAAATTCTATAAACTTTCTTTAGAATATATGGAAATACTTTTATTGAATTATTGGAATAACTACTGTATTTGTATTTAACTCATATGCTAATCGCTGTGATTATGGGAAATTTATTATTTGCCAAGCTGTATATGTAATTTACTTTCCGCTACCACCACCTCCACCGCCTCCTCCGCCACCTCCGCCTATCCAAGGACCGCAACAGCCACCTCTGTGGGATTCAGGGCTAGGATGAGCTAAAGACAAGTAATTCAATGATTTTATAGATTCTATAATATTCACATGTATACTCACCAAAAACTAGCGCCACTGTAGCCAACACATAAGTCAGGAATACTTGGATCTTCATAGTGTTAGTCGCAATGCTGTGCTAACTAATTTGCTGCCGTATTTATACCAAAATATTTTGATTTCAGAACTACTACTTTCGTACACTCGAAAAAAAAGATATTTATGGAAAAAGAAATAAAATAATATTTTTGTATTATAGTTGAACCAGTATTTTCCTATCGATAACATCTTCCGGCCGGAGAATCCCAGGAATAAATTGTTTTATCCATTGTTAATCTAAAACTAAACGATAAGTTCGTCACTTATATTATATTTTTTACACTTAATAATTTATTTGGATTTCAGAAGAGTTTTCGCTTAGTGTACTCGGGTAAAAATATTAAGTTACTGAAGTTATTCTGAATTATATTACAATACATACATATGTATATGTAGATTCCCCTGTAGGTTCCTTTCTGCTCCATTGCACTTTCGAAATTCTAATAAATTTAATACCATATTAATTGCTTAATATGCCCTACAGTTAGCAAATTGAAATTCCTTGAGATATATTTATGAATTAAAAATAATTGTTATCGGGGATCATCGGAAAATCAAAATATTAAAACAATTAAAATAAAAAAAAAACTAAATTGTTGACTTTTTTGGGTGTCAGTATTATTATTTATTTGCCTGGTATATACTGCGGTTTTCTACTCTAGACAGTGCAGAATTCTCTCATATTTTGAATTCAAGAGGTAATAATCTAACTGCTTAGGGGAATATAAGATTTTTGACCATGTACATATATTCTGCCTTTATTGAGTCAAATTTAATGACAATTATAATCAAATCAGAGATTGAGAGTTAGAGAGTCTTAGAATTAGATCTAATAAAACTAAAACTTGTCACTTTTGTGGAAATTGCAGTCCTATTATTGATTCATCATATAATACATATTATTTGTCGTTGCCTTACGATGTACATATATCCTTTACATTATCCCAAATATCTTCAGTACCCATTATTTTAATACATCTTTAGATATTTTCTAACGATTTTCCGGTTTAGCTCTTCTATTGGATACGCCAATGCAAAAAGCTATAAAACTTTGTATTCAGAAATGTTCTATTAAAAAACGAATCGAATCAACGGAACGCCAGTATACCCTTTCGGCTTATAGAGTTGATATATTTAAAGTTAGTAACAGTATGCAGTAAGATGAGGAAAGAAGACAACGGTTTCTTCAATTCGGATCAGTCAAAGTTTTGTCATCGAAAAGGCAATTATGTATGCCATTTGTGGAAAGAAGACGAACTGTAGCCCTTTTCTCGAATACATAATCTGGAGACTTAACAGCTTCTATTTTTTATATACAGATATATTCATATAATCCGTTAAGCAAATAATCGGGAACATATAAACACGTTATATACGTATGTGCATACACTCAAGCGATCTCAATTCATTCTCATCACGATTCATATGTTTACATTATATATTTTATACGTTATCATACGTACTTACATACATATGTATATACAGTGGTATATAGAGATTGCACTCACGGTAAAGCACTGTAAAGCTATGCCTCTGAAGCGACAAACTATAAAAGGCATGGTTTCATGCTCAGCTTGCTATTCAATACTCTGGTATTCACTTGAGCGCCATAAGAAAGAAGCTCCCGTTGAGTAAACAAAATGCAGTCGATATTCTACTTCGTAATGCTTTTATTGGCCATGGTTGCTTTGTTGAGTGGTAAGCATATTATTCTATCTCCATATTAGCTTTGAAATTATGAAATTATAATTCTATTTCATCTAGGCTACGCGTTAGCGCAAGGAGGTGGCAACCCAGGTGCTCCCGGCGCACCACCCGGTGGACCAGGCGCTCCAGGCAATCCAGGAGGTCGGAGATTTTAACGAAAATTCATATAATTAAATTTAAAATATTATAATATTTTAATAAATAATTTTTAATATATATACTTTATATAAGACCTTATTTATTTGTGTCAAAAAACGAGAAGCCATAATACAAGACTCCGAGGCAGTCGCTGTATAGAGAGTGCAACTGTAGTAAAGGTTGGACCAATGTCAGTATCATTTCCGGATTATTCGGTTTATGGTTTATAATTAGAAGTCAGAAAGTTGCCACATGTTTGCAATATTAAAAAGTCTAAAAATTGAACAGATCTAAAAAGGCAGACTGTAGATATTGAATTGATTGGGTTTAAAAAACTATAAATATACATACATATAAGTATACTATACATAGTTTTTTATTTCGTTCAAAAAAATGATTATATGTTGTCTATACTAATATTATAAAGAGGAAATGTTTGTTTTTTTGTTTGTTTGTGTCGAATAGGCTCCGAAACTACCGAACCGATTTGAAAAATTCTTTCACCGTTGGAAAGCTATACTATCCCTGAGTGACATAGGCTATATTTAGTTTTAAAAAAAATAGGGTTCCTTACCAAAACTCCGATAATGTAAAAAAATACCAAAAAACTTTCTTAAATCGCGAATGCTGCGAAAACGATTGAAGATATAACAAAGTGATGTACTACAATTTTGTAGAACTTATCATTATCTACAAAAAACGTCGCGACATCATACCTCTAACTATTATAGTTTTGTCACAATAAGCGATTTTATATAAAAAATTAGTTAAAATACCACTACTTGAAAAGGCTCTTTATTTATACCTTAGTATTAATCCTTATCGAAATAAATGATTTATTATTTAAGATCGCTTCAAAACCTTTATATAACTTTTTGAATTATTAGATTCTGACATACCATTCAAAAGATATCACGAGATAAAAATTTTGAAATTTTTGAATGGTCCTGTGCGGAATTAAAAATAATGGTCGCTTGATAATAATATGATATAAAAATGAATTGCTGTTCGTTTGTGCCGCAAAAAAACGAGAACGGCCAAACCGATCTGGCTAATTTTAGTCTTGAAATATTCGTGGAAGGCCAGAAAAAGATTAGAAAGTGAGTAAATATGAAAAAATTTCGAGGAAGATAATAATAAGAGAATTTTATTTGAGTTGACAAGAAAAATATAAAAGAGAAAACAAAAAAATATAATTTGAAGGTTGTCATTGTTGCTCTGTTAAAATATTTTGGTTATTGTTCAATTGTATAAGGTTGTGTCGATAGCCCAAAACAATTTGAAACAAATAAGGAAAGGCTAAGTTCGGGTCCAACCGAACATTTTATACTCTCACATTTTATTGATGTAATTTTATTAAGATAACACACAATTTTACCTATATATTCGACATAAAGTCCAATAGAAAATCATCATATATAGTATATGAGGGCTGATGAAATTCCAGAACCAATTTCACTCATTTTCACCACCAAGGTTAACGGGAATAGGGGCGACTTGGCACCTGTTAGTAGGCACACATACGGCACATTCGGCCTTGAAATTACTCCTAAATTGCAAATGAACGAAACACCAGTCAGCAAAATCGTCAAAAATAGCGCTTTAACGAAAATTTTCCAAATATTCAAGAAGTCGCTGGAGGTACTGCACAGGACTTTAAAAGATCTTGATTGTCGATGAACGTTTTTGGTGGAGCCAGGATTCTGTTAGTAGGTGATTTACGCCAGACTCTTCCAATTATTCCTGGATCAACTGTTACTGACGGGCTAATCACATGCCTAAAATCATTTAATTTGTGGCGACAATACCAAATTGCGATTGTAGAAATAGTTGGCAGTTGACACCTTGATGGATTAATAGCATTTCCAACAGATTGCTTTCACTTCATTGACTCGAAAGAGAAGTTTTCCTGACATGAAACCTCAATATGATAACCATAAATGACTGATTGAATGACCTATATTGGTGGTAAAAAAAAAATATCGATGATCTTAATGCGACAATTTAGAATTTCGGTCCAAGAGAGAGAGAGACGTAGTCAATTATCCCAAACTATTTAAAATTGCCTGTACTTTGCAATTAAAAGTAGTGTGAGTTGTAATCATGCTGCGTAACATAAATCAACCTCGAGTAATCAATATCGTCGCCGAAGCCAAGATTGGACCAACTTAATTTAATGTATACCTTAGCCACAAAAACGTGTGGCCGGGTCTGCTAGTGATACAATAAAGAAATTATTGCAAATTGATAACTGTAAAAGCTTAGCTTTGGTCACAACCACACATAATCATTGCTACGTCTATCAAAGTTGTGAACCATATAAAGTTCTTTTAAAGCTGCGACTCTAACATGTTTCAATATAGTGAGCGCTTTAAGCTCTATTAACTATGGGATTTAGCGTACTATTTTTTCCGGAATCATGGATGTTTACACTACAAGAAGATATAGATACATATACATAGCGCCGTGTAGAAAAACGAAAAAGTCCGCTACTAATATATAAATCACTCCAACATATATATGTACTAGAGCTCTTGGTATTCGACTAATCGACTAACCGAATTAACCGAATAGGGCATTATTCGAATAATAATATTCGGTTTTCACTATTCGGATAGTCGTCAGTCATCGACTATTCGATTAACCGCTCACGTCCGACTATTCGGTTAACCGTTCGTTGTCGACTATTCGAATAGTGTAAGTTCATTAAATTTCTATTTTTATTGAAAAATTTGAAACACAGGAAAAATGACATTTTCACAAGTAAAAACAAAAATAAATCAAAGGCTGCTTGGATTTCAAACAATTTTCATTTATTCGAATAGTGACAGTATAACTATTCGAATAACCGCAGTTGAACGATTATTCGAATAGTCGTAACATTGCGACTAATCGAATAGTGCTAACCGGTTAATATTCGTACGAACGGTTACAAACCGCATATTCGAATAATCGGTTTTCAGGTTAATCGAATAATTTTAAGAGCCCTAATATGTACATATGTAGTCTTATGATTTCTTTCAGTGAAAACCAAAAATAACATTATGAACGTGAAATCTAGATTTTGAACGAAGTATCTATTAAAAAAAAAAGAAAATATTAAACAGAAGTAGTGTTAATATAACTTTAAAATAAGGGCGACCCAAATAAAAAAAAGAAAACAGCAAGTGACTTTTCAATATCTGAGAACAAAAATAACTCGTACGGGAATAAACCTTGATAATATAGTGGATGGGACAACACTTCGTAACCTAAATCGAGTAACCTAAATCGAACCGTTTCTTCAGGTGGTTCATGTAGATAATAACTTGTAAATCACTGTAAACGAGAAATTTCAATCTGAAAGTTGTACTTTTATATCTCTATTTGATTATGTCAGACCACCTGACTTATACCGTGTGTTTGATCGATTCGCCATTTTTAAATGTTTATAGATAATGACGACTATTTTCGAATGAGTTCAGCATTTACATAGCTTCCACTATTAGCATCTATTCGAAAGTGCACTAGATTTGGAGGACCCAAAATTTATGGATCACACGAAGATGCAGAGCCCAAATAGAAGTAGAATCTCGATCATCTCATTTGGCGGTCAATGTATCTAGTAGTAGATATATGTAAGCACTCAGGTAATACAGCAAGTGAATAATGGTTCAACTGCAAATATGTACCATATCTATATATAACGTGAACTTGAAGTTCTTAGAGAACCACGAAAACTGACTACGCTTGCAAAAATCTTTTAAAGTAAACTTTTATTTACATAAATGACATACATATGAATGTAGGTATATCTGAATCGGTATAAAAGCAAAGTTTAACTGGCGAGTACCACAGTCGTTATAGATATTTCTACAATTCTACAAGCGTTCTTTGACTAAATAATAAGAAAACAATATGGCTAACTCAAGTAGTGCACTATTAATTGCTGGTTTCATTTGCATGATGGTCGTACAAAGTGTAAGCAAATTTCAATTTGGAGGTTTTTATGCGAAAATTTTGAAAACCTACTTACAACGCATTAGGAGAATACCCTTCCAGCTTCATTAAAACTAGGGCAATCTCATAAGAAAGAACTTAATTATTGAAAAATGTTTTCTTTTCCAGCTCGACGCACTTAACGCAGACGTCTACAAGTTATCTGGTAAACGCAAGCCATTGGTAACACGTGAGGATCCTACAGCATTGGAAGATTACAAGCGCACCAAGCGTCAATTGCCGCAACCACTGCAAGAGTTTCAAGATTTCATAACCACTTCGAAGACGGAATGCGCCAAAGAAATGAATATCAATCCAAATGAATTGCAAAAGGCGCTGCTTTACGAAGATCAACCGACACCCAAGGAAAAGTGCATGATGGAGTGCATTTTGAAGCGCATGGAAGTGGTGAGTTTATTTAAGTTGTGCCAATTTCACTTTACTGATTTTTTTGAATTTTGAAATAACGCTTGCAGATGAACCAAGACGACACGCTGTCGACCTCAGCTGTTGGACGCATCGCTGACATCGTGAGTGATAATTAAGGTTTCAAGCCGACACACAGCTTTTATAACTGTTATTTTCCTTACAGATTGGCGACAATAATGCCTTGATCACATCAATTGCTATGGCATCAGCTGAGAATTGCAAAAAGTTCATCACCGCGGAGAATTCCTGTGAGCGTGCCTATCAAATTAACAAATGCATCGCTAATGAAATGAAAATGCGCAAGATTAAGCTTATATATTAAGTTACACTCTGAATGCCTTAAACATAAGGCTAAAAGTATAATTATGGTTTACTGTAGAATAATTATAGTATATATAAATCGAATTAAATGCAGCCTCAGCAAACATATACAATACATTTGCTTGAGAAAATATGCTAAACTAAATAAATGTTTCGAAACATCCACTCTTTGTTTCTTGAAAAAATCGATTTTTTGTCTTATTAAATTCTACAACATTTCTAGAATATTCGATTCCTAAAATTCCTAGTCGATCCGAGTTATAGTTTTAGAGATACAGTCTGAAAAAGTTGGGCGCCCATGTTAGCTGGCTGAAAACTTTTAAATTTTAAACGCTCTCAAGATTATGTTTTCAAAGTCGGATCTCAAGATTTATCGAGAACTAGTCAACTAATATTTATGTATCTTCGATCTTCCCTTGAACTTGTCTTCTTCTTTGCTCCAGAGCCAGTTTTTCTTTTAAGAGAACTGGTGCTATCGATATTTTCTTAAAATGGAGGATGGGGTTGATTACTAATTAACCGAATTTCAATTTCATTTGAAGTAAATTAAATAAATCCGGGTTATGCGGATTTCACTGTCCGCTACGGTATATAGTTACATACATATATATTATAATAATACTGTAAAAGAAAAATCATAAAAAACTAAACCTTTGTTATAGAAATTTAGTGTCAAAGATGTTTTTTTGTATACATTTTCATTCTGCAAAGAACTTGTTGACAAACTATAGCTTATTGTAGAGATATGATTTAAACGTTATAAAACTAGCCCTCATACAACCGCATTTTGTTACGACCAAAGAATATCTTTCGAAATTCGATTATATTTTTTACCTTTTCTCGAAAAGTACAAAGACAGTTTAATAAGTAGTCTGATGACTTCACTATCGCAAGATAACTTTGTAACGTTTGTTATAGTATTCTCGGCGAATCAAACTTGTAATTTTGTGGGGGACCACAGATTTTAGAATAATTAAAGGAGAATAATATTGGTCAGTGACTCGAGGCATGTTATAAGAAAGGAGATTGTGAAGATTTGCATATGTTGACCGTTCGATTAGAGTTTTCGCGTTGGTTTGTAATAAGTTGCGACAACCGTGGACTATAGCGAACCAAAAGAACACAATGTTGTATTTGTGGACCGCCGATTGAAGATGAAAAAGTTGGTAAGGATCTCCAAAAATACATTGGTCATGTACTGCTTAAAATAATGGGCGTGACTGTGGACACAATGGAGTGCCGCGTTTTCTCAATCTGAACACGAAGAACCATGAATCCACTGATACATACCAGAGACCAAGGAACAGTCGAAACAGTGAACATCTGAAGAGTCGAAAAATGTGAAGGTTTACAGAGCATAATCGAAAGGTTATGGCCACTGTTTTCTGAGATTCACAAGGTATAATCTACATCGACTGCCTATAAAAGACGAAATGCTCATGGGGGTCTACTATGAATAATTATTGAGTCGATTCGTTGCGGAATTACAGAACGCCACTTCAGCAAATTTTCTCAGATGAAATCGTCGATCAACTCTCTACAAACAATATCACACATAACAATTCGGTTATCTCGGCGAACCCGAATGGTAAAAATTCGACATAACGCGAACCAACCTGCTGTAAATATAGATTTGCAAGAATTCACCTTCTCTAATTTTGTTTACAAATCATTCCAAGCCGTCACGCTACTGATGAATGTGTAGCTTACGACTGCAAAAACAAAGTATTTTAATTAATTAGATTTTCAATTAGATCGCTGTCCGATGGATTTTATCAATTAAGCATGTTCAGCAAATGTAGAGCGCTAATATCCGGCGCAAACACATTTAATTTGCCTATTACATGCATATTTCAAGCACAAAATTAAATAAATTACATTGCAATGTGCAGTAAAGGCTTCAGTCCAGTCTTATTGAACACGTAGCGGTGCCAAAACTGAAAATAATAATAAAAATGAAAGGGTTTATAGTTTTTTCGTCGATCATTTTAGTAATGGCCACAAAGGAAGTTCTGGTTAGTGAAAAATATCGAGATTTGGAATTAATTTTTGCTATTGTTATATTTGAAATCTGAAATAAAACAGGCTGAAGAAATGATGACGCTACCAATGGGTCTATTACTCGAGACCATCGAACCGTATGCCGTGGAATGTGAGCCCAAACCTGAAAGAGGTAAGTCTCGCATTAAAACATAATAATAATAAATGGAAATAAACTTTTCAAATTCCTTATTCTTCATTTCATTTTCAATTTTTCAAAAGTGCACGCGGAAGAACTCTTCTTGAATAAAGAGGACGCGCATCCCATAACGAAATGTTTGCGACGTTGTCTCATGGACCAATTTGACTTAGTAAGTAGACACTAGAATATATTTTCCGAACATTTAACATTTTGGCTGCTAAATTTTAGTTCGTAGAGGATAGCACGGATGTGAAAACGGAGAAGCTTGTAAGCTGGCTGGTGCTGCTGTATACCGACAAAATGGACGAACTCAACGAAATCTCCAATGGTTGTAATGAGAAAAATGTTGAAATGGGCATAACTGATAAGTAAGTTATTTATTTTATTTATGGGAGATAAATTCTAAAGACTGACGGTTTCATATGTTTCACTAAACAGATGCGAAGTTGCGCACTCATATGCCATGTGCATGCTGAAGGAAATGCAAGAGCGCGAATATGAAATACCCGAAGTGGAGCAATGATGGGCCATAAAAAATTGTGGAATTTTGAAATTTATGTAATGTAGTAAAATTTAATGTAGTTTTCCATAGTTAGAATAAAAGTTTCATTAAAATTTTTTGCTAATAATCTATCAGGTACATGTCAAAAGCCGGCAAATCGCTGGCACATGTAGACATCGTTTTTCAGATCTCGGAGTTCAACAACGCTCTTATTTTTCATGACTTGGCCTATCCGGAATCTAATCCTCGCTGTTGGTAGATGGAGCCGCTGAGTTTAGAAATAAGAAGCTTCTTCAGAAAACACTACCTACTTTCGACGGTACCCGAAAGAATCCAGAATTACACATTCAAAACAAGTACAGTTAACAGCTAGACCAGCTCCTCACATGTATCTTCAGTTTTTGAAAAATCGAAAAGAAGGGAGAATATTTGCAGTCACAAGTAGCTTATGAACTCAACCACACCTAACACCGTTATAATAAAACGTGTATCTACAAACTCTAATGGTATTTTAAAGCATAGCATGTCATGTCCATCTAAATACTTTGACTGATTACTCAAAACAGCATATGTACCTATTTTTGAAAATCATTAATAATTTAAAACAATAAATGGTACTTTGATTTCAGCAAAAGTTGCAATTCAAAATCTATCAGTATTTACAATTATATATCAATTTGGACACGGAAAATTCTCAAATGAACCTAAATACATGAATATGTAAATGATGTGGGCCGAACCTGTATTCAGCAGCTCGTGACGAGTTTCAGCCACGCAATATGTACATTTATATAAAGTTTTCGCCGGCAGAGCTAGACGCCGAGTTGATATACTTACGAGGCGGTCCGATAATATGTAGCCTGCAAACAAAGAATTAAAATTTTGAATTATTTTTATTTTTTCATCTTTTAGCTTGATATAATTGAAAATGTGTTGGTTCTTCAATCGTTTGCAAAGTAAGCAGAAACTCGGTCGGTCTGCGCTTAAGCGGCATCAAGTTCTGTTTTAAAGGGTGATTTTTTAAGAGCTTGATAACTTTTTTTAAAAAAAAAACGCATAAAATTTGCAAAAAAAAATCGGTTCTTTATTTGAAACGTTAGATTGGTTCATGACATTTACTTTTTGAAGATAATTTCATTTAAATGTTGACCGCGGCTGCGTCTTAGGTGGTCCATTCGGAAAGTCCAATTTTGGGCAACTTTTTCGAGCATTTCGGCCGGAATAGCCCGAATTTCTTCGGAAATGTTGTCTTCCAAAGCTGGAATAGTTGCTGGCTTATTTCTGTAGACTTTAGACTTGACGTAGCCCCACAAAAAATAGTCTAAAGGCGTTAAATCGCATGATCTTGGTGGCCAACTTACGGGTCCATTTCTTGAGATGAATTGTTCTCCGAAGTTTTCCCTCAAAATGGCCATAGAATCGCGAGCTGTGTGGCATGTAGCGCCATCTTGTTGAAACCACATGTCAACCAAGTTCAGTTCTTCCATTTTTGGCAACAAAAAGTTTGTTAGCATCGAACGATAGCGATCGCCATTCACCGTAACGTTGCGTCCAACAGCATCTTTGAAAAAATACGGTCCAATGATTCCACCAGCGTACAAACCACACCAAACAGTGCATTTTTCGGGATGCATGGGCAGTTCTTGAACGGCTTCTGGTTGCTCTTCACCCCAAATGCGGCAATTTTGCTTATTTACGTAGCCATTCAACCAGAAATGAGCCTCATCGCTGAACAAAATTTGTCGATAAAAAAGCGCGAAACACATTTCGCACCGAACACTGATTTTGGTAATAAAATTCAATGATTTGCAAGCGTTGCTCGTTAGTAAGTCTATTCATGATGAAATGTCAAAGCATACTGAGCATCTTTCTCTTTGACACCATGTCTGAAATCCCACGTGATCTGTCAAATACTAATGCATGAAAATCCTAACCTCAAAAAAATCACCCGTTATATTTAGATCAAAAATAAAAGTTATTTTTGATTTTTATATATTTAGATCAAAAATAAAAGTTATTTTTGATTTTTATTTTTTTAGATCAAGAAATAAGAATTATTTTTAATTTTTATAATTTTAAATCAATAATAAAAATCAATTCAAAATTTTTATTTATGTATCTATTTATGCCGTATGTATTACAATATGCTGCATCATTCCAATTTTTGGTTCTTTATTTGAAACGTTAGATTGGTTCATGACATTTACTTTTTGAAGATAATTTCATTTAAATGTTGACCGCGGCTGCGTCTTAGGTGGTCCATTCGGAAAGTCCAATTTTGGGCAACTTTTTCGAGCATTTCGGCCGGAATAGCCCGAATTTCTTCGGAAATGTTGTCTTCCAAAGCTGGAATAGTTGCTGGCTTATTTCTGTAGACTTTAGACTTGACGTAGCCCCACAAAAAATAGTCTAAAGGCGTTAAATCGCATGATCTTGGTGGCCAACTTACGGGTCCATTTCTTGAGATGAATTGTTCTCCGAAGTTTTCCCTCAAAATGGCATGTAGCGCCATCTTGTTGAAACCACATGTCAACCAAGTTCAGTTCTTCCATTTTTGGCAACAAAAAGTTTGTTAGCATCGAACGATAGCGATCGCCATTCACCGTAACGTTGCGTCCAACAGCATCTTTGAAAAAATACGGTCCAATGATTCCACCAGCGTACAAACCACACCAAACAGTGCATTTTTCGGGATGCATGGGCAGTTCTTGAACGGCTTCTGGTTGCTCTTCACCCCAAATGCGGCAATTTTGCTTATTTACGTAGCCATTCAACCAGAAATGAGCCTCATCGCTGAACAAAATTTGTCGATAAAAAAGCGCGAAACACATTTCGCACCGAACACTGATTTTGGTAATAAAATTCAATGATTTGCAAGCGTTGCTCGTTAGTAAGTCTATTCATGATGAAATGTCAAAGCATACTGAGCATCTTTCTCTTTGACACCATGTCTGAAATCCCACGTGATCTGTCAAATACTAATGCATGAAAATCCTAACCTCAAAAAAATCACCCGTTATATTTAGATCAAAAATAAAAGTTATTTTTGATTTTTATATATTTAGATCAAAAATAAAAGTTATTTTTGATTTTTATTTTTTTAGATCAAGAAATAAGAATTATTTTTGATTTTTATAATTTTAAATCAATAATAAAAATCAATTCAAAATTTTTATTTATGTATCTATTTATGCCGTATGTATTACAATATGCTGCATCATTCCAATTTTTGTATGTCACAAATTTTGAATTGATTTTTATTATGGATTTAAAAATATAAAAATCAAAAATAATTCTTATTTTTTGATCTAAAAAAATAAAAATCAAAAATAACTTTTATTTTTGATCTAAATATATAAAAAACAAAATTTAAAAATCATACAATATTTCGCATATAGTTCACCTAAAAATCATGATGGTGTAATCAAAACTTTTCTACGATGTTCCTTTATGTATGATTTTTTTTATTCAGCCCTATTCCGGTTGTCGTTGTCGTTTTAATAGTCGTTTCTAAGTCGTCGTCGTTCTTAGCGTCGTTTCGTTCTTAAATTGGTATTCTTGAAGTATATCGTAACGCCTAAGATAAGTTATCGAAATTTGTCTACATATTTTATATAGTATACTTTAAGGCGCTCTTTTCCCATATAAAGATTTCTTTCTTACGTAACGAGACAAATTTTTAAAGCAGTCCTTAATGGATTTTATGCTATTCTCTATTTACTCTAAACAACGTTATCACTGTAATTATTGTACTTACGTACAACAATGTTAAGCTCCAGTTACCCATACTTGACTTGACCTAGAGAGACTTGATAACTGTCACATAAAAGATCCGTTTAATGGGCCTTGCATGTATTTGATTACCGAACGCATGACTTGACTTGAAAGTCTGTTGAATTTAGAATTCTACGTTACGTTGACATTTGAGCTGCTCTCCCTCTCTCACTGCTTCTCTTTTCATTCTCATTATGACACTATTCCAGTGTTGCCTGAATGTTTTCGGTTAAAATTAAATATGTTAAAATTCTAGTCTTTAATATTTATAAATCTTCAAATAAAGAAAAAATAAGATAATTCAGAGGAAAATACCTTTTTCACAACAATTATTTTTTAATGTGTTTAATAAAAAATATTTTATTGTATTTATAACGCAAATACTTTAAGTGCAATAAACAAATCAAATCAATTAGGTACGATATGAGGGTAAATTTTGCAACAGAAACATTACTATTGCGAATCTCTGCATGAATTTGTGGTGATCTGTTCAGAAAAAAAATATTTTGCGAATTTATGTAATGAAAAATTGATTGTAAATGTTCAAAAACAATTTGAATAAATTATTTTTTCACCTATCATTTATACGCTTGGCTGGCTCCAATTTATTACATCTTCTAACAATTCTAAATATCGAAAAACTGAGCTTCACAGATTTCCTAATAGTGAAGATTTTTTTGTATACTAGTTTTGAAATCTTCAATCTTGGTGATATTTTAATTTAAAAAACTTAATTTTAAAGCTAAATCTGCACATCTGGCAACTCTACCCAGAAACTATAATAATAACAGCTGAAGTTGAAGTTGTGTGAAGTATAACTGCATCTAAGTTTTCCAAGCGAAATTTTTCGAAGCTGAGTCAAGTCAAGTATCGGTAACTGGAGCTTTAGTCTTCCATCTTTATTTGATTTTTTTAAAGAAGTAGTGGTGACATCTGCGTCCTCCTAACTTTCTTCTAAAATATGTTATACTTCCAGCGTCTCATGCTCCTTGCTTCTGGCTAATCCGACTACTCTACCTAGTGGTCCAGCCAAAGGTGACATGGGTATGTGTTTATTAACTCCTTGTCTTGTTGGAGTACTATTTTTTTCTTCGTTTTGAATTTTTAGACCTTTCATATCTTAAATATACTCTTAGATATAAAAATGCAATTTTATTAATGCCAACAATTTCCGACGCGAGAAAGCGGTGAAATGGATTTAGTTTTTTTTTTTGAGAAAAAATATCCCACTCAAGAAATCGAAATTTAAAGGATTTATCCCTTTTCTAAAGTCCTTGGCATATGCAGGATATTTTTCCATTTCAGAAATTAAAATTTCAAACTGTTTCCGATTTGGAATTTTCATCTTCACTTCAAATATTCCTTCAAACAACCGCGTCGTTTCTATGACGCTCACAATTATAGCAACGACAAAAAACGACTGTTTCTATGTCGTTTCTATAGTCGTTTCAAATTGGGGAATCTCAATTTATTTTCGATAAATGTCGTTAACGCCAACAGGAATGCCAAATAGGCGTTCTTAAGTCGTTTTAAAACGATAACGACAATGGGAATAAGGGCGATTAAAAATTGTAAAATAACTGTTATTTCCGGTCCCTGATATAAACCAAACTTTCTGCAGTCGGTTTTCTTACGTACCCCACCACACACCATGAAATCAGTTGAAATCGGATAATAACCACGCCCACCTCCCATACAAAGGTTAGGTTGAAAATTACTAAAAGTAGGTTATCTCACTAACAAAAAACGTCAGAAATACTTAATTTTACAGAAGAAATTGCAGGAGGATGCTGCACTCAGATATTTTTACAAAATGGAAAATGGGCGTGGCATCGCCCACTTATGGGTCACTAACCATATCTCAGGAACTACTTGACCGATTCCAATGAAATTCGGTATATAATATTTTCTTGACACCCTGATGACACGTGTGGAAAATGGATGAAATCGGTTCATAACCACGACAACTTCCCATGTAACACAATTTTAAACTCCATCTTATTCCTTCACTTTATAATATATACATAAGGAACCAATGAAGATAGCGAATTAAAACTTTACACAAATACTGTATATGATCTGTGGCATCACTTGTGAAAAAATTGTCGAAATCGAACAATAACTTTTTAAGGCCCTGGATAAAGAATTTGAAGAACTCAGTGCCTTATGGTAATTTTTCACCGAAAATATCGGTAAATCTCTCAGATATCTTAATTTAATTCAGAGGAAATCTTGTTCTTCTAATAGTGTGTCTCTGTATCAGAAATGGTTAAAATCAGGTCATAACGTCCAATAGCTCTTATATAGCTAATAATAGGATTTTCAAAAATACGATGGGCTTAGTAGCTAATAAATCGGTTAATATGTGAAATATCTTAGGCAAATTAAATGAGCATATAATCTTAGATCAATGTATGTTATTGAAATCGGTTCATGAATTACCTCAGCCTATATACTATGTATGTATGTTGATTTTCGTTTTTCTATTGGACTTTATACCGAATATATGGGCCAAGTTGTATGTTATCTTGATAAAAATATAGCAATAAATTGCGAGAGTATAAAATGTTCGGTTGCACCCAAACTTAGCCTTTCCTTACGTGTTTTAATAATATAATTTTTAGGTAACATAGAACTTCATTCCTTATTCGTATTTCCTGTTGGAAAAACAGCTCTGGTATATATTTATCGATACATTATATTGCATGTACATACATATACTATATTCTCAAAACAACTTCATTGACAGTAAAATTATATCGAAATCTTATATGTTTTTCACATACATACATATGTATATAATTTGTCAGCCAGCGAATTAAAAAAAAATCCAACCCAGCCATTTGTTTAAAATCAGAAATGTATTGACTGCAAACGCCTGACAGCACGCCAATATCAAATTAAATATTATATTATTACTAATAATTTGTGCCACCCACTAATTACTATTAAATAGCAATTTGTGGTGTTTTTCATTGATACTCTGTCAATAATTACTGAGACACATGCTATTTGTGAGGCTTTAGCGAAAATTAAATACAAACAGTTACCGATTTTGGTTTTTCAACTAGTTGTCATCGCTTGCCAATAATGATGTCGCTTGATGCCTCAATAGGCACAAACTCATGGCATACTCTTTAGGAAAATTTACCGCAACAAAGTGAAACTTTGCAGAGTTAATTAAGTAATTATAAGAATGCATACTTTTTCATTTCCAACAATTTTATAAATTTCAATTGAATGTTTTAGAAATAGAGCTGAAGTTCTGATTACTTGCTTGAAAATAGTCTTACATTTTGATACTTTTTAACTCAGAGAAATACAGTTAAACTGAGTATTTTGTTGGACTTTCAAATTAAAAAAAATAATCTAACCTTATTATATTCTTTATTAATCAAATAAACCAGTTTATTACATTGCCTATTTGATTGTCATGGATTTGATGTTTGGATTTGACTAAGACTGTCATTAAATTTGGCATAATATAAACCGCATATAACAATGTCCAAATGACTGGTAATTTGCTACTACTTTCTACTAGTTCGAAACTGTAGAAAATGGGGGAGGTCTTCAATTATTACTGCCAAATAAACACTATTTTAATTGCATAGTTGTTCTAAGCTTTAGTTTCATTCCCAGCGGACTTTGTATCGGAGACTCATCAATACATGAATCTTTACTGTACCACAATCTTTATTGTACCACATATGTACAAAAGTTATATTTTATTATATATAGTACTTGTTAGAGATTTATAATAAATAAGGCATACAATTTCGACACATTTTAAGGAAAGATGAATTTTTTAATTTCACCACGCAAACATTTCAGTATTGTATAAGCCGCTTCACAATTGTCTTTCTTTATGCCAACAGCAGCGTCCTTGCATTTTAGCAGACCTCCACGATAATCGTCCTTGTAGCTGTCGGGTAACACTAAATCCACTTGCTTCAGCGACGCATCATACAGGAACTTACCCTTTTTCATCTGATGTAGGTGGGTAAAAATATAAAAAAATATGTGATTAAATTAATTTTAATTAAAGTTTCATATATTTTTACCGTTTGCATCATTTCCAAAACACAATTAATATAGCATTTCACGTCTTTGTTATTGTCTGGTATGTTGCCGTCGCGCAATTGATTGGCAAGTTCTGAAAATATAGGCAATATGTTATATATATAAAATATAGTATATATCATATAGTTGCTATAGTAAAGGAAGACTGGCGGTATCGAAGAAACATATATAGTATAGGTTAGGTTAGTATACAGATCTCTGCATATGAAAGTGGATCTCACTTAGACCTATTACATGGTTTTTCAACCTTAGTCCGGAAAAAAACTGGACATTGGAGGAAGAAATGATTGATAATCATCAACCTCGACTTCCTCCAAACAGCTTTGGCAACTTGCATCAGTCAGGATCCATAATCATATATATCATTAAACTTATGAACATGAAGCTCTTAGAAAAGATGTAGCTTTTGCAGAAATGTTCCTTTTCCACTTCCAATTTATTGATGAACAAGGTATGTATACTAAATTGAAAGAATAATATTTACCAATGCTAATTTTGGGGAATCTCGGCAAGCACACATCTCGCATTAATTTTGCTGTGGCCCACATCTGCTCCTCGGTGACCTGCAAATATAAATGAATATTATATATTATAGAAAATAATAATCATAAAACAATAATATTGCGTAACTCGTTTAATATTATACTCTGCTTTATTTGTTTTTGACTGAGAACAATGTATTAAATTTTCATAAATTGAAACCAAAAATAAGAGATCATATTATTCAAACCTCGAAACAACCTCACTAGGACTACGCTCATTAGATGCGCTTTTATGTAGAGTGATCTCCCAACAAGGCAACACTGTAGAGATAATTTTTAGAACTTTCAAAGTTAGCACAATCTTAGTATGATTGATCAGAAAGGAGTTATACGCGAAAAAACTTCGGACACCCCCGGTTTTAGCTCGACCAGGGTAAATTTTTTAAAGCGCGGCCAAAGGCCGCCAGTGCCGAAAAGAGTTCTACACGAAAAAAAAACTTTGGACACCCCGGTTTCGGTTCGACCAGGGTTATTTTTTTTTAAGAGGAAAGGAGTTCTACGCGAAAAAAATTCGGACATCTCTGGAATGATTTTTTATATACAAACATACTTGATGCAGAAGAAAGTTCTACGACAAAAATAGAGGGAATCGTCTTCAAAAAGATTTCCAATTGAATTGAATAGCTTGAAATCATTCAAACAGTTTAGAAGACCACTTTATCCAGACCGTGAGTATTGAAGACCACAAAGCTTTCGATAAAGGAGAAAATTTATTTATAGCCAGCTAATATGCAAACGTTTTGTTCTTTTGTTTGGCATAAGGAATATGAGGAGGTTTGGATTTAATTTCTTAAAAAATATATGTCGGAATTCGCCGGTAAATTTGTATGTATTGAAGATAGTAACTGTTTAAATTAAGAAATATAAACTAGTTCATTCAGATTCCCCATGATATTTTATTTTTTAAATATGCAAACACAATTCCATCCAAATTGGGATGACTTAAATTTTGAACTGCTACAAAATGTTACTGCATGTGTATATGAGGCGTGAATTTGGAACCAAAAACTCAGAACTTTTGAAATCACTATATTAGTTCACTTAAATTTCATTTATTCATTTTTTTTAGAGTTTCAAAACCGATTTAAAAAAATAATATAGTATGTATTTGTTGCTTTAACTTACGCCTGCAGATATCGGTGTAGCGAATAAAAATGCCAAAACTGAAGTGGTGAGAAAAACTTTGCAAAAATTCATTATGAAATTTGACTTAATTTCTTGAAACGGATTTCTTCTAATTTTGTAGACAAACTTGCGACGCGAAACACAAATACGCGAAAAGTGTGACTGAAACTGAAGAAGCTTTGTAACGACTATTTCAATATATACAGCAGAATTTTGGGCAATTTCTCGCACGAATGACAGCCAAAAATAAGAAAATGTAAAAAAATAATATACAGTAGAAAAAATGTGTGTAGTTGAGCAAACATATCTACACAAACATTCGCACGAATTTACATAGAATTGCAAGTTAAAATATAAAAAGAAATGAACTAATCAATCAGCTCATTATTAGGTCAGAGATCCCAGCAATAAGCTTACATACATACATATGTATTTGCGATATTGAAAACGAATTGACAATTTCTAAGTTTTGCAAAAAATTAATAACAAATTGTACATATAGATATATAAATACATATTATGCTTTTTGCCTTGAGGCAAGAATTCAATCTACATATTATCGTTCAAAACAAGCAAAAAAGTTCCTTACAAGTCATAGAATTCTCTATTTTTCATATTCGACCTACATTTAACCATGTAGCTCTAATGCCTGCTTGCAGATTAAAAATATATCTTGTCACAAAAAATTTTGTACCAACAACATGAATTGATTTATTTGCTCTGATAGGTTGACAGCATAATTAACTTTCACTTTTCTAATAAATGTAGCCAATCTTATCATAAACTTATATCGACTTCTTTTAGTCAACAAACTGTTTTTCGAAGTTTAAGTTAGTTTACAAAGACGGCACTACTTGATAGGGCCACCACCTCAGAGGCAATAGACTGCGAAAGATAGCAGAGACAGTGGATATCTAAAACGATCGCGTGAGTTATATGCTGCACAAAATATTGGAATGAGATAACTTTCAGTACGATAGGTGCTGCGTGACAGCTATTTTGGACGCTATTTAAGCACAATCCGACGGAATTTCTGCGATTTTTAATAAACTTCGCCGATACATGGATCCACTGCTATACACCAGAAATCCAGAACCAGTTGAAACAGTAGATTTCATCCGGCGAATCTGCTCCGAAGTTGACGAGATCTGTAATGCAGCAAATAGGTATTGACCCACATTCTTTCACTACTAGGAGTGAGTATCCACACTGCCAATACAATAGTCCCACAATAGTAAAGAGATCGCTTAATTCTGCCGCTTGTCCACAGTAATGTTTGACCACACGAATGCTATCAGCGTTGTTAGAAGAATCCTAATGTAAGTGACCTAAAACAAAAAATTAAAAATATTTTTCTACAGACTCTAACTTATCCGAATGGTTTTGATAACAAGGATTCTATACCACAGAACCATACCATATAAGCCCTACCAAAATTGTAAAATTTTAGTAATAGACGGATTACTAAATTCTTTAGACCAAGGTTTAAGGGGTTATATACAGTTAGACGGCCGAAAAAAAGTGAATTTTCCAGAATTTTTTCTGAGAAAACTTTTTAATTTATTGATCCAAAAATTTATACACATATTATGGTATCTTTTAACTGTATTTTAAGACTTAGTACTAGTAAAAATATTTATTTGAAAAAGAGCTACAGCTGATCTCCTGGAGCTCCTCTCAAAAAAGACGTTTTGCGGTGACACTATATCTCGGAACTGGATCATACGAAATTAAAAAACCAAACAGATTTCGTTAAAATAATGTTAAATCTAGTAATTAATCGAAGGAATAAGCAAAATAAAATTTTTTGACAAAATGGCGGTTTCTAAAAAAAAAATCGATTTTTCACCGAAATTTCGGCCTTAAATTGTTTATAAAAAAAAATATTTATCGGAGAGAAAAAATCTTCGATTAATTACTAAAAAATATATTTAAGAAGGTCGTGTTAAAATTTGAGACTAATCGGACTAGCCGTTTTCGAGTAATGTTGGTCACCGACTTTGAAAACACCATTTTGAGAAAAACGCGCTGCCGCTCGGACCTTGTACTTCCAAGCACTCTGAAATGCCTTTTCAAATTTGCTTGTAACTTTGAAAATATTCACCGGAACGATATGAAATTTTCTGTGTGTATTCTTAAATATATGTACATTAAGAAAATGAAATTAAAAAAAATCGATTTTTTGAAAATTCTAACTGTATATAACCCCTTAACAAAGATAACAACACCTTTAGCTTTTAAAGCTATTGAATTAATAACATGAACATTAAAATTAAGTATATGCGGGCCAGAGGAAGGGTTGACCTGATTTTTCTCCTTATATAAGAAACACTTCTCCTTTGAATATCTGAGAGATTTACAGATATTTTCGACAAAAAATTAGCTACAAGTACTAATATCTTAATGTTCGATGCCTTGAAAAGTTATAGTCCAATTTCGGAGATTATTAGACGGGCGATGTTACACAAGAACTTCAGTATTTGTGACTTTAAAATTATGGTATATGGTATGGTAGTAGGCGTGGTTGTGAACCAATTTCGCCCATTTTCAAACTATATACCGCAAACATTTATTCAAACATTATATCAAACATTTCTCTTCAGTTCCTATGTGTTACCGTTATGTGATTTCTCTTCAGTCGATGTGACTCAAGTAGTGTTGTGCAAAGTTGTATGCATTTTTTTGTTGTTGTTTACTAATAAGTAAGGAGGAGGAAATTTTTTGCATTTTTGCATGCACAGCCACACCACAGCTATAATTTAATGTTTGTGACACTTTTCAACACATTTGTACCTCACATTTTTACTATATATATATATATATATATATGTAAATAAAGATATATACAGTCTGAAATGTGGCAGAAATTAGGCCGAATTAGTCCAACTCTTTGGTGAAATCAGAGCTTTACCACGTCCATAAATATCATAGGTGAACGAATCGAAAGCATTTTGTAGATACCTTTTTATATAACTCTCCACTAACATAAATTCCGAGATCGGTGCACAACCACGTCTACTTCAATCAAATTATTTGCTTTTACAATCTATTAATGTCAAACTCCTGATATACGAGTATGTATGAACTCTCTTCCAAAACTTATTTGAATGATCTACAGAACAAATTAATCTCTAATGCCTATGTGTGTTCAATGCGATCCATTATAGAATATTTCACAACACCACAAAATTTTAATGGTTTCTAGAACTGTATTGTAGTACGGAAAACCATTTGCTTTCAAACAAAATTAGGAACACCTACAGGTGATACATATATGGTTTCTGAAGCATACTACAATATGTACTACATGCCTGTCTCAGGTATAAAGTCCATTTATGAAAAAATTTAGAAAGGAATACAATTAATAAAACTTAACAACTTTTCGTTTAGAGTAGTTCCACTGAATCTTAATCTACGATCTCCGAACCTACGTTCGGAACTGTTCCAATTGAATGGTAACATTTTCGTAACTTTTCCGGAAAAATTGTCTACTTTGGGAATAATTAAATGCAACGTGTTTCCCCAGTCTTTCATATGGATTATGATGTAACTCTGCACGATTATGCACTTTCCAGCCATAGGGCCCGTTCTCGCAATCAATCGATTGATAGTCACGCTATTAAGGCACCTCATTGCTGTCTAAAATGAACTATACATTTACCTGCGACATAAGTGTAAATATATAATATAAATTATATATCTGTAGATATTCGTGTTGTCATCTCTATGTACATACATAAATCATATCTAGATATAAAAGAAAGTTTTTGATGTTAATATCAAGCATTTGATATACATGTTCTCGATCAGTCGGTCAAAGAAAGTCGCTTTTATTATTTGATAAAAAGATTATCCGTGAAGTTAGTAAAAGTACAATAATTATGTCGAATAAAATAAATCTTTTCGTCCTTGTCGCGGTATTCATTGTGTTGGTTTTACGTTCGGATCAAGTTTTTGGCGGTGTGAGTCTGAATTTAGGATTATTCTTGGATAAGTGCATTATGTTGCAAATATAAACAAATAAAAACACAGAAGGATTAAAATCCTTTTTAATAAAAATAATAAAAAAAAACTATTGTTGTGTTATAGGTTGCAGAGTAGTTAGAATTGTGGTTAAAGTTGAAATCGAGATTTTAATTCTTTACAACATCCACAATTTCGAATTTCAATACAAAGCAGTTCAATATATCCCTTACAACTCCTTCCACGAAAGTAACACAAATTATATTCTACCCTCACATATAATAGATTTCCAGCCAAGCGGGTTTTGATCCGTTAAGAACTTTCAGCGCAAAAACCGAACACTGAAGTAATCAACGAAATTAAATCCAGAAATTGATAGTTCTAAGAAAATATATTGTAGCTGCAAAGTTCTACTGGAATCATTGATTATCATAAGTATTTGCATTTGTTGCAGAACCTGGATATTTCAAAAATGTTTCTAGATAGTAATATTTAACCTTTCGCCTCTAGCCGTAGACAGTGGCGAATCAAACAATCATCGTATTAACTCAATTAAATTGTTATAATTAGAAAGCATAGTGAGTGGTTATAGGATTAGATTATTCACATACTCTAATAGAAGTTTAAATCGAATTAGGTTAGATCAGGTCAATTAAAGGGGTAGAGATCCGCATCTACAAAGAACATCTCTAGACAGCATCGATTGTCGTTTGTGACACCCAAATACTCCGGATGGATCGCCAAGACCCTTATGATTCTTGAGTCAGCTAATGTCAGGGGGGGGGGTTTGTGGTGTTAAAACCCCCCCCCCCAAAGTAATTGAATTTTTAAATAATAGACTTTAATTCTACATAGTCATTTGAAAAATTGTAATTTGTTGTTTTCAAAGCAATCTTTCTGCCGACGATGTATGAATATGTAAAATAAATGAATACATTAGTCACTAACAGCGTTGCCGTTTTGATACATTTGTATCTTTTTTGAAATTTTTTTTTTTAATTTTGTGATTTGATACTTTGTTTGTTCACAAACGGTCTTTTTTGATACTTTTCTGCTGATAGAATTTAATTTTTTGAAACTATGAAAATGTTAAACTAAAAACAAACCTATTGTATCTGGATAGTATTAAAAAGTTGTGGGAATGTAGGCCAATTAAAAAACCCAGTAAAATATAAAGTGGACAGAGACATTTTTTTAATTTGCTTCAAAGTAATGAGTTTGCCTTATAACCCTGTGGCTGCTGAACTGGATTTTTTAGATTTAAGGGGAATTGTGAGTCGAAAATGGTCTTCTTTTAAAAATTAGTTCTGAACTGAAAAGTCACCAATAAGGTTTCTATTATTTTTTTAGAGTTTATTGTTAATCATAACACAGGAAAACTAAAAACTCATTTATTATGACTTTCAGTTTTCGTTCCATGAGCAAACTGTTGTGAAATAAATTTAAATTAAAAAAAATTATGCTATTTGCAAAAAAATACTTGAGTGCCTTAACTAAAATGTCTATATTTTTAATAAAAACAACCAGAAAAAACTGGTCTGAATTAGATACACAGCTTTACTTATTATTTGTTTTTCAAATGAAAATTTTCAAAACAGTGCATAGTTTTTTAAAGATTGGAGCAACAATCCCTATATCAGTCGCTTCAAGTGAACGCTCGTTTTCCTCACTTCGCAGGCTTAAAACATATTTAAGAAATAAAACTGGAGAAACACGCCTGAACGGAATGGCTCTCTTGAATATCCTTGAAGAGATTTTAAATGTTATGGCCCAAAATAAAAGAAGAAGAAGATTTGACTTCAATTTGTGAATAAAATAATGAAACATTGTCTTTTTACCTAAAACCCCCCCCAAATTTTTTTCGTGCGTTCGCCACTGGCTAATGTCGATTCCAGTTACTTCGTTGGGTCCGCCGAAGGTGTGCCTACCGATGTTTTTTATCCTTAGCTTGGCGAATGCTGCACATTGAAGAATGAAGTGCTTGGTTGATTCCTCTTCGCCTTCCTCCAAGCAGATTTGGCAACTAGCGAAGTCTATTAGTGCTTACATACTTTACTATGTGATGTTTTTTTATCTAATTAAAGCAAATAAATTTTGATTTTTACTGTGTTTCTTCTTTCAAATGTTGATAAATATATCTGTGTTATTATGTTCCAGGCTACGGAAGAGCAAATGATGGCTGCTGGAAAGCTGATGCGTGATGTCTGTTTACCAAAATTCAATAAAATAACACCAGGTAATAATATTTCCACCAGAGTGGTATAAATATGGTATAATAATTATATTTCTGTCAAGAATTTGGACAACTGTTGGTTCAACATTAGTTTTAAATTTCATTTGTAAAATGAGATATTTTATATATGCAAGGTTATTGAATATATTATACATATAAAAG